>CM061090.1:13302500-14621250 GCA_030770545.1 Macropodus opercularis | reverse complement strand
TTGAGTTGGTGCTGCCACTGCTCACACACAAGGCTGCTTATAGTCATGATGCAGCCACTAACTGTTTCACTGTTGTCCTCCTGACTAGTTGATGTCAGATCACAGGTTTGTCTTTAAATGAAAGGCTGTGTATGGATGCAAGGAAGGCTGGACAGATTAATAGTTGAAAGAGTTTATGGATGGATGGGTGATGCCATGGAACCTGCAGAGACATGCAGGATTATAGCACGCAAAGCATAAAGGGGAAGAAAAAAGCTCGGGCTTCAGAAACCGATCCAGACAAGTAGAAGCGCTTAGCTCAGGAGAAGAAAGAGAGAAGTAAAGGGAACGTGTGGGACGCACTAAAAGGTTCACACTCAGCAGAAAATGACATTCACAACCGTACAGCTATGCCTCTGAACCTTCACAGTCACACCTGTATCCAAAACATCAGTGTCGGTTGACGTTTCAGGCCGTTGCTTATTTGCCACAGCGAGGTGCAGTGGAGGGCTACTGCAGCGAGTGTACGCGGCCAGCGCAAAACTCTGCCGCGCAACCCGGACACAAATTACAAGGTTGCATATAAGCACAGCTTTAACCATTACCGTGAGTCACGGAAGATTAGGGTTCAGGATCTGTGCATGTGTGCCTTACAGTAGCTGGATGAATGTGTGTGTGTGTGTGTCTATTGTTGCTCTGTGGCAGGGTGTGTTTCCCCCGAGTGACTTCAGGCCACAGTAACGCAGTGTGTGAGTCATGTGTGTGTATTGCTGCCTTGGCGTGTGCAGGGGCGGTGTGCTGTAGCCTGTTTTTCTGTTCAGGTATGCGTGCCCAGAGGGGACATGCAATACTGTACTCCTCTCAGCCATTAGGAAGAAACCAGAGGCATTGAGCCATAAATACAGACGCCCCGAGCTCAGCCAGCACCTGTATGTTCAGAGGTAATGCTCAGCAGTGTTCGCAGAAACCCCTGCAATTGAAAAGAAAGTAAAAATGAAAAAATACTCCCTCCATAAATCATGAAAGTGGAGAAGCAGACGACCACATGATCCAAATGAGACCCACAGGGTAAAAATAATTGGTTCGCATATAACTAGTTATAAAATAAATGTTATTACACTCCTTTAATTAGTTTTAGGTGTGGGGGAAAATAAATGTTTTGCAGGGAAGTGAGCCAAACCTCTGTTTATTTTCTCTAGGCTTGTGTCCACACAAGCTTCATTGTACAAACTATTGTTGGTTGAAAAACTCAAAAGCTTTACCTCCAGTTTAAAAAGTCCCCGCATTCTTTCCGAGTCACTTAACCCCACTCTTTCGCGGCTCATTTCGAACGGAGCAGCTTCAGACATTATATTTAAAGTTGGACGCTTGGCCCTCTGGTTTCTGGCTTTGGCACAGAGCGGAGCCTGTTCCTAAATACTGAAGGGACTGTCCAGGATTGTAGCAGCAGAGCGTAGGAATACTTGATTTGTGTGGCACTCCCTGAGCCACACTAGAAAAAACACAGACAGACCCTTAAATAGATCACAGAGGCCCTGATGCTCCACCACACATTATTTTTCCACTCGACATTTAGTGCCCTGACAAGTGCTACTTAGACCCAAATGTATTCGGTTCATTGAACAACGCAAGGTTAAGTTAATATATGTGATGTTAATCATCATCATCAGTCGTAATCGTTCGCTCCTGGTTGTAATGTTCTTGTCTGCGAGGAGAGAGCTGAGCTTCTGTGGTTTGGTTTCCTGAGGAAGTCAGGCATCTGTTCCAACGGCTGAAACGGGGAAAATGATTGGCTGCTGTTAGATAATAATGAAGGAAGCAGCAAAAGTAGTAAATTACACAATTTACTACTTTCTGTTGTTGCTTCCTGAGGTTCGTGATGGAAAAATGCAATTTTGTTTAAGCTCCAAATTGCTTCAATTGTTGTGTTTAAAGGAAAATCTAATGGAAGGTCTGAGCTGAAACCCCCCAGAAGGAGTCTGTCTATTTTCTGGAACAACTGCCAAAAACGCTGGATCCGGTGGAGTTTCCCTTTAATAACAGACACTGGAGTGGATGAGCAAACAGGCTGGCATAGGCAACTGGGTTTTAACTGTGTGAAAATCCCCTACGTGGTGCGAACGAGAGGATTTACAAGTGTTGACACTTTGTGTGGAGTTGGATTTCAGACGCATCCTCTTGGAATGCGCCGTAAACGAAGTGCTAAGCGCCGACGAGCGATTACTCCACTAAATGCGTGTTTGTGTCCGCTGTGCTCCCCCCCGTCGTCTCTACAGGAACCTGTGTGAAGTGTGGGAAAGGCGTGTACGGGGCGGACAACGCCTGCCAGGCTCTGGACAGCCTCTATCACACCCGCTGCTTCACCTGTGTGTCCTGTGGTGAGTGCCGCAAACGCAGCAATGCTTTCTTTTGAAAGGACTGAATTTTAGGAGAATCTGTCCCACTTTTGGACAGTTTACTAATAAATGTCCTGTGTCCCTCTCTGCAGGACGCACCCTGAGAAACAAGGACTTTTACAATGTCAGTGGCTCTGTGTACTGTAAAGAGGATTACATGGTAAGAGTTGAGGTCATGTTTTGTCATCTGTCTCGCGCACAACGTGTTCAAAGGCTGATCTCCCTCTAATGGTAATCTCTTTGTTTTAATAACAGTTTTCAGGATTCCAGGCTGCTGCTGAGAAGTGTAACGTGTGTGGCCACCTTATCCTTGAACAGGTGAGGGGTTCTATTCCAACAACAACCTAGAATAGAGCTAAAGGCATCTACTGCAACCCTTAACCTGTCTTGAGGAACTTTTAGTTATTTGCGTCCGTCATTTCCAAGAAGTTCTCTCAAACCCCCTCAAATGCTTCAAGACGTTCAGTGGCATGTTTTTGTTGGCTCCTCTTCGGGTTCCCACGGCAGATTTCAGTGGAATGTTTGCCTTTGGGTTTTTGATAAGTAAAGAAATAAGACTCTGTAGTGATTAGCTTAAAATGTTTTGCCATATTTGAACCACATAATACCCATAATATAAACAGAAACCTAACAGAGTCTATGATTTTCAGCCCAGTATCAAAGACATAACTACACTCGAGCTTTTTAAAGAATTGTTTATTCTTAACCTTTCACTGGTTACGTTTGGTGTCCTGAATTAAAATTGGTTAATAGATTGCCGAAAGACCAAACCTTAACTTGACGAGCAAAATGTTTTTAATTATCTGCAGCACCGACTATTTCTTTTATTTCTATTTATTGAGTTATGAGTGTAGCATGTAAAGGTAGAGGAAAGACAAGTAATGATTTAAAAAACGGTTGTAATGTATTTTGAGGGCGTCCATTGATGACTAGTCTTCCTCAGATCCTGCAGGCCGTTGGGAACGCGTACCACCCCGGCTGCTTCCGCTGTGTGGTGTGCTCCAAGGCTCTGGATGGGGTGCCGTTCACAGTGGACCAACACAGCAACATCTACTGCGTCGCAGACTACAACAAGTGAGCCTTTAAGTTTTAAAACACGACTGCTAACATCTGACAGAGGACCTTCATCAAATCTGTCTCACCCTAAGCATTTCAGCTAAATTGAAGGTGATTTTGTTTAATCTTGAGATTCACATTAAACATTCTGGCGTCATCCTGCAGGACGTTTGCTCCAAAGTGTGCTGCCTGTTTACAACCCATCCTACCTACTGAGGTGAGGCACAGTTCTGTGATTTTTATTCATTTAGATCCAGGGTCGTTCCAGAATGTGCTTATGGGGGTTTGCATTTCTAAACAGAATTAAACAGGCCCAGGATAATTGGGGAAGTACCATTTGACATTTCTGACCCGTGTCCTTTGTTTCAGGGCAGTGAAGAGATCCTCAGGGTGGTGTCGATGAACAAGGACTATCACTTCGAGTGCTATCACTGCGAGGTAAGTCGCCATCAGCTGAGCTTCTATCGTATTGTACTTAATGCTGAAGGTCAGCGCTTTATATTTTACTAATCTGACTTAATTATGAAATATCTCGATAGTTTACCTCACTTCCTGTCTTTCTCTGCCCCCCCTAGGAGTGTGGCAAGCAGCTGTCCGATAAGCCTGGGTCGCAGTGCTTCCCTCTGGACTCTCATCTCCTCTGCCACTCGTGTCACATGAGCAGAGTGTGCACCACACACAACATTCCCCCTCACAACACACACTGACCTGCTCCATGCAGCCGTGGACGTCTTAATGTGCTGTCACTGTGCTTGTGCTTCTGTTCGCGTTATTTTCGAGATGAAATTGCTGATTTTAGGAACGTGTCTGATGCTGATCAGTGTCTTCTGTCACATGTACATGCCTGCTGTACGTCTTGTACTATTACTGTACTATAATAAGGGAATGAAACTACTGCTTTTTTATTTTTATTTGGCTACTGTTTGCTGTAGAAGAACAAGGCATTTTTGCATAACTATTTTGTACATATTATCATTAGCAAACATTTTGCACTTAAATTTGACTTTACTGTAAGATTTGTGTGAATCTGTACAAATTAGAGGAAAGCATTACTGTACTTTCTGTATGCTGTAATAAATATTTTTTGTTCAACTGTTGATGCACCTTTCACATGTTGAAATGTCACAGCTTTAAAGCCCGGTTAAGTTTTCCTTCTTCATCGTAACCTCCTCAGATCCAATATATTCATGTTTGAGTGGATGAAGGTCAAAACATTCATCTCAGGCAGAGCCAAGTCATGATGCTTTGTGAGAAATGTGGAACCAACAACATTATGATAACCAATTTAGATTTATTTTTTTAATTCTCGGTACATTCAGCAGGAGGAGGAGGAATAGAGTTACAAAATCAAAATGGGTTTGAACTAAAAACTAAGTTAAAAATATTAAAATTGTAACCATTACTTTATTAGAAGATAAATCTTATTTTTACCTCCATATATATTTGAATAGTCGGAGGAAATGGAGATGTCAGTGCAGTGAAGGTCGGCTTACTGCAATCACAGAACAAAGAATTTTACCCTCCCATCCCACAAAAACAGCCACTAAATGCCAACCCAGGGTGTGTGTACATCTCCTGCATCACATATACCATTTATCTTCCTGTGACAGTGTTGAGACTCATGTACCAGTGGTATGTTTGAGGGACACTCTCACACAGACATCATCACCTGTTGTAACACAACAAACCCACGAAGGCTAAATAAAACAAAAACATGATCCATTACACTTACAAAATAGAAATCTCCTTAAATTGGACAGTAAATTCAGCTGAACAAAAACTCAAAGCTGAAGAGTGAAACGTTTCAACTGATCCTAGCAACTATTTGAAGGTCAGGGATCTATTTTGGTCTGGTTTTATTACAGGGCTTGGAGGAGGAAGGAACTGTGCGCCCGCAGAACTAAAATAAAGAGGCGGGCTCCAAACCTCATTGGGACAAAATGTTAAAGCCACAAGAAAAAAAAAACACCACCCTCCTTGTTTCTTTTCATCAATGGAGAAGAGGAACCAGGCTGTAAGGAGGCAAGGAGAAATGCTGCTCTGAAATTTCTTTCGGGAAGACAGCAAGTGAGGGGGTGGGGGGGTGGGGGGGTGGGGGTGGAGCTAGAACCACCATTTGACTTTCAAACAAACATGTAATGAGTATTGTGATGTAAATTGACATTAAGGGAAGTAGGGAACTGGCAGAAATGTGTGGAAGACAACTCTGGTGTTGAAGAGGACAAATGACTGCACGGTGGGCAGGCAGTGAGCAGCAGACACAAGAAGAGAAAACCTTCAGTGAGTGGACACACTCACGCCCTCTCAAGACTTCCTGTCTGCTGCATCCTCTGCTATGCTGCTATCAGCTTTCCCTGCAGTTGCCCACCCCTCAGCGGCGCCTGTCCCTCGGGTTGCTACAGCTACGAGAGCGCCGTCCACCGCCAGTGCCTGCCGAGGGCCGTCTGGGTCGGTGGCCACTCTCCCTCTTCTTGTCCACCTCTCTGTCTCGGCCACGGTCCCTCTCTCTGTCGCCGTCTGCTCCGCGTCCCGCCGCCCCACCGCTCACCGTCACCCCGCCCTCCTTCTCTCGACCCTTAAGCCTTTCTTTCTTCTCGTCTTCCCGCTTCTTGTCCTCCTCCTCTTGCTGCTCTTTGCGCTTTCTTTCGCGCTCTTTTTGCCTCTCTTTTCGGTCCAGAACTCTTTGTGCCGCCTGGTTGACACAAAAAAAAAATATTGTTTAGTTCTAAGTGAAATCCCACTCATTGTGACAAATAAGTCACTTCATAATAAATGACACACCTGTTCCTCAGTGAGGGGAAGCCAGTATATACACGGGGCTGCTTTGGTCTTCAGGAACAAGTCATCAAGAAGTTTAGCTGGAGGCTCGTCTCCTTTCTCTGTTAGTGAGGAGGCAGAAATGGGTAAATGCAAAGATACGTAATCTAAACAAAACCTACTGATGGGCAGAGGACAGCACAGCCGACCAAGTTTAGGTCTTTGTTTCAGACAAACACATGTAAACAGAAGATACTTGATGAGGCCTAGATGGGATTGGCTAATAGAATACTGTGATGCAGTTTGAAACTGAATTTCTCCACCTCTATTAATAAACGGTTTATGCCACCAGTCTTTCTTCTGTTTCATGTCTTTCTCCACAGATTTCTCTTTGCTCTCTTACCCTTCTTATCAGTTTTCCTTTCCTTGCTCCTCGCTCTCTCCCTCCTCCTTCGCTCCCTGTCTCTGGATCGAGAGCGGCGCCCGTCCTCTCCTGGTCGTGCGAATTCCCGGATCTTATCTCGGTCCCATTCCCGTTCACCACGAGCCCTCTCCCGGCGCTCCATCTCTCTCTCCCGCTCTGCCCACAGATCTCGCACTTCTCCCACTCCCCGGTCCCGTACTCGCTCCCTGTCTTTGTCCCGTTCTCGGTCCCTGTCTCGCTCAGGCATTAGAGGGGGTAGTCGGTTTTGAGGAACGGCTGGCTGTGCAACATGTTCCTCTTCCTTGTCTGGCTTCAAGACACCTTTGTGAAAGTCCAGCTTGAGGAAAAAAACAGAAATGTAGAGAAATAGAAAAAGTTAAATTTTCAGGAGGAGATGACATAAAAGAAAACTTCAAAGATGACAAATTGGAATGCGAGTTGAAATGTTGGATAACCAAAAACAACCTTCAGGAAATGCTGAATGAATATAAAAATAATCATACTTTTTCTTTGGGAGCACTAGTTATCATCATCCTGACACTGCACTACACTAATGAATGACCTGGGAATGTTTGAGAGCTCTTTTCCCAAACAACTGATGTGGTGTCATTACCTCAGCTTGCTCACAGAAGTCAACATTGAGGACCTTGGGATTGCTTGAAGGCCATTTGACCCCATGGAGGGCATTTCTAGTAGCAGCTGCCTCCTCTGTTGTAGTGTACTGTAAAAGACAGGAAAGATGCGGTCAGATGCCGAATAACCATGTCTAGTCATTTTACAAATAGAGTAATCAGCTCACAGTATGCTTCTGAGTATGTAGCCTTAAACGGGTCCTACTTGTTATTTAATTTAATGCCGTATGGAGAACAGCAGTAACTCTGGGTAAGACCACCTTCTAAAAGACCACAAACACTACTAACAACAGTTCTGCATCTGATAAAACAGCAATATCCTTCAAACGAACTGGTAAGTGAATTACGCAAAAATAAATGCTCAACATAATGTCAAATATTTAATATGTAAATACTCACTGTGACAAAACAGTGAGATTTAATCTTGTCGATCCAGAAGCCCTCTTCCACCACGCTGCCGGTCTGGTTCAGCAGCTCTTTCAGCTGGCCCAGCGTGAAGGGTCGTACCTGTGGAATTGGAAGAAAGAACCTTAGTTGTTGAAATAAAAGGAATGACCACAGCAAATTGTCTTGGGTAGCGTTATTACATATGCAACAGAACCGTGAACCTCTCTAGACAATAGCCGAAGAAGCTGCTTTTACATAGTTTAAAGCTATAGAAAAAATAAACACCATCATCACAGATGATTTTATGAATGATTTAAAAAAAAATATGCTGTTTTAACAACATCCATTCAGTTCATGTATTGTAGTTTATTGTAATTTGTAAGACAATATGCTAGTTTGGATTTATAAGTAACTAATCTTATCAAAGTCTTGCTTCCATAAAAAAAAATCCTGTTCATTAAATGTGAAAATGTCACAATACGCTTAGTTTTGCATTATGCCATTAATTAAGGTGATGCTTAACTAAAGAGCTACCGTATTAATATAGGCTACGCTTATTCTGGGCATAGTAAATTATGGGCATTGTGTTTCCACTGGCATCTACATAACACAAAGTTTAACAGTCGGGATAGAAAGAACTGTACTTTTTGCAGTGTAATGCAACGAGCTACAAACACACCAGGTTGGTCACATGGATGATACTGGAAAGTTTGCCACGAGGTGGTGAGGGCTGCCTTGATGTGCGGATGGGGTCATCGATGGTCACAGACACACCAGACTTCTGCTGACTGATAGAACGACGCACCAGAGTGTCGCTGGGGGTAACTGAGGGAGATGAGGAAGGTGAGTGGAGTAAGGTAGAAAACAGCAATAACTGTAATCAAAACACAGAAGATAGGCCTGAAGCATAATGGGAAACTGAAGAATTTAAAATGATTTGTGGTCAACAAACTATGGCAATTAAAAAGTCTTTGTCTGAATCTCTGAAATTTTTTTTCAGAGATTGTTTACCCTTTGTTGCTTCTCCATCAACCTTGACAGGCGTCTGTGTTTCTGGGGCGTCTTCAGAAAGACTGCTCTTTCTTGTGTCTCGAGAAGTCCTGCGTTGTTTTTCTCTCTCGGCTTTCTCCACATCTTCGTCTTCATTTGTCTGTCCATTTTCCTGGCCATCAACTGCAACAACCTGAGGAGGAATTACAGCATTATCATTGTGACTGTTCCTCACACAATCACAGAGCAGGATCAAAGATTCACGCTTAACATCATTAATAACATATTATGCTATATGTTTAAACAATCAGCTTTTCTAAGTAATTCTGTATTAGATTTGTCTTCATTAGGAAAGAAACAGACTTGATATGTATTTCCTTACCTGTGTAACGGTGCGTTGGATCTTGAGTCCTTTATCCTGGTCGCCGCGGCTGCTGTCCAGGTTCTCTTCATCTCCAGACAGCTGTAGCTCCTCTGGGTGAAGCTCTACCACTTGCTCCTGAACTTTGATATCTGGAATCAAAGACTGAAGGACAGGGACAAACAAAATAGCTTGAATACAAATCCACATACGGACAAACATTTTTGCATCTGCTACAACAAAAACATAAGCTCCAAATGAAATTCAATCGTCTATAAACACTGTAATCAAATATATAAAGGCCCATTTTCCCAGATCCAAATCACCTGCTGCGTCATTACCTTGAGTGATTCGGTGGTGATGCTGATTGATGGTTTCTTGGCGGTGACTGCTGTACTAGAGCCCCACCGTCTCTTCCTCCCTGCTGCACTTCCTGTCTCAGGCTCTCCTGCTCCTCCATCTGTGGTGCCTGGAGATGTCTTACTGCCTACACGTGCAAGAAAAACAACCTCTTCATTAGTGAAAAGAGAAATGACGGAGGAATCATTCTCTGACACGTCAGTACAAGCTTAGCAGAAACAACAGTACACATTTATAAATCTGCAGTCCTACTGCCCTCTGTCAGATTCCTGGCTGCAGCATATTCATTTATACCTAGATGGTCTATTTATCAAATACCTAATAAAAACTTAATCCAAAATTAAATGTAGACTTAATTCCTGAAGTGGCATTCAGCCTGGCAGTCATCAAGCAATATATTCCCAGTGCTTACCCAGAGTCTCTCCTGGAAGCTTGGGCGTATTTTGACCCATTCACATTGCTCTACAGCTGAAAATCTACTCTGGACAAAAACGCTTTCATTGCTAAGAGTGCACCTAAGAGTGAGAACATTCTCGGTCCATTCCAATTCATCCACGTGTAGAAAGAAATAACCACGAAACATGAATGATATACTTACTGGCCAAGGATATCTTGCGAGCAGCAAAAGCCTTAGAAGTGGTACTCTGGAAAAAGAGGGAGACAGAAAGAGAACATACAGAAACCCCAGGGGTGCGGGGTGAGATGAGAACCAAGAGTTTTAAGTCAATCAGACATCAACACAGAGGAGGTGAAACAGGAAGTGGAGGAGGGGAGGGGGCACGGGGTTAAAGTAACAGAGGCCTGGAGGCTCCAATTCTACCACAATAAGGGTTCCTGGTCGATACGCTAGATACATTTCTGCCTTCCACCTCTGCTCAGAGGAACTGAGATAAATCATTATTTCTCGTGCCTTGTACGAGAAACAAAAGTACATAATCAGGAAAGGAGTAGCTGTGAAAAACTGAAAATGGGTCGTGTTGTAAAGCTTCTATATGCAGTCATAGGTGTAACTACCCAGAACACCTAATAACACAAATACGGTGTCAGATCCTGTGCCATTTACTAGATAGCTGCTAGGTACCTCTGTTGCTATTAGGCTATTACAAGGACTTGAACTAATCAGGTGAAATGGAGAGGTGTATTTATATTGTACAAGACTTTACCATAGCACAAGACATTTTATCATTCTGGGTCCTGTGTGTGGTACCAACACTGACGCTTATGTTGCATTAGGATAATAGCACACTGTAGAATTCACTGCTGCAGCTAAACAAAATATTAATTCACTTTAAATATCTGTAGTTCTTATGAGCAGAGGTGACCAACCAAGTGCTGAAGGCTCAAACATCTCTAATGAGGACGATCAATACTGCAGTTAAAATTCACCAAAAAGGTTTGATCATATTTAACAACTGTTAAATCAACTGTCTAAGGCTGTAGATTCATAGCAAATACTACTGTTTGGTGTCAAAAAGTAAAATTTAAACTGCATTACGTGTTAGAGTTCAAAAATTGGTATTCAATTTCTAAAAGGGAAAATAGTTTACTTATTGTATTTTAAGAAATATCTGGACTAAAGAGAAATCTTTCCTTAATTAATCATTTTACATTTTAAATAGAGAAATAATGACAAGTTAGTTCCTGGTACCATTTGACACCTGATTCCTTACTGGCTTGACTACGGCCCAACCGCACGACAGTGTGTACTGTATTTAGGCAACAAGGGTCCAATCAGAGAAGGCAGAGGAGTGAGGGCACGGCTCAGTTTAAGAGTGTAGATTAGCCACCAGGCAGGAACTGGTCACTGGGTTGGACTTTTTTCTTGCAGGGACTGGGGACAACGTTTCTTGAGTGGACGATGATCACAAAGTCTTTGCGAGTCTTTTGGGAAGCCAGAAGTTTCAAATAGTCTTGCCACAGTGTGACAGGGGTGGGAGGTGAGGGATAACTTAGTCCATACGTAGCGATGAGTTCATAAAAGCTTGCAACTATTGTCTTGTCTGAAATGTCAAATGTTTATCCTGTGAAGACTTTGTCCAAGAGTTTTCAGTTCACATTTTTATTAGTTCCATGTCTTGATGTTGTCTTGCAAGTTGTAGCACACAAAGATGCTCTTAAATGTCTTAGTGGAAAAAAATAAAGGCATTTTTCCTCATTTTACAATCCTTGGAAATAGAGCAGCGTTGTGGGTGTAGTGAAGATTTACGTTTATAAATAAATATACTGTAGCAACGGCAGTTGTCCATCTGCCAGCTCCACGGCACAGGCAGCAGGTCATTAGTCACACTTCAGATTTTTGACACTGTGGCTGCAGGGAAGGGGAAGGCAATGATCGGTTGATTACATTCAGCCCTCGAGGCACAGGTGTGGGTTATGCGTGTCACTGTGTACCCACAGAAAGTGCTGGTGTGCGTCATATTTATTTTCCTTTAAAAGTCTCTGCTGCTGTGGATCTGGTGAAGAGTCAGCCTTTCAAGGCAGAGGATGACGTTTAGCCTCATTAGCTCAACCAACGTTCCAGTGCAAGTTAATGTCCACACATCCACAAACAGGTTTTGGTTCCAAAAATGTCCCACAATAATTTCTTCCAAGAGGTATATCCACTGGACTTCTCATAATCCAAAGTAGCACTAATCACCATATGGGTTAGCAGTTCCCATTCCAAAGTCATTACTCCACCCCACAAGCAGAGGGCAGTGCGGGATTAGAAGAGGAGGTAAAAACAAAACTGGAGATTTGTCTTTCCTCTGAGCTGCAATTGTCTCTTGGGAGATGGGGGGCGAGGATGTCGATGGATGGCACTGTCAGACTGAACATCCTCAAAATGGCAGATGAAAGGAAGAGAGGTAGAAGATGCAGCGAGTTAAGAAACCCTCGTCTTCATTTGCCCCATTATTCATCGCTGCACAGTGCAGTCCAGTCGGGTCTGGTTCAGCTCAGCGAGCAGGCTTCCAACCCTCGAGGCTGGGTTGCCATGACAACTGTCTGCTGGTGCAGTTACCATGGCTGCCACTGCTGTAGGTAGTGGTCTGATGCAAGCTCCAGTTCCTGCTGGTTCAACGAGTCACTGGAGGGCTACAGGGGGGGCCTCGCAGGCTCAGGCTTTACTCAGTGTAGTACTCAGTGGATTGCAGACTCTGGGCCTAATTCAGGTACCAGCGACGCACTTGGGCATAGCGGGACAGGTGTTGTAGGAGAAGTAGGAGGAGTGGAGGAGGTGGTGGTGGTGGTGGTAGTAGTACTCAGCAGGTACCATTAGGGGCAATGGAAGAGGCATGGGCACCTTCATAACAAAGCAATCAATGGGGTTTTAAACAGCAATCACACCATAAATATATATAGTGAGAGAAGCTTTCATGATGGGATACAAAGTCAAAAGATGGAAAGTAAGAAGACAAAAAAAGAAAGCGAGAGAAGGAGGGAGTGTGAAAGGAGCAAGAGAGAGCAGAGAGAATGAAAACAGGGTGAAAGAAACAGCACAAACAAGCCCTGATGCATCTGTATACAAAGTGTCAGGGTCCATTACTCATGCAAAGCCAACGGGAAAACAAAACCAACAGACACACACACAGTGAAAAGACATGCTCATAATAACTATAATAGCATAAACGCTCAATCTAATTTAAGTGTTTTAAATAAGAACAGGTTGGGGTTGAAATAGTACCTTAACGTGTGACTGTTGCTGCTTGTCAACTGCTATCAAAAGCAGTGGTTTTTATTAATCTTACAAAAATCAGCATTTGACTACTCAGTGATGACTCCTTAGATCCTGACACACCAAATTAGACGATGAAAAATGTCAGCATTCCTTTAAATCAATAACGAGAACGGAAACATATCTAATGTGTGTAGGACATTTGTTAAGGATACGCTGTGAGTTTTGGACAGTGCCACTGAAAAAGCAATTTCAGGAACGTAACCAGACGTTATTTATCAAATGTTCAATATAACTTTTTATACTGCAGAGTCTTTACTCTCTGTCCTGGGACTTTATATCCAGATTGGAACGACTGCTACTGGGTTTGAATTAAGGCACTGATGTGCAAGCTGGCATGAAGGAAAAGCCCAAAGTAGTTCTGAGTTGTGACTCCAAACACTAAGGAATAACTGAAATTGTAAATCTATTTGTCACACCAATATCTTCGGTTTCAATATGAGCAGAGTGCCACTAACATTGCTGAATACATGGTAACAGCTGCAGGTCATAGCCAAACGTAGTCTTGTTTCTTTGGTGTGTCAGGAGACATTATCACAGTAAAAGTGATACAGCATGCAGAACACGGATGCATGGGTCTTTCAACTATGCCACGACTTGGATTCAATCAGACATATGCAGGGCCCAAAAAGGGCATGTAAGAGATAATGTAACTATATGAGCCGCCTATGAAACATTAGTTGCACTGAAAGCTGATGAAATGATTAGTTGATACCCATTTATCACAGGACCCAAATCCAACTCAGCGTATCATTAGTCCAAATAGTGAACTGATTATATAATTAAGACTTAAGAGATTAACATGATGCACAAACTTGTAGAGAATCAGGATGAAAACAATAATATGTCCAAAGGATAAAAAACATTAGGCTTGTGTTGGTTTTGAGTGATTCTAATTCACTACACATTTTTATACGAATGAGAATGAAGGTTAGTGGGAGACAGAACAGACCCGGCCAACCCCACCCTCTCAGTGACCTTACCTCCTCCATGCGTTCCTCACTGTTTTCTGGTTCAGCCCTGGACCCTGGCTGCTCAGCCATGGAGCTCTCGGAGTCTGGTTCCACCTCCGTCACAGCAGCTGCGCTTGGCTCTGACACCTCACTGCAGGAAAAAATTGGATCGGGTGAGGAAAAGGTGATGAGATAAAGTAGGCTTCGGCGTTAAAGTGTGCCTGGCGGTTCGGGGGTCTCCACCAGCTCAGCTGGACTGGTCTAAGCTTACTGTTTCTCAACAGGAGGCGATTACGACATCCATCTCTGAAGATGCCTCTGAGTTACTGAGTGCGCTGTAAGTTACTATAAAATGTGTCTCTGTATCCTGATTGAATAAAGACTTTTTTCATCGTTATAACTAAAAACCTCTCAGTGGATGTGACTATTGTATTGAAAGAAGGATAAATTCAATGAAATACCAAAATCCTAACTGACCAAACATGACCATGGTTTAGCTGTTCTGTCCTGAGAATTTGTTGCTCTTCATGTCTTTCAGAAAAAAAAGACTAAACGATTAAACAAAAAAATCTGATTACAAAAAAATCATTAGCTGCAGCTAATTGGAGAGAACACATGCAGAGAAGAAAGGAAGCCTTTCAGCCAAGCTCTCTGGGCTTGGTAAGAACAGAACGATGCGTATTAAAAGAAGAAAACACTGGAAGAGTCACAGGAAGCTTACTGGAGGCCAATGATCTGGGTCACTACTGCTATAAATAACTCACCAGCTAACTGACACCCAGGGTCACAAACTAACTCATGGTTCAAGACATAAACTCACAGCTGACTCCACGTGTGAGGTCCACAGCACATCCACAATGGGTCAATGAAATAAAACGAAAGCCATATATTTTGGATACTGAGTCAAACCTAACTCAGACAAAAGCATCTTCACTTCTGTTCTTTTATCTTCTCACTTATCTAAGACCAGTGCAAAACCTAGCAGTTGTAATGATTGTATTTATAGCTATACCCTCACCCTACCAGCATTATCAAATCCTCTTCCGCTGCCTCCATGTGGTGACACAGGCAGCACCCTGTAGGTGGGAGGTTTACATACTGAAGGATCTGTCTCCATCGCAGTACATATTCTCCACCTCTGTTAAAACATGTTTCTTTGCACAAACAGCTGTCCTTTAAAAGGATTTCTAGAAAGCAGCTATACCAAATTTCCGCAACACGCACTCTAGTTCAGTTGTCATAATTTATCAAAAATACAAGACCAAACTCCTGGACAAAAGCAACAATACAATTATATTAATTAAAATTAAAAACACTATTTTCAGAGGACAAAGATTACTTATAATGCTTATTGTTTTGTTTTTTTAAAGAAATTACATAGTTGATGTAAGACAAAACAAGATTACAATTAAGAAAAAGAAACCTCTTTAAATGTCCTAACTACTCACTTCCTTATGAGATGAGTTTTGTGATTCATCAAAGGCAATGGTTTTAAAAATGTTTGAAGGTTTTTCAAATATTAAAATGAGACTTTTCCTCCTCAACCAATACCTATTGCAGCATAAGAATATAAACTTACATATTTGAAAGCTGTCCAGTTTGACATGAAAAAAAAAAAAAACTTGGTCAAATGTCCTTTACTGAATGCTAACTTCTTTAAGGACCTTCTACTAGGTAATGCACATTTTGAACTCAAAACAAGAAAAGTTGTTCCTTGAATTTGTTATTACAAAGCCTCAGATTCAACCCTCCTCTCCACGGTATGGAACGTAGTGAAAAAGATTTTTCTCTAGAGATTAATCGCTGTACATGGGTCAAAAGGACAGTGCTTTCCCTCCTCTGTGCAACACCATCTTGCCTCATTTGGACGAGGTATGGATGTCAGTGGGTTTGAGTGTGTGTAGATCGGACAAGAGAAACACCTGCATCGAATATAAAGGGAGACAGATGTCAAGTAGAAACACAACACCCTAGAATCAGGAAAGGAGGAAAGGCCAGGCCAGAGTGATGTAACGGTCAATGAAAGAAAGAATGAGAGAATAACTGAGTGTGTGGGGGAGAGAGCACGACAGTGAGAGAAAGAGAGATGCACAGCTTTTTCTTCTCAGGTAACACATAGGAAGCTTAATTTCAAATCAGTTTTGTATTCATAACTAGGTACGAATGAGGAAGCACAGCGTAAACATGAGGAACATCTTTGATAAAGTATCATAAAATGAAGATATTACCTCTGGTTAAAACAAAATCTCTCATTAGCTCAACAGAATTACTCCTAATATAGCCTAATCAACAATCTGGACTCATAAAACAGCCCGATCAAATCACACATGCCAGCTGGGAAAATTATATCACACCATAAGGGCCATTCACACTGACTGTACAGCTAACAGATGTCTGATTTAATGATCTCCCTAGACAACAGTGAGATCATTAACACTCACACCAACCCAAAAATACAGACACCTTTCACATTGGAAGAGGCAGAAAGGCCACGATGGAGCTGTAAAGGACAACAAAACAATGCAATCCTGATTTAAAAACACAAGCTAAAGATGGAAAGACGTAAAAACGTCTCTCTGCAATACCTGGTATGAGAAAAGACTAAGGAGGAGAGAGGTCAGTGTCCACATGCTTCTCCTCATCCCACCCTGAAATGTGAGTCCATTATTTATTCATTAGTGTGTTCCTTCAACGTTAAGCTATTTTTGGGTCTGATCAATGAAAGGAGGCCCCCTTCCCCCAAAAACGTTCGCCGAACCTAAACCCAACAATAGACTTGCACCGACGTCCCCACCCCCGGTTTCTCCTCACATGGGCGAGCGTGTAACCCGCTACTAACCAGGCCAATGTGAACTGATGACATGATTTTAAAAGGCAGAAAGGAGCTGCTAGCTAAGCCCGAGCAACGCGTCGAACCGCTCTCACGGTAGAAACCAGCAGGAGGACAGCGGCTAATGTGTCCCAGCTGCGTTGTGGGTAATGAGAGAAAAAGTGCAACCAGCAACCTGAAGCCTTGAGTCGCCCTCGGGCTCAGTCTTACCCGTTTTTGTT
The DNA here is from genome assembly GCA_030770545.1 of Macropodus opercularis. Lineage (NCBI taxonomy): Eukaryota > Metazoa > Chordata > Actinopteri > Anabantiformes > Osphronemidae > Macropodus > Macropodus opercularis. Next base: position 14,604,189 of record CM061090.1, on the reverse strand, counting down.
TCCTTCGGACAGCATTGCGACCGGCCTTGAACGGGAATCCCCCGTGAATCAATCGGCGACGCGCCGGTGCTTGGTGCTTATCCCGGTCCGGCGTGGGTCGAGATCAGGGAGGCGAAATTAAAAATAATCCGGTCGTGATTGTTTCTATTGCCGATTAGCCGCACACTGCGTCGGTGTCAGGGATGCAATGCATGCAATGCATGCATGGCGGCCATGTTGGTTAGAGAGCGCGGCGTCAAGTCACCACATCAGGAAAAAACGCGATCCGGTCAGATATTTTCAAAGTAAAAGCCTCATTTACAGTTTTTTTTAATTCAAGGACACGAACGTGGCGCATTCAAAAATATAACCAAGCAATTATAAATACAACAAGCAACTACGCTAGATAAAACCTGTTCCTGCCTCATACGATTAAACAGAAAGGATGAGGAAAGGCCGACAGACAGCCCTTTTCCTCGGGAAGACTCCAGCACAACCCTCGTCTGTTGTTGGGCTTTGCCCGAAGACAACGACAATCTGCTTTAATCCGCAGCAGAGAGACAGAAAACGTCGTAGTGTGTTGTAACCGATTCAGATTGTGGAGTATCTCAGAGGCAAGCTGTCAGCACTGTGACCAATGTTATGCATAATTAGAAAACCCATCTTGTGCTCAGCCAAGCTAACACGATGGAAAATTATCTCCACCCCTATGTGACCAATCCATTTAGTCAAATCCATAAAGACAGAACAGCGTAAAGAGCAGTTTAAACAGAGCTACAGAGAAGCTCTAACACCAACATTGCTTATTTGCCTTCCACTACTTATAGGAAATGTTTACTGCTGTAGCATATTAATCTCTTGTACTATTGCTTTACTTACATCTCCTCTTATTGCAATATAAGTAAAACTTACTATAAGCACAATGTGGAGAAAAGTAACATTTAATTTATTCTAGTTGTTAATTTTGCTAGTGTAACTATTTAACTCAAGCCACAAATAATACAAAGACTTAAGTACAGTGGTCATCTGTAATTTAAAGATGGTTACTGACCTTTTTGATTGGTATTGTTTCTCTGCCTCTTTATTCAAGTTTGCCTTTTTCTGTTCCTCTACCGCTTGTCCTTGTGCTGCCTTCTGTGAAATTATTAAAAGTAAAAGCAATTAAAAGGGCTGTAGAATTATAAAAAACAGCTCTCTGGTTATAAAGGACCATAAAGGACGAACACACCAGAATACTGCCACACTGAAAAGAAAAATGAGAGGAAACATCGGCAACAACTGGGTACCAACAGTATGTTTTCTATTGTTGTTACAACGCGTAATCAAACACAAGCCAACCAGGCACATGGCCACTGACCTTAAGTTGCCTGGCATCCTCAGAGGAAGAGGAGGAGGATTGTGATGACTGTGAAGAGGAGTCTGATTTGGAGTCAGAATCTGAAGAGGAATCTGAATCTTGTGTGTCAGTCACAACTACCCTTTCTTTGGTAACTGTCTCCCGACTCTTAACCTGCTTCTCCTCTTTTCTCTTCTCATCTTCTTGACGTCTTCGCTCTTTTCCTTTTTGCTCTTCCTGACCTTTTTTATCTTTTTCCTCCTCTCTCTTACGTTGTTTCTCTTTTTCTTGCGGTTGTTTTCTCTCCTTTTCCAAGCAGTTATTTTCTCTCTCCTGTTCTTGGACCTCCATTCTTTCTCCCTCTTGTTCTTTCTCCTTTTCCTCCTTTAATTGCCTCATTTCCTCCAGCTGTCTATTCTCTAGTTGACTTTTTCGCGCCAATCTTTGCAATGGCGATTCACTGGAGGAACCAGGAGTGGAGTCTGCCGTCTCTCCTGACATTTCCGCAGCTGAGGTGGTCTCTGAATGAAATGCCTTCTCTGACTCCATCTTGTGTACAAGCAAAGAAAGAGGTCCTGGCCTGCGTTTCACAGGGGGCTCTGGGCTGCTGGAACGAGAACTTAAATCTGAATCTTGCCTCTGCATGGTGGGAGGTGGGAAAGATGCCACCCTTGGGCCCTCCTGGTCATCTATGTTTGGTGGGCTTTGCTTGGGCGTGTCAGGCAGGGGAAACAGGTTTGGGGGTGGGGATGGAGGAGGAGTGGGATGGCGCAACTGCATGGGGGTGTGATGTACCTGTGGTGGTGGGATGTGTTGTGGTGGCTGAAGCTTGCGTTTGGACCTAGCAACAGTGGATGCACTGGGGGGCACCTGCTGCGGCTGGGAAGGGACTCTATTGTCCCTTCGTGTCGTGGCAGGACCAGGTCCCCAATCTTCATCATCCTCACTCTCATCAGCATCGTCATCATCTTCATCACTATCCTCATGGACATTACTTCCTCCTGATACTCCGGCAGATCGGCTAAGGTGAAGCACAGGATGAGCTGATCCCAGCTGACTTGGTGCTGTGCCTTCCTTCTCCTGGGCTCGGGACACAGTAGGAGGCAGTCCCTGCTGGTCAGGCTGGCTGAGGACCCGAACTGACAGGGAGGCTACAGCGCGTGGAGGAGAGGGAGCTGGTGGGTCCTTATGAACTTGATGAAATGCTGCTCTCTGCATCCTGGCAGCTGAAACTTCAGAGGACTCCTGGTGGCAAAGGTTAGAACTGGGCCGTACGTCCACAGGAGCCTTCTCCTCTGCTCTGGTCAAAGCTGGCTGAGAGAGTATGGAGTGATGCTGCTGGCCACAAATAATGTTGTCAGTTTGAGGGAAAAAAGGTGATCTAAGTGAATTCTATCCATGCGTTTTCATCTTTCAATTAATCTAAATCACAATGTTTAATCATTAGACATTTAGTGATGAATTTACAGAATGCAACCCTCACTCAAACACCACACCCCCATTTCAAAGAGGGAGACTATAGTGTCCATGAGTTGTCATGTTGTCTTGCAGGACAGCATCAACTAATAATGCATTAAGTGTGTTGAGTTCTTTACTTGATTTGTGGGAGCAGAACACAGTAACCCCTGTAAAATGGGACTAAATCCAAATGTAGATAGAAAAGGTCCATTCTGAAGTGAAGACAGATGACATGACAGCTTATTTTTTAATAATATTGCATTTCTGCTAATAGCGCCCTGTAAAACATATAAATCGTGCACATTTACAATATTTATTTCAAACCTATTGAGACCATAGATGCATCTGTAAAACAGATGCAAAAGTGTGTAAAATTGTAAGCGAACATTTAATGGAAGGTGTAACATATTGAAATGTAGAAAACAATTTTCATATATGTATATCATAAATCCTCGATTATTCAGTGTAAGGTTACTGACCTTCATATAGGATGAGCTGTCATTGTCCTCTGAGTGCTCGTCATCCTCTTCTACCACTGCAGGGCTTTCTGCCAGAGAGGGACACAAACCAGTGGTTAAAGATCTGCACCAGTCAGGATTAGAACACACAGACACTCCTGATTTGAAACAACTTGAAAACCTTTCAATTATAACCTGCTACCACCACAATCTGACTTTGGATAAGTGGCTGAAAGTGAGTGGATACAGCAAGTATGTTAATATAAACGTAGACAGAAAGAGCACATATGATTTAATAGCATAAAGACAGTATAAGAAAGAAAAAGTAGGCAAGAATTACAAAGATTGTGCAGCTCCTTCAAGCTACAGGGCCATTGCCCCTGTGGCCGTCTCTTCTTATTGTCTGACTTGTAGACAAGAATATTTTACACAACATTTTAACAATCTGATCTAAGTGAATCACCAAGAATCTAATGAAATCACATCAGTCCTGGACTCTAGAAGCTGAAGTGAATCAGGTCAGTGTCAGTTTTCAAACTACAGTGTTGTGTTATACCATTAGCCTCCCCCTCTTGTTGGGCCTCTCTCTCAAGTCTCTGACGAAGGAGTTCCTGTTGCTTGGCCAGGTATTGTTTTATGAAGCTGTTCTGGCACATCTCCTCCCCTATCTACAAGAAAGACAAGTACAACAACAGAAATTAGACAGCACATATGTTGTCAGATTGACAAGCTAACAATCTGTATAAATCTATATACCTGAGAGTTGGGCTGCAGCCCGCTGTGAGAGGACGATGACTTCTGTAGGTTTTCCAGCATTAAAGCCTGCAGGAAATGAGTAGGGAGAATTATTAAAAATTAAAAAAATTATACAACATCGTATTAGAAGACGGAAAACACCAAATGAGGGAGTCAAGAAATAAGGGGCAGTTACAACGAAGCTTCCTGGATGAAGTGGCTAGTGGTCTTAGTCAAGAACGTATTAGTATAGAGGACACACTTTAAGCAATAAAGGTAAGACTAAAATTTGTACTAAATGTTTCAGCTATGACCGATTATTCGTATCTTTGCAAGTCAGGCATATAACACAGTTTGCAAAAAACACAGTTTGGGCAAAATAACCATGAATGTGTGTACAATATAAATACATTAGTGATACTCTTTGTCTTACAGTCGCCAACTAAGTGGATTACAGCGACAACAATACTAACCAAATGAGCCACCTGTGCACCCGGAACACAATATTATGTTTCACTGTTGACCACTGAAGACAAGTGTTTATGAAAATCATTACAAAACAAGCTTCCATCTGCTGAAATTTACTCTGTTGTGACTTTTTTGTTCTCTTCTTCAAATCCCTGCTCTTGTAAGAATGCCAACCTATAGGAAGTACAGCACCAGTAAGTATAGTACAGGTATACAACCTCCAGAGGACACACACAGACGCTACACTATCTCTCTCAAAGGAATTACAGACACTCGAACTTTGCTCATGCCTGTAAAAGCCTTAAAGACTTGATATTTAAGAAAATATATACTATTGCATATTGCCATAGTCCCTATTCAAATAATCATTGCATGCCAGCACCCCTTCCTTTCTCCACAATACTTTTCATAACAATTCATGTATATTTTGACATTAAACGCTGGGGATGGGTTTTTATTTCTGCCAGTGTAGAGGTTTCTAACGCAACACAGTGACTGTAGGAAATAACATTTGCAAAGACCGTTATATAGTTATTGAATAAGAAATAAATGTACTAAGATCATATTTAACCCGTACTTTAAGAGTCCTGACTTCAGGTGTCTTATTTATAAAATCCCGGGCAGGGCCTTCTGTACAAGACCTTCAGCCCTATAGTAATTTATGGGCTGGAGCACAACAAGAACAGTACTAAAGAACACGAAAACGCCAAACCCCGTCGTTTTGTAAGCTTATTAAATAGTGTTTACATCGCCGAGCGCGCCCCCGTAACCCCGACATACACACACGGAGCGCGGTCACGGTGCTGTTCGCTACAGCAACGAGCGGCTGTTGGCAGCTTAGGCCTCGATTTGACAGGTGCACAGTTCAACTGTGTGCAACATGGTGCGCGAACACTGCTCGCGAATCGAGCCTGAAATTAGTCGGCGGAGCGTTTGGCTGCGTTGCCATTTAGACGTAACCTACAGTAAAGACAGTGGTTCGCGTCGAATATCGAGTGGCAGGCGGTTTATGTATTCCCGCCTCCGAGACCACACACCGTTACGGCCTCTAATGTCAACCCCCCCACCGCTTCTCTGCTCTCGAACTTAGCCAGACTCGACACAGGCTTACCCAACCCGGCCCAACACTCACCCCTTTCAGTCGCTTAATGAGCGTGTTCTTCTGCCCGCTTTTTGGGAGGTTCCTCTGCTCCAGAGCGGCTTTCAAATCCGCGACACGGAGCGATTGAAGAGGTTTTCCATCAAGCGTAATATCCTCGTCCGCCATTTTGATCCGTCCGCTTGCCTGAACTCTAACAAGCGTCGCTACGGCTGCTGCTCGGCGTCAATCTTCGGCTTTTTCCGGAGACGCTCGGGTTACCCGAACTACATGTAAACAGCATATAAATAAAGGGCTAATTTCGTTCTCGAGATTGACGATGATTTTATCCCGATGAGGCGATTTTAATCAAAGTTGAAAAGAAAAAACAATTACGAGCAACAGAACATTTTAACACGAGACCGAATAACATGTTTTGACACAGTAATACAGCAATTAATTACGCAAACATTTGTTTAATTGCAAAAGATGTATTTGTGCATTTTGAACAGGGATACAACACAAAAATCACACGTAGCGTTAAACCTAAACAGGTCTAAGTCTGTAGTACTGTAGATGAAAGTCAATGATTGAGCAAATCGAGAGAACAGACTCAAATGGGTTCAAATTGTGCAAAAAACCCTGTGTACAAAACAAATACAGCTGTATGTCTGAGCTGCAACATACTCTCCCAAAACATTTGTTTTTGTAAATTAGTAAAAATCACCCTGGTGTAGGATGTGCATATATAAAATATAAGCAAATTAAAGCCATGCAAACTGTAAAGCACAGAAGTTAAAGGACATAAAATCTGACCATAATAAATACATAGTTAAAGGTTACTTGCCGTTCATGCACTCTTTACAGTACAGTACAGAGTCTGTTTTGGCAGGCAGGTATTGAATAGGTAATACTTCAAACCTCCACAACGTGGCACTGCAGCAGAGGAGAAAACACCAGGAAGCTACAAATTCCCCCAACTGTGATTTAGAGTCAGCCACAAAACAGTGAAACAAACACATTGTCTGACGAGACTGATTAGGGTGTAAACAATAAAGCAGATTATTAGGTTAAGCAATATGATTCACGGGGGACAAACACAAAACCCTTAAAGCTGGCCCCTTTATTCTAATTTAGTGTAGCACCTCAAAGATGAAATTGTCCTTCAACTAAGATTTCAGTTCACAAAAAAACATTTTGTTAAATTTCCAGTTGACTGTAAGTTTCCCCGCAACTTCATATCAAATGCGTCTCTGAATAAATGTGCTTTTATTCCTAGCTTATCCTCGGGATGGAACAAGATACTAATAAGTAATAGTATACAACTGATTTACATTTTGATTTGGTAACTGTGAAACTGAAGAACCACTTCCCACTGGCATTAATAATAAGAAAAAGATAACACCCAGCCCTTGGTTTTTACTGGTGTCCCTCCCAGACAAGATGCTGACTTGAAACCAGTAAAATCTGTAAGCACTGGTGACAAGCCTCATTGGGGATTATGAAGCAGAAGCAAAGTTAACCATGCAAAACACAACAAAACATGTGGGAACATGTGCACTTGGTCAACAGGTTTCTCATCCACCACCAAACTGCCATGTGACTGTGGGAAAGAGCAGGATTATGCAATTTCTCACCAAACCGCTGTTACCTGCCCCCAGTATTAGTTCTGGGATGTTATTTCTCTCAGTCAAAGAGAACTTTCATTTTTCCTAAAGAAAGACTGCATACATTTAAAATGACAAATAAAATTAGTGGCCTTTTTAGTGTACGTGCGTATTACACAAACAACAAATACTTGCTGAGATAATGAATGAACGTTACTGCAGACCCTATTTACTTTCTCCCATATTAAGCCCTAACCACTGCTTCAGTAGCCTCTGCATGATCATGACAAAAGGCCTTTTAGGGATCACAGTGTAGTGTAGGCCAGAACCAGGGTGTAAGACTTCCTTCTGTGCTATATTTGGAACACAGGGGCTAAATAAATAGTGGAAGGAAGGAAAAATGGCCAGGAAAGAAAATATATTACACACAATAAAAGCTCAGAAGACGCACGGTCTGTACGTCACAGAGGGTCTTCAAATGATCAATAAGTTAACACTCAAAAGGACATGTGTGCCTGGCACCAAAGCAGAGGTCAGTATATAAACAAAGGCAAACCAACACACTCCTGGAGGACAACACCAACAGTCTAAACCCAGTTTAGCATGAGCTGCAGTGAGGCTAAACACATGTTCCACTTCACTTGCTTCAACCCCATTCAAACTAAATATATTGAAAGAGTAATAACAAATAAGGCATTTCAAAGAGAAAAAAATGTGTAGTGTAAACAAAGTTTATGCAATAGATACGAAATATCATGAAGATATTTCTGCCAGACGCTGGAGCAAAGTGGAGAAGCCAGCAGCTTGCTGGGAGAGATCAGCAACACGGTCCACCATCTCCTGGCTCGAAGATACTGAGGGGTAGTTTTGTGCAGCACCTTTTGTGGCCACAACAACTGCCTTCAAGGCTTGGCAGAGTCGTCCCCCTGAGGTTGTGATCTGAAACCAAAAATGTTACACAGCTTTAACTTCACAATCAAGTTTTGTTCAAATCAAGTATTAGTTTTTCTAAAAAGAAAATCTAAAAGGTGCATTAGGAAACCTCTGCAGAGTAGAATCCTTTACTTGATCACAAAAGATCAAGTTGTTGCACCCACCTTGGCCCGGAGGTCAGCAGAACTGAGAAGGCGGGAGAGTGTGTCACCAATAAACACCAGTTTGTGCGCCGTCACAATGAGACTCTTTCCTCTGGCTACAAAGATGCGGGGAGGCTGGTTCGCCTGAATGCTAGTGAACAGCACATCAACGGCGTCTGCCAGGCAAGACAGGTGGGCAAAGCTTTGAGACGAGTAGAAGGACAGCAGCTCAGAGTCCTCCAGCGAGAGGGACACTGGCAGTGGAGGGGATGGAGTCAACTGCACAAGAAAAGAGGAAACTTGTAGTTCAGGAGGGAAAGTTATACAAAAATATAATCAGGACTGTATTTTACAAACAGAGGTATAACAGGCATTATCCACTGGGACGTGGTACAGACAAGACAACAAGAACATAAGGTACCATAGTAAAAAAATCATTAGATGACACAACCTTCATTTTGTGCAACCTTACGTAACTACAACAGATCAGTACACCAGAGGGCTTCGCTGATCAATATGCCCAATGGAAAAATAACTTTGACAAGTAAGTTAGATGGATTATCTATTTCACTAAACGTACACGAAGGACAGCAGAGAATGCAGAAAAAGGGTTTCTATGAGTAATAATACAGAGTTACGCTGCACTGTAACTCAGAGGAAGACACAGAGTACATAAGAAAAGTGGCACTGTTGAAAGAATGACTGAATAATGTTTTTACTCTGTCTCTCTCATTGTCCTGTAGCCTCCATTCAATGTGAGGCAAGACTGTCAAGCTTTACAAGCAGTCTCTTGTTGGTCTCCTATTACGTAACCAAGAAATCTAGCAAGGAGTAGGAAAGATGCAGACTGACTGATAAAAAGACAAGATCTCAATCTAAACACACAGAAGCCTTATTTTAGCCCCTAAACTGCCCACATTCATTGTATTTGTTGCAACATATCTGCAGCTATGGGCCTGGATGTTGTGTATCTGAAAAACACATGAAAGTGTGGACCCCAGACTGTGTGTTGTGTCTCATAATAACGAGCCAACAATCTGCTGCCAAAAGGATTATTGAATCATTAGTACACAGATCACACCGTCAACACAGGGGATTATCTGTGTAGACTTGTGTTGTGTGTGCAGGCAAAAATACAGAAACTCACCCTTGTTTGGCCGTTCTCAACCAGAGCATCAGGAAGCGGATCAGGTTTACCCTAGTGTGGAGTGGAGAGTAGAGGCATGTAAGGAAATATATTTAAAGGATTTAACTGAGTTTTAAAAAGACCTTTGCACACATTTTCCACCTTCAGTGTCAAGAAAAAGGCAAAAATGCAAAATTAGCTCATACTATTTCAACATAAACTGACCTGCAGTTTAACATATCCAACACTGTCTCCAGAAGGTACTGGGACCGGGATGGGGGTCAAGCCGATCCCTGCATACTCATTGCTAGGGTCGTCTTCCCCATCAGCAGGTCCCATTGTAAGAGTCACAGTAGGGGGTGTTGGAGGCAAGGGAAATGAAGGCTGGGGGGTTGGAGGCAGTGGCCTTTCCTGGATCCAGCTACCTTTACGAGAGCCCATACCACCTCCAGATGACTTCCCATCAGGCACTGGGAGAGCAGGCAATGGCCTGCGGGACAAAGATTCTTGAGAAGGCAGACGTGGTCGGCCCTGGGCTTGCAAGAGGTGGGCACACTCCTCAAGGGAACGCTGGACCAACGACAAGAGACCCTCAGACGGGGGAGCAATGCCAACAGCAGATAATGCTGGGAGCAGGTCTGACAGATGAGCCCAAGCCTGCTGAAGAGGCGGTGGCGGATCACCCAAATGACTGGCTTTCCAGTTGGACAGGATTTCAGCCAATGAGGTGGCGAGGTCCCGTGATGACAGAGTGGAAGCAGAGCAAGAGGCTGTATTCAGCACGGACTGGATAAGGCTGGAAAGCGAGGCTCGCCACTGCATATCACCTGAACCGTTACTGGAAACAGAGAGGCGACGGGTAGAGGTGGAGGAGCATGAGGAAGAATGGGGAAGGGCTTCAATGGTCAAAGCAGGCATATCATAGATGCCACCGTCAGGCTCAGAGGAGTCTTGGTGATCTCCACCGCTGCTTCGTTTCTCAGGTCCAGGGACACAGTAGACTTGTCCAACCTGTGCAGCATCTTCACTGGAGAGGCTAGTTGTGGACTCCCCTGGTCCCAGAGGCACACCTGGTAACGTAGGAACGCTGTAGACTTCATCATCAACTTCATCATGTTGAACATCTGAAGGGGGCACATTCAAAGTGATGGCAGGGACGTCATAGACCTGCAGAGAGACGATAAAAGTTTGGTTACCCAGACCAAAACTACCTGAAATGTAAGCAGATACTACACTGGCTACCAGTGTGATGGACATGGATGAGCTGGGAATCTGCATACCACACACAGTGAGTGCAGGCGAAGAGGAAAAAATAATTCAACAGCTGGCAGATACGTTCAAAAACACTGGAGCGGTGACCAGTGGGGGCAGGGTGGCGGTAGTATGACTGGGGCATGATCCTGACAAAAGGGCGTGACTGACAGAAAATAGAAGCAACATTTGGACTGGATAGACAGGCTCCTACAGCAGGCAGAGACAGGTGTAGCGTCGCTTGGAAGGGGGTAGGGAGACATGCTAATAGTAGAATGTAGGAAGAAATGGTGGCAAGATATCGGATAGTCATTTCTTGTTACTTAGTCACTTTGCTTGTTCAGACATGACTTTACGAACAACAGTCTGCCCCAGTTCTCAGGTATTTCTTGACAGATTATTATTCCAGACTACTGTTGTATATTACAAACAGAGAGTAAAGCATCCAAACTAGTAACAGCTGAGTGATCGTTAGAAAACATCAAGACAACAAAATGTTGCCCACTGTGAGAGAGCTTATAAACATTAGAAAAACAGATTTGGATGCTGTTTGAATCAGTACTTGGTTCTAATGCATGAGGGAGTTTACACAGACCAAAACAATTAAAGGAATGTTATATTTACCTCTTTCTCAGAGTCGGCTTGTGGTGGGACACTGCGAGGTGTGTCATAGATGCCGTCATCATCCGCAAGGCCAGGTGGGCCCGGACGCTGCCACCTGCCACTAGGAGGAGTATCATAAACCTACCAAAATGGCAAACATACATGACTTAATTCAAATGTCAGGCCAATCTACACCACACAACTTTGACTCAAATTTCATTTCATTGTCAGTTTGACTCTGAAAATACACTGCTACATAAGGATTATGAATGTAATTTTAAAAACTGAAGGCTGTGGCTAAAAATACAGAAGAAAAGTCAAGTAATCATCACACACCTGGTCGTCTACAGCATCTGACTGATTGTGATTTTCTCCTTTTTTACTATGCATGTTGCCGTTGTTGTTGTCCTTGCGCTGGGGAGTGCCCCACTGTTTGTTCTCTTCTTGCTGCAGACTTGCGGGGGTAACATGAGCAGTGGGTTTAGAGACAGTGTTACAATCGGCTGTTGATTTTGCTGTTTGTTGAGCATCTTTCCTGGTGACACCCCTTACTGGGGGTGCTGGAGGAGGAGGCTTGCGGGCAGAGTTGGGCGATCCTGGAACCCTGACCTGCCCTGTCCTGACCAGTAAAGGGGACCCCCGATGACAGGCCAGGCCAGATTTACCCCTGGCCATGGCAGAATTGGGCGAAACTCCTTTGGGCAGAGGTCTTGGAGATGCTTGAGTAGTGGATAACTGACATGGGTGCTGGTGGGCCAAAGCAGTGGCTGAAGTCATATGAAGGCTTGATCCCACAGGGGTTGGTGTCTGGTACATCCCAGCTGTATCTTGGCCGACTTTGGGTTGGGGAATCACAGCAGTTCCACTGAGCACAGAAGGACCGTTAGAGCAAACAGAGGTGGTCACACCCCCTCCTACTGGGGACTGGTAAATATCATCACCTGCAAGAGGTGTACCTTTGGGTACCAAGTAACAGTCATCCAAGTCTGATGTTAGTGTTTCTCTAGGGACCAGATATGTAGTATCCTCTGGCTCATCAGCCACTCTAGGCACTCCAGTAGGTGAGAGGTACACAGACTCTGAGACCATGAGACCTCCAGGCTGTCTCCCATTAGCTGCTGAAGGTATGGGAGTTACTGGAGTCTGATAAAGTGTTCCTGCAATTTCTGTACCTCGTCCTCTCAGAGAAGGTGACCGTGGACGCCCTGCCACCCCAAAATCCCAGTCAGGTCTGGGCCGAGTGCCAGAGCTGGAGTGGGAGCGTGGGCGTCCACCTTCGACTCTAAGCAGTTCCCCAGGCCTTGAGGCAGCTCGTCCCTCACTTACGACTGGCGGGGAGCGATAAACTCCATCTATGTCCTCTGCACTACTGCTCACAGCAGTCCGGGCCAAAGGTGAACCAGGTGCCAGGTAAACTGAATCCTCACTGGGGCCACGGTGGAGATCTGTACCTGGGGTTGGGGCAGTCTGCAGGAGACGGAGACGGTTGGCAGGAGCAATTCCCTGTCTGCCATGCAGGGAGCAGAGCCACCAACCAGGCCCACCACTCTCCTGTTCAAGAACCATGAGAATGTCACCTTTCCGGAAAGCCAGCTCTTCTGGGCTCTCAGCGGCGTTGTCAAACAACGCCTTTGCCAATACCGTCTAGAAGTAGCAGGAGAATAGCAGAAGTTATAAACCCACTGTGATCCATTCTGTATTCACACGGGCTAATGTCTTACTTATGTACACAGCAAACAAACAAGGACATTGATTTGGCACTAAGAGGTCAGGAATATACAAAGGTTGATTGTTTAAAGCTGCTGAATAGAGAGTGAATAGGGGAGAGCTTGTAAAATGCAACTGTGGGAGCAAGAGGGACAGGAAGAGGATCAGGGAAGAAGAGAAGATGGAAATGGAAAAGCTAACTCAAAAATTCACAGCTGCATCAGTGACCATGAAGCACAGAAAAAGAGGGGCACAGTCAGGGAGGATCAATGATTGAATGGACACAAGGGCTTAATGGTAATGAGGGAGATGAGAGGGGGGGAGGGGATAAGAGCCACATCTGTCCCTTGCTGTTTAGGGTTTAATTGCCAACCCAAAAGCAGAGAGTCAGGCCCCCTTTCATTTTCTAAACCAACCCCCCAGGGACAAGCAGGCTCAATTGAGCCACGTGGGACCCCCTTAAAACTGTGATAAAGGCAATGAGTATTTGATAAAATATCTACACAAGGCGATATTATAAGGCAACATGAAAACAAGATCTGCTAATTACATGATACAGTTTGAAGTGGCTTCCGTTTGATGGTCGTAGTGGTGAAATGACGTGTGCGCGTCAATGCATGCGAAGAAATAAATACTATACTCACGGAGACAGACATTGTTGATGAATTAACAGTTATGCCTCATAGAATCTATACGTCAGTCTTGATCAGTTGGGTCCATCTAGACCAGCTGTCCTTCTCAGAGATCTAGACGTCGCCAGAAAGACTCCGCGCCGAGGCACAGCTGGGTCTCGGTAGGACTCATCTCAAAGCCTGGGTGTCTCGCCTGCCCTGAAGAGAATCCTGTAAACCGCGTACAAACGAGACGTGACCACGAGGTTTAACGTCGTTAGCTAAACTCGGCGGATACGTAAAAAGACACATGTGGAATGAAAGGTAGGCAGGCGGCGGCAACACCTGTCTGTCCTTTCCACGCCCAACAGCGTAACGTAACGTTACAGCAGCCCATTCAGCGAGAGCTAACGTTAGCTTAGCACAAGCAAAAAATAAACAGAGTGCATTCGTTATTACAAGTGTATTGCACAGTTGTAAATAGCGGCTCCCGAGAATTATACACAGTTTTTTGATCAGTATGTAGCTGCAGCAGTGTGAGCGATGCTGTCGCGGCCTAGCTAACAGCTGCATAATGCTAGCTATGTTAATGCTGGTTTCGCTGCTAACGCTAATCTTCACTTCAAAACAACAATAGCACCACGGGGATAATCCCGCTACGGCCGATGTGTTTGCTGACCAGCGCTAGCACCCACATGTGCCGGGATAAAACAATTACCTTGCCGTCTTGCCTATCGCCGACAAAGTTCGCATCGGCGTACAATCCCTGACACGCAGAATCACTTCTTTTCGAGCGTGAAAATCGGTGGCCATCGGCGTTCAATCATTTTCGGCGATGACAACAAAGTGATCTCCGCCTCCCCACGCAAGGATCGATTCAGTTCGCTGATTTAAAAGTGTGACGTGTATATTAACGCCATGTTCTGCGCCCAGCTTAAACCTATCCTCCTTTTATTAAATCGGTTGGAGACCCGCGGCTTAGAACACACAGCGTCTATGATTGGCTGGTTAGGTGTAGGTTGCGTTTAAGCCCTTTCGTTTTTTACACACACTGTCACTCAATTGTTAATGAAGAAAAAAATCCACATGTTACCGACGCAGTAAATCGGCGACTGAGGGAAAATATGGCAATTGTTTAAGAAATAGCATAGTTTTCTTTAACCTGACATTGGTTTAATATAGCATTATACAAAGGACAAACGCGTGCTGCTGACTGAATGAAGGCTTTTATTTTGACAGTTAAAGTTTAACCCCGGAAACTCCTCACAGAACCAACATACTAGTCGTCGGTAGTAAAAGGTTCTAGTCCTTCCCCTGAACCTTCTTCACAAACCTGCATCTCTGCGTGATTTCATGTTACATTTTGCAGGGACGTCACGGTGAGATGATGCGTTTGTGTAACTGCATTAGTTTTTCCACATAGTCTAATCGTGTACGTGTTATTTTATAAATGTAAATAGTGCTGCGTGCGTCTCCATTTGTATTGATCCCTGCTAGATCATCACCATGGGTCAAAGGTTGCTTAAGTACTGCTGTAAACAGTTGTAACCATCGTTCTGACCTGGTTCTCCCTGCATTCACAGTTGCTCTAGTTCTGGTGACCTCTGCTCTAGTTTAGTAGTTTATATTAAAGACATCTGCGTCTTTCCTCTGTTCAAAGGTCATGTTAAGAAGTGTTTTCAGGTGCCTTCTCAACACTAATCCTGTTGCTGGCCAAAGAAGTATGTCTCAGAGCAGTCTTGCTGGAAAGGTGGCCATAGTCACAGCCTCCACAGATGGGTAAGAAATAAACGTCTCACCTGTTCTGACCCACATTTACTTCTACAATAGTCAGGAAGGTTCCACTGACAAGGATCATGTTTGAAGGGACTGAAAACTGCTTTAGTAAAGTTACTTGTCGTATAGAACAGCATGAATCATAATAACAGTTGTCACATGTGTTATCCACTGCAGTAGTAGTTTTGTTTCTACCTCCTTAGAATCGGTCTAGCTGCAGCTCAGGCTCTGGGCAAGAGAGGAGCCCATGTGGTGGTAAGTAGCCGGCGCCAAGCCAATGTGGACAAGGCTGTGGCACTGCTGCAGCGCCAGAGCATCCAGGTGACTGGGACCACCTGTAATGTTGGCAACAGAGAGGACAGAGAAAAACTGGTTAAAATGGTGAGTCCTAAGAAAAAACAACATATCCAAGTATAGACGTGTAGGGATTTTGTCATTGAACAGGTTATCCTGCATCTTGTGACATTAGTTAGATTTATTTCTATTTACTTACGTACCAGTAACTTTAGGATTGTCAGCTATATGTTACTTTTAACAGACTCTGGATAAGTGCGGGGGCATCGACATCCTTGTATCAAATGCAGCAGTCAACCCGTTTTTTGGAAACATCATGGACTCCACTGAGGATGTCTGGGACAAGGTACATCACGCTTGCGTGTATATTTTTCCTTCTTTAGTTTGTATTATTAGAGGAATATATATAATATATCCATAGCATGATCTGTATTTGTTCCTAGATCCTTTCTGTAAATGTGAAATCAGCTTTTCTCATGACCAAGTTGGTGGTGCCTCATATGGAGAAGAGGGGGTGAGTGACAAGCTAATGGATAATACTTATGATTTTGGAAACATGGGCTTATTAATATCCAGTTGACCAGCAAACTTTTTACTATACAATTAATGTCTTATTCAGAGGAGGCAATGTGGTGTTTGTCTCATCAGTGGCTGGATACCAACCGATGCAGGTCAGCGACAGCATCAACCATTTACCTCTAGTATTATATTAAATGAACGGGAGGATATTATTTTAGCCCACAGGTGTGTTTTTAAAAGTAACATTTTCGACGCCTCTACAGGCTCTAGGACCGTACAGCGTGAGTAAGACGGCCCTGCTGGGTCTAACACGGGCGCTGGCTCCCGAGCTCGCTCACAGTAACATAAGAGTGAACTGCGTGGCTCCTGGCGTTATCAAGACCCGCTTCAGCGCTGCGGTGAGGAGACAAGTTCAGATCTTCTATTCAAAATTGGCTTTTGGTCCTGAGCCAGTTTTCTCTGTGACCTTTGACCTAAAGATTGTTGTTTCTGTCCCAGTTATGGCAAAATGAAGGCGTCATGGATGAGTTCAAAAGGCAGCTCAGTATTAAAAGGTACAGTAGACATTCACAGGAAAGGCTGTTACACATGTGCTATGAGCAACTTATAAGTTGTATTACGTTTTACGTCTGTTTCCTCAGAATTGGAGAGCCAGAGGAAATCGGTGGGGTGATTGCCTTCTTATGCACTGAGGAGGCTTCCTACATCACTGGAGAGACCATCACAGTGACTGGAGGGATGAACTGTCGACTGTGAACGTCCACACGCAACAAAACACATTTGCACTTAAGTGTGTATGTTTCTTGTTAAACACAAATTGTGGTATAATAACATTAATTATTAATTACTTTTTCTGTGAAAATAATTAATTAAATATAAACAAACTGCTTGTCCTAACTTAGAACAACATCTCTTACAATTTACAGCTAATTACTTTCTTGCAATTGTTGTGATCAACTTTATATTTCATCTAAACAAATAAAGATTGCTATTCAGTCATTTTCTCATCCACCAGATAGTGAAATTTTAATTGTAGAATTATGAAGCGTGAACAACCTAGTTGTTCTGTGTTAATGAAACATCTGTTACTAGACATACTGCATTAGTTGGATGCCAGAGACAGATCTGAGATGAATTACAGAAAACACAGTGACACACTTTTCTCATACTGCAAAGTAAAACTCTTTATTAATATTACTCATTGCTTATTTGTAACAGATACGCATTATCTGGTCTTTAAAATATGACTGCCCTGATAATCAGAGTCATTTAATGACTTACGTGATGATAAAGTAAAAAACTGTTCAAACGAATTCAATATAACTACAGTGACATAAATAGTGCCAACAATGCCCTAATCCTCTAGCATTGACCAGTGTCTGAGGCCGAGACATCATCTGTGTTTACTGCTGACGGACAACAAGCTGCGCCGTGTCATCGCAGGTTTCCAGAACTCCCTGAGAGTAGGAACATATGTACCATGTCTGGTCCTGTAGTAGCGCTTCATAAACAGCTGAGGGAGACAGAGTGAGACAGAAAACACTTAAGGGCGAAGGAGTCTGCCTGAACACTACACTGGTTACTTTGTGTAATCCTTCGTCTATGGGGCACAAAGACCCTGTGCTGTACATCATGCATACAATAAATTGATTTTTCATGCACAAAAATGCTTGGT
Organism: Macropodus opercularis; assembly: GCA_030770545.1. Lineage (NCBI taxonomy): Eukaryota > Metazoa > Chordata > Actinopteri > Anabantiformes > Osphronemidae > Macropodus > Macropodus opercularis. The sequence continues at coordinate 14,586,432 of CM061090.1, read as the reverse complement.
AAAGTAATTTCAACAAGCTGTTGATTACATTTAAGTACTTAAAAGACCATCCATCTACATTTAAGGCACAATATTTAAAACTGATGCATTTTATGGTTTTTAACTGCTCAGGAAAACTTTGCAATCCTGTGTTTTGAGCATACTTACCCTGCCTTTGAAGTTCTTAGTCACCTCATCTTCAGAATCTGCTACGTAGTCTTCATCTTCGCTTGTAAGCCCCTGTGCCTCTAAATATGATCAAAAACACAATTAAACTAAAGCTTGGCTGTTTTGTCATCATCATCATATGATTTTTTAAATCACCTGTGTTATTTAGCTGCCGGGAGGAAGAGCTGCTTATACCGGGTAGTACAGGATGATTTCTGTGAAGCAGTAAGACAAAGTTAGATATAAAAGTCAAACAGGAAAGAACATGTTCTTCAATTCTGACCACACTGTTACAAAATGGTGAGTAGATCAAAGTATAAAATAGACTAATGTCAGTGTCTGGGTAGGGCGATCAGAACTACTGCCTACTGATCTACATTTATATTTAATCATAAAAATTAAAGGCAACACAGAGATGTACCTAAATAAAAGTCTGTTCTTGTGACCTGTGGTCCAAAAAAAACGTTTCCTAAATACATGTTAAATCACTACAGCTAGCTCACAAACAAGCAAAGATCAAACTGGAAACATTGAACTAAATCACTTTATTTTATTTGTACGGCTTGAAGCACCATGTAAAGTCTTAAAACTAACTGAACTCATGCCCTTTACAACAGTATGTGTTGTATGGCCCACTCTCGTCTTGCTGTGTCGAATTAATGCTCGATTTGTGACTTAAAAGCATTTTCTAAACACCACTGGATCAGAATGTCTGTTTTTACTCTTTGGTACAATATGCTCTAAAATATATGCAATAATACATGCGGAGAAGTCGTAATTTAGTTGATAAGCTTTGAGGGGTGAGAGTTGAGTTCTTATAATATAGCTTTCACATGATTCTAGGGCAATTTTGCAGCATGTCTCTTACTCTTTATCATCCAAGTCAGGCGAACTGAAGCTAATTAGACGTTTGTTGCACGTTGGTTTTTGTGCTGCGGTTCTGACTGGGGACTGCCTCGTCCCATCCTGCTGTTTTCGTATTCTACTGGTCTGGTGAGCGTTAACAGACGCTACAGACAGTTTTTCAATAATAACTCTGGGTTGGCTGTGCAGGCAGGACAGATAAATGTAGCGGAGGGATGGGTCTTCAGGCAGGTGGAGCGTTTTGACACCCAGCTTGCTCATACAGGATGCCAGTACTGTTGCGTTACACTTGTTCTTTTCAGTTTGTGCTTCTTTTTCTTCAGTACTGTTTGTTGTCAGATCGCCTCTAGACTGCATCACCTCACTCCTCTTTTTGCCAGATCTGGGCATTCCTAACACTTCATGCTCCTCTTCATCAGATTCACTCTGTCTTTGATCAAGATGTTTGCGTTTCCTTTTAGGGTTTCTTCTGGTTTTCTTCATCCTCTCCTGCAGGTGTTCTTCACCTTTTTTCCCATAGTCATCTTTGGGTATTTGTTTCTGTTTAATCGCAGTGAATTGCAAGTTCTCCTTTGGGTCTATCAACACATTTGTTGCATAGATTGGAGTGACTGTCTTTCCACTGGCAGACATCATAACTGGCACATCTTCATTAGATATTAATCCAATAACAGGAGTAATAAATGGTGAATCATCTGTTGTCTGTGCACCATCTGACTGGTCCGCAGGAGCTGAAGCTACTCTTCCAGACAGCGGCAAAGAAAGTGAATCCAAAATAGAGTCTCCCATGTTTGGAGGAAGAGATGCTGGAAAAAGTTAAAATTAATTAATAAAATTAATATATAAATTAATAAAAATATTACAAATACAGCAAAGGTCTCATTGGTAAGTTATGTGATTCTACCTGCTGGCTCGAGATGACCAAGACAGCTTTGATGTTGAAGCACAAGCTTCAGAAGCTGAGGTTGGGTGACTGCATGTGCACACTGCTCCAGGACAGGTGGTGCGCCACTGAGCCACGACACCGTCTGCAGGCAAGTTTGTATGTATAAAAGGGTTTCAAGACAACATTAATTTGGAATCAACTCATATTGCAAGTTTAATTAATAATTAAAAATTAATAAACCAGTGAATATTGTTCGCTGATAGCTCAGTACCTGTGCTAGGTTGGGAACAGGGAGGAGTTGGTCTAGTCGAATCAAAAATTCCCAGAGCAGCTTCTCCAGTTCTTGGTCGAACACTGGACCATATTCCACAGGAAACTCCTCCTGTCAAAACAGAAGAATAAGAATAATGTTTCAGGGTGATCCTGAATACCGTTTATCAGCTGAACAGCTGGAAAGGCGCTGCTGCTTTGTGCTTTGGAGGACACAGACTCACCTTATAGAACTGCTCCCTCTTGGCTGGGTTTGTGAGCAGTGTGTGTACCAACGAGTCAAACTTTCTTGCTGCTTTTATCACTTTGACATCTTTCATCTAGGAGGCAAAGCAGCAAATGGCATTTTGTTTTTTCACACATAATACTATAACACAAGCAACGTAGAATGTCAGGCTCCACTGTTCTGATGCTAATTTCTACTTTGCTTTGTTAAAAGGTACATCACTTCCTTGTCTTCAGTGGTTTAAGTCATATTAGTGATGGACATCTGCCTGTCTTTGTCTAGAAGCTGTTTAAAGTGACATAAATAATGATATTCTTGTTGTAAGGTGACTTACTGCAGTAGGAGCAGAGGAAGTGGAGTCTGGGCTCCAAATCCTTTTCAGATGAGGCTCCACCACCTTAACATCAGGTTGGGTGTAGCACAGCTCTAAGATTAACTGCAGACAAATATGCATATGCTCATGAAGACGAACCGGGAATGTAACAGTGAAGAGAGCGAGGACGAGCCTCTGACAGCTGGTAAAAGCCCCGTCACTGAGGGGATAACATGTTGCAGGACACTTGGCCTCTGCCTGGACTCACCCGTGCTCTCAGCCCCAGAGCCAGCTTGCCCTGGTGTCTCGCGGTGAGCAGCCCGGGGACCGTCTCACAGGCGGAGGTTAGAAATTCCTCCACAACCCCGTACTGCAGCACGTCCCTCTGCTCCATCACCTTCCAAACCGCCGCCGACACCAGACGCACCGGAGGAGCGAGGAGCTGGAGAGCAGCGAACGGAAGGTTGGCGTCTGTGCGGGAGACAACAGGCAGGATGTCTGTGCTGTTCGTTTAGTCAAATGCGGCGGTCGGTTGGTTAAATGGCTCCTACCCTGCTCGTTAGGTTTGTCCGTGGACATCCCGGCAGAGAATAGACGAACAAACCGAGGTTAACGTAGCTTAGCAGCGACTTAACGCCAGATGAGTGACGCTTCACAGCTGTCAGAACAGTTCACACAAGCAAAGTTATTTATTTAATGCTGCTGAGATTATATTTACCGACTACAATGGCTCGAATATCTACATAACTATCAATAATGATGACGTTTACCCGCTTCTGAAAACACTGGAACTAGTTTCTTTAAACCTCCTTATTCTCATCCTCCCGCCTTCACGGGGGAAAGTTGCTCCAATTTGACTTGCGATGTGCCGCATTGGCGGTGCCTCGCGCCAGAACAGGAGAAAACAAAGTAGCTCCGCCCAAGCAGGTTCACCGGTGAACTCAAACGAGCGCACATTTCCGGGACATGACGTACAGACGTCACCCGCCACTTGCTGACTGTTTACATCCGTTTTTCTGATTAGCGTCGCTCTTACGACAATAGTTCACAAAAAACAATAGAAACGAACGAAAACTAAGAAAAGCAGTACGTTGATGTATGTGTTTAACTAAATACAAATAATCTTCTAACTGAACAGAGAGAAGAGGATTTTTATAGGCGCTGGTCTGAGATGCAATGTTAAAAAGACAGTACATAATAAAAACACGTTTTGTAAATATTTGTATTTTACTTGAATATTAGCATTTACCACTTTACTCCATGTTTAAACTTTTACTCCACATAGTTTATTTGAAAACTACAGTAAGACTCCAACAAAGTCATGTCATCAACTGATCCTCTGGTCTAGAAGTCTGTCAGCTCTTATCAGTGTTTTACAGCTAGATCTGTATTAACACGTATGTTGTAACCCAGTGACTAACAAAGCTTTTAGGGACAGGCAGCAATACAGCAGTTGGTCACCAGAGAACACTAATAACTTTATTTTACTACAAATTCTCGTCACAATTCTTAACAGACACAGATATATGGGATCCTGATTATTCATGTCTTCATTTCTAAACATACTATGAGTTTAAGTCTCACATATTAATTATTCACCTCAATACAGTATCAGTGAAATATAGAGATGATCAATGTGGTTGTCAGGCACTGATCGGATGTCTTTTAGTGACACACACACAAAGGCTTGATGAACTTTGGCCTGTGATGTTCTGCATCTCAGTTATCACCAGCTTTGGAGCGAAGTCCAGCTGCTGGGTCAAACACAGGCACTTCTGACTTTTCCATTATTACAGTTGTCACAACAGAACATACACATACTGTGAGGACAGACGACGAGACATCACAATGGATTCCACGTCTTCCTTTATCAAGTGAGTGAAGTTTTGGCCTTTTATTATTGCGTTGATTGGTTTTGTATGCATTTGCTTGATCAGCAAACAGAACAGTAATGTAGACACACATGTAAGCTAATATGTTAACTTTGTTTTTATTAGCATAATGTCATGTTTGTGACATGTTTATCAATCAACCTTAGCACTGGCAACAAAGTAAGATTCAAAATATTTGCTTGTTTTGCCTAAACATGAGAAAAAACTAAACATAACCACTAAAATCTTTTTCAAGGGATCGACATAGAAATGAAAAGAAAATAAGTAAAATCATGCGTAAACAAGTTAGGAAATGTTAACATTGTATGAATCAAATACACTTTGACATGTCACTCTGAGTTTAACATAATAAAATCTCTGATTAGCTGCTGACATTGCTTATGTTGTGTCACTGCTTTAATGGTTTCGTAGATGTGATAAGTGAAATGTTATGCTGTCAAAATCTCAGCAGGCTAACTCAGATCAATCAAAGTTCAAATTGATCAAAACACAATTTAATTTATTTTTGATCATGTCTGTCCTCAGAACAGTAACCAGGCGAGTGTGGTCCCCACCACAGAGGCCGTTCAGGGTGTGCTGTCACAACAGGGAGACGAGGAAGGGTGTCACAGCTGGCACCCTGGAGGAGCTGAAGGAGAGGGTGAGACTGTAAAATATCAAAAGCAGGAACATGGACGTGGCAACTGGGCAACAATTAAAAAGATTGAGCAAATTTAAGCAGAAAGGAAGTAACATTACCTGATGAGTTCAAATATATGTTAAGATGAAGTCATGGCTTGACATTGCACGCCACACTGTACCGTGTTCCCAAATTTCAAGTCAAATGTGTATAGTGATTTTTTTTGCAGTAGAGCTACAGTATAGTTATGGTTATATATTATTATAAATGTTATACAGCTATAGTTTTGGATGCTGGTATTAAAAAGGTTAGTTATGTTAGTATAATACGATTTACAGTCCTGAATTGTTTTTTAATGTGCCTTGGATCTGTAGGTCTGCCAGGCTTTGCTGCTGTCTCTGTCCGTGGTGTCTATGTCTCTGGTCTGTGAGGAGGATGGTACAGAGGTGGACTCCGACGAGTTTCTCATGACTCTCCCTGATAACACTCCGCTCATGGCCCTGGAGGCTGGACAGACATGGAGACCACGGGAAGTACGTTTGACTAGAGGTTTTTCACTAGATTAGCCTTTACAGTATGGACAGGCTCATTTTTAACAGATCTAAGTAAAGCTTCTTGTTTTGCATGTCGTCATAACAGAATTTATTGCATTCCAACAGAGATATTTAATCTGTGACCTGTGTCTCTAAACCTTTCAGGGAACAGTTGTGTACAAATCTCAAGGCAAAGCAAGGACCGGGAGAGACATTGCTCGTGTCACCTTTGACCTTTACAGGTTGAGCCCAAAGGACGTGTTTGGTTCTCTGAGTGTGAAGGCCACATTTCAAGGCCTGTACTCTGTGAGCGCTGACTTCCAGTGTCTGGGACCCAAGAAAGTCCTCAGGTAAAGAGAGGAGGGTGTGAAATGGAAAACTCACAATACCGACACTAAGAAAACAGTCTAAGGAATCTGTTTGTTCAGTTCAGTGACCTGTAATACTTTGAATTATAGAAAAGAAATTAAGAAATGTAATTTTTTTAAAAATCTAACCAGCGATGTGCTCTATTCCTGCTCTGTTTTTCAGAGAAGCCCTGCGCATGGCCTCCACTCTCCTGCATGCTGCCGGACACCTGCTTATCACTTCTGCTTCCCTGATCCGGCGCATTATCGAGGGCGCTGAGCTTTGGCAGCCACAGAGGGCAGAGTACGTACACAGCTGGGACTGAACAAGCCAAGACTAAGTATTCATTGATAGCCCAGCATAGATCCCATATTATTCAGTTAACAAGGATCGAATGCTGGTTTGACGTGTCCTGCGTTTACTCCTATCATTAATCACAGTGTTTATCACAGTTCTTCCAGACTTCAGAGAGATGAAACCACTTCTTTGACACATGTTGATGTTATTAATGACAATCTAAACTTTAGATTGTATCTTCATCTTTTACCCTTAAATATTTTAAATATTGATATAAACATAACATAACAGAAAACAAGAAACATTTTATTAATCTGCAACATTAAGCTTCAAATGCAAATGTCTTGAACAGCTAAAGAGGTTGCTTAGTAATGTAGCTGGGTAAGATGGAATTGAGCGTAGCTATGAATGTTTTTCTATTTTTGTGCAATATTTTCTACATAAGATTCTACATGTGTAAGATTTTATTCATTCTTTGTTTATTATGATTTGACAGGTGAACAAATAGATAATAAAGCACCCTTAAATGGTGCACACTTTGTTTAATTTATAATTTTTCATTGTGACCATTTCTATTGGTGAAAAATAAAATCTTGACATTGAAAAAATTAGCCTTCACTTTGTGATTTTTAGTCTAGAAATCAAGCTGTTTTACTTTTTGTTTACTTAAATGACAAAACATATCTGATCTGTCCATACATGTGAGCAAATGTGCAAAGTCCTCAACAATAAAAACAAATAAAGATGCGTAACAGCAACTTTGCAACCTCACACTAACACCTGAACATGTATAAAAGAACTGTCCTCATGTTTAAACGCACGACAAACTAACTCATAAGTCAAATAAACTGCGTCTGATGCACGAATCCTCCTCACTGTCACTGACATTAGGTAGAAAAGCTGTAGCAGGTTTCCTATTCATACATCTATTTGTACCAACGCCTTCACGTCAGCCCTCTGCCAGCTCTTTGCTGGTACTTGATGTTGGCCAGTGCCTGGCTGTGCTGCTCCTGGCTCATCCAGAGTGGCTTTCTTTTCTTGACGGAATAACGCATGTCGCCAAACCACTTGGTCAGCACATGTCGAGCGACACCACTCACATGGGCAAGTTGGGTGTAGTCCTTCCTGTTGGGATACTGGCAGTGACAGAAAGCCACCTTCAACAGGTCTGTCAGGTTCTCACTCAGTGGAGGCACATTTAAGGCCTTGGTTTGCAGAGGACTCCCACCCAGCGGCTCATCAGGAGGACACTGTTTAATGGGCATTAAGCCTTTGTTCTTCTTAGTGGCACAAGCTCTTGTCATTGACCTGGAGAATCTTGGCTGGTTCCTCCTCTGATCTCTTCTTATGTCTGCTTCCCCAGCCTTCTTCACAGCGGCCTTTTCAATTTGCGTCAGTCTCTTTGTTCCCATCTTGCACATTGTTGAGATTCTTTTCCTCTTTTTCACTTTCTTCACTGGTTCCTGTTTCCTTTTTCTCTTCCACTGCTCATTAGACTTCACACATTGTCCCATCATCCTTCTACTCTGTTGCTCTCTAACCTTTCCTTCCTTCTTCCCATCTGACTGCTCCACCTCTTTCTTCTGTCCTACAGTTCTTCTATCCTTCTTTGTCTCCTTCTCCATCCTACTTTGCAGCTTTCCCTTCCTGTGATTTGGCTGGAGTTTCCTCCAAACGTCCGGAATGTCTCTATAGTCCCAGCTGATGCCGTAGCGGAGCCGCTGCAACATCTGTCTGCCTCATCTTCATCAACTGGTGTGAGGCAAAATGCAGACAAATACAAATGACTATTAACAAAAAATAATAATAAGTAGAATCAGTGGAACAACCGGAAAGATGGAGACGTTCTACATGTAAGAATTAATTTAATGCCAATTCAAGCTAACTTTACTGAACTAAACAAATGTTTTCTAACCATGCTAGACACGGTCCCAGGCTAATGAAGTAATCAAGTACTTTATTTAAATATAAAACATATATATACTCAGCATATCGTACCAGAAGAACAACCTTGATGTTTAACTACTTTAACTAGTAATAATCCTGCTTCTGCCACAGTGTTAGCGCAGGTTAGCTTTAGCTTCACTACTAAACAGTTTGTTGCCACGAGCGAAGGATTAAATGCGTCCGTTGCAGACTCCGGGTGAGGAATAATTGCTCCTACCTCCACCAGCCGACCCGGTTCCGTCCACGGTTTAGAACCGACCAGTGAGACCAGATACACGGACGCAAACAGGTTTATGAGTCCGTGGTTAACTGTCACGTCTTAAAGGCTGAGCTACAGGAAGTGATTCTACGTTATTATGTACAAGTTTAAAGTATTACATGTTGGGGAAAAAAGTGCTTCATGACCTGGTTTGCTAGGTCTGTGTGTTTCATTTCAGTGACCTCCACTGCTCCACAGTATCACACTTTAAACTAATGCTCATGGCAGAGTCTGTATTTTATTCTGTTCTCACTGATCACGTTCCACCAGTAACTTAAAATGAGGATCTACTCTTTTCTGGGTGTGCGTTTAAACAGCCGAGTGTAAATTTGACCTGTAGTAGATTATTAACCTTTATAACAGATGAAGTCAAGTAAGGTGATGCTTTTATGAGCAATAGACAAACAGGCGTGACTTCAAAGTAGTCAGGTAAATGAAACTACTGTAGCATATAAGTCCATCCAGGGACCAGACACAGACAATCGTCTGATTCAGAAACGCTAATACTTCATTCAAAGCTTGATCTGTTTGCCGGGAACACAAGAGCAGTTTCTGACAACATGTCTGATCTTCTACCAAAGGATCCAGAAGTTATTCTCTGCGACATGTGCACGGAGGAGGACAGGAAACCAGCACGTAAGACCTGCATGAAATGTGAGATCTCCATGTGCGTCCAGCACCTGCAGGCCCACCTCAACACTCCTGTGCTGCTACAAACCCATCCTCTGACTGAACCTATGGCTTTATGTGGCAGCACGAAGTGCCCCCAGCACGGCAAGCTGCTGGAGTACTACTGCTTGGATGACATGACCTGCGTGTGTGTTTCCTGCGCCATCGAGGACCAGCATCGACTACACAACATGAAGACCTTCCCCACAGCCCACAAAGAGCTTCTGGAAAAGCTGAGCACAGAGCAGAAGGCCTTACTGGTGAAAACGGATGATGGGAACGTGAGTCTGGAACAGTGGGAGAAGAAGGAAAGTGAGAAGCTGGGTCGCGCTAGTGTGCGTCTCATCGAAGCTGTGACTGATCTGCGTGATATTTCTCTGACCAGCGTCCAGAGTTCAGTGTCTGCTCGTATGGTGTCCATCAAAACCAGCAAGAGCAGCATGCAAGCAGCTCAGAAGGTGAAGGACACCTTCAGGTTCCTGCAGATGTTTTCTGAGGTGCATCAGGATTTGGAGAAGGCCAAGGCTGTGGATCTGAGGGAAGGGCTGGAGCCTGGCAGCGATCGGGACAAACTGGTTCGGGAGATCAGACAGAAAGGTGAAAAGATGGTGAAGCAGGCAGGACAGTTCTGGGGCTCGTTGCTGACTCTGGTTGATCCTGAAAACCACCAGGAGATTTTTACCACTGGTTCGGACCTGACCTTTGACCCACAGGTCTTGGCTTCAGGCATGTTACTGTCCAAAGATGGCAGGAAGGTTTTCTACTGTAGTTCCATAGGAGAGTGTTCTGCTACTCTTCTGATCCACAGTAAACAATCAGCTCCTAACTACCAGAGGTGGCTGGTTAGTCTCTCTAAAGACTATGACTGGACCATTGGTTTATGTGACAAAAAGGCAGCAACGAACCTGAAGGATGGACCTATGTTTGGTCTGTGCTGTGAAGGTAACCAGCTCAAGTGGCTCACAACAGAGTGTGATGATGGTTCTGATGGTTCTGGAAAGAGAACAGATTCGCCTCAGATAAAGAAACCGTGCAGAGTTTCCTCTCAAACAATTACATACCAGAGTGGAAACAAGGAGGAGCCTGTGGCGCGACCTGAAGTGGTGGAGGTCTTTTGGAACTTTGTTGCTGCCTCGCTGTCGTTCTTCAGAAGAACCGGAAAGTACGAGCGGGAGGAAATACTCACAATTAAGATGAGTCTCAACAGCTGGGACCTGGTCCCATTTGTCCGACTGGGAAAAGAAAACACCCATAGTTCACATCGTCCCCAGCAGCAATGGAAGTGCACCTGTGGAAATGCTTACCGTGCTGATATGAATGCATATGGTTTAGGAATGTACCAGAATAATTGTTCTTGTGGAAAAATGGTTGGGAACCGATGCAACACAGAAGTGGTTTGTGAGCTTCTGTGAGACCTGAAAGATTGTTGTTAAATATTACACAAAGCCAGTAGCACATAGCTAATAAAAATAACAATGTAGTAAAATCTTTTGCTTTTGTTGCCATTGCATTGATTAAGTTGTGGTAAAATAGTACAAATAAAGTTGCTGTTTTTAATATGTAACATGTGCACAATACACATGGGTAATGTAATATTGCCAAGTGACTGTGAAGTGAATTTATGTTTCCTGCTTCACTCTTGAAAATGTTTGTCTCCATCCACTGGTGATGAACGTGTCATTGCTCTCACACACTCGGTACCTTCCCTGCTGTACTGTGGTGATATTCTGGACTCCAAGGAAACGCATGCATTATATTGTTGTTATAAATGTGCAGATCATTAATAAAATCAATACCATTTTAACACACGGAATGACCACCACTGCTCCACAGTATCACACTTTAAACTAATGCTCATTGCAGAGTCTGTATTTTATTCTGTTCTCACTGATCACGTTCCACCAGTAACTTAAAATGAGGATCTACTCTTTTCTGGGTGTGCGTTTAAACAGTCGAGTGTAAATTTGACCTGTAGTAGATTATTAACCTTTATAACAGATGAAGTCAAGTAAGGTGATGCTTTTATGAGCAATAGACAAACAGGCGACATCAAAGTAATCTGATAAATGAAACTGCTGTAGCATATAAGTCCATCCAGTGACCAGACACAGACAATCGTCTAATTTTGGAACGCTAATACTTCATTCAAAGCTTAATCTGTTTCTGACAACATGTCTGATCTTCTATCAAAGGATCCAGAAGTTATTCTCTGCGACATGTGCACAGAGGAGGAATGTTTTCATTGACTGGGCGAATGGGCGTGGTTTGAACAAGGTGTAGTCAAAACTGTATTTTCACTTTACATCTTGCTGACATGACACCAACATGACACCATAGTAGCAAAGAGCTTGACATGTGGTCACGGCAGTTGACGATCACGTTGTTGTATAAATACCAAACCACATCTTTTACAGTTGCTTGTAGTCATTTTTATTTGAATTTCTACTGATTACTACTCGAGGCAGGAATCTACCAGAATAATTGTTCTTGTGGAAAAATGATTGGGAATCGGTGCAACACAGAAAGATTATTATTATTTTATTATTAGTAATTATTACGCAAAGATGTCAGTTAGAACGTCTTTCTTTCAATGGCAGACATCTATGATGTTATATAAGTATAGAACTAATAGTGCAGAGTGTTATTGTTCCTAATACACAATACATAAGATTGGAACGTCTTTTTGTTTAATTTCTTTTAGTAACTTTGCTTTTTTAATTGTCCCTAACGTCTTTATGTAAAGGTCCTAGATGTGTTGCTCACAGGAGGCTCTGTGTCGTGTTTAAGGCAGTATAATCTTACTAGAGGCAAAGAAGCCTTTGTTCTGTATCGTTCACTTATTGTAACTCATGAGATCAATAATAAAAGTCAAAACATTTGTAATATGATGTTTTTTATTGATTGGATAAAATGTGAAGTGAAAAGGGTCCATTAAAAACCTTCAATTTTGCTTAAATGACACATTTTCACACCCATGTGGTGATAAAAATTGAAACAACAGAAACAGCTTTAAATGCAGCCACTACAGACACTGAGTGAGGTAAAACAATACTGTTTGAGAAGAACCTCCAAAGAATCATCGCTGAAAATAATGATGCTATGAATTCAATCCTTACTAATTCATTCATTCAATCAGTAAAGACTTTCAGCAGACATTGGTCCAAAAAAGATCATGGCTATAATTAGCTACTTATGCAGGAGCAGGTGCTGGAAACAACTTCATCATGAAACATTTCATCTGACAGAAATTGTAGATTTCCATAACTGAAACTAAATATTAATCTCAAATCATTAAAGTGCAAAATAGGTGATGGAATAAATTGAATTTCTAAAAACTGTTTACATTTACTTATTAGCCACAGCAGCTGCTAACATGTTTAAATTTTCTAAATAATTTAGGACCTATAATTTTGTACCAGTGCTCTGATCTCAGTACAGGGCAGACAGACCTGTTATCAATATATATATAGTACGTGTAGACAGCCACTGACTGCGTACAGGTAAAAACTGTAGAATGACTAAGAAGCTGGCACTGGAATGATGAGAGGTGACGAGTTACTGCTCTATCTTACATTAACCTGTGTAGAGAAGCTGGTCCCTAAAACACTCTGTGGTGTGAATTAAATCCATAAACTTCAGTCTTTCGGTTTATGTACTCACTAAAATTTAGTTATTAAAAAAAAGGTTTAAATAAACGTGTCTGTTTACTTGGTCAGTCAGTGCTGTAGACAAATCCTGTAGCCGACCTGCGCCTTCAGCTGCCACTGCCAAAGACTGTGTTGAGCTGCTGGGTGACTCTGATGAAGGTGGTCCTGCGGCTCAGCTCCTTCAGCTTGGCCGCACCAACATAGGTGCAGGTGGAGCGAACCCCGCCCAGGATGTCCCGTATTGTCTCGTCCACTGGACCTTTGTAAGGGACTTCCACTGTCTTCCCTTCAGATGCCCTGGAGGGAAAAAAATCATTGGTATTATCAAACCAGAAGACAGTAGACACACAGCACACACCGTTCAGAGCCGTGAATCCTGCACAGCGTAGGTGTAGTGACTCTGACCTGTAGTCGGCCACACCTCCCGCATGTTTCTTCATCGCCGTGTCGGAGCTCATTCCATAGAACAGCTTGTATTTCTTACCGCTCTTTTCAATGACCTCGCCCCCACTCTCTGAGTGGCCAGCGAGCATACCCCCCAGCATCACAAAGTCTGCTCCAGCACCTGAGAGGCACAGGGTAGGAACCAAACAAATGGTGAATTGTCTCACTCTAAATGAGAGAACACATACTTCGATTGCAATAAGAGAGACATTCATAAGCTAATAACACTCACCAAAAGCCTTTGAAACATCTCCGGGGCAAGTACACCCCCCGTCCTGTGGGGAGAAGACAGCAACATATAACACAACTGGGCTGGAGCTCACTGATCATAAGAAAAGCTGCACAATGTGAGACTGTGAATGTGTATCTGGATTACTCACAGAGATGATGTGACCTCCCAGGCCATGGGCTGCATCAGCACATTCGATCACAGCACTGAGCTGGGGGTAACCCACCCCTGTCTTCTTACGAGTGGTGCACACAGAGCCTGTACAAAAAGACACACAAACAATTACACTTCTTTGTATGTCAAACAATACAAAGCTAATGTGATCATGTTCCCTCTGTTTAGAAATCTGTTAGTGTGTTTGGCCATGATCACCTGGTCCAATGCCCACTTTGATGATGTCAGCACCGGCCAGGATCAGCTCCTCCACCATTTCTCCTGTCACCACGTTTCCTGCCTAAGAAAAACAAATGTTATTGTTATTCATTACAAGCTTCACCAGTGATTCTTTCCCCTTTTCAGCCCTGTATGCAATCATGCATTAAACACTGATGTACTGACCATTATAGTGTGAGTGGGAAACTTCTGTCTGACATCTTTGACAAAATGGACGAAGTGTTCAGAGTAGCCATTGGCCACATCTACACAGATGTACTGCAGCTGAGGCACCGCTGCCAAGACGGCTGAAATCTTCTCAAAGTCCCCCTCACCAGTCCCTGTGCTGACTGCTAGACTCTATGGCATAAACACAGATGTGCTGCAATAAAGACCATCATTAATACACTTCCTGGATGTACCTGATGACCTAAAAATCAACAGCCTCTGTACCTCCAGGCATTCAGGATGCTTGGCTGCAAACTCCACCCACTCATCCACAGAGTAATGTTTGTGTATTGTAGTGAAGAGTGAGAACTAGAAGAAAAGACAAACAATAACACATTAATTTAGCAAAAATACATTGTAACAAGGACACAGATACATACATGAACTTAACCAACTGTGGCTGAAAGGAGACTCAAAAATTAAATAATTCATACTTTTTTAACTGTATTGTTCTGTGACTATAAATTAAAACAGGTAACAACAGTGACACTCGTTATTATTACACACACATAGAAGACACTGCAAACAGTTGAGTTGTGGCCTCTAAACCTGGGGCAGACGGGCTCGATCGCCTCCTGTTTTAATCTGGGCTTTAGGAAAGGTGGGTAAGAAAACGGTCCTCAGTTATCAAGCTGCTCTGAAATATACACAGATCATTAGGGCCTGATCTGATCTTTAACTAAATGTAGCCAGATGTTTGGTTTCCACCACTTTGGTCACGTGTCATTAACACAAAGCTAATCACCCAAAAAGTTATCCATCGTGTCATATTCATACTGATTCCATGTTATGTATAGACTACCTGGTGCAAAGCTAAGGCCATTTCAAACGTCCCCACTGTGTCCATGTTAGCAGCCACGATGGGGATCCCCCTGTAGCTGCCCTTGGAGTTTCTAAAGGTGAAGCTCCTCATCAGGTCCACCTGAAACACACAATGAAACACGTGCAGACTTCAACGGCCGCTAATTCTCCTTGTGACTCATAACGTGTTGTCCTGGATCTGTTTGTAAATGCAGACATCTGGCAAAGGGAGGACGGCTGCGTGTGACAGGGACACGTGTGTGCGTGGAGAGGCCCACAGCTGTCCACCCACCTCGCTCCGTGACTTCAACGTGCTGCGCTTCGGACGGAGCAGCACATCTTTGAAGTCCAGCTTGATGTCATTCTCAATGCGGGGCATGGTGGGAACTGGCTGAACAGAAGTGGAGCTAAAACACGAGAAACGGGGGGATTAGATCACAAGTTGTTACGCAAACATCACCTCTTAAGCGTCAGCAACGAGTCTATGGCCACTAAACATCCTTCGCCTTCTATAGACGAGGCAGCCACAAACTGCTACATGGCGGAGGTGTAATAAAGCCTTTAATAAAGCTTTTAGTAAAGCGCTACATATGCTAGTGCTAATGGTTTCCACGCTGGAAAAAACCACCAAACTGATCGGAGGGTTGTATAAATTCCGGGCTAGACCTGTGGACAGCACCGGAACTGAAAGCGCTCGGTTAACGTTTGAATCCGTTTATCAGAGTATCTGCTATTAGTGCGTCAACAACAGAGCAGTTTTATATAATTAGCAAAAATAAACTAGTTACCGTTAAAGTGTGACGGTTATTCGCTGTCCCTTTTCGTCAGCGCGGGAAGCGTGATAGCGGCGGACACCAACTGGCTGCCGCTTTGTAGTTTTTAAAAGCGCCATCTTTAGGGTGACACGCGGGTTGGGAACTACAAATAAGAAACCTGCTTTACGCTACGCTGCCCCAGTGTCGTAAAGATTGTTTCAGGTAAATGCTTATGTAAGGCATTGCGTTTTTCCTTTAATACGTTGTATTATACGTGGTTAATTGTAATTATAATAAGTTTCAGACCTTGCAGTTCTATCAATCAGAAATTAAGCAAATGTCGGAAAGAAAGTTAAAGCGGAACTATTGTAATTGACAAGGAGGCAGTGGGACTCAACGAGGAACACAGGAAATTGCATTTTCATTTCATTGAATTTCTAGAGAGCAAGCAATAACGAGTTTCATTTGCAAAATACCGGAGTGACTTATCGTTTTTTAGTTTCGTTATATATTTATTTAAGATATAGTTGCACAGCGGCTCTTCCTTCATTTGATTTAATAAACAAAATGCTAATTAAAGTAAAGGTACGGCAGAACAAGTAGCGTTATAACCATTAGTCCGGTGTAACAGATAACAGTCGATTAATGAGTCACAAGATTGCGTCCATTGTTATAATTTGCTAATCAGCAACTTGTTTTTTGTAATCACAGACACTCACTGGCAAAGAGATAGAGATTGACATAGAGCCCACAGATAAGGTAGCGTAACTATATCAGCTTTACCTTCCTGTTTGTGCCTTGTGCTGCTCGGTGTGCGGTTAAGTTCTGAACAACGTTTTGTACTGATTTCCGTCCAGGTGGAGCGGATTAAAGAAAGGGTGGAGGAGAAAGAGGGGATCCCTCCCCAACAGCAGAGGCTGATCTACAGTGGAAAACAGATGTAAGCTCAATATATATCTTAATGCATAACGAATATTTGTTGTTGTCCACAAATCCAGTGAAAACCCTGCTAAAATCATTTTCCTAATGACGTGTGTTTGTCTGTGTCAATATGAAACATTTATATTGCCACTAGTTTAAGACGGTGTATATTTAGCTCCTTGGTGTTGCTGCAATTTAAAGTGGACGCTTTCATCCTATTCGTCTCTGTTCTCAGGAACGATGAGAAAACAGCAGCAGACTATAAAATCCAGGGAGGCTCAGTTCTACATTTGGTACTTGCTCTGCGAGGAGGTCGTGTGCTCTGCTCTTCCAGATGCGTTCGGTCCGAGCCTGCGCTGTAGACGTCGCTACAAAACATGCCTTCGCTTTGTGATGCCACACTGAAGACACACAGCTACAGTCACCTAGCACCACAAATCTATTTGAAGAATGGGTCCAAGCATGTGGTATTTATTTAAGGCTGCTTATTTCCTACAGCCAGAAAAGAGCTGACTGCAGACACACATTGTTCTAATGAGATTACGCCATGTGTTGGAAACGTTAATTACAAAATGAAACACACTTTAGATGTAGCTTCACAACCCAGGCCTAATTTGGCTATAAAGGAAAAGCTGCTAGCTCTGAAATGGTCACACCTGGGTCTCCCAAAGCCTTTAAGCACAGGTGTTTCCTTTGTTCCGCTGTCACAATGAGGCCGACATACTGTATGTGTAGTGTAAAGATGCTGTAAGGGAACTTAGCCTTTGTCTGTAGGGTTTATTTCATAGATGCTTTCTTTTTCCCACAGATTTTCCCACTCAGATTGGTCATTTTCCCATGTTCAGACTTTGTGTAGCTCAGCCAGATTTATGAAATGTGGGTAAACAGTATATTCAAAAAGCATTAACATTTTGGGAAATAACCAGAGTTTGTGTCCTCTACCTGTCAAGAAAACCCACTTCCACTTATTTTAAGTCATCTACTTCTTGCATAGGTTGAGCATGACAATGTAAAAGTCGTTTTCTATAACCTCAGAGTAACTGGATTGTTTGCTGACTGCATTTAATGCTGATTCCTGAAGACAAGGAGAATGCCACATATGGTTCCCTCTGGCAATGGGTTCATACCTAGAATATTATCAGGTTTGTTTTTATGTTCTCTGAAGCAACTCCAGCTTCTATAATTGCACTTATGTGACTCCTCTTTCTACAGACATGCTATAAATTAGTGTAAGTCAGAAGAATAAACAGCTGAAACAGTCTCACTCTTGCCATTTATCCCCCAAATGCACAATACAGTTGATCGAAGGAGCTACAAAAAGGTTAATTCATGATTTTTTTATTTTTCATTCTCTTCACACACTCATCTCCAATATAGACATTTACATTTTTAACACGGCACAGTGAGATGTCACTCAGAAGGGCTCTCAGTATGACACAAAAGGCAACTTAAACTTACAGGCCAACATGGACACAGAAGCTTTAGAAGGAACATTCAGGCAGTTTATTGTGCTGTTTATAAGATAAGGTCTGCTTAGATTATCACACGCTGTTACAACACTCAAAACTTCCACCACAGTGACGTTGCTTGTTTTGGTCTCAATTAAAGCAAGTGGCGGTTGCAGCTTGTCAGGGAACCTTGAGCAGCAAGAAGACCAAAATCTGTTTATGTTTTCTCTGCATATCACACAGTAGGTTGCTTTATGTCAGAGTCTGTAGAGCTCGTTTGTCCATGATGAAAGATTGCAGCATTTGATTTCAGACTTGTAAAAATTTCAGGACCATGTACAGAAAGGAAGAAAATTTGAAGATTTTTGTATATATATATATATATATATATATATATATATATATACACACATGTTTATATAATATATATGTTAAAAACTACTGAATGTCATCACATTAATATAAAATAAACACACACCAGAATACGGAAACAAACGTGAAGCATATTTCTACAAATAAGGCCCTGAATTACAAATTAATGAGTGGTTTTTATTTACTGTGAGACAACATTCTGTTTACTGTAAATACACAATGACCAAACAGGCACAACGCACAACTTTGTACGCATAGAGACATCCAAAACACCCTGTTCCCCTTAAAGTATAACAAGAGCAACCCTTACAATACTGGCACAAGTTCAGTGATACTTCAATAGTTATTTATTCATCCTTTCATTCTCTGTGAGTTATTTTATTTGGGATTCCTTGAAACATGAAGTCTCCTGAGGAAATGAAAATCTGAAAGCACCCAAACAGACACTGAGCACTGACAGACTGGATTTCAAAGGCAAATCAGTCAGAAATGTTAAGTTTTCATGGTCTGGAGGTTTTAGGCAGTGTATCTAAAGAGAAGGCAGTGAGGAAGCCCTGAGACACTAACTAGAAAGAAAAATGACACTGAACAACATAATCTGTGTTTATGTGTGCAGGAGTGCTCTTACTATAGTATGCAGCGTTAGCGTAGATACATTAACTATTACCAGACACTTCAGATGGGCCTTCTTGCTTTTCAGCTGGTTCCTGTACTTATATTGCACCAAAATGTCCTTTAGGGAATTGTATTAAGCAAAAAGTAATTAAGGTAAAGCTCTCGTTACTACACAGCTACTTCAGATGGATACTGTAAGCTACACAAATATTTCTGCCGTGTCTGCGTAAAGATTTGCATGTCAACAACGCAGATGTGGTAAAAGCAACACGTGTTTCCTATTTATTGTTTCTTGTCGTCAGTGTCCACGGTGGACTTGCAGTTTAACGGGTCAGTTCATGTGGGTAGTGTCCACACAACAACTCAACTCTGGTTTCTCAATCATCTCTCTGCGTGAGCAACACTGCTGTAATGGCAACCAGCTACACAATATATTACTTTCTCCAGTGAACAAGAACTGTGCACTATTTTACACCACGCTCATCGATACAGAGCACACGTCACACATCAGCTTTGCAGTTTGAAGAGTAAAAAAATAGGCAGATGAATACGATGCTAAATAGAAAAAAAAAGAATATCAACAAATTCAAAATTACGTATTAAAACTAAAATAACAACAAAAGTAAATGATATAAACAATTATCACAATTACAAAAAAAGAGAAACATATTGGAATCACAGTCATCTTTAAAAACAAAACACTACTTTAGTGTGCTTCACAAGATGAATCGACTTGATCTGACCACGATTTTCTGCTTTCACAAATCATAATACAGCTTTGGTGTGTTGAAAGTACTGCACGGCAAAACAAAACTAGCGTAGCCGTCACAGTAAAGAGTCTTTTGATAATAAAAAAACAATACTAAGAAATTATGATCTTTCCGTAGGAGTGTGCAGGAGGGTGAGGAAGAGGGGGATGATGAAGGAGGTGTTAGGTGTTAACCGTTCTTTATTGCACGTTTGAAGGACCCCAAAGTTTGAGAAACATGTCATGCTATACTTGGCACAGAAATCGGTGATTGATATGATGCTAAAACCAAACAAACTGTGAAAGACGAGATGAGGGATAAGTGTTGCAGTAAAAACGGTCGTGTGTGTTTGTATGTGTGCGTCTCCATATGTGTGTTTATTCCAGGCTAGGTGGGTAGATAGCAGACGCGCCTCAGCAGTCCGCTGACTTGTGGTTGTCTCCGTCCTCCTTGGACAGAGGAGACCTGGCCTCCTTCATCTCCTCCCCTTCCTCCCCGGTTCCACTGCTGCTTGCATCCCCTTCAGCTGGATAAACAACAACGCAAAACTTCTGGCCCAAGTAGGTCATTTTGTCTGGAAGAACAAAAACAGGCCATGTCAGGTTTAACTCAATGTGCATTTAATGTATGAATAAAGAAACGAGGATACCTGAATATGTAGGATTCAATTTAATTTAAAACTTTTAACTAATAAATAGTTTTATCTTTTTTTTCCCCAGACATTGTGTTTTTTATATAATATATATTTATATAATATAATCTCTTGAGACAGCCTACCAACAAAGGCATGAAAACACTGCGGCTTATTATCCCAGTAGACTCCCAGGAAATAGACGGGGACCCCAGTCAGCATGATGGCCAGGCCGATGCCACACACCACAGGTTCAGAGTACAGAGAGAAGATGAGCAAGAAAGCCCAGAAGATGAGGTAAATAACCGGCCAGATGAGGCTGATCTGCAAGACAAAAAATAACAAATCATCATCATTATTATTACGACTATGCTTTTTGCACGTCTTTGAACGTAGCTTAAATATATCCAGAAGCTTTAAAAAGGAAAGACTGGCTGCTTGAAAAGAGACTTACTGCACATTATCACTCATTCCTGACACACTGGCTGTTTTTCCAGTAGCTTTCAAAACAACCTTGTTAGTACAGCTTGTTCTAAAAACACAAATCAGTCTAGATGGCAGTAACGTTTATATTTCCGAGCCAGTTTCCATTTAACGCAACAGGTTTACCATCAGATAAGAGACTTTACTGGCTCCAGCTCAGCTCTTGTGCCAAACAAAGCACAGAGAAAGTTCTTCTTAAAGCTATGACTTATTTCTCGAAAGACCTTTAGTGAAGATAAATATGTTTTCTGGTGCTTTGTAAAAAATGTGATCCTTCTGCTTTGTTGGCAACATTTCTGCTCTTTACATGATTTATTGTCTCTGTCTGTGTTTTTATAAAGATTTAATTGTTATAGTATGATAGTTAAAGGCAAAGGATGAAACAAAAACACACCTTGATTGGTCGATGCATGTTTGGCTGTTTAATACGAAGCACAATCTGCCCGGCGACGGTGACTCCGTAGAAGAGGTAGTTGATGAAGCCGACGTAGTTGATGAGAGTGTACATGTCACTTGTGCACAACATAAGCAGGGTGGACAGGCACTGCAGAATGAGAGGGGACAAAAATAAACGTCAGAGGCGGTTCGTGGGCATCAGCGTTGAGCCGTGTGTTCGAGAGCATCTGCGTGTGGTACTCACAGTAAACAGCAGAGCCGGGATGGGCGTGCAGCGTTTGACGTGAATCATGGCCAGCAGACTGGGGAGGTGGCCCTCTCTGGCTCCAGCAAAGAACAGTCTGTGGAAAAACAAAGCATCACACACAGTGAAAGCACAGCCACGTGTTTTATGATGACAACCAAACTGTGGCACATCGAGGCCGTTGGGATGAGACGTGAAGCTGAAGTAAGTAAGGAACTTAATCGGTGTAAAAGAGTTTTTACATCAATTCATATATATCATCATGTTAAAATTGATCATTTATATTCATTTTGATGATAAAGTGACCTAAAAGGCACAAGATGCTTGATTTGCTAGATGTAAGTAACTGGACTGTATTTTCTTCAAAATTTCGATATTGTTAAGGACTGTGAGCAAACGAACCGTGATGAGGTGAAGAGGGATCCGTTGACGCCCCCGAAGGTGGACAGAGCCACTGAGATAGGCATGATCCACGCCATGACTCCCAGCAGCTTCTCACCAAAGGTCTGGTATAGTGGGATGGGAAGAGAAAGGTCAAAGGTTAAATCATAATGAGACACATAGTTAGATACCGTGAACATGGCGCAAAGGGATAACAAGCAGCATGTTTGACCAGAGACCACTAGATGGCCACACAGGACCACGCTGCTTCACAGTCAGAGCCACTCACCACAGCCACAGCGTTGGAGGCCAGCAGCTCCTGTGGGCTCATGGCTGTGACGTAGGCGATGTTGGCAAAGACGTAAACGAATGTCACCAAGGGGATGGAGATGAATATGGCTCGAGGAAGGTTCCTGGAGACAATAAAAGCTGAATTAAATGATTGCAAAGTAAAAAAATAAAGACATAAAGTAACAGGAGGGTTCAGAGACACAGGAAATTAAAAACAGGGGAGGTGCATATTAAACAATGGGGCATTTTTAGAAAATGCAGAGGAAATTAAGATATTAACCAGTTTCCAGTATTTGAGGTTAGAAGCCAGACAATGAACAAGAGTTTACTTTAAGCTAAAGTGGGTTAACCTGGGACACGTAGTGTCTGCTAATCAATGAAATCGCTATGAGCAGCTTTCATCTGTACGTTTGTGGAAACAAACAGATAGATGAGCGGCAGAGTAAAGCATCTTACACATAGGGGTCCACCAGCTCCTCTGTGACGTAGTTGAGGAAGTTCCACCCTCCGTATGCGAAGGAGCCTTGTAGGAAAGCCAACGCTATCAAACCCACATCGTAGTCCTGGAAGGGCTCGAAGGCATTAACGGGCTCCAGCCAGTAGTACTCGCCTACAGGTGGAGAGGATGATGAACGGAAACAGCCACAGCATGTAGTTTGGTTCAGTTTTACCCTTACGTCTGAGAAGGACTCGTTTCAAACAAAGACTGTCCTGAAATGTGGCTTCTCTGAGTTCAGCGTCACTAAGTGGGTCTGTTTGTGATAATGCTGTTTGGCTCAGGGGGTAAAAGGACTGAAACCAGTGAGGTTTATGCTCCCTGCGAGGAAACTAAGGGGAAAATCAACATCTAACGAAATGACGGTGCAGTCATGTCTTTCTGCTCGAGGCCTTCTGGCTGCTTTATTAAGAGTACATCAAATACACTTAGGATAAATATCAATGCCATAACTTCAGGAATTCATTTTTTATCATTTGTCATAGCAGTTTCTCCTAAGACACTAGAGAGTATTTGTGCTCTGCCCTCTCACACTGTCCTCAATCAGTTGCTGGACTGTTCATCATCTTCAAACGCTCTCACAGAAATCCTGACTTTGTTGTTTCAGGAGCCGACTCTCTGTGGCCCCTGTAAAAACTGCCCCTCTGTCATGTTTGAACCGTGAACCCACAGAGACGCGCTGGTGTTAGCAATGTGAGTTTTAGCCCAAAGGAGACCAACTCACTGACCCCTGTCCCCAGTGACCCAGGACGTCCCCAGTGACCGCGCCTGTGTAGAAGCCCCGAGGTGTGGCCGTCTGCAGGGATTGGTTCAGGAACGCTTACCCTTGCAGATCTGCACGATGCCCATGATGATGATGAGGGCCAAGGCCAGCAGTTTGCCAGCGGTGAAGACGTCCTGCACCCTGGTGGCCCACCTCACGCTGGAGCAGTTCACCCATGTCAGCAGCACTAAGGAGACAACACCATCCATTTATGCATTTGTTCTCCTCGTGGAGCCTTACAGTTTTTTACGATTGCTAAACGACAGTGAGCACAACTGGAGATACATGTGCAAAACTCTAACTACAGTCTGCTCTACCAAAAGTCACCTGAGCTGAACAGTTCACATCACCTGCAAAACTCATTCAAAGCAACACAACTCTAAACACATGGCTCAAAACAGCTCAGTGCAGCCTAACACTATGCACAACCCTCACTGAGATAACACACACTGTCACTCAGAAAACACTGAGAGAAAAAACACTAACATCAAGCACCAATACAGAAAATACCAACTAAAACCTTTACAGTTGAAAGAATTTCAAAGAAAAGAGAAACATTCTGTCACATGATTTATTTAAATGTTTGGAACATAACAATTCTTTACTAAGGTAAACGAAAATTAGCAGTTTGCTTCAATAGTTGATAGTCATTTATGGAATTACAGTAATGAGAAGAAAAAGGTAGAAACATACTCTATATACTGTAATTTGATCAAATAATTGAGGGGCTGATCCTGCCTCTCTCTAGCATCAGGCCACAGGTTTTCATCAACATCACATCTAAAGTTCTCTCTTGCCATGAATCTGGGGAAGAACCTCATCCATCCCTGGATCCTCTGGACTCGTGTCCTCACATCCGGCACTGTAACTGTAACATGGCTTCCAGAAGAGACGTTTGGTCATGTGGGTGGTGATCAGACACTTTCCACCTCCAGGCAGAGAAAACCTCCTCTATTGGGTTGAGGAAGGGTGAATATGCAGGCAGGTACAAAACTTGCCGCCCTTCTCCCTCCACAAACCCGTCTTCCTTGATCCATTTCCAAAATTACTCTTTCTGAGCTCTACCTATATATATATATATATATACATACATATGCAAATATATATATATATATATATGTGTGTGTGTGTGTGGGGGGGGGCCCTAACAAGTCTAAAACAAGTCACCTGTTTAGCCTTTCAGCTGAAACTGCAATCAGCAGTGACAATCTATTCCATTTTGAATGTGTGGTTCACAGTTTTGACAGCAGTGTGTTAGCATTTGCAAAAAGTGCTGTAAATCCATAGTGTTGTGCAGGTTGTGGTTAAAGTCATGGGATAAGTGTGTAGAGTTTTGAAAACTGTGTTCAAGCAATGAAAAATGAACTAGAGTTTGGTCCACATGAACTGCTGCTGTGCAGACTGTAGTTAGAGTTTTGCACATGTGACTTCAGTTGTGCCCACTGTCGTCTAGCAATCGTAAAAAACTGTAATATCACTTTATTGATTAATGATCATGTAACATACGTTGAGGTGACATGAGACATGAGTTGCACTCTGCATTCTGCACAACATGCAATCACTGCTTTCACGTGTTAATAGCTTTATTGGTCTCGTTTATGAAAGTGGCGCTTGTAAAGTTTCCCAAGAGAAGGAGAAGTGATGAAAGTGGTTACGGTCACTGATAAACCCATTAACCTTGAGGATTTCTCAGTGGAAAGTGAATGAGGGCTGGTTAATAATTTAATTTTAGTCACCTGCGCTGGCATTTGATTAAATCGTTCATTCTTTGTTTACTTGTGTTATTTTACAAGGTTCGTTGAAAGAAAATCAATTTTCAAGAGCAAACCCTTCTTGTATGGCATCTATGAATAGAATTAGGCAAATTATGTGGAAATGCTGTTCACAGACAAAGATAATGGCTTTAATCTGAACCGCTGGGTACAGCAGGCCAGTGGGTTCAGAGCTGCAGGAGGCCATTAAATAATAAGCGCGATTCATTGAGTTAAATAAGTTTAGGCTCAGCCGCCACTGCAGTGAACAAAGCAGATCCACACACAGGCGTCTGCACTGAACATGCTGCAGATGTGTGTGTGTGTGTGTGTGTCACACAGACGCACACATGGGCAGCCTGGGCTTGTTTGTGGTTCTTGTGTTTTATTGTTTTGGTTTTTTTGGTATGTGAGTGGGAGTTTAAAGGCTTTTCCTCACAAACTAAATTACAAGAGCGGTAGGCAGCTGCCGCTCAACCAGCAAGAAACAGGAAGTGAGAACTACGAGCACAAAGTTCACACACAGAAAGGATATAGCAAAATACAACTCAGCCATCCGTCGAACACACCTGGCTCCACCAGTAAACAGCTTGTTTGGTCGTGTATGTCGACTGACAGGTTGCCAGTAAACACCTGACGACATGTTCTGCGAGCCTGCTCAACTTTCTGTAAGCTGAGCGGCCAAAATGTGTTGCGCAAACCTGATGAGTTACCCACAAGCCTGCTGTAAATGAAACCCCCTGGACTCGAGGGAGAACTCCCCCATGTTTGTGAAATAGATCCTCACGGTATGAGCTGATCAGACTGGTGAGAGTCTGTGCTGTCTGCCAGTGGAGCTGGATGTGGCCGGACTAGTAGTTAAATAAAGACAGTTATTATATAATATTCAGATAAACACACATGTGGTGCCCCCAGAAGCAACAAGGGTGACATCAGAGTAAAGGGAAGACACCTAACCTATCACCTACTTTCCTCCTCCTCAACAACAACAACAACAACAACAACAACAACAACAACAACAACAACAACAACTGCAAAAAAGCTAAATAAAAACCAAGGTTTTGTTTAATGCTGCTTTACAAAATTGTTTCAACGAAGCCACAGGATTAGTTGTTCAAAATCAGCAATAAACAAAGCAGGGTTAGGCAATGATGGGATGTTGGCAGCTCCTCCAGCACATTTAGCTTCAGGGCTCTCATGGAAGTGGAAACTAGGTCAATATGTCTATAATCCGAAATAAAGCTCAACAAAACACTGAGGATGAAGAGTTCTGCTAAGGTTTAACTTATTACGTCAGCCAAAAAGATTGTGTTAACAGTTTGTTCACTGTGTAGGTGCAGTAAAAAACAGCCCCAGACTCATGTGTCAAGGTAGGCAACGCTCAAAGTGAACGACTGGAGGGTTTAAAGACACGAGGTTTGGTATAGTGTTTAGATACTTTGATACCAGTTGTGCCATAGTGGACAGTTCTGCTTTGTTATATTCATATTTCCTCTGTTATGTTCATTATTTTTCTTGCAGCATCGTCTTGATGTGGTTTAACGATTTCTGAGAGGTTCTGGTAGCCAACAGAAAAATACACTTGGATGCTTCCACGCTTAACCAAGACATGGTGTCCTTGAATGGTCCACCTCTCCGCTGAAGAGCGACCCCACATAATCACAGGCAGCAGGCGAACACGACGGCTCCAGTTTCTCTGGTCCCGCCAGTTCAACGAGCTCCTCACTGTCTGGCCTGTTTTTTGTTTTGCTTCCTTTCTCGCATGCTCACAAATATTTCGAGGAAAAAATGAGCAAACAACTAAGATCATTTGCAGGAGATCGGATTTGGAAAACTCTTGGTTAGATGTGCGCGCCAGGTTGCGTCAAGGTCAAAAGGTGACGGCAGTTGTGTTTTGTGACAGTCTGCAGGATTTGCTTTACACACCAGCCTGTCTGTCTGAGAACCAGCCGCAGTATTTGACGAGTCTGTGTGAACTTTATTGAGGGATTTACTGTCATGTCAGCAACAACACATTTGTCAATTTGTCTTCACATGCTCACACACTCGCTCTAGCTGCTTTGCTGCCGCTGCTCTGGGTCGACCTTCGACCAGGGGTTAAACAGACAGAGCCTCAGAGAAGCGACGTCTGCGATCAGACAAATACGAATACGATGAGACAAAAACAAACAGTGGCAGCTGTAATAGGTAAACTTGTCTTAACAGGCTCAATGAAAAACAGCTTTGATCCTTCATCCTCCTTTTTCTCTGAGCTGTCTCTGCTCCTTTATCGTTACATAATTAAGACCTGAATGGAGGCTGCTCTCGAAGCTTGGAAGCTAGGAAACGCTTCATGCATCTACGACTTTACCAATACAGCAGGCAGCTCTGGCTGTGATCCTCAGCCCACGTGTACATGCTCACACCCAATCATGATCACACTGACAGTTATCTACAGACAATGACCCTGTGAATTTTTATAAATCTGCAATACTACATCAAGGCCCCAGATTTTAGATTTCGCTGTCTGAAGTATCTTTCAGCGTGTTACTCACACAGGCAGACGGCCGCTAGCAGTCGAAGGCCGTTTTCTGGTGGGAAGCAGGTGGGGAACAGAGGCTGCAGGACGTAGTTGGAGAACGTCAGCGCGATCACGGCCTGGTTGGTCGGGTAGATGACCAGCACGGCGATCCACAGGCGCAGGAACCTGGGAGAGAACGGAGGAAGGGTGGCACAGTTACGGCCACACAGCACTGGAGAAGCAGCAGGTAACAGGATGAAACGCAGACGGAGCAGGAAGTGCTGCAAGTGAATCTATGCAACACACACTGGACGTCCTTCCCTTCAAAGCAGCTTATTTTTAGTAAATGTACATTGTCACACTTGTTACTAAAACAGTAAAAATGCAAAGGAAATCATGTGGAGTCCACTAAACAGTGGTTGGAAACAATCATCACGACACAACAGACAAAACAAATAATTCATTGGACCATCAAAGATGAAAACAGCAGCACTTGAAAGCAACATTTCTGTCTTTATTCAACTTTGATCTTTCATCATTTCTTCATCGGTGCAGTCAAACAACACTGGGATTAATCAGCTGTGCAAACCTCCGCTGGAAACCAGATCGATGATGTTTCCATCTTTAGCTGTGGTGACTCATTGAACCCTCTGTGTGCCATCACCCAAGCTGCCGCCAGCGCTAGAACACTTAGCCTAGTCTAGTTTTACTAGAAGGCTTTAGTCAAGCGTGGATTCGTAGCTGAGCTTTATATTAACATTCAAATATTGGCTCAACTTCAACACAACCAGGATGCGAGCATTAAACTTAAAGGATGAGTCACGGCACCGACGAGGCCGCATTGATGACATGGGCGAGATTGTAGTGGTTGTTGGGTTCCTTCACTGAATTCTCTAAAAGCTTCCAGAGAGATTGTTACACCTGAATGCGTTCATGAGATTGTGTCTCACTGGAATGCAGGTATGTGTTTCATATGAAACTTCAAATGTAGGTCAGTCCTGACTGAAACCTTTGGTTCACACCAGGTTAGGAAAACAACATGTCACCATGTGTGGGTACGAGATCCTTTTGGGCAAACCCATCTTTGCATTCCTTCTTTTTGGTCACTTTATATTGTTTTATCGCCATCTAATCTTAAACGGAAACATGTTACATTCCACAATATGCTAATTTATGCAAAATACAACAATTACTGATTAAACTCCCAGTGGGATGATATAGTTATGGTTAAGTAAACTGGTCTCCAGTTTGAACATTAGTTAATGCATCAGTAATTAAAAAGATGTCCTGCATTACATTGTAACTGGATAAACACCAAAACCAGGTTTTGCTATACTATAATGGACATTACTTCTTATTCTTATCTTATCTGAATATTTCTTCCACTTATGACAGTTATGAAAGTACTTCCGTTGACATGCATAAACAACTTACACAACATATGGACAAAAGCTGCCGGACAACAGAAACAAACACCCCTTGAACAGCGGTTTATTTATCCTAGAGAGAGGGCACAAGGAAGCGGCGTGGCTTCAAACCACCCAGAGCCATAAACTACAAAGTGCCTGGATGCAAAGGTTCATTGATGTATATTGATAGCTACTGTACAAAGTACTGTACAAAAAACAATCATTGGCTGTTTTGTCTGCTTGAATTCCTCTCCAAAAAACAATGGTCCAACCTGTGTTTACTGTCCTGGCAGATGAACAGTGTGTGTGTGTGAAATCTACACTAACAAACAATATTGTTGTCCGGGGAAATTAACTTCGCGTGGTTCCCAAGCTTTTACTGGGGATGACGTTACAATAAAGCACTTTATGGATGAATGAATGAATGGACCTGTTAGAAGCCAACAGCAGGGTTGACTTGTGAAGTCTGTGAGTAGTTTTGGGTGTGAGTATATCCTGTAGTTACTGCGTGTGGGTTTTCTGGCTCCACCAGAACAAGACAAGTTATGAACTGTGAAGCCTCCATGTTCATATGACCAAGTTTGTTTCATGTTTGCCTATGACCAAGACCTTATTTACGTGAGAGTCAACTGGTGATGTCTGAATTCACACGGTTCACAACGTGTGTAAGATGTAGAACATGTTATCTCCCATTACGACCACAAACTCATTTATTTCCTCTGCATTTCACAAGAATCAAGACTCTTCCTGCTTCCTGCTCTGTCTGATGTTTCATGTTTCATCATTGAAAAGACATCTTTGTTTTTATATGAAAAGTCCCCTCTGATTGTCCCCACCACTGTTTCTACGAGAAAGCATTTGCTCACCCAGCTAGTCCTCCGAAGATGTCCTTGACGTAGGAGTAGTCTCCTCCAGACTTGGGGATCGTGACGCCCAGCTCAGCGTAGCAAAGCGCCCCAATGGCGGTGATGACGCCTGTGATGATCCAGACGATCAGGGCGACGCCCACGGAGCTGCCGTTTTCCAACACCCCCTTCGGACTGACAAAGATACCTGAGCCGATAATGTTACCTGGTGGAGCAAGGAGAGAGTAAAAAGACGGTGAAGAGGAAGTAAAGTTGTCGTGCGAGGCACATTACAACATAACAGCCTTCTCTTTTGTAGCACTTTAAGTCAGCTGGTGTTATATTCTTACCACAAACCCTGGAGTGGCCTTTAAAACATGTGGACAGACATTGAACTGGGAATCTGTGTTTCCCTGTTTGAACCACCTACATCAAATCGTTTTCATCAGTCTTTCTGTTTGTGCATAGACTGAAAAGGCAGAGAACGAATAAACAATGTCGCTGTACAAAGTGAGAGAAGAATAAAAAAGAGAGCCAGTTTGTACAGTGACAGAAGCTGCTGACTGAGCACAGAGTTATCAGATGAGGCCGAGATGAGGGAAGGATTACAGGTGGATGCCCCGACATATTCACTGAGCATCGGAGCGTCAGGCCGTTTACACAAGAGCTGAAAAGAGGCTCGGGCCCAACACGAAAGATGCCCCCTAGGCCTAAATCAGAGACTCACTCAGGGGTCAAAGGTCAGGAGTCTTCCATCAGATTCAGCTGACTTGGGTTGAATGACACAAACAGTAAAGCGACGTCAGGGTCAAGGGTTGAAAGTGGTGAATAATAGAAGGTTGGTTGGGTACAAAAGTCAAAGGTGTGAGTGATACTGTCACGCTCTGCCTGGAGAGTTGAATGGAGACGTGAACTTTTAGACTGGTCCACCACGATAAGAAAAGGAAACGTTCTCCAGGCATAACTCCAGTTCTCTAAAAATGGTTCCGAACCTAAGCTCTGTTAAAACGTCTGAGCGTCTTCTAAACATCTCCCTTCGCCTCACGTGAGGACATCCACTCGCTCATGTAAGTCACCCTCCAAGCCACCCCCCCCTGCTTACAGTAGGCAGAACACAAACACCTCGATGTAAAGCTGCAGCGTAACACCGGTACAAAAGCCATTAAATGAAACTTTCATCTTCTGGGTGTCTGGATGAGTTGATATTTTTATAGGGGGCTCTAAATGTGGACGTGTTGGGCGTTCGTGTCATGTGAACCGTCACATGTCAGCATGTTGGATTAATGCTGACTAATGTGGAACTTTATTTTCCTGTTCTTTTACAGCCCTTTGTCTCCAACCAGGCCACAGAGAGAACAGCTGTTTTTAAATGTGCTGCTGAGCGTACTTATTGTTTCTTACATGGTTTGTGTACATTCGTTTGTGATTTTGTAAAAGTGTATTGGTGTTGATTCTGTTGTCTAACATACAGTTTGTTCATGATCAGATAATCTCCTTTTCCCAATTAAGTAAAATGTGTCTACGTTTGGTAATTGAGCCATAAATGAATAATAGAATGTTAGACGACAGATCGTTAAAACTCTTATCGTCCTACTTCTTTGTTTGACGTTTGAATTAAGCATCAAATATAATTTTAATTGTACGGTTTAAATGTTCACTGATTGTTTGCACAATTAAGACCTTTCCACCATTGTGTGTGTGTTTGTTCAGCATTGTGGTATCACACTAATCAGCCTTTATAAAGACATCTAGGATTAGTCCCTGCATTTCCCCTCAGTGTTAAATCCTTGTTCAAACAGCCTCCAAGCTGGGGCAGCCTGCTGCTTGGCCCACAGCCAGGGTCTCTTGGTCCCAGCAGACCTGTGTGCACGCATGTGAGTTATTATTACACTGAAGTAATTCATGAGGCACAACCAGTGGTGGTAGCAATGCATTAAAGGCAACTAGATACGAAGACACACTGGTGGCAACTCCTGCCAATGAAGCACTCTGCAGCTAATTCAATTTTAAAACACAGGAACACAACGCTAACCCCGATATTTAATTAAAGTGATTCCATGAGAGTCCACGCAGCAATTCTATAATAAAACCCACATAGCGGAGTTGAGCTCGGACATGGCTAAGACACGCAGGCTAATAAAACAGCTTTATCAGGGCGAGGTGGCCAAAGGTTCACTTCTAATCCAAATACCTGGCTTTTGCACGTTTCTGGGTGTTTGATACTGGCTGTACTGTACAATAGGTCATGAAACTGTCTGGTGTCCTCATATGCTCGACGCGTTTGATTGAAATGTTCACCAATCAGGATCAGACACGTCACCTGATGCAAGACAATGTGAGTTGAACGAGCATGAATGAGCAACTCGGTCAGGGATGAAAGCCCTGCCAAGAACAACCTGGTGACTACGGGACGTATGGACTCTGGACGTCCATAAAAATACTCAGAGATTGCTGACATGCAATTTCTTCCTAGTCGGCTGATGAGAGGGGAGCCATAAATGAAATGATTTAGAGAAGATAAGAAGATACTAGCAGCGATGCCTATGTTGCGTTTTAAGACGGGACTAAACGATGTGTCAATGTTTGCACCCACCTGAGAACATGATTATTGCCCTGGAGAGTGCAAACATTATTGAATCAGTAAAAAGAAGAGCAAACTGGCAAACAGAAGAGCAGAACTCAGACCTTTCCTGTGCAGCCTCAAGGATTTAAGCGATCTGACAACACTGAGAGAGAACAAGGTCTTATCAACCACATTTCGGTGCCAAGGCTGTTCTCCGTCCCTCCATCTCCCTCTCACACAGCAGACGTGCTGGGATTTCTCACACTCTCTCTCCCTCTGTCCTCTTGTTACCGTGGAAACTCACTCCCTTCTCTCCCATCCTGTCAAGGTCAACATGAAGACCCAACCTGTGCCACATTTCTTCCCTATGTGTGTGTGGTATTGAGCTGCCGTCTGATGGTGCTATCTCTACTACTACGGTGTTTGTATTGACCGAGAATAACCCTCCACTGCCCTTGACTGAAATCTGTTGTAATAATAGGACGTAAGTGAGCTGAAGCATTTTTTAAACCATAAAAATAGTAATTATCCTGTGCATGATGTTGAACTGTTATTTCCTGTTATTCCTAGAGCTTAATCTAATTTATCAGACATCAATTAATTGGTTAAATGTCAACAAATGTATTGTTCTGCATTGTAAATATGACCCAATAGCCAGGTCTCTCATGAGATTAGATTCTATTCATGCTAATATATATTCATCGCTGTGTACTGCACTTCCACAAAGTTGGAAAGGCTTCCAAGACGCATTCAGGGAACGACACAGCAGGCTTAAAAAAACACAGCAGGTACCAGTTTTCTGATGCATGTCCATCCGAACCTTTATGAATCATCCTTTTCAAGTTGCACCTCCCTTTTCAAGTCACCAAAAGCCAAGAGCTGAAGGCCAGTTAGTGATCATCTCAAGCTCTCTCACTGTGCCCAAGCCATGTGAGAAAGCAAAGACGTGTGAATGGGCCTGAGGATCGGTGACGACATCATTATCACAGAGAGAAATGATGAAAGTGTCACCGATGAGGAGCTGCAGCAGGCACACAGAGCTCCACACGGATGCAGAGACACGGAGTCTCTCTACTGGAGGCCCAGGGGCCACGGGACGGGTCCATGTGCACAGAGAATAAGCGCAGTCCTCACCAACCCGGCAGCGCAACGTGCTTATCTGGACACACTCGCACAGAGATCATACACTTGTGCCTCCGGTAACAGTGGAATCTGATCCCAGAGCAGCGTTTGTACCTTGGCGAATATCGACTTACTAAAACACGTGTGCCACCACTTCTCCTCTTTCATTTTCTTTCTTCTTTCACTCGCGTGTGCACGTGGGCTTTTAGGGGACAGACGCTATTTGATGGGGAACCCGAGCTGCTGTTGGGCTGGTTATTCAACAGTATGAAGAGAGATGCTGTCGTAGAACTACTGTCACTTACCGACAATAATACCGCAGGCGCTCACCAGCCCGATTTCCTTCTTGAGCGCAACTCCTCCTCCGGACCCCTGCTCACCACCAGCATCCTTCGAAGAGTCAGACGCGCTGCTCCGTTGTCTTGGACCGTCCGTCATGTCGATGCTCGGACTCGACCGCTCAGCCCTTTGGTTGTTTAAGTCTTCTCCGAACACCTTCCTTCGCGCGTCAAAACGCGTTCACGGAAACGCAAGGCACTAGTGTGATGAGCAGCTGATCCGAAAACGGACCGAGACAGGAAATGGAGTCAGAAATAAGTGTTTGCTCGCACAATACCGGTGTCCTGCGGCAGCGGCGCGCACTTGTTTACGCTCCGAGCACAGTTGAAAAGCAAGTTGTCTCTGCCGGTGTCACAGGTTCAGCTACAGGTCACACAAAACGCATCTCCCGTCACCTTCCTTATAAAGTGAAAAAGAAATAACTTAGTCCTTTTCTGGATGTGCGGACCAAACGCGCTCAGTGCGTCTTTGTTCCAGGTGTAAGCTGCAGACACAAAAACATCCTCTGTTCTCTGTGAGGTCTGCTCCGCTAGCGGACAACAAGCCGGAGGTCTCGTATCCTTGTGGTCTGCTTCACTAAAATGCGACCTGCGTTCAGCTTGGACGGGGAGCTTTGAAATGAGTAGATACATGTAGATACATACATGTATCTGGGTACAGTAGCGCCGCCCACTTCGTGCCTCCCCCACCTACTCCGAGCCGAGTTGTTTTTCTCCCACAAAGGCTCCCACCATCCCCTCAAACATCAGCTGGTCCACGTCCACGGCCGGTGTCGCCGCCATGTGCGCCTTCACACAAACCTGCGCAAACGACACAGCACAAGGCTTCTCCTTCCTAACGCGTTTGTCCCCCCGCTACTTCCTCACTCTCACTGCATATTTTCACGAGCATAGATACACTCATTCACACTTATTATTCAAGCTGCAGCCCAAGCCAGAGTCTAAATTTAGCCCTTTCACCGCGTCACTGCTGTCACTACATGCTGCACACTCCTGGTGTTTGCACAGTTTCACACTGAACCACCACTCTCTTCACATGTGTCATGTTAGGATGTGAAAGTGTCTCCACAGAAATTTCTATGCGAGAATGAATCATCTCCACGGTTTCTTCACTTTTCAGTGCAGTTCATTACAGATTTTCTTTAATACCATTGAATTACAGTCAACAGAAATGTCTTCTGTTCAGAAGGATGGGTTTACACTTTATACAGGCTGCCCACATAGTTGTTTACATGTAAACACTCGTTTTATCTTCTGGTTGTACGTACAGGAAGAGCAGACGTGTAAGCGATGCTGCTCCTTACTGACAAACAGCTGAAAGCAAGATCACGTCTTTCCACAGGTCAGATAGCAAAACCTCCATCCAACGTTTCAGCTCCGTGTCTGCGAGCGAAATAGAGGAATCACAACAGAAGGCCAGCTGTTACCAGGCGTCTCCAGGCTGAACCACTGCACGTGTGTGTTTACGCTTTCTCATCAGTTTCCCATATTTTACAGCAGGTTGTCTGGTTTTTCACCGTTTTTATAGACTTTTATAGACATAGACTGTTTATAGGGCTGTTTTGTTCTCATTTCAACATCGCCTTCACTTCATCGTTCTGCTTCCTTTTTCCTGTGCAAATCAAATCTGTGAATTTGGCAAGTGCAAACCTTGTGGCGTCCTGCTTTTCACAGTGGACAGGGAGGCCTGTAGTTTAAGCGAGTGAGAACAGCGATGCATCTTTACAAACAGATGTGTCGTCAGCACCGTTGATCAATGGTCTCAAACGCTACGTAGAGATTGCATGAAAGAGGCAAAGAGTCCACAGGAAGCAAAAAGTCTTTCACTACTGAGTACATCAGTCCAGGTCAGAGCAGCTTAAGCCGGTTTTATTTTATGCAAATCACATTTGATATGCTCATCACTTTTAGTAAAATCAGTCATTTATTGTTACAGTAATAATGGATCAGATCTTTGTGGAAGCCTCACTTTCACCTCAGATGCACTGATGCTGTCTCCTAGAGGCAGGAGGTAAGGCAGCTATCCATTTCTGCAAAACTGTCCACGTCAGTGTTTCTCTCTGTTAAGTAGAAACCACAAGACCTGAGTCATGAGCCTGAACCCTCAGCACGCTCTGACTACACAACTGTACAGCTCACGTGCCCGTGTCCCCTCTGCCACCTCCCACCCAGATTCCTGTCAGTCACCTTTGTCCCAGCGCATAGTAAATCAACGAACACCTTTTCTCCTGTTCTTGAAGTTCTCGGACCAGGTCAGTTTGCCAGTTTTTTCACTTTTTTCCAGCTTTCTGCATATACGTGGAGCATTTGTAGCGTTTTTGTGCAGTGCTGTGTTAAGACGTTTTGCCAGCGGTCGTAGCTGCGTCCTACACCTGCCCTCACCTTCACGCCAGGTGTTATATTGCGCCCGTGATGATGCTCAAGGTTGTATCACGATACAGCAACGAACATGCTCACTTAGGATGCAAACATTGTTGTGTAGCTGTTGTGCTGATCAAACACAATGATCCTATTATTTACTTTCTGATAGTCCTGGTGGGGTTTACTTACAGCTGTTGGAAACATCTGGTTGTCTTCCTGACTGATTGAATCTAAACACCATTTTAGCATTGTTTACATGATTAGAGTAGAATGGCTCTAATAACGTCATTTTTAATTACCTCTGATAAAGTCATTAGTAGATAAGCACTTTTGGAAATGGACCACATCACTTTTGTTTCAGTGTGGGAAGGTGAGGTTAGGTGAGTAGATTATGCAAATGGTCCTGGCACC
The DNA here is from genome assembly GCA_030770545.1 of Macropodus opercularis. Classification (NCBI taxonomy): domain Eukaryota; kingdom Metazoa; phylum Chordata; class Actinopteri; order Anabantiformes; family Osphronemidae; genus Macropodus; species Macropodus opercularis. The sequence goes on along the minus strand of CM061090.1, from coordinate 14,549,596 downwards.
GGGGGAGGAATTCAAAATACTAAACACAAGCCCCTGACTATATTTTACAGTACATGTGTTATAGAGTAAAGGAAACGTCATAAATACTATATGTTTATTTATTGTTCAAAAAATTGAAGTATTGACTCCAACAGAGCTCCAGTCATTGTATGTAAAACAATAAAAGTCCATGCTTCTTCCCCTCGGGATGCTAACAAGATGAGAGCTACATTCTCCAGTAATATCTCTTGTAGAGACTTAACATCTTTATGAGCTCCAACTATCATATTATGAATGTGAATGTTAGCTAATCAGCCACTGTTCAACATGCTGGTACCATGTCTCACAGGTAGGAATCACAAGACACGAATCATCACAACCTCTTGCGTCAACGCAACACAACAACTGAGGTCAAAATGCTGACGTTTTTAATCAAACACACAGCAGGTGAACTGTGGTCGGCTTTGTGTAAAGTGTGGTGACCCAACATCAGCTCGGTATCAGTCGGTCTCTGCTCTGTATCAGGCTCCAGTTTTGTTTAGGAATTAAAACACGTTATCAGTCAAACCGACGTCACTGAGTCAGACATTTGACTAGATAAGAACCTAACGTTAGAGCTGGAGCTCAACACCTAAAGACAAGACTTTATTTTATTCCATTCATTGTGCTTGTTTGACCACTAAAGACTGTCCTAACGATTTGTTAATGACTCATGTCTGATGACACAGAATTGGCCAAGAGATTTCAGACGTCTTGTGTTCTTTCCAGAGGAAGCGCGGTGGAGTGGTGCTGTGGTTTAGACAGTGGGCAGCATGGCCCGAGTCAGCTTTTACTGGGAATTTATCACTGTCACCTGACTCTGGGCCTTTACTCTGATGGTACCACACACGCAGAATGGCATAGCTGTGTGACAGGGATTTGCACATGAAACACCAACAATACTAATACTCAGAAAATGTTGATACGTAAGTTCGGTGCTTTTCCAAATAGAAAAGTGATTTTGGCTTGTTGGTTTAAATAAAAATGTTTTAAATCACCTAGACTGGAGAAAAGGCATTTCCTCAAGGTGTTGTTAATTTTATTACACAAAGGTTCCACCTTTCCGTGTCAAACATGTACATGCACACATGCACAAACCTCCGCTGTGCTGTCCATCCCTGACAGTGAAGAGCAGAGATTCTCTAGATGAAGCTATCAATGAGTAACCCTGCTGTGTGCTGCTCAGTGGCTAGAAAATTGGACCAATAACATGCAAACAGGGAGATAATGGCTGTGCTGCCTGGCAGGGGACCCACAGGGACACGCACGTCTCCAACAGGCGACAACAGCAGTAACGGCTGGTGTGCAGAGCGGCGCGAAGACAAGACCAAACTGGCACCGGAGGAGGACGGTGAAAAACAAGACATCACATGGTCATCGGATAAGCTGCTTAGGTTTCCTGACAATACAGAGCAACAGCTGTCAGGCCACGACTCAGCGTTTTTGCTTCCTCACAGAGTCTAAGTCTGACGTTACGGTGTCTCTTTCATTTAAGTATTAACTAAAACAACGGACTAGTCAATATAAATAGTTAGTCAAAAAGTCTCCTGAGGCGTGTGAGCCTAAAACGGGCTTTCTCAGGCTTTCCCAAGTCATTCTATCACAGTGATCATGTGATAGAATCAGAGTCAAATGTCCGTGGGCCTGAGCTCCATTAGCCTCAGTCAGTCAGGCTGCAGAGCCAATTAAAGCAAAGGTGAGAGAATGTTCTTTCATCTCCTACATGTCAAAAAAGCAAATGTGACACGCAGCCTGGATCTTCAGAACAAATCTGAGAGAAGAATTATGCTGATATTCGTTTTGATAAACGGTGAGTACAGAACTGGGCCAGATTGTTAAGACATCATCTCACTAATGCACAGAGGTGAGATTTGTTAGAGATGTCCCCAACAAATAATTCTGCCTAGATATGTTTATCCACTTAAAATTAAAAACAGATTAAAAATCCACTTTCCTAAGTATTATGTTTTAATGCATTAGCGTTTTTATGCTCTGTTATGCTTATTGTTCAATCATTTATTACATTGTGTCCTAAGTTTTGTTCTGTTGGAAGCAGAAGGTAACTGAGGTAGGACAAAAGATCTGAGACACCTCAGGACATCCGTGTGAACAGGTGTTGTTTATTTGCATATTTCATTAACAGGAGTTGCTGAGTCATCCGAGAGGTTTTAATGGGATGAGGTGCGGCGCTAATGACGCTGCGTTTTGCAAGTCTTAGTGCTTTTCACAGCTCTTCCGTCTGACGCAGCACATTTTTGATTAAAGTACATTCAACAATTCTCCACCAGTTTGTCTGCTCATATACTGACTATTTAAATAACAGATATCAACAACAATAGAGTCATGGTGAAATAAACAATGTCACTGCCGCTCTAAGCCCTATGAGCTTTCACTAGCTGGGCAACCTGAAATAGCCTACAAGTCAAAACAAGCGTCTCTTGGGCTGAAGGATAAGATCTGGAAGGAGGAGAGGAGGAAAAGGAGGAAGAAGAGGAAGAGGAGGAAGAGGAGGAGCACTGGGTGCAGCTGCTACAGTCGATGATAACACAAAGTTCCCATTCGACTCAGGGAAAATGTTTCCGCCTAAACATGTAAACAGCTCTTTATTTTTGGTGGCTAAGACCCGAAAGCATTTCCAGCTATCATTTATACTTCTGCATGAAACGTCTGCGTACAGAAGTAAGAAATAACAGAAATTATTACCATATGTTCCATATTAAGCTATATTTTAATCAGTATGCACCCTGCACGCTGAATGTTCTGTCTAGTGTGGATGCGGTCATATGTGCTTTCCATTAGCACCAAATAAGGAGCAGAGTCATGACACTGGAGCACGTGTGTCTGCACCCAAAGCTTTCCAAGAAGCCTCCATGTTTTCCAGGAGTGAGGAGGGCAACGCAAATGTCCATTCAGCAGCATGTGAGCTTGAGATGGGACGTAGCGTTTCTCTGTACCCCAGTGTCCATTAACACTTATTTACAGAAACAGACGATGGAGTTACACAACAGAGGGAGGAGAGGGTGAGGTAATAACACACAGGGAGGAAGTGTGAGAGAGAAATGGGTCACAGGAAAGAAAATGGGAAGAATGCAAACATTTGTGAGCGTGACAACCAGAGTTGGTGAGAAGATCGGGACGTGAAGAGAAGTGAAAATTGGAATAGGAGCAAGAGGCTGGAGGGGAATACGAGGCAGAGAGTGAGTGAGGGAGAGGAGGTGGTAATTTGAGCCGCGTGTTTACCACGTCCCCAGAAACATATGAGTTTCTGGGATAATGTGTCCCAACACAGGCTGGAATCACGACCAAACGAAGTGATTCGCTGTAACCCGTGAAGACGGGGAAACAACCTGAGCAGGAAATGAATGTACAGGAGATAGTGTTTGTGTTTTACACGCGAGACGAGGTTGTCTGAAGTGGGCGTCTACACATGTGGGGTGAAGCTGAGGTGTAGTTAAAGGCCGTAGTCATTTATTTGTACTATTACATCACAACAACAACAATCTTTCTCATAAAGCTCATCCCTGAGGAGTGGCTTGATTTCTGCTTCAGTCTCACTGGTGTCATTAGTCTCTTTAGTGTCTTGTATCGCTTTGTTCAGTAAGTACAGAAAAGCAGTTTAGGAAAAAAATAAAAGCGTAGGCAATCAGCACATTAAAAAAGTAAATCTGATAATGACAAATACCTCTGGTGGAGACCAAAACAGACAGAGAGAGAGAAAAAAAAGTTCCCAGACTGACAAATGTGTAACTAGTGCAGTGTTGATAACTGGTTCAATAGAACATCATTTTCCTAGTTACATCAAAATATAACATCAAAAATAACACATTTATCTACTGCAGCCAGCATTAATTCAGTTGTTTTTATGAAGTAAAGTTTGTTGTGTTGGTGCCTCTTCATGCTGGAAATGCCAGATAACCCCCTCTGAGATACAAACATCACTGGTTAGAGGTCACGCACTCCAAGGTCAGCAATGACGCCAGCGGCTCCCTTATAGTGCTGCTCACTCAGAATCAAGATCCCATCGTCAGTGGGGCAAAGGGGTTCAGATGGCTGCTTTATCTGAGTGTAAGCAAACGCTGCCAAAAATAAATCTGAGAAAAACGATCAAAATGTAAGAGTCTACCAGAGCAGAGCCCACTTTCCTGCACAGAGTTTCCATCACTACAGTATGTAAAACAGGCAGCCACAGACGGTAACAGTGGATTTGATATGTGCAATAATCCAGATCAGCTGAGTCGGCAGATTAGCAGTCACAGCACAGGGAGTGGTGGTCGACATGCTCTAAAATAACCTCACAACCAACTTCCTCTTTCAGAGTGGGTCATTTGTGTGTGTGTGTGTGCGTTTCTCATATTCGTTTCCCCCCTGACTTGCCTGACTATCAGTGCTGTTCTATCACAGTCTGGCTGAATCCAGTTCACGCTGCTTCACGGCACAGACCTTCTCCTCTTACTTCCCCTCCTCATGCTCTCTCACATCCTACTTCTTTCTTTCTGTTCTTTCAGCACCTTTTCTCTTTGCTCATTCTACTTCTTCTGATTTCTTTTCTTATTTCCTGTTTTCTTATGCATTGCCTTTAATTATGATTTACGGTGTATCTACACATTTATATGTTTCCTGCTGCTTTTATTGTGTTGTAATTGAATGTACAGTATTTGTCATTTGTTTAGTTTCCTTTAGTTTTTTCATTCATTCTAATCTTCAGGTCTCTCTGTCAGAGCTTCATCTGAGCACCTTGAGGTCACTTTGTCTTCATGGTGCTTATACAGTATTAAATGGGTGAAGATGGGCTTAAGTGTTTATGTCGGTGTGCGTCCTCACAAACAGAAACCATACAGTATGTGTGTGTAATATATGATCCATCTAGAGAAGGTGTTGAATGTATCACCTTCCTCCCCTGTGCACATTTCCCACGATGGCACGTCTCCCTCAAAAACGTCTCTCTGTGCTTTTGTGTATCTGTGCACGTTGTTTTGCTTTCGGGTTGATCCGTTAACACAGTTTTAACGTATGGCTGCTGAAATGCACTTTATGGTAAACAATTAAAGATTCGAAAACTTGTTTTTATGCCAGGATACAAGTTTTGAAAATAATATGAATACATTTGCATATCTTAATTGGATTTCAGCTTTACGCTAATGGTCGGGTTCAGCAGAGAGGGAGGTTGATTTGATGACCCCACAGTAAATGCAGCAGACGTTTACAAGATACAAGAATGTATTTGTCATTTATAATAAAATGTATGTGGGATATAAATCAAACAAATTGCCCCATGTAAAATGCATCTCTGAACAATATTTGTTGTCACCTTGGCTTCTTAAACCTGTCAAACATCTCTGTGACCTGCATCACCTGATCTCTGCCCACTGTGGGGCGTTACTCAGTGAAGGATAATAAATATGATAAATATAAGTGTTCGTTCGACTTTCTACCTCAAGGACATCAATTTCTTGCAGGCTTGTTGAACAGGTAAAATATTTATGCACAGAGTGGAGCCTGGGTTATAAATAGTTCCAGCTAAACATTAAGCCGTTAGTTGTCCCCTCTCACGCAGCTTTATGCTCACCAACAACCTCTAGATGTACGGTCATAGGCAGCTTCACCGACAAACATGACGTTGACTGCATTCTAATTGCAGACATATTGATATTCATCACACACACATACACACATGAGTGTACATTGCACATACTGATGCACATTGTGTTGCATTAAGCTACTATAAAGTCGCATATTGTGTTAATCAGGGTAACAAAAAAGGCATTATTGAAATTCAAAGTGTCCATGTGCTGTAGTGCAGCAGCTCTATGACATTCAGAGGTGCTCAATGTCTTTTTTGTAGCTTGCTCTGCTGCGCCCATGTGGCCGAAAATATTATATATATGATATTAAATATAGCGCCTAAGAGACATAAATATAAAAAAGGATCCGTGTGCTGTTTTCCCTGCACTTCATGCCTGTTGTTGAACAAACCTTTTTTTCTTTGGCATATTCAGTTTTAGTTCCCTCTCAGGGGAAACCATTTTGTTACAGTATTCACTCATCTAGACATGTATTAACACAAACAAACAGAAACATGTAGAAGTAAATATTCGAGCTCAGCAAAACTACGGAATATATTGTAAACGGGTGAACTAAGAGATAAAACTAGCTCTGAACTATAACCTTTATACATGAATATCATTTACATTCATTTATTTGTAACAATGTTGTCGCTGCAGTGCAGCTCTGCCCCAAGTTGACGTTGCCACTGCCCCTAGCGGCCACGTGGTGTCAACGCACCCTCCACGGTGTAATAACAGGCGGCAGCCTGCGGGGGGCAGTGTGAGACAACGGTAACACAGAGGCGCAGGCAGCAGTGAAGGAGTAACTGAGCTTTTAATTGTTTTATACAGTTCTTTGACGTTGATAAACTCACAGAATCGGTGTTTTTTTTTACATTCATGGTCGCAAGTTGAGCAGACGTTGTGTGGTTTCCATTAGCCCGACGCTGCTAGCTGGCTAGTTAATTATTATGACCGTTAAGCTAGCTAAACGCGGAGAAGCTGCTCGTTAAAGACAGAAGCTGTTTGTTCCCGCTCTGTTGTGGCTCCTCTTTGGCAGTTTTAATTGACCCGAAACGTTTCCAAATGATGACATTAGACTTGAATGCGCTTACAAAGCATTCCTCCTTTCTGCTCTTCAAAACTGTTAAGTTTTACAAGTTAGCGAATGCAGCTAAAGGGCATTAAGGGTTCAGACGGCTTAAGCTAGCCACGCTAGGCCGACAGCAGAGGAGGAATAAATTATGTGCTGCTGAGTCAAATAATAAAACAAACTAGGGGCGTACAAAGTGTCTTTAGAGTTGTCAGTGCAGTTGTGGGAGATGGAAGGCATTTAAAGCTAGCCAGCTAATGTTAAACTACGAAAAGGAAAAACGTGGGTACGCGAAACAAGCGCTCATGGGAACTGAAGTTCAGAAGGTTAGACCTCCACCCAAAACGTAAAAGAAACATCCCTCAGCTTCCTCTGAAGGACGTTGAGACTCTGGCTCCAACTCAGTTTTCTTTACCAGAGTTAATAGAAGAGAGTAGTTGGTATGTTTTGAACAATAAGGCAAACGAAATGAAAACCATAAGCCAATATTCTGGGTTATAGTTACAGGTTAAGATCACGTCTCTGTGTTTAGTGTCTGTTTTGGGTTGTAATGTAAAAAGAGGAACTGAAGTCTTGACCTTTAATAACCAGAAAAGGTGAAGTCTGATACATTCTAAATATTTTTTGGAAAAATATTACTTGGAATGGTTTATGTCTTTATGTTAAAACAGACAATTAAAAGCCTATGGTTGCAGAGAGTTAAAAGTGTCCAATTTTTATCTGTTCACGCAGACATCCACGATCCAACTAGTGATGGAATGCGCTGGAGAGACGGCCTTTTGCTCCGATTTATTTCATCCTTCGGGCCAGAAATGCCAAGAAATATGAGGAATGTGTTGTCATCTGTAGCTACTGTGGCTGCTGCTCCAGGTGATGTCAGGCAGGTGAGAGAAACGGTTTCTGTCTGTGACTGGAAGAAAAGATTAATCAGTCATTAGTTTGATTTTCTCTTCATTTTGTGCCATTGCGTAGCCCAAGAGAAGAAGAAAAAAGAGGCTGGATTAAAGTAGAAATTAGTTTACTGTGTTGAAAGATAAACATTGAAACATTGCTGTGTTAAAATATTCTACATGTCTTTTGTTTGGCCTTTTTGTATGGACATAAACATACTTGAGTTTGAGAAAACAAAGCACACAACAGTGGTGGTTTATCGAGGTTATGGATCAAGGACTTCCTGATTCTCATTCGTCATTGTGATAGATTGTCAGATCAGCCTCACCAGGAGGGAGATTTTGTCTAGATGTCTGTGATGCCTTCACAGGGAACAGTGTTCTCTGTTTGTGTTACTGTCCCTCTGTTTTTTTTGTCCAGTATTTCTTTGTTTGGTGGGCATATGTCTGTATTTGTCTCACATCTGGACACATTGCTCAAACTGTGTTTACATATTTCCAGCAGATCCATAAATTCTTGGTTTTGACAGTGCCCATCTAAATAGGGACCTTAAATTGTTGGGAATCAAAGGAAGGTAGACAGTATATTTGATTTATGTTAGATCAAATGTCTGTTTAATTTGGGACAAAGTACAGTTCTATATTGTATATTGAAAATGGTTTAGACTCATGACTGGTTGCATCTCTTGTTTTACATTTTAACATTGAAAAATGGGTTTTATGAAGGCGTTCTAATTAGACTGGAAAGATAACCCCCATCAACACAAACGCCTCTTCGTCCACCCCCTCATGTCTCCCTTGGGGCCACCACAAAAGTCTGGTGAGGGGTCTCCATTGCTGAAAAGCAGGAAGTCACAGCTGTGCTTAGTCCCCTTTCAGTGTGCACGCCTGTGTGTGTGTGTGTGTGTGAGAGAGACAATGTGTGTTTTCTTGTCTGTGTTTCCATCTGTGTGCTGTGCGTGTTGGTGTGTGTCTTTTCTTGTCTGTGTCTCTGTTTCTCTCCCATTCAGTTTATGTGACAGTGTGAGGCTACATGCTATTCCTACTGTTTTGGTGCAGAGGTTTCCATCTCTTTAATGATAGTGAGGGAGAAAGGCTGGATTAAATAGCCTAATAAATGCACTGTGTATTGTGTGTGATTGTAGCTTTTTTGTGGTACAGTATAAGACTAATTGCGCGGGCTGTGCTGGTGGAAACACACACACACCCTGTCAACTCTCTGCTTTATATTGTTTCACTCTCCTACACTTGTTCTTCAATTGTTCACTTTCCCTTTCTTATTCTTCCCAGTATTTGATTTTTTGTGAAGTTTCTTTTTTTATGCATTATGTAGCCAAATGCATCTAAACTAAACTGCTTTAGATGCGAGAGTGTGAGAGTGACTTTTTGCAATTTTTTTTCTAGATTTTAGGCGTCACATTTTCTAGTTTGTTTTTCTAGTTTTCATTAGTTGATGATGAATTGATTGTTAAAAATACATTTTAATCCAAAGTAGCATAATAATGATAATAATTATAGTAATAGTTAATTATCACAGTTAGGTTAATGGTTGCAGGGTTTTGCACATGTAATGCAGCTTTTTCCTTTGTTCTTGTATTCATTTGTCTTTTTCCACCTTCCTAAATATTTTCCCTACTCCTTCATTTTATCTTCCATGTCCTACAGTATTTTTTTCTCTGACTCTCTTTCACTGACTTTTTCTTTGTGCTCCTTGTGTAGTTCGCCCTTTTCTGTAAGTCTTTGGTTTAATAGGTGCAGTGTGTCTCTGTAACACTGGGTGCTTTTGTTTTGGTTACAGATAAAATCACTGAAGGAAAACAAGACAGAGAGGGAGAGAGGGAGAGGCTATAAGAGACTAAAATCCCAAAAAACAGTGCAGTGAAAGAGTGTGAATCCCTGTGGTGCAGGAAGAAACAGACAAATCCATAGAGCAAGAAGGGCAGTTCTCCAAACCCTTATTTATTTCTTGAACAAGAAGATGAACAGTAGACATGATAGCTAGTTTTCTCATGTAGAAAAGACTTAAGTGGATCCTAGCTCAGAGATACATTTAGCTTTTCGTCTAAACCCGCCATCTGTCTATCACTTGTTAAACTTTTTAGTTTAGTCTCGGTTCTCTCTTTATCCCACCTTTCATTCCCAGTGTGTTTGATCTCATCCTGTCGGCGAGCAGACGGTGAGTGTGCGCATGTGAACATACGGAGCTGATCACAGCTCCTGTTGCTGATGTTTTCTTTTGGAATGTTGACAAGTTGACAGGCTAGGCGCTGCACTGACATCGAACCTCACTCCTCTGTCAGGACAAGAGAGAGAGGGAGAAGAAGGGGAAGCAGGGGGAGGGTGAGATACACAAAAAGAGATGGGGGGGAGAGAAAAAGGAGGAGGAGAGATGAAGGAAAAAAATTACTTCATGGCCTCGACTGCACTGCCCCCTTTTTCCCCTCAGCCTCTCTCTGTCTCTCAACTTTTTCCTCCCTCCTCCGTTGGTTTTTTTAAATGATGTGGGGAGAAGAGGGGAACGAGCATTTGGAGCTTGGCTGACGGCACAGGCAGGAGCTTCACATAGGCAAACGGGAGCCTGAGGGGCAGCACATTGAAACTGAGGACGATTGAAGAGGCTTGGGGGCTTTTTGGATCTGATGCTTAGACTAAAATACTAACAGAAGAAAAAAGGGAGAAATAGATTTATAGGTTTATACATGCGCTTAACAAGCTTTAAACAATGCATGTACACATACAGAATTAACAAAAAGCCAGAAGGAAGCTGCTTATACTAATCTTTTTATAGGAAGAACAGACAGACAGAGACCTTGCAAGCAAACACAAACATTGTTCCTAACAGGATCATAGTTTTCTCTCAGCTGGGACAACAGAGGCACATTTTGAATGAAGAGAAGAATCCTCCTCCAGCAATGCATATTAGGACCTCTGCACTCAACTGTGGCTGTCTGCTGCATTTCTGGGCACTGACACGGGCATAAGACACGCTCACCTTCCCTGAACTCCTCTAAAGAAGAGGACCACAGTCTTTTCTTTTAAGTATTTTTAGTGCAGGTGTGCTGATTGTCACTATGTTTCTCCAAAGGTACTCTTTAGCAGCATCATGGACTACTTGTCTTGTGATCTTGTGCGTTCTGGATACATGGACCGCAGCTTTGCCACCTGCCCAGCAATCCAAACCCCAGCTACATTCTCGTCGGTCCAGGCAGATGACACCAGCAACAGCCTCCTCATCAGCTGGCAACCTGTCAGAAAGCGCTGAGAGCAAAGTGGAGCGTCTGGGCCTGGCATTCAAGCGAAACGTCCGCGAGCTGCGTGAGAAAAGCGCCTGCCTGGACTTGGTTTTCCTTGTAGACGAGTCGTCCAGCGTTGGGGCCAATAACTTCCTGAGTGAACTAAGGTTTGTGCGAAAGATGCTGTCTGACTTCCCTGTTGCGCCGGAAAACACACGTGTGGCGTTAGTCACCTTTTCATCGAAGACCCACGTTGTGACAAGGGTGGATCACATCTCAGCACCCAAGTCCCACCAGCACAAGTGTTCTCTGTTCAACAAGGAGATTCCGGCCATCAACTACAGAGGAGGCGGCACCTACACGAAAGGAGCTTTCCAGAGGGCAGCGGTGAGTCACGATGAGTTAAAACTACTTTTTATGTTGTCGTTGATCCCAAAGCGTGTATGTCCACGTGTTCACATTTTAAGGCAGATTGTTTTCAAATCTTGTCTTCGTTTGTAATAGTGACCTTGAACACACGCTATATGTGTGACTGCACAGTGTCTGTGCCAGTTTGTCTGCAGCCTGCTGTGTGTGGAGGAAGTGAGTGTGGCATTGTGGCACAGTTAGGTAGATATTAATGAGACCCAGCGTGGCATTGCTTTTGTTGCTACTGCTTCTGTAGTAGTTAATTGTTCAAGAGTTTCCACTGTTGTAGCTATGTGCAACATGTGGTTGGACATGTATCCACACAGATGCAAAAACCATGGAGGTGTATGTGAAGCCTGGGCAGTGTGTATAAATGAAGCTTTCTGGGTAAATACCCATTTTTTCAAGTGTTACTGATACAATATTTTCCAATACTCCTTTTACCTGTTTTCCTTAAGCAGAGCGCCATAGGTTTGTTGTATGTGTGTTGTAAATGCAGAGAAATAAAGGTTATGTGAGGGTACATGGGGTCAGAATGTTAGCTTGTTTATGGTTTGTGGATTTGAACTGTCTGACACTGAACTGCACGCTCACACACTCACTCTCTCACACACACGCACTCACTCAGGACATATGGCATAGTTCATCTGTCAAGTCCAGCTGTAAAAGCTGTGTTGGTGGTATAGGGGCTGGTCCTGAATAAACACACACCTCAGTTTGTGTGTGATCTGCCTAAAGCTCAGAGCTTTGTTAGGCTCTGGAAGTTATTTTCATTGCACATTAGACAAAACTCAGTTGATTCAAAGTTGTCAAAAAATGCTGAACCCTGTTATTTAGCAGTGAGTTTAAAGGGCAATTGCCTAAAATCAAGGCAGCTGTTATGACTAGATGCAGCTAAGCTTGAAAACAGGCTCAAGCCCGACTGACTCAGCTACACACCGGCAGACCTGATAGATGCCCACAAAACTGCTGCAGCATCATCTGCTTAAAGTTAGTGATGTGGTGTTGAATATGACAAAGACACATTCTAACTTATATATATATATCGGTCTAGCAGACAAATAAGTGGATAAGCTCCGTACTAGCAGGTTTACACGACTCTCCATTCCTTTTAAATCTCATAGCCTTGGCCCAAATTCTCCAGCTTAGCGCTGAAAGCTTGGCCCTCAGGACAGGTTTTCAGCTCGCCCTCCTTAGTTAAGTGCTGATAAGGAGACCACTGGCTGCGTCCCAGCTGCTAAAGATCACAATACCCAGAAAAGGCTTAAAAGTGCCTTATCATTATTCACAAACACTCAGAATGTTTGGGGTGATTTATCAAGTGATGCAGTAGTCCTAATCGTCTAGAGGTGCCCTTAAAATGTAGCTTGGCATCATAGCCAATAATAACATTTGTTTCCATTATGGCATCTGAATTGTGTGAGTCTGTAGGCTGAGGGGTGTGTGAGCAATGGGGAAAACTATGTGCAACCTTTGTGGAGATGAATGTTTTTTGGAAATATACAGTAGATGAGCCTAGCAGATACAGGACCACTGGTACAGAAATCGCAGCACCGGATAGATTCAGTCTAGTCTGTGCTGAAATTATGTTTCAACAATGTCTGTGATTTATCATCTGATGCCTTGAATTTTTATTGTCTGACTGGAAAACAACTGAACATTTGTCATCTCTTCCCATTAAGCACATAAAGTATGGGTGTGCTAACGCTAGTCACTGTGGGCCAGCATGTAGTTGGTAATTTTATGCTTTTGCTTTTACAAGTGCCTTCAAGTATCTGTGCTCCTACGTATTTATCTAATGCTTCAAAGTAAGTAGTTTGCATTGTTTCTAGAGGTAAGAACCTGTGCCTGTAGAGGAAGAGGTGCTGTGAAAGTGAGAGGATAATTGCAGTATAATAATAATCATATTTTATTCGCAAGGCTGGTCCTGGCTGTTATAAGTGCTGTAGCAGGCTGGGATCCATTAAGAAAGACATTTTTCCGCCAGTGGTGCATGTACAGACAGGGCTGTCCTCCAGCACTCTTCATATCTGTCTGCTGCGCCTCGTTTCACCTAATACATCACACATTTGGTTGAAAGCGTCAGGGTTGCAAAATGATTTCAGATTCAGGATGTTTTTTTCAATAAAAGTGTATCCTGAATGGCGTCATACTAAAGTGAACTCGCCCAGATGTGGAATCAACCAATCCCAGGCTTTTCTGCCATCGGCTACAGTGGTGGGTGTTTGTCCAACCATTTCTTTACAGCTACAAGTCTAAGAAGAGATTTAAGACCTATCAGGTTGATATTCACCTTCAGTTTGGATTTGTGTTGAAATCTCCTGCTTGTGATATAAAACATGGCAATATTTCTCGGAAGGACAAAGCCATTCAGAAAGTACTGAAATGTACAGTACTGCCCGCTGTAGCTGTTTTCTCTGTGCTTCACAGCTAAACCAGCATAGCATGTTGCATCTGTGTGTGAAATGACATGGATAAGGGTAAATGTCACACACTCTTTGTCGTGATGATTCGCAAAGCCAGGGTCTGTCTCTCTTCAGCCTTGTGTCAGACATGATACGCTGGTAGCTGATGACATTACTTAACCTGTGGTTTTCCAGAGCTCTGCTGGTCGCTGAGCAAAGAAGCTGACTGATGACTAAATGCAAATGCTTTAGTAAATGCTTTAGTCTGCTTTAGTCTGTCTGACTTACTTCACCTCCCCCCATGCATTTACTGTCATTAATCATAATCATAATTGAATTTCCCCAACGTGGGATCAATAAAGGATTATCTTATCTTATGTCAATCCAATTTCCTTCATCTTTTTAGCTTCTAATGTATTTGTTTTCCCTGCCTTTGCATTTCGCATTAACAAATACCTCAAGCCTTTTATGTATATTTCTTACTGGTAATGTTGTTGATCCATGAATTATCGCTTTTTTCCATTGTTGCTTTTAGTGCCAGCCATGAAAATACCAGCAGAGAAAAACGAGATCTTTAAGAACCTGTTGAAACCCATTATCGCCTCTGCCCAACAGCTTGTGTTCAACCTGAAGACTCACCTTTGGGTGGCCCTGTTCTGCTAGATAAACCCCCTGTTGCTCTGTCTGCAAGCAGCCCTTTGTTTTGGCACAGAAACTCTGAGCACTAAACTGGAGTTGGCGGCCTTGTTTAAAACACAGACAGATGGGCAGCTTGTGAAGAGAGATGATGAACGAAAAGGGGTGGGAGAAAAATGGAAGAATGAGAGGAAAATGTAGGAGAATGAGAGGGAGAAGTCCTGGCTCAAGGGTTTGAGACCAAGAATGTGGTTCTTACTGGTGGTTATTCACAGTAATGTTTTTACCTGACTGTTGGTGAGTGGTGTGCTGGGCTGCCTGAATCTGGGTCAGAACAGATATTGGATTCGTTCACCAGCATTACCCACCTAAAGATTAGAGCTTTCTGCTCAGTAAATCGGTGTGTTTCAGGATTGACGTATGTAGAAGTTGCACTAGCAGGTGGGTTATTTTCCTTTGCTTCCAGTGGCCCCTGATGTGCTTCTCTCACCAGGAAAACACACACTGTCACGCTCATTGTTCACGTTTTACAACAGCTGCATGTCTTTACATGCTCGACATATGATTTATGTTGAATAGGTTGTATCATAGAAGAATATGTATGTTGGTGTTTTTGTACTGTATCTTTGAAAGTGTGAAGTTCTCTTAAAACTAAAGACGTTTGCACCTTTGAAGAGCTTTTTAGACTTTACTGAGTACTGAAATTGTATCTTGTTGTGTCAGATAAGAAAGTAAGTTCACATAATCTATTTTTAATGTCCAAACACATTTTATTCAGTCGTTTAGTAGACGGTTTACATCTTTGCAGCTGCTTTTCCAGTTCAAATGTTGATTGGAACCAACTAACATTTTTCCAAAGAACGTTGTCAATCACACTTCTTTCAGCTGTCTTTTTTGATTCAGCTATGTCTGACCACATTGAGGTTGTGAAGCTCCAATTCTTTCATTTTTGTCTCTTCGTCATTCTCTCCCTCCCAGACCTCCCAGCAGTATCTATTCATCAACTTTGACGAGTCCGAGTCAAAATAGGGAGTATTGTTTTTCAAAACATTGTCTATTAGATTAAATGAAGCTTGTGTAACTTGTTTATATTTGCCGTTTGGAGGAACTGTAGAAATTCCTTGTCTGTTTAAAATACACACGCACTGTTGAGAGTCTGCGCTTTTGCTTGAATTTCTGAATAACCAGTAATGATATGTCGAGCGCAGCAAATTCAGGTGGGAAATGAACACCATCCATCAGCTGAATGCTGGAAAATCCTGGGTACGGTGGGACATTTCATTTGTAGAAACATATTTCCTCACTGATGCCTTTTCCCCCTCCTCTGCCAAACCAGTGAATTATGCAGCTTTGGTTGTTAAAGGACAGAATAGTAAGGATCAACTCAATGGCTAAAACTTAAGCCACAAATGAAAGCAAGGTGCATGTCTTTGATCCAGGCCTCACGGCTGAACCCAGGAGTGATAAGATGATAAGAAAAGCCTCTGTTTCCTGTCTGTGCAACTGACACTTCCCCCATCTCACCCATAATTGTTTCCTCCCCCTCAGTCTGTCTGCTTATTCCCTCTATTCACCCTCCTCCTCAGTATCAGAGGGTCTGCAGCGACAGAGGCTTAGACGAAAGCATGAAGCGCATAGGCCACCTTCACTACAGTACCAGCTAGAAAAGTTCACAGTTCACCAAGGACCAACTTCATACTCTACAAGTTGAGGTTCCCAGTAGTATTCATGGTGTAACGAGAGAACTGTGATCAAGAATGAATGAAATCCCATTAAAGTGTTCAGCTTTACCAATGGGATGGGAGCTGTTCAGTGACTCTGAACAATGAAGTGAATCTACTAAACAGCTTCTCAGCAATTATTTTAATAATAACAGGAGTGATGTTTTTTCTCAAAATTATTTTATTTTATGGTGCATTCTTTACACACATACACATGATGGTGGACACAACAGACTCTATATGACTGTGTGTGTGTGTGTGTGGGGGGGGGGTGTACGTGTGTGTGTGTGTGTGTGTGTGTGTGTGTGTTGTTTTAGGAGGAAAAAATGCGTTTGTATTGTTGTTTTGCTCTGCTGGTCTTTTTTGTCCTGGACCGTTTGACAGAAACATTTCTTGTATCTTGGTCCTTCAACCTCAAATATGCACAAAATGTTGTGACTGAGCTGTTCTCTGTAAGTATTGTCATCACTGTTTAAAAGAATAGGAACTGTTGGCTGTAACACAATATTCCAACATTCTTTTTTTCATGGAATCAGTATTGAACTAGAGTAAACTCATTCAGGAAACTTTGGTGTTTCATTATTCCAAATTATTCTTCTATTGCAATGTAAAGTGACGCTGAGCACAATGAGTAAAATGTGATCTGTCTGTCTGTTTAATATTTGCCTTACTTACTGTAACGGTTGCCTGTGCACTCCTGTTTCTTCTCTCATCACACTCTGCTCACTCCTCCTTTTTGAAATGGATACTGAATATTTTCCAGAAACATTTTCCAGTTTCTAAACGTCTAGAAACCCCTAAAGCACAATCCACCATTATTTCAAACACTGCCCAACAGACACGTTAAGGCCTTGGATTATATGCAGACACAAAAATCAAACTCCATCACAAAAAAGACAAGATGATCAAAGTGTGAATTAGGATACTTTGTCAACAGTACAGGTGAAAGGAAATAAGGATTCTACGAAGAAGAAGCTAAGAAAAGTTAGAGTTGAAGGAAAGAAGACAGTAGAAAACCCCAAGCTTAGAGTTCACGTCTACTCTCTCCCAAGAAAAGTTGTGGTTCTTCAACTGTTGGAGAGACAGGTTCACAAAGTAAATCAGCCTGATGAGGTTTAACACTGCTAATACTGCTGAGTATTTACTAGTCTTGTCTGTCTTGTTGAGACAAACCAACACTTCAGAATGATGCTGGTGGCAGCTGTTGGTGGCTCTGACTCGCTGGAAGTCGTGCTTGTATGCGAGTCATCTGTGTGTTTATACAGTGTTTTAGTCTATTTGGGATTGAAGTGTGAAAATGGCTCTAATTCAATGTTAGTGCAGTTGTTCTACACTTTGCTGATGACAGTTCATTACTACAGCTATTGGTGATGAAGAATTTGGCTGATTTGTATTTTGATTATTGTATTACAATATCTGTGTTTTTATCTTTTACTATATTTGTTCTTATTACTACAGTAGCTATTGTTGTGTTTATCTTGCTTTATTTTTTTACCTTCAGGGTACAGTATGTGCTGCTTTAGAAGCAGTATGTCCCATTTGGGTTTAGGCCAAAACAGCTGCAGTCAAAAGAAAAAGCTTTGTTCTGGTTAAAGAAGGAATTACAATATAAGAATTACATGACTAGAAACAAAATGGACAGTGAGTGTGATTTATTCATGCATCAATCCTGTGTTAGTGATCCAGGCAGTGGTTCTCTGACAGTCAATATGCTCTGCACTTACACTTTATAGTGCTTTTCTACCTTCCTTTTACTCAAAGTGCTTTCACCCCTTTGGCAGACATGTTCACACATGGATGGGAGAGCTGCCATGCTCACCAGTTTAGGCTCAACTGATGCGTGGTACGTGATACATGGGTTTTAGCTGAAAGTTTTCTTTTTTCAGATCATACTGTAATCTTACATTGGTAAATGCCTGAATGGAGGTGTCATTTAGAAAGTGCCTTAAGAGTTTTTCATAGACATAATTCAGAACCTAAAACCCATCTTCTGGCTTGTGCAGGTGCACATTGTTGGCAAAAGATAGGAAACACACCTCTTGATTTTAGTCTACTTTATGTGGGTGTGTACATGAAACCAGTGGAAGGTTTCTGTTTTTGAAGATGGAAATCACACCCAGAACCACTACTTTCACCTCACTAGGACCCTTCCATGGTGAAGTCACTGCCAAAGTGGCAACTGCTCTGGCCGTGTGGGTTGTGAGTACATATCAGTACTAGACTCTGATATATTTTATTGTCTTCACGTCACATGATTGATTGATTTACATATTTACTTGAAATTGACCTACTTGTATGAAAATAATAAGAGAATAATAGAGAAATAGCCAATGAGAACAGATAATGATAAAGATTTGCAATTCACTGATTTCTTTTTTTTTTCCACTGACGTCTTTTTCATCAGCGATTTGCAGGGGAATTCCTTCCTCTTACTATCCCCTTCTCTGTTACACGCATCAGAACTGGAAATAACCACACAGCACTTTGTCTTTTAACCCAGTACCATTAGACAGTATTCACTTGCTACCCAAAATGACCTCATTTTTTCTCCCTTTAAAAGAATCGAGGCATTGGAATAGACTTATGGAAGGAGGCTGGATAAAGGGGTTTTATGACAGCTGTCAATACTTTCATCAACCTTATACAGTAGATCTCTTGTTAGTGTACGTGTGGGAGAGAGTGTCGATGTAGTGAGGCACAGAATGGAGTCTGCAAATTAAAAAGGAATGTAAGGAGGCTTTGAAATATATTGCTCTGTCACCAAGGTCAAAGGTCAGGAAGGCACTGGCAAGAACAGGAACCAACTGTGAAAAGCTTTAGTAGCCTATTTTCAATTACCACTTGAATCTGTGAAGATCATTATAAAACAGTGATTTCTCAGTTTGGCTGGTTCTTTAAAAAGTAGGTTGGGGTTTTTGGTTGAAACTTTTTCTATGTATGGTAGAGTTTCTATGAAACTAGTAAACATTGATGTGATTCTCCTGACGGTGGAGTTTAAAAAAGGTTAATTCTTCATGTCTGGAACAATAGCTGACAAACAGTCTTACCGGTCTAGCTGCAAAACTAGCATTTTCACAAAGTAATAAACATGGCTTCACAACAAGTGTAGGACTTTAGGTCTGTTTTAAAAGATGAGGACTGCTCCATGTTCACATTAAGCAGCAGCTTTGTGGTTGTGTGATTAAAGGCACAAAGCAGGCAAATTCTTTAAGCATATGGATTTATTTTGGCATTTTAAGATTAGGATTTACCAAAAGCGTCATACACTGGCACCTGAAAAAACCAAAACTATTTCAAAGAGCCCATAGTGGCAAACTAAATAACATGTTTTTGTGGGCTAAGGCGTGTAGATCTATTAGTAAACCACTTGCTATGTTGAGGTTGGAGATTGAGAGCGCCAGATTCCATTGGCTTGTTTTCTTTGGTGAGTGAGTATGTGTACGTGTTTGTCTGGCTGGCGGGATGGCGCTGTTTGTGTTCATGACGATCTACTGAGCTGGCAGCTTATTTGGTACAACGTCTAATACAAGATTACTGCAGTTTTGTCCAGCTCCTTTATTTCTCTTTGTAATAATGTGGTTCTGTTTAAAAGCAGCACAAACTGTAGCCTCTGAAATATTGGTCCACATACTGTTGAATCAGCCTTCATGACAGGAAAAAGTATTAAATGGCTGCATTGGTATTTGCTAGGTGGCAGCTCTGTGTAAGCAAATAATTGTTACATGAATGCGAAGCCACAAAAAAGCCCACAGTATTACGTGTTAGCCTGATGTCTCATCATACGAATTTTCTTGTAACGTTCCAGTCGTGCAACTTTTCAGAGCTCAGCAAGAAACACTGTTCCAATTAGTTCCCCAAGTAAAGAGACTGAAGTGCACACCAGCCTCCGCTTAATCAGTTCATGTCGGAAATACTGTGCGTTGGCAAGAAACTCGTCCCCCCAGACATGATATTACACAAAATTCCAAAGCTCTTTTCGGTGGAGAGCTCAAGAGCATACAAATGAAACACCTTGAAGTTTCGGTTTTCTAAACATTAAACATAGGTGTTCCCTAGCAACGCAAGCATCATCTTATTATGATCCACATCTCTCTAGATTTATGACATGCTTTAAAGCTTCCAAAGAATATTATGGCAGCGCTTAGCATAGAGTCCATATACTGTAATCTTGGAGCAAAATCAATCCTCCTTAAATGACCCCTCAGCTCAATAGGGCTCTTGATTTTACAAGGCGTACTATAAATTATCCTACCAAAGAGCCATGAACAGGAGAATCAATAAGTAGTAACCCTCACATTAACCTGTTCTACCAACATCAGTGTCTCCCCTGTTCCCTTCTCCCCAACTACAGCTGTGGTAGCAAGACCAATGAAACCTTCACAGAAAGAAACAACAAAAAAAGGTGAGAGTGAGAGAGCGCAGTATGTGGGGGAAATACACGTACAGCTACACTGCAGGAGAGAAAAAAGGCTGCATTTGTGCTGTGTGGTCTGAGCCGACTCTAGGCAAGATGGGATACGTGTTCACGGCTGCTTTCAGCTGGCGACAGGCCCCGGGTTGTTTCCTGTGTTAACTAGCATGCCTTGAGTCAGGAGACGCATTGTGATTCCCTACACTGTTGCCTTGTTTTATTTCACTAAATAATCAAAGCTCAGCCTTGGAGGTGATGCTGTGGCTCGCTCAGTGCTTGGGTAGTGACGCAATGGTCTCCTAAATCTCAAACTATTACATAACGCACAGGATTTCTTTCAACTTCTTAATGTAATACTATAGAAAATTGAGCTTTTGTTATAGCCACAATGAAGTGGTATAAAGTTGCCAGGTCAGTATCACCACAGTTATTTAACTGGCAGACTGACTGCAGGGCCTTGTTATTCTTCTCCCTAATCAATCAAAGCAGTTTTCCTGATGCACGATCGTGGGTACGGTCGCTGGCAGAAATGTTTTGTCTCGGCAATTTGCTATGCCAACACAACACTGTGGCTTGCAGGAAAAACTGAATGAGGGTGCTTCATTTGACAGCCAAGATAACCCCCCCTCCACTTTGTGGAATTACTTTGTGTCTTTGTCAGTGTGTCTCTTCCTCTCTCGTCGGCTCAGATTGAGTTGTTGAGTTTGATGAATGGTGTTGTGACAGAAACCATCAAGCCAACACAAACAGCCGTCCCGGGAACTGTCTGACTGTCCGCTCTCTCTTCTCCTACACTTTAGATGGCATCAAACTGCTGGATCCAACTGGCTTCAGTTAGGGCCCGCATACAAATACACATACACAAATACGCAGGCCTTAGCGAAGGCTTAAACCACAGCAGTGCTATAGGTAACCCTAACTCTAATTAGGAGCATTTTCCCAACTCTCGTATCCTAGGAAGAGTTTTCCATCCCTAGCATTTTGCCAAGTATAACCCAGACAGTTTAACAATTATCTGTGTGATCTTTTCTATGGTTTTGGAAACTTCCACTTGAATCATAACTTATGAGTATTTCAGTCTTAAATATTGTACATCTTCATCTCTGCGCTTGCACATTCACGTTGGAATTTGTCTGGATGACACTGTGAGTCTTCTATGCAAATTCCATTGCAAGACATTTTTAAGGCTTTCACATCGACTGACTTTTAATCCACCTCTGGGGCTCCCCCGTTGTTCTGAGTCTGGAAGTGATGTCGTACTGAAATAGTTACCAAGCCAACAGGGATAGAAATAGAGGTAATAGAAAGAGAAATCTCAAACTGGATGCTCACACTTTGTTAGTGGTCAAGTGCACTGGACCAGACTCTGCTGTATTTGCAGGCTCAAGTCACTTTGACTGATACTGCTGAGTGTCACCCTGAGTCGACGCCTCGGTTGTGTGCTCCACACGAAATCTGGGCCAAAAGAAATCAGTGCTTGAATATGGTTTTATATGTAAATCGAAACATCTGCATGTGCTAATCCTCTATGGCCTCCATTCAGTACGTCAGGGAGGAAAACAAAACGTTTGGCACAACATTGTGGTCTACTGTATTACTGATTCAACCAGTAGGCAAATTATCTTTGCAAGTGACCTAGTTTATCTCAGATATCCAAAGTATGTGTTGCTGAGATGTTACTCAATAATATGAAGTAGAGGTTATAATTGTGTGTGCATGTGTGCATGTTTTTCTGTTGGGCCCCTGCAGAATTGTTGTTGTTATTCTTACCACGCAAGCCAAGAGCAGATAGTCTGTCAAAACAAGCATTCTCACTTCCGACCGACGGGAGACGTTTTTCTGAAGGCATGCAGTTGCAGCTTTTTTTGAAATGAAGTAGAATGTGTGCAAATAAAGTTTTAGTTTTTGGAATGTGAAAGTGTTTGATAGTAGAACTCATAACATGATTGACACCACGTGCATAAATTGTCAGTGTGCGTAGACACCTGCAAATTGTTTTCGCTGATTACTGAACTGTGAAACGACTGAAATAAATAGTTTGAATGTGCCAAACATGCACAGATCCAGAATATTTTATTAGTCGAATCATGTTGATATGGAATAAATTCCAGCAACCTTCACACGTATTTTACCTATAATAGCTCGGAGCCAGGTGGGTTCAGCCAGCAGTGTGGTGTGGACGGTGCTCTTAAATTAGCATTCACAATACCTTTCATGCAAATATAAATGTTTGATTAGCAGCTGGGGAACCTTGGCATCCTCGTTGGCCCCTCAAGGTGTGGAAAAGATGCGAGTCCCTTCTGCCAAGTCCAACAAAGTGCCTGCTTTTGAAGTTGTAATCATGAAAGCATCTGTTCAGAGAGATGGTGAGCCTGCCACAATAAGGATAATGTTTTTCATCAGTGGGCTCAAGGTTATAGTTACCGTTTATTTATTTTGATCTTTCGTCAGTGGATTTAAAAAGTCATCCTGAAAAGGTTATCGTGAGTATAATGAACCTAATGAAACAGAAACAGAACTGTGTCTATTGTGACTACAGTATATGTGTACATGTGATTTTGCTGTAATGAGAAAACCTTCACCAGCTCTTCATCTGCCACTCACTGGTTGGCTATGTTTAGGGCATTCAAGGGTTTGGCAAGTATATAATTATGAACTTTCTAAGCTGCTGTTTTACCCTATCTAATTAAACTGACATACAGCTGTTGAAGGCTTCAAAGACAGGCACAGAATAGGATGAATATCTTGAAAGCATTAATAAATTCCTGTCTTAATGCTTTTTGATCATTGTGTAGGTATAATACAGTAACGTGACTTCACTAGGCCTAGAGTGGACTGTAAGCAAAATGCTTTTAACCCAGCATTTCATGAAACTTTTTCATGGAGTAACAAAGATTTAGCTTTTTAGAATTGATGCACGAGAATAAAGTTGCACCTGTCAGCAGAAATGTTCATATTTATCATCCGGAATGGTTATGAATGGTGTAGATCATACATTGCTGCTTGCTCCTCTCTGTACCAAACGCCTGCCACTGACTCATGGCTAACACAGAAACCACTGTTCACATGGCCAAGAGATGAAGCCTGTCACGTTCATTGTAAAACTGACATGGAAAAACCTTTACTGATAACACTGAGACAAAAGCATCATCATCCTGACATCCAGTGTCTGTTGGAGGGCGCAGCAAGTCTTACCAGGCGGGGAGCAAAGAAAGCAGGCTTCATGTCTTCTGGTCTCTGTTCGTCCTGCTCTGCTAATCCACTCCTACCAGAGCTGCTTGATGTTTAGCCAATTAGACAATAAAGACCAGAACCTTCTCTCCTGCTTTGTTTCGCTTCTCCGGCGGTTACACCCTTGAACGTCGTCTTTTTTTTAAAAAACAATTTTGCAGTCTGTCCTGTGTGAGTATTACATTCTTTTTGGATTCAAAGCACAGAACGTTCATCCACCTCCCCTTAAAACACATTTTCCCACAGTTTCCCCTTCAAACTTTAAAATTCTTTATGATGCTCTCAACCTTTCCAGCTTGCAGTAAGTAGTAAGTGAATATCTGTGCTTCTGACTTCATCTTGGCTCATCCTGCCTCTTCAGTTTCTTGTATTTTCCCTCCACTGTATTGCTCCAACTAATTTTTCTTTTTTCCATTGTTCACTGGGTTTCATCCACATAACCTCTCACCCTCAGTTAAAACACCCTTACGACAAAACCAAGACAGTTCAAAGAAAAGCTAGTAGATGGTCCTGTTATTTAAAAAAAATGTCGCTGTGCTGTTTAATTGTATGTGGTAAATTGCAAACGGCAGCTAAAGTTAGTTTGGAAATTGAAGCCGGTCGCTGGGGCAGACACGGCAGCTTGATCTGTCTTGCCCAGTGTTCTCTGGCGGTTTTAAACCACTGGCAAGCAGCTGCGTAGTTTGTAGGAGAAGTAATTACAATTGTAGAGCGTTCTCCTTTTTTTGTCCTCCTTCCCATCCTGCCCTCTTGCTGATGTAGGGCTTCAGGGCTGCTTTTAGTGGTTGTGTGTGACGTTCTTTATTATTCAATTTAGTCAAGTCACCGAAGCTGGAGCTAAGTTGGTAGATTGCGGGGAGGCAAACTTTGTATTGTGCATTTGAAGGATTCACCTTTGTGAAATCTTCTTCTTCTTAGTATTTTTTAATCCGAAGCTCTACATATGTGTTTATCATCACACATCTGTCTTCCTAGATCTGGATGTCAGGAGAGATATTACTGATGAACACACTTTTAGCATATTTATTGTTAATTTGAATAGAAATAGTGTAAAACTGTCACTTCATAAAGGCGTGTATGGTTTTCTACATGGCCAGCTGCAGTGACAGCCTTTCTAACAATGATAACAGAATTTCAGGAAGTCACTGCTCCTGACCACAAAACCATCTGGTACAGCACTCCCAGAAATCACCAACACTGAACATGAGCTTAACCCTTGTGCAGCCTTCGAGGGATCAAAACGACCCCACTGTAAACTAGGGGGCGCCAAAGCTCAAAAACACACACAAGGGTTGGATACAACAGCCTTTGTGGGTGTTGCATCCAAGCAATGAACACGTGTGGGTCTATGATGAACAAGTTCATCCAGTCGTTCATCTAGATGAAGCGTGTTGTGATTTATCGTTGGTCTGCGGCTCTTTTATCCAACCCTTGTGTGGTTTTGGAGCTTAGAGCGCCCCCTGTTTTCATGTTGACCCCTCGAAGGCTGCATGAGGGTTAACTGAGCGACTAATTTAACAAAATCCCAAATTAGTAATATTCCTCTTCAACTTCTAATATTGTAATTTATCCTCTAACAGCAAATCCTACGTCAGTCCCGTGCCAATGCCACCAAGGTCATTTTCCTGATCACTGATGGCTACTCTAATGGTGGGGACCCCCGGCCAGTGGCAGCGGCTTTAAGGGAACGAGGTGTGGAGATTTTCACTCTGGGCATCTGGCAGGGTAACATCAGGGAACTCCACGACATGGCCTCGCATCCCAAGGACCAACACTGCTACCTGGTGCACAACTTTGCGGAGTTTGAGGCCCTGGCACGTCGAGCTCTACATGAAGGTAAGAAGGACGGGCTGAGCTGTTGCACTTGCTTTTTTGGTGGGATACAGCAACAGCTGTTTTACATCTTTTAAATACGTAATCAAAGCCTTCAGCACTACATGTAATATACTGTAAACGCAAATAAATCAAGCATCTGTGATGTCTTTTCACAGCCACAAACACATCTCACCTCTTTACCTCTCATCCGTTTTAGCTTCACAAAGGAACATTAATCAAACCCCATGTTTTGGTCAATTAAAGTTAAAGCTACCACTGTCTTTGAAGCATTACAGTTCCCATAATCATAAATTGACCCACAGCAATATTTCTTGAATGAAGGTTTTGACCCTGTTAAAATTCAATGTTTACTTAAAAGTAAGCCCATAATAATTTAAATGGAATCTGACAGAGGAAATTTTGCATGGTCTCTTTTGTTATGTACTGCCAACAGCCATTAGGCCTCACTTCCAAAGAGACTGGACAGAGCAAGGAAGGTTTCCCACACTTGAGGGGGGACTTCCCACAATTTGATGAAGAAAGGATTCGGTCATGCCTTTAAAACGTAAAATATCACCATAAAACACAGTTAACTACAGCTCTGAGTGCGTAGAAAGCTGTAAATCCCGCACATGCCAGTCTACATATTCAGATACGTTTTTTTCTTTGCCCGTTGCCATGTTAACCATTAGAATAAAGGTGTAAGCAAATGATCTTACCTCCACTTTACAGAGTAACAGTTTTATTTTTTTAGCTACTCTCAATTATACTGCCTGTAAGTTTTTAGATATATCAGATAATAGGTTAACCTTACTAAATATTTAATCACACTCAAATGGGTTTAATTGGGCCATTCTAACAGCAGTCAGGCAGGTCTTTCTCAGCTTGCTGAAAATGTACTTATTCCTTACAATGCAAATGTCTTTAAATGAATCAGTCCAACTGTGTTTAGCAGAGGATGTACTGTAAGGGTGAAGAAATGATCCCACATACTGTCAAATATTTGTACTGTAACCTTGTGTCTGATTCCCATCCTCAGACCTTCCTACAGGCAGCTACATCCAGGAGGATCTGTCGCGCTGCTCCACGCTGTGTGAAGCGGGTAAAGACTGCTGCGACCTGATGGCAAGCTGTAAGTGTGGCACACACACTGGACAGTACGACTGCATCTGCGAGAAGGGATACTACGGCAATGGTCTTCAGCATGAATGCACAGGTAGGAGAAGCCTGTGCTACAGTATGTGTCAGATTCTGACACATCTTTCCCACAAACCCTTTTCTTCTCAGTTTCTCTCTTATTAGTGGTATTAGCCATTTAATAAATAATCTTGGGACCTCTCCTACCGCACCTTCTCTAGCTCTAGATCTGGCATGAGTCATATAATATATGTGAAATAAAACATATTGTGTTTGCTTCACGTTTCTTTTGTGCAGAAAACCCATTTGTGTTCCTATAGCAGACCTCCTTATCACCAGAAACAACTACTAATAAACTGCCGTCTGGCCCTTTTTTTTTTTTTTTTTGCAAACTCTTGTTGGACTAAGGTTGTTTAAGCACTAAAGAGCATTTTACAGTCACTGGGAGTTCCCCTTATTTCTTTTCCTCCTGTCCTTGTTTAATTTCCATGTCAGTCAAGTCAGGTCCACTTTGACTTAAGTTGCTGCAAAACTCAGTATGGGTGAAATTTAAATAAGCACCCTGTCCATCTAGATCAGTGTAAGCTGCCCACAGGGCAGATTGCTATCAGTAAGTCCAGTAATGTGCTATAGGGGTTGAGGACTGAAACAGTGATGTGGTTGTTTGTGTTTAAGACGTTGATGGTCTGCCCTCACCTCTGACTTTTCTGCTCCCAGCTGGAAACACCACATCCTGCTTTCCTTTTTCCTTGTCTTCTTCAAACCACGTTTCACAAATGCATGCATGGATCAATGTGTTTTATTTGCATTTAAAACCTATATGAATTCAACCAATTTTCTTGATACCTAATTTTTTACCGTTGCCCTCATCTCTACTTTAAGCCCCTCAGAATTCATTTAAATCAGTTTAAATCAAAATTCAAGGATTAATGGGACTCCTGCTGCCAACAGAAGTAATCATATAATCATGAATGAAATGAGACACATATCTTTCTATTCTCTGCAAGGCATGTTGGAGTCATCCTTTCTGGGTGGCTTGCTTCATGTGGGGAAATGCTCAAATTCAACCTTTAAATATTTTGAAAGGTCCCACCACAGAATTGATAGATTATGTTTTTAGAAACACATTCATCTTTTTATTTGACACTGGAGACAATCCAGTTAAAATAAAGAAATTGTAGCTTGTGTAATAACAGCTTAATTAGACTTTATCCACTGTTTGGTATGTTAAATCCCCAAGTCACACAGTGTAATATTACAGTTTGATGCAGGTGGTCCCTGTGTTTTAAGGCCATGGGTTGATGCTTTACTTTCATTCAATATGCAATCACTAAACTCACAGGGGAGCAGTCCACTCTGGGTTTGGATAGATAGATAGATAGATAGATCTTTATTTATCCCGCAGCGGAGAAATTCTGGAGAGAAGAACAACTTACAGACGAACTCCCTGTGCTTGTCTGTGTTCAGGTAAATGCTGTGTTATACCTCAGTATTAGGGAAGCTCAAAACCAGGAAAACAAAAGAAACAGATCTATTCAAAACATTTAACTCTAAAAGTGGAATCATGCTACCATAATCCTAGTGATGTTTGCCCTCTCTTCCTCTCATATGTTTTCAATTCAGAGTTAATTAAAAGTCACAGAGGGAGAAACAACTGTCATTTGTACAAATTAGAATTTTAAATAATTCAAACCAGCGTTTTAAAATGAAAAAGGCGACAGGAGCAACTGGAGTAGGGGGATTTGAAAAGCGAGAGCAAAAGTAAAGGGCATCGAGGTCATTGTGCCAGAAAGCACGCCTGCCTAATTTTCATCAGATGTTGTCGAGACTGGAGCGCCACTCTGCTTATTAATCGGTTTCAGTGGTTTAATTATTAGCAGAGAGCAGACTGCAGAGCTGGCTCAGCCGGCCTGAGGAAGGAAGAACACAGTGAGGCGCTGCAACCGCAAGACTTCTTCCTCTGTCTGTCTTTTACCAGCTCATATAACGAGGACCCGTGGGAGAAGAGCGCACCATTTTGTTGTGGACACTTGAATATTTATAAGTTGGCATACTCCTCATATCTTGTTGACATGTATCCACAGTCCCTGGGCAGCAATTTGTGTCACTGTGATTACATTAGCAGACAGAGCCACTAATAGTGCTATTTATCTAAGTTTCGGTTTAGTCCACTGGTGTGAAATGTGCTTGTATACTTTTTTGTAGACTACTTTTATTGCAGGTTGTATTTTGCAAGAACTTACGAGCTCCTTTGAAGTAGCAGTGGCTTTAAAGTGACAAATGAGTTTTGTTGTAACTAAGAAACATATAGTACAGAAACTTTCCGAAAACTCAGGTGTCCCTCTTTAATATTCACTTGCTTTAACCTCACTGTCTCTGCTAAGGTGTAGGTGTTATATGAATTATGGGAAGCCTGTCTTGAGTGGCAGGCAGATGCAACGGTATGATACATAGAGTTTGAGGTCGTCTGGTTTTCTCAATCTTGATCCATGTGTGTCACACTGTCTTGGATTTTGAAAAGTTGAATGGTTTTCATTTGCTCACATGTAGGTCTTTGACATAACTGAAAAAGTAAGAACATGCCTGTCAGTGGATTATTATTATTATTGTTATCACAGGCTTTGGTCTAAATTGGAAACACTATCCAAATCCCTGCAGTGCACAGCAGTGTTGCTTATGAATCTGTCAACAGCCAAATGAAACAGTCTCTTCTCTTGGAATCCCAGCAGATTGGATTGGAGTGAAGAACCCAGTTCCTCTGCAGCTTGGTTGTCTTTCAAATCGTTGTCGCTCTTCAGATACCAAATATCTAGTTCCGTATCTATGACAGAGGAATGGGGAAGCTGAGAAATGTGGGGGTTCAGGAAGGTAACATGTCTTCCTCCTGTCACACATTCTGGTTTATCAGTCGCTTCTGTAGCCCGAGAGAGTGACAGGAGCT
Source organism: Macropodus opercularis (assembly GCA_030770545.1). Classification (NCBI taxonomy): domain Eukaryota; kingdom Metazoa; phylum Chordata; class Actinopteri; order Anabantiformes; family Osphronemidae; genus Macropodus; species Macropodus opercularis. Next base: position 14,520,114 of record CM061090.1, on the reverse strand, counting down.
CTGGACTGTGTTAATGTGATATCAGCACAGACTCCGTTTGGCCCAGGACAGCTCTGCTGGGCATGAATGGGATAGTGGGAGAAAGAGGGTGCGGAAAAAAGCAAACGAGTTGTTAGTTTGTTTTATAAGAGAAACTATGTGGGTGGTGAAAACCAGACACAACAGACTGCGTAAAAAATATGTGTATTAATGAATGTTTGGATTCAGCCTTTTACAAATGTGTCGTACAGTTACAATACGACCTACGGTATTCACACTTACTGTTTTGTTTATCTCACTTCACACTTTTTACAGTAAGTATCTTATCCAACCCCCTTGGCTTTCGTTTGAGTAATATAACAACGGTCTCAGGATTTTGTTTACTGATGGATATTTGTTATTTCCAGGATATGAGCTGTTGGCTAGAATGCTGTGAGGGTAACAAAACATTTCCTCAGAGCTGATAGAGGAAGAATTGCCCAATGTTTACAACATTCAGTTCCTCTCTATTCCAAAAGGAGACGCGTGGCGGCAGCTATAGCTTGACCCTGAGCATAACGCATATAATTCTCTGTGGATGGACGGGACCAGAGACAAATTATACAGTGCATCCACTTTGTAAATATTTTTACCAGGAGGGGAAGCCTCGAGGAATTAAGATGTGATACGATTGATTCTTGGGTTGCAACATTGTTTTTACATGTCTTTCCTTCCACTATTTTTGACTTCACTCCCTTTCAGAGGTCCCCAGTGCAAATGAAAGAACTGGAAACAAAAAGAGAGCATGCAGTTTTTGTGAACCCTGAGGAATGTGTCTGAACTTGATACCACGCTTGTTATCACTGCCACAGTCCTCGACACTCATCTTGCCCTGCACAGTCACACTAACACTTATGCTAAAGTATACGCTACGTAGGGATTAACACGCACAAACATGTTTTTGGCCTGCTTTGTCCACATTCCTCTGACCCATTAAAATATAGCACATTCAAGCATCTGACACGTACCAGATAGCTGTCTGAGGAGGTATTAGTGTGGAGTCTGTTTATACCACCTGACACCGCGTATGCACTACGTTACACTAGTGAGCCTCTAAATAATTAATTTGTTTAAATACAAGAAAAAAAATACACATACTGTATTAAAATGGTTGTGAAATGAACTGCTTGCATCTGAAAATGAAGCCAGACAGAGGCTTTACTTGATTTATCAATATTGCTGTTCTGTCAGTGGTTGATTTTATCTTCTAGCTCAGTGGTTTTCTGTCTGTAAACGAAAAGGTCGTTAGTGACGCTAGACAGAAAGTCAGTGAGTTATTGAAATCCTTATTCTGGACATGCTGGTGGGCTGACAGTTAAGCCAACAGGCAGCCATTAGTGCTTCTGCCAGCAGATGAATGAAAGTAGCCTAACACTGCTCTGTTGTTTGATCAGTTGAAATTTGCACTTAAATGTTTTTGAAAGTAAATATATTTCTACCAGAGCAGTGGTTTTAGCCAACATGTTACATAAGCGGTCTCATAAAGAGCCTCTGTTTCCTTCAACTGTTTCAATCCTAATCCCCACAACATCAATAACCACAGCAGACTGTCTGCTTCTGTACAGTATGTTCACATCCAGCTTCTTGTTTCCCACTGTTTTTGTGGCAAGTTGACTGTTTCAATTGCTCAACAGGAGTTTGGCTCATTTTTGGTGATGTTATGAGCAGGGGGCAAATGTCTTGGATTTTCTGAGGACAAGTAACAGAGCGTTTTGGGGGGTCAAGTACCACCACCCCTGACTTTCCCAACTCATAATAACTGCTTAAACTATTGGATGAAAGCATAAGTCTGTGTTTTTCTTTGGTGAGCAGAGAGTGGAAAGAGAGTGGGAGGGCGATTCCTTGCCCTGGAGCCATGCATCGTTTGCAGCGGATGGATGGAGAACTTTCATTGACAGGCAAAAATCAGGCTGGCTGTGAGCCAGACGGGGGAGGGGTATTATTAATATTAATAAACTGTCATAAATATTATTTATATGGAACATAAGTGCAAAGTGACACTGCCTCTGGGACATTTTTACATAATCGTATTTTAATTAAAGATTGAATTTAGAAATTGAGATACAGAACAAAGAAAGTCACAGTACAAATGCCTAGAAAGGGGTTTTTATGCTGGCGTTGAAAGGTTCCAGTGTTTAAGGTGTTTTGTGCAATTTAGTGTTTTAAGTTTTTGCGTTAGATTGTATGCAGTAAAAAACTACAGTGCTGTGTTGAAATCCATTTTAGTCCCTCCTAAACACCATGTTTCAGCCTGGTCCCCTCTCTACCCTCATTAAATGACACATATAGGTCTGTAAATGGACTTAATTGATGACTACAGCTCCTGTGTTTGTAGGTCATGGATTCTGTAAAGAAAACATGACTTGTGTTATAAACTGAGGCCACTCTGTGTGTGTGTGTGTGTGTGTGTGTGTGTGTGTGTGTGTAAAAAAAAAAAAAAAAAACAGACAGAGATGATGGAGTGAGGAGGGAGAGAGGCTGTAAACCAGCTTTAATAAGACCCCGCTCTGCAGTAGAGCATGAAAAACAAGGAGCCATGAAACTGCTGAGTAGTGTGAAGCTAAAGCTTACTTTTTCATTAACTCTCCTCTGTACATTCTGTTGGCCACCTGTCTCCTCTCTTTGTCTAATCCAAGCCTCCCTCCAGCTACCATACATTGTGCAGGTGCAGCAGTTATTATTATCATTAGCCGTCACAGGTAATAACAGCAGCAGATCATCTGCCTGTAGACACGTTAACGTAACATTCCCAGTGTTGTGCATTCTGAGATCATGCCACAGACACAGACTGATCTATAATCAAGCACACCAAACTGGAGACCAACATGTGTTTGTTCAGTTGGTTGTGCGGTGGTTTGCCTCATTCTCCCGATTAGTTCCACCGCTGCTGAAGTCTGTAATAAGCAAACAGGACAGTCTCCCTGTCCCTGAGAATGCACAAGACACATCTAGCAATTACTGTGAAGTCAGTCTCCATTGGGAAAAGGTTTGAATAATAATCAGGCACGCAGCGATGGAGCAGCCATCTCCAGTTTCCTCTCAGAAGACTGCTTTGCATCATATTGCAGAGGTTTTACATTCTTAGGATCAGGGAGTCTGCGGAAGTCTCTTCCTCCCGATGGAGGCCATGTAGGTGGACAGCTGTGCGGCAGGCACGTCTCAGCCCCATCCCCCTCTTTTTTGCTTTGCAGTCTAGCTGAAGAGCAACTTCAGTAAGACTATCATTAAGAACCTCTTGGACCTCCTGTATTTTCTGTACTTCAGAAGAACCCATCTGTTAAGGTTGTCCTCACGTCATTCAAAAAGGCAAAGTGTACAGTTGTAAAATCTAAATCTGACTGTGGATAATATCATTTTTGTTAATAGTAAAACCTGCAGCTGGATGCTCCCTAGTCCATAATTAATAGCTGAAATAGAGCTTTTATTGCAACAGTCCTCTGTTTAGCCAAGGACAGTTTTAATACTGACTCCGTCGGGGGGTAAATTGTCCATCTTCTTTGTATGTGTTCTTTACATTCTTATACATCCCACCCTTTAAGCTCCTCTGGTGGTCCAGCTTGAGATGCATGTAGTCTCCTGACTTAAATAAATATATATACACTGTGTTTACTTAAAAGGAACCCTTCACACTGAGCACCAGTTTCTCCACGCCTTTGTCAGCTCTGTCTGTTTTTATGACCCAGATTATACATCTTCACTGTCCATTTCCAAGTTTGCATGGGAAGTCTAAGTCTCAGTTAAAAGCGGAACATTTGTTTGCATGTGGATGTTGTTTTCTCAGTTAAAACACTGGAATTACAACAGTTCTTGTGTGTTCACATTTAGCAGCCTATGGGCAACTTGGCTCCACATCCACTGTTTACATTGTTTTCTTTGTTACTTTTATTATCTGATTTGCACATAATACCCATGAAGTTTGCTAGTCAGTGTGACGACGACAGTATGGTTCCATTAATGCTGACCATCAATTAACATTGTGTTATCAACATTAGTGTTTCATTGTGTGTATCCTTAGTTGACACCACAGTACATACCTGGTTATATTTTTAGTCTTGTTGAGCTTTTTCCTCTTCTTTTTTTTATCTATATCGGCCAAGGATCTTTATTTAACACGGATGTTTTCCAAAGTGTTCAGTGAAAGGTCAGTGTAAATTGTTATTACGTGTCTAATGGAGAATGGTAAGAAATGGTGTCTCCATGGATTATCAGGTATGTTTCCTGTGTTTGTGGATTTTGCAGAACAAGTCCCACTAGGATGCTAACCACCCTAGTTTCCTCCCTCTCTCTGTTTGTCGTTGTGGCTGTGGATGCAGATGTTCTTGCGCTCCTCTTGGATCTTTTTTCATTGTTTCCGTCCCAGTCTGTTTTTAGGTCTGACTAATCGAACACAGCATCCCCCCAGAGACAAGTGAGATTCTCGTGTGATAGGAACTTTGGCTCCCAGACCAAACATGTCTGCCAGTTTAAAAGACTTGCTTCATGTGAGGAGGAAAGAGTTTACTGGATGGACTGGCCTGTCCTTGCTTTTGTTGCTCTTTTCACTTGTTGTTGAGTCTTAATACAATGCATGTTATATTATGCTGTGGTAACATTTACAACTGCTGGACAGAGAGAATTATATTTAAATCAGATTTAGGCTGTTTGTGGAATGTGTTTACAATAAACTGCAGGGTACTTTACGACTTTAAGGTTTAAGTTACATTTTAAGATTTAAAAAGCTTGTAATTTGTATAAAGCATCAGATGTTGAATAATTTGAATAAAATGACCAAATATTTAAATAGCTCAACTACTGGTATAGCTGTAAATAAATATGTCTGGTCAGGTGACTTGTGGTCGAACTGGTTAGAGTCATATGTCACAGCCAGTCCTGACAGAAGACTTTCTGTTTTCTAGTCATCTGGCACACACACACACACACACACACACACACACACACACACACACAACAACAAGTGAAGGGGTAAGGTGCAGCAGGGTTAACTACACAGGCAGTACGGACCCAAAACAACACTCCTGGCTGTAATTCAGGCCAGTGCATTGTCCAGGCACATTTTCAGTATGGGGTTTGTCTTTCTGCAGACTTTCCATTTTGTTTAGATGGCTCCTTGTTTTTCATCATTTATCCTTACTATTCATCACTCCCAATGCAGAAACCAGATCTGGTCTTTCCACACTCTCTGTTTAAATGTCTTTGTGTCTTTGCATCTGTCTGTGTACATTTCTTTCTGCCAACACATTTAACCTGCCAGAAATCATGACATTTTATATTTTCTGATACAGTATTTCCACTGTTTTGCTCTGGGTGAGTTATTATTCACATTAAAAGTAAGTAGGGTTCCTGTAAACTTTAAATGAAGCTGTAAAACAGATTCCCAAAGACTTGAACAGAGAGGACGCTTTCAGCTGTTCGGTCTTATGTAAGATACCTCCTCTGAGTTTGAAAGACACAGGATGGATAAGTAGCTGCTTTTGTTATTAAATGAGAAGTGCAGAAAGACCGTCTCACGTACACACTACATCAGACCAGGTACAGTATATCTCTGTGTGTGTGTGTGAGTTTGATGTGGGTTAGTGGGTGCGTTTTAGTGCCAGCCGCCAGGGCTTAATTTACAGCCAAATAACATATCCTGGCTGACCTGCTACAGCTGAGGGGAGAGCGAATGAGTGTAGTCAGAGGCCGAGCTGGCACTGGCTCAGCAGTGGAAATTCACACCTGGCCTCTGACTTAGCGGTGAATAATATTAGCACTGTGGGATCTCTGTCACACCTACAGCTTTGAATTGATCCTGCTGGTTAAATGTTTCTGTTTGACAGTTTATTAAACAGTTATACTTGTGAACTTCTGCCAACAAACAAAGGCAGCGACAAAATTTGATTGTGTCAGTGTTTTTTTAATTTACATACAACACTTGGAAAGATATGTGCTAACATCGTGTGATACTAAGTGACGTGTGTGTGTGTTTGTATATATAGTCAATTTATAGTAAACAAGATGATCTTGTGTGTGGGTTTGGTTTTGTTTGGTGGCTGTTTTTTCTGCCTGGAATAATTTAGTTGCTGAACAGAACATAGTCTTTTTACCTAGCTGGTGAGGTCATGTTTTCATTTTTGCCATGTTTTCTGCCAGTACTGTACACGTCCAGACATGAATATAATCAAAGTCTCCTCATAAATCTGAACAGCTGTTTTTCACTGTTGGTCGTAAAGGTCTCTAGCTGCACTAGCATGGTAGTTTTTGATTTCAGCATTTTTTAAATAACTCGGCCTTTCCATTCAGATTGCTTTTTGTGTCTTCTCTTGGGCTTATTGTAACAAGGAATTGGTATTAACTGAGCCTAATGGTTTCTACCAGCATGTCCACCTGGCACCTATAAACCTGAGGGAACACCAGGAGGGTTGAGCACCTGTCTGTCATGCCCCGACCCGCAGCACACTTCTCAGCCCGGCAGCACGTCTCTCAGTGACTGCGCCTGCAAGCCAGGCTATCAGCCAGTAGGCATGACCTGTCAAGGTAAGAGATTGTGTTTGTACAGTAGAAACCATCTGAGACTGTTTCTACAGTACGTTTACAGAATACTGGTTCAGTCCAGTTTGTGAAAACAATAAGTTCTTCCAAGACTTTTAAAGAAAACAGGGAATTTGTCTCTTCCTTTATGGCTACACCAATATTTTTGTTAAGTTTGGCAAGAAAGCTTGCCCCAGTTTTCCTCATGACTTAAGACAGAAAGCTATGTTGTGTCACATCATCAAGAGAAAATTCAAGCAAAAGACATCACAATATTAGTCATGCTGGTCGACTCTCAAATGAACTCTTAGTAATGTAGCCTTAAATATCTGGTGAAATGATATTTACATTTTATACATATTTATGAATGCTTGATGATCCTTTAATGACACAGTTTGACTAAATCCATCAGGAACTACAACGAAAAAAAGGAAAACTGCTTTGCCTGTGGCAAAACGGCCTTTGCTCCCCTCGCAGCATTAATGTGCTTGTAAGGTTGTCAAGTTAATACCTCTGTTGCTGCTCTTACCCTCAGCTTTGACATCGGGGCTTTGTTTGGTCCTTAGACACTATAGTATAGCTTCCAGCACATTCAAGCGTTTGGATTATTACTAATGCAGAGGAACAAATATCCCCACTGAGACCAAAACAGTCTCCCTCAGTCACAACCAAAAACACCTGTCAGTAAAGATAAAACAATACAAAACTCAAAGTTTGCCAAGAAAATCATGAGAGTTAGATAATATAGTGATATACTGATGAATCATCTGGAACACAAACACAGTATTTCAGAGTAGGAGATTAGAGCGTCCTGTATGAGTCTGCTTCCAGTTATTCAGTTATTTCATTTCCTCCCACTTCTTGAAAAAGGAGCCAGTGATTTCCACACAACCACCATCTAAACAAAATGACTTATTAATCAATGGCTTCTCTTCCTCCCACTGTGCAGATCTGGGAGGTGATGTTTGGCAACCTGTAATTTTCTATACCTTTTTTACATTTGTTTTTCTTGAATTCTCTTCTCTTCTTCTTTTTTCTGTCTACAGTGGTACACTGCCCAGCTCTGTCTCCCCCAGATAATGGCTTTTTTATCCAAAATGTGTGTAACAACCATTTTGATGCAGCGTGTGGCGTGCGATGCCAGCCAGGATTTGACCTCCAAGGAACCAGCATCCGACTGTGCCAGGCTGATGGCACCTGGTCAGGGGCGCCAGCCAGCTGCAGAGGTGACCTAATTGAAAACTGAAAACCTTTACACGGGCTGGTTTCCTTCGCTTTGCTAGCACTGTTTGGATTGTCAGGTCACCTTTCGATAAACCAACAGTACAGATGTTCAGTCCCTAATGCCAACACTAATTGCCATTAGCTAAGAGTTCATCACTGATTTGAAATTTTGATGCTTACAGAGTCGCACATTAACAAATCAAATGTTCTGATGGAGTTTCTTTTCCTCAATGATATATGAGCTGCACTTGTATAGTGCTTTCTACATTATTGGCACTCAAAGCGCTTTAACACCGTGTCTCAATCACCCATTCGTACACACAAACACTCACACACCCACACCTTCGGCCGCAGGGCAACTTGGGGTTCAGTGTCTTGACCAAGTAAACTCTGGCACATGACTGGGGAGCTATGAATCCTATAAATCTCCTTTCCTAAAAATCCCTCTTAACCCTCTGCCTTTACCTCACTGTACATTGAAGTATTGTATTATCTTCCATATTAAACATTATCTCACAAACAATGCTTCTAATGAGACAGTGACTACGTACAAATGCTGTACATCTCACGTCACCTGTCATTAAAATACAGTACCTCCAAAACACTGTTTACCTGCCTCTGTCTGCAAAGCCTTAGCTTAGATAAGCATGTACAGTAACATGCCTTTTGTTGATATTATTAGAAGCACTTAGACAAAACAAGAAATCAACACTAACTACGAGACCACTGCCACATTCTTAATGAAAGGAAGGCAGAGGAATCAATTAATAAAAAAGAAAATCAAAGGGAGCAAGAAAGTGGGGAGGTGGAAAACAAAGGAGGGAAAGAAGAGAGTTGGAGAGGTCAAAAGATAAATGCCACTTAAACAGAGAGACAGGAACAGTGTGACTCAGACGTCCCAAACACTCAAGGGGTGTGTGTTGCAGATTTATAGTATGTGGCTTTGGAGATATATCGTGTTTTCTCAGTTTGTGTGCATACATCTGTCTAAATGTGTTGCTCTACGTGTAGGCTTTGCCACATATTGTAGGACCTCCCAGATAGTTAAGCCCTGAGGGAGGAGGTATCCCCTAGACCGCCTGTCTGTTTATGGGTGGCGATGAGAAATAACACACCACACACCCTTTTTTTTAGACCTCGCATAACTCAGAACAGACAGACACAACTTCTTCTTTGATGTCATGAGGACTTTCATGCCTTGGGCTAAATGATGGGCCCCAGATTATAGCTAAAGATGATATAATGCTGTTCATTCCTGTTGTTGATATACTTTCTTCTTTTCTTCTGATTTATATACAGTACATGTGTTTATCTGTTTTCCCTCTAACCTAGAAGAAAACTAATTGTAAATGATATATTAATAACTGCATAACTAGCGTTTGTTTTAGTCCAGTCATACTGTAGTAAACCCCAAAGCTGTCAAAATCAAACTATAAAACAAATTTGCAGATGCTCTTTTAGTAAAAAATTGTTGCTTTTGGATCTATCATCCATTCATTCACTCATCCATTTTATGACTTCCAGGCCTTGGTTCTCTGCTATATATATATATATATATATATATATATATATATATATATATATATATATATATATAAAAAACTGTAGTTAGAGCAAATCAAAATGCACACAAATGAAAAGAGCTTAGGGAACAATGCAGAAGACATATTTTAAAACATAACACAAATATTGTTTCCAACCCACAGTGCGAGCCTGCCCGCCCCTGTCTCAGCCGCAGCATGGCTTCCTGAAGTGCAGCGATGGCGGGGCCTCCTTCAGGGCAGAGTGTCAGGTGAGCTGTGAGAGAGGCTACAGGCTAGAGGGAGACTCCAGACTGACCTGCCAGGCCAACTCCCAGTGGAGTGGACCCCAACCTCGGTGTGTTGGTAAGCCTGCATAACCCCAACCACCTTCCTACTGCACCCTGTATTACTGTACATCTGGTAAACGTTTTACGACTGAGAAATTCTGGTTAAAAATGCCATTACATGATTTTTCCCTCAGTCTTGCCAGATAAAATAAAATACTGTGACATTTCTGACCTAATTTATAAGTTATTATTTAATGGAAAGTGCAAAAAAATCCCATTGCAAAAATAAAAGAAGATAAGTTCATAAGATTGTTATTTGGACATTAATCCAAAATTTAAAAAATGTTAAGTAATGTATGATAACTTCCAAAGAAATAACTTGACATTAGCAGTAGCTGAATTTATATGTAATACAGTATATGGGGTAAAATGTTGACTTGAGACAGGATATAACACATCTTTCTACTTTATTTCCTGATTATATCGCATTAAAGCAAAACCATGAGACAGACAAAAAGGAAAGGAAAGAAATAAACTCTGAAGAACTAAAGTTGCTTTGAGCCTGAAGTGAACTTCATCTTAACCTGCATCTATAACAAACATCTTTGTTTCTGACCTGGCTAGTGATGTGTCTTTAGCTCCACAACAGACTCACAGAGCCTTTTCTTACAAGGCAAGCCTCAGGGGGCAGTTGCAGCCTTTGTCAGGAACATGCATTTGTAAGACCTGGTTACCTGCTGTATAATTATCTCACAATGTGTAATGTTTACAAAGCTGATGTTGGGGGAGTAAGTGATATAGTATAATGATGTAGATCTGAGTAAAGGTTGGGCATACAAATCTTTAATTGCAAACTTATGCCAGGGATTTTAGTAATATGTTTACTGTAGAAGGTAATTTTGGCAAATATACTCTTAGAAATCTGCTAAAAGAGACTGGGTCACAATGTCCTTTCACTTCATTCTCTCTGGTTTTGTTCTCTATAAGGGAATTACTTCAATTTCCATCTATCACATCTTGCATCCAAAGTCCTGTGGTTCCTTCCTCTGTGGAATTAAGTTAGATTACTTTATTTAGTGATTTCATTTGCATTATTTTCCAGAGCTCTGGAACACGTTGATCTTTCCAGTCATTGCTGTGTCCTGATTGTACTTCACTGTAAGCACATATTATACATGTATTTATATCTGTTAGGTCCTGCTCACTGAACTTGCCTAATTGAAGACACAGAAAGACAATTTATCAAATTACTCTAAAACAACACACTCTCTGGATATTTCTAAGCATATACATGTGGTTTTACACTCATATGTAAACACACATAAGAACATGTGCACACATGCACAGTGGTTGAACATATGGTGCACATTTGCACAGATCCGCATACTGTACATCATCTGTAGAAGGATACATCTGCTTTCTCATAGCTGCACTGCATTGACCAAATATACACATGTACACAAAATAACCCACACACTTCAAAACTGATAGTTAAGTAAAAATAGTTGCACACTCTCATGGCCACTACAGAGAGCACTTGGGTCAGGAAGCCTAACACACAAGAAAGGGACAGTGTTAGTGTTTAGCCACAAACCTCCTCTGATTCACTTCCAACCAAGCAGCTAGCTGCACTATTTAAAACATGCAACCCATCCACTTCCGGAAAACATTGTATTTATTGAAGTACCGGGTCGAGTTATACCTGTAGCTTGTTTGTTCATTTCACCCCAGTCAGTTGTTCCTCAATGCAGCTATGAGGGCTTAGTGGGTTGATGCAGCTCACTGGTTGGTTGTAGTGTTTGCATTGTGGTGATTGCCTCAGTGAAGTGGTTTTTCAGTTTAAATTAAAATCGTCCTCTCAGTCAGTTTTCCCTTTATACTGTACGATAGCAACATAAATCCAAAGAAATAACTGATTTGTCCATAGATATTTATCATAGAAGAAAATGTTTCATAAACAATCATCCTTGGACATCTGCTGTCTCCTCAGAGGTACGTTGTCCACCAATAACGGCCCTGGCAAACATCTTGCTGTCGCCTCCTGCCTGTGGGAAAAGAGCAATGTCACCAAGCGCTTTCTGCCTACTCACCTGTCGTCAAGGTTACAGTCTCCGGGGAAGCAGAAAGGCAGTGTGTCTGGGCTCAGGAAACTGGACCGCTAATGTCCATAAAGCCATATGTACAGGTAACGCATCATGATTGTGTCTGCACTCTTGCGGTTATGTACTGTGAAGACTACTTAGAATTTTCTGCCATTAGTATGTAACATCCAGAATACACAGAGGAGAACAGCAGGAGAGATTTATTTCCATTTTCCATCTTGAGTATCTTGAGTAGGGAGAACCGTGCTGAGCCTGTTTTGAAGCAATATGGATCCCTAACTCAAACTGTGCCATGACTGAGCGCTCATGTCAGTTCCCTTGTCTCACACTGAGATCTGGAGATCGTTCTAATGGACTACAGCCCTCCGCATGTTTAGCAGGTGAACCAGGTGGTGGAGAGCTGCTGTGCCTGTCGCCCTTTGGATGTCCTCAATCCTTACATTCCTTCCTCATCGAGAAACTTGTCTAAACTAACAAAGAAACACAAAGAGTTTTTTTTAAAGCTCAACTTGGCTGAAGAGATAGAGACAAAAAGAAATGTTGAAGATAAAACCATAATAAGATTAAGAGGAAGACATTAAAGGACTAAATGTGGGCAGCACATTAACGCAGTTGAAAGTTCTCTTTGCAAACTTTTCTCATTTCTCGTTGCATGTTAATGACAGTCAAAGTGAAATATTCCTCCCTTGTTATGAAGATGAATGAAGCCCTTTGGAGCTAAGTGTGTTAGTGTTTAACAGAGATGGATGCCTAAGTAGATGGGTCATCAGGCCCAGATGGGAACAACTCTCTTACACAACCTAGCAGGCATGACCAGCGCTGATCGAATGGAGATTCTGCTCTTGGAGGCTTTTCTCCTTTATTGCAGCCTTGAAGTGATTTAAACAGAGCTGTGCTGACTTTATGACAACATGCTACACAGAGAGTGAGACATCCAAAGTTCATGGTGGCTAGTGAGTTAGCACCAGCCAAGCAGGTGTCCATTAACGAAACATTTTGTAACAAAACCTTGCACTATATTGGGAGGCCTACTAACCATGATCTACTTTTCCTAGTGGAGCAAACAGAGGTTATCAGTCAGTTAGAATTAAATTGAAGACATTCATAATTCGCCGTCTTTGTTTCTCAAATCTCAGTAAATCATCGTTTGGCACTAGGTGTGTGTTCGATGTCATCCTTCGTATTGTTGGTCAGAAACTCTTTACCATTGTGACCTGATGTTGAGTTCACGGAAGGAGAAAGATCCAATTGATCTAATGTCCAAGGGATTTGATAATGTTTGGACAGAGACTGTGATGTTCTCTCTTTGCATTATGACTAATAATGAGTGTGTGCTGTGCTGTGATTAAAGAGGTCAGGGGTCAGATGACATCACGCACCTTCTCCCTCAGTAATAACATTAGGCAGGTTGAGGTGAACATCTGCAATATTTGAGTCTAATGTAAATCTTAATTAAATTTTCTGCAGTGAGATAAACTATTTGAAGTCTCTAGACCCTCATCTAATTATTTCCTTTCTTTAAAGTATGTTTTTCTCTTCTGTCTCTCTCCAGATGCTGAACCACCATGGATCCAGTGCCCCAGTGACATCGTTGCAGAGACAGATGAACGCCGTGGGACAGCCAGTGTCAGCTGGCTCATCCCTAATGCCACGGACAACTCCAAAGAAGAGGTTGGATATGTAACTCACAGTATTGTCAGTCAGTGAGTCATCTTCTACCGCTTCTTCCCCGTAGGGGTCGCGGGTGTGCTGGAGCCTATCGCAGCTGTCTGTGGGCGAGAGGCAGGGTTTACCCTGGACAGGTCGCCAGTCTGATGCAGGGTCACACACATAGATGCACAACCAGTCACGCGCACACTCTCTTTTTTTAAAGTTTTTCCATTTACAGTATTTTGTATTTTTTCTCTGAAAATGATTTAGTATGGATCATACAGTATGGATCACTTAAATTCTGATCAAATCAAATCAGCAGGACATCCTTGAGATGCTGGAACAAAGATATTTTGCCTTTTTGACTTTTTTTTATGATTTGATCATCAGACAAACACAACAACAGAATTACACTCCGTTCTGTTTTTTCTTCATTCAGATAGTGGTGCAAGTGAAGCCAGTCTACACGCCTCCTCAGCTGTTCCCTATTGGGAAGGAACCCATCACCTACATTGCAACGGACCGCTCTGGGAACCAGGCCAACTGTTCCTTTACAGTCACTGTCATTGGTGAGCCAATCTGTCTGGGGGACTGCATCACTGCAAGGCATTCACGCCTTTTGTCTGAGAGAAGGTTTAGTTTACACTGTAGTACATGGCTTAACCTTTATACATGACTCTTCATATCTTGCATGACAGCTACAAATGAGGCACTAGTTGTGAAGTAATTTGTATGTCAAATAAAAAATGCAAGTTAAGAGCAGTGCAGTACATTTACCGTTTATCATTAAAACATATCTTGATTGAAACAAGGCGTCTCTCTTAAGACACAGATGTCAGCTCTTTGGCTTTCTTTCCATTGTTTGGCCTTGCTGACACTAACTCAAGGAGACACAGCTGAGCTGCTTTGCTTACATATGAAATATGTTTTAGATGGGTGGTGTAAGTTTATTTCTTTAATGGCAGTGGTGCCAAATTACAATTTAAACATTTGGATACAAGCCGCATGTAAACTACATGCCTCAGTTCCAGACCAGTATATTGTTCTCTGTAGAGAAATTATTACACGGGAAAGGTCCACTACTGTGAAAAGAGAGCCAGAGTTTAAAATAAAACCGCCACCTGATGACAGCTAGAACTGGCTGTAACCCCACGACCCCTTATGAGGATAAGTGGGTATGATAATGTTTGGATAGATACTGTAAATGTGTCACACGAAACCAGGGCTAATATGGATAAAGCGAGAACAGTTTAACATAATGTGTTGACCACACGGCGGATTTTTACTCCATCCACCCAGCTCCGTGCGCCATCTTATGTCTGTCATTCTGTGTAAATGGGTGAATTAGCTGACAGTACTCACCGGTAAGGAAGTATATCCGTCCCAGCAGGTGCTGAACAGTGTTAATGTAGAAAGTGAAAAACAGGGGTGTCCCATGTCAACCGCTCCATAATCACAGCAGTCGGGGGGGGTGGAAACCTCAAGGATGGTAGCTGTGAACATTCCCATATGTTGTTATTGTGGTGGAACGCTGTGGTTTTTTATTAGAGACATGTGTTTAACTGGTGCCCTCTGACACTCTGCATCGAAAGCGTCAGATCACACTATAGCTCGGCTTGCACCCGTTCTACCGATGCTATAACGCATTCCACCCTTGGGAGCAACTGTGTGCTGCAATTTTACATATAGTATTTTGCAGTGGTGAATGTGAATGACAATCAATAAAAACTGACTGTCTTTCTAGATACGGAGCCTCCTGTGATTGACAGGTGCCGCTCACCGCCCACGTTCCAGGCCACAGACTCTGAGGCACCCGTCGATTGGGAGGTGCCACAGTTTTCCGACAACTCAGGTATGTCTGGTTGCAGTTCTCAGATGTCACCTCTGTAGAAGGTTTATTCTTCTTCTCTGTTCCAGTCTGCTCCACCCGCTTCCTCTGCAGATGTAAGTTAAACAGGATCTTTTCCATTTGGAGAATGGAAAAAGGGGATCAGAGAGGATACTGAGCTTTTGTCTGTCTATGTGTGTTTGTGCGTGACTGGAAGACACAAGACAAAGACAATGTACTGTAATTGTTTGCATGAAGACCTTATTTGTGTGTCGAAGTTTAGGAGAAAGATGAACAATAGGAATAGTCAACCGATGAAGTTATTATAGTGCCTGTTAATGTCATTAATCTTAAAAGACACCGAGGCACTAAGAAAACACAGGTGTTATTGCAATGAATAGTCTTCTTATGTGGAAACGTGTTAATCCCATCTGTTTTTTCACAGTTTTATATTAGCACACAGTACTTCACTCATATGGAAGTTTTCAACTCAGATCAGCGTTTGTTTTCCTCAATAAGAGTCACTGCAACACACAGTAGATCTGGGTACCTATCACTGTCTTACTCTACAACATCCTATAAATGCATGAGCCCATGAGCACTAAATCAGGTCACTTAGAAATGTGTGTGATATAAAGAAAATAAATTTATGCTGCACTGACCTGTTTCTGCAATGAGGCGCACGGGGGCTCATTGACGCAAAGCAACTCTAAACCACCAAAGAACACGAATGTGTGTAGATTCAGGTGTAAGGCGCATTGGAGGCCTGACTTCCAGTAATATACCACTCTGTTTTCAGTCTAGGCCAACTTGCTCCACTCTGTGTATTTGTTGTTACGAAGCGGAGCCTCAAGGTCACTTTGTCAAACAGATTAAATGTCGTAGCACTGTCTGCCTGTCTCCTGGCGCTCTACTGTAGCTGTACCCAAACGACCGTGGTGGTGACAGACAAGAAACCAGACTTCTCCAGGGTTCCAGGCCACAGCCAGGCCCAGATCATTTACTGGCTCTGTGACCATGTACAGTACAGACACATAAATAACACTAATGGTCCTCACATATGAGTTTATGTGTTCAGAAAGTCGGAGTCGCACATAAACGCAGTCCTCTTACACAGATCAAATGTGATCATTCACCACCTGTTTGCGGAGGTGCAGCCCCACACACACTCTTCTCACACACACACACACACACACACACACACACACACACACACACACACACACACACACTGTAATAACAGGCTGCTGCGGCTGCTTCAGGGCTGAACAACGTCAGCCCAGCGCTGCTTCGACGTCAGTGTTTTGTTTTTCCAGGCCCACACCCTGATGCCCATGCTATATATAGTCACAACTCCACAGGCACACACATAAACACTTGTAGAAATGCACACACAGGCTATATATAAGGGGAGACACCAGGCTCCAGCAGACCAGACGTGTGTCAGCCCTCTTGGAACGACGTTGCTACTGTTAATGGATGTAGTGGGGTTGAGTTAAACAAAAGGTCAATGACTAATTTTTCCCCAATTTCTGCAGGGTGTAATCCTGTTTTGTGTCTCCAACACTTGGCATAGATTTTCCATTGTGTTTGCATGCATACGTATGTATGTACTGTATGTTCACAACCTGCAAATCAACTGCAGGCACGACGGGTCCCACACACTCATCCACTCTTCTCATCACTGCTGACTGTCTCCATCCATTACTCTCTGAAAATTGTTTTCAGTGCCAACCACACTGTAGCAATTTGTAACTCTTCAGTCCCCTGAGGTGAATTTTTCTACTGCCATGTGATGCTCAGACAAACAATTTCCATGTCTACATATGATTGTTTAACATCCATGGTTACTGAAGCTGTGACTGTGGCTTTAGGAAACTGGAGAGCAGCCAAGACTGCCCTCTGCAGGATAACTAGATGCTTTCAACCTTGGATACAGACTATATGAAAAGAAGACCTTTCTGCTAAAGTCATATAAATGTAAAATAACAACGTGCAGTTGAAGGTCTCGAGTTCCTTTTATTTCATCTTTTAGTAATTTGATGATTTACAGTATGGTTTTACTTTTCAAGTTGCTATTTTATCTTCTCACTTCTGCTGCTACATACAGTAGAATATAGATTGTTTTTATCCACTGTTACAATATTTGCACCAGAATTTCATAGTTTGTTTAGTGCATAAGCTAAGAATGGCAGTGGAAAAAAAAATATATACATATATAAATCTTTAGAGATAAATCCTAATATATTTATAACTACTGTAGACTGTTATGGGTGTTTGTATATTTATTTTCTTATTGGGTTTTACAACCTTAACACAGCATATGGCAATATGTCATTACGCCTTTTTGTGCATTTGTTGCAATTAAGATATGTCTGCTCCTCAGGTGGTCGCCTCACTATGACCAGCAGCCATACTCCAGGCTCCCTGTTCCCGGTAGGAGAGACTCTGGTCCAATATACAGCTACTGACGCTGCTGGAAACAGTCGCACCTGCGACCTCACCATCACTGTACAAGGTATCGCACCAACAGACATATCAATCAAGTTTAATATATTTAATATAAATATAATAAGTAATAATATAAGTTCAATTTAATACGGGGGGCAGAAATCTAGCACATCAACGGCTGTTCAAGGGGTTCAAATTTCTCGTGTCCTTTGTGCAGGGACAACCTGTGAACAACCATATGTCCCCATCAATGGAGAGTTCATCTGCTCTGAAGAAGATGAGGGCGTTAACTGCACTCTTCACTGTAAGGATGGCTACAGCTTCACTGATGATGCAGTACACAGCTACTTCTGCGCGTACAATGGTGTGTGGGAGCCACCCTATTCTGCAAACAGGCCTGACTGCTCAGGTAAGAGCAGTAGACTTAGTACAGCACATCCTGTTACCTTCTCACTGTGTGTGAGCATCAGCATTTCACACAGTATGTGCACATTTTAGAAATCACAATCCTTTTGTTTAATGGATTGAGCCAGTGTTGCTTAAAATGACACGTGACGCATTGAAACATTTTGTCCCTCTCAGTGAACCGCATAGCAAATAGTGGGTTCAAGCCCTTTGAAATGCTGTTTAAAGCATCTCGCTGTGATGATGTGGACCTGGTCAAGTCCTTTGCTGGGGAGTTCAACACCAAACTGGGAGGCATGGTGAGGCCATATACAGACAAACTCACAGACACATGCTGATTTTTTTTTATTAATTAACCCTCAAACATCTTTCACTTCACAGCTTCCCAACATTTGTAGCAATGATGATGTCACCTGTAAACTGGAGGTCATATCACAGGGTCACTGCTTGGAATACAACTATGACTACGAAAATGGGTTTTCAATTAGTAAGAGTTAAACTGCACATATACCCTCACTAAATGTCTGACCTTCATTCCGTTTGAAGCGTCTCATTTTGTTTCTCTGTATGTAATATTTATCAGCACCAGGCGGCTGGGGCAACACCTGGGGTCCCCAGGGCTCCCAGGACTATGCCTACTTTGATTCAGGCTTTGCCACAGACACTCGGCGACTCAGCAACCATCAGCGAGACAGCAGTAAACAAACACATTACCGCACCAAGAGGCACAGAAAAATCACAGGCCCCACCAGAGACCAGAAGATCCAGATCTTTTTCAACATCACAGGTAGAATAAGTGGGACTTTGTGTGTGTCTATGGAGGGGAATGCCAGGACTACTGTGTTCTAAATGCCCTACATGACTAATCAGCACCACATTTCTATTGTATGGTTCATGTGTAAAGCTCAGCTATAGGGGTAAGGGTGTCTCTATTGGAGGTTTTTCAGTCATGGCTGCATAATATGCATAGTTTTAGTGTGATGATACAGAATGGCATTACATTAAATTGTGTTTCTATGTATTGCCATCAGCCCTTTAAACGTTGTGCATTCTCCCAGCAAGCATCCCTCTGCCCCTGTCGAGGAATGACTCTGTAGAAGTGGCCAATCAGAAAAGGCTCCTGCGGACTCTGGAGCAACTTACTAATCGTCTGAAACGAACATTGGCCAAACAGCCACTGTCCAGTTTCCACGTGTCTTCAGAAATGATTGTGGCTGATCCAAAGTCTCTGGAGAGTAAGAAGGCGTCTTTGTACTGCAGGCCGGGCTCCGTGCTCAAAGGCAGAATGTGTGGTGAGTACTGGGAGATTGAATGGAGGCCACACCCACCTAAACTATTAAACATACATGCTTTTATATGTCATTAACATGTTTATTAATGCTTATAAGTATAAAGGCAGTGCATCAACATTTATGGGATTTGAAGAAACTCTAATAAAACATTAACTTTTCCCATTAAATTACTAATTACGAGTACTCTTTCAGTCCAATGTCCAGTGGGAACATACTTCTCTTTGGAATATAAAGAATGTGAGAGCTGCTGGCTGGGCTCGTACCAAGACCAGGAGGGTCAGCTGGAGTGTAAGTCCTGTCCTGAAGGGACTTCTACCGCCTACCTGCACTCCCGCAGTGTGGCTGAATGCAAAGGTACAGGTCACACACACAAGACACACTGTGGAACAAACTGCATAATATGATGAACTGGCTTGTTTTGATAATGAAAAGGTTCATACCTGCCTCAGAATGATCTAATATTACTGGCTGGGGTAAATATCTTTCTCATTTGACCACAAAGCACGAGCATCAACATCATAGTTAGTGTTTTAGTTTGCTTTGTAACGGTTCTCAGGTTTAAATGTTACTCAAAGGGCTGTTAACTGTGGAATTTATGTTGCTTTCATGTTTCTGATTTTTCTTGTTGAAGCGCTAACTTGCCTACTGTATGTTTGCAGGGCAGTGTAAACCTGGCAGCCACTCTGTAAACGGGTTGGAGATCTGTGAGTCTTGCCCGCTGGGTCACTTCCAGCCAGGTTTCGGGGCCAGGGAGTGTCTGGTCTGTCCTGACGAGACTTCCACCGTCACGAGAGGGGCAGTGGATGAGCAAGAGTGTGGAGGTAAGACTGTACAGCGTTCAGTACTACGCTCCTTTAATCAGCTTGCTTGTATCAGCTTTTAAAACCTGATCCTTCCTTTAAAGTTGGCTTTTAAGTTTGCAAGTAAATATTCCTAGTTCCTAGATGTTTCTCATTTGTGGCTTATTGTTTCTGTTCTCTGTCATCGTTGTCTTATTTTCTGTTTCCCTCTCTTCTGTTCTTCCCTGGTCTCCTCTCCTGCAGTTCCCTGTTCAGCAGGTCATTTCTCCCGCACCGGTCTGGTTCCCTGTTACCCCTGTCCTAGGGATTACTACCAGCCTGATCATGGCCGCTCCTACTGCCTCTCCTGCCCTTTCTATGGAACCACCACTGTTAGTGGAGCAACCACTATACAACACTGCTCCAGTAAGTGTCACATTTGAGAGAAACTGACAAAACGCACACCTTATAATAAGCTCTAATTTCCCCAGACATTGACTGCAGGAAAAGATTCTTAAGTTAACATATTGATAAACTCAAACTACTGTAATACAGTCACTCCCATACAGTAGCTCAATAAAACAATTCTGCATATAGACTGACAAAAATATATGAAACTCACTGAGAACTTGGTCCCTTCTCCCACATGGTGTGGTGTCTGATCTGTGTCATGACAGATCAGTCCAACTGGAAAAGGGATTACTGCTTGGGATTGGGGGAAATGGAAATACTGTGACTTTTATTGCTGTGCAGCAGAATGGAAATGAACACTGCATGCCTGAAGTGTGGGAATGAAACGCGGTTAAACATGCTGCCAGTTTTTAATAAGAATACAGGCTTTTGTTCAACTTTTGTTCTGTCTGCCAGACTGGTGGCAGGAAAGCGTCTCGCTTTGTTTTTCCAACTTGTCTTTGATTAACACGACCTGTCTTTCGTCTGGGTGGCATTGTCAGGTTTTGGCTCCAGTTTTCTCCCAAAAGAGGAGAGTGTAACTGCTGCTCCAGAGGTCGAGGTCAGTGAGGACTACCAAGCGAGCAGTCAGGTCAGTTTGAAGACCAAAAATTAGTATTTATTTTACCCCTTGTAATTCAACGTACAGTAACTACGACACTAATGTACTTCCCTCTGAAGGTACTGGAGTGGCAAAGAACAATGAATGACCACTGTCAGTTGTATATGAATCAGTTCTGTATGGTCTTTACTGTGTGAGCCATCTTAAGATGAGTTTCCTGTTATCTTTGTATGAAATAAATCTTACTTGAATTGAATAGAACTCTTTTTATATGCTCCTTGTGCTCAGACATGAGTGCAACATGTCTGATATGACTCATTTTCTGCAGGTTTTCCATGAGTGTTTCCTGAATCCCTGTCAGAATAAGGGGACATGTGAGGAGGTTGGCGCAGGATATGTCTGCACCTGTATGCCCGGCTTCACAGGTAAACCAGGTGGACAGTGGTATGTTAAGCACTGCTTATCGTCTTTACAGCAGTTATGTTGTTGTGAGTATTAGACGTTGCCTTTGTCATTTTCCACCAGGTGCCAAGTGTGAGATCGATGTAGATGAGTGTGATTCTGCTCCATGCCAGAATGGAGGCCTCTGTGAAGATGGGATAGGAGACTACCAATGCCAATGCAAGCCTGGATTTTTAGGTTTGGATCTTATGGGGACATTTTAATAAACTGTCTTTTTAGTTGCTTATACAGACAAAAGGATAATAAATGGAAAACGTGTATGATTATATGATTCAACTCATGTAAAAACCAAGCTAAAATGGTTTAAATTGTTTTGAGTATGGCCAACACTGATTGTTTCTTGGTTGTTTCAGGTGCTGTGTGTGAGGCGGAGGTAAATGAGTGCATGTCCTCCCCCTGTCTGAACGAAGGGGTGTGTGTGGATGAGGTCAACAAGTTCTCCTGCAGCTGTGCCAGTGGGTTCACAGGTTAGTTACAGGCAAATGCTTTTTTTTCTCTGGATAGTAGCTTGACAGTTGATTATGTGAACTGCAGTTTTAATTTCTTTTTTTTAAATTGACCTACAGGTCCTCGTTGTGAGCTGGAAATAGACGAGTGCCTTTCCAACCCTTGTCTGAACGAAGGTGTGTGTGAGGACCTAACCGGTGGCTACACCTGTAGTTGCTCTGTGGGGTTCTCAGGGGAGCGCTGTGAAGTAAATGTTGATGAATGTTACAGCGCCCCCTGTCTGAATGGAGGCTCGTGTCTGGACGCCATTAACAACTTCAGGTAAAGATTCTGAACTAATCAGCATTATTTATTTGATGTTCATGTTGTATTTCACATTGTGCGTCTGTGTCGTTCCTGTCTTAGGTGTCAGTGTGCAGAGGGCTACAGAGGCCGGTTGTGTGAGGTGGATGTGGATGAGTGCGATCCCAACCCCTGTGTGAATGGGGCCAGCTGCCTGGACGGTCTGGGGTCCTACACCTGCCGCTGCCTCCCTGGGTTCAACGGAACCAGGTGTGAGACAGGTACTATAGGACCAATAACACATCACCATGTCAACTCCAAATCAGGTTGACTGGAAAACAGGCAATGGAGATGTTATCCAACCTGTTGGCTTCCCTCTTCCACTTACTTATTTAATTCAAGTTATGTTTATAGTAAAATGTATTGTAAAAGTAGGTAGTGCAGGTGATTTTAATGTATATTTATACACACACACACACACACAGTTTGAAGAAGAGCAACTTCATTAAGGTTTAATTAATCAAGTTATATTTTATACACAGGATAAATAGATACATGCTTTCTGTCCTGACAGAGATGTCCTCTGCATTCAACCTGGACTTCGAGGTGTCGGGCATTCATGGTTACGTCATGATGGATGGAGTGATGCCGACATTGACAGAGATCACCTGCACCTTCTGGATGAGGTCACTGGACACAAGCAACTATGGCACTCCTATCTCCTACGCTGTGGAAGGCAGCGACAACGCTTTTCTCCTGATAGATTACAATGGGTCAGTTTTATACCAAGAACTGAGAGAACGCAAACACATGTGAAATGCAATGCTCCTGCTTTTTTCGTTTCGTTTCGTTTATTGTGCTTTTGTGTTTTATTATTTCCTACTCTTACAGTTATGCCTTCTTTTTTTGCATTATCCTTCTTCCCATTTGTCTTCCTCTACACAGGTGGGTGTTATATGTGAATGGAAAGGATCGGATCACTGACTGTCCTGCAGTGAATACAGGTCACTGGTACCACATCGGGGTTTCCTGGAGGAGTTGGGATGGTGACTGGAGGCTCTACATCAATGGAAAGGCTTCAGACGGAGGAAAAGGCCTGTCAGTCGGCACCACCATCCCAGGTGTAGTGCTATCCTCAGCCTAGCTAACTTGATCACGACAAATGTTTTTGGTATCCAGAAAGTAGCCTACAGTCATTGCATCCAACACAGTAACCCAGAAAAGGGAGCTTGTTAACCTCTGACTTGTCCTGCAGGGGGTGGGGTGCTGGTGTTAGGTCAGGACCAGGACCAAAGGGGTGAAGGCTTCAACCCTGCTGAATCCTTTGTTGGCTCCATCAGCCAACTAAATATCTGGGATCGTGTTCTCACACCACAGCAAGTAAACATGAACATTTCTTCACTATACAATATTTTGTACAATCCTGTGCATTTAGTTTAGCACACGTTGACTTAATAACAAACAAAACAAAAATGTCTTGCCCTTGCTATCAGATTAAGGTACTGGCCAGCAGCTGTCCCGCCTCCCATGTGACCCACAGGGGGAATGTACTTGCCTGGCCAGATTTTCTCAATGGGGCGATCGGTCGAGTCAAAGTAAATCTCAACAGTATTTTCTGTGCAGGTGAGGGTTCTTAAAAATTGAATCAACATATACTCATATACTTTTATTACATGTTAATGCAATTTAAATTGTTTTAGTTACATCAGAATAACAGTTCTGAGCTTTTCTGTGTGCCCATTCTTCAGACTGCCCTAAGCTGGAAAATGCAGTGCCCCACCTGCACACTTCCACTGTAGAAGTGAACCCCGGTGCTCAGGTCCAGCTGTCCTGTGATCCTGGTTTCTACTTGGTGGGGGAGCCAGTGCTACATTGCCAAAATAAAGGAGAGTGGAGCCATCCGTTGCCCAGCTGTGAACGTAAGGCAAAGACACAAGCTGAGCGTTTGCATTGCAGTTTGCCTGTTGTTGTACTTTTGTGTTGTTATACAGTCTTTTTGCCTGTCTCTGCTTAAAGATTTGTTGTCTGCATTGTGCTTCTATAAACGTCTGCTCATTGGTAACACATGTGTCTTTTGTACTAAGTCTGGCATTTCTTTCCAATTACTATCATATGTATAACAAATGAAAAACTGTACAGTAGTTTGAAAAAGCCACCAAGAGTGAGATCCTGTGTGTGTGTGTGTGTGTGTGTGTGTGTGTGTGTGTGTGTGTGTGTGTGTGTGTGTGTGTGTGTGTGTGTGTGTGTGTGTGTGTGTGTGTTACAGGCATGTCCTGTGGAGCTCCTCGTCCACTGGAGAATGGTTTGTTCCAGGGAACAGACTTTCATGCTGGGAGCTCTGTGGTCTATCAGTGTAATGTTGGATTTTACCTACTGGGAGATGCCAAGGTGCACTGCTCAAACAGCGGCAAGTGGGGAGGAAACCCACCGGCCTGTCTCGGTACTTCATTCGACTACACAGACTATCCAGATGTTGGATGACATGGGTTTCATATCTGTGTGAACACTAAAGAGATTGTGTATTTGTGTGCGTTCAGATGTGGATGAATGTGCACTGGGATCTGATTGCGATGATCATGCCAGCTGTCAGAACACAGATGGCTCATACACCTGCACATGTGTTCACCCGTACAGTGGAGATGGCAAAAACTGCACAGGTAAGAGGATGTACATGCATCAAAACCTTTTGTTTGAATTTGTGCTTAATACAACAAATTGTTATATTATATTACCGTATATAACCGATTTGTTGTGTGTTTGTGGTTTCCGTCCAGAGCCAGTGAAGTGTCAGAACCCTGGCTCACCAGAATTTGGTCACAGAGACGGTAGCAACTTCCTGATGGGCAGCAAGGTTGTGTTTGACTGTGAGAGTGGCTATGAACTGGTTGGCTCCTCTCGACTCCACTGCCTGGAAACAGGGAACTGGGACAGTCCTATACCTTACTGCAGGGGTGAGGGGTTGAATATATATAGTATATATATATATATAAAGTTATCCTATCACACTTAAATGTAATATGTCCCTCTTTACTGGTTATTAGAAATGTGGGCATATAGTATTTTAATAGGATTCTGTTTTGTTCTTCATGTACCGTGAGACATCAAAAACATTCTAAATACACAGTCACCTTGTTTATGTTGCATACGGGAAATCACACTGCTATGTGTTGGTAATTATTATTAGTTATTGTTATTCTGAGATTAACAGATTTTAAGTTTCTCTGGAAAATAATAAAGAAGAGTCTAGACTGCACACACACACACACAAGACACCTTTAAACTACTGCTACATAGTTGAGTAGACTGAGTTCACTGTAGCTTTACTCTAACCCCAAGAGGGGAGCATTGTCCTTTATTTACTTCAGTCAATCTAGTGGAAAACACCTAAACATGTACTTTCTTAAGGAATGGCTGACATCTACTTTTCTTCTGGATTATTTTATACACGCATTTAAAAACACATTGTGTAGCTGTACTATCCATTATGTCATCATCATCTAATACAGTAATACAGTTTATTTGTTTATACATTTTTTTTCTTTTTACTTTTACTTGACTAACTACTAGACTGTGTTTTATGTCATGATGAGCTTCTTACTCATAGTATGAAGTTGGACGTTACAGGGAGTAATAGAGTCTGAGTATACTATACTAGTTACTATTGTAAATGTATTTAAAAGTCATACCCAGAACTTCTGTCTATGTATGAAGAAGAGAAGTTCCACATTCGTTGTTTTAGGAGTAATATTCGTTCATCAAAGCAGAGCAGTTATTTATAATCTAATTTGTGTTGTTCTGTAGCTCTCCCCTGCCCAACACCAACCGTTCCAGAGAACTCCATCATGAAAGGAGACAACTTCACCTATGGAAGCAAGGTGACTTTCAGGTATCATTTACATCTACTACAGCACCATTTTGAGATAAGTCAGTGAGATAAGGAAGCTTCAACTATTGTTAATACTTGATGAAAGGAAAATTAAAGTAGCTGTTGCTTTAAATGAGGACGTTCATGTCATTGTACTATATTTCACTGTGTTTCTCTTTTTTTAGCTGTATGAAGGGCTTCCTGCCTCAGTTCCCCTATGAGTTCCAGTGTCTCGCTAGTCTCAGGTGGAGTGGGACACCACCTGTCTGCCATCCAGTGACCTGTGGGGGACCTCCAACTTTAGAGAATGCAGACTACTCCCTCATCAAGAACACATACATGTCCACTGCCATTTATACTTGTGTTGAGGGATACAGGTATGGATAGCATACAGCTACTGCCCCTTCCTGCAGTGTGCTAATGTCTATTTAGAGTTTCAACACATTGTATATTTTAAATGTTTAACAAAATTACCTTGTTATTGTTATATATTATTGTCCACCCATCTCAGTTTTCAGCTTTTGTCATCTGTAAATGTCTGTGA
Organism: Macropodus opercularis; assembly: GCA_030770545.1. Lineage (NCBI taxonomy): Eukaryota > Metazoa > Chordata > Actinopteri > Anabantiformes > Osphronemidae > Macropodus > Macropodus opercularis. The sequence goes on along the minus strand of CM061090.1, from coordinate 14,493,436 downwards.
TGCTACAATTGCATATGAAAACTGAGTAATGTGTTGGTGTGAAGACCACAGGGCTCCATGGAAGTTGTTTGTGAAGCAACAGGAGAGTGGAGCAGGCTTGTGGGCCGCTGTGTGAAGGTTCTGTGCAGTGAGCCGCCGGCCATGAAAGATGCACTGACTATGGGCGATAACTATGAACTGGGAAACAAGGTGCACTATGTCTGCAAAGAAGGGTAAATATAGCTGACATCTACTCCGTTATTATGCTGTGTATTCAGTTAAAATCACATCTGATTGAGAATTTATTTGTTTTACGCAAAAACTTTGCTAAACCTTTTTGGCCTTGTCCGTCTGTAGTTACACTTTGATTGGCCCAGAGACGAGGGAATGTCTGCCAACTGGCCAATGGAGTGACAGCCTTGCTCAATGCGTCCCTCGCTCTTGTGGTCCCCCACCTGCCATCGACCATGCTGAGCCTTTTGAAGGCCACCAGCTGTTTGGAGACACTGCTAACTATTACTGCACTGATGGATACACTGCTGAAAATAACACTAAGATGGTGTGTAATGCTCAGGGTGTGTGGGCGCCCCCTGATGGCTTTGCTGCACCTCGCTGCATAGCAAACTTTTGCCTACGTCCACCTGACCTACCCCATGCAATATTAGATTCAATCAACAAACCCAAATATGCCAGCAACACTGAAGTGAACTATAAATGTGAGGAGGGCTTCATGCTCAATACCACAGCCACATTAAGATGTCTGATGGGTGGCGAATGGGAGCCTTCGCCATATGATATCAGCTGTGTACCAGTGAGATGCTCCACCCCAGAGAGCATTGACCGGGGTTACATGATTGGGAATAACTTTAGTTTTGGAGCTGTGGTGGCATACAGCTGCCACACAGGCTTCCTGATCCGAGGGGAGAAGAGGAGGACCTGCAAAGCTAATGGAGAATGGGGAGGAGCTCTACCTACCTGTGTACCAGTGTCCTGTCCCCATCCTCCTAAACTTGAAAATGGATACATCCAGGTTAGCCTGAACATCTGAATGGTTATAGACCATGCACCTATTAGTGTACTATATAGTTGACCTATAATTTATATGTATGTCTAAATTATGTCTCTATTTTTCCCAGGCCAGGGGTCGATTAACCTTCAACGGCAAGATCACGTATGCCTGTAATGCAGGCTACAGATTGGTTGGTCGTCCGGATCGTGTTTGTCAAGCCAATAGACAGTGGTCTAACACTAACCCTCCCACCTGTGTCATATTGACCTGTGATCCTCCTCCCGACATCATCCACGGACGTTACAGAGGTTCTGAGTTCCAGGTGGGCCGAAAGGTGGAGTATGTCTGTGATGAGGGTTATGAACTAGTTGGGGATGCCATCTGGACCTGCCAGAAAGAAGGAAAGTGGGATATGACACGGCGCCCGCGCTGCTCACCTGTGCAGTGTCCAGAGCCACCACTAGAGGAGAACCACCTGGTTCTGAAAGGCCTGGATTCTGAATCTGGAACAGTGGAACTATCCTGTGAAGATGGCTACATCCTGGAGGGCGCTCACATTCTCCGCTGCACCCCATCCCTGGAGTGGAATGACACTTTTCCAGTGTGCAAGCAGGTGCTTTGTGGCCCACTGCCTGAAGTATCATTTGGTTATCCTGTCTCTGCCGCTGCCCTGCCCTGTCCTTTTGGCACAGTGGTGACCTACACATGCATGGATGGCTTCACATTGAAAAAAGAAGATGTTTTTACCTGTCTAGCAAGTGGGCATTGGAGCAGTCCTTACCCAGAATGTATCCCAGTTGAATGCCCTCAGCCGGCACAGATTTATAATGGTATTGTTGATGTCCAGGGTCTGATGTACCTCAGCAAAGCCCTGTACAGCTGTAAGACTGGATATAATTTAGTGGGCAACTCTACTATCCTCTGCGGAGAGAAAGGACTCTGGATTGGAGAGGTGCCCTCTTGTCGCCCAGCTGAATGTTCTATTCCTAAACAAATCGTCCACGGAAAAGTGGTTTATACAAAACTCCATTTTGGACACATTGCCACGTTTTCCTGTCGTCGTGGTTATCGTCTTCAGGGCCCAGAGACTTTGAAGTGTATGGCCAGTGGGGACTGGGATGCCAAGCCACCTGCTTGTGTCCAGATATCCTGCACCCCTCCTCAACCCATAGAAAATGGCTTTGTCGAGGGTCAGGATCATAGTTTTGGTGTCACTATTTTCTATAGTTGTTTTCCTGGTTTCCAGCTAGTAGGCCAGGATCATCTGACATGTGAGGAGTCTGGCTGGTCTAGTGCTGTTCCTGTCTGTGTGCCCTCGGACTGCGGGTTGCCTCCTCATATAGATTTTGGGGACTATTTTAGGGTCATAGAGCAGGTGGGGGGCTCTGCCACAACTTTTAGAGACACTGGAAAATTATCTTCACCAATGGACTTAAGTTTCCTTGATGGGACATTGATCGAGTACCGTTGCCACAAGGGTTATGACCTGACAAGCGACACCAGGTTACTGTGTCAGGAGGATGGGTCCTGGAATGGGACGGCTCCATCCTGTGTCCCTGCAGAGTGTGAGACACCACCCAGTCCAGATCATGGCTTTGTAAATGTGACTGATACCTCCCTCGGCAGTATGGTCAGGTATACTTGTGAAGAAGGTTATGAGCTTGATGGGGAGTCTGTGAGGCAATGTGTCTCAGGTCGACTGTGGACTAAAGATGCCCCAGTTTGCCGTCCCATTTCCTGCGGTAACCCAGGAACCATTGCTAATGGCATAACTCATGGTGGTACTTTTGTGTATCCTGAGGTCTTGCACTTTGAGTGTAGTCCTGGGTTTGTGCTAAGGGGCAGTGACACTATAGCCTGCCAGGCCGATGGAAAGTGGACTGGGCAGAAGCCACAGTGTGAACCAGTGTCTTGTGGCCCCCCTGAAGTTCCCAGTGACATTACTTTTAAAGGGGATATGTACACCTACAATAACAAGGTAGAACTAAGCTGTCGGCCCGGTTTCCTCCTACAAGGCAAATCTGTCAGTGTTTGCCAGGCTGATGGCACCTGGAGTCACAGGTCTCCTAATTGTGTACCTGCCCAATGTAAGACACCCCCTCCAGTACCCAATGGTCGTGTGCTAGGATCAGAGTTTAACTTTAACAGCAAGGTGAAGTATAGTTGTGATGAGGGATATAAACTAATAGGAAGCTCCATGAGTGTTTGTCAGTCAGATGGACTTTGGGACAAACCGGCACCCCGCTGTGACATCATCACTTGTGATCCCCCTGAAGACATCAGTCATGGCTTCCTGAATGGCTCCAGCTTCAATTACGATGACGTGGTGGAATACGTCTGCTTCGATGGCTACGAGGTAGCTGGAGACCCACTCCTGCGATGTTCTGCCCAAGGCCTCTGGGTGGGCACTGTGCCTCAGTGCCGGCCATGCATCTGCTCCCTACCTGTGGTCAAATTTGGAGTTGTTATTGGCCGTGACCGCTCCTGTGGGGATCGTGTGCATTTCCAGTGTAATGACGGCTACAAGCTCCTGGGTCCTTCTGAGGCAGTGTGTCAAAAGGGAGGGGTGTGGAGCCCTGGGGTGCCTGTGTGTGGCCGGGGCAGGTGCACTGTCGCCCCGCCTGCAGTTCCTAATGCTGTCCTGCAGGGCGGCAGTACCACCTTCCCAGACACAGTTATATACAGGTGCAGACCAGGCTACCAGGCAAAGGGTTTCGCACACCTCTCGTGTGTTAGAGATGGCAAGTGGGGAGAACCGAGGATCAGCTGTGAGCCTGTGAGTTGTGGACAGCCTCCGGCCATAGCCCACGCTCAGGTGGTTGGAGACACCTTCACCTTCCCAAACCAAATCACTTACAGGTAAATACTGTAGTTTATGTTGAAAACTGGTTTTGAGAGTAACTAACTTAATTAGTTACATTGTTCTGTTTTGTAACATAGTTATAGTACACGTTTTGTAATGTTTGACACTTTTTTGATTTTTCCCCTTTCTTGTACAGGTGTGACGAAGGGTACGAGCAAGCCACACAGACAGCTTCTCTGTCCTGCCAGAGTGATGGCACATGGTCTAAACACAGTGTCCGGTGCCGGCCCACACCTTGCCGACTGCCCACTGATTTGCAGATTCCTCATTTGACAGTCACTGGGATGGAGCTCACCGCTCTTGGGGGCACCATTGGCCTGTCCTGTCCTCCTGGCTTCCACCTGCAGGGGCCAGCACTAGCAGAGTGTCAGGTAGGAAACATGTCGGTAGCATTTTTTTTCTAACCTCCTACGCTATTGAGTAACTGGCTGAGTGTTTAAGTGAATGTGTGTTTGAAACAATTAATGCTGTTGTGCTTTCCTGTCTGCTTTTGTGGTGTGTGATGAAGCTGGGGGGAGGCTGGGCTCCAGGCTTCTCAGCAGTCTCATGTGAACCAGTGGTTTGTAAGAAACCCCCACCTCTTGATCACGGCTTCATCGAGGGGGACGGATACAACTATGGGGATTTTGTCATGTACTCCTGTTTGCCTGGCTTTGACCTGAAGGTACAGTACTGAGCCTCAGGATGCATTTTAATTTAGCAGAGGTTAGAAGGACTTCCCTCGCCTGAAAGCTAGAAGGAAAGAATATATTGCTAAGTAGTTGTTAATAACAGTAAAAATGTTTTTTGTCTCATTCCATATAAGATTACAAGTGTGTACATTTGAGTAGCTTCCAAAAGTTTGGCCTGTTTCTTGTATTACTACAAAAGGCTTCCTGGATTCTGCTCTGCAATTATGTGGCCACAACAAACAGAAAGTCACATGGTTTCTCCTCAGCAGTTGTTGAAGCAAAGCAAACAGGAGATGAGTCAGTCTATTCACAATACACTGATAACAAGTGCCTTTTAAAACACAGAAAACAACAGAGCACAAACTGCTGTCATTATGTAACAATCCCTAAAGAAATATATTATAAATATAAACAAACTATCATTTCGTAACTGTGTGATATTTCCTGCTTTGAACCCGTACAGGCTAGACTTTGCTGTGCTTACTGTCGGTCATCTGCTGTTCTGTCGGTTCACACTTTGGTCTGTCACAGGGCGACTCTGTCCAGACCTGCCAGGGAGACGGGACATGGAGTAGCACTCAGCCAGTTTGTGTCGGTGAGCTTTGCAAATTAACACTGTGGAGGCAGTTGTCGTACAACCCAGTATGTCAATTCACCCGCATTTGAATATGTTCATGTTTCATACGAACAACTTTCAAGCAACTGTTTTGCTGCAGTTGTGCAGGAAATGAAAAGCTGGATAGATGGATATGATGAAAAGGCGTAATTTCTATTAATATCTATTATATAATCTATTTACTGTAACTGTTGACAAAATAAATCTACATGAAGCGTTTAATTAATTTTCCAACAGAGTGAAATAAGAAGAACCTTGTTTCAGTGGCCTATAGTGGACTCAATCTCTTTGTCCCCTCAGGCCAGTCCTGCGGGCCTCCTCCCACGGTAAAAAACGCACAGGTCCAGGTGACAGGAGGGACCTATCTGCACAATGCCAGCTATGTATGTAATGTTGGGCTGCAGCTGGTTGGCCCTAAGATACTCATCTGCCTGGAGAACGGCACGTGGAGCCTGCCAGCTCCTACGTGTGAAGGTATGTAGGACAGGCAAAAAATGAAAAGGTCTAGTGTGAGTCACAATACGCGGAAATTGAAAAGCTAGACAAAATATAGAATCATAACATTTCTGTATCTCTTTCTTTTCAGTAGCCAGAGGTTGCAAGACCCCAAAACAATTGCTACACGGTAAAGTGCAAGAACACATGCTGAACACTGGACGTGCTGTGGAGTTTCATTGTGACAAAGGCTACAACCTGGTGGGAGAGGCCACGGTGGTGTGTGTGGGTGGAAGTGTCTGGAGCTCCACTTTCCCCACATGTCAACGTGAGAAACTTGCACATACAAACATGCAAAGTTAATTTCTTACTTAACGCAGAACTAGTTTCTCTAGATCAGGGGAGCCCAATACGACAATCGCAATCTACCAGTCGATCGCAAAGGTAGTGTGGGTAGATCGCATAGCATTAAAAAAACATAGACGTCAGCCTACAAACAGTTCCATTCGTGCCAGATCTCAGCATGGCGATTTCATGCGCACCTGGAGAAGTCTGATGTGAATGTAGAGCTGCAAGGAAAAGACAAAAACGTGATCAGTATGATCAGCTCAGTTAATTCTTTCAGACGAAAAATGCAGCATCTCTCCTCAAAGCTGCAGCGCCATGATTTGGGCAACTTCCAAAACCTTGCGTCAGAGCTGGAGACGCAACTAAGGCGTGTGCGCAGCTGGACACAGAGCAGACTGAGAACTGTCTGTCAGAGTTTGACAAAACCTTTCAAGACGTTTTACTGGAGCCAGTCGCGGGATGATGCTGAGGTTGATTCAATATAGGTTCGTGCAGTAATGCAACATGTATTGTACAAATAAAGAATACTCAATATATTTATAAATAAATATGTTTAGCATTTTATAGTAGGTAGATCATTTTGACATGGTCATTTTATAAGTAGCTCACACGCTGAAAAAGTGTAGGCACCTCTGCTTTAGATAATGCAGAGTATACTTGACTTTTGTCATGGTCAACCAGATCTTTTAACCCTTGAAAACATGTGCTGTGAGCAAATGTTTGCAACACTGGCCCCCACATTACTTTACAACCCAAGAGTTTCTTCACTGGTTTCATAACATAGACCGTTACAAAACGTCAGTGGGTTCAACTTCTTCCTGCTTCTTGTTGGGTATTTACATTTAGAATAACGCAGGTAATAGAGTAAACATTTTAAATCCGGTAAAGATGACAGACTCATTGGAGACTATTATTAGTAACTTTGTTTTAATCATTTTAAGAATGATTGACATGATTTTGTTGCCAAGAGATACAGAGAATTTAATTATCAAAAATTTGTTAAAAATGACTGTATAAAGTATCATTTGTGTCCCTCACAGCGAAGTCTTGCCCGACTCCTCCAGGCTGGAAGGAGGACAAAGGTGGAAACAGATCGCAGCAGGCGTTTCTTGTCGGTCAGTCGGTCCGTGTCACTTGCCCCAAAGGTCAGCAGGTGAAAGGCAGCGGCACCATTACCTGCAGGCCAGACCAGACATGGACCCTCATCAGCTCTGTGTGTGAAAGTAGGTGTAACTAAGTCTAGTGTACATCCCATAACCAGTTTAGTATGTGCTGTTAAAAAGTTGAGCAGTTATAGCTTTAAGTCTCACCATCACGTCACTGTAGAACAAAACTGTGCAAATAGTCAGTGGTGAAGTCAAGTAAATGCTTCAAATATTTCTCCTTGTTAAAGTGCCAGGTTCACATTATCTGAAATTGTTTAATTTGTATCAATTTTAAATGAGGTTGTTGAATATCGTTGTTTATTTCCTATTGTTTTACATTTAATTAAGTCCGGTTAATCTCCTGCTTTGGTATAAAACCTTGTCAATTTAAAAAAATGTTGACATATTTGTTTTTATTTTTTTCGCTTTAGTCTTTAAACATTGCAATCCAGTTCCAGTCTAATCATATTTGAATCAATGAGACAGTGAAGTGCCAGACGTTGCTCTGTGCTTGCAGGTTGAGGTGGCTACGCTCTGTTCTCTGTCTCTGAGCCTATGTCACCATGAATAAACCTGTGCTCTGAGCTAATCATGGGCAGCTCTGTGGCTTGATGCCTGTCCTTCCCCCGTCTGCCTGGATATGCCCGTTTGTGCTGTATGCATGGAGTTCACTCTCCTAGTGGTAGTTGTACAGAATGCGCATGTGTACCGGGATCATTTCTGTCCTGCTTTTGAGATATTTTGACAGTATTAAATTCTGTGTTTAGGTGTTTTGCATGAAGGCCTCCCTGTTCAGGTTCAATGTGGTAGAAAACACGCTGTGGTTTTCTTCTCACACAGTGTCTCTGCTGTGCCCAGCTGTATAGTAACTACAGGGTACAAAACCATGCTGCACCTTTGTGTTATCTGTTTCTGGTGACAGTAACAGGTGTTCAAGTTGCCTGTTAATATAAATCTGTTGTGTCTCAGCAAACGCATGACGCATGAGCTGCTGCTGAGCTGCGTTGTGAGGTGGTCCTGTTCTTTGGCGAGCGCCCTGTAGGCCTGGCAGCTGCAACAGTAGCGTACTGAGTAACTGGTGGGTCATTCCATCTGGGCTGTTGTACAGGGGTGTCCTGTGGCCCTCCTCTCCACGTGGCCAACGGGGTGGTGCGGGGGGCAGTGTTCCAGTTCGGGGATGTGGCTGTGTACTCGTGTTTTGGCGGCTACGCCATGGAGGGCATTGGAAGGAGCAGGTGTCTCGAGAACGGCACCTGGACGCCGCCTCCCACATGCAGAGGTAGAGAGAACACCGAAGGGACTCTTCGCTATCCCAGGACACTTCCGCCTTTTTCGCAGTGCAGCCTCTTTTTAATTATTTCCTGGGCTACTACTTTTCATCTTTTTATTTCCGACAAATCTTTGGCTGTGTGTGTAAAATGAATTTTCTGTTGTCACAAAGGGCAACTTCACCAAAGAACCTCTTGTCCTCCTGCTGTACTGGGACTGTCCCCTCTTACTGAACTCTTTGCTGCTTTGATACATGAATCATATACATGTAGAAGTATTCTCTGTAGCCTGGATCCAGCCCATTAACGGTCTTAGTGTTTATGTTGGAGCACAACCTTAAAGTATTAAAGTGGAAATAAAACAAATACATTTTATTACACTACTTTTGTGCTCATGAGTCTTGAGAGCACAAATATATCATTTTCTCAACTGCAGTGACTGCGTACTATTATATGTTTCAAAGAAACTGAGGCTGATGAGTCAGACAGAAACTCAAACGTTTTTTACTCACTTATTCTGAGTTCGTGACTTGCTTGGGCGAGTGGTGGACGCTAGTCTTGTTACTCTATGTCGCCATGAAGTAAAAACTGTGAGAACCTGCTGCTCATTTCATGCAAAATAAAATTCTAATGCTGTGCGCTTTACTTATGCAAACACAGGCTGGATCCAGGCGGCTGCAGAATCTGTGGTTTCTGTTGATGTTGAGTTTTTACACAGCTGCTCTCCTAGTGCATGTTGTTGCATGGCCAAGAGACGCCCCAGCCTGTCATTACATCAGAGACATAAGCTGTGAGCATATTTAGCTGCTGGGAACTGAATCTGCTGTGAATCTTTGTGAAGCATACAATGCTTTTCTTCGTGGTTTTGGGCGACATCTTCTTTTGTAATCTCTGTGTCTGTGTGTGTCTCCATCAGCTGTGTGTTGGCTGCAGTGTCAGAACGGAGGCGTGTGTCAGCGGCCCAACACTTGTTCGTGCCCCGAAGGCTGGATGGGTCGACTTTGTGAGGAACGTAAGTGTTTGTGTAGCGATCTCTGCTAAACAACTCCACAACAGGAGTTAAACCCAGTTTCCAGTTTATTTATGGCTCTAGCGTTCATGTACACACTCACTCTGTTTTACAATTACAGCTATCTGCATCCTGCCGTGCCTGAATGGAGGCCGTTGTGTGGCTCCTTATCAGTGCGAGTGTCCCACAGGGTGGACGGGCACACGGTGTCACACTGGTGAGTTCATGTTGTGCTGTGATGCTTCCATCTGTTTAGACCTGTACATAAAGTTAGTGAGTGAAACCTGCACAAATCTACACTCAGGATTCATTTTATCCTCACCACATTATTTTAGTATTTATTTACTGGCAACAGATATTCATTAAATAATTGTCATTTGACTGCCTGATCACGAAAGACGGCGACTTGACCTGCTGAGGAACATTTTGTTTGTGTCTGTGTGTGTGACTTCACAGCTGTGTGTTCGTCTCCTTGTCTGAACGGAGGCAGATGCATCAGGCCTAACAGATGTCACTGCAGCTCAGGATGGGGCGGACACGACTGCTCCAGGTGATACACAGCAACAAAACAAATCACTATAAAGTAATACACTGTTAAAAATAAAAAAAAATGTAAATGACATCTGAGTCTATATTGAACTGCAAGAAGTCAAGTCAATAACTACACTGTGTTTAACTGTGGGTCTAAATGTGAAACTGGGACCACATGAAAAACCGGATAGTTTAATGTAAAGGTTAAAGAGGTTTTATACACACAAGACGTTGTGGAGTGTAAAATGAAAACATTTAGATTCAATTCAATTTTTTGCTTGTTATTGCCACAACCCACTGGTCTGCTCTCCTCTATTCTCACGGTACAGAAACTGACACTGAAGGCATCCTGTAAGCCCTGTTTCCTGAATCATCAACCACATGTTTAGTTAGTCACAAACAGAATTTTACATGTATAATAAATAATAGTTCCTATTACTTTGCACTGCTCTGTGTGAAGATTGTAACTAAAAGAATAAAGCTGCTTCTAAATAACTCACCAAGGTTTTAGTCCCCGTCAGTCAGGCTTAGTGTGATATGATACAGCTGTTCATTCCATTGTGTTCAAATCTGTACATTATAAACACCCGTAACAAAGCCAGAACAACTAACCATGGCTTCTCCTCTGTTTGCAGGAAAAGGAGATCAGGATATTATCACTTCTAAAGTTTCCACTCAGCTCCATGTGAATCGTCTTGTATAGTTAACTGACACTAGTACTTCACACTTCATTCTCATCTCTCTGCAAAGGCAAAGCAAGAACCATTTTGTAAAATAAAGCTGTATTTTTTCATATAGAGAGTCAACAGTATTAAACATATGCTGCTATACACTTGTACCATGTGTAAAAACTATTGATGTGATTGTCCGATGTATATGTGTAAACTATTCTCACGTTTTTATTAAAGCATAAAGTATCAACATCGTTGTTCACTCTGGGAGGTGACGGCGTGTGTTGAAGTGCAGCGTATACAAGTACAACAGCTCTGTAATCTACTCACATCTTTATTTAATTGTTCAAATCCAATTGTTACAAATATAAAAATAGTTCAGTGGTTGGTCAGGAGTCATTCCTTCACATGAAACACAAAAAAGTCCATCAGGTTGGATTTCATTCATTTCACAACAGGACTGTATCAGTTGGCGTTACTTCAGTTTATTCAGTATCTGTTTTAGTTTTTCTGGGTTAGCGCCAGAGAATTCCTCCATCTGAAAGACAACAGTAAGTCACTTGTTTCAGTCTGATGAATGATAATTAATATGACTGACATCCAGAAATGGCCGTACAGTATAAGTCTGTGGTTCCCATCCGTTTTAAACACAAGATACAGAAAAGTTTAAAATGGTCAAACAATCCTCGTCTGCTGCTATGAGTTAATAAGGAACATAATGAAGTAATGAACATCTTTGCTGTGTATTTCAACTCACCTTCTCTCCGTTCTTGTAAAACTGGAATGTGGGCATGCTAGAAATATGGCAATGTCCACTCACATCCTGAGAGAGTAAAGACAGTCAATCAGACACTACACATGCTGTGTCACGCCCTAACTGAGGACTAGCTATGTGTCAGCTGGTGAACAGCCTGTGAGTTATGACTTGAGTGCATCCATATTTGACTGTGCTTGCCGCCACGTTACTATGCCAACCTGGACACGACTGGGCTTGTTTCAGTGTCAAAGCCTCGCTCACTGCTTCATCTCTTACAAATACATGTACAGTCATGTGAAAAAGTTAGGACATATGATATTGTAACATTTTTTTAAATATATGGATATTTAATCTCAATGTTAACACTAAAGATTAAAGTAATATAGTTAAACAATTCAAAGTGAAGAAAAGACTCAAAATCTTTTGTAAATGTAATTCTACAAAAATGCAGATTCTAACTGTGGACGTTGGAACATTCTTACATTTACTCCCACTTAAAGTGGCTCAAATCACACACAGGTGTATCACAGTAGATTGTTACTCTGCATTTTGAAAGAGGCTTTCCCTCTAAACATCAGACATTTAGTTTGGTGTGCTCCTGACTGCTGAAGTGAAAGTGAGCCAAAGAGCCTTAGAAAAGCAGTCTGGTAAGGGATTTAAAAAGATCTCGAAAAGATTTTGAACTCAGCCGTTCCACGGTCCGTAAATAGTCTACAGGTGAAGAGCTTTCAAAACAACTATTAAAGTTCACCCTGAAGTTTTCCAGAAAGAAGGTCGGCGAAGACCAGGACTTCTGTAATAATGTTTGTTGGACAGATGAGTACAAAACTAAATTTCATAGGGTGTCCTGACTTTTTCACGTGACTATATGTTAGCATCGACCATATGCCAGAAAGGTTGGAGCATCTCTATGCATGGTTACAATAAACCACTGCCTTAAGGTTCTGGTTGGTCAGCTAAGAATTGTAAGAAGCAGAAACAGGTTTTACAAGTTCTGCTGTGTATGAGATGTGATGGGTGTGGTGCAGTTGTGAACAACCTGCTCTATAAGAAACGACTGCTTTAAAAAGCTCGTACCTCAGCCTCATCCACGTCGACCTTCAGGAAAACTACGTTCCCATATTCAGCAGTTTCAGACAGTTCCTGCAAGAGAATGAATCAATGAGCTTGATGCTGGACAAACATGTTTCTGACAACATGTTGACTGAGGAGTAAAGCATAAAGCTAGAAGATAAAATGAAAAGAGGAAACACATTAAAAATCATTTACTTTATATATGGGGGTGATCATTCGGCAGGGGCCGCACCAAGCGGCTGTGAAGTCCACCACAACCAGTTTGCCTCCTGCGTCCCTCAGGGCCTGCTGGAACTCTGTCTGCAGACAATGAGAAACCCACAACAATATAGAACCTGAAATAATAATAATAATAATAATAATCTGATCTTATACGTTTATATCGCAGCAAGTATTAAAGTATTAAACTGATTACATCAGACAAAGCTGGATGTAAGATCTGTGTTTGTGCTGAGTCATCCAGTCACTGAACAGTCGATTAAAACAAGAACTTTGCCGCTGAGCTTGTCTCTGTCAACAAGAGAGACCTGAAAACACAGGGAACCAAGTAATAAACGTATAAAAAAGTATACGATACAGCCAGTAATCACACTGTAGTGCATCAGATACACGTAGTCAGAAGGTATAGTGGAAAGTAGACCATGAAGACGAAGCACAAGGAGTCAAATGCACTAATGTGTTCAACATTAGTGTAACTAGTGATTCCGCTAAAACAAGTGACTTACAACTTACCATATTTTTCACGTGTTTGACCATGATGACGGGTGAAGAGTCCGAGCGTCTCGGTGTCAGACGTTTGACAGATATTTGCAGGAAGACACTGCTTCCTTTATCATGGCTGAGTGAGCGTGAGTCACACAACAGTCAAGTTGCACAACCTGCTCAAAAAATAAAAGCCTGTGATGTGATTATCTGTTTCGTTAGTGGTGTGTTAACATTGAATCTACAATAAAGAAAAGAATCAACAAAAGAAATCTAATAGATCTTTATCATAGGCTTTTTATTTTGAAATCTGTGTGAATCATAGTCAGCAGTACATTTGCGCCACCAGCTGGTCACAGAAATCTCTGCTCCTAACTGGAGCTATGCCAGTAGCTAGAAGCAGGTATAACCAGGCCCCACTGTCACCAAATCAAATATCGCTGGTGTCAGGGAGCAAGTATTCACTCATCACTGGAAAACCATCCTCACCAATCAGCTCCCAGTTATCAGATGGATTGTAGCAGCGTTAGGAAGCAGAGAACATGCAGATTCATCAAAAAGGTGTAGAACAAACACATGGAGTCTAATGATTTGACTCATATTTTCCTAAAATCACCAGTATTATGATCTTTTCTTATCGACTTATGTATAAATAATACAATGAGTCCTGAGCAGTGGGAGCAATGACACCTTCAGTAGATGGATGAAAACATACAAACTATGAAATAGTTCATGGAATATGGTGATTTTTATACAACATGGCTGCTGTTACTGTAGTTTATAGTAGTTCTGTAAAGGGGTCCATTACTGGACTTGGTGTAAACCTTCCCATAGGAGCATTTTTGTTGAGGAGATGGAACCAGGTGGGAATTGGCTCAGATAATCAAGAGAACTGATCTTGGTGAAGCTCCTTCATTATGTGATGCTGTTCGTTCGTGGCATCCAGCTGCAGAGATGATGAACAGGCAGCAGAGTTCAGGCAGTGGTAGCGCTGAGAGTCACACAACCACAGTAAAAACAGTGAGTAGAGATCAGCAGGTCCAGTGAAAACCCTGTGATCAGAGTTTCCTAACGCATCCAGAAGCAGAGGCGACACACGCGGAGCATGCGTGGCCGCGTGCTGGGAAGCGTTTGCCCTGTGGTTCGTTTAAATCGAGCGTCTCGCTCAGCTTTTGTGAAAACAGATGATGCATCAAACGCTGTGTTGGTGCTGGACCAATAATGGGCATCTCTGCAGCTCCCATGGCTACCTTTGTTAGGTAATCCTCTGATCTTTCTCACGCGCAGCGATCCCCGACGTGCACCGCGCTGCTCATACTGGTCGTATCTGCATCGAGGTTATTCCAAATATAACACAACAGAATGACAAACAACTCAGTACTCGCAGGATGAAATACACCTGATACGCTAATGTTTCACAAGAAAACAAAGGCAGCTGCTGAATCAGTGCAGGGAGCCTTCGGTAAACAAATAACAGTGATACTATGTCACTGTATTGACAAGCAGAAGAAGAACAGACAGGAATCTAACAGACAATGGCAGAGATAGTGAGGTCAAAGGTAGCCTCTAGTGGAGAAATGGCGACTTACACAATTACTTTTAGTTCATTCTTTTCAGTCACACTTGCTCTGTCTTGTCACAAGCTTAAAGGAACAAAAGTCCAGGAATCTCCAATAGTCCAAGGAACAAGATTAGAAACTGCAACACTCAAACTGAAATGTCTTCAAGTACACAATTGAACAGAACTTTCCTCAAAGCAGACAATGACTACAAAGGCTTGGATCACTGCTGCGATCAGCGCTTTGAGCTTGTCAAGTGTTTGTAGCTCTAGTCTCTAGTGAGCCCAGCTTTGTGACGTCACCCAATAGTGTATAGTTGAGTGCTAACACCGCAAAACTAACACTTTCAGCAAGGCTGTAGATTCTTATGGCTTCATCCTGTGGATCCTTTCACATCACTGCAGAAAAGCATAACTATAAACCATAAGACATCTGCACTTCTACAGCGTTTAAACAGGTTAAAATGGGAGGATAAACTACTTCCTGATTCCAGTTGTCCATTAGTGTCACTATGTTGACTTGAGTCAGTTTCTCATATTTAACACGTGCTGCTGTGCCTTAATAGTTCAGCTACGATGGCGGTGCATCAGCCGGATTCACTTCATGTCACTCAACCTCACAGCACTTACTCAGGAGTGTTTCCTTGGGTTATGCGTTTATGGTTCTTACCGCTTCTTGGGCTTACTGAGGAGGAGCTTTTTGTGACTGTGTTGGGAAGTTGCCAGGAAACTGCATTTTCCAAAAGCGAGCTGAAGAAGTTACAGCCTTGACACCTGAGCAGCCAAGTAAAACTTTAATGCAGTCATTGTTTGTGGCACGTCTTTGTATGACGCAGGGAGCGTGTCCACGCACTTCGCCTCGAACTCCATTCACTCCCGAGAAGCTCCTCACGCTCCCATCACACATTCATAGTCTTCAATTCCTTAAATCCTAATCTGACCCCTTCCAGTTTGTTGGTGCTCAGTTTTATCAACATTTATGTGAACCATGTACGGAAAAATATGAATTTCCCAACAAGGGTCAGTTTACCCAGCAGCACATCTAGCATTATAGGATAAAGCATCTTCACTATTAGAGTCTGTACATCCAATGTGGTGTCTGATGAAGTGTACGAGTAGAACGGCACAGTTATTCATCCTCATTTATTTAAATCCACATGTTTAACATACAGATTCGCAAAAATGTTCAGGAGTTGGTCAGGAGCAAAGATAACCCTTCATATAAAAACAGAATAGAAATGCTTTGTTACAGGTTTTCATCAAAGTTCAGTTTTCGGGACACATGCACTGAGTGGAAAGGAATAAACCATTGAATACATTATGTGTGGAATAAATTATTGCCAGGATAGACTTGAAAACCCGATGTTATTGAGCAGAATGTGAAACTGGAAAGAAGGCAGCTGCTGTGGTTTTTATACAACGAGGGCGCATGTGGATTGTTCAAAGCCACTTATCTCAGCCTCTCCAATTCATCAGCCAGTTGTTTTGCATTGGCGCCAGAGAACTCGCTCACCTGGGGAAAAATTAAAACAAAGATACAAACCATTTAAAATAGTCTCATTATTAATGCCTCTAGTACATGGCCCTAAACCCGTTTCTCCTGGGTTTGGGAAGGACACACGTCACCTCCACTGATCAATCTCTAAGCAAACATTTTTTGGAAGATGTGCTTGCTTCATCCTCCTGAATGCGTAAGACAAACGCTCCTCAAACTGCATTAAGACAGACGTCCCTCATTTGTCAAAAATGCCACCAAGTTCTTTTAGAGACGACAACTTTTTGCTGCTTCATACCAACTGTGTTTCTGGTCTGAAGCTGAAAGACTACGCAAAAGCTGCACAACTAACTGAACCGTACATCTCTATGCTTTTATACTTAATCAGGTTTTCTGACATAATACAACTTTCCAGAGAAGCTAATGTCTTTATTTTTGTGTACTTACCTTATCTTCATTCTTGTAAAATTGGAATGTGGGCATGCAAGAAATCCCACAGCTTGAACTCACATCCTGAAAACAAGCGAAAAAGACAAGTGTCAAAACGCTGCAAACATGAACAAATATGGACATGACCACGTGTTACAAGAACGCATCAATGTTTAAAAGAAGAGACTTGTTACCTCAGCTTCATCCACGTCCACCTTCAGGAACACGACATTCTTGTTTGCAGGGTCTTCTGACATTTTCTGCAAGCAAGTGGATAAGAAACAATTAAAGATATGACACAAATATACTTGTAGAATTAAAGCCATGATGACAATGAGAAGCTCATGCTACTTCAAACAGTAATTACATGACAGGAGGGTTGCCCAAACAAGAACCTCCAGCTGGAGAGACGCTCATTGGCAAAGGGTCCTTCCATCACCAACTAGATACATGTTTCAGAAAAGCAAATAGCTACTGCTGGTATATAAAAACACGTTGCTGCTTTGACCATCCACTTACTACAAATATGGGGCCAATCTGCTTGCAGGGGCCACACCATGTGGCGGTGAAGTCCACCACCACCAGCTTGTCTCCTGCTTCTTTCAGGATTTTCTTGAAATCATCCTACAGAAAAGAAATAATTTCCTTGAGCTTGGTTACGTGAAATTATTTTGGTCATTACACAAACGTTAGAGGCGTTTGTTCTGTTGAAACATTGTTGAATTGACGCTCTTTCTGACGCAGGCGCTGGAGCCAAAACCCAAGTAGCGCACTTATCCTGCAGGTCGTTCACGGCTCATTAAACATTTACGGCCTCGTCATACTGCGCATTGTTTAATCGGACAGCTGACGGGAACAACGCTGTCCGTTACGATGTGCGCATTAATAAAAGAGCAGCGGACCCACCCATCCCGAGGCGTCCGGTGTGCGGCCCGCGGGCAGGATCAAGTCACTGGCAGCACAGTTAGCCGCCAGCCCAGCCCATTAGCATCCGATCCCCCCGATACGATCTCTAAGCGCAAACAACGGAGCGTCGCTGTTGTTAGTGTTGTTTCCTACAGTGAATACTGGGCGGTTTCTTTCTGCAACTAAGCGCTAGCTGGGATTTAGCAACATGGCAAAGTCCACAGCCACACATGGTCCGCTACCGCAACGAAGTTGGCTTCTGACTCACGTTATGTGGAAAAGTTGAATAATATGACACAAGCGAGCGGAAAATGTTTCACAATTACCTTGTTTAGTGATTATCGCAATTTCACTATGAAATCCGTTCGCGTCAAAGGGCGTTTTTCACACATTTGAAGGGTGTACGACAAGTTTAAGTAACTTAAAGAAGCAGCTGCAGGTTTTTAACACTTATTTTGTTGTACTTCACAGCAACGCACCACGTCAGTGCAGGACTAAAGCTGAGATTAAACAACTTAAGCAAATAAATAAATAAACAGGAACAGGGGTTTCTGGCTGTTGAACGGTGTTTGAGAAGCCAACTTCAACGTTATCTAACGCCCAACCGTTAACCGGGTCACAGAACCGTCAACTGTAATTAAATTCTGATCACTTCAGCCTCGAACCGTCTCCACCAGAAACCTTGGGTCAACGTGAACTAATAAACCGAGCACAGCGCTGAGGCGGACTCTTCTAAAGGAGGAAGGGTCCGGACAGGAGGCGGCTGGTGCAGGCAGCGCAGCATCACGCGTTTCTGCTGATGCCCCGCAATGGCGGCTTTTTAACGGCCGCTTCTTTCAAAGCAATAAACCTGGAATGAGACGAGCTACAACTCACCAGATCAACTACTTCGTGAACCATGATGGCTGCTGAACCAGTGCTCCCAGGAGTGGACAACAAGCGGCTAGGTGGGCGAATGTCCCGTCCTCTGAATGCACCGCGTTTAAGTCGCGCCCACGCCAAGCGTCCCAGCAGCGGAAGTCGACCCAACAAAATAAAAGGCCAGTGTCTTAAATACACTACGACAGGTCGCTACTCGTCCGCGTTAATCCCTCGAGTATTAATAACTGTGATGTATTAACAACTCAGGTGATTCCCCCGAGGCACTAAAAAATGCCTGAGCCATGTTCTCATCTAAAGTGACTCCTCCAGTTACTACTAAGAATAGTTTATCCTGCCAAAGTGCTGAAACTCATTAACAGATGTAACCTGTGCTGTGTTACGATGTTTTAAGATGGTTTTATCAATCAACAATCTACCGAAACAGAGCATAAAATGCTGTAGCTTATTGGATGAGTACTAACCTTATTAAATCACATATAATAACAAGGATGTGTGGTGACTCTGTCTTGCTCTTACTGTGGCGCTTTAAGTTCACTTTTAAAGGAGTGTTTGTGTTTTGTGTTCTTTCAGCAAAAGCACGCGATTGACGTCATTGTTTGTCAACGTAACGCCTTAACCAAGTGACCTTTATTTTGAAGGCTTTCAGCACCGCAGGCTACGCTATTTAACTACAACACTTTGTTGAAATGAATGAATGAATGAATGAGTCTAATGTATCTAAAGTACGTTTTACTGTTTCACGACGTTAACCGATGTGCGTGTGCATTACTTACATTACTACATCATTTGGATAAAGCATCACAGACACACGTAACAAAACTGAGCTACACAGATTAAGCATCCGGAGGTTACCGCAAATTTATTATTTATTTCACAACACAAGTATTAACGTTGCAGTTTTATTTCACTGTCTGTAGCAAAAGGGTTAATAGTAATTCAAGTCAGAATGACTTGACAGAATCAGGATTTACCGTAAATGACCGAGTCAGCGCAGCCTAGCTCCGCCTACCGCCTTCTGCGATGTCACGTGCACTTCTTGCAGTCATTACGTCATTTCCATTTCCATGGTTTTTACAGAGAATTAACAGTCACATACCTGCATGAATACTCTGAACCAATATCAATCATTATTAGCACAGTATGATTATTCAACAACTGCACGTTTTTCTTCATACATTTTCAGTAAATGATCTCTGACTTTAAAATGCCCATGTTATTTTGGCAGCACTGATAAACTAGCTCTAAGAAAAAAGACTTGCTCCTATGGGCGTAGATGGAAACGCTTACATCTCTAATTCAAAGTGATTGAGCTATGTGTTGCTCCCCATCGCCGGCTAAAAGCATCTTATGTATCCATGGAGCCCAGACTCTCCAGAGCCTCATGAAATTCAAATGAGCATCTACAATCAGCTCCTGTTCTAAAACAGAAAGAAGAACATGTGTTTCTGTTTCCCTTCAGCCTTTATTTACATATGTATAAATTATTAATTTTGTATGGTACTGATGCTGAGTCGTGCATCATATAGGCAGAATTATAATTACTTTTGTTCTTGTTCATTACCTGCTGTCATGCTGATTTTATACAGCTGATGTTCACTCAAATATGGGGATATTTGTCTGGATAGCAGTGATATAACATAACTGTCAAAGCTTTAGAAATTTAAAAATGATCATAAAGTACAAATCAAACAAACATAGGGGATTTTGGATTAACTGTTACATGTCTGTTGCTCATTCTTCATGAATGATTTGATCAATAATCCTGATTCATGTCTTCATTCAATGTTCCACATCAAACTGCAACAACAGCTTTGCCGATGTTTTCACCCTTCAGCATCCCCATGAAGGCAGCTGGCATGTGTTCAAAGCCTTTTGTGATGTGCTCCCTGGTCTTCAGTTTGCCCTGCACATGCAAAATAAATTACTTGCAAAAATGACAGCAGAAAACATGGACAACCTTAGTAAGTGGGTTTAAAAATTTACTAGACATATATGGAAATGTATAATTGTAATATGTTATGACTGAATTAAGGTCCAACCTCTCTGAACCACATCATCAGTCTCTTGAGGGATTCAGGGTGTTTATGCTGCCACCTGCTTTGCATGAAGCCTTCCATCTTGATCTGCTTGTGGATCATAGTCAGGTAGGAGTAGGGGCCTGATACAGAGAGACGGTTAAGCAATTATAATAGTCCGAGTAAGTAAGTATGGGTATGTTTGAAGAGAACATATCTGCATTTTAGCAACACAACGTCACCCTCTAGTGGACAATAATAACATTACATGTACAGTTGAACAGGTGAAAACGATCAGAATTATCAGCAGAGCAGAAACCAGGAACAACAGACCTGTCTGAGGTTTGGAGTCATTGTATATAGAAATACTGCCACACAGAGCTATTCTCCCAAAGTCTTTAATTTGTTCCAAGGCAGCGGTTGTAAATGGGCCTCCCACCTACAATCAAGACCAAAGAGACAAACAGTTTTTACATCAATACTGTGATGGAACATTTGGAGTCATTACGAGACCAGATATTTTTGGCTCACATTGTCAAAGTAGCAGTCGTATCCGTCTGGAGACGCCTTCCTCAGAGCCTCCTCTAGGGACCCAACGGTCTTGTAGTTGAAGGCCTCATCGAACCCCAGCTCCTTAACGAACGCCACCTTCGCATCAGAGCCTGCTGAACCCACCACCTTGCAGCCCTTCATTTTGGCAATCTGGCCCACCACAGAGCCCACTGCTCCCGCTGCAGCATTGACCAGCAGAGTCTCACCCTTCTGGAGTCCCAAGATCTCCTCGATGCCATACAGAGCAGTCAGTCTGGAGAAACAACCGAAATGAAAGAATGATGACATGTTTACTGCGCAGTTCCACCAAGATGCCTATTTAAAAGTAAACTCATACGCACAGCAAGTTTATAAGTGCTACTAGAGAAGACTTCATTTGTCTTTTAAAATTCAAATAAAACTAAAAAAGACACAATCAGAACTCTGCTGCACTGAACACCCACACATGCAGACAAAATGTGTGTTACCCTGGCATGCCGATGGCTCCCAAAGCCAGCGACATCGGGACGTCTTGAGGCCAGTCGGCCATGACGGGGACGAGGCCTTTTCCGTCGCAGACTGTGTGGGTTCTCCATCCGCAAGACGCAACAACATGCGTTCCCACGGGAAACGATGGGTTGTTACTTTGAATCACCCTACAGAAAAACACAATCACATCAAAACAGAAGGAAAGTTATCTGTCAATCAAGAGTCGGGCGCTGAGCTATGTCTATGTACTGTATATACACAGCATTTATACAAACTCATGTTTATTTCGTGTTCAGTTTTGTACGTCATCTAAATGTATGTAAGTACGATAAACCTTGTGGCAAATATGTTCTTCACCAGAAAACAAGATTTTTATTTAGACATTTATGGCGGATGTTTATGCTGAGTCACCATGAAATATGTGAATTAAGGGCTGAAGTAATAAATAATAGGTGTAGACTGTGTTTTAGTTCAGTAAACAGCAGGCAGACAAAGTACACAGTCGCAGATAAGCCGTGTGTGGGTGTGGGTGTGTGTGTGTGTGTGTGTGTGTGTGTGTGTGTGTGTGTGTGTGTGTGTTTCTTACTTGGCCACTTGAGTTCCAAGCATCACATCGCCTTCTTTCATGCTAAATGTACTGAATGTCCTGCAGACATCAACAGTGCACTATTTCATTTCTCAACTATTACTTTTGAAATCATATTTATCTAACTTCTGTGATTTATTAATGATGTACGACAATAACATGGCAGCTTTCTACGCCTGCTCAGCACAGGTTTAGGAATCTGGTTGCACGATGCTCACCTCATGTATGGGTCGACGCTGACGAACACTGCCTCCAGAAGCACCTCTGGCCCAAAAACAGATCAGAACAAAACGATGCTCAGGCTCAGTAAACAGTGACTTATTTTGAACAAATAGTATAAAATAAGTTCATCTCGTGTGAGTAAAGTGAATTAACGATAACGACCTTACCCCCATGTTTGGGCTCGCGGAGCTCCTCCACCCTCAGCTCAAAGTTTCCATCCTCTGGAAAGCCGTCAAAGTGCTTTGTCATGACCCACACCTTCGCTCGGACCATGATTCTTTGTTTGGGTCAGCTGGAGAGATGGTACAGCAACGTTGTTCTATGTAGTTGCTAAGAGGGTGATTACATGAAACTGAATTATATAGTAAGTGTTAGAATCATTGTACTTACACTGTAGCAGTAAATCCAAAGTCTAGGAGGGAAAAGAGGTGGAAGAGGAATCCATGCAGCGTAAACAAGCAAACACGAACACCAGTGTGAAAAACTCACTACAGAATCTACTTAGTTACTTGATATAGCTGTTGCTGTTTAGACCAGACTGACGAGGCTCCCTGTGATTTCTAGTACGATGGAAATCCTACGAGCACATTATCTCATTTTACACACACATAACAAACCATAAAGTTCAATGAGTGCTGGATGATCTAACCAGGTCATATCAACGAATTGTTCATTTCTTGTAGACAAGGAAAGCAATAACATAAAAGAGTTAAGACGACAGCCTGCCAGCAGTAAAACAACACTGGGCTTTTGTTTGAAGACTCAGTTAAATCTTAAAACAATTCATCGGTTAATCTTGACTATAGTAATTTATTTGTGTATGACTAATCTTACCGGTTGTAGTTCGCCACAAAGGAGTTGTGAGCTCAGTGAACGGCAGCAGGCTGCAGCCAGTTATTGAGAGCGTGGGAGAGGAGAAGGCGGGAGACGAGCGTGAATTCTTGAATCTGATTGGCAAAAAACCTCAGGACAGACGTGGACTTTGATAACAGACGTCATAATGTCGCTGCATCTTGACATGAGGTCACTTCGGCGTGTGCAGCTAGGTTTGCATTGCGTTTCTCCGCTCTAGGTGATACAGTGGAAGCAGAGCTCAGATGTTATACTGCTCCGGTAAGTGGCAGGTCGTGTTGCTGCGAAGGTACGGTCACATCTTCGGGCCTTGACGTGCATCCTGTCACGGCTTCGCCTCGTTGAGGGATCAAAAGTGTTACACACTATTCATTTTACAAGCCTGCTGCATCTCAGTGTCAAGCGCCCAGTGAGGAGTCGAAGGAGAGATGGAAGCAGCGTCTGATGAGTGGTCCTCTCGTTGACCTGCTTCGCTGCATGTCAGACTTAGTGTGAAGTGTGTTCCCTGTCTGCCTCCCTGAGAAAACTCATTCCTTCTATTCCAGATCTGCAGCTGTAAGTGGAAGCATGTGACTTTTCTCACATACAGCTGAGTCACAGACACAGTGGTCATTAATCGTAGCTTTATGTCGGACTCACCATGACTTCACAAATTCAAGCTTTATGACTAAATGACCTTGCTGCTCACTCCTGACCTCTGTAATGTCACATGAGCTGCAGTCATTCTGGAGTAGCCTACACACTCCTACCTGTACTTGACTTAGTGTTTTGTGTTATGCTACTAACACTGTAGAGGTAGTTAGGACCTAAGTGCCTTATATTGATACTACAGTAGTTACTGAATTATGACGTGACTACATTTGAAAACTGCAAAGATTCACAAAGACACTCACGTAGATGAGATTTATGAAAATTGGAAACTGTTTAATTTTAAACTCCTGCAAAAATAAAGGGGATCGAATCATTTTGATTCCTTGTTATTTGATGTATGATGTATTTTTGTATCGTATAATATTTGTTATATTGGTTTTGAGCTTCTACTTCTAATGGAGCATGACATTTGTAATGTAGGTACATTTACGTTACAGACTTTGAGTCATCTTTCATTAACCACCTGTGTGGTTTCTCACTTTCTTGTTGTTTGTTTCTCACAAACAACATGTTCCAAAATGGTCCAGACATGGTTTTGTGCGCTTTGCTTAATGGCTATAAGTGAACCTTAAAACAGACCATAATGAACTGAAAGCATTCTATGTAACCATGGAGATGGGGCTCTTCACAACCTTAGGCAATTGAAATTAGCATCAGCAATCTATTTCCTGATGTAAACAAAGCCAGACATTGCCTCTGGTCTCCAGATTGCACTCATTTTAGAACAGAAACACATTTTCGCTTTCCCTGGTCCCTCAACTGAGGATGTGGGTCCGTTTATTGCTGTTTCTGTGTAGAACCTGACTGTGATTACAAAAATATTCAAATAAACTGCATTGGCATGTGAATTTTAATAGATTTTGATTAGCTGTTGGGAGTCTATGAATGATTTGATCAATAATCCTGATTCATGTCTTCATTCAATGTTCCACATCAAACTGCAACAACAGCTTTGCCGATGTTTTCACCCTTCAGCATCCCCATGAAGGCAGCTGGCATGTTTTCAAAGCCTTTTGTGATGTGCTCCCTGGTCTTCAGTTTTCCCTGCACATGCAGAATAAATAACACACAAGAATTATACTGAAGTTAAACGTAATCCCAGTGACTAAGGTTACACGTGTTTCTACTTGTGCGGTGGACACATTTATATATTATATAGTTATATTACACATAAATCACCCACCTCTCTGAACCACGTCATCAGTCTCTTGAGGGATTCAGGGTGTTTATGCTGCCACCTGCTTTGCAAGAAGCCTTCCATCTTGATCTGCTTGTAGATCATAGTCAGCTGGGGGTACGGGCCTGACACGAAATAATAGTTGAAGAAATATTTGTCAGGGTAGCTTAAGAAAACAAAATTTTGGTTTCATGAGATTTCGCAAGCTTATATAAAAGCCTGGTTTTTAGCAACACAATGTCAGCCTCTAGTGATAAAAGCTGAGAGGTATATTATGTCTGGATTTCGCTACAGTTTCACAGCAATTAATTTAAAGCAAATTAAATCAGCAAAACTTCAGAGAATAGTACATACCTGTCTGAGGTGTGGCATCATTGTATATAGAAATAGCTCCACACACAGCTATTCTCCCAAAGTTCTTCAATTGCGGCAAAGCAACAGATGAAAATAGGCCTCCCACCTGCAGCCAGGACAGAAGAGCCAAACAAATATCGACAAGGAGTGAGAAAACTGTTAATATTTGAAAATTCACCAAACATTTGGAGCCATTATCAGATCAACAGCTGGGCTTTAGCAGTTAAAGGTGAGAATTCAGTTTTCCACACATTTATAATAAGCTATAAGATAAAATTAACCATATTTACTAAACATCTGGATTCACAGGAAGGCAGTGGTCACGCTGCTCACGTTGTCAAAGTAGCAGTCGTATCCGTCTGGAGACGCCTTCCTCAGAGCCTCCTCTAGGGACCCAACGGTCTTGTAGTTGAAGGCCTCATCGAACCCCAGCTCTTTAACGAACGCCACCTTCGCATCAGAGCCTGCTGAACCCACCACCTTGCAGCCCTTCATTTTGGCAATCTGGCCCACCACAGAGCCCACTGCTCCCGCTGCAGCGCTGACCAGCAGAGTCTCACCCTTCTGGAGTCCCAAGATCTCCTCGATGCCATACAGAGCAGTCAGTCTGCAGAGAGAGAGAGAGAGAGAGACAAATAACACTTCTCTGAGCTGTAAAGCTTGACGTGTTTTCCACTGAGGTGCTTATTTGATGTGGGTTATGTATATTCAAACACCCACACACACAAGCTAACGTGCGTCCTACCCTGGCATGCCGATGGCACCCAAAGCCAGGGACAGCGACACATCCTCAGGCCAGTCAGCCATGACGGGGACGAGGTCTGTTCCATCACTGACTGTGTGGGTTCTCCATCCACAGCGGGCAACAACATGAGTTCCCACAGGAAATGATGGGTTGTTACTTTGAATCACCCTAAAGAGAAACCCCAAATAATCAAATGAAAGCTGTGATCTGGTAATCAAGAGTTTCTCATCCTTTTTATTTTATTTTTAATGCCACAGCTTCAAAGCAAGGGAAATAAGTAATGCGGTTTGTTTGTAGTGTTTAGTCACTGAGTCATTTGTTCTAGTTGTTTATCAACACAATCCTTTGCAGTGAACCGAGTTTGCGTCAGAACACGCAGCCAAGAACATTCCATCTACTGTAGCATCACACCGAGTCAAAGGCTGCAGTAATTAACAACAGGTGCAGTGAGCTTCAGTAAACACCAGGCGTAACAGACCAACAGAGGTTTGTGTGTATGTGTGCAAGTGTAGGTGTGTCTTTGTGTTCTTTACTTGGCCACTTGAGTCCCAATCATCACGTTGCCTTGGTTTATGCGAAACTTGCTGAACGCCCTAAAAAGACGCGCAGTGCACAGCGTTACATTTTAAATCTCGTTCAGCTTAGCCAGTCAACTCACGATGTAGCAGAGAGTTGAAGAGGTTCGTGACGACGGCTTCTCAGCTCTGCTCACCTCATGTACGGGTCAACACTTAGAAACACAGCCTCCAGAAGCACCTCTGAAATGGGACAGAACACTGATTTCTTGCTGTTTAATGGTTGATAAAGAAAACAAATCACCTGTTCAAACCTACATGAATTCTTACCCCCATGTTGGGGCTCGGGGAGCTCCTCCACCTTTAACTCAAAGTTGCTGGCCTCTGGGAAGCCGTCGAACTGCTTGGTCATGATCCACGCTTTAGCTCGGACCATGATTCCTCGCTTGGGTCAGCTAAGGAGATGGAACAGCAACAAAATTCCCAAAATACCAAACACGTTGTTCCGTCCAGTTACTAATAAGATGGGTACAAATGAAAGCTATGCTATAAAAACCTCCAGAATAAAATCCATCTGTAAGAAAGTTAGAAGGGCTCAGATTTCAGTATAATGGTAACATGGCACATGCAACACAACAGTAGTTGGGTAAAATTAAGTTGTGTTAATAATATAGGTCAAACTTGTCTTCTTACTTTTGTCAATAAACAGACTGTAGTAACATGACTGGATTGTCTATAATCTCTTGGTGTTGGAGTGAATCCAACAACACAACAGACAGTTTTCTCTGCCCGCACACACACAAACACTGACACATTAAAACAGGAAGAGGCAGATACAGCAAATGTCAGTTTACACAATCCAGTCAGGCCTGTGTTGCTTTGGAATAACTCTTCCAGCTAGAGAGCAAATAAACCGCTGCTAATGCTGTTATAGGATGGCGTTGATATGGAAAAGCTTTTGTTTTGAGAACTCAAACAGCTTTTAGCAACAAATGACGCCTGTAACCTGCCTTTTGTTTACTGATGCCTGTTCCCATAAATATCACATTGATCCTGCCACGTTT
This sequence comes from Macropodus opercularis, assembly GCA_030770545.1. Classification (NCBI taxonomy): domain Eukaryota; kingdom Metazoa; phylum Chordata; class Actinopteri; order Anabantiformes; family Osphronemidae; genus Macropodus; species Macropodus opercularis. The sequence continues at coordinate 14,465,887 of CM061090.1, read as the reverse complement.
AATGAACCCTTGATGTAACTTCACTTACCAGTTGTCGATCTTGATCAAACAAATGGCAGAAGTTCAGACCTGAGGTAGACGTTTCTGTAGGTTTTTTGGAAGCATGGGTGGAAAGAGGGCGGGGCCTGCCCGTCCATCGGTCGATCTGATTGGGTAAGACGCCTGCGCCGCCTCCGTTTTCTGACGTCGGACGCTTCGGACAAACCCAGAGCCGTGAAGACCGACGAGTTGCGGCACCCTGAGGTCCAAACGTACACAGCTAATTTAATCTGTTTTATTAATATTTACACCTTATTACTGAATCAGTAATTAGCTTCACTCCTGTGTTTATAAGTGGTTTCAATGATTGTGCTGTTTTATTATGCATTTGACAAAGAAAGAAAATGTTGTTATTCAGATTTTATTCTTGTTGTTCCATGTCAGACTGAGACAATAGCCTTGCCAATGTTTTCTCCCTTCAGGACTCCTATAAAGGCAGCTGGCATGTTTTCAAAGCCTTTTGTAATGTGCTCCTGACCCTGCAGTTTGCCCTGTGGACGCAGAATAAATAGACAAATTAATCATTATAATAACACTGAAGCTGACCATCTTATTAACTAGGTTAACATTTAATTTTGACCGAAGACACCTTATGAAACAATTAGATTAATCATTCTAGTAATTTTTTACCACCCACTTCTTTGAGCCATGCCATCAGTCTCTTTAAGGATTCAGGGCTCTTGTCTTCCCACCTGGTCTGCATGAAGCCCTCCATTTTAATCTCCTTGAAGATCATGGTCAGATATGGGTATGGGCCTAGTTAAAATACATTTCTTAAGTTAATTGATGGAAGAAATAGGAGACCAACAAATTTGAGGGATATCTGCTGACTGGAAGCACACATTATAAATCAGTTTCACTTGCATTTTGGTACAAATGAACATGAGAACAAGTACAACCATGTAGCAAAAGCAAGAAAACCGTGAAATAGGAAGTGGTTGCCACAGATAAATGTCTTCACTTTGTCCTTCCCCAGTGAGTCTTCCCAATAGGGTCCCACCACTTCAGTCAGTATTGGTGAAATGTGGGAATATAATGTGTACGATGTGTACAAAGGTCTAGGATGATAAAGGTACTACTGCCACTAACTGTCCGTCATGTTTCTAACATGAATCCAATTGAGTACCAAGTCCCATTGTACTTGAGTTTTTTTAAGTTTAGTTGGAAATGGATTTCAGTGTATTTGCCAGTAGCAACTGTGACAAATAAAATTAGCAGAGCTATCTGTAGTATAGATAAAAGTTTAGATGTATAGATAATAGTGAAAACATACCTGTTTGAGGTGTGGTGTCATTGTATACAGAAATACTTCCACACACAGCTATTCTCCCGAATTTCTTCATTTGTTGCAAGGCAGCGGTTGTAAATGGGCCTCCCACCTTCAACCAAGACAGAGCAGATCAAAGTAAGCAACAATTCAGCCCAGAGGTTCAACCATCATAACTAAACAGGCAAGACAAAAATGCATCTAAATGGAAAAGAACACTACGGGAGGATAATAACCAACCAAACACGAAGGGCTCAGATACAATATTTTGCCTTGGAACTAAACCTCTGCTGCTCACGTTGTCAAAGTAGCAGTCGTATCCGTCTGGAGACGCCTTCCTCAGAGCCTCCTCCAGGGACCCAACGGTCTTGTAGTTGAAGGCCTCATCGAACCCCAGCTCTTTAACGAACGCCACCTTCGCATCAGAGCCTGCTGAACCCACCACCTTGCAGCCTTTAATTTTGGCAATCTGGCCCACCACAGAGCCCACTGCTCCCGCTGCAGCATTGACCAGCAGAGTCTCACCCTTCTGGAGTCCCAAGATCTCCTCGATGCCATACAGAGCAGTCAGTCTGCAGAGAGAGAGAGAGAGAGAGACAAATAACACTTCTCTGTAAAGCTGTTGATGTTTTCTGTCCTCTTTTTAAAGAAGTTTTGCACAGAAAGGTCACAATTAGAGTCAACCAAACTAAGTGTTCTACTTTGTTCCTTGTAGAGCTAAGTGTGGTAAATAAGTGTTTTTTAGCCTTTAACTTCCTGTGTCAACTAAAACTATTATGAATAACGTCTGCAGCAGTGACATTAATTAACCTTTTCTTTTTTGTACATTGCTACTATTATAGCACTTCATGACTGGTCCTGGATTGACTGCCTTGACTCACTTTGACTGGTTTTACTTTGGGCGAAAAGTGGTGAAGTTACCTGGTACTTTATTCAGGGTTTTATGTTGTCACCTGAGCTTTTTCTTTTTTCCTGCTGCCTTGAGTCTCTTTGATGGATTCACCAGATACACTTGGGGGTTCTATTAGCAGTGGAAATTTAGTTGATCAGAATTGTTTGTCTTCGTTCCAACAGAGACAGCAGAGTCTGAGTCAACTAGATGGACAAGTCATGTACATCACGTTGGCGGAAACTCATAGCATCAGCTTCTACTAGAAAAATCATTTCTATGTGTACTTTAAAGCTTAGCTGCCAGCTAGAACTCTGCTGCACTGAACACCCACACATGCAGACAAAATGTGTGTTACCCTGGCATGCCGATGGCTCCCAAAGCCAGCGACATCGGGATATCTTGAGGCCAGTTGGCCATGACGGGGATGAGGCCTTTCCCGTCGCAGACTGTGTGGGTTCTCCATCCGCAAGACGCAACAACATGCGTTCCCACGGGAAACGATGGGTTGTTACTTTGAATCACCCTACAGAAAAACACAATCACATTAAACAGAAGGAAAGTTATCTGTCAATCAAGAGTTAGACTGTAGGTCACTGAACTATGTGTGTATGTGTATATATACACACACATGTATATATACTGATATATATACAACATACACACAAAACTTTATTTTTGTGTGTATGTTCAATTTTGTACATCATGTAAATGCATCATGTAAATGCATTGTGTTATCCTCAACAAATGTATGATCTTAAACGTTGCGGCACAAAAAATGTAAAAAATTATTATCTTTTGAATATTTATGGTGGATTTGTCCATTTTGTGTCACTGTGAAACAAAGATTGCAGTAATTATTAACAGGTGCACATTGTGTTTTTCCTCAGTAAACACCAGGCAGATAAGTAACAGTGGCAGATAAGACCTGTGTGTGTTTCTTACTTGGCCACTTGAGTTCCAGTCATCACATCACCTTTATTGACAGAAAAACAACTGACCAGCCTAAGGAGACAAACAGCGCTCTCATTACATTTCAAATTACGACCATTTTTTAAGTATTTCAGGATATTCATAGTAAAGATTCTGACTGGTTTTAAATATATGATCTTCTCACCTCATGTATGGATCAACACTAAGACACACTGCCTCCAGAAGCACCTCTGTAACCAAAAGACGATAAAATCTGTGTAAACCTCCTCACTAAAGTAAACAGCGACCCCTATTCTTTAGGTTTCATGTTCAGAAATCAAAACAAATATGATAACTACCCGTTGAAAGTAAGGTGATTAACCAGAGAAAATTATCATACCCCCATCTCTGGGCTCAGGAAGTTCCTCCACCTTTAGCTCAAAGTTGCTGTTGTCTGGGAAGCCATCAAAGTGCTTTGCGAGGATCCACACTTGAGCTCGGACCATGATTCTTTGTCAACAGTGGACAAAGACAGAGCATATGATAATTCAGTGGCAGCAAAAATGAAAAACAATTCACAATTTCCTGGCATTGCATAAATTGCTTATGAAATGGGATCTGACCTTCACTATAGTGCACAACATGTCTAAGCTGATAAAGCATTTCTGTGACACATATAGAGTGACAGTCTGCACTTCTATAGCACTTTTTCGTCTTATTGGTAGTCAGAGTGCTGTGACACTGCTTCTCATTCACCCATTTGCGCACAAACGTTCACATATAAACTGTCAATACAGAAAAAGGTGAGATCTTTTAATCACACCGTCAATGAAAAAAGGTCTACATCAGAGATAATGTTTTTACCTTTATGACTAAAAATTGTATCTAATGACACAATAGCCTTGTGGAATTGTAACATACTGAAGAGACATCGTGTTCCCTTACAGAAAACACAGGAGGTTGACACCACTTTTACTTAAATGCTCTTTGATATGTATTTTTACATACTGTAATGAAACACTCAGTTAGCTTTATTTTTGTGTTTATTTTATGTTCAATGTTGTACATCATGTAAATGTATTGCATTATCCTCAACAAATGCATGATCGTAAACGTTGCGGCACAAAGAAATTAACTTGCTTGAACACAAGCATCAGTGAACGTTTATATACTTATTCAAACAGATTGTAGTGTCCTGACTTGGTATTTATAATTTATAACTGCACCTGGTGTAACAAATGTAGCAAGTTTAGAAAGCAATTCAAGAAGGCAACCAGCACCACCACAGATACCTAACACATGGAAAAAGACAATATAACCCAGATGACACAATCCAGTTGTATCCAGGGTTGACGTTTTTTATTTGGTCAGCTAAGTAGTTATAACGATGTCAAAACTGCCCAATGTTTTATCTTCCTTAAATGAATATTCATACGCGTCGCTACAGTTGGTGGTGCAGTTTCTCCGCAAATAAAAAGGAACATACTCATTTAAGCACGTTGGCCATTTCCTTTAACTTACCATCAACAACAGACGCTGTTCCCAGCAGACGAAAGCTAAAAGTTTGAACGCAGCCTCGGACACACCACGAGCTCCACGCCGCAATATGATTGGCTCACACACGCCTTGTACGCGTGACGAGCGTCGCTACGTTTTCTAGCGTCACGGCGGACGTTGAGTTTGGATGTTTGGCGCGTGCAGCTAACTGGCGTCAGGGTGGTAATTGGCTGATTGAGATTGTAAGTAACGTAAGAACTAGTTTGTTTTGTTGGTACGATGGCGAATGCGGCTTTGGTTATGACATGACTATGTGACAAGTAAGTTGGTAGCTAGCTACTAGACCGAGCGCACTTTTTAACCTGGTCGTTAACATAACCATTAGTGACTAGCTGCCTGCGTAGCGTTAACTGTTTGAGCTAGCTAGCTAGCTAGCTCAAACGTTACAATTGTTCGCTTTCTCTATAATACATTTTAATTTTCGAAGACACAACTGTAGCAACGTTGCCTTTCGAAAGCAAGGTGAACTAGTTGTAAACACTCAGTTCAAACGTGCCACTGTTATATTGAACTGTAGTCGGTACGCAACGATAGTAATGACAGATTCAGATTCACGTAAGCTTAGCTGACGCAGTTTATATATGATCTCGAAGACATTATATCTTTAAATATTTGGAGAAACCATATGCTGGCGTTTATTTTTACGTTAGCTGCTGATTCAGTATTGCAACACATAAGCGAGCGTTTCCATTATTATATTAGCGTTTTTCCATAGATTTTCATAGCAGGTGAACACAACGAGGGTGCAAATGAATTAATGTAACCATTCAAACTGTTGACGATCGCTTTTTTCACATTATATCTCATTTCATTTTTTTTCTTTGACCTGATTTCTTATCAATCGCATTGTCCTGCTATGTGATTGACAAGCACAGTAACAAAAGGAAACACAGGTCTAAACCACAATGTTAGATGGTGGGCAGTTTGTGGAGGCCCTGGGCCGTTTAGGTTATCCTGGTGCATCATCACTGAAGGCCTCTGAGTTTGACTGGCTGTTCGACTGTGCCCCGGAGAACCTTCACTTCCTGCGCTTTTTTTGTCGGTCCTTAAACCGGACCAATGTTATCACCCCTGAGGAGGCACATGCTTTTCAGGAGCTACGAAAGTCTGGCAAACCACTTCTAGATGAAGCAGCTTTGGATGAGGTTCTTAAGACAATTGGAGCTTCAGATGGAAGTGTTGCAACCTTATTAGGGTCTTCGTCATCATCAGACTGTATGTTTGGAACAGATGTGGATGTCACCATAGAGGATTTGGAGACAGAGCTCCAAGCATTACGTAAGGAGAAAGAGCTGAAGCAACAACGGTATAACCGGTTACAGGTTGTAACCACTTCCCGTGCAGATGTTAACCTAAGACTTACTGCAGAGCTGGAGCGTGCTGCATCTAAACTAAAGAAGACCAGTGCCTCTGTTGGTGCAGAGAATGCTGACACCAACACACTGCTACAGAACTTATCAGATGAGGTTATGAAACTTGCTTCATATCTCCCTGCTCACCCAGAAGCCAGACATAAAGGAAATAAAGAATCTGTCCAGTCATATCCTTCTGTCCCGAAAGGGCATGATGTCCTCCTCTCACAGCTGTCCATTGATTCATATCTGCACCAAGAGGAACTTAACACCAAGACACTAACTGCCTTCACTAAGAAGCATTTTTTTCAGGGAATCTCTGACATTGTAGAGACTTCTTGCTCTGGGCGCTTTCAAGTTCTTGACCTGAGTTCTTGTGAAGTTGGAGAGGAGGAAGAGGGTGTGTTTGATGGAGAGGAGACTGAGAAGTCGGTGGTGGAGCGTAGGAGAACAGAAATGGCCAGGCTTCAATGGTCTTATATTGTAACCCAGCACCAGCTGATGCATGCTATGGCAGAGGAAAAAAGTGTCAAAGCTGGACTTGAGTGGCTCTCTGAGAAGTCCTCTCATATTAGGGTAAGCCAAAAATATACATTGTTTGAATTGTTACTGCTTTTGTTTGTCTATCGTAATCATTATTATTTCTTGTTTTGAAATTAATGTTTGCTTCATCTCAACTCTGCTTTCTATCTGTGTCTTTACTCTACCAGAGTATTTCCAACTCCTCCTCACTGCATGTGCGTGATGCTGTGTCCAGGAAGGAGCTACAAGCTGTGGAGGCTGAGCTGGAGGCTCTGCTTCATGGACCAGTTCCAGCTGCACTTAGGGAATCAGCAAGGCTACTTAATGTGCCAATAGTAAGGGGAGATCTGGACTTACAACTAGCCAGGCAGAACTACTACACCTCCAGACAGGATCAGGTTAGTATGTGACATCCTTTCAAGTGATTTTTAAAGTAAATAGATAACCTATAGTTAATCACAGCCTAAATGTATGATATGTATAGTATGTGCTTGATTGCTGCAATACCTGTAATTTACTATTGTTGTCAGTGTTAGACTAATTGGAAGCAATGATCAACAGCAATATAAAACTAAACATAAATCTCCCCACTTAGGTTCGTGACTATCTTCTTCGTCAGAAGGCGTCCTTTGACCTGGTCCTCTTAGCACAGGAGATGGAATTGAAGAGATGGAGAACATGTGCGACGCAGCTGGGAGAAGTAAACGGCAGAATGGTTATGGAATGTGACGCCTTGACCTGTAGGGTTGGATCCCTAGCACATCCTGATCTTGCTATCAACCCTAAGCCAAACCCTATTATCAGCTGCAAGGATGCAGCATTTAGCAGGTAAGAACTGGAAATATATATATTACACTGACTTAGTGCTGAGCTCAGACCTCTTTTATTTGTTGATTGAAAAAAATATGTTTTGTCTGTTGTGTGCCTTTCTGTTCATTTTTCTTGTCATCCTTTTGGATAAATGGATGGAATTAGAAAAAGCCTATGGTGTAACTCTGTTTATGTACCTATTAACTGTAGCAGCTATAAGATGTCATTTTTGTAGACGTATACCTGTGTTTTTCTGTAAAACCTGCATAGTGCGTGTTTGTTTTCATATGTTAATGCCACACTTTCCTTTTAAATGCAGGCTGTCTCACTTTGAAATGTTATGTATCTTGTCTCTTTGTTGACTCTCTTTTCAGACTGCTGCGGATCCTCGACCATGATTCAGACCGTGGTCGATCTGAGCCCTTTCGGACATATGAAGCATTAGACCAAGCTGCCTGTGATCTGGCTGGCAACCTCCAAATGACACAAGATGCTCTAGGTGGTGATCGCAGAGAGCAGCATTACACAGCTGCTCGCCTTTATGGCGACTGTGAGGCTCTCCACAGGACAATGTACATGGAGCTCCAACAGCTGGTCTTAGGGCCGCAGGTACGTCCAACAATCGGCACTGACCTGGAGCTGATCTGCCCAAATGCACAGGTGGGTTTGTTTCCTTTTCTTTTATGTAAAAACAGCAGCAGACTTTAGCGTGAGTCAGTGAATTTTTGAAATTACTCATCACTTTTGGTGAGGAAAACTGGTAACACTATATATTTTTTGTTTGCACAATTTTACATGTCACAGTGTCAGGTGAATGATTAAGAGACACTGGTGTCTGGTTGGTATAAAAAGCAGTGTGTGACAACTGGCCCTCCGGCTAACTACTTTACTGCATGTCATGCGTACTGTATGTGTATTTGTCTCCCGAGCCTTTCTGCTTAAAGAATACCCATATTTCTCACTCTACATCTACAGTTGTATAGTATTCTTAGCTTAGCCTGTTGTGGATTATTTCTGTCAATTTATTGTCCTGTCCTTTCTCCTCCAACAGGAGCTAACAGTGAAGCTTGTGGAAGCAGAGTCCCAGCTACAGAGTTTGCAGCGTTTAATGCAAGAAATCATGGGAGAAGTTAAAGTCAAGCGTTCACAGCTAGAGCGCAATGCCCTCCTCAGGCGAGAGAGAGAGTTGTACATCTATTTTCACTTGGATGCCAGACTACTGCAGAAAATAGTGGAAGATCTGGAGAGCAAATGTCATCGAAGAGAGGCCAGCAGTAGTCAAACCAGAGTGCATGGGGAGCTTATGTAGACAGTTCAAAGTCAGCAAGCTCCTGTCCTGAGGGGCTTCACCTGTGTTTCTAAAGCTTGAAGAACTGCTAGGCTCCAAGAAGACCAAAGAAACTTACTGTCTCTGAAAATATCTTTTATATAAATATATATAAGTGTGAACCTGATCAGTATGCGGACATTCATTAGTTGCATCTATTGCATACACACAATCTTAGTTTTATTTAACTAATCTTTCTGACAACAATGAATTTTGGAAAATGCAGTGTGATCATTTGTATGTTGAGGAAAAAATGTTTTATGATAGAAAATATGTTTTTTTTTTGTTTTTTTTTTCATTTTTGTTTCAAGTGATGAATAAAAACAGTTATATCTTTTGTGCGGATTTTTTAATTGAACAAAACTGTTGTAACATTTTGTTTTGTATTGTAGAATGTAATTTTCAAATGCTACAAATTGTATTAGACATGTGTTTTAGAAGGTGATTTAACTCTGCCCTTTGTCTTGTTTAGGCAATTGATGGTTGCGCCAGAGAACCTCAGGTAGAGAGAAGCAGATGTTCTAACAGGGAAGAAATGGAGCATTCTAGCAGGTTGTACTCAGGACCTCTGTCTCAGGAGGCTCAGAAGGTCCTGGTTGCCCTCCGGGCCCAGAGTTTACATACAGCCAGACGCAACTGCGACTATTCCTATAATCATCGTCAAAGTGAGTGAGGGAACAAGCACTGGATGTCTCATTAAATGCATAAATTGTATATTATGACTTTTAAGTCCATCTCTTCTACTTAATGTAAATCCATGAGGGAGCTAGGCCATTATGTTCAGTTTATTTTTATTAAATAACTGAAAGTACATATTACCCAGTGTCTTAGAGCAACAAGAGCAGTGTTGCTCTAAGACACTGACTTATTTCTAGTGTCTTGTAGGTGTTATCGACTAATAGTTCAGCAAAAAAGTTCAGATCAGTTCCACAGTTTGCATTATATGCAGTGCTTTAAAAAAATGTGTCATTTAGTTTCTCTGGATTTCTACTTTATGTATGTGGTAGTAGAGAGATATGGCAGCCAGGGAGAGGCTTGGACACAAAGCAGGAGTACAAGTCAGGAGAAGAGGAAACACAGTAGTGCAGATGGGTAAGTCATATTAGGAATTATAGGCACAGGACATACTGGACACGGGACACTAATGGTGCATGTTTAAATAGTTGTGCAATATTAAACCAAACTCCCAAATTCAAAATGGAAAAAGTAATACTGCTCACTGACCACCTTTTCTACCGCTCTCCATGACTACTCCAACTACAGCCAAAGCTTTCAGACTTATTCACAGACGCAAGACTGCTCCCTGTCGTCCTTTTCTTTCTCCTACTGGGATTCCTCATTCCAAAGGCAGACATCTGAGACTGAAGGTTATTATCAGCGCTCACAGATGTATTTCCACACAAAGGACTCTGAACCTTCTGCTTCCCAATCTATACCGGCTCTGACATTTTCTGAACATGTGGTATCTGAGATGCCAGCGTCTTCATCCCATGAAGACGAACATACTCCGTCAATCCAAATACCACAGACACTTCCTGATGGGGCAGCATTTTGGAGTATGTAAGTACATGTGAAATACATTATGCAGAATAGGTAGTGTTACTGAATTTTAACCTGGTATTGGGAGATTGGCCTGTTCATTAAAACTCCTAACTGCTGCAGCCGAGTTTTTTAGTTTTAAGTGTGCATTCTGGTGTTTTTTTTTTTATCTCTCTCCTAGGCCCTCCCCAACAATCAGGCCGTCTTTCAATATTAGTTTCTCACCAGACAATGGAGATACCGAGTTACTGATCCCTACAATAGAAAAAGCTAATGTTTACAAAGAGGAGTCTGCTTTGACTTATCAGACACATTCATACTGTTATAAAGTAAATGATGAAACTGATAATGGCACATCAGCTACACAGAAGAGCAAAGAGTGGTGGAATAACCAAATAAATGAGGCAGAAAACTGTGAAGCTTTAGAGGAGTGGAAGCAGTCTCTGTCTGACCCCAACAACGATGCTGCTAAGAGAGTAGAAGATGGAGGCCTGAGCAAACAATCTAGAATGACGCATTTATGTTCCCCTGGCATTTTACAAAGCGTAGACACAAGCTTTGAAGCAAATTCACACAAGTCACTTAGACCTCTGGAGGCAATGAGTGTGACAGAGCTCAACGTATATTCAGAAAGTATGGCGTGCCAGATGTCACACACCGAAAGTGAGATAGAGCCCAGAATAAATGGAACTGTGAAGATGGACATAGATAGAATCCTGCCCACTGAGAAAAGACCAGCCACTGAAATCAATGGACTTTTAAACCTGGGCATGACTGCAAACCGTTTACAGGGCAGCTCGTATTTGGTAACTGCAAGTAACAGGGATACAAACTCTGCCTGTATAAATGGGGAAACAGGAATAAACGAATGCATTGTTAGTGCATGTGAAGCTGAAGTTCCGTCAGGCACCGACAATAAAATGGTATCATCAGGAACCTCAAAGATTTTACCATCAGTGTTAAGTGAAGAATACAAGAACCAAACAGAAGAGACATTGCTGCAGTGTCAGCACCCAGCAGTTGACCTGGTTGAAACTGGTCCTAATAACTTGGAGACAACCACAGAGGACAGAGGAGTTGATATAACAGACATTGGATTAAAAGTAGACAAAGAGATGAGGGCAAAGGCAGATATAGACACTGAAGATATAATGGACGCAGAACAACCACATTGCTCTGTTATGGAGACAACAGAGAAACACGATGAGAATAAAAAGGCCAGTGACCTAGATGGTGGAGACAAAGGGCTGAGAGAGATTAAGAGCAATGGACATGAGTCAGTGAATGTAGCTGACGGTAAAGATCATCGTGCGTCTACAGGTAAGTGCAAGTTGGCCATTGCCATGTTTAGTATTCACCACTAGAGTGAGCTAGAATATGTTTCTTTGCACAATAGCCAGTTGTAGGTGTAAATTCACTACACTTACTTATCTTCTCAAGCGCTTCATCCTCATAAGGGGGGGGGGCTGTCATTTGCACGAGACGCAGGGTGAAATTCAACAGCGTCTGTATTTGTATAATGGATGTAGAAATAAGCTATTAGATTTTTTAAAAGTAGGTTGCATGATTTCCTCGTTTCTACGAGGGTTCTCTACAGGGTCTCCAGCTTCCTCCTACAGTCCAAAGTCATGCAGTTAGGCTGAATAGAAAAAAAATTTCTAAATTGCCCGTAGGTGTGAGTGTGTGCATGACTGTGAATTGTGCGTCTATATGTGTGGCCCTGTGACAGACTGGCGATCTGTCCAGGGTGTACCCTGCCTCTCGCCCATAGCCAGCTGGGATAGACTCCAGCACACCTGTGACCCCTGCGGGGAAGAAGCAGTAGAAGGTGAATAAGGATTTTTTAAAGTACCAATAAACTGCTGTCTAGCGCTGTTCTTCAGACAACGACATAAATGTAATGAATTATTTGGACTCAGGTTAGAATAATGTGGGTTGTTTTAGTGCCATCTTTATTTTTTATCAGAGTGGCAGTGATGACAGAGCAACACTTTGGAGACTTGGCACTGGCAAGGGGTGTTGTGTGTCTTCTTGCATACAGCTGCAAGAAGGCAGTTTGAGTCTCACTTGTTGAGACATTGCTGAGTCAACTCACATATACACAAGGCTGAACACACACTAACAACACACAAACAAGCTGTGGTGTACCAAAATGTCATTATGATTCTAGCCAGGATTTTTGGTGTTGACTGACCTTGTCCTGTCACACACTGCTGATGTTTCATACAGTACGTAGGTTCTCATATATGCTTATTCAAGCACAATGGATCGAGTTTATTGTCTGATCACCGGTTTAAAAAAGTAAAAGTGACGAACAGGTAGAAATGACTTTATCTCTTTTCTTTGTAGAGGGGAGAAAAGGTCGTCTCACGCCCTCTGAGTGCAGAGCAAGAGGCTCAGGGATCGAAGTACGTTGCCTTTGTGCCAATGTACTGGTGAGTCTAGGTTGTCTGCTTACAACAGTATATTCATATTACACTTTACTTTATTAATGTTAGCTTTGTTTATTTTTTTACTTGTCAGATACGGAAATATTTATGTATGTATGTATCCTGAATTCCCCATTTTACTTAAAGAAACTGTATACAGCTGCAACAACATGTTTGAAAACTTCTAGTCCCCTAATGCATGTAGACATTGATCGGGTTTTGTGAAATGGGTTGCTGCTGACAACTGATAGCTCCCCACTGAGTAAAAAGTAAAAAAAGTTCTTCATGCGAGAACCAAAGACAACAACAAAAGAAAAGGCAGTAAAGGAAAGACAAGACTCAGAAAGTGAGGTGGGGGAGGCAATAGAGGAAGATATGCAGTTATCCTACTGAAGGTAACAAAAGTGGGAGAGACTGAAAGATGTAGAAAAATAAGAAGGATAGAAAGAGGAGCAGGACTTCACTGTATTGCTATAATCGGCAGCAAACGCTCAAATTCATTCCTTCCAGTACTAGGCTGTGGGCCACAGCCTGCCTCAGTTTTCTATCTATATCCTGTAGCACAGCACCCAGGGTGCGGTGGAGTGGGGTGGGGGGGTCATGACTTTGTCAGCAAGAAAAAGGGTGTTTGGAAGGAAATAAGGAAGACTCTCCTCAGGGAGCGGAGTGACAGTAATTCCTACCTACAGACCCCAGTAGTGCCTTTGCATATTTTGCATAAACAGATAACTCATGCCTATGAATAATGGAGATGTTTGTCAGACCTTGTCAATAGTTTAGCAAAGTCCTTTGATGACGGGGGACTGTATGTCACATTTTTTTTGCTTAATACTGCTTACTTATATAGAATTTAGCCATTAAGTATTAATTATTTCTACCTTTAGTACTTGTACCGTGTGACTTACAGTATCTATTACAATAGCTGCATACATATAGAGTAACACACAAAGTACTGACAGTGGGTTCATGGATCCATGCATGCAGTCTATCAGGTAGCAGTCTTTCAGTTGTTCAGTTGGATAGTTTCATACAGTAATTGTTGTGAATCCACGAAGGGCAGTTCTTTTTTTCTTTATGATAAATGAATAAGCATAAATCAGTTTGTGTCTGCGTCTGTGACACTGTTCCAGCTTCAGGCAGGCTTGTCAGACAAACAGTATCTTTGTTTTTGTCTGGGACACAGCGCTGAAGGCACATCCATACTCTCTTCACATCCCTATTTATTTTTCTGGCTTGTTTGTTGTCTTTGTGTCATATTTGTGCTCATCTACCTCCTTACCTGTTGACTTTTTCAATTTTTACCCAACACAACGAGCTGTAAGTGTGAATGGGAATGACCAAATACAATTTGCTGCCTTCTTTGTGCTAAATCTTTCTAAACTAATTTGCTCTTTTACGATGATCTTTTATGTAACAGAACCAGGACACAAAGAACGAGTCTTTCTTAATTTATTCTTGCTTCATTTTTTCTTTCTGTTTCCTTTGTCCCTGTCTGGCTGCATGTTTATCATGTCTGTTGTGCAGACTGCAAATGGATACATCAGTGGGGAGAAGCTCAAGTGTGGTAGACAGAACTCCTCTTCGGAGGAGGACAGGAGCTCAGCGGAAATTAATCCAAGTGTAAACCGGAAAAATAGCAACTTGTCCACTTCCCAAACCAATTCACATCATGCTTCTCTGGACCCCTCGTTCTCTCTGAAACGGAAGCATGAGGTACTTCAGGACCAAAATGTGAACAATTTTCACAAAGTCCACTCAGTCGGCCATCCTCCAAAATGGGAACCACCTTTTTCTTCACAAGAAAGTACATGGAAAGGAGAAGTCCATAGGTGGAAGACGGCTGTGACGAAAATCACCACCCCTGAACACTTGGCTGTGGCCCCAGAGCCTCAGAATAAAGCTAGGTATGCATGTGAATCAGACATAGCAGTAGAGATACCACAACACACCCAACAATGGAAGACTGATCACAGGGGCCTCATATCTGCCAGGAGTCCTTTCAAACAGACCCAGTGTTCTATGACCTGCGGGTCATATAATGCAAACAAGTTTGGACCTGAGATTACCAATGAATCACAGACCTACCATAAAGGCACTACCACTGGTAAAACTTGTGCGCAGTTTACTACTGGCTGTCCTGCTACAACTCTGGTATGTGACCCTAGAATAAAGAATTTTGGGAAGTTGAACTCAGATGAGAAGATGCAATTGCTTGAGGAGGTTTTGCAGGCCAAAGCACTGGTGTTAACCATGATGTACCAGGACGGAACCACTCAGTTAGACCCAGAACAGGTGAGCAGCGTTACGGGGCAAGAAATCGGTTCGTGACAAATGATTATGACTTATATCTGTCCCAGTTATTATACAACCAGTGACACCAGTTTACTTTTATGAGTTAAGCTTCAGCGACTGCTTGCTCACTTTAATTTTCCCCGTTGCTTGATATAGAAATCTACTCCTCCAGTGTGTGGGCTCCTCGTCATGATGAAGAATGATCTGGACATCAGCACAGCACAGAGCTTTCTCAGAGCAAATGACAGTCTGGTCTACTTAAAACTAGAGCAAACACCTAAATGGGCTCAACATAATGCACACGAGAGCCAGAGGCTCTTTACCAGGTTAGACAGAGATGTAAAGTTGAATATGAAGTGTGAGTTTAACTGTCCAAATGTGATCAATAAGGCAGGTCTTTATATTAGTGTTGAGTAGTATGAAAGTCTTTAAGTGTCTCTGTTTCCCTTAGAGATGTGCTGTTACAGGTACTTTCAAGATCTCAACCGGTGATATGCTATAAAGCCAAGGCTTTGCTTCGTACAGCCCTGCAGTGTTACAAACAAGACTTCAACTGGAAACAAGGCATAGCACACACACAAGCATCCAACATACATGGTTGTGATTACTTCTGTTATGAAACAATACTAATAAATTTATCATCACCATTAAACCTCATCAAAGGCACCACAAGTGATAGTACACAACAGTCTTAAAGGAAAGGAGACTGTTGAGGTGGTTGTAGTCTCTTTTTTTTAATTTGTTTACTTGTCTGAGCAAAATTTGCAAAACAAAAGTGTACAAAGACAAATTTGTAGTTCTATCCTTCACAGACCACTGCAGTTTTAGACAGCTTGTATTCTGCTGATCACAGTGAACAAAACAAGTGACAACATCCTTTTTTAACGCACTAGAGACATTTGGTCACAATTAAAATGTCTTGTAATCGCTAATGTTTTGTTATCAGCAAACTCTTGAGTCACATGCATTTAAAGCACTTGCGTCTCTCTCCAGTGGCAGGCTGTCACATCCAGGACCCACAGGTATCAGGGTGGCTGCTGGACCCTGCAGATTCCTCCTCATGCTACCAGAATCTTCTCAGTAAACACTGCAGAAGACCTTCATGTGAACTACCTGCTCTGGGTACCAAGAAGGTTAGTTAAATTATGAATGTGTGAAACTCAGGAAAAGTGTAAAATTAATTCTTGGGTGTGGCAGTGTCTGTAAGAATACATCATTGGTTTGGAAACAGAGGCTTTTACCATCAGCTTCTACCAAAAAAAAGCTGATGACTACTTTCCATCTCCGCTCTTTTCTTTCTGTTTATCTGCTATCTTACTCACTCAGTCTTCTCAGGTCATCTCAGCTCTCGCTTCCCTCTACTGGCTTAATAAGGAGCTATGTTCTAAACTACAGGTTAGCAGATACACACACATACACAACTGTATATTTTAACTGTACCTGACTGACTCTTTGTGTGTCCAGAGCCAGGGGCTATGGGACCTTTATTCAGACATGGAGCTGAATATGATCCCTGTTTTAGCAGGTGATGGCAACTGCATTATGTTATTAACAACAACATATTATCCTTAGAGGCTGTAAGCAATAGTATGAAATGGTTAAATGTCAATGTCATTGCTGTTTGCAAACAGAAAAATGGTCTTTAGGAACAATAATCATATTTTGGTATAGTAGTAGCAGTGCAGTAGTTCTGTATTATTCACTGTGTGCTGGTGTTTCAGCTATGGAAAGCAATTGCATCCATGTGGACAAAGAAACACTGAAGAGCACATCAGACCTACTGGGGGTAAGACAGAAAAACTAACCTTTGTGTTAAATACAATTTTGTGGATGGTTTTTGCCTCAATACTCAAGTTTTCATGCAGTTGCTGGCAAAGCAGACAGATTCAGTGTAATAAAACAGACTCATTGAAAGAATGTTTTGTTCTAGCTAGTGTATACAGTTATGTTATTTTCAGAGTGATAAATGTGCACTGCGTCGTTCTTGGGTGGGGTTTCACAACCTGAAAGGAAGATTTTATGTCACATATACAAATACTGCAAGACAAGTACAGTGTGAGGTCATGAGTAATGAGATACCTTACGAAAAGGGCACAGGACTGAAAGAGACGTAGAATTTCTCATCCTGTTTTTCTGGGTGGGATTGGTGAAGTAGTGGGTGAACATCCTCTGGGACCTGTCCTGTTTACATGCACGTAAAAACAGTTGGGGAGAATACACAGAGAGTGGTCATAGATTCAAAAAGACACACATACAAACATGGTTTACATACGCTGTCTGTGCTCAGCAGTCTAATTGCAATCATAATCAGTTTCACAGGTGACCTTAAAGGCACACACTTCTCAAACCCACTTCGCAAGGGCTGGAAGTGGGTTTGAGAAGGAGAAGGAGTCTTGGTATCTTGCCGTGTTACTAAAAATAGGATGGAGAGTTTGTCTCTTTTCTTCAAGAGGCTGTAATGTGGGAAGGTGCATTGTTGTCTGCTTCTACCAACATAACACACTGGTGCACTGGAGTTTTGTCAGTTTTGTCTACATGCATGTTTGTGTGTCTGTTAGTGCAGTGATGCTTGTCCCCAGTCTGTCATGTTGCGTTTCTTTCTATCTGAGCCAGTCTGCCAGGCTGAATTTCACAAATATCCTCACATTCACTTGTCTGTTCAATGAGAATTATTAAGTTTAGGTCAGATGAACGCCACTAGTGTCTTTCATTTCACTTTTTTGCATGTGATTGTTCAGATCACATTTAAGTCATAATGTTTTTGTATACAGTACAGTCACTGATTTCACTCAAGGAGCACTAGTAAGTCCCCTTCAGACCCACTGTGAGTGCATGTGTGTGTTTTGCACAGTACTAAGGCACTGACATCCAATATTGATAAGGCAGTCTGGAGCCTGCTTTGGGCTCTGAGTGACTGAGCAGATTATGGATTTAAAGGTCTGCCAGTTCGCCCACTTTTCTTTCTATTTTACTCTCTTGTCTCTTTATATTATCCAGTCTCTGACTCTCCCCACCTTCTCCTTCTTCTTTGTGCCTTTTGCTATTTTCGCTTCTCACCTCTGCTCATCATGTTGTCAGGTTTTTCCTGTCTAAACGTCTCCGTTGTCTTAAGAGTGTGTTTCAGTTTTAAGGGCTGTCTTCTATCCAGGTCCAGCCTCAGTATTTCCTGCTGATGTCCAGTCCTCTCCTCCTTTTTTTTCCATTACCCCAAACTCCCATCTACCCATATTACTTACCAATGTTTGTCTGTCCCTCCAATTTTTCTCAATTTGTCATGCTGTATCTTTTTTCGTGTCTGTTGGGTTTCATGCCACCCCCATCTCAATCCCTTGTCCCCCTTTGTTTTTGTCTTTTCTTGTCGTCATTCTCTTAATTGAGAAAGAAACAGTTTTCTACTTCAGTCAGACCGATAATTAGCTGCTGGGTGGATAATACTCTGAATGTAAAAAACAAAAAGGTTCACATTTGAGCTTATTTTGTATGATGCTTTTTTTTTAACTTAATTTACTCTTTTTCATTTTCCTCATTTACTTGCCATCATAAAATCTCTTTCTCTATGACTTCATTTCTGTTTTCATTATATATTCTCACACTTTCTAGCACTTCTGTTCCCTTTGCTTTGTGTCTTGTGTTTAAGACACTGTTTGTGTTATGAGTCACAGAATTTATTCTGTTTTTAAATATTAAAACTATTTTTGTAAAAATGGTCACAGCAGTCCTTAAACACAGTTTGGCTCTCATGTGTGCTGTATGTTTGCATATTTGCATTTCTGTCAATATTATGTCCCTCTATAATAGAATAGTCCCTCCATAATTTATGTAATTGTGTTAGCAAAGTGCTAGTAGGCTGCTCCTTATTTTTGTTCATGTATGAAGTTCCCACGTCTGTGTCTTTTAGACAAAGATTAAGCAGTTGGAGCAGGAGGCCCACCAAGCAGCTGGACAAATATTTCTGGTCACCAGCAACTCTCAACTACGAACAGTCTGTATAGGAACATCCTTGTCTTGTGTGCATGCGTGTCTCATTTCTTGATTCTGTATTGTAATTTAGCAACATAAGACACATTCACATTCAACATTCATGACATAGATGATTTTTTCCTTACCATGTTCATGTGTGTGATGTACTGTATATATGCTCATTTGTTTCTGTTTATTTCTTAAGCTGTGTATGTTTCAGTTATTAAGATTTGTGAAAACTGTTTTTGTGATGTTTGAAGGTTCTGTTTGAGAAGCTTCGCCTCCATGAGCGCTGTGAGAACAAGAAACTTCCCAAGACCATCAACAAACAGCAGCAGTCAACATCTGAAGCCACAGTACGGGGCACACAGACACATAAACACAAACACATGGTGTGAATTTGACATTTAAAACCTCTTTGATGTAAGAAAACCTGATCAGTCCTTTTGAAGTATCATCACGCACACTGATGCAGATAAATCCAGAGGTAAACACAAACAGTCTTAAAATAATTACTATTCACCAAGAACACATACACATCAGCAGATGAACAGCATCCTGCCAGCCTACGCAGACGTTCAAATGAGAGAATCTTTACTTGCAATCAACAAGAACCAAATACATCAAATTTACTTCAAAGTATTACTGTTAGGATTGTGTTAAATGTTTACTTGTTGTCATTAGATTTTCCTTTCTTGTCTTTTTTTTGTCTTATCTTTCCACAGTTGTTGCAGCTTCAGCATCTTCATCCTCTGCCCAAGGTCATTTTGGAGTACAGACAGGTCAACCATTTATCTATAAGACCGTCCTTTGCATATTTAAGCTATAGTCTTTTATCTTCCCGGTCAAATTGTAGAAATCGAAATACCTGTACTATGCAGTACAATGTCTCTGTAACACCCACACAGGTTCACAAGATCAAGTCCACCTTTGTTGATGGGATTCTGTCATGCATGATAAACAAGGTGAGCATACAATTGGTTTAAGACAAATTTATGACAAAACAGTACATATTTGTATACAGCTTTTTTGAAATACAACCTTTCTAGGCTTTTCACTGGAGCTTGAATTAAAAACAAAATACCCAAAACCAAAAGTTCAAAGATAATGTAAATCAAACAATTCTTCTTTCACTTTCTTCAAAGATGCTGCCAATTGAAATGCTTTAGGTGGGTCATACTGCACACTCGTTTACACAACCACATCGCAGGTTAATACTGCAACAGGATGACATGGTGTGATGCTTCTGCTCTGGAGATGTGATGTGAAATTAATCAGTGCTGATCTCTTCAAGCTGTTCATCCTCTTTACTGCCATTACTGTTTGAAATTGGCAGATTGAACTCTGTGTCTGACTGCCTCTCCACATGGGCTTCCCTCCACTTTTGTAGGGGTGCAGCAGCTTGTGTTTGTCAATCTTTATATACTCAGCTCTGCAAATGAGTCTCTCTGGCTCTCTCCAGAGCTGTTTGGCTTCGGATGGTGGTGATTCATTTGGTGGTCTTATGGACAGTGGAGTCAACAATCACAACTAGAGTATGGTGCTGTTGAATAATGCTGAATCAATGTTTGTGGTCTCATAGAATACTATAAAATAAAGTAAGTAATTGAATAAATAATGCATGCAAACATTATCTTAACTGCCTGTCCTCATAAGCATTGCATGGATGCTGTAATTCTTGAAAGACTAATTTCACACTTTTACTGGTGTACCATGTGCCCCTTATATAAGGAGGAGTCAGGGAAATTGGTGGATGACTCCTCTACCTCTCCATGATGTGGTGTATGGAAGACAAATGTGGACCTAACTGTATAACTTAATCTAAAGATGATGGTGCTTTGAAGATGCTTAATGCCTCAACAAAACTGGCATCTCAGTTTAGAGATGGAATGCTCAGCTGGGCACCAGGCAGTAACACTGTAGTGTTTCTGCCTGCTGGCCCAAAAGCACCAGAGGGAGGATGGGAATGAGAACCACAGCTGTTATTTTCAGGATGAATTAGATAGTAGTTTACTATATGGAATCATTCCTGATCAGATTTCCAAATCTCTGGAACATATTCTAACTGTTGTAATAAACATGTTAGCTTTTACAAAAAATACAGATTTTCCTCAAGATTTTGCAGGTTCTTTAATGTTCTTTTTTACTTTTCCCTCTGCATCTAACCATGTTTTCTCTGCGTTGTCCCTATCAGAGCTACATTTCTTCTACGTGGTACCAGACAAGTGCTGTGACTGGGAGGATCTCATCCAAACACCCAGTTAGTATATCCTGATCACCATGTCTACACATTTCCCTGTCTTTCTTTGTGTCGGTATATTTAAAACTACATAAGTTACAAGCTCCAGCTGCCCTTCTAGTGTTCAGCAGTACAACCACGTTGATTTAGAGAAGTATTAGCTCATTTATTTTGCCATTACAGAAAAATCATTTTGATAACATTTGTTCGTGAGACACATGCTGGGTCGCTTGGGTCTGGAACTATAAAGCCAACTTGCACCGCTTAAGACGGGTGACTATAACAGTTCCAGTTTGTGTGGTGGTGTTCTATTGCAGTCGGGGGACACTTATTTTAAAATAGACATCTTTATGGTGCTGTGGCTCACCTTTAGTGTCAGAATGTACTGGTTCCTTAGTGCCTTAGAGTCAGTTTAACATATTGGTCACTCAGTGGTCGCTAACAACATATCATTTTGTTTTAAAGGGAAAAGTGTATGCAAATACTGTACACACATATAAGCCAAAACACTGAGTTTAAAACACTCCAAGAAGTGAATCTTGGTGCAGAGGGAAGAGAGGCTTTTCTGCTCTGCACCATCTGTTTTTATCTGCTAAAAGCAAAAATATATCTTTCTTTTATTGGTAGATTGTTGAATGTGCCTCTAGGTGGAACATAGAATCAGACAACCATACATGCTGATACTTTTTGTACACCCAAGGGCAATTTAGAGTCACTAGTTAACCTAACCCAGCACCTGGCCAACCCATAGATTTGAACCCAGATCCTCCTTTCTAAGTCATTTTGCTGTGGCATAGTGGCTACACTAAATTAACATCCAGGCATCCAGAGCCTCCTAAATGTCCCAGTGAACAGCCTCTGTTAAATCCTTTACTCAGCACTGCAGAAAGCTGACTGCAGGACAACAACCCATAGCGGTAAACTACTTGCATGCTGGGTTCTATTGCCCTGCAGTCAGTCACCTGAACACAGAGAGCCTAGTTGTGGACCTGCAGCCATGTGATGCTCTCTTAATGTTGAGCAGATGGATTTTAAAGTGTGTGTTTGTGGTTGTAGTGTAAATGGAGATAATTTAGTGCTGTTTGTGTGTGTGTGCTCTGTGGTGAGTCATTAAATCGGTGCAGTGTGGTTAAGTTACCTCACACCAACATCGATTCAGTCATCCCCATCTGTTTAACAAGGCAGTAGCCCTGTGAGATCCTTCGCCTGTCTCTCTATGGGCCAAATGTATCTTTATGAAAGAGCTTATTAGTAACTCACATTTCATTTAGGTTATGCTCACAATCTGTGTGTAATTAGTTCCAGATGCCCTAATGTAGCAGCTTGAATTATGCCAAACAATACCAGTCAATCATTAATTATTACTCAATGTATTCTGTATACAGTGGTGAACACACCTGTCCTGCCTCTGATCTGTATAATGCATTATGTCAGCTCCAACTACACCTTCCAAAATGGTCACACAGCTCTGAAACAGTTTCAACAAGACTGAACATAAACTCCATGACTAAGGGGAATTATTGCCGGACTGCAAATTGCACTGACTTGGTTGAGGTTAGGGGCACCCATAAACTTTACCGTCCCATCTAGATTGCTCTTACTGGGTGCTATCATTTGTCTTTCTCAAAGACCATGATGCCAAACAGATGAACATACTGTAGGTGTTTGCAGACATAGGGCTTGTGGCCTCTTCACTTGAGTGGGACACATTTCTATGCCACCCTGTTACTGAAAGGTAATCGCAGCTGTTTTAAATCAAGGAGCAGGTTGAATAGAATATAAAGTAATTCAATGATCTGTTCTACTTACAGTAGTATGACACAACCACATAATCCTACTCTAAGCGCTTTCATAGCATCATCAGCATTTTTTCTGTGGATGTTGTAGCTAAACAGTGCTTACCTAAAACCATGAATCACTGGGTCAGGGTTAATGAGTCGCAACAATTATGGTGCTCTTGTCGGACGCATGCAGGCGCACTCACTAAAGGACCAATATGAGGCAAGTGCAAACTCGTTATTGGTCATTGTGCAGCCATATTAGGACATGAAGACGGCGTTGTAGAATACAAGTACTCTGTTGTTATGGAAAATATGCTGTGATCAGTGTAGAGACACTGTGGAAAACAAGCACATCTCCATGATTAAGTGGACCATTCAAAGTAAATGAGCCCAGATAAGTAAATCACTGGTATGTGTGTTGGTGTGTTTTGCAACTGATGGCTCATATTTTCTGTAGTGAGGTACTGTAACTGCTACATAGATATTTTGTGGATATCTACAAAACACACACACTACATTTATGTCCACAACAGGTAGAAAAGCATGTATGCCAGTTCTATGTAACATAAGCATATATGTATGCCTTTCATTTATTAATTTGAAACCCTTTGTATCATTGTGCATTTTACCCCTTGTGCAGCCTTCGAGGGGTCAACATGAAAACAGGGGGCGCTCTAAGCTCAAAAACCACACAAGGGTTGTACAAAACAGCCGCAGACAGACAATAAATCACAACACGCTTCATCTAGATGAACAGCTGGATGAACTTCATCATAGACCCACACGTGTTCATTGCTTGGATGTAACACCGACAAAGGCTGTTTTATCCAACCCTCTGATGTTTTTGAGCTTTAGCGCCCCCTAGTTTACAGTGGGGTCGTTTTGACCCCTCGAAGGCTGCACAAGGGTTAATGTGCTCTACTGCTTGTTTGTAGTGGACTGCAGTGTTTGCTCTCCTGGTCTTCTATGTTTCTATGTCAAATACCAGCGTATGAGTGTGTGGCTGTGTGCAGACTCTGATCCCCACAGCGCCCACTAATGAACTGGTTCTCTGTTTTTCATGACACAGTGCAGGTGATAATGACTTAGACCACACATAGAGCAGGTGCCTGTGTGTTTGTTAAATTTCTGTTGATGGCAGAATTCATGTGTTGCTGCTGAATGTACACTGTTAGATACCTTCCTGGATGACTGTACTGTACTCTTTTCATCCATGTTCGTTCTTCATATATATTTGTGGCTTATGTTACATATGTAGTTGAGAGCGACTGTTTCTAATCATCTAACCTAGTGTGTGTACTGCAGGTTTTAATGTATATTGACTGGTGCTGAGGAGCAGACTTGTGTCTGTGTGAATGTGTTTGAAACTGCAGCAGTGAGCAAAACAAGCTGTCCCAGACTAGTTTATACTTTTTATGGATCATTTTTTCTTCCTCTAATTCCAGTGATGCATGTACGATTGTACACTATTTTTACTCTACATCTATTCTACTATTTACTGTAGTTATGTCATTCTCTTCATAAACTGTCCCTTCTTGGCTTGATCTCTTTGTGTCTTCAGGATCAACAGGAGGCTTTAGTTGCATTTCAACACTTGAAAAGTCATTCAGTGGAAAGAATACACAATGGGAGAACATATGTTACAGCTAAAAGTTGGTTTTCGGGTAAGATTAGAATTAGATTAAGTTAGAGTCAGCTCTGGGATTTGTCTGCAAGATGTGATAAATGCATGAACAGTGAATGTCCTTACAGCTGTAGAAAGATCAAAGTATTATGGTTGTGCTCATGTGCTCACTGAAGCCTGGTCTGTGATGTACTCTATCCAACGTCCACACCCTGCCACTGCAGTCCTGTTTCTTCATTTTAACTCTCCTCCCTGTTTTGGTGTACCTCTCCCTTCATGTAATAAATTATGAATGTGTGTTGGAGGAAGCAAGCTCTTTCTCTCTCTAACTCTAGGGTCAAACTATCACTGACCATGATGGGGAAGTGTGTGTGTGTGTCTGTCAATGTCCATGTTAAGGCAGTGTTTGTCTTACCTCATCCATCAGCCATCATCACATCACAATAACAACTTCTTTCTTACACTTGACACTTTGAGCTGTTGGTGTGTCTTTTAAAGGGCTACACTTGGGGATTAACAGGGATTAAAATGGAACTGCTGAGTCTGAACCTCCTTTTTTCTTCTCCTCATAAAAATGCGTGTGTGTGTAGGAGCTTGTGTTTTCTCAATTTTCCTCCTTCAGGCAGATAAAAACTGCCTACATAAAATTTCTGGTGTCTGTTCAGCAATGTCTTGGATTACTCAGTGGATTGATTCAGGCTAAGAGCCCAGTGAGCATCAGGCTGTTCCTATTTTAAGGTGTGTGTCAAACCTTTATAATATCTATAGTGTTGCTGGGACCAAATATGTCTTTCGCATTTTGTGAACCTGAGACAAGCTAACACAAAACAATGAGTTATGGAATTTAAGGAAAAGAAAACCTCTGTTCAAACAGTGCAGATGAGAACATCTGCATTTACAGTAAGTATATAATCTGAATTAAATATAGTTGAATCTAAAGTAAAGTTAAATTCTGGGCTTCTGCCATAACCTGTCCGTAAGTACATAACAATTCATACATGCACAAGATTTTCACAACTTTATACTTTTCTTCTATATGTGTTGTATATCTTGTCTCATGTTCTTTCTATATGCTGTGTTTAGTGTTTACTCATACGTTGGTTATCTGTGTATGTTGAGAGCAGGCAGGGAAGGAACAAGCTAGATTAAGCTTTCTTTCAACCAGTGAGCTAAATGTCCATTTAAAACAAACAAACAAAGGGGTTCTGTTTCAGACACTTAAATCCACACAAATAAAGGTCACCTTCTCTAATTTTTTCATTACAGCCTCAAAGGAGCACGCTGAGAGCCACTGCAGATATACTGTATACAGCTGACCTTTCTCACTTACACATGTGGTTTAGTTTATTTAGGTTTCCACACAGTGGGAAGTGATTCATCTATACAAACCATCTTGTTGAAATCCACTTCTACAGAGTAATGAGATGATACTACAGTACTACAGTTTCTGTGTTAACTACACACCCTGCATTATTCCAGCTGGTTTACAAAATGTGTGCTGTCTTAAACTAGAACTTCCAGGCCCTGCCCAAGCAGCCACTTCGGATCACCAAGAAACCGAGCATCCAAGGTGAGATGCGTACTCACACACCCACACTTTAACCCACAGACACAGACTGAATGCTCCCACACATTCTGCAGAATGAGACAATGAAGGATGTTAAGATATGTGTGTGGGTGAGGGAGACTTCTCTTGGGGAATACGAAAGCTGATAAAGAGGGAGCCACAGTAGTAAAGAGGGTTTATGAGGAGGATAAAAGTCTGCAGCAGCAAAGGTCCGCTTACTAAAAAGTATTATACTTGTATTTTTGTTTGTTTGCACTGCTGAGGTACAAATTATGCCTCAGAGTTCTGCTGCATCTGCTTGACTTTATGGCAGTGTTTAAAGCAGCACAGTAAGCCTGCATTAATATGCACATCTATAAAAACATATTTCCTTTATTTTCCTTGCTATCCAAACATTTTTGCATTTAAATATGGCATTGAACTATTATTGCATTGCAGGATTAAAGGAGATTAGGTGGGGTGTTTTTCTCACATGGCATTATTCACCGTTAGTGGTTTGATGTAGACAGAGGTTGCAAATCGGAAATCACAAGAATACCTCTGAAAATGGCCCTTGTACAGCATGCACTGAATAATCTGATCACATTTGCAGCGGTGCTATCACCAACTCATCACTAACTGTGTTCTTACACTTTGAGTCAGTAAACAAATGTACGTTGCTCCTTCCTTCTTTGGAAAGACGTGTTCATTGCCTTGTCTTGCCTTTGTTTTACACAGTCATCGTTCGATAAACCTTTTCACACAGGAACACAACAGGGAAAACAACGTGACTCTTCCTTTTGTGCTACAGTTGCTTCATATCTATTACAACAATGCATGAAGATACTACTTTAAACTAACATACTCGTACTTAAACACCACCAAAGTCATTATTTCTTAATCCCTAAACTGATTTACGTTTGTGTTTTGCTTTATTACCTGTTGAATTAATATTTTCTACTTACTTTGATAAACTCACAGCCAGACAATGTGCTCATATCTAACTGACTTTTCTACAGGCATCAATCTAACATATTCTCCCAAAGACAGGACAACAACAAAATGTTTTCTTAAGTGGATGAATAAAACATCGAAACAAGTTCTTGCATCTGTTTTACCAGGCTGCGCTGACTCTGCTGTCAGCCTACCACTATTTCTGTCCCTTTCTCTCTCACTGTTGCTGAATTTCTCTTTCTCTCCCTGCTTGAGTGATTCATAGGTGCTAAATCCCCTTGTCATCAAATCCTCTTCAGTTCCTGTTACAGCCTTTGCATCATCTTTCCTTTTTTCCATCAGCATCCCTTCTTTTCTCCTTCTGTCATTGTCTTTAGGTGAGAGCGTAGAGCATTTTCATTACCAATTACATGGCTTCTATTTGTGAGTGAGCCTATAAGAAAGGTCAGCATGGTGAAGACAGCACTACATCAGTGTGCATGCATAGACACATACATGCTGACCTAGGACCTAGGAGTTTTATAGACTCCACCATTTCTTCTGTACTAAGGTCAGCACTTTAGTCCAGCTCTTCACAGCAGAGAGTGCAGTGATAGACGGATCCTGATTGGCTTCTAAAGGAAGCATTGCAGGTTCATAAAGGAGAAGTCAGATGTCAACATTAACTGTTAGGACACGTCTAAGGCCCCAGCCTTTCTACAGTGGCTGTGTTTCACTTTATGCCAACTAAATCTGCACACCGGATACGAGTCCCTGTACTAATCACTATCTTCTTCTGTGATGAGTCAATAAATGTACGACTGCTTTGATTATACAGTATGATGCTTGTTAATATGCTCATTAGGGGCTGAATGGATTTAATTCATTCATCAGATTTAAATGACATGTTTGAGAGGATTAATTTTTGAACCTCTCAGGTATTAAATAATAATAGATGAAATAATTAGTTCTATACAAATTGTTGTTATTAACCAGATATGTACTTTATTCATGTGCATCATTTTCACAAAGGGTTAAAAAGTATTTACATGTAAAGTAATTGTGCTGAAATAGTTTTTTACTTGGTTTTTAGACTTTGTTAATATTTATTTGATACATTTTGTAGCATTGAATTATTCTGATGCATGCATATTAAGCACACGACTAAAGTACAGGCAGAAGACATTATCCTTAATACGTATATCACACCATCATATTAGAAATGAATCTGGAAGAGCACATTTTGAGCATTTTGTTAAAATAAGATTGAGGCTTTCTGAATATTAAATTTAAATCAGACGTTGCAGTGATGGATGTGCAGAGATTTGTTTTTGATCCCCACAGGAAGGGAGGAGGAGGTGGTGACTGTTCATCCCCGGGCTGTGTTTATTCCTCAGGAAGGCTGGACCTTTCTTGCTGCAGGTAGGAAAGCAAGTTGTTGATGGGATGTTTTCTGTAAACATTCACGCTTTCACCCAATATGAACCTTATGATAAATATATGTATGTAGATTAATTGCTTAAAGTGAATTCTTTAGCCCTCCAAAGTCTAAATGTTTCGACTGTACTCAGTTAGTTTGGTAGCATGTAAGTGTGAAGTAAAAACAAACTCCTGTGCTGTCATGACCTGAGCTGGCATCACAAGGTCACTTCAGGGTGTTGCACTGGTCTGTGGTCTGAGGACATAGCAGGAACACTGTCAGCCTGGCAGAGCTTTGTGGGTAACGCTGCGTGTCTGCTGGCTCTGACAGTGTCTGTCGCACGCTTACATAACCTCCCAGACAAACCAGGGTTAGCAGGAGGACACCAACGGGATAAGAGTGAGGATCCCACATGTACACACACACACACACACACACACACACACACACACACATCAGCATGCTAACATATAACAGGCTCAAACTACCACACACATACGTACAGTGTGCAGTTAGAGGCGAGGTTGCTATGGGAACAGCCCCTCCTAGGAAGCTCTATTCCAGACACCCCTTTTATGTCCTCTGATGTCCTTCCAAAACTAGAGCAACTGCTGTGTGTGCTGAAATTACACTTGCTAGTGTCCCTTGAAAGTTTACCTAACACAACAAAATATATTACGTATATGTCACTTATATATCTTGTGTGTAGATGTGTTGTTTGTGTGTATTTATAGAGCCTACCTTCAGCAGGATCCACATCCAGACAGAGTTATAATGTATGGTAATCAATGTAGCTTTCCTGAAGACAATAATTTTTGGGTTATGGAAAGTGGAAATTTCTTTTCTTCAACAAACGTGTGTGTGCAAGATCTGTGCGTTTTTTATGTCTGCATTTGTCAGCTGGGTACATTTCTATTGAGAGATGTCTGCTGGAGTGTGGGGGCTGGACTGCGGGGAGGGAAAAGGAGAGGCTAGCCAAAATTCCCTCAGGAACCCTCTTGGTCCTTTTAAAAACAAAAGGACGAGTGGTTTTACTTTCCTTTTTCAATTTTATTACTAGTAGAGCCCACATCCACAGTAAAAGACTGAAGCACAGGAAAACATGCAGTATTATTTTGTATCTGTTTAAATTTGCTAACAGGAATTACAGCCCTACCAAATCTGCACGTAAATCAATGTAGAGAATGCACTCTCAGCTACTCTGCTGTCAATTGTGTCATACTATCCACATGTCATGGGGATAGTATGACACCATTGGTAGTATTTTATATCAACTCCTCCTTGCAATGCTGAAGTTAAACAAACCTAATGTGCGCTTTGAGAAACAGCTCTATATCACCCTAAAATGACTAAAACACCACAGGGGACCTTTCAGTTCATTTTGTACAGGAAACATATGGGATACATGTCACCTCATTAGGCTTGAAGGGAATTATTATGAATCTATATGATATGAATTAATTTCACTGTACAGTACATGGCACTACGTGACACGTAAACCTCTTTATCCACCACGTTGATCCTCCAGGCAGCACTGTGAGTGGTAGCATTAAAAATGTATCGGATATGGCTCAGTGTCCTAGTATGCTGAGATAATTGTTTATTGTTTTCAATGTCTGCAAGACAAGCTGTAACACAACAAGAGTTAATTACTCTTAGTATGATTAAATGATTCATTTGTGTATTCATGGAAAATGCCTATTATACAATTTCAGGGCATGTGATGAACTTCATTACTCACATTGCTTTTGTCACAGATATTCAACTTGAAACAGTCTACTACATATAGTTAGACCACAAATAATTGAAACCAGTGGTGGTATCTAAAGCCTGTAACTTGTTCCCTGTAAACTCAGTATAAAGTGAACTGGCATTTACTGATATTCAGTCTCCAGAATCTCAGTCATTTGATGCCTGTAAGGATCAATACAAATGTTGTTGATCTTGGCATTTTTGTCACGGGGACAGTCAGGCCTTGAAGGACACACACAGACAAACACCAAGTTCATACACTCACATATGGTCCTTTTAGTTTTTCTCTGTGCTTGATACACACATTTGTATATCATCCCCAGTATTATCCCTCTTCCTCCAAACCTTCTGCACTTTCGCATTCTCTGTTGTACATACAAACATGTACACACAGATTCTGGTCAGCAATATGTTTGTGAGGCTGCCGGCCATGCTGGAAGGAAATGTGATCTGACTCATAAAGCATAGATGGGAGGATATCTTTAGAACTCACCCCATCTCATCACAACCCAAACCAGTTTCTCTCTAAGCTATACAGTAACAGCAGTCATGTCTCTTAAGATATTAACCAGTGAACCAGTGAAGGACAGATAAAGCACATTTTGAGAAAAGGAACATAATAAACTCAAGAAAACTATTTGCTTTCACATACATTGCTTGTAGTTTCACCTGTGACTTGTGTTTAGTATTTAATGTCTCATGTGCTTCTCCAGGCTTCAGGTTGTTGATTGGTCATAGAGAGTTTATCTGTTCACAACTCCTGTTCAGCAGATAAAATGCATGTTCAGTTTGGTTAGTCTTGATAACTGATTGACCTTTGATTGACCTTTCATTTTTCCACTTAAGTAAAGTCTTATTCTGACTTGGCAGTGTGTTTGAAATCATTGTCCTGTTGTTAATGTACAACTTACCACTGTGAAAATTGGCAAATTTTTCTTCTCATGTTCAACTGTGTTTAATAGCTGAAAATTGCTCAGCTGTCAGTCTTGAGCATCTATTTTTTGGTGACACAATGATAAAAGGGGGCGTCAAGCGTAACACTGAATAACATGTAGACAGACAGACAACCTCCAAAGTTAAGTAATTAGTGCTTTTTATCCAATTTAGTTCCACACAACTAAATGTTAAACAGTGGTTTTATGCATAGCTTTGCATTGAACTAACTTTGGTGACCTCTGGGCAGCTATAGATTGCCCTTTTCTCTCTAAGGAAGTGTGCCTGTCTGTGTCAGACTTCTGCCAGGTGGAGCTACGTCTGTTGGCTCACCTCTCCTCTGACCCTGAACTGCTCCGCATTTTTACCAACCCCCAGGCGGACGTCTTTACCATGCTGGCCTCTCAGTGGTAGGTATCTCTGCCTCTCTCTCACAGTCCTCTTTGATATCCTTGCCATGGTGAGTGTTATAACTCTGCAGGGTTTCGCTTTCCTTCTCTCCCTCCCAGTCTCAATCATACAGCAGCAACAGCTCCTTTTCTTTATATTCTGCTCACCTTGTTGCCGTTTCTACTATGCCAGCTGCCCTGTTAGCTCTCTGTTTTGCATGACCAGGACACCCCAGGGCTGCAAGTGATTTCATTGTCATGCTTTAGAAGTATTTTTATGTGTGTTTTCATCTTTTCATCTTATACTAACATGGGTCAGTGATTACACATACTGTAGGTCTTTGTGACTTATCATCCACCTGTCAGGTGTGTGTCAGGGGGCACCCGGTTTAACAGATGACCAGGTCATGCCCAGCACATTGAGCGCTCTACTGAGAGTTCACGTTGCATCTTACATGACATCATTCACATTTAGACAAATGAATTGGTGTCACTGAAGGTCTGCTGTAATCGCTCTGCTTTACTCTGTTCTACACTTTTGTAGTTGTGTACTAGTATAATTCTCACAAATTACATTTTAAGCCGCAAGAAACCTGTCTAGCATTTAAGAAACATTGGCGAACACTATAATGTAACAAGCCATGGTTTTAAAGCTCCTGACAAATACAGGAAGCACTTTCATATCCCGATTCTCCACTAGATTATTGCCTGACCAGCAGGGGTCAGTGAAAATCCAGCATGTAGTTATTGCACTTGCACAGTGTGTGAGACACACTGGAGGTTAGAGTTGTTTTTCATTAAACTGAGAATTGTGTATGTGTTTGTATGAGAGAGCAATGACAGCTGGGATGCATTTCAGAGTAATTAGCTCAGATTTAAGCGTCTGAGTCTATAGGCATCAAAACACTGAATGTCATGAAACACTGCACTGATTGTTTTTGTTGTTTATGTGTGTGTGTGAGTAGGGACACACTAATCAACAATGACACTTGCCTGTCAGCACCTCCAGAAATGCTCTGTAGATGTGTCATCCCAGCGTGTCTGACTTCCAGTACTACGGGCATCCAGAAGTCATATTAAATAATTGTCGCTGTCTTGCCAGCCCCTTCCTTCTCCTCTTTGTCTGTTTTTTGTATTCCCCCTGTGCCTTTGTCCTGTTAATCTATCCATCTTAACGTTGTTTGTTTGTACAATCATCACCCTTCCCACAGTGCATACTTTCTTTTGCTCCAAATGATTTAATTTTCTATTCTGTGTTTGTTTACATCAGCTGATATTGATTCAGAACATCACACGAGGTAACTACAGTGGGCACACACCTACAGTATATAAGCCTCATCATACCAGTCTAAAGTTTGGACACACGCTCTCCTTCAGTGACACTAAAGACATTACAACTCTGAGAATAATTTGAACAAACATTCCGAGAGACTACCTGAGGCACGAGACTGTGCAAGGCTGTCGTCAAAGCAAGACGTGTCTACTTTGAAGCTTTGAAAATGTTAAACATATTCACGATTTGGATTTCTTCACTTGTAAAATTCAGTGTTTAGAAAGAAAAACCACTGACTCTGTGTGTGAGCTGAGTCACAAGAAGCTGAGTGTATAATGCACGCTTGTGATTTGTTCATTGCAAGCAGCTTCAAGCTTCTACATTTTATCAGTCGTCTGTTTTGCAATAGGGGGTCAAATGTTTATGATCAAATATTTTCTCATATATTGTATCGTGTTCTCTTTACCTCTAAAATATTAACAACATTTCATTCAGTTGAGAAACATACAGTGTTGCTCTCCTTGTGCTCATCTTTGTCACTCAGGAAGGGGACAGGAGAGGACGAGGTGACACCTGAGGACCGGGAACATGCCAAACGCATTGTTTACTCTGTCGTGTATGGGGCAGGTCAGTACTAACACACACCAAACTCTTTCAGTGCAGAGAGTGTTGACTGGCAGGAAGGAACAAAAAGTATTCGGTCAACCAACCTACTGGTTTCCAACTGTTTTGTTGAAAAGTTACAGGTGTGTTGGGGCTGATGAACAACCATGAACCACAGTGAACAGATATTGTAGTGGGAGGTAAAAATAGAGCCAGAAGAAGATGAATGTGTAATGTGCCCTTGTGGCCCACAAAGAGACTTCACTTGTCATTTGTGACCCATTTATGGCTCACACACATGTAAGCTCTGGTGAACGCATACAAGTACGTGCACACACTCATCTGGGCTGATAGAAGCCAGTGTAGAGAGGGGAATTCTGCACTTTTGATGGAGTTTAATTGCAAGTAAGGGCTTTAAACCTTTAGACAGAGTTGCAGGTGTCACTTCATAGGCTCACCCAACACTCCATGTGCTCTGGAGTGAACTTCTTGATGTACTGTACTGACACAAGTCTGAATAGCAAAGCCTTCTAAAGCCTATAGTCTGGTATAATTACAGCGTGGTCGTAAAATAATCTGCAAATAATGTAATGTTATTTTAAGTTCTTGTTAAGTTAAATTTAATGAATTAAAATGAAATGTTTGACTGTAAACCATGCTGACAACCACTAAGATTATACAATAGAGAGAAGCAGCATCTAAGTCCTGCTGAAGGACCAGAAACATTTACTCAAATAAATCGATGCTGGTTTTATAGTGAATAATTAATTTAATTATCCAGAAACAACTAATTACATTTTAATATTCAGCTGAACAACAAATGAATGGGCACATCTTGTAGTGTAATCAAATGCATTACCTAATGCTTTTCTTAATAAGGAACAAAAGGCTAAGACACATAAACACCAATTGAGCTGCTGTTGAGTTGTTAGTTTGATGTGCTTGCCCATCAATATATAAACAAATGGTACATTTATTATTCTCCCTGTGACCCGAACTACAGAACATTTCAAATTTATTTTAACAATCAACAGTGTTTGTAAAGTTCAGTATTTGCATCAGAATCGATGTGGGGACTGCAGGGAACTGGGCCAGCAGCTATCGCTCGCTTACACTTAAAGTGCATTTAGGAGCTCAATAAAATATGATGCTCTCAATACCAGTAAAACCAGCTGATACTGTTCTGTGTTCACTGGTACATTTCTACTACAGACAAACATCGAGCCATAACAACATGAGCCCATGAACACTTAATAAGTAAAAGCTATTTGTTTGAGGCATTTGTACGGGAGCAAAGTAGATGTGGAGGAACAATTCAGAAAGTGGAAGAACCACTGCTAAAAATGCAGTGAAATTATGGATTGTGTCGGGGGGAATAGATCAGCTAGTAGTGGTAGTAGTTGGTAATAGTGAGAAAATAAAAACGTG
Organism: Macropodus opercularis; assembly: GCA_030770545.1. Taxonomy (NCBI): domain Eukaryota; kingdom Metazoa; phylum Chordata; class Actinopteri; order Anabantiformes; family Osphronemidae; genus Macropodus; species Macropodus opercularis. The sequence goes on along the minus strand of CM061090.1, from coordinate 14,431,071 downwards.
TGGATAAGACATAAAGGGTGGTGGTGGAGTAGAAAGTAATGTAGGGGAAAGGGGAAGTGTAATGGGTGGTGGGGCTCAAAGGGAACAAGGGAATTAAAGGAGGAATAGAAGGAGCTTCTGATCAGCAGAGACGGACAGCTAGCTCTACATAGAGGGATGTGTTGCCATGGATACCGAATACTAAAAGGAAGCTTTCTGTGTGAGACAATAATCAGGACGGGGGGAGGGGCAGAACAGTGCTATGGACTCATGAACCCATATATAACGTTGACAAATAAAAAGGCGAGGTAATGAAGTTGGACAAAGAGGATGAAGTGGATGCATTTAGTGAATACAAGTCTCAAAAAGTCTCATCTTTGTATCATTTTAATTGAGGTGTAATGAGGTGTAATTTCAATGTAACTTTACTGTAATAATAAGGACAGGTGCATCTGAGAGAGAGATTCCCGCAATAGGCAATGCTTGTTGTGTGGAAATATAATGACCTACCTATGTTCATGTTCTGTGGTTATTATGATAATAATAAGCTTAATTTGAAAAAATGTAGCATAAGATGTCTTCATGGAAAAACTCTGCATATTTACAGTGGACCATAGTAGATCATAGGTCGATTTCAACCGCAACTGGCATCCAGACCAGCTGTGATGTCATAACATCCTTCTTTTGGAATCTCTGCAGAAACCTCCTTCTCCCCTGCTAGCCATCCTACCCACCCATTGGCTTTCCCACCGCACTCCTTTATTGATTTGTTCCCAACATTTATAGTCTGATTTCATTCTCCTACTACAGTCTGCTCATCTTTAACACTTCCACAGCTTTAACTCACAGCTTGCTGTCTTGCCCTGTTCTTTGCCTACTCTGCTTTTATCTTGTCCTCTTCTATCTATCACCCTTCACTTGACTCTGCTTTTTCTGTGTTTTTTTGCTGATCTTGTGGTCCAGTCTGTCCTCTGTCAGATTTCTTCTCCTCCCGGAGTTTCTCCATTCTACTTTAACAACTGCTCAGTCAGTCATGATAATTGTTAGTTTTTTTTAATGCTCCATTTGCTTATTTGTTTAATACACTTGAAAGCATTTTATTAACTGGCACAAGACTGGACACCATGGTTCAACCGTGACATTATTGTCCCACATGTAACCTCTTTCCCTGCTTTCAGTTTGCGTTAGATGACGAGTCATTAGTTTTGCACCATGCAGGTTCTAAGCGTCTGTCTGGAATCTTGGGGGTGAGTGCTGAACAGGCAAGCCACTTCCAGGACAGCTTCCTACAGACCTACAAAGAAGTCGAGGCCTTTGTCCACAGAACCATCCTGCAGTGTCACAAACAAGGTTTGTGTAGTCACATTTTCAGTGTGTCTCCTTAATAAGTCTCAGACTTACAGTGTATAGAGTTTTTCTGCACCCAAAAAAATAACAAAGTAACTGCTTCCCAGAAATCAACAGCAAGTGTCAAATTTAAGATAACGGACATAAGGGGCTAATGTTAAGGGTTGCGAATAGTTGAAGTCAGGAAGATGTCTTAGTAGAAGGTGTGTGTCTGTGTCTTTAGGTTAGGCTTTGCACTTTTGATACTTAATACACAGTTTGAATCCTTCAGCTGCACACACATAAAACAATGCCATGCTCTTTATGGATTTGTGTGTGCGTTTGGCTGAAGAAGCAGAAGATGTGCTGGCATTGGCAGGAATAAGACAAACTGCCTTGGGTCAATACTAGAGGGGGGTGAGGTGGGTGTTATGGGAAGGGGCTGATAGTTCAGACAGGACAGTGTATTTATATTCCAACTGAACTGCCAACACAGCATACCTGAGACCAACACAGACTCCAGCAAAAACTGTAAACTCTACTCTCACTGCGCAAAGGACATGAGACCAGAGTCGACAAGCAAAGGGATGATGTCAGAATGCAGCAATAATAAAACCCACTACACCTAAAACACATCAAACTCAAAAAACTAAGGTACCTGCAATACTAAACCAAAAACAACCTTTAATATTTTCTGCCAGAGTAGCAGTACTAAGTACTACACTTTACTACTGTAAATGAATGGCATCACTTTTTCTGGTGTTGGATCCTGCGTTTGAAGCAAAATGATGGGCTATCATCTCTAAAATGCTGTGCACAGATCACCATGGAAGCCTCTGCAGGATCAGGGGCAGAGTGACAAGGTACAGAACAGTTGTGTACTTCAGCTGGGCACCATGATGATTTATGCTCATCCAGCACACTCTCTGGTTTGTTGCCCCACAGTCTCTCACTTTGTCTTTGCGTTTCTTCCCCCTCTTCTTACTTTTTTTTTTTATCAGCGTCGCCATTTGACTATTTCTTTATATTTAGTTTTCTCCTTCATACCTCTGCAGAAATGTAACAGATATGTTAACATTGTAGTAGTGTTTAGTAATTATTGTAAAAGGTCTATTACACTAGTAATAGTATTAGTAGACTTAATAGCTCTACCCTGCATGACCATGGTTGATGTTTCTGTCTTTGATATGAACATTGTACATAACTGTCTAAGAAAAAGGAAGAACAGGCAGTTCCCTCCTCTTTTGAACATAACAGAGGAGTCAGAGAAGAACATTTTTCAAAGTCCAAGGCAGACAGGGAATCCTTTCTGCATAGGTCCAGTATATAAATACCCTGCTGTTACAACACTTAACCATAGAGACATTCTGTCTGATGCACTGTCATCAGACACAGAATGTTTACATGGGTATGTAGATACCTAGAAATACAGACTGGAGCTGGCAAAGACTTGATTTAAAGTTTGCTTCAGTCTTATACTCTGTCATGGCCTTTGGCACAAAACAAATGATGGCCAGACAAACAAATATGAAATTACGGTTAGTGCAGGGAAGCACAGTTTTGGCAGATAATGTGAATTTATATATCATGGTAAGATGCTGGATGTGAACATGTGTTAAATAACGACTTTTGGTCTTTTTGTTTAGTTTAAAATTACATTTGGCTTGAATCATTAAATTAAACTTTAAAGCATAATGATCTTGTTATTACAGATGACACTGGTTTCCACTCTTTGCACATGACTCACCATGATTCAGTTGCATGATTTAGAAAAGCACCAGCTTTCACGGTACTATTACACAGACTTTAACAACTGTCCAAGGGGAGTGAAAACTCCACATTCCAGTGCGATTTACTGTCATACCTGTTCATAAACAGAAAGACCAGTTCTGTGGTGTGTTATCACTAACACAAAGCACGCTGCACATCCATGACACCGGGCCTCACTGCTGCTCATTCCTCTTTGAAAGGCCACATGGTTCACAGTGGGTAAAGGGTTTTGTGTTAGCTTCTGTAGTGTGCTCATTTCCTATGCAGTTATGCCTGTGGAGTTGTATTTGTGTGTTCTAGGAAAATGGTCATTCAGGTTTCATGCCCTGCTTGGCTTTCCTCATAGTAAGGGATACTGGTGGGATTTAGCTCTAAAGCCAGCTCCATTGTCTAGCAGGCGGAATGTACTGGCCCCCCTGTGTGTGTTGCATACCTGCATATGATAATGTGGGTTTTGTTATTATGTCCATGTCACGTCACTGCACATTGCTGTGTGTGAGTTTGTGTGCTTGTTTGTGAGTGGGTGGGTGTATGCTTGTGTATGTATTTTTCTCTGCATGCTGTTACCATGATCACCCATCATGCTGTATCAACAAATGACTTTTCACGAAACAGCTTTAATTCTGCTAAGGATTTTGTTATGCAGCACTTGGAGAGTCTAATGAGGATGGAGATGGTTCAGAAAAACAGTTTCCAAGCAGTTATATTGAAAGAGAAATGACTTGAGTCTAAATGATAATATGTTATTTCTGGGAAGTTCAAGAAAGCAAAAATCTGTCATCAAACAGATTATGTTTGAATCCAATTAATTATATAAAAATAGGCATAGAAATAAACACTTTTAATCGGTTACAGTGAGGTCTGAGCTATGACGAAACTAGAATATCAGCAATGGATATTAACATAACAGTTAATAATAAGCAGGTTAAACACCGAATAATGAGCTAATGTGATATAAATACGTATAATGAAGTCTACTGAAATCAGAGATTAAAAAATATTAATCATCTAACCTGCTACCTATGGACAATTCAGAGTCACCATTTATTTCTGGACCAGACTTTGTACTAGGGGAACATGCAAACTCCAGAAATGCACCTGCTGTTACTTCGAGCTGCAAGGCAACAGTGCAGACCTCTACTGTAGTTCATGTGCCACCCTCAAGAATAAATCACATTAGGAACCAAAGTACTGCACCTGTACCTGCTTGCCCTACGTTCTGTGCAGAAGATATTGCAGTGTGTACACTCAAATCTATTAAATCTCTTTTGTTTAGGTTATGTCCTGTCCATCATGGGCCGTCGGCGGACCCTTCCCAATATTAACTCTCCAGACTGGGCCGTACGCATGCAGGCAGAGAGGCAGGCCGTCAACTTTGTGGTACAAGGTAGACTTACTGACAGAGTATAATAATATCCAGTTTGATGATGTTATGCATGATCTAAACATTGTTACTTTACTTTCTAACATGAACATAAATATGCATGTACAGTCAACACCTCAGTTTTTTAGGCCCCGATTCATCTGTTGACTACTCACGTGTGTGATTTTCCTCGTATTTACATGCGTACAGGTTCAGCTGCTGACTTTTGTAAAATGGCGATGATCAGAATCTTTAACCTGGTCTCCTCCTCCAGTGCACTCTCTGCCAGGTACAACCAAGAAACGCAGCACCACTGGCTAGGGATGCTTACGTTACACGCCAAGCAAAAGACCGTTATACAACTACAGCAGCAAAATGCACACTGTCACAATCTCGTGTAGACGTGTAGAAAGCAAAGTCCAGGTTTATTCTTCTGTTACATGTTTCAGTTTTATCCTGTAAAACATTTTCTCACACCAAGACACTTGCATTTCAAATATATGCAAAATTAGCATTTATTCTTCCAGTGTTATTAGGAGACACAGGCACATGAAGACAATTACAGAAAGGTTAGAACGTCATTTTCCAGTTTCTAAAAGAAATGTTATTACCAGCATGAAGAACTCTTACCTAAAAGATAAACAATGAAAAATGTTGATGACTATGAATCAGCTTAGAATAAGCTAATCTTTGGAGCGAGTGAGTTGCTGTTCCCAGAGTACTGTTAGCTGTAGCACCATGTGGTACAAGAAGAAATATTTTTGTACAGACTTTCTCTGGACTATGACAGAAAGCTGGCAAACATTTCTAAGTGCATAACACATGGTTATGTGCTGTATTTATACACAAGAATTCGCTGAGTTTATCTCACCAAAACATGAAACATTTGTTGATTTATCAGCCAATTAAATCTGTAGAGCTGAAGCGTCTTCCCCGATAAATGTTGCTGTTACACACTAACATTCAGCGAGCGTAAATATGCCTGAAGCAAGAGCCAAACCATACAGCTGCAAGAAAAAGTATGCACACCCCTTCTATTGTTGTGACTTTGATGAAGATCGGGACACATTTTAGGACCAATTCAACAATACCAAAGAAAACAATACAGAAATCCATGTAATCCCAAAGTGTTCACATACTTTTTCTTGTAACTGTTCCAGAACACAGCAGGGTGCATGGCAGTGAAAGCGTTTATTAGATGGAGTGTGGGACATTATTAGTAGTAGTGGGTATTTTATCTTCTAAGTGTGTTTGTTTCTGCAGACTGGTAGCACAGCTCCACGATGAGCTTCTGTATGAAGTAGAGGACTCACAGGTCGAACACTTCGCAGGTACAATTATTGCATTTGGTATCACCATTAGTAATCACTTATCAAATGCCCTTTACATTACAGGTTTAAGTCTGTGTTAGTTTAATTTAGGTTAAAGTCTGTGTTAGTTTAATTTAGGTTAAAATATTGTTGTAACATTTCTATAGAACATGGTTAAACATGCATTGTTATTAATGTTTGTGTGGCTGTGTGTGTGCAGCTTTGGTGAAGAGTACCATGGAGTCCCTGCAGCATATTCATCAATTTGGTGTCCATCTCAAGGTGAAAGACAGGAACCTGGGATTCTAATCATTCAGAAGTGCACTAGTTATTTGTCATTTCACACGTGGCGAAATGCAGCGGGTGTCACACACTAAGCTACTGGGCAGTAGGTCTAATACTACATACAGGAGGCTTTTCACGCCACCTGTATGTAGTATTAGCCAATACTATACTATATTGTTTGACAATACCATCAGTTTTGAGGATGTATTAGAAAGCAATTAATTGAATGATGAAAATCAATATATGCCACTGATTTATGTGGATACACTGAAGTCCTCTGTTTTGTCTATGCATGTGTGTTTTCCAGGTCCCACTGAAAGTGACCGTTTCTAGTGGCAAGTCTTGGGGATCCATGTCTGAGCTTAACATCCCTTCAGAATCTCCCATTTCTTGTCTTTGAGTGCTCCTCACTGCCTTTCAAAGCTGGTCTTGCCACTTCCACCACCACCCTACCTTTATCTCTACTTTTATTTTACCATTAGACGGTTGTCGCTCTCCATTGGGTTGTGTTCTCATCTTTCTGCCTTCTTCAGTTTCTTACTTTCATACACTTTCTCTCTCTCTTCACTTGTCCTGCATCCACATCACTATGGGAACCACGCAGCTGCAGCTGCTTCCATCTCCCTGTTCTTGCTTTCACTTCATCCGTATCCGGGGGCAACGGCTGGATCCACAGACTGGATTGCACCTTTTTTTTTTCTGTCTTCATCCAAGAACATTTCTTGTCCTCCTGCTCCCTTTTTACACTATGTCTTTAACAACGGCGTACTTCCTATCTATTGGTTTGTGAAGTAGTACATAGTTTTGTAATGATTTAAAGGCTCAGTTAAGTGGATTGTTCCAGTTGGGTAAAGCTTGTATTTTTTTGTAGGTGCTTAAAAACATCAGACAAGATGCATTTTCAATGTTCTTCTGTTCACAGTTTTCCATGTTACATTTTAAAGCATTTGTAGAGTTGATGCTCTTGTTAACTCAGACATAGAACAATTACAGGTACATAGTTTTGCAGTGCATAATTTAAAAGGGACTTTGTAAAAGTCAGATATTTAATTAATTTCATCGCATTAAGCCATAATACTATATGTCAGTCCTTCTCTTAATAAACTTCACTTTTGTGTTGGTTACATTTGGCTGGTTCAACAATGATGATCTCATTTCATTCAGCTGTGAGCATCCAGCGCCTCCCGCACTCCAGCTCATTTTTTATCTGCTTACTTTGCTCTACCCCACTCTCCCTTTTGTCTTGTTCGTGCCTCTGTCACATGCACAAACACACACACACACACACACATTCCACTAGTGCTTGTACACAGGCACACACACTCTTCAAAACACACAGCAACAATACTGCACAGCTTCCAGGCACACTGACCGAGTTTCCTTGTTTCTGGCAGCTATAACGAGACTAAAACTATTTGAGCCTACAAAATTGGACGAGCAAGAACCATGCACTGCTTGACATTTTAAACAAAGCCAAACCCCTATTACCCAATCAAAGTGGCACCTCATTTGTAGCATTAATTAATTACAGAAACGTCACATTTTAAATAAGAATAAAGTAGCATTTGGTATGTAAATGAGAAAAGTTCTGGTTTATCATGCATTTACGTGTCCTTTGTTTCCATTTTTAGCGTAGCACTCCTTTACTTTGCTTATTGAACCCATTTACAGGAATGTGAGACAAGCTTTTCTCATCCAGCAAGTATGAGCATTTCTGAGCCAGGGCAATGGACACTGTTATGGAAATCTGCTTCTCTGTTCTCTCATTGTTGTCTGGTTGAAGGTTCCAACCACCCCCCCACCCCACCCCCCCTAGTTAGAGGGTGATTTTGAGCATGAGACTGGTATGTAAGATTTCCAGAGAGCACTCTGGAAACAAAGTTAGCCTAAAGGTAATACAAATAAAACTTTCCACAGCTTTAAACTAATTTGTTATTACTCTACTCTACTGTACTGCACTGTACCAATGGAATACAGCTCTACAAACAATGAAGCATTTTCATTTTTAGTTATTTTAGTCTGAATAGTCTGACAGCAAGCCATACTATACAGAATCATTCTTATTTTGTGCCTGTTATCATTTGCTATACCAACATAAAGGAACTGAAAGCTATTGACCCCCAGCAAAAAACAGATCACTGCAGTGTCACTGAGGTTGAGCAGGATAAAAATGATCTGAAATGACTCTTGACCTTGACAGTATATCTTTGAGATTAGCATAATTTCAAAGATGTGCATGAGGTTATAAGTGCATTTATCTGGATGAGTGATGCTTTCACTTTAATGTGTGCCATTAATAGGGGCAGGGGCCATAGGATCCACATGAAACCTCCAGTTGTCAAGAGCAACACCATTAACTTCTCCCAGCTGCCATGGCGACTGTGAGAACTGTAAGTAGACCCTATACCACATATCCTCCTAGCTGTGATTACTGACATTTATATTGCTTCAAATCTAATATAACCCCAAATTATTCCCAGTGTCTATGGTTTCTCTACTCTTCTCTCCACCTATGACAAGTATGAGGAAAAATGGCTTACTGTTGCAGCGAATAAAAGCTTAATGCAATGCATTTTAATTTATACAATATATGTACATCCATGTTTCAGTCATCATCATAATGCAAGAAATCCCATCTTTACATCTATACAGGGTTCCAGTTGTCATCAGTATAAAAGAAAGTGTTGATAATCACAATGGTAATAGCAGTCCCAGTGTAGTATTCTTCTATGGCATAGGGAAACTCAAACTAATAGACCCCAATAAAAGCCAGATTGTCACTGCAGTATCACTGAGGTTGAGGCAGGCTGGGTCAGCCAGCAGTACTTATAGTATGTTACTGTCTTTGTCAAGTTTCTCCTTCACTAAATCTTTACACTGATTCACATCGGTACAATCTTGTTAGGTCTTCCGTCTACATTTGGCTGTGCTTTGCGTCTTTTTCATTCACAACCCTTCCTCTAACCTAATTAACTAAGTAGACCTCACTGTTGTACATAACATTTCTAAATCCCTCTTTACTGAAATTCTGTATTGTAACCGGGATACGTTCCTTCTCCTGTGGGCCATTTAGCCCTCAGTTACAAAGTTCTCTCAGTAGCAGTTTAACCCCCACCACCACGTCCATCTATTTATCCACAATTCTTCCGTTCGTCTATCATCGCCAGCTGGTTGACCTGCCTGCCTCCCCACAGTGTGGCTGCATAGCAATCCCCTGCTGTGCTTTGTGCTGGGTGGTTTCCTGGCAACAGGCAACAGACATGACAGGGCTTCGGGACAGAGAGAGCCTCTAGCATTGCAGCAGACTGCTATAGCTAGGTAGCTCAGTGCACAGTCACTGATATTCATGGGCATAGCTGCTACGTGCTACGAGCTGACAGAGCTGCTGCCGTTGCAGTGCTTTAGGCTCTTTCTGATGACTTGAGAGTTCAAACAGACAGGCAGGGCAAGGAAGGCTGTGCCTGAACCTGAGACTACATGCACTGTAGCCTCTGACAGTGGTTGCAATAAGTTATCTGTGTGTGTGTGGTAGTACAGATGAAAACACCTGCACAAATCTTTAATAGTGCTGAAAGTATCTTTAAAATCAGTTTTAGGTTTTAGTTACAAAAGGAGTCAAAATTACCCCAAGGTGCTATTTACAGTAAAACATACTTTACAGCTTTACAGCTACTAATTTGTAATTCCACTGCATATTTTAAGCAAATCATCATGCCATCTTATTGACAGAGTTGTGGTACTGAGGCTGCAGTGCATGTCTCAGTGGTTCCTTTGAATTAGAAGCCTTTGTGGTGAAATCAAAGACCAATTAAGGTAAAGTACATAGCACTTCGTAAGTGTGGCTACATCCGTTTGAACTGTCTGCTTGAACTCCTCAGCTTTTATCATTAAATGTCCTCCTCTTATCATTACCCCAATTTCCTACTGTTAACTGTACAAATGTGCAGAGGTACACCTGTGTAGTTCAGTGGCATAGTTTAAAAACATTTTTGCCAAAAACAAAACAAAAAAACATTTTACAATCAACCCCCCCCTTCAGGCTTCAGTTGAATCAGTAGTGATGTTGCAATGCCAGTGCTGTGATGGCACCATTGCCACAAATTTGTAAATTATAAGGGATAGAATATCAATGCAGCATTTCATATTTTAATACAGTAACAATGTCATAGATAGTATGTTTTTATTCAGTGGTTTTGTCTGTTTATATTTATTGCTTGATTAGATGGCACGTGGGCTGGATTTTTCCAAATAATACCAAGTAATTACATGAACACAATATAGCCACATAAGGGGTAAAACTGCAGCAGTTACTGTCACCTTTGGCAATTTTCCACCTCAAAAAATATCTGTGGGTTGTGGTGTGACTTGCACATTATGGTTTGATGCTTTGTATATATGCTTATGATACATAGTCGTGTTACAGGAGAAAAAGAAACATTTTCCATAGTCTTCATAGCAAATGTAAAAAATCAGAACTGCCTGTACTGCAATAGCAAAACAAGACACAGTTGTGCTACAAGTGCTTACATGTTCTTGGCACCTGTGGCCTCAGTCCAGAGTAAGTCCTTTCATAGTTGCCACAGTGGAACAAAATCCTCACCAGAGGGAGAGAGAGAGAGGGAGTCCATGCTCTGGAGCTCTGTTGCTGCAGAACTCCTACCGCCGCTCCACCACACCCCTCTGTTCACTGCCAATGTGGCATATTCCTCCCTCACCCCGTCCTCCTCGTTAGGTGGAACATTCCAGGCAACAGCCATGTTCTGAGACAAAAATGATCAAAACCAGCAAAGATGACAGGTTGCAGTAAATAATACATTAGTAACAGGTAGCATTATGGCTATTTACAGTCACATAAAATGTCTAACATCTAATGCGGTGGTTTAATCACTTAATAAAAGAAACAATAACTGCTTTCACCTGTTTTCCACATTCTTCTCATTCCAAAAAGCAAAAGCAAAACATGGAAAGATTTAAACATAAAAAAAACATACATTTTGGCAGTTTACATTCATCCTGTAGCTGTTTGTCCTCAGGGCTCCTGGGCATAACCACATGCCATCAGAGTAATAGAACACACCCACGCATGTTTACATACCTCCAGTTTGGGATTCTGTGCTTGTTACACAGTAGCAAAACTGAATGAAATGTTAATAATAACAAATATTGATATAGTTACTGATTGGGTATTTGAACAGCTCTGAATAATTGTGACCATTTAGGATATATAAAACTGCCAAAGTTGAGGCTTTGGCATATTGAGACCTGTGCCTGCCATCAGAGAGAGAGCATCAGACGGCCATTTCTGGGTCCTTTCAAGCACTCTAAACTAAAAGAGGCTTCTCCAGCGGGAGAGACCTTAATGCAGCATAGCTTTTTAAACTTCAACCACCAGTAAAGCACACGTGCACTTAAACAAATAACAGAAAACCCAATAGAAAAGATGAGACACTGTTTTTGGATTGTACATCAGCGGAACATTTCAGAGGAACGTTTTTTTTTTAACTAAAATTACACTCTGGTAGAAGTTGCATACACAATAATTACTACATTCTAACATTAAGTATGCAGTACCAGTTATAAATAGGAGTGGGACTACACAGCGCATTCACTTGAAGTAGAAAACATACATAAATGCATTTTATTCAGTGCATTTCGTCTTAAAAAGTCAAAATCACCCTCTAACTAGCTTTAAACCATGCAGTCCACAAGATATTTTAACTCCAGCGTTTCATTCCAGTGCATAAGGCCTTGGCAAAGACGTTCTGAATGACATTACCTTTGTTCAGAATATGTACCAGTATAATCATTATTTCCCAAAATACATTAAGGAGCGTGTTAAATTTCACGAGGCAAAACTGAGAGCAGCAGCAGCAGAATGGCTCAGAACTGACAGACTTCCAGACCAGTCACCTTTATCGACCTAAACACTGGCTGCGATAGGTGACATAGCTCAGTTGACACAAATGTATCTCTGCCGTGGTGGTTCTGTGAGACAATCAGAAGTTTCAGCACCACTGACACCTGAGTTTTACAACTGTGGTATCTGATTTCAATTTATTAAGAAACAGATAGTTTAGTCTGATTCTTGTATTTGCAGACTAATCGACAACAGGTTGATGCCCAGTGTAGTTTGGCACTGTCAGTGGTAGCTGTTGCTCCAGAATTTTCACAAGTCATGGTCTGGTCCTTGTTTGTCTCTCCAGCAGCAACCAAGTTCATAGCAGATGCACAGCTTGATGTGAGGCATCCTCCACGTGTTGGTCTGATAGAAACAGCTGATGCCATTTTGAAAATAGTACTGTTTCAAGTTTTTAGTGCATTTGTGCCTTAATTATACTTTGTAGAGCATCATAGGGAAAGTTTATATTGATTCAAATTAAAAGACAAACTTTGCTGCAGCAAAGCTCATTTCACATGGCTTAAACAAAGTATGGGAGGAGAAAGAACCACTAGTACTATGGGCCTCATATACATAGACTCTGTCTATTGTGGGGACCCTCCAAATTTAGATGCAAAAGAAAACAAGCAGCAAGCACAGGATCTGTGCCTATGCACATAATGAAATACAAGGTTTTACGATATATACTTCACAAGAATGCATGTTTTCTTTCGCATCATGCCTCAAAGGCCCACTTTCAATATTGGTCCTGCAAAGTGTTTGGATTCCGTAACTGCACTCTTGTTTAATAGAAAAAGAGCTATGATGCAGTGAGTTACATGCTCTCACTCCCACTTTAATCAAGGTCATTAAACTGTTGTTAATCCTTCAGCCAGTGACAGGTAAACCACAACACAAATAAAAGCACATCATCAACCTTTGATTGATTGGGGAGCAACTTCTAAACAATGGTTCCCTGCTACCTTTATAGTTATCATCACTGGCTAGAGGCAAGTATTTCATACCCTTGTGTTGATTACAGAGAGCTGAAATAACTGAAAATAACCTAACCCATTACAGGCCTATGGTTCCACTGTATGCCAAGTGCTAAAAGTTATATTTGCATTCAAGGACGTTTCATGCAAATAGTACAGTTTTCTTTTTTCCCAAAAAAAGAAACACACATTTCTTTTATAGATGTATCAAAAAAGAAACATATTTTCTTTTTCTATGTATTGATATATATAGTATACATAATTGGTTATTTTTTTCTACACTTTTCCACGGCAGGCACCGTACACACACTTGGTACAGAGGCATGCCACACTTGCATTGCTTTTTGCATTCTACAGTTAGTTGGCTGGCAGGCACGATGTCATCCAGGCAGCGCTGCAGTTGGTAAGTCTATTCTGTGTCCACACAACACATTTTCTCTCTCCCTTTGGGTTTGTTGCATCACATCCATACTCATACACAGTACAACCATACTGTATCTGACATGCATCCTGCCTAGATGACATCAGGGCAGGGGGGTCTAGGGTTGGTCCAACAAGCTTTCAGTGGAATAATAAAAGCATTGCAGCAAGGCTCTGGCATGCATGCAGATATGGGCAGGGAATGGGTTGGGACTGGGATAGAGAAGGTCACAAGTCAGTGGGAGTTATGCAGGGTTCATGGAAGTTGTGGGGTCTGGCCCAGGGTTGCAGACAGACTCGTGAATGAGAAGTAGGGAGAGTTTAGGGGGAAAGGGTGGCAAGGCAAAGAGAGCCAGTGCTGACGTCAGGACAATTATGTTTGCATTTTTTTTTCTCTTTTTTTCTTTGTATGTGATTTTTTTTAACTGTATTTTGCTTCGTTTTTCTTTTTACAAGTAGTGTGATGACAGAACCAAAGTTCAGAGTAGTGGATGGTTGAATCGACTGCTGGTTGTATGGTCAGAGGATGGAGATGGAGAGAGGTGTAACGAGAGACATTTTGTCTGCTACACAAGTTTTCAATTGTATACACAATATAAATACATGGCGAGAGCAATACTAATGTCGGTATATTGACTTTAATAATTTTGTGCTCAGTTGCTCATATACTGTAGGTCTGCAAGTATTGCTAGTTGCCATATCTTTCCCAAGTTTCCCAATAGCCTGGATTAACTTTGTGGAGTGTAGACCGCAGCCACTGTAGTTGTTGTAGTTTTGACAGTGAGATTTGCATATAACAATGTGTTTTTTAAAGTTAGAAAACTATTATTTTATCAGTCGGATACTACACCTATTCAAAATGTTGGTTTGTCCTGATTCCATTTGTAAACAATTTATAAGTAGGCATATAAATTAGTAATGTTTAGTTAGATAATACTTGACTCGTAGCAAGAAAGGTGCACATCTGTTTAAACAAAAAATAACTTGTACATACACTGCATACACTGTTGTGGCATGGTCTAATGCCCGACAACAGTCTCACCAAACACACATCACAACTCTCAACAATCACACACACGCACAGGCTCTGACATGCAGCTGTATTGTATCTTGGGCTCTGTCAGTGTGACATACAGTAAGAAAGCGTCACCCTCCTGTCACCTCAACCAATCAGACACCCTCTCCACAGCTCCAGGAAGAAAAGGAGCTGGTAATGAATCATGAATGGGTGGGAAATCAAGAATGGAAGGGGAGATTTCAGCGAAAAGAGAGAAGAATGATGAGGGGTGACAGGGAAGATGCACTGTGTTGATACAGGTCCGCTTAGGGCACAGGACACGCTGCATATTCCGGTAACCATCCTGTCAACCTTCTCCCTCACTGTGGGGGCCGGTAACACACTCACACTGTGCTTCAATATGGTGTCTAAGAGAATGGCTATAAGCCACCGAGTAGGATTGTGTGTGTCTGTGGGAAGCATCCGTGTCTGGAGGGTCTGACCACACTCTGTCTACAATGCTCACGTATAATGTAACATTGTTATGCGTTTGTAGAGAGTATCTGAGCATTTACATCAAGGCTTCACCCTCATCATCATCCCTCCCAAACTCACTCCCAAATATTTAAATATCTCATTACTCTATTCTGTCTTTGTTGAGGTTTGCTGTGGGGAAATAAGGGAAGGTTAGTGGATTTGTAAACTAGTAATAACTGGGAGTTCTGATCTAATTCATGTTACGTTATAACCCAAGGGGCTGGGAGGGTGCATAGTTGGGGTTCAAGTTAGATGGGTTCTGTCAATGCCAATTATAGGGGTAAAATACAAAAAATAGATTAATAAAATAGAAGAAATGAAACAAACTCTTATTTCAAATGTAACAATATAATACAAAACAGCAATAAAGGCATACTAGTAATAAAAACGTTAGTGACTGTAAAGATGAAATAGTGTTACTGCAAGTAGTACTTGAAGTTATCTCTAATGACAGAATAAATAGAAGCTTTCAGAGGAGAGGATGCAGTTGGGGCTCTCAGGTGAAGGAGGGTTGTTGCTCCCTCTCTCTCTCTGTCCCTCTCTTTCTCCATCTCCCCCTCTCCATCCCTCTCCCTCTCCCTGTCACCTCTCACTCCTCACGGAGCTGCAGGCGGTAGCGGCTATAGCGGATCTGGAAGAAAAGCCTCTCCAGCGGCGAGCGGCTCATCCCAGGGAGCCTGTAGTCCTCGCTCTGGCCTGTGTGACGGAAGCCTAGCGATTCGTACAGCTTGTGGGCGGCGAGCTTGACGGCTGTCGTGCCCAGGACCACGGCGGCGTAGTTGTTGCGCATGGCGAACTCCAGGACGCGGCGGCCGAGCGCCTTGGCAATGCCTTTGCCCCGGTAGCGAGAATCCACAGACATACGGCGAAGCTCCACTGTGTTGTCATCCTCCCGGCCCTGAGCCGCCACGATGCCCACCACCCGTCCGTTGAGCACTGCCACCCAGAAACAGGAGCCTGTCGGGAGCAGGTGTTGGATAATGTTTGTTTGGGTGCACTTAAGTACAAATGTAGGAAACAAACATCAGCATCTTCAACAGCAGGTCATAAGACACTTGCTGTATCCCAGAGTCTATATGTCAAACACTGGTGACAGACAAAATGACTAACAAACAAGGTTATACCAGTTCAGATAAAAAGGCCAGCAGACAATGCTCCTCCACCAGTGCAGGACTGAGAGCTTCAATATCAGCTCCTTTCCATATTGATCTATGCTGCAGCTTGTAAAATGCTGTTTGAACATCTTCAGTATAACTTGACTTTTCTCAGCTGCATCAGTTCTAACTTTATTAGTTGGAGGCTCTGTGTTTCTTCTATGTTTTGTTTCTTTAGTTTAAGGTGGACAATAGAAAATTGCTGTTAATTAAATCCCACTGTCGCTTAGTCTCACATTTTCTACAGCACGTGTAGACCAACTTCATGAGCTGTTACAGTAGGTGCTGTACATGTGGGTCAGTGGTTAGCATTTCCAGGCATTATTCCCTTCTGAATCAGTTGTGAATCCACAATATTTAAATCACGTTTATTTACATTTTACTAAAATATCATCTGTTGCATCTTGCACATAAAAAAAATCTGAATTGTCTTTGAAATTGTTATGTTTATACGTGCATGCGTGTGTGTGTGTGTGTGTGTGTGTGTGGGTGGGTGGAGGCATAGGAGTGGGGATACACTTCCATAAAATCCTCCTGACCATCTGTCTGAGTTGGGCTTGTGCCATGAATGAGGAAAGCATGCACACCAGCCACACTTATGCCTGTCTGCCTAGCTGTCTCAAAAAGAAAAAAGATCACACAGGTCCTTTCCACGGATCTGTTTTTCTTGTGAAGGCCAAGAAGGGTTTGACCTGTAGGTGTCTGAACATCATGGCCCCAGCTATTTAACATCCAACACCACTAAACAGCATGGATTAAGTGAGCTATAATTGGGAACTGCACCTCCCGGAGATGGGAAGACAGAAAGAGAGAAACTGACAGAAATGGAAAGAAGTATTTTAGCTTAGGGAAAAAACAAAAAGATAAAAAGCTAACGATGCACTAGACTTGTGTAATATGCAACTCAGATGCTTTGAGGCACAGTGTTGCAACTGTTGCATGTCTTACACGACTCTTTGTTTTCTAGAAAAAAAAAGATGTGTTACAGAAGAGGCAGAGACTGGACCAGTGTGAAGAAAACACTCTTCTCAGTAAAGCTGTGAGTGATACTCTGGAATATGTTTATGGATATATTATGGCGATGGCATTAGTTTTAGTAGCAAGGCTCTATGGTAAGATCTGTCTGAAATATCTCAATAAGTTTATATGGGATTGTCAGATTGTAGGTCCACATATTCCAGGCCCCCAGATGATGAATGCTAGTGATTAGATGATAATCTTCAACGAAGGACAATATGTTACTATTAATCAACTGCAAAGGATCCCCACAGTAAAATACGATCAACAGAGTGGTCCAAAAGTATTCACACATTCAGTAGTCAGCCCTTCAGTGGATTTGTGTCTGGAGTCAATTAGACATATAAGGAGGCTTTGATGTCTTTTGAACACACTGTTTTTCACTGTATGGTCTTTCCTAGTTTCCAATAACATAGTGCTAATAACTCATTGTATTTGAGGTACAAGGTGTTTAAGCCTTCATTTTATCACAGTATTGATTGAAAAGAGGCAACGAGTGTGTCTTTGTTTTACAAAGAGGTCTCAATATTCTCCTGTGGTATTCTGAGCAAGGCACTTGCTCCTTTTGCTTATGGGTAAAGCTCCATTGTAGTACTACAATGCACCACCCTTGTTCTGATGTGTGAAAGTGAGGCCACAGAGTCACACGAATCAGTTTCCTCACTCAGAAAAACAATCTGGGAAAAGAGAAGAAAGAGAGACGGAAAAAACAGAAGCCATTCTTGTCTCATCCCCGACAGAAAGGGTGAGATGAGGAGGAGGGAGCAAGGCATCTGTGTTAACAGTAATAGTGATGAGCCTGAAAGGATCCGTAATTGCTGCTAGGGTATGTAAACGTAAATGGGGGAGGGAGGACACAAACTCTGCCCTTATTACAGAGGGGGAGGGGACGAGAATACTGATTCTAGATAAGAAATAAAACATGTCAAGACAACAGCTCTGGAGATTTGTTCTCAGTGGTTCTTACTCAATCAGAAATCGGATTACAGCATCCTTAATGTGACTGATGTCATTTCTTTAACTACTTTTACTTAATCTACTATTGTGCGGGTGTGTGGGGGTGTTAAATACTGGCTGATGCTGGGATATGTAGGATAGTAGAAATTGCACACATACTCAAACACATGAGTGTAGAACAGGAGAATGGTTTTGATGGTGTCTAACTGGATTATTCTAGTTTTCTTCAGAGGAAACCTAGAGGCTAATTCACTTGATAAGCGTCCAGTCTAGACACTAGTCAGGCCTGGACCTGCTGTGGTTCACTTCCCTGTGAGTCTAACTCTGTGCTGAACACTCTGTGGGTGTGAGGCCTGATGAACACACTGTGTTTTGCGTTTTTCTAACCACACAGTGAGATTGACTGTTTTTTGTGTTAAATGTGTTATTTTTATATTTCCCCACAGCATGTGTCGTTGTTGTATGGTGCATTAAAGCACCAATGATTTATCGTGGCATCACTGGATGATTAATTGGACCCTTTCATGGATTAAATGGTGAGTAGGAATTGCTGCTGGCGACCGATTGCGCTCCACCTCCTTGTACTATACTATAGAAGGTGCAATATCAAATAACAGTAAATCTTTATTTTGTGTCCTGGCAATAATTTCTGACTAGGTTTTGTGACCTCTTAAACTGATACTAGTTTAGATATTTTGTCTTTTTACTCTGGTTATTTAACGGGCTCCTTGTTCTTCTATACACCAGGCTTCTTCCCTAATACAACTCCTTTATAGCACTCAGACACACCCTTCTCCTGGGGCCAGACTGCATGCTGGGAATATGGATTGGCCTGTCATGTATAACACACACCTCAGCAGTTACTTCCTCTGTCACTGACAAGTAAGGGTGTGAGACTCATCACACACAAACACACAGTTTCCAAATATGCAGACATACAGACAACACAGCAGTTACAGTTGAAGGGTTTGAACCCTAACCGCTTATAGAAACACATGCCTAGATTGACAGTAGAAGCTTTTCCCATTCATTTTCAAAACAAGCTCAATATGCAGAGCAGACTGGTGCAGTGACTCGTGTGTTGTCACATGTATAAACTGTCTCATACTCCTATAACTCTTGCTTTACATTTCCATTAGCTCAGGGCTCATTATCTGGCCCCTTACTAGTTTTACTGCCCTCCTGCGCCTCATGTGTGTTTGTATACGTTATGTAAGCCTGCAGGTACATACCCACGTTTTACACACATGCTACACTTTATTATGTGCATGTTATTGTTCACATGGCTGCTACTGCTGAGCTCCTCCCTCCCCTTCATTCTCTGGGTCAACAGCCAATATTGTAGATGTTACATTAAGATGAAAGATGTGACTCATCTAGTTTTGTGTATTGTGTAAATATAAACCAAGCTGGTCAAACTGCTGAAATCACTATTTATTTCAGAATGTAAAAGTACTTTTTCTTCTTCTCAGTAAAGCATTTTAACCTGTCACTGAGGAGCAGGAATAGTGAGAATATGCTCTGGGCTGCAATTAATGTTGCTGCTATTGACATGCCATCTACTCTTTCCAGTGGGTGTCTTTGTTCAGTATTGATTTAAGCAGAACGTGAAACAAAGGCAGAGGCTAGTGAGACTACAGTGCATTATTAATGATTGGCTGCACTTCCTCAAAACACAGAATAGATGACAGACACGCGTTCACGTAATTGCTGAATACAGCTAAGGTTTGGGAAGTAATCGAGTTAGCCAGAGATACTTTGGATACTATATATAAAAAATGTAATGAGTGTTGACATTTCACAAAGCTGATGGTGCTTTTCGCTGTTCTTGCTGACACTGTACAAAGTTCGAACAACATGGTAATAACCTCATGCATTTAATTACTGAATGTCATCAAATGTCTGAATTTTAAGCTTAAATCCGATTTGGGATTTCTCTACTAGAGTTGACAACATATAGCTTGCTTGCTAAATCAAAGATACTAAGTCTCTTTTTTCTTAATAAATACATTACACTAACCTGAATGTTGCTGTTTTCTTATGTCCTTATTAATTTGACCTAGCTTGTTTCTATTTCTGTAGTTCTAAAATGAATGAACATGTCTACTGTCCCTGATAAATGAATGCATGAATATTAAATTACTTTTTTGTATTTCCTATATTGGACAGACTGAAGGCTGTTCCCTTGGCTGTGAGGAAGCATCATTTCCTCTGTACCAGGATGATGGATATCCCAGTTGGCCACTGCAGTGCCTTGTCTGCCCCTTCAGTGTAGATGAGACAGAGGAGGAGGGGGAGGAGCGATACAGGTTGGGGAGAGAAAGAAAATGCCCTGACTCTAACTGCAACAAGAGGCAGGGATAGGAGAGGGAAGCATGGTAGGAACGGTGCTTTATTAATCTGAGCTTTTAGTCAAAACCACCAATGTACCTAGGAGATGTAAAATATATCCAATAGCGTTGTCCTCCTCCCCCCGATGTCCCCATTTTCCTTCCACCAGTTCTTTTTTCTCTCTTTCATTCTTTGTCTGCCACCCTCTGTTGTTCAGTGCTAAAATAGGCAGGTACCGGGGGAGGAAGCTGCTCTCTCCTCTGGACCAGAGCAAGCTTAAACACGTCCCACACACACGCATAGATACTGGTGAACACAGCGCTATGGGACTGACCAGCAGGTATTACAGTGTGTCCTGCCTGCCTACGTTGGTAATGACGCCTCATTAGACAGACAGCATTACTGAGTATCGCTTTCAGCTGGGGAGGCTTTGGCTCAGTGTCTAGCGTTACCTTCATTACATTATATTCACTTTTTCGACTCTAAGCTGCTTTACAGTGACCTAAAGTGAGAGTGGAGTGCTCCAGGGTGGGGATATTTCATCTACATACTGCTTGAGCATGAAAGGATTGCTTTTTAAAATCCCTCGTCATACTTGGCTGTTTAGTAAGTGTAGTTAATGGCAGCAATGACATTTCCTCTCATTATCTATGAGAGCAACAAGCATGTTGGGCTAGTAAACACTAACAGGTCAAAAAACTAATTGGTGGGTTCTCTTGATGATGCTGATTCTGAGTTTTTTAGTAACATACTAATGCTCTGGAAGGCTAAACAAATATTAAAATGAGGCCCCCAGAGTGACTTACAGCATATCCATGAAACACAACCTGTCATGTTAGTCAAAAGCATGCTTACCTAAAGGGGCTACAATCTCTTATCTTCATGTTACCTTCAGTCTTAGTTTATTGTTCCACAACACATAGGGAAGGATCAGAGTGTTTGCTTCAGTTGAACCGTTTCGTTCAGATTGTCTGGCTCTCTGTCATTACATTATATCATTGAGGCTCTATTCACGTGTCAGTTCTGTCATTCACCTTAAAATGATTTTTGTTGCACTTGAAATAAAATGATTCAGTCCTATGTCATACTACTAATTGGAGCTCTGTCATATTAGCAGCTGTTTTCCTACAGTATATTCCCAAACATGGTTCCTCCAAATTGCTTTATGACCCCTTCATTTACACACAGAGGCACACATGCCCTTTTTTGGAGCAAATACAAGAGGCGACAGCTGGCCTTAGATGGCAGAGTGAGTGATCACCGCACACACAGATACACACAGAGGAAATAAAAGCTATTGATTGGTGTAGTTGTAGGGTTATGTTGCCTCAGTCAGAAGGTCGGTCTTGTTTTATTACCCAAGCCATCCGTTGACAGTGTCTAACTCTTGTCGATTAAACAAATTACCCAGCAGTTATATCCCCAAGAAAAAATATTTGCACCTGGGCTACTGCTTGACACATCTCTTCTGTCCCTTTTCTTACTGTATCTTTCTGCCTTTAAAGCACTGCACTCATAAGCCAGTTGGTATTTCATAAGATCACCATCATCATCAGACAACTTCTTACCAGGTAGTAGAGTAGTAACTCCACACATTTACCTTCACATACCAGGACTATATTTGCTCAATTCTGGAAGCTCGATTCTCTGCTTCTGACTTGTGTCCTTCATACAGTGCAGCTACCTGTTGCTCATGATGCTCTGAAGTGTAGCAGTTGTGCAGTAGCTCTGTTTGACTGGCCAATGTACAAACTGAAATTCATTGTTTCCTGTCAGTAAAAAGCAGTTCAACAGTAGCTATGCTGACTTTAACGATCGTTAGGTGGAATAGAACAGAGCATTGTGGTTGTTATTTAGTTTGATCGAACTCCTTTAAAAGTATTGCAACATCACCATTATTACAGCAAGGTGTTTGCGTGTTTCCCGCATCTAATCAAACTCTCCATACACACAGTGCATGCTACTTGATATCCCATCCTGAAAAATGCTTCAATAAATGGCTGTGATGTCAGTGGTGCCTCTTCATCACGACTGCATGTTGGTGGCCAGGTGTTCATTCCCCTGAGCCCTTTCAGTTGGCGTGGATATAATCATTAGCATTGTCCAAGAGCAGTGGTGCCTGACCCCCACTAAACCATCACAGGCCTGCAGCAATAATGGGAATGCTAAATTGCAATTGTGTATCCAGTGGATTACCACACCAGAGGGTTCAGTGTCAGAGAGAAAGACACAATGCTGGTCAATTGGTGGCCTAAATAACACCTGTGATTTATGTTGGCCACATGGTTTGGATTAACAGAGGATAAAGGTGTCCAAGAAGTTACAGATCAGAGGAATGTGTAAAAAAATGATGTGTGTGTGCATGAGTGCAGCCACATCCTACACTGAACTCCTGAAGAAAATTAATAGTTAGACACAACACTGGACGTAGATTGATTATTTCCAATTAGAAGCTTTAGTGGAGGAAATGAGCCCTGCCAACACCAAGTGAACTGCAGAAAGTGTATCAGCAGTTTCCTCCATGCAATCAATAGCCCTGTGATGCACCCCCACCTCCCCCACTTGTGACCAAGCGTAGCTCAGAGAGGAAGCAAGTGGGGGAAGGAGCGATGCAAGAGATGGGGAGGAGGGGAAAGCAGAGAGACGAGCTGCATATTTGATGCACTGCCTCTGCATTGCCTGAAAACTCTTTACACTCAAATGTGTTTCATGCTAATTTACAGGCCTTATTAAGTTTTAATCGTTTGGATGTTTTACGCCGTCTTTGCTATTATTGCTCTTTAAAATCAGCACTGGTGGTGGAGCTTTGTCAAATATCAAACAAGATTTTGTATATTTATCTCAATTCACATTAACCATGATAACACTGATTCCACTGCATCTTACCTGTGGGTTTCATGTAATACGCCTCTATGTCAGCCATGTCCGTGTGCAGAGCACAGTCCAGATAATTCTGGATAACTTTCCTGCTGTAGTAGTAGCGCGCACCCATGAGAATGAGGGGTGCACAACAGGTCAGCATGACGGATTGGGTCATGAAAAAGCACATTACTATGGAGAAATGGAAGAAAAGTAAACGAAACCTGTCAGAAAAGAGAATCACATGTTTGATTTTGGCGGAATATGACCCCACACAGACACAGAAGAAAAAGAGCACAAGCAACATGACATTTGTAAACAGAAGTAACCCTGTTTGTGCTATGATAGTGTCATAGGGACGCCTTGATGAAGAGAGTTTAAGATTAGGCTCACACAAGCGGAAAGTAACATTAGGCTACTCAAAAGCTGTAAGAGCACACAGTATGACAGGAGGAAACTCGGTTTTCAGCACACATGCCACAGTTAAATTCAAACTAGTGCAGCCCATGTTGGAGTAATTAGTGCGATGTGTCGCTGGGGGGCGCTAAGGGGAACAAACGAGCAGGCTGGATGCTGCAGCTTGTGTGTCGTGCAATAATCTGGTAGTTAGTTTACTACACTGCACCCTGCGTGGTGTGTAACTATTCATTCTGTCAGACAGAGTATGATCATACCAAAGGAAACAGGACCATTAGATTGTTGGCGAGCATGGATGCTCTGATTAGCGCCAAATGAAACTGTTTGCGGCACAGATTGATGCAATAAACCGGCCTGTTTGATTTTGACCCGGTAAATGGCAGCAGTAACGATACAGGAGGCTTTTTTTTTCCTGCGTTGGCAACATCAACAAAAGCCAAACGATTTCAGAGCAGGACTGGCGCATTGGCTATGCAGAGGCGGAGGGGGAGCGCCCGCACGGTGCGTGTGCGCGCGGCGGGGATTTTAATGAGTACTGTGTGTATTCACGCGCCGGGGGGGGGGGGGGGGGGGGGGGGGTGCTTTTTGGGTACGCGCGCGCACCATGTGGGCCAATCCTCAAATTCATTCAGTCGTTCATTCACAGCGTCGGCGTGTCATCACACCATCAGCGAATCTGCCGGTTATACACACGCACCTTGCGCCCGGCCGAAGCCTTTTGTTGCGGGATGAGCGACATGCCGGTGTGTGCCGTCCGCGGGAGCGTGCACAGTCTCTTAGCGATGCGTCCCAGCGCGTCTGCTTTTCAAGCTTTGCTTCAGTGTTCACAGAAAAATAACCTGTTTATGATATTGTTTTAGTTTTCTTCAAAAAAAGGAGCGATTATAGCCAAACCCTTATTTTTTCGGCCTCAGTACGTGCATAAATTGTTGTTACATGTACGCAATTCCCACCACTACAGGCACCTGTGAAAAACCAGCATGACGCCACTTTAATTGTTTGTTAGGAAAAGACTCTCGATTATGACTAATTACTACATTCTGTATCTGTCCTTTAAGGAAGATGTAAGGATCTAAAGTAGTTACGCGGACTGAGTGGTTCATGCAAAGAACAGGAAAATACACCGACTCGCTGCACAAGGGGACATTCTCTCTATTTTATGTCGCCCACGTTATTGTTAAGTCTAGTTTCCAATCGACCGGCAGAATACTGGGCATGCACGCACGCTCACAAAACCTTTAGCCGGTAAATAATCTGTTTCTGAAACTGTTTGGGTAATGAAGTTTTTACTTAATTCATAATTTAATGCTTCACATAATCATCAATATAACCGAACTGTAATAAACAGCTTCTCTGCTGTCCAAACTGCAGCAGCTTAAGGCTTTTATTACGATTCAGCTCCAGTTCATCCAACCATCAGGTCACACAAAACATATATTCGAATGCGTGTTATTCTTACACTAATTATTTGTTGGCACTAAAAAAAGCAACTGTGAACGTAGAATAAAACTGGGCGATGCAGCTTTATCAGGTTGTGCGCGCTCCCGCGGATGGCAGCCAGTTTCTGGCAGAGAGTCACTTTTTGGCATCACACCGGTGGAGGGAGAGCTGCGATAAACTCAACTGTCGCCTACGGGACCAGATATGACTTATGCTCAAAGAAACCGCAACAGGGACATTAAACACCCGCAACTGATACTGAGTTGCGTTCCGCTTTTAGAAAGTCTCAACCATTTCACGGGACTGAGCCGACACATGGGCACCCTGTGCAAAGTAATGTGCTACTTACCTGTCAGAAGAGCGTATAAAAACTGGGTCCTAGGCTGCTGCCTGAGCCCCCTAAACGCCGTGTTGGGTATCCTCTCCATGATACCCTCGTAAAAGATGCGGCGCACCTCCTCTTCATCCCCGCGCTCGAACTCGCGGATAAAAACCGCATCTTTTCTCGCGTCCTTGGCGTCTGCGGGGTTCAGAGCCGCGCTGGACGGAGGAGAGCTCCACATGATCGACTCTTTTTTGGTCCCAGGTATAGCATCATGTTCGTCCGCAACAATTTTAGTCTCGCAAACCATTTTGGGAGACGCACAATGCATGCAACTGGCCGCAAAAGACAACTACGGTTCGGAAAAAGGGGGGAGAATGAGGGTGAAATGGAGGATGCGTGAGCTTTTCTTAAAAAACAGAGAAATGATGGAGGGGATAAGACGAAGGGGGATGTTCTGCTGCAACCCTGAGCGTTTCTGACGACCAAGACTTGCCGGTGTGATTCAAGCAGTATTTATAAGCGGGCAGGGCGGGTAGATTCAGGTTCCTGGGTTGGGGCGGCCCCTTGCTGCTCAGATTGGTGGAAGCTGTGCGCCGTTAGATGCTGATGGACGAGGGAGGTGGGAGACACACTCGCTCTCTCCGCATCTGGGCAAGCTTATGTGCTCTGAGGAGACAAGGAGGTGTGATGTTGGATGGCGCAGAGATGTGTCTAAGCAGGGTTATCTTGCTGAAATCTTAAATGAGCAGGGTCCCTGTTTCTTTTCTTTTTTTTCCAGATACTGTGTCAATACTGTTACAATGATGCGAGGCGCAGCACAAAGGCGCAAGGTAAAGCGCGGGCGATGCTTCAAGCAGAGGATGTCTTAGTCAGGGGGACACTGCAGTCCCGGCAGAAAGCTCCTACGCCATCACAGCCATTAATAATGAGCAAGTCAGCATTTAAAATAAACAGATTTGGCAGAGCTTTTAAATTCATTTCCGTCTAGTATACTTGCGCAGTCAAAATGCGACCACAGCAGCATGTTAAGACATAGACATTAATATCGTGATATCATCTGATACTGAGGCACAAATTCAGCAGGTAGTCGCCCTGACGCCTGACCAGGGGCTGCGTTCAGGCTCCTCTGCTGTTGACTGACAGCCCTGCTGCACTGCGGTGATTCCTCCACGGCTTCCCCTTCGCTTTGTCACTCCGCTGCTGTCATGCATCACTCCTAACATAGAGATTATATCTCGCCTTACGATGCATTTGAAACGTCCCATTATCTGTCAGCGGCTGGCACCGCGCAATAAGCAGGAGCGACAATACCGGCTTTACGCACGACTGTGGCGGCGGCGGCGATGATGACGATGATGATGCTCGAGCCGGTTCTTTGTTGTTCCCCGACGCTCCCTGTAATTAGTCAGAGTCAAGCATTCGCTAATTGAACTAAGTGTGTTTGTTTTGACTTATTAACGTCATTATATTTAGGAATCAAGATTTTGCTGAGACGGTTAACAACTGTGATAGATGAGAGATAGGGACGGTAATAACGTGTAATCTCCGCAAGAGATTAAGTCGGTCCAGGTTAATAATTAATTCATATTAATGTTGTATTAAAGCCTCTAAGATTAACAACAATCATATGTAATATCATTATAATATATAGTCTCGAATAATGAGAACACAGGAAGATGCGTGAGTTTTAAGTTCACGCAGTTTATTGTGAAAGCGGAACCTTGCGGTGCCACAGACCAGTTTGAACTGGATCGTCACCGGCAACCTGCTATTGATTAGACTGCATATACCCCCTCCCCCCAACCCGACCCACCCGAAGAGTCAGACAGAAGACAGGCAGAAAAAGTGCTAAGCTCGGACGTTTGCGCTGGAAAGACGGATTTCTACGCGTCTGGCTCTGCAGCAGGTCTCACCTCGCCGGCTGAGGAGGTTGCTGCGAGCATGCGCGGTGTCTTTTTTGGGACCAAGAGCTACCTTCAAGTGCAGTCGGTGATCTCGCCACCATGAAACTGCAAACTTTTAAGAATATTTTTGTTTTTAACGAATCAAACAAAAAGCACAATTGATCATCACAGGCAAGCTCTGAACACCATCCTGCCTGCGGTTTGCCACACCCGTCTGTTTGACACTTCGGGTAAAAATATAAACATACTTCTGTTGTGACATCACTTCCTGTCTGTATTCTTCACAGTTTCACCTTGTTGGATTTCATTTTGTTAAATGATTGTGTTTTGTGTTGTGCAGTTGGGTCCCTGCCTTGTCATGTTAGGTGAACGGGCATGTACCTGGCCGTGTTGAGTGGTCTAGTGCTTTTAAACGTTAGGGATCTAGTTTGTTTGTCAGATAACTGAGAGTCTTGTTTGAGAGTTTGTAACAGGATTAAGTTTTGCTGTGTTCTTTTCACTGTTTTTGTTTTGTATTCATATCTATGTATTTCTTTTAATATATATTTGTGATCGCTTAAGTCTTTCCTGTTTTGTTGGAATTATTTCCATCCACTATGGACCCAGCCTGTTCCTCCTGCAGCGTCTTTTGGAGGAGACGTTGGGGCCAGAGAGGCAGTGATCCACTGCACCACCACAAGCGCCTGTTCACGTCCCTCAGCTCCTTAAGGTCAAGATGTCGGCACCGGAGGACCGGTCGTCCGCTATCGCTGTGTAAGCACCTTGTTCCTGCTGCTGGTGTCCAGTCGTGGTGAGGCTCCTTTGTTGCTTAGCTCTGCTTCCTGGATGGTCCAATTTGTCCCCAGGTCCCACCATGAAGGGTTTTAAAGACTTTTGGTTCATGGATTCTTGGTTTAGTTATGTTTGGGTTACTACTCGGTTGGTTGGTTGGTTTTGGTGGTGTGTTTTGTTTGGTTTCATCCGGCTCATTTAGTTTTGTCATTCATTCTCGGTTGTTTATTTTGTCCAGTTCGTTGCTGGAGTTTGGGTCATCGAGGATCCAGCCTAGAGAGGCGTCTGTCTTACAGTTCAGGCCCCCAGCGCTTCTTCTCTTGTTCAAGTTCGTCTTCTGCTTCTGTTGTGATGTCACTTCCGGTTCCTGTTTGTGGTAATCCTTTTCATCATTTTAACCTGGTCTCAGTATTTAGTATTTAAGCTTGGTCAGCTTTGTATGCTGCTATTCCTCAGTGTATTGTTCTTCAATGTTTCACCTTGTTGTATTTCATTTTTTTGAAGCAGAATCTTGTTAGTGAGTTCGTAACACTTTGTACCTCTATGTCTCCCCTGAATTATGTTTTCACAAACACCTTCACAAAAAAACTGGTTCAGTTGAAATTAAATGTTTACTCATAGACATCACAAGGAAAAGAAATCTAAATATGACAAAAGGTCTTTACAATAGAATAAACTGAAGCTGCCTTGAGTGAGCTTGTAAAACCTATCTATGCCAGAAATCTCAAGGTGACCGATAGTGCTGTGTGTGTAAAATCATGGTGAGTCTGAACTTTTGGAGTAGGGGTGTTATTTCAGTAGAGTCTGCTTTATTTTTTTCTCAGTCAGGTGAGGCCAATTCTTCACACATTTATCTAATACACAACCAATATTATTATTTTTTTTAAAAATGCATTTTTGATTGACAACTATATGCTTTTACTTTTTTATAAGTCCACAAATGACACATGCTTGTTTGCAGGAACCAGTTAGTGCCTAACTGTAGTGTTTTACATGCTAAGGGTGACATGTTTTCATATTGAGGTCAAGCCCAACAAAGGCAAAATGACCATTTTGTTACTGGTAGTAACCCATAGGAACCCAGACCCATTTATACTTAAAGGAAACATTTGTGGGATATGAACCAAACTGAACCAAAATGAACCATGTGCAACACACCTCTGAACAAATTTGTAGTATTTTGTGACACCTGTCACCGTGGGGTCTTACGGGTTAAAGTTTATCTCATATTAATCGATAGCTTTTGGACGCCTCATACATAATTATTCACACACTAGACTCACTTACTGAGGGAGTTGTTTCTTCCACGTCCTCCTCTAACAGGCCAGGCTAAAATCAGAGAGCCCCACATATTGTTCTAATAGTCTTCAATATGATCTGACAGCCCGTGTTGCCCTGCAGCTGAGGGCCCCCTCCTCATTAAGGGTCACATCATGCCACTGCTGTCTCTGTTCTTGCTTTGACCTCTGACTCTTTTCCTCCTCACTGACGAGCCTGCTCGGATGATTAAGTCTTCCCCAGTTTTCCCACACTGTGCTGTGTACGCCAGATACTTGTAGAGACAACAACTAGACCAGTCATGCTGTAGACCAGACATAATGCAGGTGGATGCAGTTCACTGATATTTTCTACTTAATGATTACACTAGATTTTTATTATGTCGTCAAAAGCAAACAGCAACAGTAATTAGTCACTTGTCTCTTGAGCTGCAGATGTTAATAGTTGAACACCCCCACCTTCACCCCACATGTCGCCTGTGGTCATTTTTGTTGTTTTTATTTGCTGATTAACTTTGACCTCTATAGGATAAATCCATGGTCTCTACCAACTTCCCACAGACTGAAGAAGCGTTTCTACGAACTAGAAGAAGTCCAGTTGCCATGACTCAACTTTCAGACAACTTCACCTGGATGAATGAGAATCTCCACAGACATTTGACTTGTTTTTATAGTGTGATGTGTGCCGTGCGGTGTACATGTCCAGGTGTTGCATGTAGGTTATTTTCTTCTTCTTTTTCTTTTGGCACTTTGCACTTTATGTCTAGATATGTACATTTTCATTTTTTGTATATAATTTCATTTTTTGTATATTTTTACTCTTTTGTTTGTATTTATTGTAATTATTTTCTGACTGTAATTATGCTGCTGCTGGGTCACCAGAATTTTCCCACTGCAGGATAAATAAAGTCCTATCTATCTATCCATCTATCCATCTATCTATCTATCTATAGTTCAGCTGCTGGTGGAAAAGTGAATTAACATTGACTTTATTGTTGTTGAAGTTGAAAGCAACTCTGTTGTGCACATAATAGTTTTTTAACACTAAAGATATGCATGTACAACAACAACATCTGGGTTTAAAATTGTCTTGTTGCTGCATGGTCAAGCTTCTCCCTATTGTCTTAGAAAAGACAAGTTTTCTTTTAAAAGTAGCCAACAGAATCTTTGTGTACACGGCTGTTGCAGTCATGTGTTATTTCATCAACAAAGATTAACAAGCTGGTTCCAAAAATGGCCATTAAAGGCCACGGTACTACTGTACCTTCAAGATGCTGCACAGATGAGCTTGAATGGGTTGGATAATGATCAGATCCTTTAGTAGACGTGATTTGTCCTTGGTGCAGGTAATTGTGTGTGTTGGTCATCAGCTGTTGTTGTTTTCCTTGGCTGATCTGTCTCATGGATTTCCCTCTTGTGAGATTCAAAGCAACTGCATTTCTCACACCTCACTTCTCTGGATCCACGTTGATATAACTTCCCTTAACAAAAATGCACCATGGCAAAGAACAACTGGTTGCGTTCTGTATGTGAAATCTTATGTCTAATCTTACTATAGATGTCAAATAAATGTGGGTCTTTTAATTATGATCATGATGTTTTACAACTTCGCGGCAAAGATTCAGATGCAAAACAAAGCAACAACACCTGCTCTCTCTTGAGTTTGTTTGGTGGGGGTTACTACAACTCACTTCCAGAGACGTGTCTCCCTCTTGTGGTCATGGGTCAGAGGCACAAAGTCACATTGGACATGATGAGACATGAAAATTAGGTGTTATTTGTGCACATATTAATAGTTTTTTGTATCTTAACAGACTGTGGTTCATGGAGAACCTTTCCTTAAACTCATTGGTTAGTGCTCGGGCTGCTGATACATATTAATTTCATGCTCTAGAATCAACCTGTTCCTGTTGTGATCATGTTAGTCATGCCTCATAAGTTACCATGGTGATTTAACCTAGTGAGTCTGTTTTGTGGTAGAAGAAAACCTGAGTCTGTCTGGACTCATGAACCCCTGAATAGAGGAGTGTCCACAAACATAAGGAGATGCCAGTCTGCCAGGAGGAGTCTCACATGTCCCCTCCACTCATTCAACCGTAATGAACCAAGCCGTACTATACATTACACCAGTTATTGTGGTGAATGTGCAGTTCAGCATATTTAAAACCGGATCATCCGCACTAGGTCAGATATCTTGGCACATTAACAGGTTTTGTATTTGTTCTGTGTGACACATCAGCCAAGCTGCCTGGTTCTCATGGCTTAGATAAAACGCTCCAAGTATATATTTATAGATCAAGTTAAAAAGTGAGGGCTTGGGAAATGACCTCAAGCGTTTATACAGCGTTTGAGGAACATACTAGACCAGGGGCTTGCATATAGACAAGCTGTGGACTGTTTTTTAATAATCCCTAGATCTTGCACAGTTAAATGTCAAGGACTATTTAAATAAAATACAATCATCAAATCTACAAATGTTTCTCTGTAGCTGCAGTTTTAATATTATAACTTTTAAATTCACCTTCAGTCATTTCCTGAAAAACATTTCTTCATTTGTATTATTTATTATTTTTTTAATTTTAAACGGTTATAGATGTTATAGATTTTATTAATTAATGTAAAGAAAAACACAACACAAGAGTAACTAAATGTAATTAAGCCCATTTAGATCAGAGCCCCGAAAGTTATGACAAATGTTTATTGAATGCGAGATTTGTTGGTCAGAAGACACAACTTTACCATCTCTAATAATTTAAAAATGTCATCATGTGTTTAAAAGCTGTAGCTTCTTTATAGTTGCTGTGTAGAAACGGGCTTCTCCATCAGGCCCTTAGATAGTTCACCAACTTTAGCTTTCTGTCTGTTCAAGCCGTGTGGATGAGGATGTAGTTTAAAGGTGAGGTTTTTTTTAATCTCCTTTCACAGCAAATAAAGCAAGAGCAAATGTCTGTGGATTATTCTGTATCATATCATGACTTCTGAGTCAGCAGGTTTAACTGCCTTTTTTCCTGAGTCACAGGGCTTTAGTCAAATTAATACAAGCTGGAAAGAAAGCCTGACTTCTGTCAAAGCAGTTGTAGCAAATACTATATACAGTTTTATTAAAGTGCAATTTACATTATTTACTCCTCCTGTTCCCACATGTTGAGTTGTTGTTTCATTTAGTCTTAATGTGTACGTTGTGTTGAGGTGGATTTAAGAGTAGAATTTATAGAGTATTAATAAAATGTGCTTAGCTTGCAGCTATGTGACTTTGAATTTAAGTAGCATTATGTTATTTTGACGCACTCAGGAGCCTTGTTTGACAGCCTAGCAGACAAGACATTTCATTGGATGAGCTTTGTGATGTTGTCACAGTACAAACACAGGTGTGATCAACCCAAAAGGCTACAAATTGAAAGCACGTCGGTCAGAACGTCCTGCTCATTCCAGGCTCAAGACATCAGTTTGTCACCAGCACTTATACCCAACTCCAGCTGCAAAACCAAGGTGAGCACAGTACATTTAGTTTTTTTTATTAGTGTTTTATTTTTAATTAACATTTTTATTGAGTGATTTATTTTTTGACATATATGATTTCTTTCAGAAAATGAGGATTCACAATATGTTGATGGTCTTTGCTTTTGTGGCTGTGATAGCTGCAGCACCAGTAGATAACAATGCTGCCCAACCTGAAGGTAACAGTTTCCTAAACTGTAATGATGTATGTTTATAAACATATTAACTGTATGTTTAAGTGATACACTGTTTTCTGCAAGTAATGCCACAACTATGTGTTTACTGTCAGTGTGCCTCATTTTTAATTAAGTTAAATTTATTTTAAATACAAGGTTTTTCCTTCTGTTGCAGAGTCAAAGCTTGATGTTCCTCCTGTCGTAGCGTCAAAACCTGACGTCCCCCCTGTTGTAGAGTCAAAGCTTGATGTTCCTCCTGTTGTAGCGTCAAAACCTGACATCCCCCCTGTTGTAGAGTCAAAGCCTGATGTTTCTCTTGTCGTAGCGTCAAAACCTGACGTCCCCCCTGTTGTTGAGTCAAAGTCTGATGTTTCTCTTGTCGTAGCGTCAAAACCTGACGTCCCCCCTGTTGCGGAGTCAAAGCCTGATGTGTCTCCTGTCGTAGAGGCAAAACCTATCGCCTCCCCTGTTGTAGAGTCAAAGCCTGATGTTCATCCTGTCGTAGAGTCAAAGCCTGATGTTCATCCTGTCGTAGAGTCAAAGCCCAACGTCCCCCCTGTCGTAGAGTCAAAGTCTGATGTTCCTGAAAATAAAGAGATCCATGAGGACAAATCAGAAGATGAGGATGAGGATGATGGGGCCGGCGAGGAGGTTGATGAGGACAATTCTGAAGACGAGGAGGCTGAAGAGGATGACACAGAATACGAGGAGCAAGATGAGGGAGACACAGAAGACGAGGAGCTTGAAGGGGACGATTCTGAAGTTGAGGAGGCAGAAGAAGATGATTAAGCTAGGGTGAATGAATCCCTCACATCATCCTATTTCTGTTCGCCTCCCACTTTTCAAATGATTTGTTTTGTATCATAGCAGCAAAAAAAGATAACAAGAAAGTTGCCGATGCAAAATGTATGAGTTTTATTTTGAAAAGTATAAGTGCATATCCATCCACTGTACATCATATCTGTATCTGCTATCTCTTTCTCCAGTATCTGATCTTCAGCATCTGGTCTTGGCCATGATCTCAACAAATAATAACAATAAAGAATATAACAAGAATTTCAGCATTGACAGTACTGGGGAAAATTATGTTCTTTACACATGTAACATTATTACATATTTTTGCTAATTTGAACAGTCTAAACAAATAAACAGATTCATATTTTAAAGTCCCTTGAAGATGGTAATATTAGAGCTTTCATATAAATCTGTTTCACACAGACTTTTTGAGTTGCGGTGTTACTCAGATGCTCATTAGATTTCTAATATGAGTCATTTTTCTCTGTTTGTTCAGGGCATTTAAATGAATGACTTTCTCCTGAGACTCAGTGAACAAACATACTGAGTCAACCCTCTGGGCTGTGTTACTTGAGACTAGTCTCTACTGGGTTCTTTTCCAGAGGAAACCTGTCACTATTTTCACTGACATGCCCATTACCCAAATGGGCATGTGTTCATCAGATGTCAGATATAAAGCAACACATGAAAGTAACAAAACAACAGCCTTCCATCCAGACAGCCTTTGGATATATGAATATGTACATATTCAGAGGACAAGCTTCTTTTGAAAGTTTATATACAACACATTGCTTTATAGGCACAGTGTTTCAGTGTATGTGCATTTATGGATCAGGGAAAACTGGTCTCATGGATGTAAAATGATGTCACAATATCTCCACGTGGCAATTCAACAATGGGATTTTCTGAAGCGCTGATTGTCACACAATGAGAACTTTTCCATCTTATGCTGTTTCCTCCCAACAAGTAGAAATTCAAGTCAAAATTGGAGCTACAGAGAGTAACCCTTTCAAACGCCAGAATGTTTATTGTTGTAACGTTAATATAATGATTTGATCTCATTGTCAGTCACAGTGAGAGCAGATGCAATCCAGACATTTTTAAATTAGTATCTTTACAGTGACCTGGATGAGTCATATATAACCAGATTAGAATGTCCCAATAAAAATTAACTTAACTACCTAACTAAAATAAGACACCAATGGTCAGCATCTCCTTTTATGATGATTTCATTTCAAGGAACAGGAACAAGAAAACAGCTAAATTAGCACAAGCATCAGTGTACGGTGCAGTGTGTCTTTGGAACACAACCTTTAGTATAACTTTAAATGAGTGTTATATTTATTTTTGTCATCAGGAAGAGGCGTTACCAGCTGTTAAACAGCTTTAATGTCTTCACAGCTTCATTTCACACCAGCTGCTGCTCTTTGGTTTTAGCATGTCATTGACTGTCTTGTGATGGGCACCATGTTAACACTCATCTCTGTTGTTGTTGTTGTTTTTTTAGAAGGATTCTGAACGTGTGTGCGTGTGTCTGTTTCATATTCATGTATTCGCTTAGCAATGAATCTGGTGGCAAAATGAATAGAGGGCTCTGCTTTAAGACCCCCCTTTAGACTGAAATGTCTGAAATTTAAAAATGACTATTTCTACCTTTTAACAAAACAGTACAGTAAATGAGAACATACTGATCATGACAGATCACTGAAGGAGTTTATCTGACACTTTGGATGGTGGGAACCAATTTCTCAGATGCCTGATAAACACACCTTTCCCCTCAGGTTTTAAACTAAATGATTCACAATACCTCTGGCTAATATGCTAAATAACAGAAAAGCAAACTTGTGTTTAACGAAATACCCAAGTAGGACTGAGGCATAACAGTGTAGAAAATAATAATATGCTGCTCTTCTTCGCTCAACTTTTCCCAGAACAGATAAAAGGAAAGTTAAAAGACAGGGAACAAGCGAGTGAGTGGAAAAGAGAGAAACCGAGTAAAGGCTGGTCGACAACACGTGTTGTTTTAGCATGATTCAGATTAAACTGCATGTTCCTGCATACTCAAACCTCTGCGTTCGCCCTCCCAGTAAAAGCCTGCTTAAAGCTGCTTCAGAGAATCATGTGCAGTAAAAGGGGATTTGCTGTCACCACACGAAGCTGAGGTTACTGCCAGGTCACTGCAGACGTTTCTGGCTGGCGAGCTCCTGAGTTTTCTGTTTTCTTATCTGTGTGCAGTATTTCATCCCATCGGCGTTTACAGCCATGAGTGAGAGGAGAGTGCTGCAGCACTGCGACACCGCTGGCAGCAAGCCTTTACCTAGGGCTCCTCCTACCGGTGTAGATAAGGCCTTACAGGTTTCCCTCTTCCATGGTGTAATCCCTGTTGTACATAAACAAAGTGGTGTGTATCTGTGTCAAGGAGATGAGGTCGGAAATAGCAGGACCTCCTAACTTGGCTTCTTTAAGTGTACACACTGTCATAGCAGAGCTGTGGCTGTGCACATCAGCTAATTTAGCAGAGACGACAACCAGTGTAAAATAAAATGTAAAAACATAATCTGCTGTACTCACAGGAGCCTTTTTGACCTAAACTAAACACGGACTGCTTCCACCTCTACACTGCTTAACTGATGCCAATTTATCTTCTTCTGGTATTAATTAGACAAACAGCATGAAAACAGTATTTGGTTCCAGTATAATTACTGGAAATGTTCATTTAGTTTATATTCACAGGTAAACACTTATTTTGTTGAACATTCATATAAATCATGTTGTTGTTTTTTAACACAACAGCACTATTTGTTTAAAATGCTAACATTATTTATTTGTAATCACTAAGAAAATAATGTATACTAGTACACCAGCGCTGAGGCCATTAGTACTTTATTTAATGAATGATTAATAAAGCAACAATTATTTTAATTTGGTCATTTCTACAGAATGTTACTAATGTAGTCATTAGGTATTTGCGAATGTGAGCTGAGAATCTCTACAGTGACAAGGAAACAAGGTAGCGCAGAAGAAGCAGTAACAACCATCAGGATCCTTCAGTGTTTTTATTGATAGATACAACATTACGACAGTAAATGAGGCTTCCTGTGACATAATGTCAACATAGTACACTGTTCGTGAACAAGCAACAATATGACGATTAATATTTCTATTTCCATCCCCTGCTGCGCTGGCCTCCCTTCCCCTGCTGATCTTGCAGCTTCATTTGACACATTGCTCCTCACATGTCTTGCATACACTTAGTTACATAGAGAAGACGTCCGTAGACAGCTCCATGACATTTACCCGTGTACATATACAGAGTTTATACATACAATCTAAGTTAACAGAAAGTGCTGTGAAGTCATGCTACAGTGCTGTGCTAAGTCAAGACTTACAAGTATGCTTGTTTTTTTTATGCCTTGAAAAAAGTCTAAAAATATTGTTGGTAAAATTTCACATTTCTTTCTGCTGACCTTTACAAAAAACAGTATTACAAATAAAAATAACTTTCTTCGATACGTGTTCCAACATTGTGTTTTTTTATTTGCAAAAGAAGCCAGGCTGCAAATCAATTAATTTTGCTAATTAATTTACTAATTTAAATTATCTAAATACTTTGAGCATTTAAATAAATTTCATGTGATGCTACAGTTTAATGTGTATAATTGCCGTAAACATTAATCTCATAAAACACATTCAACAAGTAAATTTACAGATGCATTCTACTGTATCTATATTATACAGTCATATACTAAAAAGTACAAAAGGAGGTTGTTTCATAGGACACAGATGAGAGTGGACCCAAATCCTTTCATGATGAAATCAGACTAACTACACAGCTGTTGTATAAAATCCATCCCAAATAAGGCAAAACAATAAAAGTGATGCTAAATCTTAAATCAAATCGAATCTTCACACAACATATACAACCAAAATGAAAATAAAGTGCCTGTTGTGTGAGATGAGAATTGCTGTACGTCAGTGGAGGTTTGGGTTTTCAGCGTGTGATGACAGGGTCCTCAGCCCAGTGAGTTGGTGGGCATGCAGTCACACAGAGCCCTCCTCTCCGCCCTCAGCACCAATGTCTCTGTCTGTACAACGCAAAAATAAAACGTTATACTGAACGTCAGCTGGAGCCAGAAGAGGTTGGACATGAGCTCTGACGTTTATATGCTGTCTCATCTGACTACATGCTGGGTCTGAAAACGTTTCTGTAGTCCCCTTCCCCTGATTTCAAAAAATGTACAAGCTACATGATATTAATCCTCTTTCCTCAACAATATGAAATATAATATCTATGCGTGTGCTGGAATTTCTGGTGTTTACTACTAAATTGTTTAATACAATTTAATATGTGTATAAACTCTGTTGTAAATTATGTATATGAGGTGTATACATTTCAGACTAATTCCTCATCACATTATATATTAGGTACAGTTTGCAGTAGCTTTAACCAGACACCGTAGAATTAACTACTGAATTGTTCCGAAACGAACACGATTTAAATAAACCTGGTCCAAGGACTCATATTATGAACCTACACGTTATAAACAACACCTCCACTACACCCAACTATCATCATCCTGGCCGGTAACTGTTACCACCATCATAAATCAGATGTTACTGTATACGAGAGAATAATGAACACAACAATGAAATCATAAGAGATAAACTATTTCTACAATGCAAATACAGAAACAGACAGTAATGAAGGAGGTAACGGTCCTTTATTTACCCTGGCATCAAGGTTGAATGCAGTTTTCTTTAGATCTTGCAGTGCCCTCTGCATAAACTCAAACGCGTGACAGTCCACACATGGGCGACCTTGCAATGAGATGAAATAGTTCAGAATGGGTTATTCATATATTATATATTATTGGATGATCTGTTGTTGAAACAGGTTATTTCAGTGGATGTCTTTGAATTTATCAGCTGCAGTCAATAAGCTGTACTTAGAGAGAGGTTTTCCACGGTGTCGAATGCGGGCAAGGTCAGATTCAGCTTCAGACGCTGCTAACCCTGAGAGGTCCAGGCTTCTTTCTTCAAACCTCTCGCTGTGTTGGAGCTGATGAATGTGTCTCAGAGGAGCAGCGCAGGCCCAGTTTCATGCTGTGATGTATACACCAATTAAGATGACCTACAATCCCCACTCAGAAACCCCTGGCGGGACCCGCTATCATTAGGCGGTGTAAAAATAAAGCCTTGGCAGACCTAATTACACGTGAAGACTATTCAAACCCCGCTGAGCAGACAGGAAAACCTCGTCTTCTATTTAAATACACCTACTTTCAGCGGGGATGACAGTCCCGGCGTCTTGATCCGCGTCAGCCGCACCGAGGCAGAGGAGCTGGACCGTCAGAAGCAGCGCCGCTGCCTGCAGATACCCGCTGGACGCCATGGACGTTTTCACGCTCACTTACCTACAACACTGAGGATGAGCAGGTGTTTGGTTGTTATAAACGTAACAAAATGTCCAGCACGGCCGCGAATCAAGTACATCGCTAAACACAAGGGGCTTTGTTTAGAGAAAATTGCCCGTTTTCAGTAAATGTGCATTTTAAAGCTATAGTCTACAGTCTGTTCTCAAGAATAATTGTTCCTTTCGGAAAGTGTGTGATAACCCACCGTTAATCAGTCGATGATAATTCGCAGATCGGCGCAAGATGCTACCTAGGACTGTTTGATGTAGATTCTGGCGGTGCGCATGCGCGTGATTGGCCTTGGCCCACAGTCAAGATTTCCGATGCTTTTCAAAATAATTTTTATTATTAAAGCTTTTTTTTTTTCAAATAATTTTGGCTCACGATTGAAACACCCATCATTTTGTAAAATGTAAGCACCCTTCCCTCAGGTTCAGTGTATATCTGTTCATCATGACTCATTCATTCTGATATTCACATATTATGACTGCATTATATTATATATTAATGTATCTGTGAGATTGTGTTGAAATCATCAACATCATATATCGCTCAAACCACGTGTTTGCGCAGCCTTGCATGTCTGGAAAACTCTGATAAGTAAATGGATGGATGAATAAATAAAAGTGCTTGAAGTACGTTGATAGTGGATGTGATATTAAGCACCATTATCATTTTAAATGGTTGGCCTGTATGTACGGACGCGTAACCTTCACTATTCATCCCATCAGCCGTAGTGTGCGCTGTGTTGATGACCCCCCCCCCCCTTTTTTTTTTCGGGTGGGCGGGGTCCTGACTGCTGTTTTCTTAGGTAGCCTGTTAAAATGCCCGAACTCAAAACACTTCTTTTTCCAAGATGGCGTCGATGAAGGACAGCGACACCGGCCTGTGGCTTCACAACAAACTAGGATCCACGGACGAGCTGTGGACGCCGCCGAGCATCGCCTCCCTGCTCACCGTGTCTGTAATTGACAACATACGGCTGTGCTTCTCCAGCTTATCGCCCCCGGTGAAGCTTAAACTCCTGCTCGGGATGCTGCATCTTCCCAGGCGGACCGTTGACGAGGTGGGTTGCTACGCGCTAGCTAGCCGCGCGTCTGACAGGAAGAATAGCTCGCACCAACTTTAACGCACATACGAGAAACTGTCCCCGCGTTGCTCCAACTAAACCCGCTGCTCCTCCTTACGCCGCTGAGCTTGCTCGAAACTCGTAACCGCTCTGTTTAATTAGCGTTATCTTGCAGGCGGGGGGTTGATGCTAGCTAGCGTCAACTTAAACCCCCCGCAAACCGACGTTAGTCCTGCAGCTTAGCCTTAACTTTTACCTCGGGTTCAAGACAAAACCGTTTTACACGTTCGCGTTCAGCTTGGGTTGAAACGGGAGCAGCGCGTCCCGAGCTCTCAGCGGCGTTCGCGGTCAGCTACGGCAGGTAACCGTACTCTGGCGGGTCTCGTACAGACATTGTGGTGGGTTGGGCAGAGCGCAGTTTGATCGAGCCGGAGGGCGGAACCAGCTCCCAGTCCGACATATCAGCCGTTCAGCCGCCGACAACGTTACGCAGCCGTCATCAGCAGTAGTTTCCAAGGTTAAGGCGCTGTGCTGTCAGCAGTGGGGCGCAGGAAATATTAGGCTGCTACAGTCAATGATAATAAAACATCCCTCTGCCTTCTGCTCCGAGGTACTACTGTGTTATATGACAAAGAACAGCAACAGGCTGCGACGTGCGAGACGTTCGAGTGAGATGTGTGCGGAAAATTAACCATATAAATGAAAAAACGTTATCGTTACACAAGCAGATGTGTGTTTGTTTGTTTATTTATTTATTTAGGCACATTAGGAGAAGTAAACCTATTGATATATTTATGGATTGTATTAAGGAAACTGCCAGTGAGTGTCTATGAAATGTAGTTTTTATGAGGTGCAAAAAGAAATTAATACGAGTTTTTTCTGTCTTTACTTCATGTTACGTTTTCACAAATGCATCATTACATGATCTTAAGCCTGTTGCTTGTAGAAATGACCAAAACTAAATTTGATTTTAAAAAGGATAATACACTATTACTTCTCACATGTGAGAACCTGAAGCTGCAACACTGCTTAATGTCTGGTGTAGAGTCAAAGGATTGAAAGTACGTTTTGACAACATAGTATATACTCTGATAATAATAGGTTTATAACTGATCAACTTTTCAGACGGTGGCAGGCAGATTATCTTTTATTTACACTGTGTTTTTTTTACTAACGCCACCTTCTCTGCAGATGAAGGAGGCCCTGTCAGAAATAATTCAGCTCGCTACGGTGGACTCTGAGCCCTGGGTGCTGATGGTTGCAGACATCCTGAAGTCCTTCCCAGAGACCGGCTCTCTTAATCTGGATTTGGAGGAGCAGAATCCAAATGTGCAGGATATTCTAGGAGAGCTCAGGGAGAAGGGTACAGAATAAGACTGTTTGCCTTTAAATAATGTTTGCTGTAGTGGGCACTCACTCACATCCACTTATTTATATAGTTATAAATGTAAATATAGTAATAGGACAATTGTAAATGTTCATGAAGAAGTATAAGGAAAACCCACAGTAGTTCTTGTTATGAAACCTTTTTATTTAGTTAATAATTAATGTTAAATGTAGGACGTGTTGGGCACAGCAACATTATGAGAAGTACTTGCACCATACTTTTTGTAAAAGCACGTCCACCTCATGGTTGATTAACCATTAAACAGTCTCGTGATGTAGACAAACATTACACAGGGTGTCAGTATTTCCTGCCTTACCCACTATGACACTTTTATTGTGGTGGAGAGTAGGTCAGGTGGAGTAAAGGCTAAGACAACATTAGTTGAAAGAATTTAAGATGGAATTATTTTGCCACAGTCTCTGCATGTGATGTAATTATTTGGGTTGGCCAACACCCACTTGTGACTTATTTGTATTCTGAATGTCTAGGACTTGCTGCAAAGCGATCGCTCATCTGATCAGAGGTGAATGTACACAAGGATGTTTTCTTAATGTGCAGCCATCTTATTTCATATTCTCTTTTACCTTAGTGGGTGAGTGCGAGGCATCGGCTATGCTTCCTCTGGAGTGCCAGTATCTGAACAAGAGTGCGTTAACAACTTTGGTGGGACCCCTTACACCCCCGGTGAAACATTTCCAGCTGAAGAGGAAGCCCAAGAGTGCAACCCTCAGAGCAGAGCTTTTACAGAAATGTAAGTTACTGTAATAGCTCACCAGTTAAGTGCCAGTAGCCTGTCTTCTCCAGTATTGTTTTTATCTTCTGCTGCCTACTGTTAATTATTGGTTAGATGTGGGTCTCAGTTGTATACAAGGTCAAAGATATTAATTTTTTTGGCTTATACTTGTACTGTAAGCTCCAGTCATTTTAACACCCTTCTCTTTCAGCCTCAGAGACAGCCCAGCAGCTGAAGAAGACAGCAGGAGTGCCTTTTCATGCCAAAGGAAGAGGACTGGTCAAAAAGATTGACACTACTAGTGAGCTGCAGATGAACAAAATACAGTGTTAGTGCTAATTTGAACATGAACAGAACATGACTTTCTGGTTTGTGATTTTTTTTTTACACCCCAGCTCCCCTCAAAGGAATTCCTAAGGCTCCGTTCCGCAGCCCTACTGCCCCCAGTATATTCAGCCCTCCCAGTAACCGCACACCTATTGCCCCTGCACGGACACCTCTGCGTAAGGAGAGGGGGGTCAAGGTAATAGTTAATCAGAGTCCTGCCAAATTCTTTTATATGTTGCTTACAGCCATAAAGATGTTTTAGCTTCATTCAGCTCCCGAGGCTTTATGCACCATTCACTTGTTTTCTTCTTCTTAAGCTGTTAGATATTTCAGAGCTGGACATGGTTGGAGCTGGAAGAGAGGCTAAGAGGAGAAGAAAGACTCTGGGTAATTATATTCCACCCTTCATTGCTTTAAAGATGCATCATAAACTTGTTGGTAAAGAAAATATGGTTATATTGGTTCTTACACTCCCTTTTTTTGCTGTAGAAACAGAAGCTGGAGAGAAAGCAGCCAAAGAAGAAGCAGTGGTGGAAAACACTACACCCGACTATGCTGCCGGCCTCGTCTCTGCACAGGTATCTTTTACAGTCACATTTTACTGATACCTTGTTGTCCTTGGATATATCTGGTTTATGTGCTTTGACCACCCAGAGACCCCCAAGTTCACCGTTTTGTTTTTCAGAAACTGGGGGCATTAAACGAGAACCCTCTGCCTTCAACCAGCTACCTACCAGCCACACCCAGCATGGTTCCCTCTTCCTCATATATTCCCAGCTCTGAGACCCAACCAGGTTAGACCAAAACTACAGCTTTTTCTCCTCTTCCTCTGCTCAAACATAGTGGAATAAATACAGTTAATAGACCAACTAGATGAAATCTCTCCTGTTTTTGTTTGTTTTAATCAACCACCTCTAAAGCAAATGCTGGTGGATCAGGCAGGGACACTCTGCAGTCGGCCCGCCAACCAGAGGAGTCGGCGACAGCAAGCACTGGTGCCACCACTACCTTACCGGGACAGTACAAACAGAGGACGCCTATGTACAATGCCAGCACCACAGCAAACCCTGCAACCCCTACATCCCCCAGCACACCAGCCTCCACCCCTGTCAACAATGGGCCTCCGGCAGCTGCAACTGCCAGCCAGCCAGAGACCCCCACCCAGCCTCCCAGCACTCCTCAGACCCCCACCCCGACACCAGCTCCTACACCATCACAGCCCCAGCCCAAAAAGAACCTGTCCCTTACGGTAAGGTGTAGGACAAGACCATGGGTAGTTTTGAAAGATGTGTAGTTATATGTATTCCCCAAACTTGGTATTATTGAATCTGCTTGTTCAGTTTTGTTTCTTGAGGCTCCCGCTGTTCTTCTCAGTCAGTTAAGTTTTCAGTTTTTCTTCTCCTCAGAGGGACCAGATGTACGCTGCCCAGGAAATGTTCAAGACAGCCAACAAGGTCACAAGACCAGAGAAGGCACTCATCCTGGGCTTCATGGCTGGATCAAGGGGTACGGCCATACATCGCATACTGCATTCTACATTCTGTGACGGCTTTATTCTTATAGCTTGGTTTTGAGCTTGGTGTTTGTCCCTCATATCTGAGTGGGTAATGCATTTATTTATTAGCTAACTGAAAAATTAGATTCATTGAATCTGCAATTCTGGTTTTAAATCCTAAACACTTGCACACACACTGTATGATAACACTTTTGCTTTCTGCCGTCTCTTTTAGAGAACCCATGCCCGGAGCAGGGGGACATTATTCAGATCAAGCTGAGCGAACACACAGAGGTTCTGCCCAAAGCCGACGGCACCGGCAGCACCACCATGCTGGTGGACACAGTTTTCGAAATGAACTACTCCACGGGGCAGTGGACCCGCCTCAAGAAATACAAACCCATCACAAATACTTCCTGAAGCTCTTCACTTGCTCAATGCCACACACACGGTTTCTTATCCATGTCAGCAAACATGTTTACATATTTGAAAGTATTTGCATACACATTTGGGCAAAATCCAGCACTGGCAGGGTAAGAAGTGTCAAGGAGAGAAAGGTCCTCCCTTTTCTGGCACAGCCAAAAT
This sequence comes from Macropodus opercularis, assembly GCA_030770545.1. Lineage (NCBI taxonomy): Eukaryota > Metazoa > Chordata > Actinopteri > Anabantiformes > Osphronemidae > Macropodus > Macropodus opercularis. The sequence continues at coordinate 14,386,280 of CM061090.1, read as the reverse complement.
GCAGGACTGCAAAAATGTTTTGTTTTGTTTTTTTAGTCCTTTTCCTTACCCTTTGAGTATTTCTGTTTTAAGTCTCATGTGATTCCTGATTGATGCTGTGGTCAGGAGTGGTGAGAGTTGGTCAAGTCTGGGCAGAGAAATTACTGTCACAGCAGGCACCTTCAGCATTTGTACCACGGTACAAACATGTCATGTGGCTAGAAAGCGACGACGAGCTGTCTGTATTTTTCTGTATGAATGTGACAATAACCGCTTCTTACGTCTTTCTGAACAGAATGATAGTTTGTGATGGGAAACTGAACCACAATGACAGTCATCATAGAGGTGACCAAAAAAGAACGGTTCTGTTTGGAGACTCCTGGTGGATGTTTAATTATTTTTTCATCACTTTTTTTCAGAAGGGAAAAAATAAAGAGACAGACTCCGGGGGATATTTGTCATCTTTCCAACTCACTTTGAGCTGCTACTGACCTCGCTTTTATTTCGTTTAAGTGCTATTTGCTGGGTTCTGCCAACTGCCTGCTCACTTATGACCCTCTGTTTAGATTTCTACTCTGCAGACACTGAGTCTAATCTGTCTTGGCAGGAAAGAAATTATGAATTGTTTGTTTAAAGATCTGTTCATCCTGTAATTGGTAACTTTCTACTTTGACTACCACAAAAATGACTCCACATTTTTTTTTAATTTATTTTTATTTCTTGGTAGGTGTAAGGTGATTGGTTAACCTCCAGCTTAGTTACAGTGTTTACTGTGTACCTGAATATATGAATTACTAAATGTACACCTTTAAAAAATGGTAAAAGTAGCATTTTGTTCTCTTAGTCTGATCAGCTAAAGTAGTCTAACACAAAACACGTCAAGCTGTAAAAACCTTGCTCTGACAATGTGAATGATTAAAACATTTGGCTAAATGTAAAATTCTGTGCTTTAAGCCTGTGATCCTGGCACAGCAGGTTAAATTATTTATTCCGTGGCTTATTGGAAAAGTCCAATCCAAAGTACAAAAATCAATATTTTGCACATGATGGCGTACAACAATCGTGATCCAACGAGCTGGAGATTCAGAATTCACCGTGTGGTTTTATTTGGCTCCGGGGTCTCTCCACCCTCCAAATGCCTTCTCCAGGTACAGAGCCACAGCCAGCGTTAGATGGTCCTGCAGCTTCCCAGCAACAACCTGCACACCCAGCGGCAGACCCTCCTCACCCAGACCCAGAGGACACTGGGTGACGGGTAGCCCAAGGATGTTGAAAATACCTGTGGTGAGAGAACAAAGGACCTTTATCGGTGTAAGTGAGTTTGCATTTTGGTGTTTTTCTGTATAGTACAAAATAATTCTGTACAGAATCTGACTGACTTGGGAACTGTTCTGAATGTTAGTGTCCAGGATGGTGAGTTTGAGTAAGATAAGACAAGGTATTTATAACAAAAGTAGTAAGAGGAACTAAAATATTGTGTATAAACATTTTTGTAACTGCTGAATTTCAAAAATCAATGTATGTGATAAACTCACGGATGAGTCGTTAAAAACCTGGCAATGACGTATCAGCTGGTTACAAAATGCTCCTAGTCTGCTGTGGTAACTACTGAGATCACTTCATGGGGGGTGATGATTACTGACCTGTGTAGGCAAAGTCAAATATTCGGAAGAGTGGGTGGTGGTGTTTGGGTGCCACTCTGGGGTGTGGGGGGTAAAATAAAACACCATCATTGCCCAACAGCTCGTCCACATCTTTCTGCAGCTTCTCTTTCTTCTGGATTATGGAGGTGCAGGATTTAGACACACGGGTCAACTCCATCAGACCCAGACCTTAAGATGTTTCATCCAAAACCAAAATGTATTAAAATTAAAGTAAAAATGTCATTATTACATTATACACTAAATGTTCCTCTTACTAATGGCAGCCATAGTATGCTCAGACTTTCCAAACATCCATTTCAGCAGCTCCCACACAGGCCACACTGGTGGTCCTGGCTCCCCCATCAGCGCAGCAAATGCCTGAGGAGGCTGAAGGAAGGAAACACTTTAAAACCTAAGACATGAAGCACACAGATGTTGTATTTGAGTAGATTTGGTGCTTTGCCATCAGACTCTGTAGCCAATCACTGACAGGACTTACTGTCCTATGAGTGTTACCTCAGCACCAAGCTTTCACCTAAAACACTTCACTTACTTCATGAAGTGTAGCTGATGCATGTAAAGGCTGAAAGCAAACAGCAGTTGCTGCTTACAGTGTAATGTTCTCTGCAGCAAAGATGACTGAGTGTATGTGACACTGTGCCCTGGCAACTAAACAGATTAGGGAACCATTTCTGGGCAGCAGACTACAATAGCTGCAGTGATTAGGACTGTGCCTGTTTTCTGTCACTGGGTTCATGGAGTCAGTCTTGGAAGAAAACAGTGACCAGTACCTGAGGAACAGGCTGGTGAAAACGCCAGCTAAAAACGTGGACATTACCTGCTGTCCAGTCTCGTGTCTACAGACACGAGGGGAACACAACTGTGGATCGGGCTGTCATGTGTCATGTAGACCCACCTTGCCCTCCTTGTCAGGGAGACCCATGTAAGTGTTCCATATGTGGAAGCTGTAGCGCAGCTCAGGGAAACGCACTTCTTGAACTTTCACTCCGAGTTCAGCCTCCAGATGCTTCACCACCTGCAGAAAATCCCAGGGAGACTTCAGCTCTGAAAAGCTTTCTGGTGTGCGCAATGTTGTACGTTTTGCAGACTAGAGACGGATTCCACACACCTTCCTCTGCATGTCTATGAGCTCTTTGCTTACAGGAGACGTCAAAGGACAACCGCCATCATGAGGAATGGTAAAAAAACGTAGCTTCCTCAGATCAACCTTTGTGTTTAAGGACAACCTGAGAACAGTGTGAACACATAATGTGAATTAACCAAACGATCTTATCAGAGAACGGCTCTTTGCCCTACTCTCGTCTACCCAAACCTGAACCACTGGTGGCAGGTGCATTTTGTTCCTCATTAATCCGTAAGCCCACGTATTGATCAGTGTTTACAGGCTGCTAGGCTTCCTATTCTTCCCTGCTTCTGCATCGCTGTGTATCCTGTTTCGTAATGGAACGGTGTGTAAACGTTTGCATTTATACAGAGGATTGTTGGAATAAAGAACTGAACTGAAATATTCTAGATGTATAAAAGGTTGGTTTTCCTGCCTCCTGTCTGTCTGTAAGTATGTGTTTAACACGTACACAAACACAGAACATGCTTTACTGTCTGTGCTGGATCAACTATCATTGCATTAAAATATCAAGGGAAAGGGAAAGACCAACATGTGAGCTTTGGGTCCCGCCATGATCTTCAGCATAGGCAGCAGGTCCTCAGCGTAGCGGCACATGGGCCCGGAGCTGACGTACTCATCTTGTCTGCCAGAGACAGGAGGGTGCTGGTTGTCACAGGACACGACCCCTGCAGAAACACACACAGCGCAGAGAATGCATTCTGAAAAACTATTTGCATTCTTGGGAGCAGTGGATGCAGCAAAGCGAAATATGCTCCTCGTATAATTGATGGCAGAGTCAATATACATCTAATGCATTTCTCTTACCAGGAGTGGTTTTATGCCCAAACACTCCATTGAAGAAAGAGGGGATACGGATGCTGCCGCCAATGTCTGAGCCAATGCCAATGACTGCGCCTGCTCCTCCCAGTATACTGCCCTCTCCACCTGAGCACAGCAGGGGAAGCAGGAGTAAAAGACAGCTCATCTACACTGTAACCTGGAGTTGAGGGCTGTCTGCAAGGCTATCAATAAAACTTAATGAGCGTCTCAATACACTTACTACAACATGAACATTAGCTACAATTATTCAACATTTCCCAGTGTTCCAGGGTAAATATCACATGCATGAGCGTTGCAGTGAGGTTACTGTAGTCACCATGGAGACAATTAAATTAAATGACAGAGAGATCAGCGGATAGAGACAAAGCTCCATCTCAGTCCTCTTGTGAAAACAGGGCCTTTGAATAACTAAACGCACCCATGAATAGAATGCGTACAAACCAATGAAGGCTCTCTTTGAAGAACCGGAGCGAGAGCTGCTGTGTCTGCCACAAACTAACCGATTACCAGACCAAAGCAGGGCTGGAGACAAGTGACGAGCGTTCATTAGCATCTAGCTCCCTGTCTGCCAGGAATCAAACCAGCTGCGTCCAACCTGAGCTTCCTCCGGGTATCCTCTCCAGGTCGTACGGGTTGTTGGTGATGCCGTGCAGGTGGTTGTGTGACTCCCACCACATGCACAGCTCGCTGGTGTTGGTGACGCCCAGCGGGATGGCTCCGGCTCGCTTCAGCAGCGCCACCGGCGGAGCATCAACATTGGACACCACACCTCGCCTGGATATCAAACCTGTGGTGAAGGGCATTCCTGCAAGACAAGAACAGTAGGGCTGCAGCTATTGATTATTAAGTAATCGAGCCTCAGTAATTACAGAAATTAATCACATTATGTTATATATTACTTTACATGTCTGAAAGTTGAGTCATGGCAACTGGACTTCAGACTGAAGAAGCTGCCTGGATGGGTGGTGAAACGAAATAGAAAGAGTCCAGTTGTCATGACTCAGCTTTCAGACAACTCCACCTGGATGACTGAGAATCTCCACAGACATATTACTTTACACTATTAAAAAGATGCAGTAAGTAAGACAAGTCTCCTACAATAACTAGCTAATTGGCTTTGCTTCTAAAAAATCTATATTTTGATGCTGAAACTGCAGATAATATTGATTAACTGATCTCAGACAAACCTCCCCAGTTGGTGAAACTCTGTCCGTGTAGCCAAACTCCCAGCTGCTGTCGGTCAACTACGACATTTTCATTGCTGTTGTTGTTGTTGTCAACTCAATCACTCTGCTGTTTTCATTTTTGTCTTTATCTCACCGACAGCATTTAGTCAATCTTTACTGGATTATCTTTATTATACCCTTACAGGGTAAGCGCAGATAAATACTGTATCTGCTCTTACCCTGTAGCTTTAGCGTATCGTTACTACTGCTGTGGTACTAGTTCTGTTTTGTTAAATGCACCGACTCTGGACACACAACAGTAATAATACTCCACGAGAAACACAGCAGACTGAATACAAACCTGAATACAAATCAGATCTAGAAAAATGTGTCAACAACCAACTGCAGCACAAAATGAAATCAATTTTCAAATTAGCAGTAAAAAAAGAAACTGACCACATTCAGATGTTGACCAAAGGTAAAGCTGGTTTTCATAATACGGTTTTACAGCAGGATTAACAATGCTGCCTCTAAACCTCCTGCATGTGTAATAGTTTGTGGCTGTTAAAGCTCCCACTGACTGGGGCAAATCTACATTATCTCTACCTTTTGTTCAGTCAGGTTCTGTTCCTAAGATGCAATTTACAAGGTTTCAAGTATCTGATAGCAGATTAGATTTGTGGAAGTTACCCTGGAGGGCAAAGGACTCTTTGACAGACAGTGGGACTCCCAGTAAAGGCAGGCGGTCCTCCAACACCTCCTCTCCACCGGATTCCTCCTCTATCAGCTTATCGACCTGGGCCGCCTCCTGAAGCGCCGCAGCGAACCTGGAGAAGTTAATCAATTCATCTTAAAATTACTGTTGTTATGAAAACTGTACAAGTACAAATTTAAAAGGAAAAGTGGAGTAAAAGCTCTTTGGTAGCACTGCTCTGCAAATGCAATTAGCATTTCATTCTGAATTAATGAGCCAGTATTTCTGCAGAACTTTATACTTTTAATTAATAAAATATCAGAAAATATGGGGGGAAAAGTTCTGTTTAAAATTTCCTGAAGCTCAACGTGATGTCTGAGCAGCAATCTGAGAGCATCAAATCCAAAAAGTTTCCTGTTTTCCTGTCAAAAAAGTAAAGAGTCAGATGAGATGAGAAATCTTCTTGCCTGTCTTTGACAACAGCGTTGAGGAAAGGGTTGACTTCCTGGATCCTGTCAATGTAAGCCTGCACCACCTCAACACTCGACACCTGCAGCGACATCAGTGGTGGGATTAGTTACAGAGCATCTCTTTAAATGAAATATGACACAGGCCTGACAGACAGGAGAGGAAAAACATTTTCCCACACATCCAGTTTAAGCTTCAAAAATACTTTTGAAATGTGTTGAAACAACAACATGGACCACACCCAGCAAATATTCTAAGGGTGCAGTTATCTCAACAGTTGATCAGGACATTATTTCAGAGAAATTCATGGAAACAATCCCAAATGTGTTGACTCCAACCTCAACACATGATCCTGCATGTCTTCATTTTAAACTTAATATTTGTGGTTTAAGTTTACAAGTTTGCCAATGAAACAAGATGCTGGATCACATTAAGTGATTCACATGTCAAGCACTGTTTTATTACAATGATTGATGATTGATTTCTAATAGTTAGTAGTATTCTATAAATAAGTGTGTTTTCTCATAGCAAAAACCATAATTCACTAATGCAAGGTTTTTATGGGATGGATTTACTAGTTTCAGCTTTACATAAAAGCGACATCTGTAAAATATGATGAATATGACGCAGTCCTATAACAAATTATGCAAAATAATATGCAAATATCCATTCAAGCATTAGGCAACTTGGCGTTAACTTCACTGCCCGGATAAATAATAAACACACTGTTTACTGTCGCAATAAAACAGAAAAGGTAAAGATCTACTGGAGACGCAGGGAAGGTCCCCGGAGCAGAGGATGACCCGGAGTCACCTCCAGCTGCAGGGAAGGTCCCTGGAGCAGAGGATGACCCGAAGTCACCTCCAGCTGCAGGGAAGGTCCCTGGAGCAGAGGCGCAGCTGCGACGAGGCAGGTCACAAACAAACTCACTGAACGGAGCCAACTAGATGCTTACGCAACTTATATAAACAATGAGAGTAAAAACAACCAGTCACACCCAGACAGTCCAGAGACAAATGCCCGCTGAAGACCAACCACAGCTGCCGCTCGCCTGTGCGGGCACACACCTCTTTTCTCCGGATCTTCCTGGCGAGCTGCGTCGCTGACATGAGATGCAGCGGGTTGCTGACGGGAGGCAGATTCTTGGCGGACGCGCCAGGCTTCCGAGAGGAGAAAATCTGGAAGAGGGCGAGCAGGACAGCCATGAGCGCCCAGAAGAACCAAGCCTGAGCCCGCTCCAGAAGGCTCAGAGCCATGTTTGACCGCGGGGAGGACGGAGAGCCACCGGCCGCCGTCACTACGGAACTGGACGAGGTCGACGGCTGGGTGCAAGTTATACTGGTAGTCAAGCTAGCGTAGGCTAGTGGCGACGGCGGGACAGGAGGACGTGTGCGTGTGGCCTTCAAAATAAAAGAGCGTAGCGACGTTAGAATAGCGTAAAAGGACTTTATTGGTTTAAAGTTTAAGATTATGTTGTTACATTAGCACAGAACACAAATAAATGCAAAGCAAACATTTGTATATATGTATATCTTTGTACTTTACGTGAATGCCTAAATATTGTGCAGCTATGTTTTCATTGTAGTTTAGTAACTTACATCTGAACGTGTTTTAGTTTTATTTTGCAAATAACGAACGGATTCTGGTTCTGCTTGACATTTTATTATATCGTGTAATCCGGGAAAGTTTAACTTGCACTATGAACCTAACTGTGTGAATAGCGCACTTATTCATCTGAAGCTACTATTTGACTTTGAAGTTAAAAGATAAAGTTACAACATTTGATTAGCCAACAACAAGGACAGTGAGAAAATAACCTTTGCTTTCGCTCAGGCCATGACGTCATGTGACTTTATGGTCACCTCACAGACAATGGATTGTATCCAAAGTCAAAACTTTATTGACTCTTCACTGAATCTTATTTGTACAAACTCAAATTATGTTGGTAAGAAGAATAATCACAGCCTCCTTAATAAGATGACTTCTACTACGTTAGTAAAACACAACAATCTCATTACTCCAGAAAGCAGCACTGACCAATAAGTCACATTATGTCTATTCATGTATTTAGCATATAACAGCCACTAACAGACCGTAATCATACGTTATGATTTTGTTTCTAAGTAAAATCCCATGAACGAGCCTGAATGAAGTAGCCGCTCGTGGACACTAGAGGGCAGCATTGACGAAGGCTTCAACACTGAGCGACACCTCATTCAATACACAAAGCACGCAGCAAAAAGAAAACGCAGCCTCCGCAATGCAGGTCAGTAGGTTAGTGGAGGATCCATGGATCAGCTTCACTACTCACAGGCAGCGGTCTGGGGCGTTAATTGTAGTGTTGTATTAAGAAGTTTACGGTCTGACATCCAGTGCGATTGTTGAGTGGACTGGATGTGAAGATTGCCAGTTAAAGCTAAAACTTTACCACAACAACCACGTTATCCATTTGTCATTTGGTTTAGTTTACATTGCTGGTTGATGTAGATTATATGTTAAATTATGGCTTTGAGTGTTTGATTGGGCAAATATTGTGCGAAGGTTTGACAGGTTTGACCCCGCTGAGCTATTTTTCTGGAAACGGATCATTCCAGAGCTAGTTCTGAGATTAGGGGACAGCTCACTTACTTACGTTCTGCCACCGAACAGAACTTCTGTTGCACATACACAAATGTTACACACTGACCTACAACCTGCTCTCTTTAATACAGAGCTGAGAGCTGTCCTTTAACCTCCACATGCCAATCACACCACTAATAGATAAATCCTTCTTGAGGGGTTTGTCCAGGCTAAACAGACAACACAAGAGCGTGGTAGTGTCAGTGGAGCTGAGAAAGAACACATCATTCCTCACCTGTAAGGTAAAACCGAGGCTCAGACAACTGCTCGGCATGTTGAGACAGGAGGGAAACGCACAGCAGTGTCAGGCTGCAGGAGCTCTGCTCTCTGGGAAAAAGCATGAAGTCAATGCTCTGCAGTTAGCGTCTATTATTTAGAGATTATGTAGCCTTTGCGGTGACTATACCATGTCGTCTGTTATGCTTCATGGGAAACGTAAAGACACGCCTTCAGGGTAAAATGATACGGGGTCAGCAAACAACAGGACGGCTCTGGGCGCTTCTGTATTGATTTCCATCTTTCTTCCTGTCTCTGTTGTCACAGCATAGACGCCACATGCCATCCACCCATAGCTCATTATTCAGAATCATATTTTACGCTGACAGCCGATAAAGGTCTGTAACACTCCAGAGTGGCTGTTTGGCTCATCTGCTCTGTCTTATGCGCACAGATGGCTCACATATACTATCCAAGTGTTTCATTTTCCTAACGAGATCTCTGTCAATAGTCTTTATGTTTGCATCTCATCCCTGAGTGTACAGTAATTTACTTTACTGGTCCCTTTGGATGAGGCAGCACTTCACTCTGATCCACTTTCAAGCACCTTGGATCTGCCCAGGAGACGGTTGTGGGCTAATACGTCTCTCCCATGGGATCGTCTGCGAGTCTTAGTGGTCCTTTTCATTATTAGGGTTTTGAAGTATTGTGAGCTTCCTCCAGAAAAAACATGGTATTTTCCATTCCAATCCAGACAGTATAGCTTCTTAGTAAAGCAACTGACTCGAGAGAGCTGGGGGTCAAGGAGCCCAGAGAAAACAATATTTTCCTGCATAGTCTGGGAATGGCTCATGACAAAAGCAAATGAATCTGAAGCAAATGCTGCTGCTTTGCTTCTCGGACACGTTTTTCCTCTAATGCAAAAAAATGAAAAATATGTTTTTGCTCCTGGTGATTTGTGGCTCAAGAGCAGTTAATGTGTGAAGTAAAGGGAGTGTTTAGGTCTGTGTGGGATAAATCCGCTGTACACACTCTAACGCTACTTAGTTTATCTGGTAGCTGTCTTTCATCCAAGATGAGAAGAGGAGGTTAAAGATGTGGAGGAGGGGGCGGCAGGCCACATGGCAACGTCGTAACCCCCTCCCTGTTACCCCTGCACCTCCTTCAGGGACCTGCATGGAGCCACACGAAACAGCTGTGCTCAAAAAGCCAATTATGAAGGCCCCTGGCCCCCCGCCTGGCTGCCTCCGAGAGACGATACCGTTCTTCAGCACCCACAAATGAGCTTTAACGAGGAGGGGGCACCACCAGGACGGTCAGATGGGAGACGCAGCAGGGGCAGATTAAAGGTAGACGCTGTCCGGCCCGGGATGTATAGGTGGAAATTGGAAATTCGGATGCAGTGGCAGCTCGAATCATGTTTTATTTACACTGAGGTCTTCTGAGGGGCCTTGACCAAAACCGCAGCACAACAGGCGCATATTATTAAAACATGTCTGGAATACATTGACTTTCACCGACAGAATTTATTTTACTTTAATTAAAACCTAAGCTGTCATTTTTCTGTGTTGGGTAAAGATATCGTTTAGTGGGTGAGCTTCCTCTCACTCGTAGCTCTGACTGTTCCCTTTCAGACTGATCTGACCTGCCTGCAGCTCAGGTGCTGGAAGCTATTGATTTGTGTCTAACCAGACATTGTTCAGAGTTTTCAGCAGGGAATCTGAATGAAAACCACATCTGCCAGACTCATTAAAATGCATTTTTTGTCCTTGGTGAAGACGTAGAAAAGATGGATGCACATTGATTTAGAGACTCTGCGCTGCTTTTTAAAATAATGTGAGTGTACCGGCAAAATAAGTTCTATATAAATAACATCTGATTTCTTTCTTTCAGTGGTAGTAAAAGTTTGACTCTGTTCGTTGAAATCATTTTAATATATTAATAAGAATAAATACGCAACAACAAACACGCTTTGTTAAATAAAATCAGTTGAACTCCCCTTGAAGAACTAGAAACCAACCCAAGCTTTCAGTTCTGTGAGGCTCAGCCATCTTAGATTTTTTTTATTAATATGCTAACTTTTGTTTTTAGAAATTACCACCACATAAAGTACAGCCCGGGAGAGAGCTTTAATACAATGGGCCTCTAGTCCAAACTAATGGGCAAATCTGGACCCGGATGGGTGTTTAGAATTTCAAGCCAATTGAAAGGTTATAAAGATAGTTCACGTAGCATTTTGACACCACTGCAAATGAAAAGTTAGGGGATCACCAAACTCGGAGGGGAATTCCTCATGTGGGGAATTATGTTATGATACAGACCTCAGTGAGTCTAAAGGGGCACGTTGTAAAAAAACAACAGCTGTATTGTTCAACAACACAAAGCTGATAAATATATCAATATATTTTTCACCAAGATTTCTTGTCTTAACCCACCAGGAATTTGTTTATGAGCAGAGTGTATGAAAGCAACAGAAGCACAGACAAAGAGAATACGTAGTTCCACTAGTGATAAATAAGCCCTGAGGCAGGACACTGGGGTCAGGAGGTCAACACTATCCCCTATCACACACACAAACACAAACACATGCATGGAAGCACATAACCCCCACACACAGAGTCACTGAAGCTCAGCGCGGACTTGCAACAAATATAACAGTCAGTGTGATGAATAAATGATCAGCAGCACTGAATAATACAGGGGACATATTATTATCAGCAACAGTGGTGTGATGTTTGTGCTCACCTCTGGCTGTAGGACAAACCAAACCAGAGAGGTGTGACACAAACCTGGTCTGGAGTCAGACATAAACCTGCAGCTGAGTGTTTTAACTGTGTGTCATCACTCTGAGTATGTAGCTGTGAGGTGTGAGATTGTTGTTCAATGTACAACACAACGTTTTCATCGTTTTCATGAGTCTATTATCACAGTGGTTCACTGTAAATTGTGCTTCTGTTGTGGTAAACACTTTGTAAAGTTTTAAAAGCATTCCTTACTGAACTATACATACAGGTGCAGTAATAGGTAAAGCGACCAAAGGAGTCATTCAAATGCTTTTTAATATGTTGTCATTTAGTGAATTTCTTCTAGCTTTATTTAACAGTCGTCCTTTTTTCTGAAGATAGTTTGGATTAATTCCAGCCAACATACACCAGCTAGACTTTGCATTTATTTATTATATCCTCATATACATGCTACTGAAACATTTCCCATTATGATCATTTGTAATATTTTAAATGGAAAGTGTCCACTCAGCAGGTTTACAGGCACTTGTGTGGGGTGTAAGAAACCTTCAGTTGCATCCTGGGATTCAGGCTTAAAGGAATCAGAGGAATAAAACAATGTTTAAACTATTTATATTACTATTTTTCTAGTGACGCCTCTAATGTATTTTACAACTCTTGAGATCAGTCTGACCATCCAAGAAATGTGACCTATTTCCTTCCAGACCCCTGGGTCCACTGCCTGTCAGGTTATTTTAATGGGCTATTCAAACATTTCTAGAATTTCTTTCTACAATGTACAAACTCAACTTAGAGGGGTTGTCCAGAGCAATATTAGATTTGATGCCTGCATGCATGGACTTTAATAATAATAATAATGGAGCTTTTTAGAGGGGGTGGGGGCCAGACGTGCCCAGTTGTAGCCCACCCACAGGTGCAGCTTCGCGGGCATCACGTGTGGACCCGCCCCGCCCCATCGCCTCCAATAAAGCGCAGCAAAAGTCACCGCTTCTCTTCCTACAACAGCCAAACCCACAGGCGCAGACGAGCGGCGGCGGTAAAACGAAACCACCGAGGCTGTTACGCGTGTGAAGGCGACGCACAAAGATGATTAATTAGTCAAATCCAGCCGTCGGTAACCGGACGCCGCAGCTGATCTGGGCTCAGAGGACACCGGCCCATGCGGAGGTTACGTGGCTGCTGGAGGCCAGGTGAGTCCAGCTCTCTGCGGGCAAACACGCGTCTCCGCTCCGCTCGATTCCGGTGCAGTCGTGTGTCAGCGTTTCGACTTTGAATCGTGGGCTCCGTCATGTCGTTCACGTCAGTCTGTCCGTCCGGCGGGGACTGAAGTCCGTGACAGACAAGCGGCCAAACTCAGTTTGTCATCCATAATTTACGAGCCGCAGCCAGGCTGGCGGGGGATCCTCGAGCATCGCACACACCCCGCAGGCTCCTGTGGGATCCAGCCTCCATTAGACTCTGTCCAACACTGGCCGAGCGAGAGGCTCCGTTTAAAGGGCGCTCGCATTAACGATACAGGCGACATCTCGCTCCATCCACGTTTATCAGTGGATCGCAGACGGGCCGGTCTACGACCAGTCCTCCATCAGTTTCTGTCCTAAACTGCACAGATTTGTGTAAATTTAATACGCGGAGGAAAATGTCAGACGTCTAAGAGCCTCGTTGAGTTTCTCCTTCTTTCATTTCCTCTGGATGCAGCGATGTTAAATAAATCGTCACGTCCAAATAACGTATTTAATAACAACTCCTACTTTCTCACTGACTCCTAGTGTAGTAAATGAACGCCCTTGTTTCCCCTCCCTCTTCAGTTGTTATAGGCTGCAGCGCTGGTGAGGCATCTCTGTGCGCACTGGAAACCCACAATTCAATTGGTGGAACCGGGAGGGAGAGCTCCGGCCTTTTCCACTGCAGGAGGAGCGGAGTTGGAGGAAACGGAGAGAGACGCCGCTGCCAAGACAGCAGCAGCAGCAGGAAGAGCACGACCCAGCCTCCTCTGCTGCGCGGCGTGAGGGACTTCACCCAAACTGCGCACTGGCTGAGCAGGATGCGCCGCCGCTGAAGCTGCGTAGTTTATTGAAGTACACACAGGCTTGCGCGTGCAAGAATTTGACAGAGAGGCTGAGTTACCGGACTCTGACCACAGCTGCGACATTTGGTTTCCCAAGTGAGCGTCAACACCCCCCCCCCCTCCGCTCCGGAGAGCGCAGCGTCGTGGCCTTGTAGCGGACATGGGAAATGTAAACATTAGTCGGGCTGGATTTTAAACTACGCACGCATCCCACGTCCTCCTCCTGGCTTCTCCTTCTCCCGGGGCGTCCGAGATGGAGACGGAGAGGCTCGAGCCGCAGCAGGAAGGAGACGCAGAGCTGCCCATGCACAGCGTCCACGGGACCAACCGGATCCGACCGTCCTCCTACCGTGCCCTGCGCAGTGCCGTGTCCAGTCTGGCCCGCCTAGATGACTTTAACTGCGAAAAGATCGGGGCTGGGTTCTTCTCCGAGGTGTTCAAGGTGAGAAGCGTGTGTATGCGTGACGACTGCCTCTGTCCAAAGGCCTGCAGATTAGTTCAATGCCCTCATTCTCCAGGTTTCATTGGTTATGCAAAGTCAACACGTCAAACTTCCGGTGTTTGATTTATGACAAGTGGACAGTGCGAAGTAAACTTCTTGACAGCTCTGTGTGAGCTGTTCCTGTTAACTCGCTTCATCCATCACCATCTCAGAACAAACCGGTATCCATGGCAACCAAACTATAAGACGCTGCGTGATGCTGACTAGCTGCAGCAGTTTGTAACTGGAGTTGTGGTGATGTAAGTTTCCACCTCGCGCTGCCCTGTACTGGACTCGTCTTCTCCTTTCCACACATGTTGTGTAAGGTGGCCGCTGTGCAGTAGCCTGCGTAAGTGGATACGGTCAGGACAGGCACACGTGTAGGTAACCCTACGCTGCCGTGTCCGTTTGGACCAGCAGCCTTCAGCTCTCTGACACTTCGCCAGCCTCTACGCTGAACGGCTGCTTGCTGTCCGGCTCAGAAATCAGTTTTATGGGCAGTGCACATGTGCACAAAAGAAACATCAGGCTGTGTTTTTAATACTGACTTGCATCAACACGTGACGGTGCGATTTATCCAGGATGCGATTAATAGGATAGTTTGCAGACAACTCTGCCTTTCTGTGCAGTTTGCATGTTCTCTGCGTGTCTGTGCTCAGACTTCCTCCCACAGACCAAACTGCCCACAGGTGTGAGAGTAAATGGTCGCGTGGCAGTGTCGGCCTGGTTAAGTGGTTGAAGGGAAACTGCCAGGCTTTGTTTTATTATGAATTGATGACAGTTGTTGTTTAGCCCGGCATCACTGGATGATCAACAGATTTGAAAAGAAAAAGATCTTTGTTCGATCTGTTTGAATCTGTATGCGTGAGGTACAATGAAAACAGGCCCCACAAACTCGGTTTCAGTTACTTTTAAGCATAATAATCAAACATCGACGCTTGGAGCCGTAAAAGTTTTGGTGTCTTCTGTTGGTAACACCACGTACCTAAATGTTTACTAAATCGCTTGTTTGTGATGAATGTAAAGATATTTTGCCAACAGATCTTTTATTTCTGGCAACTCTGGCAAAATTTCTGGCTTAGTTCACTTTCCAGAACTGAGGTTGACGTCTTGGTTTGTGACCACAACTGATTAATGATAAATTATTCTGTCGCATTTATTGCCGATGAAGCTTTGTGTCGACATTTCCCCAGCAGACATTGGCAGCTCTCATGTCAAGGCTCAGTCAGTCTGTCAGGTTGACGATGGTGCGTCTTGGTTGTGACTTGGGCTCCATTAGTACTATTGTCCAGACCACTTGCCTTGTGAAGCCACTCCCTCAGCTTTGCCCTTTGAATGGCCAATGAGCATGCAAATGTTACTGTGTTTACTGCTGGCTCGTCAAGTTGGCACTTGGGTTTGGATCCGTTTGCCCTTTGATAGCGTCATATAAATGCAAAATTGTTACCACGGCTATCAGTCATATTTAAAGGGTTGCAGACACGACTGACTGAACAATTGTTCCCATATCCTGGTTTAGCTCGAAGGGAACAGGCTCTGGCTGAAAGTTCCCTCCAGCACGTTTTTTTTTTTAATATATATAAAACGTGGTGGCCACTAAAACGTATGGTGCATATAGTTAACGCTCAGGCTTTGAAATGGAGGTTTTGTGCTACTTTGACTGGTGTTGAGAGCAGATCAATGGAGGCTCGCAGCAGGCAGACAGGCAGCCATTCACCTCCACTGGGCCATTGTGCAACCTGAGACAAATAAGAGCGCGACAAGAAAGGAGGAGAAAGGAAGAGCGCGCACGTGTCGAGACAAATCCTTTCGTCGCCGTTTTTAATGTTCCTGTTGCTACTCTTCAACGTGTGCAGCTGCTTTCTCAAACTCTACCTGCAGAAAGCAACAACGCCTCGCATGCAAAGACGTTTCTTGCAACTTCTTCTTCTATGTGTTGAGGTTCTCAGGCCTGCAGGTTTCCGCCTGATTGATTTCTGATGCCATTGCTGAGCTCTCATGTTTCCAGCTGTTTCAACTCTGATAAGCTTTTTTTTTTTTTGGTAATGCAGGTACAGTAACACCTGTTACAAACCTGGAAACTGAACTTGCTTGCTTTAGAAATTTGAGCCTCATTTAATCATTTTTTTTCTCAGTACTGGAAGTGCAAGGTGTTAAATTGTGCAGGGGTCAAGTCTCACTTCCATCTAATGGGGAATTTTCCACTCCAGTATTTGGATCCACATAATCTTTGTCCCACTGCAATTTAGTTGTTTTGTCCAAATTTACAAACCTTTTATAGGAGCACACATTCCAGTAAAGTCTCAATCACACCTGGTGCAGCCAGTCACAGGCTTATGAATTAAGCTGCCATGGAAACCAAATCGTTATTATTTTTGGATAAATTCTGTCGCATGAAATGGTGACACTTATGTTACAACATCACCGCTGAACATGTAGTTCTGGTGTCTTCATACCAAAACAGTTAATCATCTAACAATGAACACATTGATTAAATGTGGAGACCATTTAATAGTTTTCTAAAGAAAATGTTTCATATCCATAAACCCAGCCATGCTTTGTTATGCAACATGATGTTAAACAGCATAAAGGTTTATTGTCTTGCTGGCTTATCTTTACCCAACTAATCATTCTTTCATTAACAGTGGTACAAACATAATGTGAAGGCAGATTTAATGGTTTGTTTTTTTAATTATAATTGTGGTGTGAGTCAAGTCAAACGTGTTTCTGTGAGGCCAAATGTTTCCATAACAAAGTTCGTCATCGTGGTAATTATTATAAAAACTGTGATTAGCCTGATTTAGAGTCAAGTCATGGAGGCGTATGTGTGTTGCAATCAACACAAGATGATGATAAGCTGATGCACAACAATTAGATAAAGACAGGATTTAAAACAGACAGGAGTCTCCAAAGGACAAATCCTTGAACAGTTGAGCTGTGTATGTTTGAGTGTCTGTCAGCTGCTGGTGACCGAGCTAAACACAATGTGTGCGTGTGTCCAACGTTCGTCTGCTGTAAACAGTGTTTCAGTTGTGTGTTCAGGTAGTGACTGTATGATCACACATGTTGCCTTTGACCACTGAGGAGGTGACAATGGCTGGTTTCTTTGAACACTCCAGCTCCCAACAATGTCCAGTTTTCTGACCTAGAGGATTTAGGAAAACCTTCAAATTGATGGAAAACTTTAAAATGATTTACAGTATGTAAATGGCTGGTTAAGAGTCTTTCAGTTCATCTGTCTACATAACGAGACATTGTGGGTTTTTAATGTCCCTTAATATAATTGTCACCAGTGTTTATGTGGGAAAGTTCAGTTGATCGAAATACAGTTGATGCCATAATTTAAACCATTTCATTAACCAGATTTTAAAAGTGTTGCCTCTATCTCTGGAATTTCTGTTACGAATTGAATATTTCCATATTTTTTTTAATTTTGGCATTTGACCTTTTATTTCATAGCAAACAGAATAAAGTTAAAGGAAATGATGGCAGGAAAGTTACTAACTACTGTCCCATTTAAAACCAAACCAGATCACACAGGTCGTGAAGATCTGCGTAATATTTCTACAGAACTCAATCTTTGCAACATCGGTTTTGGTTTAGAGAACATTCATCTTCAAACTATGCTTGAGACAAAGAGATGCAGGTCGAGGGACTCTCCCATCAGATGTTTGAAATGTGACCAGGTCTTTATAATCCCTGGAAAGATGAAACGACAACAAAGCAAGAGGAGCAGCAGACGCACGTCAGCCGTCACCTGTGTGCTTGTGATCAGTGTGTTGCTGGAATGGTAGAGCCAGTGCAGACTTGAACATCAGCAGTTCAGTGTGGCTCTCGTCCCTCATTACTGGTCTCCTCCCTCGCTCCAGTCGAGGCCTGCTCTGCTGCCACTCGCCGCACAACTATTTAGCTGTGTTTATGTTCTGCACGGCCGCACAAACTCGAAAGCGCTGAGCCTGTGAGGTTCCTGTCGTCGCTCGAACCGCCGTGTTTATTATTTAAAGTGTTTCTGCCGGACCAGGGATTAAAATAGAGAAGTGTTGCCTAAGAATTGCACAATTAAGTTTTCATATCCCTCCTCCCCTCATCATGCCTGCCGAGGGTTTTAAAAACATTATCTCAAGAGACGGTTTGTGTCTGTTTATATGGATGCACAATGAGTGCTTCCTGCCATTCACGTGCAGACAGTGTGTATGTTTTTAGCTAAACCTCGAGGAAGGCCGCTCCCTGAAGAAGGTAAACAAACAGCTTAGGGTTTGCATGCGTGTGTCTATGCAGCATCACAGAAATGGTGAAATGTTTTTGTGGCGCTGGTCCCTTGTCATCTCTGGCCCATCATGCTTAAGACTTGGTTGCAGCAATGCACCAAAACAACACTTATCCGTAGCGTCGTCATAGCCACAGAGTGTTTTTAGACGTCTGCCATGGAGACGCCTGCATCCACCAGCGTTCGGTGGAAGTCGATGAGATGAAATTTGATGCTCCCCAGCTGTAAATGCACAGATGAAACTCTGCACACGCTGATGACTGTGGTGCTGCTAAGCGCAGCCAGCCGCCCCCGAAACGATTTACAGTTCAGTCCTTTAAGTCAAAGACGATCTAGATTTTAAGGTTTGGCCAAAAATATGGGGTTGCCACAATTTCCATTCATTGTCTGCCAACACTGGCACAAGTCAGAGTGTGAAGCACAATCACAAGAGTCCAAATCAAATTTCAGCTTGTTAAACACCCAGAATGCAAAAGAATCTCCCTTTATTTTTATTTTGTCCGATTATTCTAAGTGCACTTTCTTAGCAGCTCCAGGAGTAAACGTTGCCAAATTAACAGATGTGTAGAAGACCCCCCTGGTGCCAGCTTGGCGCGCTGCCTCGTCTCCATCCCTGCACACATGCTCTCTCACTCCCACGCTCACACACTTTTTGTGCTTGTTCACACTGAGAGCTGAGCCTCTGAGTTGTTTCGTAGGAGAAGTCATTTCCCTGAACCTCCAGCGGAGTTCGTCTCCTCAGGGACTTTACCCACACGTCAGCTTAAAGAGCACATGTCAAATTAGTCGAGCTTTTAAGCGTTTGCTGGAAATGCTGACGTGTGTCAATGCTGCGTTTGTGTAAGGCTACACACCTCTGAGATGGTACAGTACTTGACGGGAGATGTTGTACGTTTGTCAGAATTCTATTGTCATTGTCACAAAGGCTGTTTTTTGTGTAACTGTATAAATGGATAAATTTAACATTTAACAAATTCCATTACTCTAAAGAAGGTTGTGGGTTTTTTTGTGGCTGTTCAGAACCAATGGACTTTAGACCCT
The DNA here is from genome assembly GCA_030770545.1 of Macropodus opercularis. NCBI lineage: Eukaryota > Metazoa > Chordata > Actinopteri > Anabantiformes > Osphronemidae > Macropodus > Macropodus opercularis. The sequence goes on along the minus strand of CM061090.1, from coordinate 14,366,928 downwards.
TGACGTCATTTTTTTTTCTGGCTAGTCTTGTACATAACGGTCTAACCACAAAATAAAACTTGGATGGAAATTTTTGCAGTGCTTCAAATAAACTGTCAATTCAATCTTAAAGTGGACTTTATGAGAGTGGAAGCCATTCGTCTGCAAACGCTGTCAGACATGCCTCCGAATCACACTAGTCCAGCTTTCTTGCTCTTTTGCGTGTGATGCATCTGCTGTCTGACACGCGTCTCGCTGGGCATCGGTCTCTCCCATCAGGCCGCCAACTTAATGACAGACATCGCTGCCGAGGGAGAGAGAGATGCCTGTGACCTTTCCACCGCTGACAGCAGCACTTTCCAAGGCAGAGTGTGTTTCACAGAGAGCTTCAGGGTGTTTAGACAGACACGGACATTCCAGTAGCTGTTCCATGGAGATGACTGGTAAGTAAGTGGGGGAAAATCCCCATACAGTTCTAGACGGTTTGCAGACTTGATCCCCCTCAGGCAGCAAACTCAAGATCTAAAGAACGGAGGAAGTCCAAGATGCAGCGCAGCCCCGTGTGAGTCTAGCGCCGTTTTGTCCCCCACGGTTTCACAAATTGCCCGTGCAACTACTGCTGCATCAGCGATTCGCCCGTGTTTGCACTGTGACCTGCCTTCGTGAGTCTGAGCATGCGTTTGTGTGTCAGGAAGATGCGCGTGTCAGGCTTTCAGTGATGTGATAAGTGTCAGCAGGAAAGAGTTGGACAAGTGTAGACCCACTGTCCTGTTGGCCCGATAGAGCTGTGTGTAAAGAACCTCCCATCAGCCGCACAGCTACAGGACTGCGTCATCGTCTGAGTGGCTGAGGTTGGTGCTGTGCTCACTCGCTCTCCCGCTGGGTTTCGTTTGCGCCGGACGTCCCGCTCTGCAAGAGGAAGTATCTGCTGTGCAGTGTGTTAGTGTGCACACAGCTTTATTTCATTGGGGGGCTTTATGTGCATCCATGCATGTGTACAGCACGTTGATGACGTCTTAAAGTGTCTCCATGGAGAGAGGATTTACTGCTAGAGATGGACTCTCGTTGACTTGCTGCTGGGATGAAAAGGGCAGCGTGTGTGTGTGTGTGTACGCATTAATAGCATTACTTGCTGCACTCCAGTCTGGTCTCTAATTGGCTTTTGGGAGTGGGGGCATCACCACTATGAGCTAGTGGGACACTGGCCTGCATCACAGTACTACACTACAGACTCCTCCCTCGCTGCCTCTCGTTACATAACCTGCTTGTGAACTGTTGAAATGTTGGCCTGGTCAGAGGAAAAAGCAGCATTTTCATCCTAGACCGAACCTTAAATGCAACTTCAGAAGTTCAGTGTGAAACCACTTTGCCTGTCGCTGCTGACAGTTTGTAGATGGTTCCTAGAAGCAGTTTTCCTCCACTCTTGAGACTCTAGTACGTAGTAAAGAGGTTAGTGATCACTGGCTCATCAGCAGGTAAGTATTAGCATTTAGCTCACAGCATGAAATGCATACAGGTTTGAATTCCAGTCCTGCTGGTTGCGTTTGTAGCAACAAATAACAGTTTTTGCTGGATTTAAACTATTAATTACAAAATGAGGCTTTAACTTTAGTCCAACTAGGTCAGTTTAAAGGAATGTTTATTCATCGTTAATGCAGATAAAATGAATGCTGTGAAGTTCATACATGTGAATGTGACACCTTTTATCAACACTGTTTTCAAGGTGGTTGCACCAGTCTCGCCTTCACGCCCACTGTCAGTCCGTGTAGTGCAGACAACGCTGGTAATTACTCCGTACCGTACAAACGCTGGGCAGATCCAGAAACGCCTCCGACTCGTCTCCAGACTGTCAGAGTATTTAGTGATCGTCTGCAGCTTGTGTGCATCACTTGCCAAATGAATATGCGCCGACATGTATCCTGAGGCGAAGCTTGTTGCGTCTCCGTGGTTACTATACCAGACGGAGCCATTGCCATAGCAGCAGGTTGGGGCGCCGAAGCAGCCAAAACAAATAGAAACTCCACCTGCTAAAAGTTTCATGATGGTTTTTTGAATATCACTCAGCACAATGTGGCGGCTTTGTTTTATTATGTTAGATTGTGTTAACTGATGCGATATGTGTGGGGCGAAAAATTGCCCGTTGTGTTATGTCATGAACCACGAGGTCTTTTGTGTTTTCCGTAAACTGTCTGCAGCTCTAGAAAAGTGGAACAAGCCTTTATTGCTGGAGTGAGTCTGTTGGGCCATGAGCTGTTTTTAACAGTTTTCCACTGCCGAATTGCATTACTCACTATTTCAACACACAAAATGTTGAATGTGCTGTTTTTAAATCATGCTGCCATGAGTCGTTTAAGTAGTCTTAGCGTGTATGTGTGTGTGTGTGTGTGTGTGTGTGTGTGTGTTTTCCAGGTGCAGCATCGAGTGTCTGGCCAGGTGATGGCTCTGAAGATGAACATCATGGCCAGTAACCGAGCCAACATGCTCAGGGAGGTGCAGCTCATGAACAGACTGTCCCACCCCAACATACTCAGGTAACTCGAGTTAATTTCATCTCTCTTTATGATTGAAAATCAAATCAAGATAACGTCAGCCGATGTCGGAAGTGACCTTTGCCACACGGCGCTACGGTCCGCACCTCACTCTCGTCCTCTGGACTTAGACCCTTGGGCCAGATAAGGCCGTGTTCCCAGGCGAACTAAAAAAAGGAAATGTCACGTTCCAGTCACCTTTGTTTGGTGCCCAAACTCCTGGTCATCAGTTTTATCTTGGTCTGTGTGAAGGGCCTTGACTTTACTTAACAAAAGCAGAATGACTCACGTTTGCCTGCTCTGCCTCCAGGTTTATCGGCGTGTGTGTCCACGAGGGTCAGCTCCACGCTCTCACCGAGGTAAGATGCTGTTTAACCCAGGAAGAGTCACTTTCCTCCCAACACAGACTACTCCACATGTTGAGATTATACGGGTGATGCATTTTCCCCTTAAGCTGTTCAGACGAATTTCTGAAGGGGTTGCAGTCAGACTCGGGGGCCAGGCAGCTCCTGACATTTCACCTGTTTCTCCCAAGCTGACCTGACGTTGCCATGGTAGCCTGCAGCTGAAACAACAGTGATGGAGGAAAAAGATGAGGAGATAAGAGCGATTAGGTGCTCTGACGCATGTTGAACGTCACGTTAATACAAGCAAGTTGGTGACGTACACTGAGTTACAGAATTATCAGTTAAAAACCGAGGCAGAGTGTGAAACAGCTTTAGAAATTGTGTAGAAATTCAAAATTAAAAAAATATAGGTTTGTTCCATGTTTTCTTTAAAAAGACTTGATGCAAAATCTCCGAGGTTTGTACTTCAATCTCCCAAAGTCCTTCACTTCAAAGCTACATCAAGCACATGGAAAATGACAAAGCCTCGCATTTAGGAAGCTGAACATGATTTTCCCCATTTTCTGTTCGATGGCTGCTTTAAGTAACGATTGTCAAATAAATGTACAACTTGTACAAAAGCTACAGAGCTTCATTTACTACTGTACGTTAGGTTTATCTTTTACAGCACAAGCTGGTGGATATGATTTAACTCCCAAACAAACCCAAGCAATATATAATATAATAATACAATATATAAAATAATACACACACACACACACACACACACAGCTTCACCAGTGAACCTATTGTGTTGATGTTTGTCATCCAGTACATCAACGGTGGAAACCTGGAGCAGCTGCTGGGCAGCGACATGTACCTGTCGTGGAGCGTGCGGCTCAGCCTGGCTCTGGACATCGCCCGGGGACTGAAGTACCTGCACAGCAAGGGCATCTTCCACAGGGACCTCACCTCCAAGGTGACGACACGCATCAGGGCACACATTCATAGTATTACACGCACACCGGAGTAGAGTAATTTAACAAGAGAGCACAGCTGCCACCAGGGAGATGAGGACGTGACGTACAGATGGTTGTTGTTCAGTCTTTTGAGCGCAAACACTTGATTTATGTCCCTTATTTAAAATTCTTTTAGAGCCAGTGCAGTGGTAAAGCGACACAAACAAAGCAAATCCTCCCTGGAGGTCCAGTGGTAAGACTGGGCTTGTCCTAACCAGACAAATAAACAGATCTGTGGGAAATGTTGTGCTGTGGATAAAGTTCTGAAACAAAGTTAATATGTCAGCATATAGTAAAACAGGAAGCTGTTTTCCACATACATTGGCCTGCATTCGACCTGACTATTGACCAGCCTAATGTCTTTGAAACGTTTGTTTGTAAAACTAGAATTTAATTATTAGTGTGACACTTTTCTACGCAGGGTGTTGGCCCTGCTCTGTGACAGTTTTCCTGTTGCAGTCCTGCTTTGTATTGATCAGGGTTTTGGCTCAGGTCTCCACATTACAGGAAGCAGCAACACAAAGAAAGAACAACTGATTAAAAAGATTAAGCCTCCTAGAAGCTTACACTGACCTCATGCTTTAGTAATATCAAACAACTACAACTCTAGAAAATCAGATTTGAGCCTTTGTAGCCTTGTGGCTGCTAAGCGGTTGTTTTTGTGAAATAATCCCTTCATTTTGTAAAACCTTCACAGAAATGAAAGTTTCTGATGACGTGATGGGAAAACTGTGGCTCTGGAGAGATGGTAGCTGTCTCCACAGCTAAACGCGCCAATAAAAACTTACAGCAAATACTCAATAAAACCTTGCATCACTGTTGAAATGGATTGTGTGACCTCTGACCCCTGTGTAGAACTGCTTGGTGCGCTGGGAGGGCTGCGTGTGCTCAGCCGTGGTGGGAGACTTTGGCCTGGCTGAGAAAATCCCAGATTACAGGTCAGTTCATAACACTCCCCGAACCTCTATCAACACCCTGATTAGATAGGTCGACTCTCGATAAATCACGTCCCTGTGACGCGCGTGACCGTCTACCACAGCTTCTTTCTTTTAGAATGACAAACAGTCACACAAAATGATGAAACTCCTTGCTCACTGAAACACTGTTAGGGGTTTTTCCAAAGTATGCAGCCACACGTTGTTAATCCGTCTCCAGCACCACTCTCCCTCTGTGGAACTATTATTCCTAATGTCACCCAGTGTCGTTTCATGGTGCAAACCGCAGCTTCACTCAGAGGTGGTGTCGATATCTGATCTGAGCGGCCGTGACGCACCACAGCCTCTCCACCTCCTCTGTGTTTGCAGCTGTGTGTTTAACCAGCTCTGACATTTATGTGGCATATTTTATACGCCGCCATCAATTCAGTGCTGGACAGCACAGGCGAGCACGGTGGCAGTCGTCCTCCGAGATGTGTTTTTATTTTATTCAGCTGTTTCTGTGGTGACATCACGTCTCTTTACTTAAGTTACCTCAGTGAAGAAAAATAAATATTCCACTGCAAATAAGGTCTTGTATTCATCCTATAGCATAAAGCAAATTCAACAACGAACCTTAGGCATGTGTGGAAAAAATGCTCATCATTCATAAATGAACAAAATGCAGTGAATGTACCAGAGAGAAATCTAAATCACATCAATATTTGGTGTCACCACCCTTTGCCTTCAAAACCGCAGCAGTTCTTCTAGGTTCACTTGCTCAGTCTTTGAACAACCTACCAGCCGAGCTCCTTCAAACATCTTTGAGAACTAACCACAGATCTTCTGTGGTTGTAGGGTTTCTCACATCCTTCTGTCTCTTCATGTATCCCAGACAGACTCCATGATGCTGAGATCAGGGCTCTGTGGGGGCCAAGCATCACTTCCAGTACTGACGTAGTATCATCAAATATTGATTTGATTTAGATTTTTCTTTTGTTCGCTCACTTTGCATTTTGTAAATTGGCAAATAAACAATCGTTATTTATATTTCTGAAAACCTTCTTTTACAGCATTTTTTTTCACACCTGCCTACAACTTTTGCACAGCACTGTATGTCTAGCTGAACAGAGCCAGACCACTCCAATAAAAGAGACGCTAAAAAGCCTTAGACTCTCACCGTAACTCTAACAACAAGCAGCTTAAGCCTGTGCTAGCATGAGACCTGAGATCAGCTCCCTCCAGCCACAACTTCTTCCTGCTCCGCTCTTCTACCTTCCCAGCTCCTCTGGCTTTAGTCGATATGAGATGCTGCAGATGTGCATGGACGTCACCGTGCGCTATACATTTTAAGTACACAACTCAGCCCTGAATTTCTGAGTGGGACGCTGAAGTAGACCTTAAAGAAACACTACAGCCAGTGTTCTCCTACACACAGACACACACACACACTCACTTGTGCATTAGCTTTCTGTGTGTGTGCTCATAAAATGCATGTTAAAGCTTCAAATGAGCGTTTTACCACATGGCTGAGTGTGTGTGTGTGTGTGTGGTCTGCGTCGTTGTTTTTACATACCTGCAGCTATCAAACATTAATCTTCTGTTTGCTCCACCCTCTGCTTCAATAGCAGGTGGTTAATTGCGTGGAGTGTTTACCTTTTTATTTTAGTCAAACACTGTTGTCCTGCAGAGAATAGATGAGGGTAGAGGGGGTTTAGGCAAAGTCCTCCAAATAAGGTCAAAATATTCCACTCTTCTTCCTTTTGCTCTCTAGCTACTGGAGCATCTTGGCCCCTCACGACAAGTGGCTGTTGTCCTTTACAGTCTTCTCTCTTCATTCACTCTTTCTGTTCATTCATTTGTTTTCCCTCTGCCTTGTCTGCACAGTTGTCTTGTTACTGTCTACTTCTCCAAATAGTGTTTACAGTAGGAGCCATGATCGTCTCTGTCATCATTTCCCCCACTGTGTTTTTTTTTTTTTTTGCAGTATCATGGCCCACAGCAGCAGATAGAAATAGCACAGAGGAAGTTTCCACCAGTGGGGTGCGTGCACGTGCGCAGGCATGTGTGCAAGCATGTTGGCCCTGCACATTCTTCTCTTCCTTCCTTTTTGTTCAGCTAAAATTGCACATCGCTATCGCTTTATAACTGAAAAACACTGTGGTTTCTTAGATACAGAAGAGACACACACACACACACACACACACACACACACACACTCTTGCACCAAGGCAGGCTTCACCTCGTATAACCCCCTGTGTGTGTGTGTGTGTGATGTCTTTTTGTACTTGATTGTATTTCTGTGTATGAACTCATGACAATCCTAGTGAATGTTCTAGCTAATACCTACATTTGTTATTTTTTTTCCTAAGATATTTTGTTACAAAAGTAAAAATGCTATTTCTTGTATATGTGACGTTTAGATATCTGATATTTTCCGGTTGTTACTAAAACTACTTTTAGACCAGATGAACCATAGGAAACTACTTAAGCTTAATTTGTAGAATATGTAACTAAGAACATTACAGCTTTTTAAGAACCCATCCAATTCAAATTCATCCATTACCTGTTGATTATTTCTCAATCTTCTTTTTGGTTTAGTTAATTTAACATTCATGAGCTGTTTTAAGATGCACTTGTTGCATTGTTAATTTTTAAAATATAATTATAAATAATATATTGCGAGATTAGTTTGTCACACTCAGTTTCCAGCTCACGTTTTTTTCTCTCAATCTGTTTCTTCTGTTCTACAGTGAGGACGAGGACCAGGAGCCCCTTGCTGTCGTCGGCTCTCCCTACTGGATGGCCCCAGAGATGCTCCGAGGAGAGGTTTATAATGAGAAGGTACCGGCGGATCACTTCCTTCGTTAGCTTCAGCCACAGCTTGTTGCAAGGGTTCAAGGTTCACAGTGAGGAGTGTGGGTGAAAACAACTAGCATCCTGGTGCTAAAGCAGAGCATTAAATATTTGATGAATCACTTGTGTAAGGCGTGCTCTGCTTGGCATGCTGGTACTTTTGGCACATGGAAGGAAAGGCTGAACATGGAGTCTAACGTCACATCATAATACAAGAAGTCTGGAAATGAACCCCAGCAGTGAAAACTAACAAAAACAAAAAATGACAGAGGTTTGGAGCAGTAGTAGTAGAGATGCAGCTTTTCACGCTGCACATCGTAGCTGCTGTCATTTTCTTGTGTACGAGCTGTTGATGGACTCGCCTGCTCCTCTACAGGTGGACGTGTTTGCATACGGGATCATCCTGTGTGAGGTTATCGCGAGGATACAGGCCGATCCCGACATCCTGCCCCGCACTGAGGTATGAGCGACGTTCTTTATCACGGCGCCCTAACGCACACACACCTATCATCACATGCTCATCTCATTTCATTAAAGCCCTGTTACTGGCCCTGGTACTGCAAGTCTTCTTCTTCTAGGACTCGGTCTTCATTTTAATCCAACCAATAGCCAGCTTTTAAAAAAAAAAAAAACCTTCAGCACCAGGGAGTTGTGTAAGCGTCTGTGTCAAAATTAGTTTTAGCCTTGAGCAACAGCTTAAGCAACATGTTAGATGATTTAAAAAAAATGTTTGTGATGAGCATCATTTTGTAATCTTTGTCAAACAGGAAGACGACTTCCTTATTTTGATTGCATTTCCCAGCAATGTCACTGCTGATATGATGAGTGTTTTTAATGCTGTAAATCTCCCTTGGATACCGCAAGAAGTCACCTGATCCTATGTAGTGTTTGTATTTTCAGCAGATTTTAAATTTGCGATGCGCAGACGAAAACAAACTGAATTGTTAGTCCAACACGTGCACCAACCCCAGTACACCACGATCTTCTTGAGTAATAACAAATCAACCCTGACAATAAATGCATCTGGTTGCACAACATTTCATATTCCCATGTCTCTACACACCAACTGCACCATAAGGATCTGCATACTGTGTGTAGAGATGTTTACAGGAGCATTTCTCCCTCTCGTGGGGGTTTGTGATATTGCAGCAGTTAAATAACTTCACTGTCTGACGCCTCAAATAAAATAACATCCCCCTAAAGTCGTCTTATTCTTAGTTTCCTTTTCTTGTGTGGTGCAGGACTTTGGTCTGGATGTGGAGGCCTTTAAGCAGATGGTGGGAGACTGTCCACCTGAGTTCCTGCAGCTGGCCATCGCCTGCTGTAATGTAAGACACGCACTGTTCCTGCTTTGCTCTGTTTCTTGCCAAACCTCTGTTCTGTTTAAATAAGCGCCTCTGATGTTTTCCTCAGTTGAATAGTTACTTACAACAGTAGATCTGCATAGAGCACTGGGATAGAAATGTTCTACCTTCTTCACCAGTTTGAGACAGTTTCAGGTTCAAAGCGATCAAGACAAACTGCTTTCATGGCCTCTTATGAATTAAAGTTTAATTTGTGGATATTCAAGAATAGTTTTAATTGTTAATTTGAGCATATTAAACCAGAAACGTGTGACTGACTGGGATTTTGCAGTAGTGTGTAAATCCATTCCCCAAATGTTTGAAGGTGTTTCTCTTTTTTTTTCTTCTCTATCCCGTCAGCTGAATGCAAAGCTCCGTCCATCCTTTTCCCAAATTGTAGCAGAGCTGGAAAGGAGACGGGCTGAGCGCAAGCAGAAGGATGGTAGAGCCGTCAAAGGTGAGTCGTGCTACAGTGGTTAAACATTTCGTTTCCTTAAATTAAAAACTAAGTGCCTTCATGTTTTTAACATTTTTTTTTTTCTTTTCTTTAAAGCCGCTCTTCCTGCAGCTTGTCCTCTGAGGCGCAGATCCATCTGCCTCCCATCGGATCCTTGCTTCTTCCGCAACAAATCCGACAACCTTCACTTTCAGGACGCCCCCCCCACTTCTGCTACCTTGGTGACTCCGGCGCGGGTCAACCCCTTCTCTCAGAGGGAGGACCTCAAAGGCGGCAAGATCAAGCTGTTTGACACTCCCAGCAAGTCTGTCATCTCCCTCACCTTCACCCTGCCCCCTCCTCCAGACTGTGACGACCCCTCCGAGGCCGACTGCTGCGAGGCGCCCAGGAGGCACAGGCGCTGCCACTCGCTGCCTTGCACGCCTCCTCCATACATCACATCTGCACTGAGCAACGACCTCTCGGAGGGGGACCCCCTGTCTCCAATGGACACCGTTGATGGTGAAGTAAATGGAGAGAGGGAGGAGGAGGAGAAACTGTTGGGAGGAGAGAAGGAGGCGAGGGAAGAGAGTGGGAGTCAACTGGAAGGCGACTCTGGTCTTCCTCCGTCTTTTGAGCCCATGTCCCTGAACCTATTGGGCCAAGAGAAGGAGGACGAGGAGCCGATGGACTGCACCAGCTCCCCAGACGCGCAAAACAGCACTTCGTCTCCTTACTCCAAACTCTGCCCTCCTCCAGCCACCCCTCCCTTCTCAAATGGCTTCGGCTCCACCAACTCCAACGGGCCACCGTCCCTGCCTCCTCTTTCTCACTTGGACAACAACAACGTGGTTATGAGTCGACCGCAAGGTTCGAGCACTCCCAACACCACAGCCAACTCCAACGGCTACCACTCGCCCTCCACCGACCCCGCTGGGTCGTCCCCGTTCGGCTCTGGCAGCGGCCACTCTTTGGACCAGGAAGAGGTGATCTCCTGTCCTGGCTGCTGTCTTGCCGGGCTTCGCTTCCCGTCTCTGTGTCTCAGAGCCCCGCCCCGCAGAACCCCCTACAAGAACCTCAACAGGGACCATGCCGCCTCACGTGGACTGCTCTGCCCAGGACCCAAAGGCCTGCCGCCGTCCCCCCCCGCCTGCCTGGAGCCGGGACTCGCGTTGCCAGGGCCGCAAACATAAACCTTGGGTTGTCAACACCAAATACACACTGAAAAGACCTGAGTGGAAACTCTGCACCAAAGAGCGTCCCTGGAAATTAAGTGGGTCTCCTTAAAATTTGCACAAATGTTAACGCAGCAATACCCTGCTTAACTTCCAGACGTACGTCTTGGTGCAGACGGCTTGAGTGTCCAGACTGGTGTCCTACAACGCTCTGACTTTGTCTATGAATGCTGTGACACAGCCGGTGTCTTTGCTGGGGACCTTTTGTGTGTCTGTGCGTGTGTGTCGCCCTCTGCTGGGCTGAGGGAACCACAACTTCACATGTCAGCTGTGCCTGTGTCGGTCTGACTGATGTGCAGCATCCAGAACTGATCAGCATGCTAACACTCCTGTTTGGGGCCCAGTGGGAACCTGTACATTTGCAGATGTAAAGAATGTTCTGACTGATGATGCTGAATGAGGAATGTTAAGCTTAGTATTACTGTTCCAATCATGTTTGATGTTTGGTGCTGTTTCTGAATGAACAGGCAGTTCTGCTTTAATGTCTTTAATTATCAAGGTGTATGGTTCACTGCTCAGGTGTGTGTGTGTGTGTGTGTGTGTGAGAGAAACATGGCAGCGTGATGGATTCAGAGTGAGGGTGGGTGTGTGTGTGTGTGTGTGTGTGTGTGTGTGTGAGAGCTATACACCGTTCTTATGACCATTTCTGTTGCTGTATGGTCTTTGTTGACCTTTCTGGTCGCCTCGTTAAGCACTTCAACTGAATTACTGTTGTTACTAAGGAAACTATTGATATTATTACTTTTGCGAATGAATGTTCATAGACTGCTTAAGAGATGTACAGATTCTTATTTAATGATGGCATTGAATAAAAAGAGAGAATGCAGTGGCGTCGTCGTGTGCATCTGTCTTTAACCGTGATCTGCCTCGGCTCAGACAATCTCCAGCTGTGATGGACAGCCCTGACATTTGGTTTGGGCTTTTATGGATCCTAGAGGATGAATTGGATAGTCAGCTTTTTTTTTTCCCTAAGGTCACGTTTTATTTTTTCACATTAATCATCAAATTATCTGCAGCGACATGGTCACTCAGCCTCAACTGAACTTGTAAAAGGCTAATTGACAAATGTTACCACAGCAACATTTTGTTTTTATTGCCACAGAGTGTTTTGCTCATTAAGAAAATGCCTTTAGACTTGTCAGACGGGCAAAGTTCACACTTAATTATTTTATTGTGCCACTAGTGTGCTATGAATATTTTAAGGAGATCTCGAAGTACATTCTTATTTTGTAAATCCCTGACAAACGTATATACACAGTAGGAAGATCAGTGTAGTTAAATGTTAAAGATGTTTAATCTGAAAATTGGGAGCATCAGATTTTTTTATGTAACTTTTTTTCCTTGTCCTCTCCTTTAAGTAGCTTACAGCCTTTCCTCTCTCTTACAAATGTACTGGCCTTCAATTAAGTCCTTATCCCTCTCCTCCCCTTTTCTCCCTGCTGACTCCAGTCGATCCTTCTCCCCTGCTGCTTGTTCCTAACCCTCGCCACAGGTGCATCTGTGTTGCTTTAAAGTCCTTCTCCAGTACTGCACAGACTATGAACATCACTGTGTTGCTCACTTGACCCAGAGGTGGCCAGGTTGCCATGGAGACACCAAGTGTAGCCCCGAGTCGGCTGAGAGCCCGGGTGGGGCTGAGTGTCGTGGTCGCCCTGCTCATCAACAGTGAGTACACAACTTAATTCTTCGTCTGGATTTCTGTTAATTTTAGCGTTTTCTGTAGCTGTGTCCGCGTTTCTTCCTCTGTGGGGGTCACCACGCTCGCATGGGCTAACAAAGTTGTGACAATCGGACTTAACGGGCCAATGAGCATCTGTGTGTGTGCTATTTTGGTGCACGGGTTCGTGTGATCTTTCTAGGGTCGACTGGGTTAGTCTGTTACACGGCAGTGGAATCACTGGACTTAGGCTGCCTCCTGCAGTGGGATTGTCCCCACGCCAGTCCTAATACCACCTACACCGTGCAGACAAAGACACAGGGGTAAGAGTCGGACTCTCACTTATCGCCTGTGTTGTTGTGCGTGGTGTTCACCGTGTTTATGCTTCATATATATTTATACACAAGAGTATTCAAGATTTCAACACTGAGTAAAGTCAGCATGGAATTAAACATTATAATAGTCTAAACCATCACATATTCCTCCCAATCAAATAATAATTATTGTTAATATGTAAATACAGTTTCTACTTCAATTGGAACAAAAAAAGGTTAAATACATGTGTAACTGTTTGTGGTCATTATTTTCTATCTTTAATGAATGTGATTGTTGCATTTCACAGACCTTTCTGTCATTGTAACTGTGAGTCTGTTGCAACCAGTTTCAATAAATAAAATGATCACATGTTGCAGGGACCCATGGCAGGACGTCGCGTGGTGTGTTTGGGTGTCCTCTCGCACCTGTGATGTTTCCCAGGCCTTTTCAAACTTCGAGCTGTACAACATGATTCGTCTTGGCGTCCACCTCAGCCCCGTCTCTACCGTGTGGATGGAGCCACGCAAGTTTGACTACAGTGATTTCAGTCGGTGACCAGCTGCAGTCGTGGAGGGCAGCACTGTGAAACCTGGGCCACAGCGTTTCAGTTACTGAGATGAAAACCAGCAGGCTCTGTGGCTCATGGTTTCAAGTCTGTCTCACTTTGTATTTGTCATCAGGTAATTAATGCTGAGCTTGTAGAGAATTAACGGTCCTCTGTCCACCCCAGCCTTCAGTCCCCCCTCTGTCTCAGTCTCGCTGAAGGACGACCTGCAGCTAGTGGTGAGGGTGCAGTTCCCATGTGCTGCCAGCAGGAGGTGCTCCATGCAGCGGTGCTGCCCCATCTCGCAGATGATTGACCCCTGGACAACAGTGACTGTGTACAACACCCTCAACCCGTCTGAACACCAGGTCGAACACACTCTGTCTTTAAGTAACCGCAACGAAGAGCGTGCTGAAATGTATTACAATTACAAATGATCATATTTAGATGCTGACACAATGTAGTGAAGTGGGTCCCGTCAATATCCAGAAGTGTATTAATCATTTGTCATTGTAGAACAGTGTACGCACAGTTTAGCAGTAAATTCTCTTTCCTGTGGTCCAGAGTCGTACGGTTTGGACCCAGGATGTGGCGTCAGACGTGGAGTTCTCTGGTTTGGCTCCAGGTCAGACCTACTGTGCTGAGGCCAACTTCTCCTTCCCCACCTTCTCTATGGCTGCCTCCCCCAAATCTGCTCCTCAGTGTGTCGAGACGCTCTCCAGATCAGGTTGAACACATGGACTCTGAAAGTTTTATGTTGAATAATGTTTGTTTGAAAGTCACAGTTCAGCCCAGCTCAGTATGATGTGGGTGTTGAACGCGAAACCTCCTGATTCATCTCTTTTACACAGAGTAATATTGTACTGTTGCTTGTTAGTTCAACACTAACGTGCGTTTTCTCTCCGCAGCGCTGGTGCCTGGCATATGTCTGGGAATCGGGCTCACTTCTTTCCTGCTTGCTCCACTTCTCATGGCGTTTCTGAAAAAAATAAGACGACCTGCACGAGCCACAGAAAATCCACCCAAGACTGCAGTAAATGTAATTTGATTGTTTTTGACCTTCTTAGAATTTACTGAAACAAATGCACTCACACCAGGTCGTCCCTGACGGATCCTCGTTATTTTGATCAGGCGCCTGTTCGTGATCCAGTCTCTTTGGTCCCGGTATCCCTGGTCCCAGTCGACCCTTGTGACATCCATCTGGAATTCACTGATGGTGGACATGTGGTCGAGTCCTCCTCCAACTAGGACCAGGCCTTCACCTCTGGAGAGATGGAGCTGGACCAAGGCCTGGCATCTGTATCCCACCTGTGTCTCTCTCCTTTGAGACATGTGGGACCAATGGACAGTGAAAGGCTCAGAGGCGTCTTAACATGATAATTGCTCTTTTAAAGGTGGGTTTACCTGTGAAGGGTCTGGACGAAATCTGAGCTGGCATTAAGAAGCAGCAGCTCAGAGTTCTTCTTCATTTCTTTCCACCTACTCCTTAATTATTTAAAAATAACAATTAATAGTCCTGCTGAAGAGATGCATGATGGGAATAGGGAGAATGACGACTATCTGGAGACCAAGTGACTTAAGTGTCTGCCTTAAAAATCTGGTCAGTTTAGTCTTTATATTTAAGTGTCTCAGTAATTGATCAGTTGATCATTTAGACCAGACAGAGCTTCCCGATGTTCCTCTCGGCTGGTTTGTAGCATTTCTGTTTTGACTTTAGTATTTAGTTTATTAACCAGGATGTGAAATAAACTTCAAATGCGGCACAATTATGGTAAAGAATAATCAAATATTTTCTTAAAGGCTAAATAGTTTCCAAAAATATCGCACAGATTGGTTTTATAGCACCAGATTAATTTGGAATTAATGTTAGATGGGGAAGAAATTAGGCTTCAGCAAAGTGTAATAAACATTTTCTAGCATTGAAATAGTGAACATGACTTCTCTCTCCTGGGCTCTAACTGGCAGCTGGCACGAGCAGAGAGAAATGAGGCTGTGCGTTTTAAACACGAACACATTCCTGTGTCAGAAGCGACTGGTGAGTGAAAGCCGCCACTGGAGCGGAGAGAGTTTATCTGACACGTCCACTGACCACAGAGCTGTTTTTCTGTGTATTTACATGTGCTCACAGGCTCTAAATGTGGTTGCGGTTCTTCGCTTGCAGACCAGGCCAGTTCAAACCATGAACTTCATAAACAAGAATTAGGAAAACTTCTGACCCCCCATCACATGCAGCCCACAGCCCCTTCAAGCTGTGCCCCCCCCCCTCCTTTGATAACACAGGGTGGTTCTTTGTGTCAGTCGATGCTCTGACTCACATTTGCCGCTTCGGAGCTTCGCTGCCTCCGAACCGTGACTGACACCTCGTTCTTCCTCCCGCTTGAAAACAAGGAACATCTTGGCATCGCTGTCTTTCTGCCTTCTGTTTTTGCTGGTGTTGCATTCTTTCCGCCTTCGTAGGTTTGGCTGTCCAACGTTGTTTGTTTTCCCCTTCCACCTTTTCCAGAGAGACCGGGGGGGGGGTGCAGGCCAACAAACCCACCCAGTGCTTTCACTGTTGAGAGATGATTCATGTATGAAGCAAACTGTTGGCTCATGTAGGTGAGCACCTGATTACACAGAAGCAAAACGTGTGCGTCGTCCTCTCTGTGTTGTTTCTGAGAACCTCTAGTGAGATGCATTCAACGTCATCTGTGTGTTTGTTGCCGGGTGCTGGTCTGCGTAGTGTGTTTTTGATCTCTCTCCTTTTTGGGGTGACCTCCTTTCTTGTCTTGCTTTAATTGTGATCTTCTGGTTGATGAATGTTGTTTTAATTGAACTCCACGGTTACATCTGTGTAATAAAAGCATTTTGGTTTGCAGTCCTCCTAATACCTTATTAAATCAAGTTTCAAATGAAGGGAGACTGAACTGTGTTGTTACATTGTGTCCCTCCTCCAGTCGAATGCACTAGGCCTGACACATGAAGGCTATGTTTTATTTTAGCATTAGAAAAACCTCCAGGTGATGGTTTTAATGTTACGCTTCATTTACTGATGTTATAACAGGGTGTATATAATAAACAGGCAGCTATGTGCATGATTCTCAGTCATGTCAAGCCTCGTAAACCATTTTAGGAACACGTCACATGGTTGAGTCAGGATGTTCTTTGGTCCTCAGTGTATCAGGTATCTGTCATCTTCATGGACTCCTTCCTGTTTTAATCTGTATGTGAATGTGATCCACAAAGAAACTGTCCATGTTTCAGGTTATAGCTTGAGCTAAAGTGAACTGGGCCCGTTTCTCGGTCAGATCCTTGTGTCTAGCAGGAAATGCTTAGTCACTGACACAGTGACTCATCTCCCTCTGGAGGTTGGACGTGTTTCTACCCCCAGCGTTCACTGGATGACCACAGATGGTCAGCAATGCTCAATTAAGAACCATGCTGTGCACCATGAACACTGCATGGCAGCACTTTCTTGGGCTACACCGACCAAAAAATACACACAGCTTTGGAAATACACTTGAATTTAGAAAACCTAAATGGACACTTCATTTAGTTGTATCAACAGTTTTATTATGTGGCCTTAGTCATTCATTCATTAATGTACAGGATATATACATAAGCAAACAAGGACATTGTTTCCTTGTTTAGCCATCTTGCAGTAAAGTTGGCAGTGCAATCTTGGCCTTTAAACAGTGTCGCTGGGTTTCTTTACTTCATCCTCCCTCTCACACACGCACACGCACACACACACACAACACAGATGCACTCAGGTCAACAAGCTTGATCCAGGTCATTCTCTTCTCAGAAGCTTCTCATCTTCGCCAGTACTGAAGACACGTGGAAACAGAATTCAGTAATTGACAAAATAACATGTTTTTCATGTTTTCGGCTGTTTATACCAAAATGTTTCTAGTTCACACATGGCTGCTGACGTTTTGTTATTAGCGGCTGTGGTTCTAGTTTACTGTCCATGAACACTGGAAGACCTGAAACATGTGAGCAGAACCTATTTACGAAGCATTTTATTTTATTACTGTGTTACAATCCCATTTATTGAGCTTTACTCTGACATTTCTGTGTCAAACTCTTCTAAATGCTCCTACGTGTTATAAAATCCTTACAATGTTGTATCAGCACATCAATGATCATATACCAAATCCAGCCTAATGCAAAGTATTAGTCAGCAATTACAAAGAAAGGTTTTTATCAAATTATCAATGTTTGTAGACTGCTTATAAAGCTGCTTAAAATGCTCCCATGGCTCAATCAAGCCAAATAAATTTATTCCATTGTTGGTCCATTCTGATATGAGCTAGCTTAAAACCATTTATAACCACACTTACCTATTTCTGACTGTGTGGTGTGTTTAAAGAGACGTACCTGAGCAAACTTGTGTATCTGCTCGACCACAGCGGCAAACAGAGCGCCCACACTCTCATCGATCAGACTCTGCATGTAATGAACTGCCTCTTCATCGGACAGGTCCAGTCGGAACTTGTCTTGTACCTAGATGCAAAATATCAAAGCTTGATCTGCTGAAATTTGCACTTTGACAGCTCAAGCAGAGAATAGACATTTGGATTTTTATAATAATTAGTCCATACTGTTGATATTTATCCTTTTGGGTTATAACGCAAACATACCTTCTTAACGGTCTTGTCGGGTTCCAGAGCGATATCAGGAATATTGGCATCAACCATGAGGGAGAACAGATTCAGGATCAGGTTGGAGTACCTGAAGACATGTAGAGAAAATTATATTTTACACATCCAGTGCTCTTATCTTTTTTATCTTAAAATGATTGTGCCTCGAGGTTTCTGAAAAGAATCACATTTCTCTCTCACAGTTTGGTTACGCTGGCTCTGTATATTTGTTGTTCTTACCTCCTGAGGTGGAGGAAGGCAGTGTAGCACTGCTTCCTGAACTCCTGGTACTGCTCACTCTGCATGCCACCCATCCCCTCCACCATCTCTTTACTCAGCTTCATGGGCGGAGGCAGAGGTTTGGGGTCTCTGCCTAGGATGTAGCCGAAGTCTATGTGGAAAAGCTTCCCTGGAAGAGGACAAAGAGAGAAGTCTCTGTTAAAGTCTACTAAAGGAGGAGTTAATAGAGCAGTGCATAAAACAACGCGTTTGTCTCACCAGTCTTTGTTAGCAGCAGATTGTCCAGGTGTCTGTCTCCTACTCCAAGGATGTATGTGATGACACAATATCCAGCTGAGAGGAAGAAAAGTCATTGATCAGACCTCTGACATACTTTGTGTTCTACAGGTCGAACCAATCTCTTACAACACGGTCTTACCACAGCTCTTGACGTAGGTGTCCATCACCTCTGAGCTGATGCCATAGGGTCCTTTTTCACTTGGGGCATGCTTCCTGAAGAAACTCTGTTAGAAACAAATCATATGAATGAAGACCGGCTGTTTGTCAGCAACTTCCAAATCGAGCTCATACTGTCTCTACAGCCTCACTGACCTGGATGTTTCCTTCAGTAGCCAGGACTTCGGCAACAGGAACAGACTGGACAAACTGCATAAAACCTGGAACAAGAATATTTTAGCCCATTTCGTTTTCTTAATTTCATGTCACTAATTAATATTTTGCTATAAAACTATCCTTTTAAGCGTGACAGGCACATAATAGCTCAGGTTACTGTACTATCTTACCATGTTTAGTGCTGGTGGCTAAAACTTTGTACGGTGTCAACTTCAGGTCCAAATTCTCTTTTCTTAGAAGCTGGAAAGACAAAAAAACATAGAACAAATAATGTATAATGTGGCTATTATACAAGGAAACTGACTGCCTGTATCGTAATATGTAATCAAAGTAAAAGTATTTGTACTTTGTCCATAAGCGAGATGATCTGCAGGATCAGCTGGTCCTGCCTCAGGTCGTCTCCGTGTTTAAAGATGACTGGGTACATGGCTCCATCCTCTGCTTTGAAGATCAGCTTGGCTGGCATCAGTGCACTCTGATACACACAGAGGAAAAAAGAGTCATGAACCTCATGAAACGTGAGTCACGGCAACTGGACTTCTTTTCCGTAGATAACAATAGAAGTGCAGCTGCCATGTCTCAACTTTCTCTATTTATTTATTTATTTACCTTGAAGAGCGTTGCTGTCTCAGGTATGATGCCTCTAATGCTGAGCTGAGGCTCCAAAGGAAGAGGAATTGGCTCAATTTCGGAGAGATTCACCTTCTCGTTGTCAGCCAGCAAAGCCTGCAGCCTCTCTGTCTGCAGACACACAGGCGAACACACAACTCAGCAGGATCTGTGTGCTGACGTGCTACTACGGGTGGAGCTAAAATCATTGATTGCGCTTTGCATGAAAGAACTAGAAAACCAGGAACCTCCTGTACAACTGTTTGCTGCTGATCATTTACCTTCTTCTTGCGATTTCCACTCTCTCTTTGGACGGCTTTCATGAGCTGCACTAGTCTGTCCACAAACGTCTGCTGTGCAGCGAGCAGCGACCGCATCACCCTCACACTCTTGTCACCCTGAAGTGTGAATAACATTTGAGAAGATGACAAAGTTAGTGCTGTGTTTGCGTTTGCTATAGACGTACTGTAACATACACTTCGCTCACCTTAAGCAGAGCCTGACTGAATCTCCTCATGACATTCAGGTACATCTCATGAATCTTAGGATCTCTCAGCTGAGTGTCCTGATCTTCACACTCCACAATCACATACCTGAGGAATGCAGTTGTAACTAACACGTGTACAAACACCCACATGGCGCAATAAGTTATCCCAACATTATTTTTAAGCTGGAATCTAACAGCACTCACCAGTACAAATAGTTGGCAAGTGTTGAATTCTTGCAAGCGCGTGAGATGAGGAACGTGCACAGATCTTGCTACAAGGAAGTACAGACATGATGTTACATATGTTATACCTGCTTAGTAGCCCCTCTGTCACAGTCACACTTCAGGCTTTGAAATTATACTGTGCATATGAAGTCCTGTTTTGTTTCTCCATGTTCCATATGGAGATTCATACATATCCATACAGGATTATGATGTGAGCGCTCTATTTCTGCGGTTGAGTTTATTCACATTTTGCCTGTTTACCTCTAGATTGTCACTGTCAGCTCCTTCCTTGCCTTTCTGTGGAGTAGAGAAAGGTCCAGGTGTGCCAGAAATGATCTGAGAACTGAAGAGACAAGAAAAAAAATGGACTTGTGCTCAATCTACTGTGATGATACGTTTGATATGAATAGTTTTGTCTGTGTGTCATTCCTATTTTTAGGTCAACGCAAATGCAGAGTTGCACTTCTCTGTATCCAACTCAACTGAGATTGCAGCCAAAGCAGCAGATCGACCAGTAAAAATATAACATGCACTGAGTTCGTTATGGTTTCTGAAAGTAAAATAATCTAATTCTGGCAAGTCTTCTACCAACCAGTGAGTAATTTTGAGATAAATTTAGACCAAGGTTGTTGAAAACAAAAGATTCCCTGGAGGTATAACATAATGTCAGTGATGTACATTCTTGACAAATGACCTCCACATGTGCCTTCCTTGCAGTGTTGACTTACTAATGATGCAGAGTATCTGTTATACTTTCTGATCCACTGACCTGTCCAGCATGGACTCGTCTGAAAGTCCCTGGCTTTCTCTCTTGCTGCCTGGATCCAGGCCTCCTTGAATGTCACTGAAGTTTTCGTATTTGAGCGCCTGGACCAGCTGGAGAAGATACATCAACAGGTCCTAACAGGAGAGATGACAATGAATACTTGTAACATGATGTTTTCTGTTGAAGACAGGTTACACAACAACTACAATATTGTGTTTTGTGCTGTGTCAGGAGTTTAAAATGTGAGATGAAAAAATGAATTTGATTAATGAGTAAGGTTTTGAAAGCTCAACAGCAGACCTCCCACCATGGGGAAAGTTGTGTGAAGCTGCTAATGGGGTGGAAGGGTTGTTTGCAATTGGTTTCTGTGGGCTTCTGATACATGGATGACTTTAAACGAGTTTGATGTTGGAGGAAACTGAAAACATTACTAAAAGTCCTCATCATCCACCCACACAACTATGCACACACTAACCCTCGGCCCTCCTCCGCCTACCTCATCATCTGCCTGCTGCAGACGTGCTACAGCGTAACGTCTGACAGTCGGGTTAGTGAACTGCGAGGACAGCAGCTCTAAGGAGTCCTCCACATCCATGGGCCTCCACTTCCCCAGCAGCTCCAGAGCCTGCTTGGCCTCCTGGGGCAGATCCCAGTTCACACACTTGAGGAACTTTGTCAATGCCTGCAGCGAGTGGAGGAGTAGGCATTCAATGCGAGGTCGTTTGCACCAAGAGTATTCTGAGGAGAATACGCCAACACACCCACCTTCTCTTGTGTGGTGAGGTAGTATCTGAACTTCCACACCAGGTCCTGTTCCTCAGAGCTCAGCTGCTTGGTTGGAGGGTAGCTCACAATGATCTGTTGGTGAGAAAGTTCACAACTATACAGTAGGTCAAGATTGTGAGACGCAACTGTGGCTCTGGGAAATATCTTATTTGATATATATATCCATCTTATTGAACCGCTTGTTGATCTCAACTTAAATCTATACGTGGTTCCTTACATTGAGCTGATCCCGTGTAGCAGCGTTGGGCTTCAGGTCGTGATCTGAGGGCCCACTGCGGAGGCTACGAGCCAGTTTGTGATGCTTGCTCTCCACCAGGTTCTCCTGTTTGTAAATTGTTAGCTTAACCAGACAGTAAGTTTAAATCTGTGTTATTATTGTGTGTGTGTGTGTGTGTGCTCTCACCATCCCCATCTGTGGGTCAGGAACTTTGACAATGTCGCAGCTGGTCAGAACAGGTGATGCATCATCTCCATCCTGAATGCAGACCATGAACATATCAGTCATTTATTTAATACAGATAGCTGCCTAGGTTATGAACATAGCCTTAGTATGAGCCTTAAAATGAAACGTCAATTCATTGTATATTATTCTGGAAATACCTTTTCATAATAGACAATACTGTATTCCTTGTCATTTGTTTTGACTCGGGGGAACTCGACCATGAGGTACATGAAGTTTGAGCTGCGTTTCTCGGTCTGAAGAATTACAAAAAAACAGTTCAAACAAAAACTCCACATGTATAAAGTGACTCATTTGTGCCTTTCAAGTCAACATATTTATCACATAATTTTTTTATGTCATGATTTCAAGCCAAACTTACCTCGTTGATCATTTCAATCTCTCTGAAGGTCAGCCGGTCCAGCCAGTCCACCTTCACCATGTGGCCCTGTCTATGGGCCTTCGTCAGCTGGGTGATGACAGAGAGAGCGACAGATGGCAAGAAAACGAGAGAAAAATACACTGAGATTATGTTGCAGTGGAACCAGCCACTTTATGGCAGCTGATGTGCAGCTAAACCACTCATGCATAAACTCAGAGCCAGCAGCCATTCCAGCATCTCTAGTCACACACTCGGCAGCCAGTCGTCTCTTCTGTCAGTGTGGAAGTCGGGAATGAAAGTAAGCACACACTTGGCCGTGAAAAGGAAGCCCACGACTCAGCTGGTTACAATTAGCACTTACAGGTTAAAACAACAAATTAACTGCTAGCCGCTTAAAGCAGCCTTAGACATGTGAGTCAGGATTATTACACAAATTAAGGTATTAGTGAGTTTGTTTATCATGAAATAAACCAGTCCAATCAAGTAATAATAAATGAAAGGCACTTCATGACACCCTCCACCAAGTGCAACAGGTTGACTGACATTATATTCTGTCCAAATAAACATTAGGTCCATGCACACACACTTAGAAAAAAACACAGATTTACTGGTACAGCAAAAAAACTGAAAACTAAATGTGGGTTCACATCAAAGCCCAAGTCAAAATGTATTTGTAAAAGGTTTATCTCACATTCAAGTTTGCCTCATAGAACAATGCAAAGTGTTCAGGGATTTAATAGATGGAAAGAAGCATTTAGAGGTTGATTTAATTTCTCTGACACACTCTGGGTTGTCCTAATGTGGTGGCATTCGCTCGTGTAGAGTCTGACTCCGGTGAGATTTATTCAAAAATCTCTTTGGACCAAGGTTTTGTTCACACACACAGCATACAGTACACACATTGCCAACACTGACTCCTCCACTTGTACTCACATCACTGAGTACCTCCAGGTTAGGGCCCTGGAACAGACGATGCTTTAGACAGAGCTTTGCATTGGAGGGTTTTCTGACGTTTTCCAATGCACATAAAGTTATGGCCTTCCGTGCTTTTTCTCAGGCATTCAGCTCTACCCTCTTCCTTCCCCTAAACCATACTCATTTCTCTCTCTGCAGTACTCAGCATAGTTCTGTCCACAAGCACTGTACCTTGGCAAGCCTGCCCATCTGGTCCTCTGACAGACTGCTGCTGGTGCGTCCTGGTGTGGTAGTGGGCTCCCCTCCATCTCCCTCCACACCAGGCCAGACCTTCAGGTCATGCATCCCTTGCCGAAACATACTAGGTTCGGGAAAGAAAAGGAGGAATTCATTATTTAAAACTGACACGAAAATTTCGAAAGCAACTCACATGCACAATTTTGCACAAATAATAGTTCAGGGTGAGAACTCACCCATATTTGCCAAAGAGAGTAACAGTGGTGCCCCCAACAGGAACAGCTGTGCCGGGTCCATAGATGTCCCAAACTGTGAGAGCAACCTGGGCACTCTGTGGAAGGTCTGGGTACTTGACGGGCAGCCGCAGCCACTCATTCCAACTGCAGACAGCGTAAGAGTGAATGTGGAGATCAAGAAAATACACCGACAAAACCTTCAAAGACCAGAGAAGGCGGAAGGGGGTCTATGGCATTGGACTATAGGACTATAGTTATAATACCAGGTTACCTAGTTAGTTAAAATTAGAATGTTAGTAACACCAGGTGGGTACTCACTTCCAGCGTGTGCTGAAGGCTTTATACGAGGTACGAACAGGCAGCGCAAGAGGCTTTCCTTCAGCAAACACCTGACAGGTAACATAAAGGTCTGAGCAGTTCTCCTGGTAGAGCCCAGAGAACCGCAGCATCGGGTCTTCCAGCAGGGCTTTGTAGCTCTTCTGCTCCCGCTTTCCTTCTAAGCTGCCTCTGTAAGAAGAGAGAGACAACGTGTGTAGGTGTAAAAAAAACTTAAACGTTTTTTTATAGACATCTTACTTCACTCTACTTATACCAGTCCCATGTTTTCACACGATGCATGTTTAGGTAAGGATTATAAAAAAAGACACACCATCATATGACATAATTCTATGTCACTGACAATGGTCTGATTAACACCAGCAAAGTCAGATGATCACACTGGAGAAACTGGCCACAGTTTACGACCACTTAATAATTACTTCACTGTTAGAAACATGAGCTGCACACATGATTATAACACAGGAAACTGCCTCCTTTCAATTCCTCCTGCTGCCTGAGTCACTGTGGGGAAAGTAAACACCCAGGGACGACTATGCTAACGATCACAGGTTTCTGTTCATCAGATGACGGACTGGTTCACTGGATAGATTTAACATCAGTTTACATCATGGGACAGAACTGCTTTTCAGGATCTACATTCACAAATATGTGACCTTGCTTATTTTCTCCAGCCAAGTCACATTAGTCCTGCATCACTATTGTTGCTTAGGCTGTACGTGACTTTCTCCAGTAATCAGTTTGTCGGTAACAAATTAAACTGATGTTGTATCCACTTAAGTTGTTTAACGTCCACGTTCGTGTGAGAGAACCGTGTCCACGAGACTCACACTGAGCGAACACACAGCATCCTGTGAAGTCACAAGACAGATTAGTTGCACCACTGGGCGAAACGCTCTACGCAAGAAACTTACATCTTAAGTTGAACGTTGATGTCCAAGTCACAGCTGTAAACATAGTTGAATTTATCAGTGTCCATCGTCCGACGGGAAAACACTAGATTTGAAGCAGAAACCTGACAACTTCAACATGAAATCCCGGGCGGTTGTTTCAGACTCTGCGAGCGGTTGTTGTTGCGGCAAGGCCTCGGATAAGCACAAATACAGTGCACGACAAAACGCGTAAAACCTGCCCCCACAGTCTCAGACGTCACTAGACTGCACAACAGGTTAAAGAGGCAGCTTTCAGTTCCTGTGTCCCCGCCAAAGGTCTCACTTTAATGTCGCCTCACTGGGCATGATTTGATGTTTTTGATAGCTACACAACACAACACAACAGCAACCGAAATCTACAGTCAGACTAAAGTACTCGATTATCGCTGAAGTGAGGTTAAGAAAACGGTCAATCCTTGTATCGGGCATTGATTTATCACGTCTAGTGGATGAGAGTAGGAAGCGTTGCAAACGTATTAAAGGTACAGTACACCCACATTATTCACGTCCTACGGGCAATTTCCATGCTAGTAGCCTAATTACACAACAAAATAAAGCAACGTTTTACCTAATGGGCATAAAACCTCTGTTTTTGCTTTAGTATTTTATTTAGAGAATTCTGTATAATGATAATATTTCCTTAGTAACAATACAAAATACATGTGCAAAAACAGAATTAGAAAAAGCTACACTACATTAATAAATAAAAAATATACAAGTGTACAAAAAAATCTAAGACACACAACAGTTTAAAAAATGATGAACCAGTGACAATTCGCATTACACAAACTGCAACTTTAACTCTAATGAATCATTGCTGTTTCTTGAAACAGTCCTAGATTTGAAACTAGGCACAGTGTTTACTGTATGCAAATACAACTCACGCAGCTCTCTAGCCCTCCCCCCACTTGACAGACCACAACCTGGTTTTCTTGTCCAGTCAGCCTGTGTCCATAAGGACTGTAAGTGCACAGGCGCCACATGAAGAGGATCTTGACAACGTGACAGACAGTGTCACAGAATACATTAAATACTGGTTATGAACTGGAATAAAGGGTATCACCAGATGTGGGGGTGGGAGCCTGGAGAAAGCAAATGAGCCGAATTGTTATTTCAACGGGTTTAACTCACAGCCACCCCCCATCTCACCTACCACCCAAGCAATGCCCTCACCCCCCATTGTTTCACATACTTCTCCAACCTTCCCTCAATGCCCACAGTGAGCCGTCTGGACCCCCCTCCCCCCTCACTGGCCAAGTGAGGGGACTCAACTCAAGACTCTTGACCACGATGGTGTCAGTTCCAGGTTGAAGATTTGTGCTGTCCATCTATCAGAGGTTCTTCAGTACCTCTTCATCTGCAGCCTGAGTCAGAATGGGTGCTGCTATTACAGAGGACACTGTTTACTGTTTCGGTCTCTAAGTGGACTCCTTCTGGCCTCGCACTGATCAGTTTCCCTCACATGCCAGCTAATGAATGTGGTGGTGATGGTGGTCTTGGTCTTCCAGAGACCACAGGGGAGACACTTTGGGACCCTCTTGCAAGTTCCCTGCCGGCCTTTTCTGGATGAGGCGCTGTGCTCTATCTGCTGCAGCCTGTTCATTCACACCTGGATCAAGAGTGTGTGAGAATCACGTTCTTTGAGTTCTCCAATAGCTACGTCTGCTTGGGGAGAAGTTTGCCCACCATTTACTGGATTACTGACAAACTATCCACGGTTCATCATTCTGGCCCAAGTTTTGCCTCTTTGATGGTGAGTGGTCCAGAAGCCCCTCAGTGCTCTCTCCTTCTTGTTCACCATATACACACCAGATTTCACGTGGATCTCATAGTCCTGCTGTCTACACAAAGTCTCTGATGACTCTGCACTTATTTAGGCGTTAGTAACGCAAAGAGCCTCAATAACCTGATTATTGAGTCTGTGTAACAGTCCAGACTCTGTATCAGAATCCCATTATAGACTTTGTGGAAGATAAGTTATGTGTTAAATTGTTATCGAAGGTTAAAGATTCCACGTATGATGATTTAGTGCTCAGCAGCAGCTTTTGGCAGTTTGGCGCCGTAGGCAAGACCACCTTCTGGTGTCCTTCTCCATCCCGAGTCAAGGACTAAGTCAGCATGTTATCGGTATCATCCTTTTGTTTTTTAATAAATTGTAGAAGCCCTGCCCTGTACACTCTTGTGAACTTTCATACAGAATTTTTTCCCCCTACTAAAATGCACTTGACACTGATTAAGTGCAGAGTGCATGAAGAACAACAGGCGTGTGTCAGGAAAATCTTCATCTTTTGTTTTGATGAGGTCCTCCCTGTTCATCAACACTGATGACAAGATTATAGGACCTACAGGCACAGTCTCTGATGAAGTCAGCACCACCCTTAGTGAACCTATGGAGGAAGGAGAACCAGTGGCGGGACATGAAATAGTACAGAGTACGGAGGCAACTGTGAGTCATATGCACCGAGTGAGTGAAGTATCCCTGACTGTTGATGGTGATCTAGAGAACTATCAAAACTCTGACGACGGTGGAGGTACCAGAAAAGAGACACATAAAACCCAACATTATGAGGCACCAGGGCATCCTTAAAGAAGCCTGAACAGAATTTTCCTATGATCCTGCAGATACCAGACAAGTGGAAGAAGATGAGCAAATGCTTTATTTGCAATGGCAGGATAGAACTTTTTGCAACATTTCACATGGATCCTGTGTGAGATGAGACAAAATATTAGAAAAAATATATACACCTCTGCATATCACAGTAGAATCAAGTACATAAGTGTTTTATTTGGCCATATTTATGTTTAAAGAAACAGTAATTTGATAAGTAATTTTGTAATTTGTCACCGTTGTACAATTGAAAACTGTTGAACGTATGTTCAATTGCATGTGTATTGTTTGCAGCAGCGTAACATAAACTCACCCTAGAAGAAATCTGCTGTACATTGTGACTTCTGACAGGCTTTTGTTTACATATATATTTAATAGATCAATGTTTAGGGATGTTTTATATGAGTATTAGTCACATACTCAGGTTGACTGGAGATGAATCATGTTTCATAGTTCCATCCCGCTCTCGCCGCCTTCCCGTCTTGAACATCACCCCTTTCTTCTGCTCTCTGCACTTCACCTCACCTCTCTCCTTGCCTTCCCTCTCTTAGTCACCACATGGATGTGTCATCGTTTCTATCACTTTAGAGGTTCATGCATGCTAGAGCACAAAACACCACCTCATTCCCGGTGGATGGCACCACTGACGCCCTCCACAGCCAGGCCTGTGGGTCACATGACGACGATAACCACACCTCCACGCTGTGCTCGCAGAGCCTCAAGATGTATAAATGAGGATGCAGAGGCAGAAGAGGGACCAGAGGCTGGTCAGAGCTGAAGATGGCGCTCACCAGGGTTAACTGGGTGTTTGCAACGGCTGGGTTTCTTCTGTGGGTCACTGGTGTCTCGGCTGCACGTATGGAGTGTCACTTCAACTTCAGAGGTGAGAACTCAACCTTTTTCACTCCTGTACTATAATTATCCTATTATGCATTCATACTTAATTTCAGTTTGTACATTTTCCAGAGTTTATTATTGAATATTTTAATTGTTGTTCCAGCACCATGCATGTTCGAGGGGACTCATTATTCACTGGGTGAAAGCTGGATGGACAACGCTTGCATGCAGTGCACCTGTCTGCACCCTGTGGGCGTCGGCTGCTGTGAGACGTGAGTACATAAACCACCTGACTGGTTTGGTGTCCAAATGTCAATTTACAGATTCAGCACTGCAGTCAGCTTCAGAGAGACTGAAGAGAAAAAGGATTAACAGTAACGAATCACATGTCTGTTACTTAAAAGGAGCAAAACAATCATTTCAACACAATAATTAAAACACTGTTACACGTACTACTAGTAAAGAATAGAAGTCATGACAACAAATAGTAATGATTTTGTGCTAAACTACTAATACTAGTGCTAAATTGATCCTTTTGGTGTTTATAATGTAATTTTATAATGTTTTACTGCCAAGAGCATTTCTTGAAGAGATATACAGTTATACATACATGTAAAATGCAAAGCAAATTGGCAACTGTCTGTCACATACTGTTAATATAGCCGAATACAAGAAAATCGCTCATACTTCTGTTTAGGAACTTTAATATCATTAATAGTATTTGAAGAGCTGTTGTGTGGTTGTAAAAATCACCTTCTGCTGTCCCTCCATCACTGCTCAGAGTCCAACGGCCGGTGGATTTCCCAGCATGGTGCGAGGTGCGGGTGGAGCCAGTGACCTGTAGAGTGTCTCTGGTGCAAACAGCGGACCCCCGCCTGCCCTGCTCCCCAGGTGAGGACATCAGTGACCCCAGCCATGGATCACTTCATCTGCAGCAACAGCTTGAGGGCTAGACAGCCCCTCAGACGTCTTTCATTTATTTTTATGTGAAACCAATACTCAAAATACCTTAATATCCCTAATTCCATATTATAAAGGTACTGTACATATTTAAATGTTAACAGCAACTTTGAGTTTGAGCTGTTTTATCAGCAAAGGAAACATGCAAAGAGCATGTTTCTCTGCTCTGTTTCAGAGAATAGGATTCAAGCTACAGACTGCTGATTGGCTCATTACATTAACTATTTTAGTAAATGTTGATTTAGGTGAAACTTGTTTTTACATAATAAGATCTTTGTCTGTCTGTGCTTGCATCACACTAAAAGAAGCAAAAGACACTTTTTAATTTTAATACAGGTTATTTGGGGACTTTTGCATGCCATCCATAGGAAATCTGCTTTGGGGAGTTTTAATGATCCACATTAAATAAATGACTTCAGTGATGACCTGTTATATAAATTATATACGTGCAGCATTAATATATACAGCAAATTCAGTTGAATTGAACTAGTTTTCTGCTGTACTCATTTAATCTCTAAATAAATGTTTTCTTTACAATGAATGAATGAATTCTGAAACTACTAAATGCATTATTTTATATTTCATATAACACTTTAATAAAATTCTCTTATAGTATTTACATATCAGTACACAGCTGAAAGAAAAAATCCACTTAATGATAAATGGTTGTTTCCTAAAATGGAAAGAAAGGCGTGCAAATTAATAAAAGGTCAATGATGAATGAAAGTGGTGCAGAAATGCCGAACAATAAGAGACATTGTTGCACTGCACACAACCAACGTTTTATGATTTCCTTAAAGACGATTTATGAAGGAGAAACACAGGCTGCATATCTAACATTAAAAAAAACCCACATACACTGGCTCTGTGCATTTGAGCCAATAAAAACCAATAACAACTCTCATGTGAACAGAAAAAGCTTTCAGTCTCTCACACACAACCTCAGGTACATAGCATTAACTCCTGATTACCTCATGCTCACAGTCTCTCTCTCACACACACACACACACACCAGTCAGATATTGATGCTGTTGGTCCCTGTAAACTGGGACATGTAGGATGCCAGGGCTGGGTTGGTGGGCAGCACTTTGATGGGCAAATCCCAGCTGAACGTATCCACGTCAACATGCTCAGTCCCAGCCCAAACTGTGACTTCTGACTGGTTCTGCAGAACGGTGGGGGGCTCTAGTGGTTCACGGGCAGTGACAAATTCAAAGTGCAGCCGCCACCTGAGGGTCACTAGACAGTAAGAAGATTTTCTCTGTTAAGTGTGTAATAAATCAACGATTAACACTGAACTTTGTACTCACTTAAACATATGAAATATTGTACAATTAATTTATTAATATTCTAAACATAATTTTGAAAAATACGAAAACCGATTTGTGATTTTCATACATACGAGCTAAGTTTGCAAAAGACTTACAAAGTGATGAAAAAAGACACAGCTTATTTTCAGGATTCACAGGATTATTTTCTTAGAAAATCTTCTTAACCCAGGAACCATGCTGAATGCATTTTATTTTCAAAACACCTTCAAAGTCAGCATTTAGAATTTTGGAGGCAGCGCGTTTGATAATTATATTTGCTAACTATCTTCTTCACATGACAGATTTTCTTGGTGGAAAATAATTTACGTCACTGGTGACTGACCTATGTCTGTGCTGAAACCAGGTGTGACGTTGAGGGGAATAGGCAGGGAGAAGTGGCTGGAGGCCGTGTGGAGGCAGGATTCCAGGTGTCGTCCATGTCCTGTAACACTGACAGTCTGATCCGGTCGTCGCTGGTACTGTTGCTGTATCTCTTCCTCACTTTGAAGGCTAACAGAATACTGATTAACACAGAAATGCATAGTTTGAAAGCTGATAAAACAGGAAAGCCTAATGTTTAAAAAAATGACACAAGGACCGCAAAGACACCTGTAAGCAGGGAATGTCTCCCTCTGAGAAGTTGAATGTTCCGATGATATCTTCCCCAAGTCGGTAAACAGTCTTAAAAATGCTGAACTTTGCCACTTTCCCACGCATATTGGTGATGTTAAACATGCCTGGTGAGGTGCACAGAATAGGTTTCAAATCAAGCACAAATCTCACAATCAAAATATCTATAGAACAGAAGAATATATAGAATAACAGAAAAAGGTAACAATAAAATGAAAAGCATAATTGACTAACGTGGGCAACGTCTTGAGGTGGTGACCATCAGCATATCCAGTGCTTTTTCCAAAGACTGGGCATCCCTGCGGCTTGTTTCCTCCTCCTCCAGGAATGGGTTGGAGGGTGAAACCTCCTCATCCTGGGGAAACGGAGGCTCTGGCATGCCTTAGTGTCAGGAGAGAAAAATGCCAAATATTACACCCAAAAGATTTTAAAGACGTCATAATTTTTAATAACCAGAA
This sequence comes from Macropodus opercularis, assembly GCA_030770545.1. Classification (NCBI taxonomy): domain Eukaryota; kingdom Metazoa; phylum Chordata; class Actinopteri; order Anabantiformes; family Osphronemidae; genus Macropodus; species Macropodus opercularis. The sequence continues at coordinate 14,335,146 of CM061090.1, read as the reverse complement.
GGTGACACTGTTCCCCCCAGAATGTTCTTGTAAAGACCATAGGCATAAAACTTTGAGAAGGTGAAAAATGCAGGGTTTTGAAATTAAATGTGATTAGGCGTAATATCCCACCTTGCAGAACCAGCACTCTGAAGGGAACTCGAAGTAGTTTGATAGGAGAATTGACTCTCTGGCAGCCGATTGTAAGTTTGTAGACATATTTTACGGCCTGACCACGGAAACTAGGAGGCCCATCAATAGGTACAACCTCACTATATGAATCTGTGGGAGAATGAATGAATGTTGTGAATGTTTTCATCTTACACAGAAATATATATTTTGATTTTGTCATAAATTGTAAAACTTGGAAATAAATTAAAACGTAGTAAGAAGAACAAAGACATATTTGTTAGCAAAATGATAAATGAAGAATTCTGCATTTCTATTTATTAAAAACATCACATGCAGTTCTTTTTCTTACATGTTTTGCTCTCTCCGGGATCCAGGCACAGGTCACAGAATAATATCTTAGGTGGTGTGTCCAGTACACACTGCCCACGCTCTCCTGTAGAAGATTTAAGGCCATATAAAATATTTTGTAGTAAAGTACTACAATTAATGTCTTCATTTCAAATCATTTTAAGCACCAACTGTTCCTCTCCTCTTTTAGTCGCACTGACCTCTACTTGGAATAAGCACTGTTTCGCTCTCAGCCTGGACGTCCTGTTTATTGCCCTGGGATGGCAGGGCCACTCTGCTCTCACTGGCGTGAAACTGACAGTGTATCTGGGCACTGGCCCATGCCAACATCTCACTGTGGTACATACAAAATAAATTAATGGATGAGTGAACACAGATACATAAAACAAGGCACAACAGAGGATATTTATAGACTGACATGTTGAATGACTAATTTAAGGGATTAAACTACACTAATTAACTAAGACAGAGCAATCTACTTTACACAGCAGGTATACCCTCATAAAAAAGACTTGGATAACATTTCAATTACTTTAATACAACATCTGTAAACAATTAAATACAAAACAAAATTCTGTTCAACAAGTTGTAGACTGTAAAAACGTGACTGCATCTACTAATTGTTCTCATTATTGATTGCCGTGGTGGTTATTTGCGAAATGAGTCCATTAACAATCAACGGAAAAGGTGAGCAGGATGAAATCCTACCTGCTTGCAGACGTGGACAGGTGGGACATCGGGTTGGTGAATGTTATGAGGCACTCCATAAGCTCCCCGGCTAGAAACACCGGGCCTCGGGCCATGGACGCCGCCACCTCGATCATCTGTAATGAACAAACACGCTAAGTTACAAATACATTTTTGATGAGAAAACCAGCATAAAAGCAAAAGACGTGACGTGTTTAGTGAGTGCCACTGCACCTCGATACCCCCACGTTTCGACGTGGTGCTGAGTGGATGGCAGGCTCAAGTTATTTAGCGTTAACTTGTTTGGCTGCGGGTTTGGAGGTAACTCAAATAATGGTACTGATACCTTGTACTCAAACGACGCTGCAGCGAGACGGTTGCGTGATCGTGACCTCTGGTAAATCCAAACTTACTTCTCGAACAAAAGACCACAGTGTTTGTTAGATGTTACAAAATTGCCGACCATAGCTAAACAAGTTAGCTAGCAAACGACCCAGCCAGCTACAGTAAACAAAAACTACGTTGACACTACACCCGACCAATCAGATCACTGGGATAGCAAACTCGAACTCAAAAACGAAATATGGAAAATCTATTTTTATTACGAAGCGTTTTCCGATTTACGTATCAGCAATGCCTCGTTTTTTAGGCTTGTGGGAAAAAAACTGAATGTACAGTGAACAATTTCGCTATAGTTTTTTGTCGACCATTAGAAAACGTCCTTGTGGCAAGGGGGGGGGGGGCAGCGTTGCTATGGTAACCACTAGGGAGGCCGGCTCTCGAGCATTCTGAAATAACCTTTACTTTTGTGCACCAAATAACAAACACTCTGCAGAATCCGTCTCATAATGCTTTAAATTACAGCGCATATATGTGAATGTGCCAATATTTTCTAATACGAGGAGTAATTCAAAAGTACGGTGAAAATAACATCCCTGCCTTGTCACTTGATATGGTACAGACCAAGTAGCAGCCTGTAAACTTTTATATTTTATAACCTGCGCTTTGTTTATCGGGTATCGTGTCTTTCATTTCCTCAAATTATTTCAAGCCACATATAATATGTAGACATACGCTTGGTAATGTTGAGCACGCAAATGGATAAAATATTATGTTCTACAAATATGGGCTATGCGGTAGCAACCTAAAAGCAGCGGTTGCCTGACAGGCAAAATTGAGGGACGATTTTCACCCCTATTGCTACATATTGCGCTGAGCTAGCAGAAGCTACAGGGTCGCTCAGCCGGAGGGAAATGACGCCGCGACTCAGGTATTTTAAACAGACCTGCCGCTGCTTTCCTGTTGTTAATGACGCTTTCTGTTCATTTTAGGGGACGCACTTTAGCTAATGTTACGCCGTTAATGATTAACGACCAAGGATGTTCATACCGTTGTGACCCTGCCGCTGTGCGGTAACCGTTAATGGGATGTTGGCTTGATATCGACTTTCCAGACTGTACGTGTGTGTGCTGTGAATGCGCGGACTTCTTTCTAATCTTTTGTGTTTTCTCTTTGATCTCACTGTAGGGTCTCGGCTGACATCCCGAGTACTTCCAGCTGATCTTGTGCAGTAATTCATCCATCCATCCAGACAGACACCACTGCAAACACACAGTCACACTCGGACTCATGCTGAGGGGACAAATGCCTTTGCGTTCTCTGAAACAAGGAAACTAGACGGTGAAGCAATTCTTTAGTGCTAAAAATCACATGGACAGTAGCAACTTTCTAATGGCTTTGGGACAGCCTACCTGAAGGAGCAAACTTTTACCCATTGGCCCCTGTCCCGCAGGTATTCAGACCTTCAGACGGGTGCGAACCAGTTTACCCGAAAGAAATGACAGTGGCTTTCATTGAACTACCTTAAGCTGCACCGACCACTTGTAGCTGCCTCCTCAGTGTTTTTGTTCCACTGTGAACACACAACAGACTCACTTTGTTGACAGAAGGCAGTGACAGTGCTTTGTTTGCATTCAGCTATTCAAGGATTTGTCCTGCTGCCATTCACTACTCTAAGCTCCCTGTTTCTACAAGCTGCTAAAATGACTGCAGACTGGGGTGAGAAATCCACAGCGGATCTCATGAGCAGATATGTGTGCAAGGAAATGGGATACGGAGTACCCACGGAGGGCTGGCGTATCTGTCTGGCACACGAGTTCAAGGAGAAAAGAAAGCCCTTTCAAGCGAAAGATGTCTCGCTGGCTAATGTCTGGGAACACATCGGCCTTGGACTCAGGTAAGACTTGTCTGACTGTGCTGAACACTAGAAGTGCACATTCCTTTGTTGTTTAAGAAAGCATTTCTGCTTTCATCTTGTTTAGTCTGTTGAAGTGCAGATAATACATACCTGTGTTTGTGTGTTTTTCTTTTAAGAAGATGGAACAAGATATTCTCAGTGTAGGTTCTGCCATAGTAGCAGCTGAACAACATGTAATGCTATCTCTATACATGCTCCTTCAAGTCAAAGGGTGTGGCCTGCTTATGGGATTTCTATATTCTGAGCAGAGTTCACATTATGTGTGTGTAGTGTCGTTATAAATTCATGACTTTAATTAAACACATTAACGTCAAATGTTATTATCCACAGTGTTGCACATTTCAGGACCTATGAGTTCTAGTTTGAACCTTTTAGGTGCCTTGCTCTCCTGCAAAATTAATTCAAAAATAACCAGGACTGCTAACTGTTGATCTGACTGAGTAGTACACTGTGCAGCTTTAGTGGATTGGTGGACACACAGTTAAATACTTTCTCTCTGTTCTCATTGAAATCCTAAAAAAGGTGGCTTGAATGAGGAGTTCATGGTTCTGTTGTGCCTCTAGTGAGTCAGTCACCATCCATCCATTAGTGCCTCAATGTGTTAAAACAGCAAAATAAAGACCTGCAGTGCAGTGAACCACAACCACAATATCATTTTTATGTAGCTGTAAGCAAAGGTGTGTTTTCAGTTCTCATTTTAACCACAACATTGCATCATTTTTCAGACTAGTGGATCTATTGCAATGTTGCTTTTAGACAAACACGCAGACAAACGACAAACATTTTAGGCTAAGCCTCATATAAACTAGTCTTGCACAGCTTTGTGTACATAAAACGTGTTCATTATTGGTGCAAGTGATAGTGGTTGTAAAGTAGGACAGACAGTTTAAACAGGGATAAAGTTATCACAGGCACACCTCTGCGTCATTCAGGTGAGAGGTAGAGCAGTGTAGGATTAGTATAATTGCCAACGGTGACAGGTTTCCCTTTCCAACAGATGAGCTCCCATATGGAATCCAAAAGATCAGTGATCTGCCTTGTGTTTGCACAGTAAATGATTCCTCAAACTAACAAGCTATCAGTGGAGCCCAAAGCTCAGGTAGTGTATTATATGTAAGCTTTGAAATAAGACACGTTTAAAACTACAACTGGCTCAGCTTTTAAGCTGTGTATTCAATATTAGTAATATTTGGTTTATTAGAGGACCAGTGCTTCTACCGAAATCAGCTGAGCTGTGTTTCTGATTGAATATCTGTTAGTTAATTAGTTAGTTCTAGCATGTAATTGCACTGCAAGCTGCTTGAAACACTGGCGACTAGTTTCACTGTGGCAGGTTTGAATGCTTCACCACTATCCACAGACCCAGATCAGGGTGGGGCTCATCAAACTGGAGTGCTGAACCACCAGATCCTCACAATAGTCATGACTTCAAATAACACGCTCTCACTGATCATGTTCATCTCCTGTGTGTCAAACTGTTACATGTGGTTTTTCTCACAGCAGATAGAAAGTCCTTTGTCATTGTAACATTCTTCTTCCTGTTCAAAGAAAGTTACAATGGTGAGCACAGAGCAACATTTGACTGGGATGGGCTGCCTCACCTTTATTTTCAACTCCATATGCATTCACTTTCTTAGATGAACCTTTACAGTCCGACCTACAGTGTGAGATAGGTGATTATAACACTATATGTTTTATTATTGAGGTCCTATGTGCTGGAGTGCATTATTTTGAGGTGTTTCTAATGCTTAGGTCACATTTTTTTATATCTAGGCTCATGTTGGTCACAATATCATAAGGTTAGAGCTGTCAAAATCAAAGTGGAGTTTTGCTTCTGCTAAAAAGGATTTTAAAGCAAATAATAGAAATACTGATTGATTCTGTCCTTTGGCCATCTTTTGGGCAGGGCACTCTTTGCACACCTTGGTGTGTACAACTGCTGTTAATAAATCTGTTTTAAACCACTTACAGCGTAGGCTGCGAACACAAACCCTGCTGTTTGTTGTAATACTGCTTTGACGTCAGCTGTATTGGCCTCCAGAAGAAATGAGAAAGGGAGCCTGACAGCTTTCTGTAGATTTATTATGGCCCGTCTGTGCAGTAAGCGTCTTGATTGTACAATTTAGTACATTTTGCTCGGGTCCTCTTGAACAATTAGTACTGGCTTTATGTCACACAAAGGCGAAGTAGGATGGTCCAACTCCGCTCACTGCTCGAGCCTCTTTTGCAGTACATTCATACTAAGCCATCTCGTATGTCTGCCGATAGCCACTGTATTTCATCGTAGCTGGATGCATTTTGCAGATCTGAATTACTATTATGTAATATTACGCTGTGCATTGCAGCATCTAATGGTCTCTGAACACATCAATACAAGATACAGACAGACATACGTTTCAAGTTGGTTGTTTTGAACTGTAGGACTAGGCTGGACTTTCAACTCATCCCTCTTACAAACTGCAGCCGTTAACCATTGCCATTTTAGGGCGTCTGTCAAAGTCTTAGGGCTCATCTGATTAATGTTTTACACTAGAACCTTAGTGTGAGGGCTGCACCTAGACGGACGTAAAATATTCACACTGCTAACATCACTTAGGAAAAACAGTGCTGTCACCTGGGCTTTGTGGCACAAGTACTAATTAACACTTGCACCTTTCAAGTATCACTGTAGAGTAATCTGTGTTATATGCTTTCATTCAGGTATCTAAAATGGTGGTACAAGAAGACCCAGGTGGAAAAGAAAGCACCATTCATTGATATGTTTCGTGCTCAACCCTTGCGTCAAATATATGGTGGGTTCAGCTTTATTTGACAACCAAGTGTGCTCAACATATCAAGTTGCAGGCTAAATGACAAAAGCTGAGAGGGACAAGTTACTGAATATGAAAATCTTATTTAATAAACTTGACCCAAGTCCCTGCATCTTTAAATCCTTGCATTTCACCACAGCTACTGTCCAAATCACACTTCTAAATGCTTAAGGCAGACCTTTCTTTAATATCTGGGTAAAATATTTTATCATCTCTTCTACTTTTTATTAGCCATTTGTTTGCTCACCCTCCATTGTACTCTAAATACAGGTGCTCCTCTTGGTGGCATTGGAGGCGGTACCATCACAAGAGGGTGGAGAGGGGAGTTCTGCAGATGGCAGCTTAACCCTGGAATGTACCACTACAAAACTGTCATAGCCAACCAGGTACAGAATCCTAAATAGACATTGAAGTTGTGTACGATGGTTTGCTGATTAATGTGACTGAAGTCCAACACATACTCCTACTTTACGTATCTGTTCATTTTATTTGATAATGTACAGTAGGTCCAGATAACTGCCCACAAACGAGTCTATTTCTTCTCATTTTTAACTATGAAGTACTACTATTATATTTTGTACTTGTTCATGGTTCAATTCCCATTTGTGTGTGTGTGTGTGTGTGTGTGCGCGTGCCATTAGTTTCTTAGTTTCTTTGAGTGAAAGCAATTTCCAGCTCCAGGTTTTGCTGTAATGCACCATCACTTTTAGCCAGCGGTCGCACAGGGACAAATCTACTGCAGAAGAGACAGAGCTAACAGATTATTTACTGTCAACAGTAAACGATAACCACAACACACCTGAGACGTTTTAAACACACAGGCTACACAAATAATAATATCGGTTACTTTAAAGATTCTTATTTGTTCTTAGGTTTAGACTTTTAATTAATTTCCTGGAAGAAACAAACCTTGTTTTACTTTGACATATAATCAATACTATGTTCATGCCCAGTTTTGTTGTTGTTTCTTAGTTCACAGTTTGCTTACGTCGTGAAGGACAAACTATTTACCAACAAGTACTATCTGTGGAACGGCCTCCCACGTTACAAGGCTGGAACTGGGGCTACTGTGGGGAATATGCCTTCTACCATGCCCTGTACCCCCGTGCCTGGACTGTGTACCACCTGCCAGGACAGAACGTCACCCTAACCTGCAGACAGGTTTCCCCCGTCATCCCCCATGAATACCAGGTAAGGGAGGCATGACTGGGTTTCATTTAGTGCAGTATGGGTGAGGAGATTTTTTTTTTTACTGACATTTTGAATAATTTTTGACTTTTTTTGTCTGGGTGTTGTGTGTCTGGACATAAGGGTCAACAATGTGTGCTATTATAACCAGCAATTTAAATACCCTGGCTTTGGTGAAACCCCCCTTGATTTTTTTAATTATGCGCCAACGTGTCAATTTTGTAAAACTTATATACATCTGATTTCTCTCAGGACTCTAGCCTCCCAGTGGCGGTTTTTGTGTGGGACATAGAGAACAAAAATGACTATGACCTGGATGTGTCCATCATGTTTACCATGGTGAACGGGTCAGGACACAAAGATGACAAGAGCGGGGGACACTGGAATGAACCATTCCACCTGGAGAAGGAAGGGGAGGCTGTATCTGGAGTCTTGCTACATCATTGCACGACAGTTAATCCTTACACTTTGTGCATTGCAACCCGAGAACAGGTTAGAGTTAAAGCATACATAACTTTATGACCTTCAAGAAATGTTGTTGTTGGTTGTTGCTGACCAACACACAGAATAAATTAGACTTGAAACAACAGTCTCTATTATGAGAGTCAGCTGGGACTTCTTTGTGCAATCTTGTGTAATAATATGCATTAGATAGTCGGCTTACTGATTGTGTGTGTGTGTGTGTTGTGGACAACAGCCTGGTAGGGAGGTCAGCCATCAGACAGCATTCAGTCCAAAAGGAACATGCAGCAGTTTGTGGAGGGACCTGATGACTGATGGGCGGCTAGACTCTCCGACAGGTCAGTACTTAAAAATGTTTTGTCAGAGGAGGATGCTACACACCCAAAGATGTACCAACATAAAAAAGAAGTGGAAAGAAGAAGTTGGCGTCTGTAAACCAGACAAAAATAAAAATAGCTCAATAGTTGTGGTGTGATCAGTGTTTTCTGTGATTCTAGTAACCACAGTATTTATGTCAGTAAATTCAGATTGAAATAATAACCATGTCTTCCTATTTTGTAACTCTGCAGGCTCCAGCCCGCCAACACCCAAAGGAGAAAAGGTAGCAGCAGCATTGGCCGTTGGGTGCAGTGTGTTGGCTCGGAGCCACAACAATCTGGAGCTGTGCCTGACCTGGGACATGCCCAAAATCACTTTTGGCTCTAGAGAGAGGGAACATCTCAGGTGCATCTAAGACAAAGGAAATATTATATATAGAGATACAGTAATTAGATGGGATGAACATTACGGGAAAAAAGATTCTAACCTGATCTAACTGAATTGAGAAGAAAGACTTACAATGATACATTTAAAAGCAATTAAAATGCTGAAGTCAATTGAACAACAGTTCAAATACATGAAGAACACACTGCATTCTTGAACTTATGGGAATTGTGTTTCCAGGAGATACACTCGTTTCTTTGGGGCCAAAGGGGATGCGTCTGCCTCTCTTAGTCATTACGCCCTAACACACTACAGACAATGGGAGAAGAGCATTGAAGAGTGGCAGAGGCCGATTCTGCAGGACGGGTAGGTGACAACGTGATCTTTCACACCTCCCGTGATTGTTTATGATCACATCAATACAATACATTCAACACTTTGTATCTTACCTGTCCGTTGCAGTTCTCTTCCCTCCTGGTATAAGTCTGCTCTGTTTAACGAGCTGTACTTTGTGGTGGATGGAGGGACCGTGTGGACGGAGCTACCAGAGGACGCGGATATCAGTGGAGGTTTGCGTAGTGAGGAAGGTGGGCTTCCTGCTCAGCCTGCCGTCATCAAGCAGTATGGACGTTTTGCCTACTTGGAAGGTAACCACCAAGAGCAGTGTTAGTCAAGACAACAAATTATTATGATTGTTTAAATAATCATTAATTTCACGATTACAACTACTGTCAATACTAGTCTGTGCTGTAATTTGTATCAATTCCTTGTTCAAGGTCTACAGACGATTGGCTTTGTATTAATAATGTCTAACACAGAAAACACAAAAGTCTATTAGGCTGCATTAGTAGATTACCGCTACTCTAAGATACTGTAGCTAAATGTCACACACAATGTGTCTTATTTATGATTTAGTTGCCTTTATGACGTTCACATATATTCAAAGAACACATCTGTCACAAGTACAATAGACACAGCACAAAGAAATTCTCATTAACGTTAACAAGTTATGTTTACAACTATGTTACTATTCCATTATTATTGCTTCCAGGTCAGGAATACAGAATGTACAACACTTATGACGTGCATTTCTATGCTTCGTTTGCACTCATCATGCTGTGGCCCAAACTGGCCTTGAGTGTGCAGTACGATATTGGTGAGTGGAGCACTGTTGTTTTTATCACATTACCATTAATCAAAGCAAAGGTTCATAATATGAAGCAGCACTGAGGCCAGGTATAACAGCATTACTCTCTTCTTAGCTGGCAGTGTGGTTCAGCAGGACCCAGCAGAGAGGCTGAATCTGATGAGTGGGCAGTATTCTCTTGTCAAGAGCAAAAATGTTGTGCCTCATGACATAGGAGACCCAGGTAGGAAAAAGACGATCTCATTAACTACTACTGAAGGCAAAGACCACATGTTGGGTTGCACATGTATAATCTGTAGAACAAACATATTAAAGTAAACATTTGTAACAGTCACAAGACTCAAAAAATGTAACTTATCACACTGGTAATTGCCAATGTATTTGTTGCATTACAACATTTTTGTATGATTCTCTCCTCAGATGATGAGCCGTGGCTTAGGGTGAACGCTTACCTCATTCATGACACTGCACACTGGAAAGACCTGAACCTAAAGTTTGTGCTGCAAGTCTACAGAGATTTCCACCTCACCCAGGACAGTCAGTACCTGAGGGACATGTGGCCCATCTGCCAGGTACAACTGAGTCTATGTAGCACTTAAGATTTCTTTGCTTTTTGTGACGGAAACACAAACCTGAAGTGTACTGAGTGATCTGGTCTTTTTACTTATTGTGGTTCAAATTATTTAGGCCGTGATGGAGTCGGAGCTGAAGTTTGACCTGGATGGTGATGGCCTAATAGAGAACTCTGGATACGCTGACCAGACCTATGATGGCTGGACAGTGACTGGAGCAAGGTATGAGTTCAAGAGATGGACATGTCAGGGTTTTACACTAGCCACAAACTATTGACATTGGTTTGCAAAGCAATACAGTTGCAGAAAAATAAGCCTCTTTTGCACAATGCTCGTTAAATTGCACCGCGTTGTAAATTCACAAATATACATCTCAACTTGACCTTTGTTTCAAGTTTTATATTCCGATAGTTGTTTCTTAATTTTATTTGTGTGTGTGTGTGTGTGGTTAGAGAGAGAATTTTGTAAATGGTTAACTTGAACTTGGGCTAAGCTATGTTTGTATGTTTCCTGCTGTGACTTCATGTTTATTTGTATTTTACAGTGCATACTGTGGTGGGCTGTGGTTGGCATCTCTGTGTGTGATGTGTAAGATGGCCCGGTTACTAGACAGCGAGGAAACTTACCAGCATTACAGAAACATTCTGGACAGAGGCAGCGATGCGTTTGACCAGCTGTTGTGGAATGGTAAAGTTTTATCATCAAAGAATTGATGAATTTCATTCTGTTTTTAAAAAAGAGACACATGATGTGTTGTTGTTGTGACCCGTGACAGGTCTATACAAAGTGTGTGGGAAATTATTGCCATGTATAGAATAAAATGAAGCTTAGAGGGATAATCCAAAGCTGTTGTTTAGTCTTGCCGCATTTGTTGTTGTGTATGTAATAGTTAACTGCTTTGTGGCTATGCTAACATCGTTTTAAAAACTATTTAGGCAAGTATTACAACTATGACAGTAGTGGGGGAGACCATTCCAACAGCGTCATGTCTGACCAGTGTGCTGGCCACTGGTTCCTGAGAGCATCTGGGCTGGGAGAGGGCGAGTACCAGGCGAGTTTAATATTCAGTACAGACAAGTACTGAAGTAAAGGCTTGACTCCAAGTACACACTCATTTGTATTCCCTCTGGTAATGTGAAGGACAATTAAAGCCTTGTTGTCTGAACATGAATTTCATTGTTCCTCCAGGCTTTTCCAAAAGAAAAAATTCAGAGTGCATTAAAATCAGTGTATGACTTGAATGTAATACACTTTGCTGAGGGACAGATGGGTGCAGTTAATGGAATGCGCCCTGAAGGGGTGCCTGACCGTTCCAGCGTTCAGTCAGATGAAGTTTGGATTGGAGTGGTATATGGACTAGCTGCCACTATGATTCATGAGGCAAGTATATCTGTGTTTGTGTATCTACTGTTTATCTACCATACATTCAAGAAAAAAAAAGGCTGACAAAGTTGACAAATCTTACGACTGCCTCTTACCTCTGTGGCTCTTAGGGTATGTGGGAAGAGGGTATGCGCACAGCGGAAGGCTGCTACCGGACCGTGTGGGAGAGGCTAGGCATGGCCTTCCAGACTCCTGAAGCTTACTGTGAGAAGGGTATCTTTCGCTCTCTGGCCTACATGAGGCCTCTGAGTGTCTGGGGCATGCAGCTAGCCCTCAACGCTTCACAGAAAGATCAGAGCACGTCACTTCAAAATGGAGACACTGACCAGGAGGACGGAGAGGATATGAGAAATAATTAGATCTAGCACCCGAGCTGCTGTCTACAGAGCCACAAGTTCTGCTGAAAATGACTTCTATCCAACCACCGCTATAATCTGCATTCCCACCTTGCAGTGCTTTGTTTGATCACGTTTTAAAATTTAACTCTCCACACATCTGAAGCAAATGACAAACCATTTGAAGAAGGACAGTGATACATTAGACCAGTAGCGAATGCAGAGTTACAAACGCTTGTTTCCAGAAAAGTTGTGATATGAAGATTGTGATTAAGAAATAATTTACCGGTTTGGAAATGATTAGAATCTTATTCTTGCCATTTTTTAATAGTAAAAAAAGGCAAACAAGTGATGCAAGACAGTGGTAGATATGCTACTAGACAATTTAGCTTCAAATGGTTTGAACGTAAGTCCAGTGTCATTGAATAAGGGCATTTTCAGCATCAATGCTTAAGTCGAAATGGGGTTTGTAAACGTTCGGTTCCTAAGAGGTGCTAATATATATATATATATATATATATATATATATAAAAATTGACCATGTGTTGCAGAGACATATTGTCTGTTTGCACATATATACATAGACATTCATGCACTACATTCTGCCATTTACAATTGTGTTATTCAACATTACTAGATAAGTTACCTTCTTATTTTGATGGTGATGTGCCTAAAATATTGTTTTTAAAATATCATTATGCTAGACAATCGTAAATGACTGAATAAAGCTTGTGTTGTTAATTAAATGTAGTGTGTGTGTGTATGTATACATTGCACAACTATATGCAATTTATTACAACAGTCATGTTTAATATAATGTAATTTCTACAGTCAGAAATATGTAATATATTAAGTATCTGGATATTGTTTTATCGTGGAATTCTATGTGGCGCCACTGTTGAGTTGCTAGGCAGATTGGAGAGCTGCTGATGATGAGCCACCTGGACGGAAATGGACGTCCATCCAAGAGGCCGCAGGACCGGGATATAGCGCAATTAAAGAGGAGAAGCTGGACCCCGACCACGTCGGTCCCATAGACCAAAAGGTTGGTGCTGGTGAGTTCAAATGGGCTCATGGCGACAATAATGGAAATAACACAGTTTACATCGAGAAAAGAGGAAACCCAGGCTGTGGATCTGTGGACACACAATTTAATCAGGCTCAGAATACCACTACTTGATATCACTACTATAAATGTTTACTTATTCTAGTGTCAGAGGTCTTCTAACCAGAGCAGGGGCTTGATGAGTTTATTTACTTTATATAGCACATTTCATACACAGTGATAATGAAAGGTGCTTATAGGAAAGGACAGGAGCTTACATTAAAGTAAAAGAGAAATGTTAACAAATAAATCAGACAATGTAGGTGTGAAAACTGAAATGTATAGAAGCACGATACAGTAAAACTTAAAGTTGGTCTGAGTACAACTGATGAAAAATGCGTCCAGGAGAGAAACCAGTCAGACAAAGCCACAACAATACAGCAGAGTTTCAGTTTAGAGTTGAGGGCTTTTGTTGTTGAGTTGGTTCTATTTATTTCAGCATGTAAGCGGCTTAAGCCTGTTTGGTTCCAACCTGAGGTTCTCCCACCAGGCTGTCGCCCAAGGAAAGAGCTCTGCTGGGTTTGTAAAGTTCAAGGAGTCCAGAGATGGGTTCATTCCCCAAACCGTGGCATTTATAAACTAGCACTGTGAAGTGTAAATTAAGAAGGTCTCTTGAAATCAATCTTTGCTTTCCTCCACGTGGTTTTTCATTCAGAGTTTCTTCGGTTGTGTTTCTAGCGCCACACATGCCTGCATGTCATGACTCCTTGTAGAGGCGGAGACGTGGTGGCTGCTGCACATGGAACTGATGCTGGTTGAGTGTTGTGCGGTTCTGAAGTACTTCTACTTGATCAGACTTTCTTAGAGTTTCCTTTAACTTAAAACTGTGTATATTGTCGAGAAACTTTAGTAGTTTATAATAAAGAAACAATCTGACTTAAAAAGCAAAGAACATACCCCCCCCCCCCCCCCCATGAATGTTTTATTTCAAGTGCATAAATTGTCACATGAATTGAAAAGCGAAAGTGCTCACTGTATCAGATTATTGGATTTATCATCAAAATCTGAGAGATGAAATGAAGAATATTGTTGGCTGCAGCGAACTTCATGATCTGCTCATGTCCATGTGGCGACGCCCTAAAACTAATTATAACAAAACGCAATCCCATCATGCATTGCGTCGTAGTTTAAGAAGATTAAAGAACGTCGAATAAACGTGTATGTTTGCATGCAGATTTCATCGTAGGCTATTTTTGTAGTGCGTAATGTCTGTTTTTATTGTACGGCGTATTATATGTGTTTAGTACAGGAAACCGTCACTTAAAGCGGTGTCTTCTTTAGTCTGGTCCCACTCCTTCGTTTTGGGAAGTCAGTTCACTCTTGTTTCTCTTCAGATCGTATAAATCTTTCGCCTTTTACTAAAGATTTCCGTGGAGAGGAACAACAAGAGTTTATTCCAATTTTTCGACGCCCTGCGTTTGTGGGGCTTCTCTGCCTGTTGAATATCAACCAATAATCTCTGATTTTAACTAACTTTATCAAAATCTCCGCGTGAATCCCACACCACAGTCCGGCTTGAGGTTTACTGAGACACAAGACCAACATCTGCACACACTGAGTTAGTATTAATTAAAAATGTTTTACGTTCAGTCAAACTATCCAATACCTGAATCCATAAAAGATAGAGAAAGTAAATGTAATCAATTACACTTAGTGTTTTACTTTAATTGTTAAGTGTGCCTCGTGTCGGAAGTGTACTACTGTGCACAGTTGCAGGGCTGCACAGTTTCTCCTGTGCTCAGGGTAGTGATGGTATATTAGCTGTCGTTATCATAGTAGTATACTCACTTTGAGAGACAAAAAATTTGTCCTGTGAGGTGACTGAACTCTGATAGTCCTACACAAGCAGAAACCCACGCGATTATGTGTTCAGCCATTTAAAGGTCAAACGTGCTCTTTAGTGCTATGTGGTCTCTGTGGCGCAATCGGTTAGCGCGTTCGGCTGTTAACCGAAAGGTTGGTGGTTCGAGCCCACCCAGGGACGACCGATTCTTTTGTTCAGCGTCTCTCCTCTGAAGGAGATAAACTACGTAATGCAACAACAGTGACGGTATAATAACACGTACAGTACCAGGTGTCTTTGATTCATTGAGTCTCAGCTCGCTTTTGCTTCACTCACCCAACCAGTTTTACAGTACTAAAAAACGCACATAGCACGGAAGGACAGTAGGAGAACGCAAAAAAGCTGTGAAAAACAAAAGATCCTCGTCCCTGGGTGGGCTCGAACCACCAACCTTTCGGTTAACAGCCGAACGCGCTAACCGATTGCGCCACAGAGACAAGATTGACGCAAATTGCGGCTTTTCACAATTTCTGGTTATCTACTTTGTCATAGAAACACAATTTGGACTTTGAAAATGTGTGGGACCTTTAAACATTTTCTCTTCGTCTTATTGCTTTTTCTATGCTCTTTTGCTTTGATTGCTGACCCATTTCTCTTCACCAGATTTGTCTTTTTTTTTTTTATCAAGTTTCATTTTTATCAACATTTTGTCATCATCAACGAATAATTCCTTAGATTTTTAAAGTTTTTAATTTAACCATTTAAATGCCAATTTCTTTGCACAGCAGACATTATAATAGAAATAAAACAATGAAAATCTACTCATACCATATATGCAACAAATTAACACAAACATTAATTTCCATGCATTGTTATTTTTTTGCAGGGAAAGCAAAAAAAATATCCCTTTTATTATGTTAGTGACCAAAAATGGCCGCAATCAGAATGGACTGTAATTCTTGTTTTTTTTTATGTGTTTTGCTGCTTTGACTGCATAAATGTGTTAACTAGAATCAGTTCTTGTATTGAGCTTGAGGTATTAATTATTTTTTAACTATTTAACAGCAGCAGGATGTGCAAAGAACAGTGGAGTGGTCTTTGCAGACAGCCTTTCCACAGCTGGAGCTATGGCTGCACAGTTTACACCTTCTCCTCAGTTTGCTTGAGGACTGTGGATCATGCCCTGATTCATAGCACTGTAACTCAGCAACATGGGCCCTGATTTGCACTGATGTATTGTGGCAACAATGGCAGCAGCAGCTGATGAACGTGAGGGACAAGGCCGCCTTCTGTGCGGGTCACCAGTGTGTGGCCCAGCTCTTCAAGGAACGCCCTCCTTTGGTAGGATTTTGAGGACTCCCACTCAGGATGGACTGATTTCCACAAGATGAAGGCACTGTATGCAGAGACATCCAGGAGATGATAGAAAAGCGCCAGGGTCCAGGTTATCTACTCCCCCTTTGCACCTATTGTAGTCCAAGATGGCATTGGGCCTTATCTTTACTCCATTGTCAAGTCCTGGTTCCCTATGGTTTATGCCCAAAAGAAGCATATTCTTCCTTCTTGAAAAGATGTAAAAAAGGTATTGCACGTGGCAGTGTGTCCTCAGAGTCCATCTATCAAGTCAGTGTACGCCTCGGTAAACCTGCATCTTCCAAGCATAGGAGGTTTTCACCAAGTCACCCACTTTTCCCACAGGACGCGAAATGCAGCGAGCTTGTCATTTCTGAAGTGGCCTGGCTGTGTAAGCCTGTCATCAAAGTGGATTTTAGCACTGATCTGACTATATTGGTAGAGAGGCATTGTAGCACAAAATATGGCCCATCCTGTCTTGTCATCCCACAGGCCACGTGTTGCTTCATGTCTTGAGCGGTCGATCTTATCATGTGAAGAAGCAAAAGATTTCTCCTCATCTTCGCTCTCAGAGCACATCACATAGTCAAGCGCCTCAGCCAGGGAATGCATCCTTCTTGCCATCTTTTCAGAGCACAAATGACCTGGGAGCTGTTGGGCTTGAATGCACCTGCATGAACTTCAGGACACATTTATAAACTGTGCCAGAGGGTTGTTTTGTTTTTCTGGCAGGGGCATGTTTGATCCCTATATATGCTTACATTGAGGTGTGAAGGGCTTTTTGGTGCCACGATAGATACAAAAGGTAGTTTTTGATTTATAATGTTTATTATTGATACATTTAAAAATCTGATGCTACAAATTTAAAGATATGATAAAAGTCCACAACCTTGGGAAATTTCATTCATTTGGCAATAATACAGGTGAAATGGTCAGTCAAGTCAAGTGGCCACATAGTCACCAGAGGGTTAAGTATATGTCAACATTTTGCCAGTCAGTAGTTGAAAGCACTCGGCGTCCATGGCCAACAGAATAGACCTAGATACAATACAGATTCTATACACGTTACATTATTATCAAAAGTACACGCGCCCAACGTGGGGCTCGAACCCACGACCCTGAGATTAAGAGTCTCATGCTCTACCGACTGAGCTAGCCGGGCTATAGGATTGATACAGACAATGAATATCATGTGCTAATTGATGAATTTCACTAAACCAAACTCATTTTTCTCATATGGAGCAAACGCGGGCAAAGTGGTCTCTGTGGCGCAATCGGTTAGCGCGTTCGGCTGTTAACCGAAAGGTTGGTGGTTCGAGCCCACCCAGGGACGACAGTCTTTTCTTTTTTATTGATCTTTGCAACAGGCCGTGCAGAGTAACATGACACCGAAGCGAGAGGGAGGTACGCACCACACGTTACCTGATGGACAATGCCGCGTAAGTGGTCTCTGTGGCGCAATCGGTTAGCGCGTTCGGCTGTTAACCGAAAGGTTGGTGGTTCAAGCCCACCCAGGGACGACAAGTTTTTAATTTTATGCTTTTGCTACAGGACGTACAGAGTGACACGGCACCGAGGCAAGAGAAAGGTGAGCAACACAGGTTTTGTGAAACAAAACCGCAACGTGTTTGTTTAGAACTCAACTAGCATAGTTTAATTTGAACTTTATAACACCTATAACAACACTAAGAATGCAAATGTAAAGAACACCTTGGGATTTATTTTGTATTATCATAATTCACATTTCTTTAATGAAGGAGACCAAGGAGGAAGGAGAGACACACAGTAAAAGGTACGCGCCCAACGTGGGGCTCGAACCCACGACCCTGAGATTAAGAGTCTCATGCTCTACCGACTGAGCTAGCCGGGCTACAATGCCATGGCAGAAGGGGTATGTTTGAAAATAATCACTGTTAGGACATTATTAAACGCAGTGTGATCTAACAGCACCATTTCAATGTCTTCAGTTATTCCAAAAGACACTCAAGTGACTTTCTTGATAACTATGCAAAAGCATCAGCAAAGAAAATTAGAAACATTAAAACACCTATTGTTTTACCTCCCAGCATCTTGATATGGTGAAAGAATCACGTTACGGACGCAAATCAACGAGTCCTTAAAACTTCGAGGAGCACTATTTGCAGGAACATCGTGTATTTTTCATCCAAAAGAGAGAACGTACACGTGCTTGGAAATGTAAATGATAATTGTAGAAAAATCTTTCAGTGCAACGCGCATACACACCGCTAGGTGGCAGCATCCTACTATTGGAGAGTAGCAGCGGTGGCGGCTGCAGGGGGAGGCCAGCAGTTGTGATACACCGGCTTTGATGCTGGCTGCTCGGTTGCACTGAGAACAGACGGGAGCGGTGCAAATGTTTGGATGAACTCGGGAAGCGGTGTCTTTGCAATAAGTCAGCCATCAGCAGAAACACGCGCTAAAAGAAGAAAGGGGAGCCGAGACAGAACCACGTGATCACACGCGGAAATTGTCCGAGAGGAAGAGTGTAGCGAGCTGAAGGCGGGGAGTCGGTGTTTTGGCGTCCGTCCGTGTCTTGAGCCGGTGCTGCGCTTCCAGCTGGGCTGTGTCTTACAAACAAGTCTCCCACTGACGGAGACGACGACCGCTGCTCACTACACGCGCTGCTTCACCCGAAGCGGACACCGGGAAGGTAGGCTCGGCCACGGGCTGAACAACCGTGGTGGCGGCAACTTTAGGGGGAAGTGACCAGAACGTAGCCGAGCCCGAGTGAAGCGTGAGGGCAGCTAGCTAACATTAATAACGTTAAACCCCGCAAACCGCAGGTGTTAATGTGGACGAAGTCTCTTAGTGCTTGTTCATCCAACCAACCAACCAACTACAACGTCGCTCAGCTGACAAAGTCCGTTAATGTGACCCCAGACTTTACTCTACAGGACAAGAAGAAGTAAAAGAAAACCAAAAATCAAATTGAATTAGTCCCACGGTGGGGAAATTGCTTTGGATGAACCAGTGCCTGCAAACATTTCACATGCAAACAAATGTGTTTCTGATTTTATTATTAGTTTTCTTAGTTTGTGGAAACTAATACACACTGCTATAGAATATGTAAACAGTAAACATTAGTGCATTAATAATTATATATCTTTTTCAAATGGCCTATCCTTTATAATTACACGTCTCTAATATAATCTGCGTTTTGATGCTAATACTCAAATCTAATCTCGACTTTAACACAACCTCCTCACTGTTTGTCTCACAGTGATGTTTGTTGGTGTGTTACTGATCCACAGGTCACTTAGGATCATTTTAGCTTTTTATTTGCCTTTTGCATCGCATGGTGAATGAGCGGAGACTGTAAAATGACCTGCCTAACACGAGAGTTCAAACCAAAATGCAAGGGAAATACGCACAAGTACAAGAAAGCATTGGGCTGTATTATGCAACAGAGGCTGGTGATAATGTCGCTGTGCACCCAGTTGCCAGTTTATTCTGTCGACTCTAATTCAACCGCATCTCGGTGCTGCACAAGAGAATCAGACAGCATCACAACCCGCAGTCTCGAAATGAAAGGTAGATTGAAACGACACCTTTTAAATCAGCTTAAGCAAACATAAGCATGACAGTCTGGATTTGTGGTAGCTGGGTGGAGCAGAAGCCTGGCACTGTGTATACAAGGTAATAGAGCAGTAAGGCAGCATTGTACACAGAGCTGATAATAGCTATTGTTAATGCAGCCGTATTTACGCTTTTTGCATAAACAGTGTGGCGCTGAGCAGGAATAAACATCTACAGCTGTCAATCTAAGCCTATGTCATTTCTAGCCTATGTGTGTTGAACGTGGTAACTTATTACATTCAGGTAAAATACTCCACACCATACTGGCTTATAGACAAAGTGCACTATGCGCAACACGGTTGACTCAGTGGTGAGGTCATGGCTCCTGTCACTCCCTCTGTGTGCCTGTTTCACATGGAGGAGCACAAATCACCCTCCCAAAATAACAAGCAGGAATTCAAAGCAAGACACAGTACCTGTTGCTGCTCTGTGGCATCTGCAGTTTTAATTTGACAACTGTAGCACAGAGCTGAGGCCGAGCTGTCAGTAACAAAGCCTGGCTGGGCTCCAGGATCCAAGCCAGGTGGTCGTGCATGTAAATTTGGTTCCAAATAGCCTGGACTGCAGTTTGGATGGTCAATACATGATTTAAGTTATACTAGGTTACATGTAAGCATCTGTGTGTTTGAGTAATCTTATTTATTGGGTCTTCCTTAAAGTGGGTCACATCTGTCCCGGTTGACACTGACAATACCTCCTGTATGTCACTCCATGGTTACATGATCACGCGTCAGAATCAACAGCTCAGTAACGCAATGCTACACTGTTTGAAAAAGTGCCAATGTTTTTTTCCACGGTGCTAAATAGACACACATCTGCTTTAGATCTCTTACTGCTGCAAGGGAACACAGTGTGTCAACGATATGGGTGTGTGTTGACATTGTAGCAGAGAGGTCAAACAGGGCAAGAAACACGAGCACCCAGCTGTTTACACAAGCTGTGAACTCACCACTAGTGTAACCCGTTCATTTATTTATCATTGTACGTGAACCGTGCATAGGTTGGATGAGATTATATTGAAGCAGGAAGGTTTAGTTCTGGATGTTAAAGGCGTTTTGCATCGTCTGATTTCTGCTGGATTTCTTTTTAATTGTGTTTTGCTGCATCATTTTGTTGAAGGCCTTTAACCTGGTGAATCTAGTCTTATCATTACCTTTTACAAGTTCTGTGCACTGCCAGTGTTGAAACTATTGTTGAACTATTACTTTAGGCTTAATTCATGTGTGTAATATGACAAAGCATCTGTAAACTTGTAAAATGTTTGGATACGAGAAAGAGAGTTCTGCAATCAGACATGCTCAACGCGTCGCATCACTGCTGTCGTAGTGGGAAGCCTGTAACATTTGAATCCCACGAGTGGTTTTCTAATCATAGCGACCCATTTAGAGACAGAAAACAGCACTAATATTTTACACCGTTAAAAATGGCTCATCCTCTATATCGACACTATTCTCAGCGGATGTGACATTGTTTGATTTTTGTTTCACAATTTGACACTTGGCCTGAACAAGGCAACTCTGGCGCAGATCGTAACTTACTGGGTTCTTTGTTTCCAGCCTTGGCTGAATTTAAGGAAGGAAGCACAAATCAGACATGATTCCTGGGGTCACTGACCTTACCCATGTGGTGGTTCCTGTTAGAAAGTATGTCAAGAGGATAGTTATACTTTTTGAGAAAACCCAGGCCTGAAAGGAAAAAACATGATGGGTTGTAGAAGCAAAACACCGGTAGGCATGTGTTTGTGCTGCTGATAGCGTTAGTCACTGTTCCGACTCCCAAGCTAACCAGGGTTTAGTAAACCTTTTTGTTTTTTGGCTTGTGTTGTTTGTGTTGGTTATGATTTACAACAACAGCAGTACCTGAAAACAAACCTGTTTTCATCTTTATCAGAAGGCAGAGCAGATGTGCCCACTATCATTTACATGTTACGTGCTTCCATTGCTTTGATATTATACAGCACACGGTGTCCAAACACTAAATGTTCTGTATTTCCATATTCATTTTAAACAGCTGCCAGAGTTGTGATGAACAATTCTTCATCTCTACAGAGCCCACGAGCAGCAGTTTCAGCCTTTGCTAATCCTCTTAGACTCTTTAGTTGTTTTTCTTTAATTGAACACTCTGTTGGGAGTCTGTGGTTCTCCTGGCTTGACTAGTGCACCACAGCTGGGCTCTCAGGCTGAAGGAGAAAGAAAAACACCCAGGGAAGCCATTATTTCCATTTATTTCTCTTACTACGTCCCTGCTTATCTCCTCACGCCTTCCTGAGAATCTAATCTTTGCCTATTGTTCTCTGCATGTCTTTCACCTGCTATCTATTGCTAAGTGCCCCTGTCTTATTGTCTCCTCTCTCCAAACCTGTTTTGCAGGCTTGTTCTGCATTCAGGCTGCTGAGATGACCAGGCTGTGACAGCGTGCATCCTAGTATCAGTACTGGACCTATTCCTGTGAAATGGCTGCTGCTAAAAAACGTGAGTTTTTATTATTCTATTCATTACCTATTGTAATTGCTGTATTTTCCTCCCCCTGTATATTTATATATTCTTAAGGCTTTGAGTTGCAGTGAATAAATAGAGACCTGTACATACCACTTTAGTGCAGAACTTGATATTCATGCTGTTGGCAGCCTGGGATTAAACCCTATGCCTGAGGATCAAGTGCTTTGTGTTTGCTCTTTAAAGTTCCAGTGCATAAATCAGTGATGTGCCAACAGGCTTAAAATTAGTAGCATATATTTAAATATAGTTTATGGTCAGGAAGTCACTATTACAGTGGTGATTGAAATACTTTAACCCCCTATTCAATACGATGTCCTTCATAAACTGTCAAAGAAAAATTTATGCTGCATCTTTACACATTTTTGAGGACATAAAGTTGATGTTAGTTAAAGATCTAAAGACAATTTGAATTTTCTACCAAAGGGGCCATTAACAAAATGAATCAACTTATTCAACCTTTGAGATGGGCCCCTTTACGATTCCTTGGTTGAGTCCCACGCTCATTGTCTTGCAGCGATAACCAAGATTCAGTTCATGCTCAGTTCTTACATCATCCCTCAAAATGACCTGGTATTTCAAAGAATAGATAACGGCCACATTGGCCAGTTCCTGAGGCAGCAAAACACCCCCAGAGCAAAAAAGACACCTTCGCGTTTGATGTCAGATTGAGTGAATATGTATTATAGTTCTCCCAAGAGCCTCAGTTTCATTTTGCTGTGATACTTTGTACATCAGAGTGTTGGGTTTATAGAAACAAACACTGTGAAAGCTCATGTGTCAATGACTTCAGGAACAAAGTGTTTCTGGTGGTGGAAAGACGGCAGCGTTCCACATGTATCGTTTGCCTTTCTGAACCACATACAACAGTACTCCTGCAAGTTTGTGTGAGCATTTGGCAACTTGTATTTTGATAAGTGCATTGGGTTAAGAATCTATCACCTGTTTGGGCCGCTGATATATTATATTATCCAGACTGTAAGTACACAACTAAAACCCTTTCTGTGTAGCTTGTCATGATCATCCTGCACTTAACGAGATACTGATGAACTGTGGTAATGTGCTGCTGTTTGTTCAGTGTCAACACATGCTGTCTTCACTATGTAAATTAGAGGCTAGTATTCTTCCACTAGTCCTTTCAGATTATATCGTTAGTTTTTACCAAGGACAAAGTTTTTATTGGCACAGATTCAATGCAACAGTCAGGGAGCATACTGCAGTTAATCAGTGGCCTAAAGACAGAACACAGCAGGCAGCAGATTGAAGAACGTTTCGGGTTATTCGCAGGAACACGTGTCCGAATGATAGCTTTGAGTTCCTGCCCTGAGAGCCTCAGGACCAGCTGACACAACTTCAGCCCCGCGAAGAACATGGTCTGGACTGTGTACAGAAAGTTGAGGCTTTGATACTTATTTGGTACAGTTTCAATATCTAATCCTTCAATTAAAGTTTGTAAGAATCTGGTGGCTTTTGTATTTATTGGTGTTATTTATAAAACAAATACAAGAAATGACTCAGTGTTAGCTTACGGCAGATTTTTGTTGAGGCAAGCAAGTGTGTTTCATAAAAAAGCAGGACTGACTCAATAAGAAATACTGGACATTAAGTGGTGGAATAGACCTGGAATAGAGCAACAAACCATGTATCAGCTGCAGCTCCTCCCCAGTGGAGGATGGGTACTTGTGGACTGTAAGGACCACTCTGAAGGCCTGTGTTCTTTGTTAAGGTCACTGGCTGGAGGTTGGTGCCATGGGAGCCTGTCTATTGACTTCCTGTTGAGTTTCCTAAATGTTGTGTTTTTCGCGTTGCTAGGACGAACTGAAATGTCACAGAAGGAGGGTTTGTTGAAGGGTTGGAAATGTATTGGCAGCATGGGATATTATGTGTCTCTCTTCAAGTTGGAGTGACAACATAAGATAAGGTGTGTGGATCAACCGCCATTGGTCTTTAGAACAAACATACACTTGTGTTTACATTTCACGATGTAGTGGTAATAAAAGCCTAGTTTTTGGTGTTTTCAGCCGTCGTGCCTCAAATGTGGCCTGAGGACGGACGCCCGATAAGCAGCACAACGATGAACTACGCCAGCAGCGAACTACTTTGGTGAATAATCAAAAGGATACTTTGGACCCTTGTCTTGCTTGTTTTCTACTACTATCACCTGGACGGATTACCTGGATCAGGTGTGTTCTGTCCATCAGACGCTGCAGGTGATTGCTGATGAGCGTTGGCTTCCAATGAGGTGTGAGATACACTGACAGACAGGTTCTAACGCAAGTAGGTGGAGATTAATTGGAGCAAAAATATCCCAGTGACAGATATATTTTTTCCTGCACAAACCTAATGAAATGAACATAATAATTGTTGTATGTTATATTTTATATTGCATATGTATTGTTGGTGAGTTACTGCTGCAGGGTTTTTGTTAAAGCTAATTATTGTGTGAGGAAGATTCCTGAGAACAGGCCTTGACATGTACATCTCTAATACTCAGCTGCAGAATGCAATTTAAAGGATGACAAGCTTGTATATAAGTATGTGCATTCCTGTAGTGGTGAGGACGCAAAAAACCACACGTAGACTAACTAGTTGTGATACTTAACAAATGATTTAGTGGCATTAAACTATTTTCTTTTCCAAAAGGGAAGTAGTGGAAAGTAGTTGTATCCTTACCTGCCAAGACACCTTTTGTTTTCTGATTGTGTTGCGATAACATCATATCAAGACAACATATACACAAGACTGTAAAGTGTAAACTAGCCTTTAATATAAATAATATCTCCCCTCTTTGTGTGTTTTAAGACTTTGTAGAATACAAAAATGCATATTTTAGAAGCATATGGAAAACGCTACAGATCGCATGGACTAGCAACAGTGGGGAGGAAAAACCTTTCATCAGGTTTATCCCAAACACATTTTCTCTTATAAAAGTCTCTCTGGCAACTACATCTTCAACTGTGCTCTAGTTTAATTCAGAACCTCTCTGGCTCTATGTGTCACAATGTGTAAAACCTGTTACTTTGAGCTGGAACACAAGTTTCACCAAAGTGTGAGGTGGTTGGGAAGCGTAGAAGGAGAGCGTTACTGTAAGATTGTAGTTGGAGCAGTGCACCACTCGGACAACTTAACAACTGCCAGAAATGTCACGACACCTTTACTAGTAGTTACACAGTAAAAACATTCACAAACGCTACGCTGGTATTTATGTAGGGAGAAAGAAAGAATAGACGAAAGAAAGAGTTTGGAGAATTGTTTTCCATTCTCCCACGCTGGGAGCGAATTCCTGGGTCTAGGAACAATAAACATCAGCAAGTACCAGTGTCATAGAGAAGCACCAAAACCTAGTGGGAAAGAGTTTTCAGGTTGTAAGTCAAACTAAATCCCAATGACACCTACATAAAAGACTTTGTAATCTAATATCAATGGAAAGAAAACACTGATAACACGGTATCTGCCTGTGTTACATGTTCAGCTGAATTAATGATGTGAAGGGCATCTGTCAGCTTTGAGGTGAAAATGAAACTGTTCAGACTTTAGCTACTACCTAGATACAAACTGTGTGACAGCTGGTATTGTGTAACTCTGCCAGTATTTGTAAAAATGCAAATACAATGTTCAGGTACTGGGTTGAGTGAGGAAGCATCATTATATCATGATGCGCTGTGTTTCAGGTTTCCTTTTCTTCTGTGTTGCCTGAGGAGCATTGCTCCACAAGGCTGCTAATCTCCAGATGACCGGTGACACTAGAGGAGCCATGCAGGGTCATAAGATCACACCTCTGCAGGACTCATTTCCAATCCTTTATCCTCTCTAACTGCAGCCAGCTGACGCTACTGGTCCATTTGAGTTTTTTGGACCAAGCAAAACATTGGGTAACATACACTGTACTAAACATGTGGATAAGCCTGTGTGTGTGTTTCAGGCCTTTTGTTTCATTGTGCATCCAGACTACCAAAGCCAGTTCTTTGCCTTTTGTAAAGTGTGTACACTCGGTTATATCAATAAAACAATTCACCTGCTGCCATTTAAGCTTCCCCTTTTCTTTTAGGGTTCCAGGGTCTTTGTTTGGTTTTTTTTAGACTGAACGTTTTCCCCTTCTTTTTTTTTCAGGTTGTTCGAAGGCAGGAGGTGTGCGCTTCTCAGAGGAACCCTCTGCTGCCACTGCTCCGTCACATGTTCACTTTGATGAAAAGCTGCATGACTCTGTTGTCATGGTGATACCAGAGGATGACGGTAACTTCATGGTTAAGGTGTGTGTTTAACATTGCAGTGACCTAACACCTGATAGCAAGAGCTGATTGACATCTGATTTCTAGGTCTACAGAGAATATACGAGAAAAACAAAATAGAAACATCAGTTTCTGTTTGAGATGTCCCACAAATAAGATCAAACCCTCCTCCACCCTCTTACCATCGTTATCGTCATTGTAAGCTCATCTGGTCGATCCACTGTAACCTGCTAAAGGCAAAGAGGATGTTGTGACGAACAGAGGTTGAGATAATTCGCTTTAGCCCCTGTTTGTGTCCATCAGGTCTTTGATGCAATCACATGACAAATTCAATTTGTGAAACAGAACAGAAATAGTGAAACAGAGAGGCATTGGCTGTGCGGTAAAACCGTAGTCTAATGGCGATCATCAATACTCAGTTGTACAAGTGTTTACGTCAGTCAGAGGATGTCAAATAAGGTCACATTTACAGTAGAATGCTACTATATCATAAAAATGGCTACTGAGATGAAATGAATGATCAAAGTTAGATCATCATCACAGCCACTGAAGAACTAAAACCTAAAATATAATAGAAAATATAACAATAATGTTCACGTTTGATAATATTATAAGATAAATACAATACCAATAAACCCCAAATCAGATTTGTTTAATATTTAGGTAAATGTAAGTGTGCAGGACAAAGCGACTTATGGATTGGTTGCCAACACAAAATGCAAAGTTCATAATTGATACAGTGTCAGACAGTAAGTTGTTGATCTAGTGAGCGGGTGCCCTCGGTTTCTACGAGCTCTGATAGACTATCTGTGATACATCCAGGAGAAGATTAAAGTCTTTTCTCATCACTGTTAATCTCGTCTGTCGGCTATAAAGGCACAAAACAATAATATCAATCTCCTCATCAGTTCCTTGCTGCCAGGTCTTAAACCCTGGTTGAGAGAGAGAGAGAGAGCGAGAGCAGAACGTGAAAGTGTCACAGAGGAGTCAGTGGAAAAATGTTTTCATGTGTTATATCAGCCCATCGTTTATTAATTACAATCGTCTCTACAGAAATGTGCATGTGGGCATTAAAAGTTAATTCCAGCTGCACAATTAAAACAACTCACTGGTTTTCATGGCCTCACAGAGCTGCTAGCATGACTGTAGAAACTAATCATCCTGACGCAGTACATTTCCATGCACTAATAGGAACAATCCGTAATAGTGTCTAATGTGTAACCAGTATAAGCTCCTGATCTAAATATCTGACACTTGCACATAGACTAAGGATTAAACGCAGGGTGTAGCCATACACGTTTTCTGAACCTGCTGCTGGCGTAGAAAATCATCTTCTGTTCAACTAGCTAATTTTCCCAGAACTGCTGAGATTGATTTTATGCCTGCGGGTAGAGTACGTCCCAGAATCTTTTATATCAACACTACAAATAACTAAAGCCACCTTTGTTCTCAATATCTGGCTTTTTCCTGTCACTGAACATACGTGATCTGTTCAATGAAGGCGCAGGCTGTTTAAAGTTCAGTGTGACTTTGCCACATTCACATACACATGATGTGTTATCTACAATATCTAATAGTTAATATCAAATGACTTCCAGGCTTTTCCTTATGCTTCAGTTTCTTTGGAAAGTTCTGTGCGCTTTTACTCTAAAGTGCCTCTCCAAGCCATGAATCAAATTCACAGCCAACACACTTGGCCCAAAAGCTGCTTGCGGTTGTAGAGAGGCTAATACACTTGGCTGTGACCTTCACACTTACAGAGCAGCCCGTTTGTGTGAGTGTGTGCCTGTTCCTCAAAGCGCTTTAAGCGTGCTAGAAGACGGGCACAGAGGACCGTCAGCCCAGCATCGTGGAGCTGAGGGGGGGTGTTGTTGCTATGGAAATCTACGGGGTGGGGGTGGGTGAGTCTCGCCGTCAGACCAGAGATGAGGTGAGAGTGTGTGGGATGGAAGCGGCTTGCACACCACAGCTGTATCAACGCCAGTTTTGACGGCGATTATTTAAATTCTGCAGCCCTGTGTGTGCGCACAGCGGACAGGGTCACACAAAAACAACACACAACTTGTTTCAGAATAAGATGAAGGAAAATGGCAATGAAAGGAGCTGAGGAGGTGTTGATGGAGAAGCCAAGCTCTTATTATGAAATGATTTGTGTAAGGTAGGTGAAGAAGCACATCAGCTGTAATCATGTCTCTGTAACTGAGCAGATTAGGGGTTAATGGCTGCAAGGATGTGTGATTGTCTACAGGACCCAGTGGCTTAGAGTAAGAGAGAGGAAACAGGAGAAGCTTTAGTGTAAAGGAGCCATATTAACAATAGAATACGTTACAGTCTCAGTCCTGCCTGCAGTCACTGAGTATTGTATTTAGTTTCCTCAGTGACTTTTTTGACCCATGTTTTAAATCAGAGCACTAATGGAAACCAGACGTGTTAACAAACCAGAGTCGATCTGAAAAGTTCAGAATATGTTTGAGTTATAATTAACCTGATTAGGACTTTTAATTGACATCACATGACTTGTTTAAGCTGCATGCAAGAACTCAGTTGAAGCATTAAGTGCATCAATGCATCGTTTAGTGTCTTTGCAGGATTTACGTTTCAGTCTTAAGGTTCATATGTGAGTAAGTCTCTCCAGACTGTTGCATATTACAGAGCACTGAGTGAACTGTCTTGTGTGGTTCTTCCCTCCATCATGACTGAAGAATTACGCTATTGTTTTGGGTGAACTCTGTGTAACTGGGTGTGTCCAACTTCAGTGTTACACAAGTACATGTGTAGAGATGACATGCTACTGTCATGAACGTTAAAAATGACTCAATGTTATAGATGAAAATTTAGGTTTTCGTTTTTCAGACGTTTCACAACTTGAACAGTTTTTTTGTCCAAATCTGCAGCATGAAGTTCTTATTAAATCCATTTTTCTGCCAGTTCAGTGTCCATGCGTGGGACTGCATTCACAGAATGATTATTGTTTTTCTCCACAGTGCTCCTCCAGTGTTCCCTCCTCTCTTCTCACTTAATGCTGTTTGCAGCCTCTGCTCTGCTCGTTTCTTTAAGCAGGAGTCACGTAGGGCAGACGCTGCCGTTTGCTTGGAGGGGTTTATCTCGTCTTGCCTGGACTTGCTGCCTTCGTTTCTCTCTTACTCTCTCTCCTCTTTATCCTGTCTCCTCTGTGAGCCTTTCCTTCCCTCTCTGATGACTCCTGCATATTATGAAGATACTGTACCACCGCTCACCCTCTCTCTGTACTTGGTCAATTTTTGCCTCACTTCCCTTATAATTCCACTTGTATCAGGATAATATGAATTGTAATGTATGCAGAAGAAGCCACGTTTTGCTTGGTTGGCTCATCTATGTATTTAACAATTTGCAAGCTGTTCATCTTTATCCTGGTATTTCACAAACAGCCTGATGGGCCTCAGCAAATGCTCACGTCTGTGGTGAAGCAAACAAATAAATAAATACCAATGACAATGTCTTTTGTAGATATTAGCCAAAAGGATACAGACATTGTATACTACACTAAATAGTATAGTTAAAGCAGTTAAGCACAGAAAACAAGCAAAATTCCAAAACCTTTTCCTTGAAGTGTTTTCATGTTCACCAAACCTTTAATTTGAGTTCATATTTAGCTTATATTTCGCTCCACAGGGAGAGTGAGCCATCATGTTCAGTGTAAATTAGAACTGAAACAAATAACTGGGAGACGGTTTGGTTACATATGTCGAACAAAGATCGGTGCTTTATTACAAGATACAGCCAAGACATGAAAGATTTCTTCAAGACGTGTTCAACGCAGTCTTCAAACAGAGTCTGCATCTGGATCCACTCAGGACAGAGAACACAGTCAAAGTACGCATCTGTGAAAGGATGCAAGTACTTTCACGTGTCCTACTCAAGAAACTGATGCTTCACTGCTTCTTAATTGGCAACATCATTGAATAGAAAAAAGGAAAACGGTGTTTGTGCAAAGGGCAGTTTGACAAATTTAAAATAATAAATAATTTAAAAGTGAGATTTCACTATGATTTATTTTAATAATTTAGAGGCTGTAGCCATCGTTCAGATGAAGTACATACAGAGCTACAGTATTTTTAAGCAATTTGTATTATTGGAAAATTTTGGAGTTAAGCAAAATAGAGAAGGCAATTCAGGTTTGTGAAATTTCCTGGAAGATATGATTTTTGAAATCACCAGAGCCTCAACTAATGATTTCAATAAAATCCTTACACCTAACAGTCTAGTGTTGTTGCTTGTTTGTTTTTTTTGTTTTTTAGTGGAGTCAATTTAGTTGCAATTTTATGGAATTTCCCGAAAGGCAACTTTGTGTTTCCTCAAAATCACCAAATCCTGCATTTCCATTTCATTATAGCCTTTATCACTGACACCCTCTAAATATCTCTGCCTCTTGCTAAGGTCGGCTTCCTAAAGACGCAGCACAGATATGAGATCGTGTTCACCCTGCCCGAAGTCCCGGCTCTGGTGAAAGATGTGTGTCCAGCACCAGTTCCCAGTCCGCATCTCCGGATCACCGACATCAAACCAGCACCAGAGGGTAAGATCACGAGAGAAAGGAAATGTTCTGAAAACATCTGATTGATACCTGGAGAGTTCTTCAGCCCTGAGCAGTGTCTGCAGTCCTTCATTTCAGTTTTCTATTACTTTCAAGTGTAGCTGTTGCTGATACAGTCTAATAAAAGATGAGAAAATTGCCATTTTGTTCAACCCTGAACTTTTAGTTTAAGTCAGTAAAACCAAAACGTGGGTTTATTTAGGGTTCTACTTAAAAAATAAAATTATTTTGGAATATTTAATTTCCGATTAAAACTGTGATCAGTGTGTCAACCTCCCTCATTTGACATTTTAGTTCCCACCGTTCGTTACTGCACTTGCAACATGCAGAGTATAATTTAACGAGTACAGAGAGTTTAGCATGTGTCTGGTGTCACAGGCGGATGTGAGTGAAATACTTTGCAAGTAATTCTCTGCAGCATTGTTTCACGGGCAGCGTGGACCAGATGGCTGAGGATTACACACACAGGCAGCTTAAATAGTTTTAGCTCTGAAGAATGATAAAAATACAACAGACTTCTATGGGCTTGCTTTAAATTCCTGTCCCTCATCGTACTGTCATAGGTGGGAAACCCCAAACATTCTGCGCCTGCATGCGTTGAGAAAACATTTAGCTTGAAGTCAAACAGCAAACTCCAAAGTGAGAGTCCCTCTGCTCATGTGGGCCAAAGTTGAACTTCTGAAGTTCCAGGGAGTCGCGTCGAGCACATGCCTGTAACCGTAGCAGGTTACTGACCTTTATATTCAGCTCTACACCACCTTCGTTTGTTTGTGTGTGTGCAAATGCTGAAGCTACGTTAAGGCTACAATTTTTTTTTGTTAACTTTAGAAGCATTATGTCATTGAGTGTCCTCACAAGGGGTGTGTGTGGGGGGGGGGGGGTTGTTACTAATCATCAGCTGTGTTTATGTATGTGATCACGTTGACATCTTGTTTCTGCCTGTTTGTCAGTCCTGGACCATTTTCACAAACCCAACGCATGCTGAGAGACGAAGAAAAAGTGTCTTTGTGTGTAATAAAAACTTGCAGAGAATGAGGAAACACAATCTGTCCTCTTGTTTCTGTTTTCCAGGTGGTCTGAAGGTAACGTGCGAGTACATGGCCCAGCAGGAGGGAGTTCTGTGTGAGGAGGTGCTGCTGCTGAGTGAGACCAACGAGGATGTGTGTGTCAAAGTAAAGGTTCACGCCAGAGTCATGGGTAAGGTCCTTTTATCAGTACAAGGTATGATCTAATTTCAGTAAATATTACATCACTCGGGTCGGAATGTGGCCTTTAATCATTTTTCACTGCTGGGGAGTCACGACAGCCCTCTCAGTCATCTCACAGACTTGTTCTACAAGCCGTTAGTTAAAGCCTTTAGGGTTAGATGCCAGACACTGACCAGGAATCTCGGTAACTCAGAAGCGTGGATTTCTCTGCCTCTCATCCGAGTGTGGTTAGGTTGTGAGATGACGGGCCTTCATGTGCAGAATCACTTATTTGCTTGTCTTTGTTGGCTTTAACAGAGCTCTAACCTTTAAGTGGCAGCATGGAAAGTCACTGCATACTGAAACCATGACACAGGGGACACAGGGGCCCATGGGGTCAGAGCTGTAGGTCTATGATCAGCATTTATTAGTTTTAATTATTAGATGTTATACTTATTAAATTGCATCACCTACTGTGGTCTATAGAATGTGGAAATCAAGCCAGACTGCCTGCATTGTCCGAACCGATGGATTCCTTTCACAGTACAATCAGAGAAGCTTAAGCGTAAGAAGCTTAACAAGAAGCTTAAATTATAGAATATTTGGCATTTTTCCCTGGACTTAAAGGTTATACAGTAACTGTCTGTTAAATAACTGATCTCTTAACTAACAGACTTTCTGTTACATTGACATACATGTCATTAGTTATTCTGATGTGTTTTTTATAGTTCTGCCAAAATGCTTGGATCCTAATTTTATTGCAGCAGCTCACGTTTCTGCCAGCTTTGCTAGCGTTGGCAGATATTCTGACTAATGCACTGCTGCCTCCTGCTGGTCATTCTGGCCACACTCAGTCTGAACACTCAATTATCTGCTGACCAGATTTACTTAAATGATAGAATTTTATAGCAAATCACAAGAACCTGTTGTGCTTTAGGCATTTGAATAGTGCTGTATGAAAACATACTTAGTGGGTGTCAATAGCCAAATTTAAATCTGAGTGTTGGTGAGACTGCAGCTGGTGGAGAATTGGGTAAAGGGGGCATGTGGATAATCTGCGTGTGTGCGAGTGCTTATTGTTACTCTCGTAGCATGGCCTGAACATCTGTCGATATGTCTTTCTGTTACTGAGGCTCTGGATGACGACCATACCAGCAGATTTATCTCTGCCTCAACTATTACGCTGTGTCTGCACACAGGACGTAGTGAATCCAGCCTGTAGGGTTTCCACATATACCTCGTGCAAGAATTGTGTTCAATCTGCAGCTACACACGTAGAAATGCCATCACTGTGTTTTGGTGATCGAAATGATTAATCCAGTTTTATGGTGAATCACTTTTTTCTTTTAAAGGAGGCTGCTTATGCAAACTCCACATTAGTTATATAATGATTGCACTGTTCATTCAGATAAGCTCTTGTGATTCAGTCAATACTCAATCTTTGTAACTCAATGGGTAAGTGACAGGTGAGACTTAGAGGGATTATTCTATTAATTGTCAATCATATGACACTGGTGTATTCCATACAAACTACCAGTACATACAGGAAACATGTATTTACCGTGGAGACACGTCTTGGTCCTTTCGAAATGTAACCACTTCAAAACAGCAGAGTCTCCACTTCAGCACCAACAGCCACTGTCACTGTTACCAGGCCAAGGCGGAGGCAGTGACCTGTGACTCTTGTCACGTCCTTTGCAATCAGCATAGATGTGGGGATCACATCTCATTTGCATACTTAGCCACATCGGAGCATTTACCGACACCTTATTGAGACATCTAGGTCCAATATGTTCATATTCATATATTCATCCAGTATTGTAGCCTACAAATGTGGTCTCCTGTAAAGTGCACAGGCTGAAACTCAATTTACCAGGTCTTTCAGGGGGTTTTCATTTATTTGTATTATTTTCAACATTGCACATTTAAAGTCAGAGGACACTGAAACTTTGACAGAGCAAATATCAAATGTGCAGTGCGATGTCACAAATTAAATGTTTTGAAATTGTTTGAAGCTGTTCTACTGTCTCACAGTTTGTGTGGAGTAAACTGGCCGTTTAACAATGGCCGAGCTTGTTAAGCCGTCACATGTTGTTTATGACTCAAAAAAAACAGAAAAAACTCCCCTCGCGTTCCTGTGGTTTTAGTTGTGAATGTTAAGAGCATGTCGTGAACCTTTAGCGAGCTGCATGATCACGCTCCATCACAGCATGGCTTGAACATCTGCCTAAATGTCTGTGTAGCTGACGCCTGGACGACAGCCAGACTAGAGGATTATACTCAGTCTTATTTTTAGCTCTACCAGTGTCCTTACATCAGTGACAAGTGAATGTCAATGTGCATGAGTTAAGATCAGTGTTGAGTCTGGTTTGACTTCA
Source organism: Macropodus opercularis (assembly GCA_030770545.1). Classification (NCBI taxonomy): domain Eukaryota; kingdom Metazoa; phylum Chordata; class Actinopteri; order Anabantiformes; family Osphronemidae; genus Macropodus; species Macropodus opercularis. The sequence continues at coordinate 14,300,444 of CM061090.1, read as the reverse complement.
ACACTGTCCTTAACTAGTTGCATATTTTATTACCCAGTTGGTTTTTAGTCAACAAATCAAGGGTCAGCACTTAATCTTATAACATTTGTGTTGTATTAGGGTTATCAGTTGCTCACATTCATTTTGTTTTCCAAGATGATGCTGCAACAGCTCTTATCTTCTCATAATTGTTACATCTCACTCAATCGAGAGAGTGAGAATTCTACCACTGAACCACCAATGCATTAATACCTTTATTCAAAGGTTTACACTGAAAAATGAAATGTTAACCGGACTGGTGGATCAGTGTTGTTGGGGGACCTGGGGCTTTCGAATATTGCTCAGACAGGTCTGTGACAGTTGTTTAAGCAGAGCTTTCACGAGAGCTGCCTGCGTTTCATGAGAGCTTCTCGTCCTGCTTGTGAGGGTAGTTCCTAGGGGGAACTGGGGAGGAAGGGAGGAAGCCGAGGCCCTAAAACGAGCCTCTCATTCCCACACCTCACACCCACTGCCTGGATTCTTGCACTTTCACACTCGCATACACACTGTGACCTTGTATCTGACAGTAGTTTTGATACATTTTTCTTCTCCACTGTAAAAAGTGAACACTTCCCTAAAGTTTGATTACCAAAATTTCATTTTGAACTCACCCAAACAAAAAAAACACATTAAGGGTTCTTTGATGTTTTGCGTCCACACGTGAAGGCTCTTTCAGACTTGTGTGACATGTGTGAAGGTGAGAAGGTTCACTCACTGCAGCTGTTAACACAGAGGTGAAACGTATTTCATCCAAACTGCAGTAAGGGTGAAAGTCTGCACTTTGATCACATCTTGATTGCATTTATATTATATTGAGGCAACATTATAACAACTGTCGTACATGTGAACCTGATTGTTGATGATTACATGTTAATGTGATGTGGGGAGATGGGCGAACACTTAACGGCAGCTAAAGCTACGCGTGGGTTAGCCTAAGCTCCCACTACTGCGTGATGGTGAAATGCCATAAAAACAGGTTAATGGATGACTCAGATGAACGCATGCGTCTCTTTCTCCTTCTGCCTTTTACCTAGATCGTCAACATGGTACACCCATGCTGCTGGAGGGGGTTCGCTGCATCGGGGTGGAGCTGGAGTACGACTCTGAACAGAGCGACTGGCAAGGATTCGACTAAATCTCAAGTTCTTGGTCCCCACACACTTACAGGCACATATCTACCACCTTAAAACAGTTGCCTTCCAGAACACACACACATTCACAAATAGAAACTAAATGAAATACAGCAGATGCTTATGATTTAGTGCCACATGTTCAGTGTTGGAGCTCACACGTAGTATTTTATCATACATAAACATTCCTCTACTGTGACTTTCACATTGACAGCATCTCAACGGGCATTTTCACGTCGCTTTGTTCCTGTTTCTGACTCTCCTTCGGTCTGTCGGCTTGTGTTTGGTTTACCGAGCCTCTAGAGTGCAGCAGTGCGCTTTGAATCTGGGCGCCTCGGTGCTTCCGCTCACTAGTTTCCTCATGTGCAAACGGCATAGGCTCCAGGAGCTGGACAAGGGCTGCATGATTAACGAAAGGCTTAAAGCACTGATGGATGTAATAAATCAGCACAGTTTAACTTGTGGACTTGCAGACTGAGAACTGTTGCTGCATCTGTAATGTCCCGTTTGACCACAAGGAGGCAATGCAGACCACTGAATGTGTATGTATCATCCTTTGGCCTGAAATGTTTTCTAACTGTGCTGCAGTGTCGTCAGTTTTCACCACATAAAGGAAAAACCCAACTCTGATACACTTCTACATGTTATACAGTCGGTTAACAGCTGCTGTCGAGCAGATGTGCGATACGACGACGCGTTTCCCTCCAGACTGCTCCAGACAGTGGGTGAGTGTCGTGTAATAACACTAAGCAGGTACAATGAACAATGAGGTTTCCTGTCACGAAAAGCAACGTCATACCTAAAACAGTACATGCTTCAGCTTCATGGCTTGAATTTCTTGAGTTGTTTTTTTGTCCTCTGACCTTGTATAATTTGTGAAATGCAGCGCTTGTACAGTAAGAGCAGCTTATTTCTTATACAGAGGATCTGCTGAAGATGCTTGAGCCTCTCATGAATCATTTTAAGATACAAAGGTTTTTGGTTGCTGAACTCTTTTCTTCAAACACTGTTACGTTTCCCCTGTGGAGTCAAATTATAAAACTAAGCTAAAAATGTCAAATGCTAAACTAACTGAAATCAACTTTAGTCCTACTAGAATTATTAAGTGAAGTTTGAAATGTTAATTTGTCTCTGGTTTGTGCTTTGCAAATTCTTTGTTGGACTTATGAACCCGACCTCTGGGAAACGTTATTTGATATTCAATATTTTTTTTTATGTTTGATCATCATGTCAAAGAGAATAATCATTGGTATAACCCAAGCTTTTTTACGAGGCCCTGCTGTGGCTCAAGTTCATGAACCATCAACATCGGGTTCCTTTTGTTTAAAAGTATGAAGCTTTCAGACACACACAAATGCGAGATAAGTGCCTTTCATATTAAACCACCTGTTGCTCGCCTAACTTGAGCTTCAGTGCATCAGACATGGAAACAGCAGGGAGGTGCCGTGAGTTTTGGGACTGAACGTCAACAAGCTCAAACAAGGAGAAATAAGACTTGTTCCCATGACAGTCCAGCACAACCGCTCCGTTTGCGTCGTCTTTCCAACTCCTCCACCCAGTTGCCTGAAACAGGTGTTAAAGAGGCCCAGTCCCATTGCTCTTCACAGCACGAGTGCAGATCAGAGAGTCTCTGGGCACAATCACAGTGAAAGAATTAACTAGAGCCTGGCATCATTTGAACTTCCAGAGCAAGTGCCATCTCCCTTAAAGCGTTGTCTTCTTAGTCCATTTCATGTTAGTTTTTGTTTAGCTGTACCTTATTGAACGCTTTCAGCCTTAAAGGAAACGACTGTGTGTAACTCCTTTACATGTTAGTTCACGAGCTGTAGCACAGATTCAACAGGTTTAGTTTGCTCCCTCTTTAGTGTGAAGCTGGTTTGTAACTGGCTTCCTCTAGTCCTTGTTTCCAGAATGTAGCAGTTCATTTGATATCTGCTCATTGTGTGTGTGATTTGTATTTTTTTTTATTTTAAAAACAAATAAAAATATGTGTATGTTTGACCTTTGTTAATACTCTGTGATCTCTGTCTGTGACCGGAACATGTGGTGGTGTAAACATCACAACAGAGCCCTTGTGGAGCATGTTTCACCCTGGTGTCATCGCTGGTACATAGTTTTTTCCCTGTGACTCCAGCGGCGATTGAGCGAACATTTGGGTTTTCTTGAAAATAATAATAATGTCTTTTTCAGAGGAATGTGAACTGTAAAGATAAATGTCTTGTGCAGCCCAGTTCTGTTTAGAGGACAAAAAAAATACAAATTTTTTGGAAACATTTTTGTTTCCCATACAGCGTAAAAATCTGCCCTCAAAATGCAGCCGCTATATTCAGCAAGTACCTTTAAACCTGTCTTTCTTAAATAGCTACAGTGTAGTGGATGTTTAGGTTTTTACCTGTTTTTCATTTTTGGTTTTTGTCTCAAATTGTTCACATTTTCAGAAGACTATCACAGCAATTACATCACAAAACAATTTTGTATTTTACTCTTTTCTAATGATTCAGTAGGTTAATTTGCATAAACAGAATCACATCCATCAATGGTTTTTCATCCTTTTTTTCCCCACTAATTCACTGATTAAATTCTTTATAAATCGTGTTTTTTAACGAGCTGCCTCTCAAACTTTTGCTCATTTTTTATAATGAGAAGAGCCTTTTGAAAATAACCGTCTGATGTGAATTAAAGGTGAGTGATTGATTACAAACCTAAAATCTGACAAATGTTCTTTTACCATATTTAATTTTAATTCTGTGTAAAATGATTTGACTGAACAGTAATTACTGAGACTTATAAGTAAACTCTGTGAAGGGTTTAGTCCCACGAGCAACTGTAACCAATAAATGACAGGAGAAAACGGATAAAACTAAATATTCAATATTTTTAAGTACAACACTGAATAACAAAGAACAAGCTTTAAATTAAACTTTGTTTATTTTGTCACAATAGGGTGCAACGATCTTAAAGAGGCTTTGTGGACATGTTGGACTGTTTCTCTGTGGCTGGGTCCCACACATCATATGTCTAATCATAAATAACCGGACCGTCTCAACACGCACTCATCCGTCCACATCATGTCGTTAAAATGCGGTTTGGGGACACGATGAGCTCAGAAAGACAAAAGTTTGCAGCACTTCGTTCTCCACTGGGACCGTTTGTGTCCTGAGCTCAACCCGCACAGTAGCAGCCTCTCCACGAAACCAGACTCCATCACAGGGACGAGGGGAACCAGCTTTAAGCAGAGCCAGGTGACTTCAACTTGTTTATGTCTCCAGCTGTCAAAGTTAAACCTGACGTGGTCTTATTTTATTATCACTAACAGCTGCACCGTTAACTTGTTTTTAACTGCTTAACTTAAATGGAGAAGAACATTTGATAGTCTGCTCTAAACCAGTATGAGCTGCGCTAAACCTGTTGTTTTATTATTAATACTAGCGCGATGGTATTTGTGGCAGGAGAAGGACAACATGCATTAACTATGAACCTGTTACATCGAGAGTACGAGACAAATCGCGTCTGAATTATTCACGTGTTAGTAAAACTAAAAGCTGCAGGTGGTTAAAAAAAACTTAATAGAACTAAAATTATATTATAAACTTTTTCTTTTTTAAAAAATATTATTTTCCTGAAGCCAAACAGTTTGATATTCAAAAATGGACATAAACTAGATCATTTTACACATTTAAGTACATTAGTGCACGTCTTGATATCTTTGTTTTAAGAATGTAAACTATTTTATCAGCATTTTGTTTGTAAACATTGTGTGTTTTACTTTCGTTTATTACAAGTGAGAAACATCAACTGGGTTAAATAGGCTGAGTATTGAAGGATGGTCTGATTAAGTCATGTTAGTTTCGATTAAGCTACTAAAGGCTCATTAAACAAGTTTTGTCCCTAAAAGGCAAATTAATTGCAGTTTGTATTCTGCTGAGCGAAATGTTCAACTTTGCGCCCTTTCGCTTTTCTTCCATGTTTTTGTCCCGTCTCGTCCGCTGTTTGCTCTTTATTGTGCTGATTCAATTCGCTGCAATACAAACAACCTGTGAAAGCAACGACCTCACAGACAAGAGAGAGATGCTTCAGAGGCCATGTGACACCACATCAGACTGACTTCACTCAGTGACATTTTATCATAATGTGGATGATAAGTCCCCTGAAACGCTGCGTAAAGCTGCGTGTCCATTTTACATCCATCCTTCCTCCCGAGTCTTTATTTGTGTTTGCTGTCTGTAAACGCACCTGCGCGCTCCCTCAGTGCCACATACACCCTCAGCGTGTCGGCCTTCGTTTGAACCTGCAGCTTTCACACTGGAGCCAACGCGGTTGCACCAGCTTCTCATTCATAATCAGAAACCCCCTGACTGCTTGTGCGACATCACCTGCTCTGCGATTAAAAATAGACACGTTAAACGATAATACAGGCGGGAAACACGGACGTCTTGTCCAGCCGCCGGGTCCATGATGCGCAGTGAACGCAGCGCTGCTACAGCTGCACCTATACGCGCGGAGGTGGTTTGTCATTCCTGCACAGATTTGTTTGGAGCTTGTGTGGGATGTGTGAACTCTGTGTGGCCCGGTGCCCTCCCTCTGACCCGCGGGATTACAGTAATCTCTGTTGATTGATCTGATTGATCAGATTCAAATCCACGAGGCCGCAATCCAGCCGCACAAGGGGGACGGAGATGAGCCAGTCGGTGCATGGCGCAAATAAAACCATTCCCCCCCTTTTGGCCTGTGGGGAGAGAGGAGAGCTAAGTTTTTAAACCCAGACTTGGGGGTCAGTATCATGGAGATACAGACATGTGCTCAGTAGGGTGCTGTGAAATAGAGTAACTGGATTTTTAGCATAGCTGGATCCGTGTGAAATCAAATATAGATAAATTGGAAACCTTAAAGTGATTCTTAAAAAATCTGTTTATACCTCACACTGCTCTGGTTGCAACCATTAATACAACCAGCGGATCACAAAACTTTCCAAAAACACATTAGTGAATTGGAAGATAATAATGTAATCAATGAACAATATTTCAATATCTGCCAAGTTTCCCAACTTTCATCTAACAATCATTAATTACATGTAACTCAACCTTCGTTGGACAATAGCCTGTTTATTCGGACTATTTAAAAACTGCCGTACGATCACACAGATGATCAGCAACAAACATGAAATGAGAACAAAATATTTGCAATTTTTCTATCTAATAATCTATCAATAATATTTGAAAACGTTGTCTGTTCAGTCAAACAAGTGTGTGAACAGGTCAAATGCAGTGGTGGCACAAGTTTTAACGTGAAATTAGACGAATAAAGGTTCTTTGAAAAGGTCAATTCAGAAATACTGTCAGCAGAAAAGTATCACAGTGAAAGTAAACGTTTCTTTCATGATGCATTCACCTGACAGCATTTTAATGTTACAGCTGACCGAGGTGTGGCTCATTTTATCATCTTAATATATTAAAATATAAGAACAAAAAAATGAACGTAATTTACCTTCCTTTGTCGTTTCAGGATATGCTAATATGTTTGTTTATATTTGTCTCTAGTCATATATGTCCAGATCTTGCCCCGTATTTTGGATAAGGAGCGTTCAAAGACATCAGTGGAAACTAAATGTGAACAATAAATAACAGCTCTTCAATAAATACACAACAGTAAAAAGTATAATTTAATATTGTGGGGCAAAATTATAAAGTGGGAGAAAAGCTCGAGTACAAGCCTTTCTGTCTTTTAATGAACTATTTTGACAAAATCAGTAGCCACACATGTTCCCGCAGTTGTTAAAATAATCACAGAATGATCATATTTTCCCAACGTGTTTAAAGATTAAAATCAAAATATGAAGCGCTCAGAAACACCAGACATGGAAAAAATCCGGTTTTGGAGGGTTCTGGTCGCGTTGAGTTGGGAGTGAGGGTGAACACTGGAAAGAAAGAGGAAGGAGGAAACGTGTGTGTGTGTGTGTGTGTGTGTGTGTGTGTGTGTGTGTGTGTGTGTGTGTGTGTGTGTGTGTGTGTGTGTGTGTGTGTGTGTGAGCACAGCAGCAGCAATCAGTCCCCTCTTGTCTCGCTGCTGAGTGCAGCGTCTGATTGACAGTTTCTATTCATCCTCTGTGAGATTAGTCCAGCTGAAAGGAGTAACGACCCGTGGCTGTGTGCAGTAATTATGGCCTTGGATAAGAAAAATAAGAAAAAACACACACGGCAAAACTATAATTATATAATCCTGCTCGAAATGTCTTTTCCCCTGCAGTGTTTTGAAAGATGTTTCACCTGTAAAGAGGAAATTCCTCCCCGTGTTTCAGGCATTCCTACAACTGAAATTATCTCACAATCACAACAAACTACAGGCTGCAGCATCCACATCGGGGCGTTTGATGAACATGGCTCTGCATATTTCCAGTAACTGAACGGGGATGAGGTGTTTTACCTGCAGATGGAAACAAATAAGAGCCTCGCCGTCACATGGTGCTTGTGTTGGACTGTGTTAACAGGGAGCAGAAGGTCTGATGGAGGGAGCTGAGCGGGATGGACGGACCAGACACACCTGTTAAATCTAATCGCTCCTGTCTTTTGGTTGAAGGCTCTGAACCTGTAGCTGTGTCGCTTAGTTTTGCATGTATTATGTATTAGAAAGCAGCACCGCTGCTCTGTGCGCTAACACCGACGCTTATAGATCTTACCCTGGTTTTTCGTTCTCTTTTGCAGGTGTTGCCATTTTCAAATTGAACTTAGGGGCATTTTAAACACACAAAAACCTTTAAAGACACACGATTCGGCATTTGGATGTGGCAAAAAAGTGTGCTGACTCACCAGCGTCAGCCGCTTGTTAAATTGTGTTTTATAATAGAGCTTTAATGCCTTTTGCTAGTATTTAAAATGTTTTCCACTTATATTATAATTTGTGTTTTATCTCTCTCTCACACGTAAAACAAGCGCAGAGAGTAACAGGACTGTGGGGAAACCCGGCCTGCGCTGCGTTCGTCCGTCTCCAGGGCGGACTAACGCGCACAACCATCGTCTCATGACTCCGCGCCTGATCCCGGTCTGCAGCGCCGCTCATCCTCTTGTCAAAACGTGCCCACGCCAGCCGACCAATCAGCGGCGGCCCTGCGTGGCCAGGAAGTGACGTGCGCGGTTCCTGCCTCCGTAAAGTGTACCGTGTCACCGCAAATATTATCCACATACCAGCATCTCTCCTGTGTTGGTGCGGGTAGGGCGCATCAGCCGCCCCGCTCAGACGTGATGTTTCAGCTCTGAAGCAAATTATATATATAAAAAAAATTATCTGACAAGCGCGCACGAGACTTTGTTTGCGAGCGAATGTGACTGTTTCCCATTTCCTGACAATCCCCCACAGACATCTTTTCTTGTGCTCTCTCCAAAAGCAGAAGACCACCGACCCCCCTTTACGTGGCAGCCCCGCCACCTCCTCCTCCACCGCCGTCATGCAGTGAAGGATCCGCAGAGGCAGTCGATCAGACCGGGGGTGAAGTAACAGGCTGCTGCTTTGGACAAACCAGGAGAAAGTTTCCTCCCTGGCTTGTGCACGGTGCACTGTGACCGCTGCTGTTTTCGTGCGCCGCCTCTCACCTTAATTCTACTTGGGTGAGCAGTGTGAGTGTGTGTTTGTGGCACCTCCCTGCTCCTCCATACATCTAGTTGCCCCCTTGTACCTTGCGGGCTGCACCATGCATTGCTTCTTCACCTCCTGGGTATTGTTGTGAGAGCAGGAGTCCGAGGTTGCTTCCCGAGTCGACTCCCCCTTTGCTTTGCTTTGGACTCCGGACCGTTCGTCATGCCGCGACACCTGAAGCGCACCCGGGTTCCGTTACTGGACCGCATGGTTCCTCTGTAACTGGATCTACTTTTTTTTTAGAGGGAGAGGTGGGCATGCTGGCAAAGAGAAGAAGAAAGTAGCGAGAGAAGGCTGAGCAGCAACGACAGAAGGAGGGAGAGATCATTTCAGAGGTTGTAACTCACTTGTAGATGTTCGATCAGGCCACGACTATGGGCGATGGGAACCACCGCTGTGGACCCAACCTGCTGTGTCCGGACCGGATGGAGACAAAGTGCCGCACCGAGATAGGGAGCAGGTCGCCGGTTCAGAGCTCTACCGACACGCCGGGGACATCAGCGTCCACACCGACGTCCTCCAGCGAAGACGGACACGACAAACTTTTGGGAGTGGACCCTGACTACTGTCGGAGGATATTAGTCCGGGGTAAGTACGCAAACACAACAAACACTGATTTATTCTGTGCGTAAAACTAACTCTGAGGCTGCGAGCACGTTGGAGCTTCTGGGATCCTGACTGATCCACAGTTATTAGCATTAAAGAATATCCAGCAATAATTTTCATACTCACGAGTTTCACTCTAGTTTAATTATCTTATGTTCACACAACCAAGTCCTATACAACAGAATAACTTAAATTAAACCGAGATGTATTGTTACTTTTAAAAATAACCCGAAGCGCCTCCCTGGTTAAATAACCAAATAGATTTTATCATATTGGGAATATTATGGTCTGAAATAAGATACATGTTAATCTGAGTAAATGTAAAGTGTTAAACACTTAACGCTGATGCTCCCAAACACACGACTTTAATTTAAAGTGCTCAGCAACCCAGCAGCTGTGTGCAGACCACAAAAAGCCTCAGTAGTTAACAATAGGCTACTTTCACATCCGTGACACCTAAGTGACTCCAACACTAAACCACACCTATAAACCATAATGTAACACAGGGAACGTAGTAAACATAGCTCAAAATCACACCACTCGGCGCAGGTTGAACTAATTGTGTCCAAGCCTTTGTTCGTGTGTAAATATTAAATATTGATTAGTCTAATCAATAATCCAACAATTAAACGAGCTCTGTTGAATGTTGCTTCTATTTCTTCCTCTAATATTTGTCCAACACATAACGACTGCTTCTCTTCAACACGTTTGACATCAGAGCAGAAAACAAAGGAAAACCCCCGTTTGAGTAAACTGTTGAGCATAACAGGATAAAATCTTTCCCTGCAGCCTGTTGTGTTGCTTTTATCAACAAAATGGATTCATCAACAGCCACTTTAAAGCCTCCGTGTGTTTGTCCGAGCTCACTGCCTTTGTGGATAACGTTACGTTAATGAACATCAGAATAATATTGAATTAAATATTCAGTGTCCACGCCCTCCTGTTGGAGGCCAATGTGTGTGAGAAATACAGAAAATTTAAAATAAAATGTGCGCCTTTACAAAACACTGTCAGAAAACAATAAAAGGACAACTTGTTTATATTTACATTAAATTTACGCTGTTTTAACAGTAAATTCTCCATAACAGGCCAAAATAAGTGTATTTAATTCATGGCCACACGTTATGTTATACAACTTAAATTAAATGTGACCGTAAACGCGTAAACATATGGGGAAGAAAAAAAATCACCTGACAAAACCACTACAAAGAGAAAAGAAATGAAACAAACAAGTTGATATCTGTCCAGGCATTAGGTCATCTAAGGTTAAGTGCATTTATATTTATAATTTTTATTCAGCATGTAAACATAAATACTCTTTTAAATGTTGCGATGAAAATTAATTCAACATTATTAAATAATAAATATTTTGAACAGCGAGTTCCTGTGACGTTTGCTGCGTATTTAGCACATGTATTTATTTTTAATGCTTTTCAAGAACCTACGTCCAGCACTTAGCCTGGTTCATCCGTTCAGAACTGGGTAAAGAAATTAGATAAATTAAAATTGCTGCTCATAGCTTTGTGGCTATTTTTTGCAGGGGTGTGTTTATGTTTGCAGGAGAAAGTCAATATATCGTCCTTTCAATTTTCGGTTATAGGCGAATGTGGATATTAAGGCCTGTTGATGATTTATTGAGCATTTAGTCGCACAAGTGGCAAAATCAGCTCATTCATATCTAGATAGATACACGAAAGTAATAACAACTAGTTTAAAATATGACAAACTCAGAGAATGGAAATATATCAAAGCTTCGTGGAGAAGCAGGTAACAGACACGTGGGTGTGTGTTTTAAACAAACAAATAACTGCGCCTGTTCGCTTTCAACCTGTAATACAGCAACTGCAGGAAACATAGTTGTTATTATTATAGCTGGATGACCGAACAGCCGATTGAACTACTGGTAGCTGTCAGACATATTTTTATATGCTTTATACGCTGTCTTATTTTCATCACAGCACATAAAAGTAGACGTGTGTGTTTTTTATATTAGATCTGGCAGGCGGATGTAGGCTACTGTCTGTAAAACCCAGTGAATCACCAGCACTACATCAGTCGTTATTGTGCAGCATTCGTCGCCGGATCCTGGTGTCCATCGGAGGAGAGAGTCGCTTTTGAAGACCGGAGTGTGAGCAGGGTTTGGTTCAGATACTGCGCATTTGGTACCGATTGCACTCAATGCTGCTCTGGCAGGATTTGTTTTATAAGCCGAGGCTGGATGCTCGAAGCCGGGGTCACCGAGAGGTCAGCAGGTCTGCGTAGCTTCAGCCTCGGGTTTCCTCCTCTGCCTGCGAATGTTTCCATCACAGGCAGCGATGTTTATATTTTCTGGAGCGCAACCAAAGCTGTAAAGGTATGTTCCTGGGTATATGTCCGAATGTGCGGGGAGTTTACAGCCTCGGTGTTGTACAATCTTTCCTGCCTGGAGACACGTTACGCAAAGTAATTACGCGTGCGTAAGACAGAGCCCCCACAGAAATGTCTCGTGGGGCTGCTGCCTAAGCCAAACCCACGTAGGCTCCAGGAATATCCAGGGATACCTGTGTGCTACTGACTGGTCGAGACGCACGGAGCTCGTTGTTCTATTGCGTTTTATGAGCTAATGTAAGGCCGAGCTGCAAGAAAAGGCAGATTCTGCTTCTTCAGTCCATCCTGCACCAAAGCTGATTCTCCTTTCAGTACATGCCGTGTTTCACATAAACCATTCACTCCTCCCAGGCTCGTGTTAACTTCAGTTTTTAGTCACAGCTCTCCTATAGAAACACCATGAAGTTTTCGGTTCTATCAGATTTGTTTCATATTTAATTCAGCGCGCTTCATATTTTATTGGATTGCATATTTTATGACTGTAAAAACCCCGGACAAGGATGGAGTGTTGTCTGGCCTCGGTAGTGATAAATACGAATAAATATTCTTGGCAGAGCAGCAACGCAGAATTCTGCCAATTAAAGCCAACAAAATAACACAGTTGTTGTTTGTTTATTTTTTGTTTGAGGTAGACAGTAGGTTCAACTTGTCACGGTCTCCAGTACGTTAATTGACTAAAACTAAGTTTAATGTAGACTGTTTTTGTGCCCCTCCGTTTTTAATTTCTTTTACTTAAAATTGTCTTGATTTATTCGAGAAACCACAACAGAGCAGTGCCCAACAGGTTACAGCTGAATGAGAGCCAGTGTCCTGTGGGAAACAAACTGTTTACCTAAAGTTAGAACATGCACCTAGAATCCAAAGTTGGCAAGAAAAAGACCAAATATCCAATTTACTGACAGGTTTGATTCAGACCTACACACACACACACACACACACACAACGTGCTGCTGTGAGTAGACTCAGCCCTTCACTTGGAAACAGTGTTAAGAGCGACGCGTTTTGAATTGAAGCTCTACTTCCATTCGAGACAGTCAGATGTTAATTAAATGTCACGTAAACAATGAAGCTATGCCTGGTCCACGTGGTTTAGACGCGGGGCTCGTAGTCAAGCAAAATAATTTACACCAGATTCAGATGAAATGTATTTTCCCTCGTGCGTGAATACACTTACGGCACAACTGACTTAGCATTATTGAGGTTATTTGGCCTTAGATCACCAAACGGAATAAAGATGATCGTTACCTAAAGACTGTGTTTTATAAGCAGTAATATATAACTGAGTGCATGGCTGGTTGCTGTTGTTTAGCAAACCCGTGCACAGCTGTGTACAATTAGGTTCACGCAGAGGGCAGCAGTGCTATTAATACATTGTTTTATACCACACATCTCTGCTATTATTATTATTAGCTTAGGGAATTATTAGCTCCATGACTGCGCAAATTTAGTTTTGTAGTGGGTGAGTTTTTTTATTTGTTGTGACATAAGACCGTTCAGATTTTATCTGCACTCGTTCCTTTTAACTTTGAACCATATACCCGCGTAAAAGGCCCAGCAGCGTAGCTACTGCGGCTCCTGTTGCCTTCAGGTGCAACCTCTACTACTAGAAAGGACTATTTCCCCAATGTTTTCTATGTTTCTACGCTACAGATGCTAAAGGCACCATCCGGGAGATCGTCCTGCCCAAAGGCCTGGACCTGGACCGGCCCAAGCGCACGCGGACGTCCTTCACGGCCGAGCAACTGTATCGGCTCGAGCTTGAGTTCCAGCGGTGTCAGTACGTTGTAGGCCGCGAGCGCACCGAGCTGGCCCGACAGCTGAACCTGTCCGAGACCCAGGTAAGACCGAGACCGAGCGGAAATGAAGTCATTTCAGGGTAAACTATCATTCATTACCCCTTAACTTCATTAAACGTCCATTTTTGTGGACCAGCGCAGGTGTTTTCAATCAGCACTGAGTTTCTACACTTTAATCAATTTGTACCCAGGTGCATGTGTAGGCGCTTTAATTGGGTCATCAGCCAATCAGAGAGGAGACATGGAAACGTTAGTTGCCCCGCCCTCCAATGGTTTTTCCATCGGAGGCCTCTCTGAACTGAGCTGCGAAGAAACATGCGGATGCAGGACTCGAGATTTAAAGTCAGATGTTAGATATTTGATTGGCAGAGGGATAGATAGGCATAGAATGACTAAGAAGCCTACTGGACCCGAGCAAGTGGCTGTTCAAGCAATGACACAGGGCGTATGTGAGGCCTGCAGGCTGATATGAGTTAATGGTGTAAATTCAATGGCCTTGCTCTGTCACATCTAGGGAGTGATCAACAGATAAACAGAGCCTGAAAATGAAACCCTCCTCTGACACGAATCTGAAACAAAACTCATCATAATCCGTCACTTTAATCCAGTAGCTCCATGATGAAGAATAAACTGATTTCAGTTTAATTCGCCATTGTTGCTTGTGGTTTATATTCTGGACTAGCACAACACACGGGACTGTTTCTGTCCGTGTCATTGCAGCTTATTAAATTAACTCAAATAATAAAAAAAACATGCTTGGACGTTTCCGGCGCTGTTCAGTCCCTTTTCCGCCGAGTGACGTAAAAACAAACAGCCAGCGTCACTGCGTCCTGGCCCCTGGCTGCAGACGCTTCATTCAAGCCTTCCTGCAGCACGTCGAGCCCGGCCCCTCTGCCTTTACTATACACGTCATCACGTACGCGTCCACTGACGCACAGCAACGTGAGACATTTCAACATTTCGTTTGTCGGGCAACTGATTTTGTGTCTTGCCGGTAAAAATGCATCGAGGTACGTTAGTATGGCGGTAGACGGACTGGCCTGTGATTTGTTTTCAGAAGGATGCTTGACTTCTCGCAGTTTTCCACAAACAGAAAACTTCTCTCTGACTCAGCAGGACTTCTATTGATACATTTTAATATAATGTAATTAATATTCACCATCTTTAAATGACGCTCAGACAGTACATTTACTACAGGAGCCGTCGTATTATACATTTATAGAAACATTTGTGAATACGCGGATTTGCAGGCTTTTATTTGCGCGTTGCGTTATTAGCACATGTTCCTGTAAACTAACAACACGTCTACAAATGAAGGAAGATTTGGTGACGCTTGAAAAAAAACCCCATATAGTATAGTATACAGTATAATGGAAAATAAAAGTAGAATTTGTTTGATTAATAGTTCATGTTAAGTGTGAGTGGCCTGGTTTGTTCTGGTCATCACACACTGGATTGGAGGATGTAAAAACACATGCAGGAACTTCCCACACCCTCACAACAGCATGGCCACAGAACGCACACAAATAAAGAGGTGCCGGAGACGGATGGGGACGTGAGCTGCTTCAAAGAGCTGCGTGTGGGTTAGGGTGAAGGCTTGAACTAGGGTTAGGCCGAGGTGCGGTTAAGGGAACGGGCGGAGGATTCACTGCGCCCGTGAATGTCCTCAAGAATAAAAAGACGAACATGTGTGTGTGTGTGTGTGTGTGTGTGTGTGTGTGTTTTGGGAGTGCACAGAGCAGCCACTGTGTCCCTCATTAGTGCTGACACTAGGGGTGTTAATGGGAGGGCCCCAGCTTGCTGCTCAACGGAGCCGTGTGAAAACTGCCTGACCTCCAAGTGAGAACAAAATGTAAATAATAAAAGTCCCCTCGGTAATGGCGTGAAATATTAAACCCATTGCACCAACATTGCTTAATGCCGTGTTGCTATTGAAGCAGCTTTTAAGCGTAAACGAAAGGCTTTTAGTAGCATTAGAGTTTTTCTTTCTTATTATTACCTCCTTTTGCATGTTTAAGCAAATGCGCCATTCAAGGCCAATCAAACACAATCACAGAAGGAAAGGATGGAAGCTCTCAGAGATTTAGGCCCTTTTTACGCTCCGGGCTGTTTTCTGGTTTTCAGGTGACTTACAGTGTGTGTGGAAGTCTTTAGTTTGCCACTCAAGGTTTGAAGTCTGAAGGTTTAAAAGCAGCTCCATTATAGACAACAGCGTTTATAGGATTTTCTTTTTTTGCCCCGTTTCAGAGGCGTTGATCAGAGGAGGGAGGCCTTCCAGTTTTTAGTGTGTTTAGTTTAGACGTTTATAAAACAGGACAAAACAATTCAATTGTTTCCAACACCAACCTTTGATTTTTAATATTACTCACACATATAATTTAATAATGTCATGTAAGCTGCAAAACTTCTACAACCTTTTTTTATATCTGTCTAAAAAAACAAGTAACAACAGGCTTTTTTTTTTTTTTAATTTCGATTCACCTGTGCCAAACGCCCATTAGACCCAACTTGGAGATGGACTCGTGGACTTTTCAGTTCTAACCTACATGAGATACACCAGTCTGTGCCAGTCTTAGTTGTGTTCAGTTTACATCATAAGCAGCTCTACTTGCTCTTTGTTTCACCAAAGTGCAGCACTATGAAAACGTGATTAAAGCGGCAGACACCGTTTTATAAACGTTACATAAACACGACAGACCTCTTTGTCTGTGGCAGAAACACACAAACTAATTACAGTAATATGGGAGGCTGGATCGTTAAGTGTTTTTTTAACAATGTTTGGGGATTTGGGCATTGACCCATAGTGTAACTTCAATTAGTTTGGTCAGGTATTCAAACGAATCACACACACACACTACAAAGACTTTGTAGTTTTTTATTATTATTAATTTATTTAAATATAAGTGTAACAACATGTCATAAAAATTGATTATGCAATTATTTCACCAAGACGCTTCCACATTGACAGTATAGAGTTTTATGCATTGTCTGTTCATCAAGACTAAATCTAAAGTCCACACGGGACAAATGGGAGAAAATATCAGAAGTGGTCATAGAGATGATAAACGCAATTCAAAGACACTTAATGTAAATGCGTGGAGCCCAGATTTCTATATATAATGTAAAACACACCTACTGCTCATTGTTCGTTACTTTGCTTAGACATAAACCTCTGGACGTTAACGCGCAAATCCACAGGAAGTTCAAACGCAAACGAAATCAGGCAAAAGTCCACCTGTTGGTAAAACCGGTCTCGATATGCTTCGTTTTGACCGACGCAGGACAGAACAACACGTTGTAAGTCAGCATTTTGTGTCTCTGCTGCCATCGATCCGTGCTCGGTGTCCCCTCTGTAACGCGTTACTGAGTAATCCGTTACATCCTCAGAGCTCTGCCTTCATCCCGGCAGGTGGCTCCCCGCTACCGGATAACGCAGCAGGAGGGTCTGGTGCGCGCGCGCACACATCGAGCTCCGTTTTTCTTACTTTGTCCATATTTTAGATGGTCGGTGATGGAGCTGCAGTCATGACGTGGGGATTCTGACGTCACGCGTAAACTAGTGTCAACATGCAACGTTTCATGTAGTTGTTCTTTCAGTTCCTCCTGTTTCTGCAGCAGGAAAGCAAACGAGCAGACCCTGAGACATTCCTCAGCTTGTTCCAACTGGTCTGTTAGTTTGACTTGAGCAGATCTGGGGTCACCATGATGGGTGGTCACTTTAAGCTCTTCCTCCCACAGGTCTCCTGAACTGAGTGCAGCTGACGGATACACTGCCATTGTATCAGTCCATTGTTGTTTGCAGCCAGTCCATGCAGGAGCTATGGATTTAATGGTCCCTGTGCTGCATTAAACTGGTTTAATCCTGCAGCAAACGGGAGGCAGCTCGGTGATGTAATCACATTAAAGCTTCATGTAAAACTGACGGAACTACACTGGGGAGCGGCCACGTGGTTGATCCACATGTGTTGATCAAACTTCAACTTTACTAAACAACAGTGTGTGTGTGTGTGTGTGTGGAGGCCAGCAGCAATAAAATGTCACTGAGCAAAGACGAAAGTTCCAATAATGAAATAATGTGGATAATAATTGTCATCTGGTTGCTGAAGGTACTTGATGTAATTTAAGAGCTACTCACCTCTTAACAGCTGTCCTCCCACAGGTGTGCTATCGTCTGGCATCGGCGTCACACCTCTCTTCCTTCCCTGCCTGCTCTTGTTTCTCTAACACAGACAGTTTCTTCATACCAAACAGCTGCAGGCACAGTTTAGTGAGAGCGGCGACGACTTCCAGATGATATTTGATGATGCTGCCAATGATATTTCTTTCGCGTTCTGACTCACGAGATTCAGCGTCAGGTATTGTCAGCTGATATTGTCCTGCACATATTTTCAGTTGTTTGTACATTTTACAAACTGAGTTTCTTTTAAAAGTTGTTGCTTTCTAAATGCATACTTGTAACATTCTGAGCACTGTAACGTATTTAAATCTGCAGAAACAGAGGCTCTTTAAAGCCTGACCAGCCTTACGTATAACTCTGGTAAAACTCTGTGATACTCCCTTTGCAGACTGAGGAGATGAGGTGACAGTTTGTGTTTATGTGTGTGTGTCTACATACAGTGAATGCCCTCGTTGTGTGCATTGTTCTCCATGGCGGCTCAGGCAGACGGTGTCTGGCCACTTGTCTGGGCCGTAGAGGACTGGACCATGACGCACAGTGTGCAGATGTAGCAGGCAGGCAGCGGCACAGTGCTCAGATTGTCCAAACCCTCAGAATAGAGAAGGAGATAGGAAGAGAGGCAGACACACAACTGCTGTCTTTGTGCGTTCGGTTAAAACGTTGGGTCTTCATGTAAAGTCACAAACTCTTTTCCTCACTCCGCGGTGACCTAAAGCGAGACCATCATCTTCAGAACAAGAACTTTTGTCCGACTCGATGATGGTCAGGCAGAAACTTGTGAGGCTCTGATTATCTAATCAACTGATTAGATAATCAAAAGAACACAATAGCAATTATGTCTTAGTTGTGTTTTCCTTTAATCACTCGCTGTGACTGAACTGACTCTATTCATCAGCTTCTGGCAGAGGAAAGTGTTTTAAAGAAGGATGGTGTAATTTTCCCAACATATGTGAGGAGCTATAATATTTAAACTGAAGTAAACATTAGGTAAATCAACAACGTTAGACACAAGAGGTTTTCACACACACAAGTGCTTCAAGTCTGACCACGAACTGCCCGACCTATCAGCGTGAGGAAAGGCTCCCTGCGCAACCACTTTGTGTCATTCACCAGACAAATGTGTAATGCAATTAAACTGGTGGATTACTGGCGTAGGAGCTTACAGACACCTGCCAGTGGTGAGCGAAGGTCGGATCCTCACCACGGCAAAAAAAAACAACCCAGACATATCTGACAAGCTGTAAAACTGCCAATGACCTTGAAAAACAAGTTGATAAAAGTGAAAGGAGAAGCAGAGTCTACATAAAGCTGCTCATGTGCAGAATCCAGTCTTGTGCTGTGTAAATGGATTCTTGTTCATGGTTGTGTGTGGTGTTGTAGCTATTGCGGCGGCTAAATGTACCATAACTTTTTTTGTTTAGCATAGTTTAAGCTGTGCTCAGCCAATAAATTTTAGGCACAAACTAAATTTTAAGTCTTATTTCATCAGTTCAATACAATACATGTTAAATGGCACAAGCATTTATATAAAACATATTCTCTGTTATTATTATCTCATTAGTATGCATAAAAATCAATACAGCAAACAATCCACGTGACACATAACTAAGCCACATCATCTGGTATCAGATGATCAGAGAATAATTATAGATTGTATGATTTGCTGGCCAAACTTGTTTTTTAGTTCTATATCTATATTTTCAAACTTTTAGGTTTGATTTATTGTTCTAAGACAGATTCTTTCTTAAGCACATAAATGTAGTGGCGTCAAACGTGAGATACTCCCCAGTATTTTCTCGAATGGCCTCGCGGCCGGGCAGAGCCGCTCAGCGTGGACGGGTTTTCTTGAACAGCCTCTTAGGAAGGAGACGAACCGTCGTAGGAGCAACAGAGCAGATACACCAGTCACAAGCAGGCAGCTGAATTGTGAAGCGTTTCCTGCTATTATGGCTTCTGTGTCGTGCCTTTGCCAGCTGTGATAACAAAATCAAACATGACTCCTTACAAATAGAAAAACAATAAGCGTCTTCGCTGGCTTAGGCAGGGTTTTGGACGTCCGCAGTAAACGCTGTGTTTTTTGCCCGAGGCGATTCCAGTGACTGCGGGGTGACAAGCAGGAAAAGTCATGGACAATATTCAAACGCCTGCTGGTTGTTTTTTTTTTTTACATTTTTTTTTGCAGTGTGAGGGCAGCACATCTCTGGCAGTGCTGTGTGAACGGAGGAGATGAAGGCTGTTGGAGGGGTTCACCCGCAGGAGAGAGGGAGGTGAATGGATGGACCACAGGAGAGGGAGGAGAGAGAGAGAGAGAGGGAGGTGAATGGATGGACCACAGGAAAGGGAGGAGAGAGAGAGAGAGAGAGAGAGAGGGAGGTGAATGGATGGACCACAGGAAAGGGAGGAGAGAGAGAGAGAGAGAGGGAGGTGAATGGATGGACCACAGGAGAGGGAGGAGAGAGAGAGAGAGAGAGAGAGAGAGAGAGAGAGAGGGAGGTGAATGGATGGACCACAGGAGAGGGAGGAGAGAGAGAGAGAGAGAGAGGGAGGTGGGCCTCATAAGAGTCCCAAGTGTTTTTGTGCTAAGGAGGATTAGGCAGCCATATCTACCAGTGTATATAAGACGGGGTTAACCCCTGGCTGAACCTGGCCGAACATGTGCTGCAGAGACCGAGGACCAGATCAGCTTTAATTGGGCTGGTGAGGTGATGAGTGGGTTGGGCAGTGTGGTAGCGACGCTTCCAGCACAGGTTTGAACGATGTGATCCAGGTGGAGCCGCTAGTTTAGGGGAGGAGGATGAGGAGGGTCATTCTAGGTGCAGCAGGAGGAAGAGGAGTCAGAATAAGAGGTTTGTTCCAGCACCAGGGTTTTGTTTACTTATCGCCTTTTTTGATAGCTTCAATGTTCAAACTGAGACAATATGGAAGTTGAATGATCTCAGAGTGGCTGCAGCGAATTACAGCACAGGTGTAGCTGATAACGTGGCCAGTGAGTGTAACTGGCAAGATAGAAAATATGTAACACAAAAACCCACAGTACAAAAGACATCCCCTGTTGTGACATGAAAACACTGGTGTGTTGAACTGATTTTAAAGGAGTCTGATCTGGGACCTGTCATAATTCTGTGTTTTTGTTTTATTCCATGTACAGTAAAAGGTTACGCCCTTTTTACTGCTCTAGATATTCGTTGCATATATTTTCATACGTCTTTTTATAGAAACAGTTGGCCTTCGTATATTGGGCCCAATAAACGAAACACATCGGCTCATCTTCTACTGCCTAGTCCTCTTGAGGGTTGCAGGCATGCTGGAGCCTGTCTCAGCTGTCAATCAGGCGAGAGGCGGGGTTTGTCCTGGACAGGTCGACATTTATCACAAAACACCACACAAGTTTTACTTTTGAATTATATCTAAGAGTAATAAGCTGAGCAAGTCCCTGCTTCATCCTGTTTCCTCAGCTACCGGGCTGCAGTGAACACACCCTGCTCACCACTTTGTGCGTTACATGTGTAATGTGTGAGTGTCCACTGGGCCTCTACGCACCGTGTGGTGGCCGCTGATCTGCCTGGTACAGTCTCCAATGAAAAGAGTTTCCATTGTGTGCTGCCGCTCATCACATGCCTGGGATCAGGGGGTCTGAGCAGGGTCACAGTGGGAGCACCGAGCTGCTAGAGGGGTCACGGAAAGTGTGAAAGACAGTGGTGGAGTGTTAAAGACTTTACCGTCACAATCCTGCGTTTCACTTTGTATTATGGGTGTCATGCAGTGTGCGATCACCTTAACGCTTATGCCAGTGCTTTACATTGTAGGTCAGTTTAGCTTCTGAGGGGAGATAAGGTCATTAACAATAAAAAACAAAGTAACAAAGGGCTCTTCTTCAACGTGCTGGGACACAGCAGAGCTGATTTAATGAACACATATGGATCCACACTTGATCTGTACACTGGGTCCTGATCTGGCTTAACCCTTCTACCTCTACCCCAGTTTGCCTGCTGCTCTGTTTTCCAGCTGCCCCTTCCTGAACGCTCTGTGTTCTCGTGTGCTGTCTGATCGCCGATGCCCGACATTAAGCTTTTGTTTTTCTACTTTGTTTTTTTTGGGGATCCTTTTGTCAGGTGACGTCCCGGTCTGCAGTCCAGACCCTCCTCTCACGTGCTTCCTGCATTTGACGTATTTCCAGTAGGAACAGGAAATGGGGAGGAACTAAAACACAGGGAGGGAACTTCAAACGAACAACTAGTGGCACAAAAAACAAAATAAATTGCAAACGGTTGTATGCCTCAAACTACAATTGCACATCAGTGTTTTCTGTTTCTTAAATGTGTTTGGCTCACAGTTTGATCCAGACCCCGAAGTGAAGAGTTTGATTCCTTACATATCCATGTGCAGTTCATATTCCTGATTTCTTTCCCATAAATATTCTCACATTAAAGTAACAATTATTAATGTTATCATTTCTCACCATACAATCCAATGTAATTTCACAACAGACCCGAGTCCTGCGCAGACTTCAATCATGAAAGAAAGGAATAAGTAAATCTAAGCAGCCGTCTTAAAGCTAAGCCTTGTGGTACTTTCCTTTTTGTCAACAAATCCCACGAAAAGACCAAAATCAACAATGACTTGATCCTATTGAAGTGTATCAGTGTTACCAAAGCCGTGTGCTTTATCCCTTATTCCACACTCTGTCATTCTTGTCCTGAAGCACCGGTGAGACACTGTCGCAGGTAATGACGCGTCCCTTTCCCACGTTAACACGGAACCTGCAGTTTATTTGGTTGCCAAGCTAAATAACTGTCTAAACCCAGTTCCCATCAAATGTGCTATTTACTCTACATGTGCTGAAAGTGTTACAGTGCTGAGCAAAACACAAGACGTCTTCAGCAGGAACCGACATACTGACACGTGTAAAGTATTTAATTTACCTTCCTGCTGCCCTGTTTGTCCTACATCCATCATTTACAGCATCCATCGTGCTTTTGCCAACCTCACCTCAGTCCTGACCTTCTCACCCGGGCTCTATCCATGCCCAGCCTTGCCCTAGTGTGCAGAGGGCGAGGCGAGGGCCAAATGCAGGTCACGCTAGATCCAGATCTCCCTCGGTAATCTCTGCCCCAGCTCTGAACCCTGGATCCCATTAAAAAGGATTTACATCCAATAGTGTAGATGTACCAAAGGCAGCTTTGCTTTCTTCTCCTCTCATCATTTCCCTCTCTAATAAAATCCCTGTAAAACATCAGCAAGCTTTTTATATTCCCATCCCCCCCCTTGCGATGGATAGGAGGACATGTGACGTGAACAGAAGACCCAACCACACCCCCAGCGTGCGGATACAGGGAAGGGCTTGGTTGACTGTTTCATCGGTAGTGAAAGCCTTTTATCGGATGTGTGTTGTTGGCAGGCGATGGCGTGAGTTTAAAATACTGGTAACGATCTTAGAGTGTGGGCTAACGAGGAAGAAATCCCGAACGAACGCACCCTTACGTCATCTCCCTCCTCTCTCCATCCCGCCCTCCGTGCCTCTTTCGGGTCTTTGCAGTAAGACGTGCTGGCGTCAGTCTTCCTCTCTGAGCTGTGGGATCATCTCAGATCTCATTATTTGTGTCGTGGTCAGTAGCTGAAACTATGATCTCACTTTCTCTAGCTGCATGTTGAGCTCGTCTTGACTGTGTAGTGATACTGTAGTTAACGCCGGCTGGTCCTCGTCACACGCGCTCGGTGTTTTCCAGGATATTTTAACTGACGCTTCATGAAGAACTTGGATTGAGGATGCAAAGTAAACACAAATACTATCAGCAAGGTACCAAGTCCACCAGCTCCCAGATCAGCCTGACATTTGGTCCATTTTGGAACATGCACCTTTACGTCATTGTTGAGTGTTGGCGCAGACAGGACAGGGTGTGTCTCTGGACCTGGATGTGTTTGCAGCGTCTGGCTTTAAAGTAGCAACCACAGAACTATGATTACTGTTTAGTGTAGATCTGTAATCAAAGTCACAACTGGAAAAAACCTCCTTGATTTCAAAGGTGACAAAACTGAATAACTTCACTACTTTAACTTCACTTCGGAGGCGTTCACCTTCTGAATAATGTGCTCAGGTGTACCACACTACCGGCATCACGACTCCAGCTGGTCTTACTGTAGGTTGCAAAAAGATTCATAATCAGATTAATCATTAATCACCCCCCCCCAAAAAAAACAAAACAAAACAAAACAAAACAAAACAAAAACAAACAAAAGACAAACAAACAAAAAAAACGTTTTCCAATCTCCCACAGTCTCTGCAGTGGGTGTGATAAACAGTCGTTTGTTGCGTGTGTGTGTGTGTTTTCCCTTCACATGTGACCTATCTTACGTAGTCCTGCTGGGTTTGCATTGTGCCTTCATTCAGTCCGTGCACAGTCATGTGTGTGTATTTGTGTCATCTGGCTGTTGTGCAACCAACAAGCACTTACGAAACGGTTATGTTTTTAATTAAATTACAGGCTTACGCATTTCTGCTGTTACAGGTGTTTCCTTTTAAGTCTGCTGCCAATCCCTGTTTATCAGGGATTAGATTACTGGGTTTCTACGAAAAAACGTGAAGCGTCTAATGGAAAGTCAGACGCGTGTGTAGATGACATCCAGTTCCCTGCTGGGCAAAGTTACGGATGTGAGGGCAAAGCTGCCCCTGTTAAAACGGACACTGGCACATTTAATAATGAAGTGATGTCAGTTGTGGCCTCAGTGTGAATCTGTGGTGGTTGCTGAAGAAACGATCAGATGGAAGAGATCTGCAGCTTTTACCAAATCCAGAAGAACGAACTGTTCTACCTGAGCAGCCTGACATGAGATATTCCTCTCCTCTACGTGAGATATTAAGAGTAAACTGGCTCTCAGTAACTCGGTCAGGATCGCATCCATTTTTCATGGGTTTAACTTCAGGCAGAGGTGACGCTCCGTGCAGGAATCTCCTGCAACCCCACTGTGTCCTCCAATCAGCTCCTCACACAGCCGCAGACGTTTTCCACGTACTGTACGTACATTAAGGCTGCGCTGAGCCTCATCAATTAAACACGGAGGACGAGGACATGCAAAGTTCACTGAGCTTTTCTCAATCTGCTGCTAGTGGCGTGATGGCTCAGCTGGTGAAGTCAACTGCCACAAGAGTCAGACTTTCCACTTTGTGATGCAGTTTCTTTTTCCCCTAAAACTTCACTTGATTTACCATTTACCTACATACAAATGTCAACATTTTTCAGTAGTTTTTTCTGTGTCTTGTGTGACGGGATTAATCAGATGAACTCTCGTATCAGTCGTACCCACATGCCCATATGTGCATTTATAGTGCTTTATATCCATGACGTGTGAGATGGGGTGAAGCGAATGGGGCCAACTGCGATCAAATAATCCAAAGACATGGAAAGGCAGGATTACAGCATCTCCTCTTATGCTGCACAGATTTATGCATATATGTTATGACTGCTCTGCCACTAAGGTGCTGTGAGCCATGGATGCACAGAACGTGCTAAATGGTGTATGTGCACACTTAGGAGATGTAGGATAATCTCAGGATGACGTGTCGAGTGTAAGATGATCAGTCTGACCAGCTGTTGTGTTAAGACACAAAACGTTAGAAAAACTGAGCAAAGCTCAGATCCACCCTTCTTGTTTTGAGTGATGAGTAAGGTTCTTCTCTGCCTTTTCAAGGTTTACACATTGGACTAAAATGATGACATGATTGTGTTTTCCTGGTTGTGTTGTCCAGGTCAAAGTGTGGTTCCAGAACCGCCGGACCAAACAGAAGAAAGACACCACCAAGGATTCAGACAAGCGCTCCTCCTCTTCGTCTGAGTCTTTAGCCACCTGTAACATCCTGCGCCTCCTGGAGCAGGGCCGCCTCCTGTCGGGCCCTGTGCCTCCACCCAACCCTCTCCTCGGGCCTCCCTCTCACCCGGCTAACGGCTCCCTGCTGAGCAGCCAGGGCGGAGGCTCCTCCACCTCTCCCGGGATCAGCAGCAGCAACACTCCTCCCAGCTCCCTACCAGGGGGGACTTTTGGGCTGTCGCTGCCGTCGCTGGGCGGCACACCATCCTCACCGCGCCTGGGCATGCCGCCGCCTCACTCCCTGTGCTTCACCATGCCGCTGCTGGGGGGAGCTCATCACGAACTCACATCCGTGTACGGATGCGGTTCTTCAGCTTTTGAGCCGTACATGCGGCTGGACAGGAAGGAGGCAGACCTGGGAGGCAAGAAGACGGTTTCTTAAGTAACGCGCCCCCTCTCGGAGGACACCGACGGACATGTCTTTGTAAGCGCTTTTCTCCTCCGTCTCTGCTGCGTGTTTGAGTTTTGTGCAGCTGCAGTCAGAAGAAAGAAATCTCCTCAAATCGTGAGGGGGAAAAAAAGACGCGGCCAGGTTGCTTGCGGCACCATTTTGTGCCACAGCACCGTTTGGCAACGCTGACACAAAATGGTGAAAAGGACGCGATGTGATGGAGACTGTCCCACATTAGAAAACAAAGGAAAAAAAAGACCAGTTTGTGAATTTTTGCAGAATTGCTGTGCGTATATTGCGTGAACCGGACTGACAGATGTTTTTATCACCACTCTCTTCGTAGTGGTTTTAAGTGACTCTTCACTTTTTTTGTCCAGTGTGTTTGTACGTGTGATTTTTCTCTCTATACAGGCCTTCATTTATTGTTCAGGAAAAAAAAATACTTGACATGGATCATTCAGACTGAATGAGGAGAGGATTTCAAAAAGAGCAGTTTGTACACATTTGGGTACATGTTTCAGTACAAGTGGCCATGTTTGGTTTTAGTTGATGTGATCACAATATGGAAGAAACATTGAAGAAAAAAAAAAAAAGAATCGTAGCATTTTAATATCAGTCTGTTTGGTGTCCAGCTGTAGTTTTTGTAAATTCCTTATTGGGTTGTGTTGTGTATGAAATATTACGTAGTAGGATCTGGACAAATGGTGCAAAATCACATATCTAGATCTGTTAGCTTATTCTAAATCCACACGAGAAGACAGAGAAGAGTTGTGTGAGAAAGCTGGGTGGGCTCTGCCAAAGCCTCCACAAGCTTTAGAGGTGAAACCCTGGTGTCCTCCCGGTCAGATTAATTTCCAATCTTCGATTCACAGATGTCACAGCTTCACTTTGATTAAGCATCTGAAAGACACTTATTTACTAAATCTGACTCTCAGATTCAGAATCAGCCACAGCATTTTTACATTTATCTGCTGGAAAAGTTTGTGAAGGCTGGAGACAAATTAGTTGTAGTCAAGACAAAATTTGCTGATTAGTTGATTTTCAGTAAATAAGTGAATTGTTTGTTTTTTTTGTTTAAAAGCACAAATACCAAACGTCATCTGGGTTTAGCTTCTTATATGTGACAACTTGAAAACAGCAGAGGCCTCTCAGATTTGTTTTGTCTTAGACTAAATGATTAATAGAGAAAATGACGAGCAGATGAGTTTGCTGCTGAGATGAAGACGTAACCAGCCATGACATCAGTAGAATGTGCTGCCGTTTCAGCCCAGTGCTTGGTATTTTCCTTGGTTTGCAGCATCACGCTGATAAAGATCTTCATAAATCTCATTAACAACATGTTACCTTGAGTTTTCCCTCGCACATATTTTACAGCACGGACACACTTGATGCAATACGCTGCAGCATCATGTGACAGGTTGTTCCACGGTTGTTTATTTCTCTTTAAATTGATATTTTGTGTTTGCTTCTGTTCGTTTTAATGTCTGATGGTGACACTTGACACGTCCTCCCGTTTGTCTTCACTTCAACCCGTCTTTTCTTTCACTCTGCTCGCCCCTCGTTGAAAGCACTTTATGTTTCTAGGTTTCTGTTTGACCTAAAAAAAATCTTAGTTATTTCCGAAAGTATGTTTTTTTCCCCCCCTGCTTCCATTTATAAATTGATTAATTTACACCTGCTTTGGCCTTTGGATCTGAAACCGCCTCCGTTGAATAGTGGAATCAGAAATATGTTAATGCTGGGCAGGTTAAAGGACAAAAGAGGATCAGCTGTAGTATTTTCATCTTCCCTCATAGGATGCCGTATGTACACCATGTCCCAAGAAAAAAAGCCCGCTTGGCCTCAATTTGTGCATGGCAGAGTTATTAGCCCCCTATTCATGACTTCTGTGGCTCCTTGGGTTTGATAAATTTCATTTTCACTTTTCTTCTCCCATGTTTCTTTCCATTTCTAGGCTTCACCTCATTGTGAAGGTTAATACGGTTTTCTCCTGCCTTTCTCTCGCTCTCGCCGAGGTAGATTCGACATGTATACAAAAAAAAAAAGCAGGTACTCCAATGACTTTAATTTAAAAGGCGCTCGTGAGTAAAGACTAGTGTCTAAACCAGGCGAGCACGTTTCCAGCTGCAGACACATTTCTCGTGCAGTGCATCGAAAGGTTCTGACCTCAGTCCGTCCCAGTCAGCCGGCTCACCGGGCCTTTTTGCACCCCTGTAGCATCGCCTGGTAGCTGCTGATTTGTTGATGTTGTTGTGTTCTGACTCCAACAGTTCTGCAAAAACACAAAAAACAAAACCCTGTTCTCTACCTGCAGCTTTTTGCAGCAGTGCATCTGTGCTGCTGTTGAACATCGTATTATTTTCTATAAGCACCATCCATAATTTACACACTATGGCATCAAATATTGATCAGGGAGATGGAGCTGAGAGGTCAGGAGGCTCGCTTCTCATCTAAGGCCCTTGTATCCTTTCACCAACACTTGTCACAAACACACAGGGTTGTTTCGCTCCTTGCTGAAATGTTCCCATGCTGCGTTGGAAGCAAAACAGTCTCTGTTACCCCTTTTTCCCAGAGTGCTTTGAGTTTTACAGAGACGCGGGCTCTGTACTTGATAAGGCTTTAGCTGCACATGATAGTGTGTAAATGAGCTCCTAATGAACAAAAACACCCGGGCTTGGATTTGGCTTTGTCTTATCTGTTATGACACACAAGCAATATTGCAAATTAAAGAAACAGGTTATGGTTGAGTGGTAACGAATGTTCTCACACTCCATTATTCCGAATGGGCACTAACTCCATGTTGTGTCACTGTACGGTGGTGTTTTGTAATGTAAATCTGCAGTGTCTCCTGTACCGTACGCCCAGTCATGAGGCCGAGTGAAGGATTCAGCTCGAGGGAAGCAGTCGAGGTGGAACGCCGCTTCTCTTCCGGGAAACTCTGTAAGGCCTTGCATCAGCCTTTTTGTTTTGTTGTTCGGCTTCCACAGTTTTTCTGCTTTCTTTCACTTCGGACCGTTCCTGGTCACACGGGCTTCGTTCGCCTGCAGTCCGTCACATCCCTGGTTTAGGTTGTGCCACCGTTTTCAGAGACAAGTTAATTGTATTTTCACGGTTCATGCTACTACATCATATTTTGTTGATGAACAGTCTTTTGAGATTGTGTGAAATTGTTCCTTTATTTTGAAGAACAAACTGACTGTAAATGGTTTTCTGTTTCTTTATGCACAGCCAAGGTCCTGTGTAGGCCATAATGTCTTTTTGTTAAGCAGTAAATGTTACGTAATGTCAAGCTACTGTCACCAGCTACTACATACGATGAGCAAACGCTATGTACATAGATATAAATTTATATATAAATATATATAAATGGGTCTTTGCACAGTTATCTCCATGTCCGCGCCATGTGACATTAACAGGAAAAACAAATCACGAAAGAAAGTTCAGAAAAAAAAACAAAAAACTTTATATATGCTTTACAGTCTTTTGTCTCATTAACATTTTGCACTTATTTAAAGAGGCTTACTTCTGTTTCTGGGCTGACAGAGCTGTTTTCATGCTCGGTCAAGATACTGTACAATATGTATATGTATTTTTATTCATATGCATATAAATATATGTCTATGTAATTTGCCTTGTGTGTTGTGTTTTCTTGCACCTGCCTCAAGGCAACAGGAACTAAACTCTGTGATGCTTGTGTGCTCGTTTTTACTGAACTTAATCAGGAGAAACATTTGACGTCTGTTAAACACACAAGGATGTTTGTGAAACTATTTGAGAAAAGTTCACATTCGAACTGCCTTTAAAGGACTATTCAGAGAAAGTATGAGACTCTCTTTGTAATCACTTTACAAAATCTCTCTTTCTATTCATACTGTGGATTTTGGGTTCAATCAAAGATTCATTAAAAACCTTGGCTCCTTTGTCCTTTCCATCAATGTGGCATAAACATCAAGGCGGTGGAGGCATTACCTTCAAATACCTTAATTTTGTTTTGCTCCGGATGGTGGCACGTAAAGGCTGAATTGATATGCCCTTGGGATATTTATTGGCTGAAAATATGAGATTATACTTCACAAGTTGTGGAATGACTCAGACTATTTTGCTTTCTGTCTGTAAGAAATAAATCTGATAATTTTGTGGTGAAAAGTATTTTATTAAAAGGCACAAACAGTGGGAGAACAGTGTGTTATTATGAAGGACTGGCGGGGAAAAAGGTTTAATTCGTTACGTGTGAAGCGGACAGACCGGGTCTGTTTTGACATCAGAACCCTCCGCCCTTGGTTGTTCTTTCCCCCGATTAAGAAGGCTTTGAATCTAAAACAAAAGGATTTATACCAGATCCAAACTGAGATGGGTCTTCAGGTTTAACCTAGAGTTGATCATTTTGCTTTTTCAAGAATAAAAAAAATTCAATGTGGTTTTATGAGTGGAAAAGCAAATCAGTCACCTTCATTATGTTTTTGTTTCACATGTTGTTTTGGATTTTTACCATAATACCTGAACTGAAAAGCCGAACACCAGAGCAAAGGGAAGCCACCTGCCATCTCTTTGTTTTTAGGATGCACAGAGACCTGTTGAGTAAACCTTGAACTCACTTTCATAGCTACAATAATTTGTAGTATTTGGGAAGACTTGTGCCTGAGTCGTCCTTCGTTCTCTTCTCCAGGCTTCTCAAAGCTTCCAGAAAACAGTGTCTCACTCACAGAAACTTTGCAGCTGTGCAGGAATGTCAGGAAACAAAGGGAGTAAAATTGGACACATACTGTAGGAGATTCACAAAACACAATTAAAGTTCCTGAAAAGATTCCTGAGTGTTTAATAGGTTCATTCCACCTAAAACTTTTCTGTCTACATCACATACTGTGTTTTTCTAACTGTTCTCATCCTCTGAGTGAGGATGAGAACTGTCCCTGTATAAGCCATAGCTACAGACATGAATAGTATGTGGCATCATTGACCTGCACAAGAAGAGGCAGTGTAATACTTAGTTATGCAAATAATTAAAACAACAAATTAAATATGGTGATTTTAAATATTATACTTTTACTGTTCTTTCGTTTATCTTTCAAATCGAAAGCACTCCAATAATTTTATAGGTGTAAAATTCCAGCTTATTGCTACGTAATCTTCCTCAAAATTTCTCAGTTAAGTAACTTTAATTTTTATAACTAATATCAACTGTGTGTCAAATGAAGAATAATCTGCAAAGAGAGGACAGGTCATGTAACTTTTACAAAGCTGTGAAGGTAACACACTTTATCTGTCCCCCTGTTAGCCCAGACTTCAGCATGGGGCACTGCTCCGAGCTGGGACAATTGACCTGCGGGGTGCCAATTATAGTGATTGGCACCTTTATTTGAGCAAGGAAGAGGCGCGAGGACCAGCAGAAAGGAGACCAGATGGGTGGCCTGCTTTGGGTGGGAAGCAGAGCAGGGAGGGGAAACGCAGGAGGAAGTGTCCCACAGCTGACGAAGAAACTGTGGTGATAAACAGCAACAGGACTCAGCTAATTGGGTTTTTATTTGTGTTTTAATTGATAATATCTCCTCAGCAAAGTTAAAACTGTGCCTGTCGTGTGTGTGTGCAGCACAACAGCAAATTTCCCTGAAATGAAAACATAATGGTAAAAATAAAATCATAATATTAATCACACAAATCAACATTTGTAGGATTGTTTTTATTGTGTTATTGTAGAAAGGATAAAGGAAAAGAGTTTTCTCCAGTTACAGTTGTTGCTTATTATTACAATATAGTTATTGTAAATGTTTATCACAGTGCAACTTAACAAGCACAAAGTAATTTTAGTCTCAGACCAGTAAAGGCTGCTTTTATTTTAGTACAGTTGATATGTGGCTAACTTTGTTTTTGTTTCATCTGCACTGTCTTTAGTAGGTACATTGTTGACGATAAACAGTATGAAGTGCGTGTGTATGTGTGTATTTGTTGATTTGTCTCCCCCCCACACACACACCTCTCATCCTCTGCTCTCCTTCCTCCATCCCTCCATTCCTCCTCCCTCCTATAAAGCAGCTCAGCAGCTCATCGGGGGGCCCCTCCACTAATTAGGGTCACTAATTGAGGGTCGACCAGGGCAGAGACCCCTCCACACCTGCACGGTCATGTGACATTCAAAGAGGTGCGCAGGGTCAAGGGTCGTGTGGGAGAGGAGGGGTTCGGATTAGTTTGGCGAAGCAGACGAAGAGACGAAGGAGGAAAACGGCAGAGAGGAGCAAGTGAACTTGTGGATAATTTGAATTCAGCCAGAGAACGCGAAACGTAGAGTTTAGATAAAATTCATTTACTACAAAGACCAAGACAAAAGGAAAAAAGTACATTTCCATTGTATATCTGCTTACATCTGCTTATATCTCAGGTGCTTCATTCATTTATTGTATCGGGGGACTGGTAATTGTATTTAGAAATTGCCACAGATATGAAAAGAATACATAACTAAGTTAAATAGAAGAGTAGAAACTATATCTGCCTGCTGTACTGTGACATCTCACAGAGCTGTCTCTCGCCATTTATCCAATTAAAATATGCAACATCAAGTAAAATCGTACCCTGTGCTGACTTCAAAAAGCTCAAAAAAGGAGATTGTGTGTAGAAATACAGTGGACAAAATGGCAGACACGTTAAGAAATGAGGGCGTGGAGGCGCTGGCCGGACAGAGGTTAATTGCCAGGTGACCCTAAGGGCTGCGGTGCTCAGAGGAGGCCCCAAGCTCGCCTGCCTCTCCCAGCCTCTCTCAGCTCTTGTGGACTAAGTGATGTCTGCTTGTTTTGACACGATTCACACAAGAGCCTGGCTTAAGCTCGCCGAAAAGATTCACAGCTGCATTCCTAAACCCAAACCAACCTGAAAACCTTCCAGAGACAGAGAGAAACAAGCAGCCGTCGGGACCTTTTTTCTTTGAAACGATGCAAAAGCAGGATATGAGACGATGGAAGAGTGTTGATCTGTTTGGAATGGAGAAACGTACATCATGCAGCTCAACAGGCCATTATCGTGTCAGTAAATACTCAGTGGATGGCTCCAGTAGAACTTGCTGCATTTCCTGGCGTCTCTCAGTTGGTTCAGATGCAGATTTGCCGTCGTCCGCCGTATCTTCAGCTGATGTTTATTTTTGAATTGATCAGTAAATTTGTTTTTACGCTCATGTGAACAACCTTGACTTTCCTCATGCATGGAAATTGCTAAATGACACCGACTAAATGTGCACTAACCGCATCACCTGAGAAATTCTACCACTGACCACAGATATTGGAAATGTCAGTTTAGAGTCTTTACAGCCCGATAAAGACACAAGTGCAGTCAGACTCAAATCTTTGTTTCTCTGTTGTGCTTCCTGGATTGAGCTCTGTTCTTCTTTCGTTACTAAAGGCCTGGGTTTGACTGTAAAATTGCCTCGTCTCATCTGCCAGATAATTAGCTTGATGTTAGACTTTAGCTTAGTTTTACTGCATGTTCCGCCACAACTGGATTGTAAAAGCTTGTCGTCCTTTGAGCAAACAAAGGACTTCGATTATAAAAAAGATGTTGTAAAAGGCCAAACCTCCACCTCTGGATTGATGGAAAACTGCTCTGTCTCACTCTTTATGATTAAGGGAAAACACACATTTATCTTTGGGAGGATGTGAAGTGTTTTTGTTGTTTGATTGTGTTCTGACACGTTGCTGTCCTAAAAAAAAAAAAAAGCAAAATGTTTGTGTTTACTGAGGATGAAAATATCTCCAAAGCATATTTGCAGTTTCCCCAGCAAACACTAGAATCAAGGCTGCGCTCCGGTCCAAACAGCCGTTTAGACCAAAGAATTATAGGTGATCCATCACAGTGGCATTGTGCGGCATTGTAACACCCTCACATGACAACACATCAGTGCAGCGTGACTTTGTTCCCATTTTCAATTTCTCAGCCTTTCACGGAGCTGAATGAGTCTTCTCTCTGCATATAAAGAAGCACAGCTGAACACATATAACACGGACAATTCAAATCGTATTTTGCTTCTGTGCACAATAAATTCCAGCTTTGGTGTTAAAGGAGGAGAGGCCACAGTGTGTCTTTTTCCATTGATGACTGTTGCTCTTCTGCCTAAATGTCCTTTTCAAGACCCGAGGCCTTCAATTTACACTTTCACTGTTGTTGTGGGATCCAGGACGCTTCCCTCCTCCTCCTGTTTTGCACTCAAATGCCTGAACAGACTAGATATTTGAATCACCTTTTCGCACCTTTTCAGCATTATGACTGTTTAACACAGACTGAGGGAGGATGGCTGTGATATTATGCACAACAAGCAGAGAGTACAGCAAGGACGTTCCAGCGCCGTATTGTTTTGTGCTTTGAATCAATGGACAGAGCTGCAGATTGACTGGCCTTGGGTCCAAAGCTGCTTTTGTGCACCGCCCATTTCTGCGTTCATCTCCGCTGATTAGGTCCATTTTCAGAAAGTGATCACACCTCAAAGGCACAAAATGGCGCCTTTATTTTCTAGGACTCTGCCTTCAAAGCAGTGACCTTTGGCCACGGAAACTGCAAACGGCGTCGAAACCTTGGACTCATACAGAGTTAAAAGGAAGTTGATGTGCACTGTTTTTGAATCCACCACACAGCTACATCACGTTCTTCCTCTCCCTACAGTCGTAGCAAGAGAAGCAGTAGAGCGCTTCTTTGACCTGTGCACCGTCTGGAGCAAAAAGCAGCTTGTGGCGTCTTTGGCCACTTCAAGACTTGCCAAACTGCATGCAAGCAGTCGGTTTCGCGAGGACGCTGATTTCTGAAAGATCCTATGATTGATTTCAGTCTTTTAGGAAGCAGAACAAACCCAAGACCATCTACTGTACCTTTGCTTCTACCAGTCTATGCTGTCACCTGTACACCTCAGCTCTTTGCTCCTCCATCTTGTTTCTGCCACTGCGTTGACGCAAAGCGACCATTAGCTGTCAGCTCAGTCTGTATTAAACTAGGTCATAGGTCCAGAATTTGAATGAGAAACTGTGCTGTTTACCCTTTTATAAGTGGAGTGATGTGGCAACAACAACATGGTCCAGTATCACCAGGGTAACAACCGAACCCCCAAGACATGAAATGAAGACGAACAGCTGAGGGACTCAGGAAACTGAGCTATACTATAAATAAGCCACTTTTCATTGAATTTGCCTGAGGAGGGGGATCGTTTAACTCGTCTGCTGACGTATTTGCAGATTTCCAGTCAGCTGGTTACCTACTAAAAGCAGTAGGTAGGAGTATGTTGTTTAAAGCTCAATGGTAAAAGAGTGATGGTGGTGATGAGCAGACAGTGAAATGCAGCGTTTAGTCTTGAAGAAAGAGGAGCTACAAGAAAGTGCTTAAGAATTTGTATAAGACAATCTGACTAAAGTGTGTGTGCAATGTCCTTGAATGTCTGGAGTCTTTCGGGTCCCATTGAAAGCTTAATGGCACTGGTCTCATGTCACTGAGGCTTTCTAAGAATATTTCTGTTCTTTCACTGTCTCTTCAGACGGATACTGATTGTGACTTGTGATTTCTAAAGCTCTTTGACACTGCATTTGTTTGTTACGACCAGGATCCCCGTCTCTTCATTAGGATAAGGTATTTCTGACTCAACGTTAATGAACTTCAGTAAAGTACATAAAAGCAGATCACCACAAGAAGAGAATGGAGCCAATAGCATCCCATCAAGGCTCCCATGGGACTTAATGCAGCGCATGACTCCTGTGAAGAATCTGTTTGTGCGTCTTCACACAACAACTAAAATAAATTAAAAGTGTATTTGTTAAAAAAATAAATGCTCTGCGAACCAAATAATGAGTAAAAAAGTTTTTAATTCAATTTTGATTTGACCAAATGTGACCAAATCTAACGCAATCATTTAAAAGGTGAAGCAACACAATCTGGACAGTTCTATTTCTGCTGAATTGGAAACTTTAGCTCAAAATGCATTTTGTTGTTGTTTTGTTTAGTAGCAGGTGTCACATATTAAAGTGGCCCATGTGTCACTGTTAAATGTTAATTACAAGCCTTCCCTGTGATCATCCCATCAGGCTCAGCTTGACCCTCGGCACCTCTGGGGTCACTGCAGGTTGCCCTCATTAGTAACAACAGGGGGGTCTCCATCTCAACACAGTCCATCACCCTATTTATTCCCTCCCTAATAGAGCCAAAACAACCACACATGAACCAAGGTTCCTACCCAGACCGTAACCTGTAACCTCGGGAACTTCACTCTGTTCTTTGACTCCATTCATGCCTCATTCATTTGGACTCAGCAATCCGTTTAGTCAGTGAAAAGGGAAGAGACACACATGCACGCGAGAGATCATTTCCTCGTCCTGCCCGCGGGACATCCGCGCACATGCACACACTCTCTGCTGCATACATTTACACACCTTGCCTGACAGAAACCAGAGGAGCCAGGCAGAGAGAGAGGGAGCTGAGGGTTATTGAAGAGGAGAAAGGGAGGAGGAGGAGAAACCCTCTCTGCTTTTCAACGGGCGTGTGAACACAACCTTGGTTAAACTGTCAGGCCTGTAGCTTAGGGTGTTTTCTGCTCTCGCATCTATAACCAACCAACAAATCAAGATCACCACCACCTCCACTGCTCAACTCCCCCCTGCCACCCCCTTTTTCCCTTGAGTTGCCTGGCTTCACTGGGAACTGCAAATTAAGGAACCATCCATCTGGGTGTTATCACCAATTACGGAGGGAAGCTGTCAGCATGCATTAAGGCCTGCAGGGAAGGCGGGTGTATTAGGGCGGCGTTCACGAAGAGGGAGGCACAGGAGGGAGTTAAAGAACATGAAGGTTACTGGATATGATGAAACGATAAAACTATTTATAGGTATTTATTCGCAGCATCCTGAATGAACCATGTGTGCGGTTAGACAAACATGCACCATACAGCAAATCATTCATTCAGAGCCTTTTCACTGCTCCAAACACATTTACGTTACGCAGTGAGAATGACTGAGTGCACTTGTTCAGTGTGACATAGAGCAATCATGTAAGCGATATAAATATGGTAAAAATTCAACGCAACTTATGGCTGGCCCCCTTTTGTTGCTGCTCGCTGGCACAGGCAGTGATTCCCTGTAACACTTCTCCTCGGGCCAGCTTTCTCCCAACACAAAAGGGCCGTCATTAACTTTTTGCTCCATCGGAATGCTGAAAGACCCGGTTGGCCAAACGCCCCCTACGCCTCCAATCCCCTCCCTGCGCTCCATCATGCATCCCGCTTTTCTCTTCGCTTGCTGGTTTTTCCAGGGCCCTAATTTGCGAAGGCCAGGTGTGCGCAGACCCACAGTAAGGGGGGAGAGGAAAAGGGGATGAAGGGGATGAAGGGGTGGGCGGCACACAAAGGGGTTCCACAAGCCGGAGAGCGTCAGTGCAGACTAGTTTCTGGAATGCTCTGTGAGGTATTCAGCAGTAGTTTGCTTGCGTTTTTGATTTTTGACTCTCCCGTCTCTCACTAAGACTAAATGTTTATCAGACTTTGCTTTTACAGAAAGTTTTTTTAGAATTATTTTTAAGTATAAATGAATAAATTAATTTTCTCTTCAGTTAATACTGTCACATTGAGTAGAAATGTGTAATGATGAAAAAGATTCACAACCTGTAGATTTGAAAGGGACATTTGTAAATATTAACTCCCTATAAGTTCATATTTAAAAGTTATTTTGGTGTTGTTTTATTTTTATTTACACAGACACAGACCTTAGTTCTTGTTTGTTTACTTTAATTTAAGTCCTGAACTCGCTCTGCTTTTAGCTCAGACTTTGGTCTCCACCAAACTCCTGAATAGTATCTGGCTCAGCAGCTGAATGTTGTGTTCACCAGCTATTCCCTAATGTCGCCTGTTTGACTTTGTCGCTGAGAAACCAGCATACGTCTTAAACATTTTACAAAACTTTGCTTTTTGAAACAAAACACACACACATGGACAGATGCAGTCAAGGTAGTGAGAGAAAGAAAACAGAAGAATTGCAGCCAGTGAGATGGAAAAGGCTAAATGTTTAACAGAACAGAGAAGCAGCGCAGGCTCAGGTGGTGCCTCTGTCTTCAGCAGTGCTAATTCAGTCAGTTTTAGTTATTAAAATGTTTAGTGCGTCGTTTTAGTCGCCACAGGTGCAGATTGTGTGTTGCCTCCATGCTCATATGTGTTGCTCCTGAACCGTATCTGTGGGAGTCTGTGTGGAGAAAGCTGTGGTTTCTATGTGATGTGTCACTTTGAATATGTGCTCTGGCGGTGCATGAGTATGAATGTGTGAATGAATCATTGTGTGTGTGACTGAGGGTAATTGGAGGATGAAAGGGGGGCTGGGTTGGGTGGGTCAGTGGTGGGGGGCGCTACAAGTCGTTCCAAAGTTGTTCAACAGCCAACCTGCCAGGTTGAGTGAGTTGCTTCAAGATCGGCAGCTTTGGTTTTTTGGAGACACACAGCAGGCGGGTGAGGAGAGAGAAGGGGGAGGTGGGTAGGGGGCGGACGGGGGGTGAGGGGACCAGGACTAATTGCCACTAATTGAATTGGATGTGCTGATCAGATGGGAGGCTGTGGAAGTAATCTGAGTTGTCACAGCAGATAACGCTGGGCCATCCCAGAGTGTCCGCCTCATGTGGCAGCCTGTAACATAGCCTGCGAGAGGGCACCGGGCCCCTTTGTCACGGCCACAAAAGAGGAGAGAAGCAAAGTTGCCAGTTACATTGAGCAGTGACGGGCTCAGAGCAGGAGGAGAGAACAGGGGAGGGAGGGGTGAGGTGGGGAGAGTAGACGGAGGATGGACGGGGAAACGGGGAAAACACGGAGGGGAGAAATGACTGAGATGAAAGACAAGTGTTCAGTGGATGCAAACACCGACAAAATGCAGACATACGCTGGAGGGAGGAGGGTGGAGGCTGGAGCAGTGCGGGGAAATGCACTTTGAGTCAAGAAATGTGCAGAGTCGGCATGTTTCCCTTTTAAACAGCAGGAGTGTGTCAAGTGTGTCGAGGATAAAACCTGTAAATCAGACGAGGTCCTACACATAAAGCAAATCCCCCAAACCCTTAATTCCAATCGCTGCTGGTAATTATCAGTAAAAATGAATGACTCAGCCGCCTGTAAGTGTCAAAGCATTTATTTTCCCATCATATCTTCTTTGAGTGTTACTGTACTCATCATAACATTATCCAATATACACAGAAGAGGTTCATCAGATTTGAGTTATATTAAATATCACATTATATTGTTTGAGTCATAATAAAATGAAATTCTAATTAGGTTAAATGATAGATTAAAATGTTAAATAAATAAAAGGTTTTCATTACAATGATGTTCTTTTCACAAGCTTAAAGTCGTATAGAGACAGAACACATGTACAGTATTGTCTGTGTTCACATCATTACATTAATTCAATTTTAATGTGATGTTTTTTTTATTTCTTATCCAAC
Organism: Macropodus opercularis; assembly: GCA_030770545.1. Classification (NCBI taxonomy): domain Eukaryota; kingdom Metazoa; phylum Chordata; class Actinopteri; order Anabantiformes; family Osphronemidae; genus Macropodus; species Macropodus opercularis. Next base: position 14,261,048 of record CM061090.1, on the reverse strand, counting down.
AGAAGTTGTCCAAACTTTCTTTAGGGACAAAATAGTTGAGTTTAAATTGTGTGGGACTAGGCCCTGGTGAAACCCGCTGCGATGGGTCACAGCCTTTACAGAATCAGTGCCTCTGCATGTCAGGACTAATGGAAGGGCCCCAGCAGCTGCACACAGAGGAGGAGGAGGAGGAGGAAAAGGAGTGAGACGAAGGAAAAAAGATGAAGAGTGAATAAAGACTGAGGTGGGAAAAAGGGGAAGGATGGGGAAGACAGTGGGAGGAGAAATGGCAAAAGACCGGGATGGGAGGGAGAAGGAGGACGAAAATATTAGAAAGAAAATGTTTTTACAGAGAAGTTTGTGGGTTTGATGGAGAATGAGTTTTTATGTTTCACCAAATAAATAGTTAGAAAACAAAAAGGGTTTTAAAGATAGAAGGAATTTGGAAAAAAAAGAAAAGGAAAATGAGGAATAGCAGACAAAATGGAAAGTGGATGAACAAAAGAAAATACAAGGTAAGTATGAAAGAGGTAGAAAAGAGAAACAGCAGAGGAGGAGGAGAGGCAGGAGTGATGGAGGCGAGGAGGCAGAAGAAGAGGGAATAGAAGGCTTGATGAATTTATGAATATCTGTTTTTAGGCCCTTTAACCCTCCAGCTTTACTGTAAGGACTTTAATCATATGAGCGTCTTGTTGATGCAGAGCATTATTTACCTTTGTTTGTGTTTGTGCTGTGTGAGGAAAATCACTTATTGCTCTTAAATGCGGTAAATGAATTGAGTTTTTTGTTTTCCAAGATGATTAATCTTTTAATGTTTTCAATGCAATCACACTTTTGAGATATGACACATTTCCTTTTACTCACACCCTCCACTATCATAGAATCATAGTATTTAATCAGCAGTGGAGTTGATTTAAAGATTTAGAAGAAATACATGCGCTTCTATTAGGTTCACCTGAAAGTAAATAAACATGAAATCTAATAATTAAATCCTGCCAACATTTTAGGATAATGACAACCTGGAACAATCTACTCTGCTGTTTCTAATTTACTTAATTTAATTTCTATCTGGTCTCATCAGTGGCTCAGTGACATGATTCAACAGACAAACATACTGTTGAAGTGCATTTATGAAAAGAAGACTTGACAATCAAATATGATTTTAACATATAGGTTATGTAAAACACAGTAAAATGTACAAGTTAAAAAATACAACACAATTACTCAGTAAATGATTACTGTAAGTTGCAAAATTCAATGAAAAGAATCCTTGAGTGAAAGATCTGCAAAAAACAAAACAAACATAAAACAAAATACATACCAACAGAAATATATGTGGCAAGTGTAATTACGTCGCTAATCTCTGGATTAAAACAAACAGCAATTAAGCATTTTATCGTAAATGTGTCTGCATCTAATTCTGGTCTTTGCCCTTCAAGAGTCTGCAGGAAGTTTAATCACATTCAAAAGGCTCAAAGTACCAAATGCCACATAACGTCCAACTCCCCTCTGAGAGTCATCGTCATTAACATGTGGCGCTTTGAAATTTGTGTGTTTGTCAATATAAAGGTCAGGATGTAAATGTGAAATTATTGCTATTTAAATCAAAACGAGACAGTGTGATTGTGATTTAAAACCAGTGTTTAATAGAAATAAAAGCGTGTTTAGAGCAATCAGGTAATTGTTGTCGGATGATGTCCCACACTGATAGCAGCAAATTGGCGCTGATGGTTTTTCAGAAGATGAAACAAGCAGCAATCAAGATGAGGTGAGAAAACACACAGCAAGTTATGATTCAAGAGCGAGAGGTAATAAAAGTGACAAGAAGATTTATGCTAATGTATGCCTGAAAACTAACAGACGGATGCCTCTGTCCGTTTCAGTCAGTGTGTGTGTGTTCAGCTGCAGACAATAGCACTGTGTGCCACCATAGCCAGACACCCTGCTTCCTCTCCTGTTATGACCCGGAGGCAGTGATCGGTCGTCTGTGCCACTTTGTGCCGGGTTCAGCAGACGGTTTCCCCTCTGACATCATCACCGTGAGACGGTGATGCAGCCGCCGGTACAGGAGACGGGGCAGAGGCCGACGATGGAGGACAGTGACAGTGTGTCTGTCTTTTTGTTAGTTACACAGAGGCTGATATGTTTTTTTTTCTTCTTGCTGACTTGGAGCAGAAAAATGGAAAATAAACTGAGACACACACATCAAAAGAATCTTATTAAGTGTAAACAACAAAACAGGACATGTCAAGGAAGAGTCGTTGCTTTACTTCTTCTGCTGCAACAATTAAACAATAAACCATTATTGTAACTCAAACACACTATGTAATTATGCTACATATGCAAGCGCATGTATAAAAGCTGCAAAGTTCATTAGCTTGGGGTGGAAATAGTTTAAATATGTACATTTTTGGATGGAGTCTGTTTTATAATTCTATGGTTACATTTCAAGTTAAATCTCTTTGCCGGTAGTTAGAAGCGCTGCACAGGAGAAAAACCTGTTGAAGTAAACATGACAGAGCAACAGGTGGCAGAGCACAGAGTTAGAGCGACATCTACAGAGCACAGAGAGAACAGACAGAGGAAACAGAGACACACACACACACACACACACACACACAGACAGACATAATTGCCGGTGTTTGAGCAGAGCAGCTTTCATTTGTTTTTTCATTTATTTAGAGACTCACATTTGTATCTAAGGAAATCACAAAACTTGATAAGTTTAGAACTTGTTTTCAGGGACACGTTTAATTTGATCTAATCATAAAAATGATCTTTAATTTGAATGAATGCACTGTTTGTTCAAAAATGAGCCTTTAGTTTAATACATAATCAAGAGGCTACAAAAACAGCCTCAGTTGACAAAACTTCACGGCATGTTGAGCAGAGTTTAAAGCGGTTTGGCTTTTTTACAGGGAACAATGTGTTTACAGTTAGTCCACAGTGATCAGACTAACAGCCGGAAGAACCAGCTTTTTGTATTGCTTTCATTCCATTGCATATTTTACTTAATTACATATATTATGTCAATTTATTTTATCTTCTTCTTCTAGTTATTATATCATTTCTAATAGGTTGATGTCAACTGAAGGACAGAAATTCAGATTAATATAAAACTGTTTTAAATTAAAGTCTAATTTAATTAATTACATCAACTGTTTTGCTTGCTAACGAAATCTTGCCAAAAGAATTTTTTAGTTAGGTTACAAGGTAAATAACTGATTTAACCAAATAAAAGCTATATGAGAAACATTAAATCTGATCATTAGCAGTTTTTCATAGTCTCTAAACAATAAGGTTTTCAACACATTTTAAGTGTCAGACTAAAACAATTTGTGATGCAAAATTCAGAAGCTGACCTGAATTTTAGTTGTGAATGTTTCTGCTCATTTCAGCAGCTCAGTGTGAGATTATGCCTGCGTTTGTGTTTAACATGTTCTGAAACTAGTCACGGAAAAAACTGTGATCATTTACTCACTGTAACAGCCACGGTCATCATCCTCTGGTCTAAACTAATAAACAGGGAATCCCCGCAGGGAATTGACTCACTGCTATTCTCAGCAGCTAGTGTGATTCATTTACAGCGGCACCTTTAAATATTCATGTGTGGACAACAGTGTAGTGGTGAATCCTGAAATACAGTAACAAAACTGCATTTTAGAGCTTAGCCTACGCTGTGGTGTATGTCACAGTACCTGCACACCTCTGCCGCTGGCCCCTACCAGATGGTTGAAGGTTAGTTTGGGGTCACGTGAGATGATATTGCTCCATTTAGAAGCAAACACAAAGACGTGTTGGTGTTTGTTTGGACAAAGCGTAATGGCTCGGACACGGCTTCCATGAAGGAGAGGGGAGAAGGTGTGAGAGAGAAAACGGAGAGTCTCACATTAAAGTGGATGGAGCCAGCGGCAGTGGTGGCAGCCCTGTTTGTTTCTGTTCAGCATACAGTGGAGTCACCAGGAGGCCAGCAGTGACTGCGAGGCTGTGCTGTCACAACGCATCCCGTCTCCCTCCTCCAAACACGCTGCGTCTTTGTGCTCCCTCCCCTTTCTCTCGCTGTTTTCAGTAATTTCCAGAAATTGAATGTGTCTGTCACCATTCTGCCTAAACACACATTCCTCTTACCGCTTGTTTCTTAAAGTCTGTTCTTCAGTCCCTGCCTCCTCTCCTCTCCTTCTCAAAGTGCTGTTTTCTGCAAAGGTCACGACCCAGATGACCTCTTGTTGACCCCAGACTGACCTTTGCAGGTTAGCTTCCCTGTCAGCTGCAGCTGTGGTGCTGCTAAAAGCCGGGATAATCCAATCACACAGTCATTATTGCTAAGTAGGCCCGAGCCGGAGCAGGTTGTGTTGCTCTCTCTCTCATAATCTTTCTCTTTTGCTGCAATTTTTGCTCATTTCACACACTGGCACTGATGTAGCCAGCAGATATAATCACAGCCTCCTCCACATCAGATCAGTGGTGATCTACACAACGCTCCGTCACCTCGATGCAATTCTGCTCCTAGTATCGCACAACTAGATGCTGCCGCCGTGTCACATCCTAAATCAGTCCTTTCACAGCTCCATTCAAACCTCAGCTTTAAAACAGGGAGAGGTTGCCAGGTTTGAGATTTTCAGGATGAAAGGCATGCGTGGTGTCTGGGCCAGTCTCGAAGGGGATGCAATGAACAGAACATAAAGTTGTTTTTGCTTTCAGAGCTTCAGTAGAGTTTTAGAGTTAACCAGCATCACGACCTGTAAATAGCCTTTCATATAAAAACAGAGTGATGTTGATTTGAGTCGTCAATATTGTGTCCTGCCTGTCTGTTACCGCGGCTCCCTCTTAATTATATTTTAATCTCACGTGATTAATGACAAAAAAACAATACCCTTTATCCCCAGTGTCATGCCATGACCTACATATGACAAACCCTTTAACAATCAATTGATACTCGTATTAAATTAAACAAATAACCTCTTAATCATATTCTGCCCTGTGCCTGTGCTGTGAATACAATCTGCAGTCTTTCCATTCTGATTCATTCTCTTTACAGTCAAGTGTCCTTTCCTGGCCACAGTTGTGACACCAACTCACGCTGAACACGTGTAACAAGCAGCATTTTATTTGTTCAGATTGTAGCAGAGCCCTCTCTGTGTCTGCTAAAATGTCAGCAGGCACGTGACAACAATGTCTGCGAAAGGAGAAACAAACTTACGCGTTCGGGTTCATTTCAACCTCAAGAAAAGAGGAAACGACACGAAGCTCGACCTTAAAGAGTTACATCGAGTTTTACGGAAGCTCGCGCGTTAATTCACGCGCTCGATGTTGTATTTTCTCTTGCACTTTAAAATGGCCATAAACGCGAACGCGTGTCCTGAGCTTTCGTTTCGTCGTAGTGGGACAAACCACGTCAGCCGCAGCTCTACCGAGAATATTTTCTTTATTTTAATAAATATGGAGCAATTTCTTCATGTCAGGATGGCCGAGCGGTCTAAGGCGCTGCGTTCAGGTCGCAGTCTCCCCTGGAGGCGTGGGTTCGAATCCCACTTCTGACATGAGTTTATTTTTAGTGGAACTTACTTACGTCACCATTCAAACCTTCCGTTAAACTCGTGCTGACAAAGGAATAAACAGTTAAACTGCTGCCGCGCAACGAAGCACAGACAGGAACACAAGTGTAATAACTGCTGCATGAATCATTAATGACTTACTCCAGCTAAGGGCTTAATAGATTTTAAATCATGAAACAATGAAACTGTTTGAAATGAACATGTAATAAACCATGAGCCCAAGTTACTTATATAGTTTTTTATATTATATAGTTACTTAAATAGTCAAGGCCAAGCTGACCCCACCAGCACAGGATTGTTTGTGCACAAATATAATGCTATAATAATAAAACCGATTAATTGAGTTAATTTCTCAGCCAGAAAGAGATCAAATTAGATTTAGCTTGACATTTTCTATACACAGTAACTGTAGAACTGTGGTTCAGGTGATTTTTTTAAATGTTTTTTTAAATTATTATTATTAAAAAAATAACAACAATCCCATGATGCGATCACAGTGTGGCTGTATTTATGTATTTAACTAAGTGTGACTGGAAATACAAATAATTAAAATGAAAATAAATGTATCAAAGAATTTCATTCTTTGTTGTTTCTACTTTCTCTACAGTAATGAACGAGAATTTAAAGGCCCCGTTTTAATGAGGTTTTTGACAAAGTTGCTGCAAGACAACATCAGACAACAGCTAATGTTAAGTGACAATTTTACATTTATTAACATGGTGAAGAGTCATTAGTTGAGGTCGGGGAGTTGGGCTGGAGGAGGCTTTGGTGCTCAGGTGGTGCCTGGAAAAGGAGCAACATACACACAGAAAACACTCATTAAATCACAAGGACATTAGTGTCAGGAACCACAGCAGCTTTTCATTTCCAAACTGTGCCGTACATGTACAGGCTGAACGTGGTTGATGAATGATTTCTCCTAGTGCTTCTTTAAAAGTAATGATCTTCACCAGAAAATGCAAAAAATATTAAAGATATGTCGAAGTGCAAATTATAAATATATTTTATTATTTATTGTCCGTTTGGCCCTGATGAGCCAAGCACCCACACACGTTTAGCTCCAAGCTAAATCTAACGCTGAGAGGGTAAATAGAAGATGCTCTGTACTTGGCCCCGGTCAAGATGTCAGCGTGCACGTCAGCTCCTAAAAGGCAGGTGAATAAATAAATCACGAATAAGGGATAAGAAGTTTGAAATGTTTCAATTATTCAAAGTGGAATAATGCGTGTCATCAACATCCTCACTGCTGGCGAAATTCAGGTCCCATGGCAGGTGTCTGATGTTTCAGAGGTCACGAACTCAGAGCACAGATGCTAATAGAGGAATAAAAGCAGCTTTACCTTTCCCTGACTCCTTGAGTGACATTGATCTTGTAGGATCCAGACAGTTTCGTCCCTCAGAGGCCACACACACAGAGGTAGAACTGTCCTTTTTCACAGTGAAAACTCTTCTTCATCCAAGGTCAACAGATAACATCAGTATTTTCACAACAGTAAAACACAAGGCTGCATGTTATTATATATTAGACTGAGATGATTAAGATGCTCCTTTGACCAGTGTGAGGGAAAAGTTCCTCTTTTTTAAAGAGTCAGTGGGGGAGGGTTTAAACAGGAATTCCCACTTGCTTACTTCATGACAAGCCGAGTGCTGTCTTGACCGAAAGCAGATTGTAGTGCTGGAATTTGAACATTTTTACTAAGGAAGGAGAAAAACCGAGCAGGATGTGGATCCAAGTGGAGGACAGTCAAGCTACAGGTAAGACTTGACAATGAGGCTATAAACGGACGCCACATGATGAGTCACATGATGGAGCTGCAGCCTGAAAAGGATTTTATAACTTGAATAAGTCATGTTATTCACTGTGGCTAAAGTCAGCTCTTTATTCAGCATGATGCGCATTAAACACGTCGGCTCTTTTTATATATGCTTCAGTGACACTGATTTAATTATTTTAATATTAAAATGAAGACATATCATTTTTTACACTCAGTCTATTCACAGGTTTTAGACAGCACTGAATACACTGTTAAAAAAGCAAAATTGAGACATACGTTACTGGTCACATCACGTTTGTCATTTATTCAGTTTATAATGTTCAGCCTCACCACACTACCCTGAACGCACTGAGGATGAGACTCACGCAGCAGCATTGACTGAGGAGATGCCGCCTGGGTTCAGCTTTAAATCGCAATCGTTCTCTTAGGCTAAGACTCTTGAATGATAAACGCTAGACGTTTTTTAGGCTGAACTTTGTTTTGTTGCATTTTTGTTGTGTTTCTCACATCTTCGTAAATACATATGATTAACTTAAGCTTCTAATAGGTAACATTTGTTATTTACAACAGAACTTTTGTTGCTGTTTTTACAGTGTACGTGAACTTGTATTATTTTTGTGGCTTCATAGCAAAGACAAAGTCATTTGCGTGATGTAACTTAGGCCTAAAGACTTAAAACTGGTGCATGTTACTGTGTGTTGTTTGGTCCAGTGATTTCCAGATACAGAGAACCACTTAACTAAAATGTTTACAAAGCCACGTTAATGAGTATGAATATGAAAGTGATCTTACTGTGCTCATCAAACTCATCAAAACATGGAATACACATATTTTCCAAAATATACAAAGCTTTTAACTTGTTGCACAAAGTGAATTAGTAGTTAAGTCCTGTATGAGTCAGAGCCCACTGAAACTGAAACTGATTGTTTGATTTCACTTCCTGTATTTTGCTGGCCGACCTCCTTCCAGAAGCCTTGTCAAGTTCCTCTTGCAGTCAGACAGGAATTGAGGATCTTCACTACCTGAACACTCACTTCTAATGCAATAAACTCATATATTTTTGTTTTCTTTTTTCACAGAATCTGATGAAGAGAGTTCTTCATCTTCTGAAGATGAGGGAGACATCCAGGTATTACTGACAGGGACTGAGAAATAAATTACCTAATGTAATTTCAAACAGAAACAGTGTAGATGTCCTGTCACTTCTGTTCCAAGTCAAACAACATCTCCCGTGTGATGATGTCACACAATCACGACAGGTTTCTTTTGGGTAACAGGCCTCAACACTTCAGAAAAAAATAGTGTTTTACATTCTCAGCTCAAAACTGAATTAAATTTCATTTAGATTCAAATTTTGTAAAAATTACAAGTGATCAGACTTGATTACATTAACAAGGACCAATACAAATTTGAGGCATTAACTCATCAACCTGATGTTGCAGCGCTGATCTTTTTTCAGTTTTACGTCTTTGTTTCATTTGATTGTCAGATTGAGATCCTGGAAAAACAAAGGAATGAAGCCAATCAGAAGCTTTCTGAATTGGAGGAAGGTGAGAATTTATTTTTAATTATTATAATTTTTTTCTCTCTTGTGCTCGGTGTGTACAGATGTGGAAACCATCACAGGCCAGAAACCACTTAGAATCAAATGCACAGCCATGCACGACACACAATAGAGGCATTAAAAATGTAAAGGTGATGAATACTCAGTGCACGTTTTACACATGAAGGCTTTAAACCCGTGGGGAGCCGTGTGTGCTGCATGGAGCTCTGAGAATTGTATTAATATAAAACCAGTTATATCATATTGACGTAGGGCACAAGTAAGTAAAAGCTTGATGAGCATTGTTTTAGCTGTTTCACTCATTCAGTCATGGTGAGTTGGACAACGGGAAGTGGTGAGTCATGTTTTACAGCAGTAGCATCTTCATATCTATGCATAATGTTTGAATTTTAGACAATAAAAGGTGTGTGAAAATAGGCAGAATATTTTTTACCATGACTAACGATCCTTCTACCTGCATTTTAAAGTCTCCAACCAGCTCTTGAAGGAGATTAATGTGCTGGAAATGCAGTTCCAGATTGAGCGCTCATGCAGGGAGAGCGCGGAGGCGCTGGCTGTCAAGGTGTGTCTATTAGCGTCATGCTCTTCAAGAGCACGAATGATATAGACAACATTGATCTTCTGTAGATTAATAATACAAGATTGCCATTCAATCCTAAACCAGACATCAAAAAGGTCACAAGCCTGTAAGACTACTTTACTCACACACTTTACCTTTGCTCTTCTTGTAGGTGACCAAAGAAAATAAAGTCCTGAAGAGGAGGAGCCAGATGCTGATGCCGCTCATCGCAGAGCTGCCTGAAAACCTGGCCCCTGTGTCCTTTGACCTGCAGACTGAGCCCACAGTTAACGCTGATGTGGTTGATTTTGGGGAAGACACCAGTGGTGATGAGTCTTTGCTGCTGGAGAGCCAAGCCAAGATCACAGGTGCTAAAAATACAATTTTGAATACAACTGATTCAAACTTAGGTCTGAGCAACGATGAGTCATATAAAAACCTGATTGGTCTAATTTCAAGTGTAAAATATTTTGTTGACCTGATGTAACATTGTGTGACTGAATCATGGAGTAGGTATCATGATGTGCTGTAGACATGTACTGTTTGGCGTTGTTTATATTCTTCTGTATTAATGTGTCCAAAACCATCCACACTCTGATGTGAAGAACAAGAACAGCTTCAGTTTGGGTGACAGTTCTGCTCTGTGAAATAGGACTCTGCTCAGATTTACGAGTTGTTTTGATTATTGTTGGTGAACAGTGCTTGGTGTCAAATCCTTCAGCTCAGCATATGTATCCTTCTGTCTGTGTGTCAGAGCTGCAGGCGTCAGTGGATGGTTTGCTGGCTGAGAAGCTGCAGCTCGAGCAGCAAGTGGAGGATCTGATCAAAGAACAGGACCAACTCAGGCAGCAGGTCTGTCACCATGTCTGTGTGTGTGTGTGTGTGTGTGTGTGTATGCACCTGCTGTATGAGCCTCAGCACTGACTGTTTTCCACAGCTGGCCCTGGAGGTTGAAGAGAAAGAGGCCTTAATGAGAAAAATGAACAAGCAGAACAAGGCCATGAACAAAATCAAACGAGGTGAGTCCTCATTACACCAGGTTACTGTCTTTATTTTTTAGTAATCAATAACATTTCAAAATAGTCAGTTTTTGAAAATGTATGCATTTTTGTCAAACCAACCACCGAAAGCTAAACATTTTAAATAATTAAATTGTCACACATTATATTTCTTATTTTGACTTTGGTGAACTGGCCCTTTAATGTTTATTTTACATAAACCGAAAAAAAACCCCCATTCAAATGAATTCAGTTTCTGCCGACTGTATTTAAAGATTAAAAAACAACAATCCTAATTTTGTGCGCATCTATGTGTTACACAGTCTCCCAGCTTGTCACTGAGGAATTCACAGAAATGTCTCAGAAGCTGCAGCTGGAGGAGGACCTGCGGCAGCACGCCGAAGTCTTCGCCCACCAGGTGTGAGCGTGTGGCATGGATATATCTGTGTGTGTGTTTTGAGCACGGCACAAAGCATTTTGTCATACATTCACACCTATAGGTGGTAAGGGTGACAGGTCGTGCCACAGGAAGGGTGCCGGGGTGTCAGCGCTGACCTCCAGGCGACTGTGGCGACCAGACCCTGGGAGGAGGTGCGGGAGGGTGGGCGCTGATTTGGCGGGACAGGAGAAGGGGTCTCCTTTCTCTGCTTTCACACCGATGACACTTTGGTCAAATCTGGGCTCTGTCTGCGAGGCGACGAGTTCACACACAAGACAAAGGCAGAAACACACTCGTACGCACGCAGGAAAAACACCAATTTACTTAAAATCCACATACCCAAACACACACACACATCACAGTTTGTGCTGCCCCAGCTGCTCCGATAATGAAGGTCTTTTCTTTTAAAAAACGTCGCTCTGTTCTCTCCCCGTTTAGCCCCCCCTGCACTATAATTAGTGGTCATCACTACTGCTGAAGGAGAATAGTGGTCTTTGAGCACAACCTGTCTTTGCCTGACACCTTTATGTTTTGCTGAGCATATAGCAATTGTCGCCTTTGTGCACAGTGTCCTCCATTTACTGGACAGGCGCACAATGAGCTGCCTCACAGGGGTCCTTACCTGTGAAAAGGACCCCCAACTGTTCACACAATTCAGCCCCTTTACTCTCAATTCATGGTAAAAGACCCCCCTGCGCTGAATGCCTCTTGTATGCACTACTATTTGTCTGTTTTCATGTGTTTTGAAAACACCAACCATTCACACCTCTCCTCTGTGATGCACGGTGGTATAATGATGCAGGGCCTCAAACAGGAAACAATTTGTGCGTGTGTTTGTGCATCTTTGTCTCTTTGTGTTGCTGTGTGTGTAGATGCTCCTGTGCGTTTGTAGGCACGGAATAATTGTGCTAATTGCTGTGTGAAAATTGCTCTCTGCTGAAGGGAGAGCAGAGATTAGAGCAGAGTAATTTGCAGAGCGGCGACTCGTGCTGCGTGTTCTGACACGGAGCTCACTAAACCTGCTGCTTCTCAGAACGCAGGAACGAAAACCGCTTTTTTTCACACTTCCTGTTCTCTGATGACGAATCGGTTCCCAAGAAACGTCCTTACAACCGTCTGACACACAGTTTGTGACCTCGACCACCAAGGTCATGTCTTTGTCTCTGTCTGCTGTGTCTATACTGTCTCGTATTGACTACAACCATGTACAGAATTTGTACATAGATGCGTCGTGAAGGTTGATTCAATATATTTTTAAAAATGAAAGATGCATAAACAATCTCATCTATATTACACAAAAATCCTTTTAAACATACCGTCATAGAAAATACAGCAAAGCAGCTCGATCAATAATTTAATGTGCAGGATTCTTGCACTGCAATAAAAGACAGAAGGGCCTTTAGTGAACGCATCGCTGTGGGTGGATTTTTGTTTTGATCTACATATATTCTAATGTAGTAGACTTCACAATATGTATGTGCACATTAATGTGACTTTTACAGTTGCAGTATATTTTGTGTCCTTGATGTTGTTCGCGTTTGTGCATAGCAACAAACTAGTTTCTTTTCAGGGATTAAGAAGCTGCTCGAATCTACAGTAATTGATCAATGCTCACAAAACTCGCAGCACTGCATAATGTCTGAAACATATTATACTGGTTTATCATTTAAGCTCTGAAACACATCAACGCAACAATACTAATTTGAAAACAGAGGCCAATCGTGACATTTTTCATCAAAGAGCAGAATTGTCTCACAACTAAATCATCTTGTTTGTGTTGTTACCATTCTTTGTTGAGGCTGATGTCTGATTCTAACAAGGTTTCCAAGTCATTGTTCAGTCAAACACTGGTTTGAAAACACTGTCTCCACATTTTGACAACCTCCTGGTGGGAGAAGATTAACAACCAGCCATTCAGATCTCACTTTATCTTTATCTCGCTAATTGTGGTTCATAGTTACTGATGTGTTTCTCTCTTGTGTTCTTAGAGACAGACAATCATAAAGATGCTTTCATGATGCCAAAAGGTGAAAACATTTGGTTTCTGTTGTCAGGTGTTGGTGCAGCAGAAGGGGACAGAGACCACAATGCAGAGCCCAGAGATTCTGGCACAGCTGCGGCAGGCGCTAGAACAAATATCCTCCATCAGCACGACCTTGAGCGGTATACAGCACTACTACCAGAAGCAGGTGACAAAAGAGAGCACCATGATACAAAAACCAAATGGGTGTTTATTCAGCGTGTTCATTTTTCTCGCCTTGCTGGTGTGTGTTCAGAGTCCTGTGGAAGACTCCGGCGTCCTCTCTGAGCTGCAGAGCCTGAGAGAACAGCTGGAAAAGAGTGAAGAGGAGAGAAAGGCCATAGAAACGCAGCTGTCTGCAGCAAACAGCGCTGTCACACAGCTACAGGAGGAAGGTACGTTTCCCAGAAACACGTCTTAGCAAACAAATCCATGGTAACGGCAGAAAAATGTACTTGGTGCCCCACGGATTTCACATCCGAAACTGACGAAATTGAAATGTTGTAGTTCGTGAAAAAAACATGGGCCATATAGCTTGTTTGCTACTTTGAAACCTATGCGTCATGTCAACTTGCAATGTGTTGCCTCTGAGCTAAAACACTCTTATGTTTGATTTTCTATCTGACATTTTAAACCCACATTAATATAATTGCTTGCATTCGTCTCTTCTCGTGTATGATAATAATGGTCGCAGGCAATGTGGCTACTTTCTATTGTAGTGAAGCAGTTACAGGAAACACTGAATAAGGACTGTACCACTAACGAAGCAGAGGAGAAATCTATTCCTCCCCCTCCTCCCCCTCCTCCCCCCCCACCTCCACCTCCAGCCAATACTATTAAGTAAGTTAAACTACAACCAGAATGAAATTGGCCAGGCTGGTTTTTAAAACAATGCATAAAATATGTTGCTGTGCTTTCTCTCTGTGTTTCTCTAGTTCACTTGATTTTCTGAGGAGCAGGAGAAAAGACCGTAAAGATGCGAAAAGTGATGCAAGCGGTGAGTTTTTAACCTCCTCTGTTTCCAGTGTTTCACATTAAAACTGAAACCGACTGGTTTGTGTTAATATTGTTGCCTCCTCACCTCGTCTAATTGTTAGATTTCTCTGTTAGGAGTATTTGACTTGCTTGTTCAAGTCACTGAATTTAATTAGAATGTGTCTTGTCGAAACTAAGCAGCATCAGCATGTTGTAAATATGCTTTACATCATTTTCTAATGTTCCAGAGTCAGAGCTTCCTGTGGACTTGAAGTCAAAAGCAGTGAATGAAATGATAGACAGGATAAAGAAAGGCATCGTCCTGAGGCCAATCAAACAACCACAGGTGGATAAATTCACAGTGATTTTTTATGTGAACACAATTCAGTCTTAAAAATCCAGAGTAACAAAGAACAGACTATCTGAACTGTCATCTCATCTCTCTCTCACAGGACAGTGACAGCATGTGGAAGGTCTGTGTTCTTGTTTGTTCTTCACTTGTTTATGTTATAAAGCAGCTAGGACGCTAACCTCTTAACCTCTGATCTTATTGTAGGACACCAGCAGTGACAACAGAAAATCGGCCGTTCTGGAGTTGAAAGGAATGCTGGTAAAAATTCGAAAGCCACGTTTTTTTGTATTAACCATTACAAAAACTGAGAATTAGGCAAATATTTCAAACCCTCTCACACGTCAGGACAACATAAAGCGCCAGCACCGCAGGCTGCCGTCCAGGAGGGGGATCGGCAGAAACGTCGCGGATTCAGAGCTTCTGATGGTGCTACAGAGAAGGAGGAAAGGGTTGGGAGAGAACCAGGAGCAGGTCTGCTTGACCCAAACGCAGGGTATGCTGTAATGTTCATATGCATCACGACGTATTGTTGTTTTATTTGTGTTTACTTAGTGCAATATGCCGTAATCACTTTTAATAGTTTTATGATTTTAATAAATTATTTGTGACCTAGTGCTCACATCCAGGTTTAAGTAGTTCAGTTTTTTGGATTTGTGCCTAACCTGAGGACATGATAATCTATTTGTCAGAGCCCCAGCCTGGTGCACAGCATGTCCCAACAGCAGGAGATGCTCCCTGGGCCAGTGAGAAGGGCACGGCCCCTGTTCTCCGAAGGCTGAAACAGAACAGACAGATGAGAGACTCCCGTATCAGATCGTCTGCACTGATCGTCAACCAAGAAACCTGAAAGCAGGAAACACATCGCTTTTCACGTTTTAGCAGGGCTGTATTTGTCTGAACTGCAGTTTTATTTACTGTCAGGTTTGCTAATATGTCCTTGCATTGAGTTAATACATGAAAGCACTGCTGCTGTGATCTCATACAATAAAATGTCAGGTAACCAGTGGATGCTGGCCTCTGTTGAAAAGGTTAAAAAGAGATGGAATTGCATCTGAATCAAATAATGTCACATTACAGTTTGTTTTAACCTCCTGACTGTAGCGGATCACAGGGTTGTATATAATACACGCAAACATCAAATCTCATTTTCACGACCAAGGAAAAACAAAGAAAAGTGCTTCTACGATGCCATTTAACCCAAGTCTGCCTCAGAAAGCCGGTACTTGCTGCGTGTGAAAGCACAGGGCTTCTCAGCCGTGTTTAATGTCCAGACTCTTATTTTTATTTTTATTTTATTTGGTTGCCTGGCTTTTAGCTGATCTAAGTGCAAGTAACAGCATTTTAAAAACTCTATAGATGAATAAACCTGATCCATTAAAACAACACTTATACAGTATGAATGCCTGTGCCAAGCTCTTTCCAGAGGTGTCTCTCTTTTAAAGCTCAAGCCAGCCGAAAGATGGCGGCTGCCATTTATTTAGGCACATTAAAGCTCTCACACCCAGAGCCCAGAGGTGTTTTTGAGATAAGAGCCTCAGGTGATTGGCGTGCTCTCCCCTGAAAGTATCTTTAAATGCAGCAGGTCGCCTTTTGTTTTCTCACCTCCACACAGATACTGTATACGTGTGCATGCATGCATGAATGAATGCACGTTGTGGCGCCACACTGTCTATCTATCTGCCTGTGGACCCTTGTTGAAAGCATTTGAAATGGGGATGAAATTACTCTCACCTTTATCTCTGACACCATTTTAGTGTCTTCACACTGTTTCACATTATATATTTACTTTATTTAGCTCCTTTTACCGGAGGCTCTCCCTTTTCACTCTCGAGCATGCATGTTTTATTGTTTTCCTCAGTCTCAGAGGTGTTAGCTTCAGAGAAATGCGTGTGTGACAGAGGGAAACTGTGTTTGGATGTCACATACTAACATTATACTGATAATGTCATAAGGATGTTTCAGTGTGCTAACCGCTGCTCCACCGTGCTGCCCATCGTTAATCTAACAAGACAAAACTAATTACAGAGCTGTCTAGTTTAACATATCAATAAAAACTGATCATGGCCCGGCCTCATATTAAGTTACTGTTTTCCTCAAATGTATATTTATCTATTTATTTTATTGAAAGGTATGAGGTCCAGTGTCAAACTAAATCATGTGCTGCACATGAAGTATTTGTGAGGTGGCATGATACCTGCTGAAGGTCAAGGATTTGTGTTATCAACATATTTACGCAATCACAGACACCAGCATATGATGTAGTATATTATTAGTAGTAGTAATAGTTATTTCTTCACATCTAATTCTCACAGATGTTGCTTGTAATGGATAATTGGTATCGGTGAAATAGTTTAACCGTTTATTAGTCTTCCAATGGCAGAAATTAGACGTAGTAAAGATCTAAAGAGTACATTTGAATGTGAGCTGTTATTTCTCCGGGATCAAATCCTGCACGTCGGTTCTGCACGTCTCCTCCAGACACAGGTGGCGCTGTGACCAAAACACACGCAGTCCTCCCGCGGAAGAAGCTCTTCTTCTCTGCTCCCGTCAGCCCGCACTGAAAACACAGGGCGAAGAACTTTGACCAGCGCTATTCAGCTGCGGGCTAGCTAGCTAGCTAGCGCTCTCATTTCTGTACCGCTTTCGTATTTTGGTGTGTTTTTTCACATGCAGAATGTGGTTTATTTATCTGCTCAGCTGGTTATCGTTGGTCATCCAGATATCCTTCGTCACTCTAGCAATAGGTAGGTGTGTGCTGCCGTAAGAGCTCATGTTTGGTTGCTAATGCTAGCGGGTCGAGTCAGCTGGTGAGCGATGTGGAGGCTTCGTTTCAAAAAGCGTCGACAGCAGTCGAACTGTTGAGAATGTCGTGAGAACGTCTGCACTAATCCAGGGTCAATAATAAACACGCTTCCAAATTTGATTCCCCGAAAAGCCACGGCTACCGCATGTTTGGCTAGCCAGCATCTTGGCTACAGTAGACGATGTGTTTAAGGTGTCAGAAATAAGGAGTCATGTTTTATTTTTATATTATTACATTCAATCAAAATGCCGCGGCTACATTCTGGTACCTCGTTTTGTCTAATTAGGCTTCCTGGGTTATTGAAACATAAAATGAACGAGCCGTCAGGTTCACCTCATGCTTAAACAGACGATACGACACATCAGCACATACTGTGACCTGAAGGTCCAGCGAGAGCAGCAGAGACTGGTTCAACTGTCTGAGCCACGGTGGGTCGGCAGTCGCTGCTGTGGTTTGCGCCACTTAACTAGATGCTCACTTCGAAACGATGTCGTCTTTGCGTTTGAACGTGTAGTGGAGTCACGCCAATACCCGCTTAGTCACATGTCCACGTAGCCGCTGACAGGTGTGGCTGTTAACCTCCGTGTGGCCTGTAGATGTTTGCTCTTTGTCCTCCAGCGTGGCAGCAGCGGAAACGACACAATGTGCCGGGTTTTTTTTATTTTTATTTCTAGTCCGTTTTCAGACTTATAGCTGGCATATGAATCATTTCTGATGAGACATATGGAATCTGTCAGGGATTCAGCAGATGCTATGTGGGTCAGCTATAAGTTTTCTTGGGTTCCCATCTTTACATATATTACACAAGTGTCACCACAATCAACAGGACCCGGTAGTTCTTATTAGTGACTAATACTGGGTTTGGAAAGATTATAACACTTCTAGTAATTATTAATAGGTTAAATACTATGTATTAATGACCACATACAACCTTGTACTGTATTATTGGGGCCCAGTGAGTTTTATCAGTGTGTTTTGCTACTGTTAACTAGACATGATAAAAGAGGATATGTGTCCTTGAATTCCCTCATCTAATCATATAGTACAACTCACCAACCAGTCTATAAAGTCGTGACATCCATCATTGAACACTGCTGTCAGGTGTTTTGCATGGTCCATGGCTCTTATTTATTGTCTATTCACTCAGAGAACAAACAACCTTTAGGGCACTGTCCCTCTGCTTGTTGGTTAAGGCCCAGCAGACAGAAACCGTCAGATATTCCGTCTGCTGTATGTTTTTTTCTCTACTCTGCCTTTTACTAAGTGCATGTGGCCTTTGTGGGATGAAGCAGAAACTCTTTCTTTGAGCTTTTGTTCCTTGACCTTGACTCTCCCCTGGCATAAATGTTTTGACTAATTGATCGTTTACTGCCTCTTCCTGCACTAGTGCAATCTGACCCGTCCTTCTTGCTTTGCCTTGAACATTATATAGTGAAAGCTATTCAGTCTCAAATGCATATTCTTAGACTCATATAAAGTGAATTGTAAAGTATATCCGATTGTCGATTTCAATGTCTTTCATACAGGTTTTGTGAATGGCGATATTTACCATTTCAGAACTATAAAGGTGTTTTAGAAAAGCATGTTAAAATTCCTCAAAATAAGATACTGATCATGTGTTATGCTCATCGCTTTTTCTTATAAGAGTCTCTGCCATTGGGCAAAGGACAGATTTCGCCCTAGAGAGGTCACCAAACTATTATATGACCAACACAAAGACACAACCATACACTCTCACAACTATGTTCAAGTTAACCTCACTGCGTATCTGTGGGAGATGACAGAAATTGAACAGTAATTCAATAATGTATTAGCGCAAAACTATCAGACTCTTATGGGACGATGGGTTTCTAAAATGCTTTTACTACACTATTGAAATGATCTAATAATTGTTTAGATTTGCAGAGATATTTAATGGTTTAATTCCAGCTGATGTCGTTGAATAGTAATTTTTTATGGTTTTCCTGCTGCCTGGCTAATCACCTTGTTTTCACCCAGCTGCAGGCCTGTACTACTTGGCAGAGCTAATAGAAGAATATACAGTGGCCACCAGTCGAATAATCAAATACATGATACTGGTAAGATGTGTTTATTTTTCTATAGGCTTTTTACAATCTACCGTTAAATCGAATAGTTGAGTGCTTCCGAGTCGAACTGCTGTTTTTTCGTTTCCTGTCTCCAGTTCTCCACAGGTGTGTTGGCAGGTCTCTATGTTTTTGAAGGCTTCCCGGTGCTGATGGTGGGAGTCGGCCTCTTCACCAACCTGGTGTATTTCGGTCTCTTGCAGACCTTCCCCTACATACTGCTGAGCTCCCCCAACTTCATTCTCTCGTGTGGTGAGCGTAATGCAAGCTAACTTTTAGTTCTTTGACGGTTTGTTTTTAGTTTTCCTACGTTCACTAAACAGGATTGTTTCCTCTGTCTTCACTCTGCAGTGTTAGTGGTGTTGAACCATTATATGGCCTTCCAGTACTTTGCACAAGAATATTATCCTTTCTCTGAGGTAATTTCATCACAAATCTCACTATTTTTCATCTCAAATTTACTGATACTGTATAGGAAACAACCATATCTCTTTTATAGTGTTGTATAAATTGTGGTAATATTGTATTTATGCGTGATTGGCATCAGGTGCTGGCCTACTTCACCGTCTGCCTGTGGGTCATCCCTTTCGCCTTCTTTGTGTCACTGTCGGCGGGGGAGAACGTACTTCCATCCACCATGCAGCAAGGAGGTGCGTGAACCCAGACCAAACAGACTCTCTGTCAGCTTTGTTAATTACATTGAATAATCTCAGCAGTGCACTGTCGGTTTTTTTCCCATAATGCCACACACCTTATCAAGTATTTTGCTGAAGTATTACATTTCCTAAGGGGAAACTAGGGATATTTTCCAACTTCTGCTTCTAGTTTAACGGGCTGGCTCCGTTGTAACTATATCAGGTGTCACCACAGGTGGCAGCAGCCCGGCTAGCTCAGTCGGTAGAGCATGAGACTCTTAATCTCAGGGTCGTGGGTTCGAGCCCCACGTTGGGCGCACAGTTTTTTCTTATCTCCTTTGTGTGATCTGTACTTTGTACTTTCTATTTATCCATAATGTCTATTGTATATATTTTACTTTACTACCATCAACTTTATTTGCATCTCTATGTAAAATGTATGTATGGATAAAACTGAATTTATAGCCCCTGTGAAGAGATGAGAGTTGATGATGTGAAGAGATGAGAGTTGATGATGGACAAATAGTGTAATTACTAACATTTGGTCTCGTCTCTGTTCAGATGACGTGGTGTCTAATTACTTCACCAAGGGCAAGAGAGGAAAGAGGTCAGGCATCCTCCTCATCTTCTCTTTCCTGAAGGAGGCAGTGCTGCCCAGCCGACAGAAAATGTACTGAGCAGTTTGGACATGGGTGCAGCATCGGGAGTCAAAGATGTGTGTGTGCGTCTGGGGAAGCAGAAATTACCATGGGATTTTTTTTCCGAACGGGACTAAGAGAAAGCAGTGGCCAAAAGTGGAAGTTGAGCACACACAAAGTGGACGGACCAATGCACGGAACAGGGCCTCCTGCTGGACAAGATGACAAGTTTACACAGGCCATGTTTGTCTGTCTTTTTTTTCTGTCTGTACTGACTGCCAGCAGCATCTACTAGAGAATTCACTTAGGAGGTCTTGTCTGTAGCTGGCTTCTCCATTTTTAAACTTTGGTATTAACACTATGTATAAACAAGGTTTGAAATTAACAACCACCAAATACCTGTACATGTTGACTTTGGCAGATAAATTGGTCAGTTTCCTCCTGATGAGATGAGTCATATGTGTGTTGGAAGTCTGACTTTTTAAGATTAGGAAAGAAGTAGCAAATGAGCGACAGGTAAAATGCTTCAAAAACATTTTAAGATTATAGCTTATAGTTAGATGTCAACCTTTCATCAGACGTGATTTTTTTGTTTAGTTTTTTTGCATTTTAGTCACAAAGTGGGAGAAAGAAATCTAACCAGAATCTATGGGGAGAGAGCAGGTGTGATATTCAACAGAGGTCCACAGCTGGACCCACAGACGCTGAAGTTACATGACATGCTCAACAAGCGTTAGGCTACCAGTGTGCTCCAGACAGCCTGGTCTGATTACATGGTGTGACGTGGTGTCCCTGCCCTGTCATATCAGGTTGATGAGAAGGGTTTAAAATATGCAGCTTCAGAACAATAGGACCATATATTTTCTGTAATTTGGTGAGCTACAGGCATTTTTTTCTAGTCTGGATTGTTGATGTTAGGCCACAAAACTACAACAGTTTTTGTTTTCCTGTCTTAAATCGTCTGTTCTTTATTCACCTGAGTCGTGTCGCACAACCTGCTATCTCCTTTTTTTTTTTTTTAACTTTTCAGAATTCACAATAAAGATGGACAGATTTTTATACATTGATAAGTAAATGAAGCATCAAAGACAAATGAACACTTCTGAAGATCGAAGCCATGCAGTGACTCTCGTGAATTTATAGATGTGGGAGACAAAAGCTGCTCCAAGTGGTTTGATGAAAGGATGATTAAAGAGGCCCAAAATTATTTTTTATCAATTACTGAGTGTGATTTATTGTTGGCTGTATAAAAGGTTTTGTTGGAATAGGCCAAATGATTTTTTTCAGATGGATGTTTCGCAGGTAAGTATAAAGGTACAGTGTTATTTACATTACAGTTGTACTTGTAGGACAATAGATTTCCCTGTTGTCACACTCCACTGCTTCGAATGTGTGTGTCCTAGATTGTTATGGTATCCGCTTCTCACGTGGCTTGGTCACAATAGAGGCATCAGGTTGAAGCTAGTGTGCACTTTGACCCCTGCTTAGGTGTGAAGTGCTTCATGAAGTTAAGGAAAAAGACAAAACCGTGCACACGCTCCTTTGTCTGACAGGCCACAGCTCACAGTTCCACACATGCTGATGACAAGCCCTCACCTGGATCCCTAAGTCGGTTCCCTGGGGGGATCAGTGAAAAAGCAGGGATATGAGTGTGACAGGTGACCCATCGCACTGAGGTTTTCTCACCTCTCTCTGACCCTTGTGTCCACCCTGCTTCGGGAGGTGTAGTGTCTGGAGTGTGTGGCATTTTTAATTTTGTCACTTTGAGCTGAAGTTGTGGGGTGGCTGTTTGTTTGTGATGCCTGTTAGTATTTTAAATAACGTCAGATCTCTTATATGACATTTTGGTAAATTAAAGTATATTATTTAGATTTAGATTTTGTAATTGTGTTTCCTTTTTTTTTGTTATTCCAAGTTAAATCTACAAGGACATGCGAAAAAGGCTCAGTAGTGTCCAGGCTCCAGCACTTCAGCCAGGTGCATGGCCACCTCTGTCCAGGGGGAGGTGCTCTGCCCCTGGGGGCATCCTCGATGCTGGACTGCTGTGATGTTCTGTGGCTCAAAGTGCTGCAGAGAGACGATCCTGGAGGGGAAGGCTCTTGGGAAAAACACTCTCTTAAGGACGTCCAGCGGCAGGTCAGGGGCGGCCTGTGGCGTGCTGTCCCACTTGGTGGTGTACTGAGCCTGTCTGCTGTTGCTGTCCCTCCACACTGTGACACAGTTGCGGAGGTCTGGCTCCTTAAGGGATTTATCAGGCTGGAGGCCCAGGTAGACGGTCCAAGGCCTGGAAGCTGAGGCTGGAGTTGGCTGTTTCTGCTTGTCCTTAAATAAGCCTTTAGGATATTCTGGATCAGAGCTATCCTGAGCCGATGAGAGGCAAAGGCTGTGGTACTGGCTCAGCTGGACTCTGGGGGAGAAATCCTTTAGGAGGGGAAAACCTTTTTTGTTTGTCCACTCTGCAACCTTCTCATCTATCAGTGTCTGAAATCACAGAGTGAGAGAAGGGAATCATTTCTGTGGAAAATAATAAATGTTGTATAAAGAAGTCAAACTTAGGTGATGGATGGTTTGCTTCCATATTCACCCTTGTTTTGACGTTTTTCACTTTGGCCATGTCCACAAGATCACTGTACAGAGCTTTGGCTTGCTTCCTCTCCTCCATTTCTTTCTTCTTTCCTGCCATCCACTCATGGCTTTTCAGATACCTACACACAGGAAGTCTGTGAAAGGCAAGTCAATTGTACTTTCATTTTCATTTTTTCTGGGTGTTACCTTGCGACCTCCCTGCGGCACCAGATGCTGGCCAAATCCAGAGGTGTGTGTCCCACATTGTCCGTGGCCAGCACATCTGCGCCGGCCTGCACAAGGATCACTGTGCATTCAAGAAGGCCTTCAGAAGCTGCCAGATGCA
This sequence comes from Macropodus opercularis, assembly GCA_030770545.1. Classification (NCBI taxonomy): domain Eukaryota; kingdom Metazoa; phylum Chordata; class Actinopteri; order Anabantiformes; family Osphronemidae; genus Macropodus; species Macropodus opercularis. The sequence goes on along the minus strand of CM061090.1, from coordinate 14,237,761 downwards.
GTGGAGACGTCCCTGAATTTGTGGTCCTGGTAATATAATACAACATAAAGATACAAGAATCACTTATCCTTAGGATATTAAAAGCAGTGGCTGTGTTTTTTATTATAATCATTCTTGTCATTATGTCTCCAAATACTACAAACATTATCACTTTGATTATTCACATTTTACTATTTTGGGAGTGTTCACTGCAGTGATAGCTGAGTGCAAACGGATTTGACCCGGCATGAATTAAATAACTTAAATTTCATTCCTTACACGTTCACTCCTGCCCTCTTCTGCAGCAGGTATCTGAGGCAGGCAGACGTGTTGGGCGAGCTCTGGGACGACAGAACCGTGTGAATAGGCTGGCGACCCTGGGAATCCACGCTGTCTACGCAGCCCTGTCCAGACTCCACCAGTAGCTGAATCGCGGCCAGCTGGCCATAAAGGCAGGCCACATGGAGCGCTGTCAGGCCCTAGAGGATGAAAGACTCGCAATCTCAGATTTATTTCTCTGAAACAGATTAGTGCAGTGCATCATTTTAAATGCTTACGAGATCTAAGACGTTACAACACATCACTGCACTCAGATGCAGGAGTTTTTAATATTGTGAGGTAAGACCAACTTTTTCTCTGAGGGCTTTGGTGCCTCCTGGAATCACAAAGGTGCAAATATGGCGTTTGTAACATCTGTGTCTTTTACAGTATGACAGACAACTCAAAGGCTTTTGTTGTGAAAAAGCACGATTAGAGACTTGGGAGATGTAAAATCTGGTGAAAGACTGAGGATTTTACAAATCACTCATGATAGATTTTACAAATCCTCAGTCTACAATCTCTCCCAGAGTAACCGTGAAACATTGTTTAGACCTAACAGACCACGCATCAGTAATTCAGCTTCTTTGTCAACATGCCTTGTTTTCATGTAATGATCACAGCGGGCAGTGTTGTTTCTGAATCGACAGAACACACGTTACCGTGGACAGACTTGATTCAGTTCATGTTTATAGTCGTACTGATTCATACGGACAACCATCAGAGAGGAATCTGCTCTGTCCTGCAATAAGCCAGGGCCCTCAAACGCGTCACGCTTCACTGCGCTGCGTGTGAAGTGATCTGACAGAAACATCCGTGGTAATATCTCGCTTTAAAGCTTCTGACGGGTTTTATCCACCTGTTCGCTCGCACTGAGGTCGACATCGCTCCAGGCCGCAGGTCCGTGGACAGTTTTCCTGCGAGGCACAAAAAGAGTAGCTGTAAACGACTAAAACCGAGCTGCTGAACTTAAAACAATGACTCCTGCGAACAACGACCAATGAAGTGAAGCAGCGGACTTGATCAACAAAATAATTATAAACCTTCAATACTTTTAACGCGTTTTACCAGATTTTACGTCCCCGTTTTCCGCATTTGTTGCCAGGTCCCATGGTTGCCATAGCAATGATGTAACCAGGTAACGAACTCTGATTTACGACACGGTCACGCGTGGATAACAAAACAGATGTTTTTTGTTCGCTCTTCTGCAATGAAATAATAATTGAGATGATTTACTTTAATTATTCTGTGGAATGACGTAACTGATAATGTAAAAGGAAGCAATACAACAAAGTTTTAATTATTTCATTTGTGATAGTGAATTATATTTTAAAACAAATTTAAATTCTTTACTTTACTTTAAGGTCCTTGTTTGTCATATATATCAAATGCTACGTGTCACACTACAATATACTATATAAAAAATGTAAAGCGTGTGAAGTGCAATTCATTGATGTGTATTATGGATATCAGGTATGTTTTTATATCCTTTGTTCAGCTGCAGTAACTTTGTGGCCATATTAAACTAATCTTCCACATACTTATATCAGTCTTAACATTACGTGTTTAACATTTAATTTGGATATTAATCATGTTCTTAGGGCATTTTTTCCTGTCCAGAAAATATAAAAATGTAACATAAAAGAGTAAATGCAGTATTTCCATCATACACTACAGAGCAGCAATAAGTGTTATATCTGTAAGGTGATGTCATAGCTTGTGACAGACACATACTCTCTTCTTGTACCTTCCTGTTGCTCTGGTATTGACAACGCATTAGTATTGGCTGCTTGCACTTGGCCCGAGTAAAGTACGTCGATGGCTTCGTGGTTGTGACCTGCTGCCACACGTAAAGCCGATATGAATTGAGACGGTTATATTCTCCATTTCTTTGTGAGGCTGAAAGGTCGATGGGCTCACGGACCAGCAACCATGTCTGATCACTGCTATTGACCACCTGACCCCTAACTGAACCTAACTGAACTATGAGGGCAAGCACAGTACAGTATGTACAATAGAGGATAATGTGTAAAGTGTAACATAAAAACATTTCCAGCATATGATTTGGCCTGAAAGCAATAGCTTGGGCTTCAAATAATAAATAGTCACTACCTCGTGTATTAATTTTTGTTTTTCCCCTCTTTAACATGAGTTTCTCTGTCGTCTTCTGTCTGTCAGGGTGATGAGCGAGCAGTTAATGGTCAAGGTCGGGTCACAGATGCGCAGAAATGGTGAGCAAATGTGAACCTTGACTTTGTGTATATGTGTGTGCACGCGCACACATCTGCGTTTGTACAGTGTTGCACATGTGCATACGTAAGAAAACAGCTCAGCACTGTTAAGACCTCAGCGCTTCCCTTTTGACCTCGGTCACATGTCGCAGAGGTTGTAGGGAGCCTACGCTGTAGAGCTCTTTCGTGTTTGACTTTCAGCTCAAGTCCCTGGACGACAAACCCCAACATGACCTCCTTCTTGCGACTGTTGAGTGTGACTGTCAAATGCAGTCTGCACGTGTTTGTGTTTACTCCCTAAAAGCCCCAAATCTTAAAAGCTTTCTGATGTATAATGGTCCTGTGCTCAATTAACAGCAAATGTAGATTGCAGCAACTATTCATTTTGAGTATTTGACCCAGGTTTATTGGGCCTTCTCCCAGATGTTTGTTAAATTAATAACAACATGAAACTTCCATGTGTGCGCACATTTAGCCAGAGTGAGTCCATGCATCAGCTGATGCAGAGCAGATTAGCAGCTGGCCGATCAGAGCTATCAGATTGGCCTAAGCCTGCTTAGAGTGAGCATGAAAATGAGATCATGTCCCAGCAGCCTCCCAGCAGACTGTCCTGTTGGTCCACGATAGCATCAAATCACATCCCATCTGTTTTTATTGATAGCACAATACAAGCTTCAGCTCGGCTAGTGGCACGGAGCCACCGTGCTACAAGCTCGAGAACCTCACACAGAGGAACTCCAGCATTAATAATTACATAACTGGTCCGTTATGTGTTATGAACAAGTTAGTAATGGCCAAAAAATGAGGAGCAGTTACCAAACTGAACACACTCAATGTTCCCCATGTTGAATAAGCCGCCATGCCAGCAGCTACCTGCCCTCCCTTTCTCCTCCCTCTTCCTCTAGTGCTCCTCCCTCTTTAGCTTCGCCATCTCTCTGCCTTTTACTCCATCTCTTTAACTCCTCCTTTTCTTCATCTCTCTCTCTCTTCGTGCCTCATGCTCAGCCAGGCGGCAGCGTGCTAATGCACCATGGCACATTCTGCAGCTTCGAGTCACAATGCGACCAAGCTTTGCGCAGTGACCGCACGGCGACCTCCCTCAGCATCGCTGCACGGAGGCGCTGTGCTGTGGCGGGGGCTACTTAGGCTGAGTATGGAGATCAGATGACAGTGAGATAAGGAAAGACAAGCCTGAGATGCCTGTTCAGAGGACATTTTTGTGCTACATGTATATTAACATAACGAATGGCACTGAGAGCAGAGATTATTCTCTTCACATACATCGTTATAATAAATAGCAGAGAGCAAATATTGGAAATCAGCAGTGCTACTACAACCTACTGGACATTTGGATGTGTGATAAAAGGAAAAAGGAGAGATGTTAATCTGTCACTTTTGCTGCTGCAGGGCTTTCATACCCTTTTTAATCTCTACTTTCTATTCCCTATATGTCAGGGCCTCTTCCCTGAGATCCTGACAGACATCCTGTCATCACACCTTTCCATGATCCCAAGCTTTTTTACCACATCCCTGGGAGACGTTCTTCTCAATCCTCACAGTTCAGCAGAAATGACCAGAGGGGAGCAGGAGGAGATAAAAGGCCCGGGATACTGAGAAACAGAGGAGGGAGGCCCTTAAAGGTCAGTGTTAGGAAGGTGAAGGGTAAAGAAGGAAGGAAGTAGGAAGAAGGAAGTAAGACGGGCAAACAGACGTATCATTAGCCACGAATGGGATGAGATGATAGCGCTCAAGCCGGCTCGTGGCAGACCTGTCCAGTTTTATTTATCTGTAGGTCTCTGATTATTCTCAAGAAGGCAGCTCGTCACTCCTCCATCAAACCTGAGGGCTATTCTGTCCATCTGTTGGTTGTCACATCTTCCAAGCTGGGATGCCACAGGCTGTACTCATGATAACATCTTGCTCCATTTTGCCATAATTCATCACCAAATATTTCCTTAGAAGTGAGACCACATTTTGTGCATTTTCCACACGTCTTGGACAAAAATCACATAAATTCACTCTCAGTATTACATTCAACAAATCTGCAGGGTTCCTTTTATAAACGAGAATGACCTTCTGTGTGACTAGTGGGTTCAAACCCAGGTCCTTCTAGCTGGGAGCTGCCAGGGCCAACTACTACGCCATCATAATGCTCCCCCACACAGACACGACAGCAGCTATTAGTATCTTGCTATATCAGCATAATCTTAAAAAGTTAAAAAGTTGTCACAAGGCAATTTCTACTCAGAATGGTTGGGGTTAGTTAATACGTCTCCTAGTCCATATTTCTCTTTCCTCTGTAATTGCTTTTTTGTGCTGCTGTATCACCTGTAGTAATCTTACAATATTTTGTATTTTTTTTTAAAGCACTACTTAAGTTAAGTCAACACAAGCAAAGGAGAAACTCTTTCCTTCCTTTCCCGCATGAATCGTGTGGACTTTGTCGTGACCTCAGAGTTTACCAGTGTAACTGCTGTGTGAACTCACACTCTGCTTGTGCGTAAAGCTGCAAAGATCAGCCGCTCAGCAGCACCATTAACAGGGTCACATTTACATGTTCTCTGCCCAGGCCCTTCCTGTCATGATGCTACACTTCAGCAGCGGCAGGGATCACTGTTTGCACTATTAACCTGCACCTGGGCATAAAGCTTTGAGACCCAAACCAATCCGCGGGTGTCTCGTATGTGCTGATGCTGCACATGCATGAAAGTCCCATGTAAACGATGCACGTGTGTGTGTTGCCACTGACACTGTGCCCCTTCACTAATATGCTAACCCTTCCGGTATCCAGGTCACGGAGCATTGCTCGGTCCCGTTTCATCAGCAGGGCAGTGCTCTATAAATCCTGCTGTTCTCATGACACATCCCGATGTATAAAACGAGCTGTGGGTGCACATGACGTGACAGAAAAAAGCTAATGTCACTGGGATAGTGATACCACAACAGCTTCAGGACAGTGAGCCGTTTTATGACGCGCACGAGTTGTACGCAAACATGTTACAGCAGGAAACCAAACACACACTCAGGCCTACGCTCAGTGCGAATAATGTTTTTTTGCCTGAGGTTGTTCATCTATTCAATTAAAGTGCTTGTATTTTGCTATGAAATCGACGAACTGGAATTAGGCCAAAGTAAACACAATGAGGGGAGAGTGTGAGTGTGTGTGTGTGTGTGTGTGGGGGGGGGGTATTTTTCAAATAGATGGATGGATAGACAGCTAATCCCTAAAAAACTAACAGAGACAGTTATTTTGTCCTCTGGAGACAGTACAGTACAGCAGCCACAATCATCTAATTACCACCTTAAATAATGTAGCAGGATGGCAGCAACATGCAGAAACACTAAATGCAGTTGGACCAAGAAGACTAAAAGGATGTAGTCTCATACCCTCTGTACAACATGTTGAACGCTGTATTATTGATGCTCGGTGCTGAGTGTTCTATCAAGCGCAACTGGAAATGGAATAGACCTAAACTTAACCCTGAAGACTTTACATTTCATAATGCACATGTATATTTAACATGAAATACATACTGAAAGTAAGAAAGATGCTTGGAATGTGTTTTAGTATTTGTTAATTCAGCTTATGAAAATGGTCCAAATATCATCAAACAAGTACAATATTTAGTACTTTACTTTGGATTTGCCTTTAGGAATATAAAATGTAACACTAATTGGGTAAAAAATATAGTAAGAGTCTTGTTTTTTTAGCCTGACAGCAAATGCTTCTGACATTATCAGGTTGATTATGAAAAGGGTTCATAAATTGGTTGGGGAGGAATTCCCCTTTCAGCAGATGTACAAATCAGCAGCCAGAAACCGTTGCAGCATTTTAACTTCAACGCTGAAACAAGGACTCAGAGTTCAAACAAAGTTCTTCGATTGGAAAAGAAAACTCTGCTTCGAGAACTAAGCCAGGAGAAACCCACAGAATGTAAATGAGCAATCCTGTCAAAGAAATAATTTTTCAGCCAAGGGGCTGTCGCGACTGACAATACGACTCAACCTGCTGCAAATATTGGAAAGATGCATTTGTGATTGTTGGTGTTTCTGGGGATTTAAATCTATTTATTTTTCTTTTACCTGGAAGTGGCGACGCCAGAACTCGTTGATAGGGCTGCAAAAAGCATTTCTGCAATCCATTTTCATCTTGAGATGCTTCTTAGTCTGATTTGACAAAGCCTGTTTGTAAAACGTATATAAAAAATTCTTGAAGAAATGACTGAATTCGCAGATGGCTGTTGTTTTAAACACATGTTCAAGGTTCAAAGTATAATAAACATACTTTGTACATCTGTAATGCTAAACCCACAGAGTACAGAAAATCCACATGCTGCTTACTCTACTTATTGCTTATTATACATATGCCGTATATTTAATAGTACTGTAGCTTCAAGCTATGTAAATATAACAGATTCCAGTAACAACACCCTATGTATTTCTGCTCTCATGCAAACTACTGTGATTCCGTGTGTGTGTGTGGTTTGTGTGTAAGGCTGCCAGCTGGGTGTAGGTGTGTGCGTAGGTGTGTGTGATGCTCAGTCCCTCTGGCATCCCCCACAGTGCTGACACTAAGGTCTGCCTCCCTTCCCATCCTGCTGCTCTTACTGAGGGTCCCAGCATCAGCAGGGCTCGGCTAAGCAGGCTTGGGTGGTGTCTGGCGTGTCTGGGCTCTCTATGCGTTCTCAGTTCAGTCTGCCTGTAGACACCTGCTGTGCTGTGCGCATTATGCTTTTGTATCTCCTAACATGTCTTGATGCAGAACGTGTGATATGTGTTTTTTTTTTCGCCGCTACATGTTTTGCTGCACTCATACACACACATATGTATATAAGCTGACATAAGTTGCAACATGTGGTGTGAGGCCATATGGCTCAGATTATCTGTCAGATAATGTCATGTTTACCGCTGGCTGTGTGTTTGCATGTGGGCACACTGCTTGTATGTTTTGGTGCCATATGATCCTGTGTAATCTGCTCTGAAAATGTGTGGATGTGGTGCATCTGCGCCTTCGTGTGTTTGCAGCTGTATGTCTCCGAGTGTTGACGTTTGAATGTGTAGGCCTTTATGTGAATGTCCTCGGGGAGGGCGGTATGACCCATAAACAGGCCTTGAGCATGCTCTGTGCTGCCTCGTGTACTCCCGTATCTCCAGATGCTTGACCCGGGGTCGTCTTCGCAATTGTGATCAAAGTGTGAAAAGAAGTCTGGGCGTGAGAAATCAGTTTTAAATCACACCTTGGACTACAGTCTCGCTCCTCTGGGTCTCAGGTGTCCTCTCACCTCCAATAATGTTAATGTGCAGAGAAGAGGTAATTTGAAAGGATCCTGGGAGGCTATTTTCATAAAAGCAGTGGACAAAGAGAAGGTGTTAGAGGGCACCATTGTTCTCTCCTGCCTCTATCGTCACTGTCACCATTTTGAAAGTAATGTGAGATTCCCCTGGAGAGATACAGAGGCACAGCATGTCCTCACATATGGATATGTGCTGCATAAGAACTGTGTTGATCGAGCGCACGTCATCGCGTGGAGTGAGTGGCGCATGGAGGATGGGGTGATTCAAACCCCAGTGCTCAGCCCACAGGAACACACAGGCTGAGTCATGGAGGATACTCAAAGTGCTGCGCTTCATGAAGTGCCCGTTGAAGAGGCTGGGTACAACCTGGACTGCTAACCACTGCACCACAGTGTGTCCCTGTCAGCGTCTAGTCAGGCTTCACTGCAGACTAATGTAGCTGTTCATGGTAGATGTGTCTGGATGAAATATGTTCTTTTAATGTTTTTCCCCCCATATATGACAACACAGTTAAAAGCCGCAGCCTCGAAATGCATTTAAGGTTTAATTCTACCTGGATTTGCATGGCAGCATGTTGTTGGCAGCAGCTTGTTCCAGTCTTTTTCAGCGATCATGCTTTGATTATGTCCACATAATGTTTTTCCATACTGAAATCTATAGCACAACCACTGAAGGTCGGCACCTTTTCATAAGAAGCTATAATCTGTGGTGCAATACAGCATATACTACATCTTCAGAAATTGATCTAGTGCTTGTTCATGCCTCCAGGTTTCGCCACCTTCCAGCAGCTGTTCAGGACCTGCACACTTTCATATCACTACGACTTTGCTGTCGGCCAGTGAAGGGGAAAGATGTCTCACCTTACCCACACATCCAGCAGCACGGGCTTTTAAAAACCTCCCCGGTCCTTCCCCCAGCCATGTCCTCGCAACTATTACATAGCAAGCCTAAGAGCCATGCTCCCTGTTCTGCTTTGACCTAATGGGCTGTGAAGCAGCCCAGGGAGGGAGGGTATCAGACAATCTCTCACCTCCAGCTGCCATTTTTCCTCCCCCGCATCCCCGTCTTTACCAATTTTTGGTTGTATTTCAAAGTGTTTTTCAGTTTATTTCCAGTATTTGATTATTTTATAGGCAGTATACATTTATTCCAGAGCTCCAGTACTAAATTGCATGTGGAAATTTAGATTTGAAGATAATTGTGGAAAGAAAACAGCAAGAGACTAATTCATCATCATCTCGTTTTTGATTTCTTGTCTGGCATTTAGTCTTTATTTTGGAGTAGATGGGTCCTTTAAGAAAGCTGATAGACTCCAGGGGCTGAGTTTGTAGATGCTAACATACTTCCTGCTAATTAATTTTGATTGTTAATTAAAAGTGAAAGGACACACACACACACACACACACACACACCACACACACACACACACACACACACATTGTTGACTAATTTCTATCTTAAATGAGAGTTGATCTACTAGGCTTCAGCCCTCAAGCTTGAGCAATATAAAGCATAAAGCAAACATTACCAGATCCTCAAATGACTAAGACCGGTTGTAGATGCCACTCTGCCATTTTGCTGCTATAAATTCCTCAAACCACCACTGTCATCTGACCTAAACCAGTCTAACATGCTTCTCCCTGATGAACTGTCTGTCAGTCAGAATGATGAGCTTGGGTTTGACAGCTGTACATCACTGTCATGGTTGAGAAGTTGACCTTGCACAACCAGGATCCATACGCTGGTGCACAGAGGCAGGGATGCAGGGAGAAGCCCTTTCACGGCCTCGGCATCAAACGGCTTTCGTGGAAAGCGTCTGGCCTGAGTGTGGCAAAGATAGCATCATTGCTCAGCTGAGTCGAAGACGCCACGAAAGAGATCTCATGATGGATGATAATGAGAGTGAAAGCCACAGGAGGCAGAAGAGCAGCACCTCAGGAGCTAGTCCAGTTTGGTGGTCAGAGTTCGAGGACAGTGCCTGGCAGTGGGAGCCCCCTCACATCGGCCACATCGTTTTGTAAGACATCTGCAGGCTAAAGTGACCTGACAGTGCTTGATGCGTTTGCAGCATGGCACATAAGCGATCTGAAAACGCTGAGCTATTTTTGCTGATGTTAATTTGCTCCGTGTTAGGGCGCCGGTTCACAGCGCGGTCAGCCTTCTCTGATACTATATTCCCGTTTGTTTCAGTAAAGGTTCTCCCGTCACATCGCATTTAGGTCGAGGTGCCTGTGAACTGTGAATGCACTGCACAAGGGGACCCAGCCACGCTGAGGCTTCTGGGTCCTGTGGTCCGTTGGTTTCGGGAAATATCGCCCCATGTTCAGGGAGTTGCTGAGTGATACTGCATGATGTTCTCATCTTCTCCTGAACACGATCAGGCTAAATAAAGAGAAGAAATAATTAAAATAGTTACATCTTTATTTTGTAAACATATACATTACAGCTTCTAAAAGTGTCTTAGCATTTATAAAACATCAGCAAGCTACAGTATATGATAAAACACATGTAAAATACACAAAACAAACAAATCAAAGGCTTGTAAGCGACAGCAAGTTTGTAAATATAGGTTATTTTCCAAAAATTAAACATATAAGCTAAAATGAAACGCTGTTGTCATATTTATAGCCATACATTGTAGTATGTAATTTTTTTTAATGAACACAAATACACAAAGTTGTATGTATGAAATCGTATTTTTCTAGAGAGCGAGGTACCTGATAAGTGCAGATGTTTCCAGCAGCAGCAGACTGTTTGTGTCGTGTAAGAAAGGCAGTAGCGTCTCCAAACCCTCGTCAGTGAGCAGGCTGATCCCTTCATTCTCCTTCTTGTTATCTCCGTTTTCATGAATAATTCATCACACAGTCAGACCCATAAAAGAGCACAGCTAATTGGAGCCTTTTTTATTACCATCATTATTATTGTTATTATTCCCATCTCTGGTGTGAGTGATTAAACACAAAATTAAATTAATGTGATGTGAGAAAAAATATTTTTCTAATGGCCCTGCATTAACCCTGTGGTTAATTTGAAAACAGATTTAGGGAAATTAATTTTGAATTTAAGCGCAGTTTCTGAGGAGAAGGAAAAAAATAGTTCATTTACATTAAGTGTTAATTTGTGTAACAGCTGTATTTATTTGCCAAGAGATATATGCTAATATTTATTTTCATACTAGTCAAGAGGAGAAGTGATTCAACGTTTTAATTTATATTTATTAGTTATTTCTTTTAAAACGACCACTTGTAGTGGTGCATATGGCTGCATCGGTGTGTGTGTGCTCCTTTAAAACAGCCAGGAGGAGACTGTGAAGAGGTTAAACGCAGGTTAACACCTGTTGGCTCTGAAGAGACACAGAATTAGGTCTCATTAGGTTCGGGACTTTCTCCAAATTGTGTTTTGGTAGATGTCAATTGTGGGGATTGAAGGTGGATTATTGCAGTTGTTGAAATAAAAAATACATTTTGAAGTTACATTTAAAATTGATGCAACAGCTACACTCACTGTTTCTCGCTAAAGGCCCACTGGTTTACAACATTTTCCTTCTTCGTGTACAAGTACAGCACACACTACACTAGCTCCATCAATCTTTTACTGCGGAACAGTAAAAGCTCATTGTGCAGTTATACTAGAAATATAAATTAAAGACAACTGTACTGAAAGTTGAATCCCAAATTGTAGAGTAAAATAAAATCGATTTGTTTAGTTCCTCAAATATCCAAAGTTAATATTTATTGTAATAGAGCAACTATATCTTTAATAGAATTGCTCAGTTTAAGAATTTACAGATAACATAGTTATTTGTACTGTTACGCAGCTGTTAAGTTTTATGGCTAGTCTGCTACACAATACAGCTCTGGATTTTAGTGCCCTGATTAGTTGTCGTTGAGCATGGAATCCTGAGGTGAATAAGATTTGCTGTGATGCATTGTAAACACCTGTAATGGTCCGGGTGTGCGAGAGGATGAGGACAGAGAGGAGCGAGCCCTGCAGATCTCCTGAAAAGCAGGCGTCACTGCTCCCCGGCAGTCAAACATATTCAATTGCACCTGCAGCAAAAAACAAACTCCACACTACTCCATCTTTGTCTTTTTGCTTTCTGTCTCCCTCTGTGAGGTACAGCTGCAGCAGGCAGTTGCCATGGCAACAGAAGCAGATGTTAGGGTGTGATGGGATGTGAACTACTGACCTCTGCCTTTAAAAAGAGAGATGACAGTAATGGACATGGATTCATGACTGTATGGTCTGTAGCTATATCGCCTCTAACGCAGTTTGGCACAACATATGCCACTCCATGCATTTTTTATGATGTGGCTCTACTTTCTTGCAGGAACCGAATCATTTGCTTTGCTCCTGGGTTCTGGGGTTTTGCAGCAGTACACACATACAGTGCAGTATGCTAATTGTACTGCTACCATAAATGTGATGACATAGGCTGGTTGGTTCTTTTGTGAGCACCAGGTCTGCAGTTCAACCTGCTCCATGTGACTCACTCACTGATAACTGAACAGGCCATAGACAATGTATATATAAACTGAGGTTTATATATACACCGATGGCTTGGTGCACCGTCAGGCATTGAGGCATTGCAGCTGTTACTGCCAGTGGTACTTCTGAATTAATAATTAGTGTTTGATATATTTGAATCATTTTTCAATTGGTTTCTTGAGCATCCACTGAGCAGTGGCTCAGAGGTAGAGCTGTCACGCGACACGCAACACAATTCCTGGCTTTCCCAGTCATGTGCTGAAGTGTCCTTGGGCAAGACACTGAACCCCAAGCCGCTCCCGGTGTGTCAGCCTAAGCTGCGTAGCAGCTCTGCCACCGTGTGTGAATGTGTGTGTGTTTGTGTGCACGAATGGATGAATGAGACGCAGTGTCAAAGCGCTTTGAGTACCAATAGGTAGAAAAGCGTTATAGAAGTGCAGACCATTTACCAGCTACCATTCATTTTGACATATTTGCATTAGAGCCACATCATTTCTTGTCCTGTAGCACACTTTGAACACTTCTAATTTTTATTTAACCATGATGTGTCTTGGGCTTCGCTACTGAGCCACTTTTTTTGCCATTAACCTCCCCAGTGTGAAGAAACGGAAAATACAGCGACGGTATGTACAGTACTTTTCAGGGTGAGTCTAGTTTGGGAGGCACCATGCACAACGGCTACAGCAAGGACCGAAGCAGTGATCTTTCCATTAAGGGACTGCTTCTCTAAATGTGAGGTCAGACTAGCAGATGTGGTAAAAACTACTTTTTAGCTCTTCTTACTGTGGTCTTGTTCTGGGCGCAGCTGTAATTGGTCTAATGGCAAGAAAAGAAATAAAATCTGAATGAGAAGGTGTTTGTGCCATCAAATTAAATCAAACTCAAGGAAAAGTGAAACTTCTACAGAGACGAGTGTCGTTTTTTAGGCCACGCCTGTGCATTTACATTACATACAAACAAACAAATGGCTCGTGTAGGTGGATGTTTCTTTACGACGAAAAAACATCTGGGGTTTTGAGGAATAATTAGAACTGATGGTATTTGTTGTTTGTTACGTGAAAGGTATAGTCTGGAAGATCTGTAGCCTTATTCTGAAGTTCATGAACTGATCACGCTTATGTGTGGCATGTGTGTAGGTATTAAGGCTCAATGATACTGAACTGTAGAAAACACCAGGACAAATATTATGTGCAATAAAACTACTTTATACTGAGAGAAATGACGGAGGTTCTCAGAACTTAGTCCATCCTTCGGTTTTTACCAGATGACTCTCCATCGTTCTGCTCCGATTATGAATTCTATGAGGCTCAAAACATACAACCACTTTTACACGCATACACACCCACCCACACACACACACACACACACACACACACACACGTATGCACTCGTTCCTGACTTCAATCTACGTAGACAATTCATCTTTAATACGCCTCCTGCTCTCTGCCAGTCCATCAAACATTCATAAGGGTAACTGAGATAAAGCTGAAATAAAGGAGCTGCTCTTTCCATATAAACCTGAAGACAAGGCAACAGAATACATTGGCCAGATGTAGTGAGGTTCTGGGAAGCTTCCTGAATGAGCCTCTCTACCTAAACGTGCAGCCCAGGCAGCTGTGGACCAGGATATAGCATTAAGTGTCGGAGGAGCTGTTGGGGTGACTGGGTGCGTTTTATCCAGTTTCTATCCTGCACAAACTTTTTAAACATACACACTGTGGAAATACTTTAACTTTTTTTTTGAGGGGTGAACATAAGGTCAGCAGCTGACTGTGTGTGTACTGACTTTATGCTGTGTCATCCTCCCTCTAGTCTGTTATATGACTTTTCCCTCATTCTTACATAATGCAGCTCAGATTTGGTGAATGGGTCATTTAAGGATCTGCCGCTTTAAGCTCCATGCGAGTGTGTGCTTAAAAATAAATCACAGAATGATGCATGTGCCAGAAAATAATGTTGCTGAAGAGTGTGTGTGTTTATGCATGTGTACAGCTGTGTGCTGTAAATACTGACCCTAAGGCAGCACAGGGTACACAGAGTACATGCTGTACGGACGGGACACCGTGCCACCACTAGAGGGCGCTCGCTCTCTGTGAACTTTTGACCCCCGCCTCTGGGCATTCAGACAATATTACATCTGTTATTACGCGATTCAGCTTTGATTAATTAGGCATTTACGAGCGTACGCGCTGACTCTATGACCACCCTTGATGAGAACAAAGCGTCCCATGCACACGGCGAACTGAGAGGGTGAACTGATGCAAAAAGGCAAACTATGAAGTCGAAGAGGGAGAGAGACAGAGAACAGAGAGGGATGTGGACGTGGGAGGAGAGGAGAGGGGACCTGACAAGAGTGGTAATAGGTGAACAGCTTGCTCGATGCAGTTAGACACTCATAGACAAGCTGCTCCCACTGTGCGGATTAAAATACACAGCAGCTCAGAGCTGACTGCAGATATTTGCACATAACTTGCCTGTAGTGTTCATCTTTTTTTGGATGGTTCCCAAAATAAGGCTTCTGGGCCCAAAGTCAGTACTAATACAGTACTGACATAAAAATAAACAAGGAAGTAAAGCTACCTCACAGAGACACACAACCAGCCTCTAGAGATGCGTGACAACCAAACGATGCTCTAAAGGACAGGTCTGTCTCACAGTACAGTACGTATCCGTGTCCAGGTTCCGCTGTCTCATAATCCACCCTGGCTTAATACCCTACAATCCTCCCCGTCATGTCAAGGTCAAAGGTTTAATTTTCCTTTTCACGTTTTTAGCCTCCGGGCATCTGGTGCCATGAGCTGATCAGCTGCTCACTTACCCTCAGTAACATTCATGCTGCCCTCCTCTTGCATCCTGACCTTTAGCTGAACTCACCTCACAGCTCCAAGGAGGCCTCTGAGACGGAGCAGCTAAATGTCAAAGAGGAGGTGAAAGGATTTTTTACATACTTTGCTGAACTGTGGATCTTTTTTAATGCCTTGAACTTGTCTTGCTCGTCTTTGTTTTGTCCCAAAATGCAATCTCCCCGTAACCTACAAATAGAGATTGTCAGCATCAACGAAAGCGAACGTCCATCTTTGCAGCAGTGGGAACTTAAAGAGAGGCAAACACAAAAAAGGTCAAATGTATCAAATCGGTTACATGCGGATGAAGACTAGATAAATACAGTCTTAAATTATTGAAGGTATTATCTTAATGAAACCTCCATCCCTAACCTTTTTATAATTAATCAAACACATTTCCTCCTGTGCCAGGCTTCATTTAAACACTGTGAGTTTGATTTGACACCTGTTTGACGCCACTCAATCATCCAATCGCCTCGGCCGCTGTCAGCCTCCCTGCCAATAGGACAACACAAGACCCTTGGGGGGTGGGTCTCATTAGCTAGATTCCAAGACCTGGCTCTGGCCCACGGAGGCATCCGGCTGGAAACAATGAAAGCCGGAGGGGCGAACTGTACAGTACATCAGCAGCAGCGGCAGCAGCATCGTGTCCCCTGCCTCGCCCGCTGCCCCCCCTCTGTTCAGAACAGGACAGAGGAGGTGAGGGTGCGTTGTGCAACTAATCTCTCTTTTTTTTTAGGTTTTGTTGAAAATCTTGCGAAGACTTTTAAATTCCTCATTCTAACTATAAATAGAATCGACACATCGACATCTGAATTTTAAGTGTCTGTTCTGAAGGAGGGAGCTTTTTGTGCTTTTTATGGCCCCCTTCCTCCTGCGCTGCAACCATTTTTGGTGCTGAGGCCACAGGGTGGTTTGTGTTACTGTGCAAAACAGCCGATTTAATTCTAAAAGTCACAGTTTTTCCAAATGTACTGCCTGGAGTGGAAATAGGGGAGGGAGCATATCTGGACCTTCTCTTAGTCCGTTGCATTCAGCTCAGTACTCAGAGGACTAGCTCTCACCGTTCCAGCTATGCTTAAGCCTCTTCTTGTTCTCCTCATCAGCCTGTGTCGCTCCTGAGTGATAATTATGAACAAAAGTAATGTCATAAAATACAGTCAAGAAAATATTCCCAAACATAAGGGCATCCTTTATTAGCTGTAACCAATTTTTAGCTTTGGGCTAAAGTACAAATACAAATAACTGGTTTAACATAACACATTAAAATAATGTTTTCAATCTTGCACCATGACAACGAATAAAAGTTTAAATAAGCCAGAGGATTTTTACTGACCTAAAACGCTCACTTTGAATCAGCACCGAACACTTGTTCAATAAGCGTAAGGTCTAGAAAATGTAGTTTAGTTCGTTTTTCCAACCAAATTATGTTAATAAACCAATTGTATGTATGTAATGATTGTTTTAACCTTATTAGTGATTTTATATAGTCGGGCTTTTAGTTTGTATATTGTCAACAGCTGATAAAAGTTGTTGGTGTAATAGATCAAACTATAATAGAGTTAATGTAAATAAATGTATCTACATAGTTACAATGACAACACAACATGCAAGGAACATTTTTGTGTTGGCCCAAACACAGACAAACATTATTATTATGCATTTGAGCTACTTTGTTGTTGACAGTGCTGACAGTAGTTCAGGTCGTCTGTCCTCACAGTCGCTGCGTGTTCCCCGTAATGAAACCATCTTTCTACCACCACCGCCCAAAAGCACAATCAGAGCATGATTTATCATAAACCGCACTGCCATGCTAATTACGGTGTGTCAGAAATAAACCTGGGGTATTAAAGCCACTTGAATATTAATGGAGGTGTTAAAGCGGAATCACATTTATTTCCTTCCTGGGTCAAGTACAGAAAAGAAAAAACAATGTGGAAAAGACCATTATTCAAATGAGAGTGCACAGACCTTAATAGAAATCAGCCTAACCATTAACTTCTGTTTTAACACAGCCAGTAATTTTGTTTCCAACATTTGTAGACATGATTGACTGTTATGTTCCTGTCTATTGTGGTGCATGTAAATGTGGCCCCATCCATATTTCCCAAAAAGCCTCATTCAGGACCTTAAAAGGTGCCAAATAAAGATAAATTAGGGTTACTATGTTGCCTTAATCTGAACTAATGCCAGCTAAAACCAAAATGAGTGCCCAAGAGTGGTTTAATCATTCACTCTGTGCCACATTCAGCATGACAATACTGCTATGGAGCAAGGACTCACCTTTGAACCCACAGACATAGTGGTGAGCTTTTGTTTCCTGAATGGCCTTGAATGGCGAAAAGAAAGTGCGTGATGGTTGTTTGGATCGTAGTTCACTTAAAAACACATTTCACACGCTTCTGCTTTTTAAATCATCATGTCTGACCCTCTGTCACCCTGGTGTTAAGCTCGTAGAGCATCCGTTCGTTCTGCGGTGCTTCAGGAATGTGTTTTTGTGTGACACAAAAACAACATATTAAAAGTTTATCTATACAGCTTTATTGGAAAAGAGATTTAATGGCTTTTTTCTAAGAGCTTGATGATAATGTGATGTTCTTATGCCTGGGCTAAAAATTATATCACCAGTTAGGTCAGCAGACAAATTTAACAACACAGATGAAGCTTTTTGGAAAGAAAACCAGCTTTGCTCTGCAAATGTAAAACACACGATGACAAATGTGAAAAAATATCTACAGGTACCAGATTCAAGAATTACAACTAGTGATATATAAGTGAATTTTGCCAGTGGTGAGTTAAACGGATGATTAATAAACGGTTCCAGTAGCTTGATTGAGTCGCCATGGCAACAAAACATCGTCCACCTCTCTTCACTGCTCTCTGGGAACACTGCATTGTTTTTTTATTACCATTTCAGTCTGTTTAATTTTTGTATTTGGTCATGTTTTCTGTATTTGTAGTGTTTTCATTTATATTTGGCGCCTGTGTTGTCATATTGTGGTTTTAAGGGTGACTTCACTAACCATCGTTTGATGTCTGGCTGTTTTCCACACATTTCTAAAGCTAAACTCAAAAGTTAGTTGTCTCACAGGGTTGAAAGGTTAAAACCTCGAACAGTCTAAAGCATTTTAAACCAATCCACTAATAGATGTCTTTAAGTTTTGCAGAAGCCCATCAGGTGCTGTGTAATTACTCTGAGCTTATAATTAGTAAATCAAGTGTTGTGATGCCGTAAATGAGATGTGATGTTAAATCTTAGGGTTTACAAACGAAAAATGCCATATTACGGTTGACTTCGTCCTGGTCGCCTCATATCTTTAAAACATTAGGCTAAAATATACGAAAATTATGTCTGCATCAAGTGAAATGTGACATTTTCTTTTCTTAATGTCTCCCCCCAGACTTTGAAAGAAGGCCCACCCTGCAGATGTGATCAAAGAAGCAGGGATCCATCTTGACACGACGCTCTCTCATCTTGCCTCTAAAGGCAGCTCACATTAAATGGACAGATTAAAAAACATTGCTGCCATGTTAGATACAGCCAAGCACTCACACTCCATAATTATTAGGCTGATGATTGCACACAAGTGTTTTTGGGTGGTGCATCTGGCTCTATGGATGATGGAAGTTGTTGTGTGTTTCCACCGGCGTTTTTCAGGCTGTCAAAAATTGCATTCTGAGAAAGCCGCACTCCTCTCATCAAGAGTCATAATTTACTTGTCAAAGCAGGAGTCCTCTCAGCATGCGGGAGGCTCCCTGGGGCTATAATTGCGAGACGGTTTGGTTCTCCTGAAATGCCTCCAGTCATGATGGAGCACAGGCCTGCTAGTCGCGCTTTGTGCGCTTTTCCTTTTAAAAGTAGCCATTTACACAGAAAATGGTAAAACGCTGTTAAAAAAATGTTTGACTAGCGTCACTATACTTTCACCATCAACTCCTTGTCATCAGTGACTTTGAACACTGATGACCTTGGTGCCCACTGGCGTCGCTACACTGACGCAACGTCACCATCTGGTGGAGAAAGCGTGAAGTTTGTGTTTGTTTTCGTCGATGGAGCCGCTGCTGCCTGGTTAAGCTTTGTCTGCCTGTTGTGTTCAGCTCTGTGGCTCTTCAGGCGATAAACAAGGATTGATTATCAGCCATTCAGGTGTAACAAATGTAACAAAGTGCGTTTATACCGTTGGAGTGTTTGTGTTTACAGGTGGGCAAAATTGTCCTGTTTATTCAACGCCGCACTTTTTCCTCAGCCACATTTATTTATTTACCAGTTACAGTAATTCTCAGTTTAAGATTTCACATGTGCCTCGTGGTGGATTCAACACACGAGGCCCGTGTCCTTGTCAGTTGGGTCGTTAGTGCAAACAGATAAGTTAAGAATTAAATAGCAGGACTTTTACTACTTTGTTTTCTTCTTTTCGGTTTTTCAACTCATAAAAAGGTAAATCTAACAACAACCATGGAAAATTATCATCAAATGAATGGAAGTATTTTTAAATTGTGGTACTAAATAAATGATCTGAAAACATCTGCAACAATTTATTGCATTTATTCAAAGATATTCACACAATGTGAACTTAGAAAACTTAGTTCTACACGTTAAACTTGTTACAACACAAACTGCTCTCAGCTGTTCAAACCCAACATATCCTCCATCTTTTCAAACAGTCCGTCAGTGCTGCTGTTCTTGCTGCTCAGCACGTGGTACCCGCCCCGACATCTGCCCACGAGCCCCGTCAGCTCCCCGTTCCTCAGGATATGCTGCTCTGCGCTCACCCCTAAGGTCTCCCCCCAGGTGAACAGCACCAGCGTGCGCTGCCAGATCCCCTCTCCGAGCAGACTCATGTGCTGCTCCACTGCTCTCCTGTACTTCTGCGTGCAGGTGAGGAAGGCCGGGATGAGGAGGAGGACGACGTGAGGTGCTGGGCGACACCAGGAGACGCAGTCCAGAATGCTTTCTCTTTGTGCGGTGTTTGCTGGATCCGGCCCGTCTCGCCACCTCAGACCGAGCGGCTCTCCCACCGCAAGGCGTCTCCCAGCTGCGCGACCTCTCCAAGACCTGAAGGTACACCCATCGGGTTGGGACGCTTCTCCTCCCAGGATGGTGACTCCCGCTGGGGCACGAGATGACCAGGACTCCCCTAAAACCACCACAGTCAAATCTGACCCAGGAGAGACTCTGTTGATTAGGTCCCTGTGACCCTGACTCAACAACCTGCCATCGGTGACTCCCTGCTTCTTGTCCACATCCCTACTAGCTTGTTTCTTCCCCATTTGCACTCGTCCTCCTCTCGTCCCTTCCCCTTCCTCAACCACCTCTATCTCTTGTAGTGTTTCAAGATGACAGTTATTGCTCTCTGCAGCCGACAGGGCTGTTTTGGTTGTCCGATCCTTTTCTCTGTTATCAGACTCCTTTCCTCCATCCCTTTCCCTCCTCTCACTGACCTCTTGGGACATCAGATGAAAAACGTCTTCTGAGCTCTCAACCACAGCTTCCGGCCTGAGCGAATTTGACTCATGAACTCTGGTGTTGCTGTCAGCTGCATGTCCTACGTCTGTGTGCTCTGCTTTACGCAGGTCGGCCTCTCGCGCTTCAAGACTCTTCTCCCATTTGCTGAGTTTTTCAATGACGTGCTTTAAATTGTTCTCCTTGGTGTGAAGGTCTCGCTTCAGTAAGGCCAAATCTCTCCCCAGCTCATCCAGCTGCTGGGTTGTGTGCTCGTTTCGCTGCTGCAGCTGTGACTTGAAGTTGAGCAGCTCCTGCTCTTCAGTTTTCAGGTAGAACTCCCTGTTTTTCAGCTCTTTGCCGTGATCTTTTAGGCCTTTTACCTTCTTCTGAAGATCTTGACCGTGAGAGCTCAGCAGCTGCTGTTGGCCCTCGAGAGCTTGAAGCAGGTTTTCCAGGTCTCGTTCCTTTTCCTCCATATTTTGTGCCTTTATTTTTAACTCCTGCTCGCATTTTTCCTCCTGCTCTTGTCGTATCTTTAAACTCGCTTCTAACACTCTAAGTTCCTCTTCCTTACTTTCAACCTTTCCCTCTTTTACAAGAAGTTCTTCCTCTTTTGCTTGTAATTTCAGTTTGTGTTTGCTTAAGTCTTCTATGTTTCTTTGAAGGTCTTCTTCCCTTTGGCCTATTTCCTGTTCAAACTTTAGGATTTTCTCTTGAAACTCCTTGTTCTCGATGCTGAACTCACTCTGTTTCTCCAGCAGCTGTTTGTCATAATGTTGTCTCAGCTCCGTCATCGTCCTCTCTGCCTCGTCTTCTCTCTCTCTAATCCTTTCTAGCTCTACGCGTAGTTTGTCATTTGCCTCTTTTAACGCTACGACCTCCAGATCTTTCTCTTCAAGGATTCTTTGGATTTCAGATTCTCTGCTCTCCACCTCCTCCTCATATCTCCTCAGATGCTTCCTGACGTCTTCACTGTCCTTCCTCAGCTCTTCATACTTGAGTTTGAGCTCCTCGACTCTTCTCTGACTCTCTTTATCTTTCTCGGCGACGTCTGAAGCACTTTGCCGACGCTCTTCCTCCAGACGACTTAGAGCATCGTCCTTCTGCTTTGCCACAGATTCCAGGTCCCTGTTCCTTTTTGCTATCTCACCTTCGTACTCCTGGATCATGTTCGTCATTTCCTTTTCCATCTTGCTGGTGAGCTCCTTCAGTTCTGACTTCGTTTGCTCTATGGTTAGTCTCAGCTGGACGAGCTCCTTTTCGTTTTCTCTGTCCCTCTCTCCCAGACGGTCGATCTCCTCTTGTTTTTCCTGCAGTTTTCCCATCATTTCTGCGTCTTTTCTCCTCTTCTGCTCCGTGTGACGCTGCTGTAGCTCCATGACACTAGACGCCTGCTTTTGATTGATTTCTTTCAGCTCTTCAATGTCTTGTACGTATTTCTGACATGTCTTCTTTATCGCTTCCATCTCCATCTGAGCTTGTGCGATTTCCTTAGTTTTCCTGTCCACAGCTTCTATCAGTCTGTTGGTCTCACTTTCTCCTTCCTCCTCCTTCTTCGTCTGCTCTTCTCTCCATCTGGCCTCCCTGGAGTCGACCTGTTGTTTCATACTTTCGATCTCAGCCTCCTTTTCTGTGACTCTTCTCTCCATTTCATTTAGGAGTTGTCGCCTCGTCTCCTCCATCTCTCTCTCTCTGTCTTGCAGTCGTTGCTCTGCCTCTTTCTTTTGGCTCAAGATGATTTCTCCTCTTTCTTCTTCTTTTCTTTGCAGGATTTCGTTGATGTCCTTCACGTGTTGCTGCAGTTTTTGTAGCACTTGTTCCTTTTCCTCTAGCTTCTGCTCCATTTGTCTTTTGTGATGTAGTCGATCTTTTTCTCTTTCTGTTTCAGCTTGTCGAAGACTTTGTTCAAGTTGTTTTAGTTGTTTTCTCATTTCCTCCTGCTCTTGTTCTTTTTCTTCAAGCGTTTGCTCCATTTTCTTTATGTAACTTAAATTATATTCTTCTTTTTCTTCCTTGTGATGTAGTTTTGTTTTCATTTCTTCAACATTTAGTTTTATCTCCTCAATTTCTTTTTCTTTTTCTTTCAGTCTTTGGTCGACTTCTTTTCCGTATTTTAAAAGCTCTTGTTGTCTTTCATCCTTCTCTTGCAGCATCTTGTTAAGTTCTTTGACATTCACTTTCATGTCTCCAATCTCCTTTTCCTTTTGGGCTACTCTTTCTTCCATCACTCTCTTGTAGCTTTCATTTTGCTTTTCACTTTCTCTCATGTGTTCTTGCGTTTGAAGTTTTAAT
Source organism: Macropodus opercularis (assembly GCA_030770545.1). NCBI lineage: Eukaryota > Metazoa > Chordata > Actinopteri > Anabantiformes > Osphronemidae > Macropodus > Macropodus opercularis. The sequence goes on along the minus strand of CM061090.1, from coordinate 14,214,869 downwards.
TCCTCTGTTAGCCTGTCTCTCTGCTGCAGTGTTTCCAGGATGTACCTCTCATTCTTTCCATTAATCATTTCTTTCTCTTTGTCGTGTTCTAGCCTCAGTTCTGTCATTTGGTCAACGTACTTTTGCTTTTGTTTTTCCATTTCTTCTGCAAACGCTTCTTTCATCTCTTCTATCATTCTGTGTCGTTCTTGTTCTATGGACCTTATGTTTTCTGTGAACTGTTGTTGGACCTTTTCTAAATGTTCCTCATGCAGTTTCCCTTTTCTGTCTATTTCTTCGTGGTGCTCAACCCTCCTCGCCTCCATCAGTTTTTCCATTTGTGCTACTTTTGCCAGTTCTTCCTGCTGCTGCAGTCTTAAAGCTGCCATCTCTTTTTCCTTCTCTTGCATCTTTACTGTAGCCGTTTCCTTGTCTTTTTCATTTTTTAACACTGTTTCTTGTATTTTGGTGAGATACTTTTGTTCCAATGCTGCTATTTTCCTCTGTTCTGCCTGCATTTGTTTGTCCATTTCTTTTTTCAGCGTTGAAATCTCCTTTTCTTTTTCTTCCTGTGTCTTCCTTATTTCGGTGACATGTTGTTTTTTAACACATTCTATCTCATCTGCCTTTTCTTTCAACACCTGATCCAGTCTTTCTTGCTGCTCAACTTTGATCGTCTCCATCCTTTTTTCAGTGTCACTGATTTTTCTCTTCATTTCTTCCTGGTGCTGCCATTTCATATCTTGAATCTCAGTGTTTTTCTCTTGTATCTTTCTCTCGATTTCTTTTTTATGTTGTGATTTCATTTCTTCGATTTTTCTCTCCGTATCTTTTTCATGTTGCTTTACAGTAGCAAGAGTTTGCAGTTTTTCCTCAGCAGCTTCACGTCTCACTTCTTGCTGCTCTTTGTCTTTTTCAAGCAGTTTTATTTCCATCTCTTTTTTCACCTTTTGTTCCATCTCTGCCATCTCCTGGTCCTTTTCTTTCTCTTTTCTCTGTAGAAGATCCTCAAAGTCTTTTTTGGTTTTCTCCATTTTTGCTTTTAAGGATTCAGAGTTTTCCATCCACTCTGCTTTCTCTTTCTTGAGCAGCTCTATAGTTTGTTTTAATTTCTCGAATTCCTCTCTCCACCGTAGTTTCTCTGCTCTGATGGCTTCCTCCCTTTGTTTCGTCTCATGGTCATTTTCTACACAAGCACATTCAAGGTCGAGCAGCTTTAGCTGCTGCTCATCATTCCTTTCTTTTAGTTCTTCAATCTCTCTGTCTTTGAGCTCCAGGCTGAGCATGGCTTCGTCCCTTTCTTTTTTACTTTGCTTTAGTGCTACATGGATCCTGTTATTTTCTACACTCAGATCCTGAAGTTCTCTCTCTTTCTCTTCTGTCAGCCATCTCATTCGCTCTTCTAGTTCTCCAAAGTCATTCTTCCTTTCACTGATCCGCTTGTCTTCATCCTCCTCTTCCTCTCGTTGGACATCTGCCTTCCCTGGTGACTTCACCTTCTTTTTCCTGTCAAAAAACCAGCGGATACTTTTCATCTCCCTGTCTCTCATGTTCTTCAACTCCACCTCTTGACGGAGGGCCTTATCTCCCATGTCTTTCAGGCGCTGGTTGAACTTTTCATTCCTTTGTTGGCTCAGAATCAGAACCTCCTGAACCAGACTAGAGAAGGCCTCACATCTGTTTCTTGATGCCATCTTTTCCACTTTCTCCAGCAGCTCTGTCACTTGTGTGGAGCCTCCATGTTGTCTCTTCACATCTACATTGCAGAAAACATGGCACCTGCCTCTGCACTTTTCCAGCAGCAGCTGCAGGTCCCTGCCACCACCCTGGATGTGCTGCTCAATGTCCACCCCCTCCCGAAGCTGATCCCCATGAGTGAACAGCAAGATTGTGTGTCTCCATACTCCATCTCCTAAAAGCTCCAGGTGTTCCCGAACATGTCCCACCCTCACCAGCGTGTCCACTCTCAGAGTTAGCAGGAGCGCATGGGGCCCTGGAGGACACATGGACACGCTTGCAGCAATCTCCCTCCTCACTCTCTCTGGTGTAGCACCTGCCACCCCTGCCTCCCAGCCTGGTGTGTCCACTACGGTCACCAGCCTCGTGGCCACCTCCGCTTGCTGGCGGGTGCACTCCTCTGTTACGGCTCCTGCCTGGAAGAAGTCCGTTTTGCTGAGAATAGTATTTCCAGCAGAGCTTTTTCCAGTTTCCCGCTCGCCCAGGAGAACCAGTCTGACCTCAGGTAAGCGTCTGGAAGCCTTGGAGAAGGACTGATGGGCATCTAGCTCTGAACCCTGAGGACAGTCGTCTGACACGGAGGAAAGCACTATTAGTGAAATAATATGTCAAAGCAACAAGACTTGATATCTTTAAAATTACTTGCTCAGAATAACATTGCATTTATGGTCACATTTGATGGAATAAATGAAACAATCGCACCATCATTTATAAAATCAATGGCTTGGGCTAAAAGGGCCTTCGAACATGTCATTCATTAAGGTCAGTACAATATAATATAAGCAGTACTGACCACATGTACACCTGGGGCATGTAACAAAGTTAAGATATTTTGAAACATGCTATGATTTATTAAAGTTGAAAAGTCTTAAAATTCAGATTAAGACGCAGAACTCACTCATTAGAGCAGCTTTGATGATCCCTCTCTGCATCTGTGTCTCCATCTGCCTCTGTTTCTTCCTCCTCTCCCTGGCCCTCCTCTTGGCATCTGCTTCCAGACCCAAGACAACATTATCCATCTCTAGATAACTTCCTCCGTCCCTCTTTCCTTCCACCATCTGCTCCACCTTCCTTATCAGCTCTTTAACTTGTGTCTCGTCCCCTTTATTCCGGTTGTTCAGAACATGGTATCTGTTCCCACACTTCTGGATCAGCGTCTGGAGTCCCGGGCCGCTCGACAGGATGCGTTGCTCCATGGACGACAGGCCCAGCTCGTCCCCTCTGGTGAACAGCAGCATGCTGTGCTCCCAGACGTCTTTTCCCAGTGGGTCCAGGTGTTCCTCTATCTCCTGGATGTATGTCCTTGTCACTGAAGCACAGGCGCGAACCACCAGTAGCACTGCGTGAGGTCCGGGGGGGCAAAGAGACACGCTCCGTAACGTTTCCCTCCGCACCCAGTTGGGGGTGCTGTTGAGTGGGTAGTACCACTCCCACCCAGGGGTGTCCACCACCGTGACCTTCCTCCCTGCCACATCAGCTCGTCTTTTCACACACTCCTCTGTGGGCTTCCCGCTCTCGAACCCGCCCACTCCTCCTAGGATGGTGTTGCCTGCCGCACTTTTCCCGGCTCCTTTCCTGCCCAGGAGGACCAGTCTAAGATCTGAGATGGCAGGAGGAAGTCTGTGGGAGGCAGCAGGGCTTGGGGCAGTCATGACGGCCTGCAGACTCTCATCTGTGAAGACATGGAGAAGTACTTCCTCAGTGCACCGTACTGGACAAGCTGAATGACACAAAACACAGATACGTGATGCAGAGTGACAGTTAGTCATCATCATCATTATACTTTAATTTATATTCCCATGATCTGTTTCTATATAAACGTCTGAACAAACAGTACAAACGTGTAGAACCTACTCTGCCTTAACCTTTACGTCGATGCATTTTTATCTGCTTATTTCAACGTTTTACAGCTTAAGAGAGACTAAAAGAGTTTAACTGTTCACTCACCGACACTGGCCTCTGTGTCTGCACTGCCGTTCTCTTCTGCCGTGTCCATCGCCTCGTCATCCGACTTTCTTCCTCTTGACCCTTTTCTTCCTCTTTTTGGTTCCTGTGTATCTTTTACAGGAAGCGTTTCTTCACCGTCATCGCGAAGCAGAACAGGAACAGCCTGGTTGCTAATTGATTCAAAATGAAGATTTGTGCTGCTGAACACACAAAGAGGAGACTTTCTGTGTCACGTGACACGCCTGTGGTTTTCGACATGACAGGAAGTGGAGAGCTGGCACGGCAGGCGCTTGTGACACGTTTATGTTCACTTGTGCACTTACAGAGCGTTGAACTGATGCTCACTACAGATGTAGCACGCAGACGGTTCGCTTCTGTGTGTACGTGAGCATGTTGGGTGTGTAGAGACGAGACAAACAAGCAGGCTGCGCGATGAGACCTGCAACGCTTGTTAGTGTGTGACGTCGTCTTGTGGTTAATGTGGGGCACTTCAGTTTCCTTCACCCTCGAGCAAAATGATACAGAGTTAACTCAGCCTTGTGGTAATGAGTTCGTGCCTCCAGTTCCTGTTGTACGTGTGCTTAAAAGAGCAACAACTGACACTAGCAAGGTTTACACTGTGCTTATTGATTGTGGTATCTTTCGGCTTTCGGTCACTTGATTGATTTCTTATTGATCATCTTGATGACATGCAAACTGAGGAGGCGCACAACCAGTAACTAGTCTTATCTAACCTCAAGTGGTCAAATGCTACTGTATGTGTATGGAAATCAAGTGAAATGATCAAAACCTCCAGACCAGCTACGACATGTAAATACACATACTTCATAGAAGAAAATGTACATGTAACATTATTAGTTATTTTATTCTGCAGTTCAACAATCTAGCATTTCTTTATCCCATGTACGTTATTACTGCATAGATCCTCAGTTTTCCACTGTATGATTCCTGTGAGTCATTTCTCCCTAAATCATGAATCACTAAGTCAACACCAAATACTAAACAGCGGCACAGCTACCGATGGATGAACGTCTCCACGACCATCCATCATTATCTGAAGTACAGCTACATTCAGTCTCTGAACAGACGCTGCAGTGTGCTTGGAGCCAGTATCCTGTCGTCATGCCTGCCGTCAGAGCTGCTCGCTGTCGCTGGACCCTGGCTGCATGTATGGTACAGCACGGCCTCATGTTCAGTCCAGTGAGAACCGCGAAAACATGCACACACATTAGCTCATGTCCTTGATGATTCACCCTTTCCTTGTGCAGCAGTTTATGTAAAGGTGTTTGTGGAAAAGCTTGAATCTGCCATGTTGATACGGCGCCATTCACCATGATGGGTGCCTTTTCTCGTGTGCTGCGTTCTGTAAATGTCTTGAATTCATTTCTGTTGGACTCCCTGCAGCAGCAGCAGCTGCAGCATCCACCCCATTACCATCCATCCACCATTAACACTGAAGCTCACACTTGTTTTATTAATGTAAAACGTAAAAATGTTGTGCTCCTGAATGAAGACTTTAAGTGGCAGTAGTGGAAGCTGTGCCGTGTTCCCTGTGTAATTTTATTCTGCACTAAAGCAAGCTGTAGTATGTTTAGCTTTGCTGCCACATCTGTAGCAGGCAGCTGTACACACAATACAGCCCTGACCATTAGGAGCACGCATCTGTCTGATTTACCACCCAGGAAAATTATGTTACTGTTTTTAATGCTCATGTTTCGAGTAGTACTGATGGAAATTCTTTCTCATGGTCACAGCAAACACATTCATCAAAAGGAAATGTAATCACAGAGAAAGTGTCCCCTGGGCTCCTCTGGAGAGGGACCTTTGGTTTTTTATTGTGTTTGGATTCACTTCTTGCTTTTTATTACCCTTCAATGTGGAAAAATTATGGGAGATTCTAAAGTGAAGGCAGAAAACTGAACGTATTAGTGGAAACATTAATAATAGAGCCACTGTTTTATTGGGGTACTTTTACTACAGTAGCCATGTTGTTTGTTAGTTGTGTTTTTGTTACCTGTTTGCTGCTGGTGTTGATGTTCTGCTTCAACACCTGGTCACTTTTCATCAGGAGGCACTGACCACTACAGGTGCTTTAGAGCCAGTTTTATCCGAGAGCATCCAGTTACTTATTATTTGATTCACAAACTGAATCTTAAAAATACTACAGTTTTATTCTTGAGTGAATAATCTGTGTATTTTAAAGTGAAGCTAATTGGACGAATAGTATAAGAGGCGATTTACAACAAACAAAAACAATCACATCAATCAAACGAACAAGAGAAGCAGCAGAGGACAAACAGCTGGACCACATCCCCGCTGCTGCAGTCCCCTGCCCAAGGAAATTATAACGCGGACCAAAACACACTTCAAATAAAAACACCACATTAGTAAATGTGCCACCACAAACCACCCCTCCATCAACACTGAGTGGACGTCCAGCACGTTTAGTACATCTGTGACCAAACAGAATTAAAACCCTAAAAGAAGCAGAAACTACATCAGACAAAATAATAATAACAAAGATAATATGTGGATCAACAATAATTAAACCAGCACGCTGAAATAGAAAGTGGGCTGCGAATCTGTCTGTGAACAAACAGGCCCTAAGATAAATATGGATAATGAGTAATAATAACAGTCGTACTAAAATACATCAAATACCTCCATCAAAAATAAAATTCCTGGCAAACCCATATGAAATTATAACTGTAACAAGACTAGTAATAATAATGTAATTAGACACATGGATGTCAACATGTGTTTAGTGGCTGATTTTCAACCTCGTTAAAGCTAAATTTAAAGCTAGCAATAATTATTTGTTTATTAAACCAATACAATCCTTCAGTGTTATTTTGTTTATTACATACTGTATGTTTTAAATTGCATTTGACACATCAGGCATTTTTCGTAAAACATTGCTCAGAACAATGTTTTAGATAAATAAATGGTTGGGTAAATGCTGAATGGTTGGATTTTCCTTGGTCATTTTATCACGTTATGTTTGCTTGTGCTGAATGAAAGCGTCAGAGCCACTCAGTTATCTGTCCCATCCAGCTGTTCCTTGTACAAAGATGGTAGATTCCACATCCTGTTGGTCTGAGCAGCTACACCCACAACAACCCTGCAGAGGTCCTGCACACACACACACACAGACACACACAGACACACTAACAGCTCTTACTTACTGCAAGGAATCATATATAAGCAGGAGCAGAAGACTCAGAAACGACAGCAGCAGACAGTCTCCAACCAACAGAGTCTTCTGAGGTGAGTCCACTCACACATACTTCACAAACACAAAGTTTATGCTTACGTTAGTAAAAGATCTGCTTTAGTGCGACGCTTTTATTGCGTCAGAGATCTTCGTTTTGTTCAGTTTTTAACACCCAGATGTTGGTATTGAATGAATTTGCGTAAGCATCTGAGACTCATTAGAGAAGTTTAGCAGTTCCTGTTATGAAGAAACAAAGAAACAAACAGACTCAGCATATCCACAGTGAACCAGTTAAACTACAGATTATTAGGTCATTTACTAACATAAACCTTCATTCTCTCTAAACAGACTGTTGTTACTGGTCAGATGTTGCATCTGATGAAGGCTGACTACAGTACATTAAATGCAACATGAAATAAATGGCCATGTAAAGATTTAGTGGGGCTAAAAACGTTGGTCATAGTTTACAATAGAGTCTGTCACACTAACACGAAATGTTTCAGTTCTGTGTCACACTTGAATCTAAAGCATGTGTTTAATCTGTTGCTTTTCTTCAAACTGTGCCTCAGGGCTGTGTCACTTTATGGCTCAGTTACTCAAACAGTTACTTGCACTGTTACAGCTTAGCTTTGAAACCTCTTAAAAGCAAGGCGGTAAATAAAATTAAAATCCAACAGTTAGAATACAGATGTTTAGAATTTAAATGAAGTAAGCAGACAATTAGTCAGCGTTTGTTAATCGATTAATTGTTTAGGTCACAATTTAAGCCAAAAATTTTCTGCTTTAAGTCTTTGATAGATGGAGAGAAACTAAATGTATTTATTCACTTTGAACAAAGCAAAAACATAGTAGTAGGATGAGTAGAACTACATACTGTGAAGACACATAACCTAATTGACCCCTGCGCTCAACAACTGACTTGTGCGTTTAAACTTAACTCACGGCTGAACACATCAAGTCACTGAAACAAAGACTCAGTGTGACTCAATAAATCCACAACACTTAGTGCACATACAGTACAGTACTGTGAAGCAGCTCTCAGGGAGGGGAACAAGCTGCCACTGCAGGTCAGAGAGACGTCAAGTCAGCGACACGATTAAATAAGGCAGGTTCAACCATTAAATGCACGACTGCTGCTTTCATGAGATGCTGTGCGTCCAGTCTGGGGTAACACCTGCCTGAGAGTAAAGCTCGGTGTTGCGTAACGTGGGCGTGTGCTGGATGAGGAGAGATGATGTCATGACTGAGCACAGTGAAAGCTCTGTTTTCACCTTCGCCGTCAATGGCACAGAGACACGGGAACCACCCACAGGCTGGGAAGGACAAACAGACGATGCCTCAGTGACACCAAGAGCTTCAGATTCTGCTCCCGTTGGTAAACCTCTGCCAGCGCAGATACTCCAGTCAAAGTAATTCCACTACTTGCCTCCATTAGTCTGTGTATGTGTGCTAGTAGATGTTTATTACAAAGTTTGTTGTGTCAGAGAACGTTTTCTTGATTAACGGCACACTGTCGGACCTCGTGACTCATTCAGTGAAAATGAACGAGTTATTCGTCAGTAACCACGAAAGCAGACAGTGTTTAGGGCATGAAAACAAATCACCAAACTCTAAAAGTATGTTTCTTCACCAGCATCGCAGTGACTGTAAACTCTCCCCCATGTCCAACCACAGAGACATGTGGAAGCCACATGACTAATAAAACTGTTGCATTTAAGGCATGTAGGGAGCTTTACAACCTGCAAAGCACTAGTGCTCAAGCAGATTTGAACTGAGATCCAAGGACAGAAAATGCATCCGATTAATACTGAAAGGAGAAAATACACACAAATGAAAAAAATGAAATCAAAACCCTTGTCTCTCTCCTTTTCCAGTCCTGCGACAGATCCCACACCTGAGCTCTCACCATGTCTGACCAGAGCGCAATCGCTACTCCTTCTGCTCCTCCCCCTGCTCCGTCCGGACCCCCTCCCAAGGTGACGAGTCGCGGACGCACCGCGGCTCCCATCGCCAACTCCAACTCTGACGCAGCAGACATCCCAGAGTTTGAGCCGTTCGGGTCGGTGGGCCCGAGAGGTCTTCCGCCTCTGACCGGTGAGCGAAGAGAAGTGTTTGAGGACATATGTGATTTAGTTTTAACCTTCAGTTCATGTAAGTGGATAAAATTCCCTGTTGAACAATGTTCAAACTCTAAGTCTGCCCCACTTATCAGTCTCGTGAATGTCAGAAGGGAAACAACTTATTTTTACCAATATGAGAGGAACAGCTGATTAGATAGACTACCCAACAATGACACGGTTGACACATGAGTGACGTCCGAACAGGATGAACTGTTGGCTTCCTGTAGCGTTTCCCTGCATTCTGAGAGATATCCAGATGTGACAGGGAGGCATAAATACAACGAGCGGAAGATTGTTGTAAATTAGAGTTGCCCCGCAAATAGACAGACGCAGACATGAGTGGCTGTAGGAGCTTTAACCCCAGACGCGAACCAGTGAAATGACATGCGGACGATGTTCTATCTGTCCATTTAGAGTATCTTGACATCTGGGACGTGGACATGATTAAGAAACCAGACGAGAGCAACAAGATCGCTCACCACACGGCCTTGTACCAGTCTGACTATCTCATTGTTCGCCGGGGGCAGGAGTTCCAGGTCAAGATCACCTTTAACCGTACATATAAACCTGACGAAGACAAGTTTGCTCTGGAGTTTGTCATTGGTGAGTCCAGCATTTAATTATATATACATATTGTCCATCCTACAAAAGACTTTGTTAAGCTGTTATCATTTACATGAGTCCACCAACGCTGTTTGGCTACAATCAAAAGCTTGCTCTATGTGGGATTTGTTGGGTTTAGTTGTGTAAGGTCTTAAAACCTTACTTGTAAAGTGCCTTGAGATAACTGATGTTGTGAATTGGCGCTATATAAATAAAGTTGAATTGAATTGAATTGAATTGTTCTCCCAGGCTCCAGCCCTCAGTTCAGCAAGGGCACCTATGTTCCTGTCTTCCCCAATAAGGAGCGTCAGAGCTCCTGGGACGGCCGCATCTCCAACACGTCAGATAACGTGATCACCATGTGCATCACTCCTGCAGCCAACTGCATTGTGGGAAAGTATCACATGTACATTGCCGTGTCGACGCCCTACGGCATCCGCAGGACCACGCGGGACAACTCCAGAGACCTCTACATCATTTTCAACCCCTGGGCGGCAGGTTTGTTGGTGCCCCATGACAAAAACTGTTTATTGCCGTTGTCTCTTGTTCTTTTATCACATCCACGTTATCGACTGTTGTCTCTCAGAGGACGCTGTGTTTCTGGATGATGAGGAGGAGAGGAAGGAGTGTGTGATGAATGAGATGGGCATCATCTATCACGGCGCCTATGATGACATCGCTGAGAGAAACTGGAACTATGGACAGGTAATCAGAGAAACCAGTTCCTGAGACTTGTGTACCAGTCCCAGCAGCTTTTATGAGACCAGTTTCATTTTGCTAGTTCAACTATGGAGTCCTGGATGCCTGTTTATTCATCCTGGACAAGTCGGGGATGCCCATAACTAACAGAGGAGACCCCGTCATAGTGACCAGACAGGCCTCTGCCATGGTAAGAATACATAAAAGGTTAAACCTGGATCTTACAATCGATATATTAATTCGCTATTCTAATGAGTGGACAGGTTTAGCTGAACATGGACGATCTAATATCTTTCTCTACTCAGCTGGACTCTCATGATGACGACGGGGTGCTGGTGGGGAGCTGGTCTGGGGACTACACCTATGGAGTGGCGCCCACTTCCTGGACTGGCAGCACCGACATCCTGCTGACCTACGCCAGCAGCAAGATGTCCGTGTGCTACGCTCAGTGCTGGGTCTATGCCGCCGTCTTCAACACCTGTGAGATAGAACTTAACACATCTACACTCTCCGACCTCTCATTACTTGTTTGCTCAGCGTCAGTCCAGACATTGACATGAAAGGTTTTGGCTCTGTGTTCCAGTCCTGCGGTGTCTGGGCATCCCGTCCCGGGTGGTCACCAACTATTACTCTGCCCACGACAACGATGGGAACCTGAAGACTGACATCATCTTGGATGAGAACGGCAGGGCGGATCGCAACCGCACCAAGGACTCCATCTGGTACAACAACTTCACATTACTCACAAACACCCTGATCTGTGGAAACGTGTTGTCCTGGTCACCAGAGGATGAATCCTAATCATTTTACACTGACATTTACAGTACAGGGTTTATCAAAAATGTAAATTACACCAGAAGGTAAATCTGAATGAATCAACATGTAGGTTTTCATGAATATCATTTCTTTATTTTAACATACTCAAATGCTAAGCACATTTCAAACGTTTGCCCTTGTTGAGGAACTACCACTGCTGGAACGAGTGCTACATGACCAGACCAGACCTGCCCCCTGGCTTCGGAGGCTGGCAGGTCGTTGATGCGACACCGCAGGAGACCAGTGATGGTGGGAAATGGCCACTGGTTTTATTGAAACTAATGATAGATTATGTTCCAGTTTCTTGGTGCTTTATATGTTTTCTGCCTAGAGTCAAGATAAACACTGAACTTTTATATTGAATATCCGTCTCCATTATCCATCAAGGCATGTACAGATGTGGTCCTGCTTCAGTACAAGCCATCAAACATGGCCAGATATGCTTCCCCTTCGATGCTCCCTTCGTGTTTGCCGAGGTGAGACCACATGCAGTTTGCTGAGAAAGCCCCTTGGCTTGGTCCTGTCCCGGTTCACAGGCTCACTGTCTTTCTCTTTACAGGTCAACAGTGATGTGGTGTTTTATTCTAGGAGCAAAGACGGGACCTTGCGGCCCGTCAAAGTCAACCGGACTCACGTAGGCCGCTTGATTCTGACCAAAACTCCAGGAGACGTTACCCGGCGAGACATCACGGATCAGTACAAGTTCCCAGAAGGTCAGTGAGCCAACATCAAACTACCAGGAGCCCACAGAAGAACACCCACAGTAACAACAACGTCGTCTGTGTTTGTGCAGATTTGGTGAACATGTCAGTGTAATCTGCTAAATCCACCCCCTTGTGCAGCTGAAAGAACAAACGTTGACGCTGACACTTTTAAATGGAAACACTCATGCATTGCAGGCAGCGCCGAGGAGCGAACCGTTCTGGAGAAGGCAGAGGACTATGGCTGCAAAAGAGACAAGTCCGAACTCCCCGTGGCCGACGTGGACCTGATCCTTCCCACTCTGGAGATCAGCCTGGGCGATGACTTTGAGCTGAGCCTGGAGTTTATAAACCGGAGCAACCAGAAGCGAACTGTGGACATGTACATCAGTGGGAGCGTGGTGTATTACACCGGCATCAGCAAACGTGAAGTCCTGTTCAAGAATCCCACAGTGAAAATCGATGCCAACACCAGTGAGCTGTAGTTCATCGACCAATGATCTTAATCGAATTAAGAAACACTAGTAGTCTTCAAACTATTGTAGATCTAAAAAGAAGATCGACTTTATTTGTGTTTAATAGGTGTTACAGAGGTGATAACGGTCCAGTCAAAGACCTACGTCAAGCATCTGGTGGAGCAGGCCAACCTTCATTTCATCGCTACTGGGAAGATCAAGGAGACTGGACACATTGTCTCTGCCATGAAAGTGGTCTCACTGCGCAACCCCAAACTCACCGTGGAGGTCTGACTGATGCTTGGCCGTCACTGACACGTCTGCACAGTTACAAGAAGTACCCTGTGATCGCGCTAATACGCATTGTGTGTACTTCAGGTGTCTGGCAAAGGCAAAGTCAGTGAAGAGATGGTGGCGACTGTGCAGTTCACAAACCCTTTCAGCTTCAACCTGGAAAACGTCTACATTCGCATGGAGGGACCTGGCCTCATGCTGCCCAAGGTTCAATATTACAGGTGAGCTCAGCACAAAGGAAACCACTTATTCATGTAATAATTAAAGGACTTGTCTTTAATATTCTGATAAATATGGTAAGTCATAAGTAATCAGAGGTCTACAGCTGCTTTTTATTCATAAATGAACCCTCACCAATATAAGTCCTGTCCTGCTGCTTTCAGTCTGGTCACAGCTGGCTCCTCCCTGACCTGGGCCGAGTATTTCACTCCGCAGAGAGCTGGGTTCACCAGGTTGTTCGCCACGTTGGACTGTCCTGCTGTCAGGCAGGTCTACGGCCAAGCGTCCTTCACCATCGAGCCCTGAGGGGATCGCTGCAGGACGTAGGCATCATGTAGCTCAGTTACAGGCTTATAACATACTGTAGGTTTACAGCTGTTTGTATAAGTATAGGGTGGCATCGTTTCCGTGGTGATAGTCTTAATTACAACATTAAAGGTAATAGTAAATTCAGTATAGTCTTAAAAATCATTATGACTTTTTGTTTGTTGAGAAGAGCTGGACATTTAAAAGGCATCTAAGTTAAAGATAAATCACCAAACTATACTCATATGATCTTTCTTATACAACTCTAACACTTGACTCTATAGGCAGCAACTCAAACACTGACGGTATGTAGGACAGAGGAAACAGGACCCTGATAAATGGAGAGAGTTCAGACTCACCTATGTTTGCTTTTTAAATTTGTGGTTATTAGGAGGCATAAACTGTCTCCCATTCTGTTCTGTTCTGTTTTGGATTTATTGGATTTAACATATCTGAACCTCCCTGCAGTTACCCTTAATTAATCTAGTGTCCACATTAAATCCTGTTTGGTTGATTGTTTCATTTACTGTACAAAACACAGATCTCTTACTACAATGTGCTCTCTCATTATCTTATCTACGGTATATTGAATACAGTATTTCCCATCTTTGACAATATGTTGCCTACTGCATGAATCTTAGTGAGAAAAATTCGATGCCATCTGGTTGTATTTGCTTCATTTTATACATTGTCCAAAATGTAATATTTACCACATGTATGCAAATTTGATTAAAGCTTAGATCAATATAGAATTTACTTTTGTTCTCTGTCTTAATAGCCAGAAACCTTGGGCAAGGTATGAACAAAAGGCAATAGTAAAAGAGTTTGTCTTGACCTCTGTGACCTTGTTGTGATTTAAACTAACTTCCCCCTTCAACTGAAACGTTGAGCAAATTTACCTGAAGCTCTGCACAAGGCGCAAACAAATAAACAAAATGGCAGCGTGTAACTGTGAATTCATCTTAATGTGCAGAGTGTGAACCAGTGACTCTTCCTGTTACCATCGTTTGAAGGTGATGAGGTAGTCTGGGTACGCCTGGCTGTCGTGGAACACAACATACATGCTGGGGTTGAACATGTTATCGACCAAACTGTCGTAGCGATCGTCTGGCTGCTGGTCGTTTCGAGGTGGAGGCACCTTCATGTTGTACTGGCCAACAGTGAAGGTTCCAGTCAGGACTCGAGCCACAAACATTAACTGAGACCCATCAGCAGCAGGTTTAGAGTAGGTGGGGTCGGATGAGTAGCTGGCGTCTACGGCGAAGTAGGTTCCATGACCAAAAGCAGTAGCTGAGAATAAGAGAAAACAGGAAGTTAACAACAAAAACAAGTAATAAATGATGCCTAGCACAACACAGAAAGGTGCTAAATACTCCACACACTACACCAGGTAGTACAGTACATGCAGCTTATGTGTCTCCTGACAAATTCTGGATTTCACTGCTCGTATGAAGGGGCATGGAAATTTAGCAGAAGCAACTAGTGACTGAACTCAGTCTGCAGATGTCACTGTTGTGCCATTTTTAATCAGATCCTACTCTACTGCTTCACTGTCTGATGCTTTTAGTCCCAGAGATCGTTACCATTTTGTCCAGCAAAGCTCCTGTTGAAGCCAGTTTTCATGATAGAGCTGAGGTTGTCCTGGCTTGTCCCGTGGTACAGAAGCTTTTCTCCTCCACCCTCCAGTCTGCTCTTATCAGAGATTTGCTTCTTATGTGCTTCATAGGCTCGACGCAGGTGGATGTTCTGCACACGCTCAATCTATGTAGCAGAAGATTAAATCAGTTTTTAATGTACATACTAATCATGCAAAATATATTTTGAAAGACACTCAAATCACTTAGGGGAGAGTATCATGAGTTAAATATTAAAATGTAACCCTACACAGCAATGCAAAATCCGTATTATTGTCTTATTATTATTTTGGACCTGCTGGAAAAAGAATTATTAAAAAATACATACAAAGTAAAATATAGCTGGACTAAACTATAGTACAACTGTAACTATAGTATAACTATTTTCAAGATGGAAACAGTTCAAATAATGAGTAACAAATCATTAAGTTAAATCTTGTAAAGTAAATGATCAGAACTAGTGAAAATGAACTCTGGCTAATAATACATGGGTATTATACTATTGACATTATTAGAGAGAGTTGTCCTAGAGGTTTGCTGAAATACATCTTAATTATCATTCATGGCCTGTAAATATAAGAAAGTGACGATGTCACAGGCCTGTCCTCCGACATGCTGCAGGCGCTTGTGGTTTTGTTTGCTTCCGTTCTCGTCTTGTTTTGTGACATCACTTCCTGCTTTGTTTCCTGGTTTGCTTAGCGTCATCACTCACACCTGTCTCATATCTAACCTGTTTTTCTGTTTATCTTTTTGTGCTGTTACTGTTGCCCAGGTTGTGTTATGTTTGAGTTGTAAGCTTAGCCCTTTACTTTGTGTGTGTGTGTGTGTGTGTGTGTGTGTAATGAGTGTGCTTCATGCCTACAGTTACCTTTGTTACAGTCTTGGTGGCTGTTCGTTTAAAGGCCTCTTTTACTACCTGGTACTCTGCAGAGGACGGATGCAGAGCAACCACCTTCATGGTCTCAGCAGTCGTCATGTTGTCCCAGTACAGAGGCAGAGTGAAGTCTGAAACAAGGGAGAAGAGACATTAATCAAAACCATCAGGTTCAATATTTCATTTGGATTATTAAAGCAAATCCGAAACCTCTTAAAAAGCAGTTATTGTTTTTTATATTTTGAATTAATTAATTTCTCAACCTACTCAATACTCTAGGATCTCAATTCAAACAATTATGAAGCATATTTATGTAAAAGAGGATTTCTTGAAGGTTAATTTTTTCTTATATTTACAATTACTTCCGTCTCTGATAATACTGTAATTGTTGTTGGTGTATGTACTCGTACCTGGACGATTCTCAAGTCGTTTCAGCTTCGTCTTTCGTCCAGTCTGTTGGTTTGTGGCCTCCATTGCCTGCAGGTCTACTCTCCATGAGTCGCCCTGTGCGTCCACTATCCCTCCTGATGTGTCGTGTTTTTCCAGGTCATAATTGGCTGTTTTGGGGAGTCTCTCCCAGTTTCCATTATGTCCAAGAATGCACCAAGCAACACGGGGGAACAAATCATCTTCATCCCTGACTCTCATTTCTCTTGTGCGGGAGCCCTGCATTAATTCATTCATTATCTTCTGCATCACCTTGCTGACCCCATCCTTCAACCCACTCACGGTTAGTCCCTGACCAGACTGGTCCCTCTGCACGTACAGACCCTGACTCTCCACCAGATGCTTCAGATCGTTTATGTCGTCTTGGGTGAGACTTTCCAGTTGCTCCTTGGTGAAGGTTTGTGTGGAGCACTGGGCCTGATAGAGATCGTTCAGCTTCGTCTTGGCAGTGCTGACAGTGTCTGTAGTAAGACCCAGGAAGTGGAAGACAGACTGTTGATTGGTTGAGCTGGTGCAGAGGATGCTGAGGTCTGCGCTGGCAAACAGGAGTTGTTGTTGATTTACATGACGCAGCTGAGGTGCAGACACTATAAAGTGGATCAGACACAATGTCTTATAACTAATAATTATAAAAAATTATAGCTGCTGCTAAGACTGCATGTCTCACTGTGACATTCACAAAGTCAGTTGTGTTCACAATGTTGCCTACAGTTTAGTTAGATGATGTCATGAAACCAGATCTCAGTCAGTAGTGACTGAACTAAAAATTCCTGTTTTGTGTCTGACATGTAATCTAACCACAACAAGGCTGCTGTTTGTCTGTGGCTACTGCTGTTAAACTGATACAACATTTAAATAGCAAATATGTATTTGAATTTCTCTTTGCAAGTCAACCAGAATGTTCTGTAGTTTACCTTGTCCTCCCGGGGTCATACTCAAACCAAGACGTCTAGAGACATCGTTGAAGCACTGTAAACAAAACGAACAGCATTAAACATGTCTAACATAAGAGATAACACATCAAATACATGAGTTGCTGTACAGGCATTAGTTAATGCAGTGTTTTTCAACCACGGTGCCTCCGAACAGTAGTGTGCTGTGGGAAATTATTCAGTTTCACCTTACTGGTCGTGTCTGTGCTGTCTAGTGCAGTGATTGTCAACCTGTGTCATGTGTTGTGGAACATGTGTCGTAACAAGCAAAGCAATGAAAGGATTCGACAGAGGACAGTTGAACGTCCCACTGCCACCAACACGGTTCATAGGACACAGTCACGCTTCGAGTGAAAGCAAACAAGGTGAACTGAAAGTTATCTTATCTAAGTTGTCTTTAAACTTTAAAACCAGACAAGACACCTGAGCTTCACAACAACAACACGGACTGTTTAGTTGAAACCCGTGAACAGACGGAGAAACAGGCAGCGTTACTTAGAAAAACCAACAAGACGAGTGAAAAAGTTCTTAATGCTCAGAAGAAGGAAAGAAAGAAATTCTTCTGTTAATTAAACTGAGACTAGATTTTCATTATTTGTTTCGTGGCATCTTTGTTTGGTGGTGTGCTGTGTGATTCTTCTGATGTAAAATATGTGCTGTGGGAAACACAACACTGAGTTAATACAATCAAGTCTCACCTCTTCCGTGTTAGCATAGCCAGGCTTAATGACAACATGGATGCTGGACAGAGACCCAGACGATGCAGATAATTGAAACTGTTGGATTTTCTCAGTCAGTAAATTAACAGCTTCTCTCAGTGGGTATTTTAAAACCCGTCCAGGGCCAATGACTGGAAAGGCAACTGAGCTCCAGCCCTGCTGCACACAGAGGTCCAAGCACGTCTTCAGCCCAGAACCAAGAGCCTGGAAAACAAACATCAGACATTTCATTAAAGCACAGACACAGTTTCAAAAAATATGAAAAAAGACGAACAGGGCTACAAAAAAATACACAAGCTAACAGTGTAAATTATTGCTGTTGTGAAATCATTGTACATGTGATGATCCATAAAGTGAAGAAAGAAACATGGTAGAGTATAGGAAAGACGAAATGAATGTGAGTTTTAAGATGACCACAGACGTTTGGAAGGTTAGTCCTTTAATTTAAATGTACGTTGTTTGTATCCTTTTCCTAAAATGTTAACTAACTGAGCTGACTGGTAATAATAAGAAACACAGAACTACATGTGTGCAAACAAAGCACTTTACTGTCTGACTACGGTACCACTAACAAAAGTATCTGTCAAACGCTGTCTTATGAACTGTGAAAGTGCCTTCATTGTCTTACCTGTGCACTCTGTCCTCTGACTCCATCCCACAGCAGACACTCAATGAAGAAGATCTTGGAGCAGCCCAGAGATGGAGGCGCATCCACCTGCAGGACGTCTCCAGGCTGGACTGTGCACTTTGATGCCATCAGGGCAAAGTTTATATGGATCATGTCTCCTGCTTTATCCAACAAACAATTACCAATTTCAGTAGAGGTCAGATATTTGTTGAACATGGGGGCCACCAACACATTCACCTGTAGAGTAGATAAATATTATGGAGTTGAATCTTTAATTACTACTTTGATAACTGATGTAAAGCAAAACAAACTAACATTCATCTCACCTTCTGATCTTCCAAACTGCCAAGCTTGATCTCCAGCCTTGCTCTGGGTGGTTGTGAGGATGTGAAGCTGGTGGTCCTGGAGCTGCTGATGCGTCGCGGTTTTGTTGTCACATGTGACGACTGTGCACTTTCCCCTTCCCTGATAACGACCTTACAGGCAGACTCCACCAGCTCCATGTTTGTTTTACCTTCTGCCTGGAAGAACCGCTGAGCTCCTGCTCCATCCATAACCAGTGTATCTGATATCAGCCTGGCTAGAGAGGTTCTCAGGTTTCTCTGAGCTTCCAGTACCAGACAACGAGGACCAGACACGAGCACATGAGGATGTGGAGCGTTTGAGGCTTTGAATGTCACTTCTGTCTGTTTCACCTCTGTTAAATCTAAGATTTTATCAAAACAGTCGACCAGCTCTGGAGATAGATCCATCACTTGTTGTGTCTCAACATGGTTCGTCTGGTAGTCATACAGAACCTCTTTCAGCTTGTTCACATTTTCACTGTATCCCACAAGTTGGACCTTAGTCACAGCAGTTCCACTTGTTCCTGGGATGAAGCTGGTCTCTACTCTTAACTCTCTACTGTTTGCATTGTTCTTGGCTTTGGTGAGGATTTCTTTCACTCTGTTTAGATCTGGAGGAACAGCTGCAGCTCCCTGAAGCTGCACAGTGTCCACTCTCAGGTCTCTTATTATTGCAGCTTCAGCTTCATCCAGAGCATCAGAGGACAAACTGAACAGAACCAGATCTGACCCCACTTCTAGGGAGACAGGATTTCTGAGGCTCTGTTGGAACCGACTCTGGTACTTGGAGATGACACCACTGGGTTTTATGAAGGTTATTAAATCTGTATGGAGGTTAATTCTCTTTTCTTTCACACGGTTCATTAGTTGATCAAGTGTTGCAGCTCCAGACTCGACGTCTTTGTTAGGCCCTTTCAACATGACTGTGGCATTTCCTATGTAGACTTCAACTTCTGGGTAAGTTGCAGACATTTCTCGTGTAAACTCTTCTTTTACCATTTCAAACCTCTTCTCCACAACCAGAATGTGCTTCCAGATTGTGACACTCTTTTCCAGGTAGGCAATCCTCTCATTTACATCCTCAACCTCTCCCACAACCACAGAGTAGCCAGCTTCTCTGTACACTGTGATATCTCCAGAGGCAAAGGACGGGTCTTGTTCTAAGACACTGATCTGCTTTGGGTCAAGCACATGATGGCAAACGTACTTGTCACTAAAATCAGTGGAAACCCGTTTCACCTGCATCTCCCATTTCTCTGCAGCACCAAAGCCTCTTCCAGGTCCTTTCTCTATGTCCCCTCTCACCACTGCCTCCTCCTGGTCAAAATTCAGCTCCACCGAGCAGCCGATAGCAGACAGTTGTTTCTGTAATGTTTTATATGCTTTGGCGTTGTCCCTCAGGTAATACAGGAGGTAAATGTCTAGATTCAAAGTCTTCTCAAGGCCTTTTGTGTTTGTTTTGGTGAATGTCTAAAAACACACAATACAACAACTTTATGTACAATAGTTACCACAGTAATCGTAAAACAAATTTGGAGACATCAAATAATTCATCATCATCTTCACTTTGACACCCAAAACATGTTTATCATCATGTTTTGGTTCCGATGATGACATCAGCTCACCTCTGTCGGCAGGTGATTAGGGGTCTGTGGTGAGGCGGTTCGGCTCACAGTCAGATGCAAATCTCCACTAGGAAGTGAGATGGTGTGAAACTTTCTCTTCAGAACCCTTTCCTGCACTACAAACAAGTTAAATGTCAAAAATACATAAACTACTTAAAGATTATTCTATTTTCCATTCTTCCTCCAAATGAGTCCTTACCTTCCTTTTCCTTGAAACAGATTTTACAGGTGTTGTCTCCAGTCATTTCAATTAATCCACACTCACCTCCCCCAGATTCCCGTTTTGTCTTAAAGTATCTTCTGATCCTTTCTTTTTCTCTGTCTGTCAGATCCTTGGCTTCAAAGAACAACGGATGTTGGAATTCATCCATTGTTACCAACATTCAATGTTTAAGCTAAAGAAAAATCACGGATTACAGCAGCTCTTCCCGGTTTTCACAAAACCGGTTTACTTTCACTTTCATTTACTCAGTGTTAGTTTGAAACTTGCCTTTGGGTGT
Source organism: Macropodus opercularis (assembly GCA_030770545.1). Lineage (NCBI taxonomy): Eukaryota > Metazoa > Chordata > Actinopteri > Anabantiformes > Osphronemidae > Macropodus > Macropodus opercularis. Next base: position 14,194,076 of record CM061090.1, on the reverse strand, counting down.
GGCGTTCTGTACTTCTACCTAAACAAGGTGCTGGCATGAACCTGACTCATTCACTGCAGCAAAACATTCAACATCTAAGTAAAACTAAATAACCCTTTATACCCCCTAAACTTTCTTCTGGCCTTCTTTTTTCTTATAGCAAACACACACACTGTACTGCACATGTGTACAAACTTCAAGTCCTGTCTTTTTGTTGTCAATAAAAAAGGAAAAAAGTAATGATTTAAAGCAGAAAAAGAAAACTAGTGGGCGGCAGAGACTCAGAGCTAGAGCTGTTGGCCACTGATCGGTGGTTCAGTTCCGGGCACGGTGAGAACTACAGTACGCATGTAGATTTCCTATGGTTATGTAGTCAGCAATAGTGATGGAAAGCAGAGCAGTGTACAAATGCTTCTAAACAGTCACACGTTCATTTTAAAACATTGCTTTGAACGTGAATATTATTAGCTTATCTAAACAAAACTCAGGCTGATCCCCAGTCAATGATTCTTGGGTGAGCTGGTCTCATTCACTCACAGTGAAGTAAAGAGATACTGTATGGACAGAGACAGAGCAAGTTCGTTGAGACATTCATTTAGAAATGTAACGTAATGTGTTCCACTCAAAGTAACTAGCGTGTGGTGTTTGTGTACTGCACGTTTTATCTCTCCTCTTTGAGAAGTGCACAGATTTCTCCTGCAGATGTCACCAAAGCGATAATTCAACCTTCGCAAACACAGCATAACATGGTGCCTCATGAGTGTGTGAATTTTAGAGAGGGGAGGCCATCTCATCATATTTACTTGATATTTAATTATTTACAACATGATACCTTATTAATTTATTAATAAGGTATCTCATCTTGTCTTGTCTTAATATTCAGAAACTTTACTTTCTGGTTTTTGTAGATACCAAAAGTAAAACATCTTAATTTTCACAGCAGTTACTCTTTTATCGAATTGAAGATTTGTCCAAAAGTCTTTTAGAAATTACTGCTCTTCTTATTGACGCATGCTAAGAACTGTAAAGCACAGCTTTATATTAGTGTATTTATCTGAACTTGCACACTATACGATATTGTATTTTATAATTTTTCTGTATATTTCATCTCTCCGTTGCCATCAGCTGAAGGTGATGAGGTAGTCTGGGTACGCCTGGCTGTCGTGGAACACAACATACATGCTGGGCTTCTTTAGTTTATCGACCAAACTGTCGTAGCGATCGTCTGGCTGCTGGTCGTTTCGAGGTGGAGGCACCTTCATGTTGCTGCGTCCAACAGTGTAGGTTCCAGTCAGGACTCGAGCCACAAACATTAACTGAGACCCATCAGCAGCAGGTTTAGAGTAGGTGGGGTTGGATGAGTAGCTGGCGTCTACGGCGAAGTAGGTTCCATGACCATAAACAGTGGCTGGGAAAAAGAGAAAAGGGGAAATTAAGAATTTCCTAATCTTAAATCATAATTCCTTCCAGTATTTAATGGTACAATTGCTATTCAATAGATTGGTAAACAACAGTAACATTGGTTAGACAGCGTTGGGGACAGAACGCATTGTTGTGTATGCAGTAGGATCTGCTTTGACTGTTGAATATAATACTTCAAACGTTTAAACACAAAGGAGAAAAAACAAGTAAGCATAAGCAATTATTTAATTTAGAGTCTATGAGTAAGTGGAGCAACGGATGAACTGGTGGATCACCTGATGTCTTTTGTGTCCAGAATCCCAGAGAAATTAATTTATCCTTAGTCCTTGATGTTACTGCACGTAAATATGAACATGATTGTATAAGTAACTACTAACAAGCAGCAGGTCATTATTGAAGTTTAGGCATAAAAGTGCAGGCAACCACAGTGAGTGATTGTTCTATTTTTGATACTGCTTCACTGTCTGATGCTTTTAGTCCCAGAGATCGTTACCATTTTGTCCAGCAAAGCTCCTGTTGAAGCCAGTTTTCATGATAGAGCTGAGGTTGTCCTGGCTTGTCCCGTGGTACAGAAGCTTTTCTCCTCCACCCTCCAGTCTGCTCTTATCAGAGATCTGCTTCTTCAGCGCTTCATAGGCTCGACGCAGGTGGATGTTCTGCACACGCTCAATCTAACAAGTGACAAGAAGAAAACAGTGACCTGCCAAACGCTGAGGGGAAGTAGATCATCTCATTTATAGCAGATCACCATGAGTCGAATGTCAAGTTCACTGGCACTGCCATGCAAATAATAATAGTAGAGAATTTTTGTTATTATCATCATTATTCCTGTGGACATACTGTATTTGAGGAATAATTATCTAGAAAGTTTCACAGTGGGATTAGCTGGTTAGTAAATGCAACCAGTTAATTATGGTTTGTCCATATGACCATACGATTATTACATTGTGGTGAATTAGAAAAATTAGAAGAGCCCAAACTTTAATCATTCTAGGATCACTTTTGAAGACACCACAGAATGGATGCATTTCTAAAAGTGACTTCACAACATAATAATTAGCAGAGTATCAGTAAAACCAATGATGTTTATTGCCTTTTCATTATTTTTTCCTCTACACGCTCATAGACCTTCAAGAAGATATAGAAGAAACTTGTTGTAAACAAATTCATTGTTGTGCTGATATTTTTTTTTAATATATTATAATATTACTATTAGCATTTATTATTACCTATGACAGAGTGACAGTGTGGCCTGTCTACAGGCATCTACTGTGAATATACTCTTAATGGTAAGTTACCTTTGTTACAGTCTTGGTGGCTGTTCGTTTAAAGGCCTCCTTTACTACCTGGTACTCTGCAGAGGACGGCTGCAGAGCAACCACCTTCATGGTCTCAGCAGTCGTCATGTTGTCCCAGTACAGAGGCAGAGTGAAGTCTGAAACAAGGAAGAAGAGACATTAATCAAAGTGGTAAGTGTTACAAATAAATAAACATCTGCACACACTGCAAACCACACAAAGAAAGTGATGGCCTCAAATGCAGACAACTTGAGAGGATGAGGGAAAGGCCTACAGTAGGCACAGCTCACGGAACAGAAAGCAATAGATTTACCGTTCTCTGGAAGTGTGATGTGATGATTTAAGCACATATACATTTTCTACAGTTACATTTTAGTAGTTTTTTCTCCTTATCTATTTTATAAACATCCTCTTATTGTACCTGGACGATTCTCAAGTCGTTTCAGCTTCGTCTTTCGTCCAGTCTGTTGGTTTGTGGCCTCCATTGCCTGCAGGTCTACTCTCCATGAGTCGCCCTGTGCGTCCACTATCCCTCCTGATGTGTCATTATTTTCCAGGTCATAATTGGCTGTTTTGGGGAGTCTCTCCCAGTTTCCATTATGTCTAAGAATGCACCAAGCAACACGAGGGAACAAATCATCTTCATCCCTGACTCTGACCTCTCTTATGAGGGAGCCCTGTTGAAACTCATTTACCATCTGCATCACCTTGCTGACCCCATCCTTCAACCCACTCACGGTTAGTCCCTGACCAGACTGGTCCCTCTGCACGTACAGACCCTGACTCTCCACCAGATGCTTCAGATCGTTTATGTCGTCTTGGGTGAGACTTTCCAGTTGCTCCTTGGTGAAGGTTTGTGTGGAGCACTGGGCCTGATAGAGATCGTTCAGCTTCGTCTTGGCAGTGCTGACAGTGTCTGTAGTAAGACCCAGGAAGTGGAAGACAGACTGTTGATTGGTTGAGCTGGTGCAGAGGATGCTGAGGTCTGCGCTGGCTGTTGGTTGTTGTTGCTGTTGTTGCTGGTGTACATGAGGCGGCTGAGGTGCTGAAAAAGTGGATGAAACACGTTTATCAACTAGTAGAAACTTCCAATAGTGTGATATAATTTGTAAACAATGTAATTTTTATTAAAGAATTGTCATCACTTGTGTTGATCACAGCAGTAGGAAACACATGCTTTGCTTTCTCTTTAAAGGCAAAAAAGTCATTGATGTTAATCAGGACGAGGCGAATGTTAGTGAGGCAGAAAAGGGGAGCGGATGAGGTGGCGGTTCTGATCCCTCGGAGGACGGCCTCTGCCACCGCACCAGGGTCCATCGCACCAGTTCCTACAAAAGCAGGTCAAACTTTGAAATGGACACTGACTCAATCAAACATCTGATGATTAGATCTGTGTAGAGTCTTATCCATTATTTACCAGCACAGATGGCAGGAATGGCCACAGATATTAATTCAAAGGTTTCGCAGTGCTCAATTATTTTACAGGCCAGTTGTTCAATGACACCTGCATCCTGTTGTTCATACACGTGTAAAATAGCATCACAGGGGAATAAGCCGGGATGTGTAACAACAATCTCTCCCTGGTTCACTTTTGCTACACAAAACACAACAAAGACAACATGAATAAGACAGTGAAGAAGTGTACTTTGCTTTAAAATATTTACTTTTTAAAAAGACCTACCTGATGTCAGTGTCTTACCTTTTTTCAATTCAGCCTCAACCTCTGGACCTGCTACAGTTAAGATATCGTTGCACACACTGCCAACTGAATGACGATAATATTAGGTAACAGTCTGTCATAATCATAGTTTATATTTAGCAGGTCATTTGCCATAGTGGTCTGGTCCTTCTATGAGTACTGATCTCAATTCAATTGACTGCATCACTGCATCTGATAACTGTTGAATTTGAAAATGTGTTCATAATTAAAGTTGTCTTGCGGGGGGCACCCTACGGGGCTACAGCAGCTCTCACCAACCCGTGTTAAAATGAACGAAGTCAGTGGTGTTCACTATGCCGTCTGTGGTCTCATTAGTGATGTCACCAAACACCAGCGTCAGGTTAACGCCACCTCCCACAGTCATGGAGATCTCATCAAGGTCAGTAGTGATTGACCTGAAAATTACTGAAAGGAAGTAAATCACCTTGATGCTTGTCTGACACTTAAACTGATGACAAGGCTGCTGTTTGTCTGAGGCTAATTAAATAAACTCAACGTTTGTCCCTAAACCTATTTTCCAGTTTACCTTGGCCTCCCTGAGGCGCATTTAAATGAAGGAGTCTGAAGACATCATGGTAGCACTGTAAATAAAAAGAACAGCATTACACATTTTATAGATGAGTCACACTTATCTATCTTACGTCATACGCAAAGGAACAGTCAGGTCTCACCACTTTTGTGTTTGCATAGTCAGGCTTAATGACAACATGGATGGTAGACAGAGACCCAGACGATGAAGATGAAGATGCAAACTGTTGAATGTTCTCAGTCAGTAAGTCGATGGCTTCTTTCAGTGGGTATTTTAAAACCAGTCCAGGTCCAGTGACTGAAAAGGCAACTGAACGCCAGCCCTGCTGCACACAGAGGTCCAAACACGTCTTCAGCCCAGAACCAAGAGCCTGGAAAACAATGTACAACACAAATAAAAAATGAAAGGAAAAAACAATTGTCAAAACCAACTAAATTGAGCAAAAGTGGCAATAGTTATGCCTTTGTCTTTAAAAATGACTCCTTCTATTACAACATTCATCACTTGAAAATAAGGATCATATACTGTTCTAATATGGAATCAAACTCTGGTGTTCTAGTGGGAAAGTCTCGTTCACCTTCATTCACTCCAAGCTCATCCTGTCTTACCTGTGCACTCTGTCCTCTGACTCCATCCCACCGCAGACACTCAATGAAGAAGATCTTGGAGCAGCCCAGAGATGGAGGCGCATCCACCTGCAGGACGTCTCCAGGCTGGACTGTGCACTTTGCTGCCGTCAGGTCAAAGGCTTTTCTGATCATGTCTCCTGCTTTTTTTGACAGACATTGGTTGATTTCAGTAGAAGTCAGCTTTCTGTTGAGCATCAGATCCACTTTCACATCCACCTGTGGAAAACATGTGATCATAACAAAAGCCATCCATCAATTTAAAACAGAAAAACTCTAATACAAAGGTTCTCACCTTCTGATCTTCTAAACTGCCAAGTCTGATCTCCAGGTTTATCTTGGGTGTTTGTAAGGATGTTAAACCACTGGAGCTGCTGACGATTGGTTGTTCTGTCGTCACATTCTGCGAGTGAACACTTTTCCCTTCCCTGATAACGACCTTACAGGCAGACTCCACCAGCTCCACGTTTGTTTTACCTTCTGCCTGGAAGAACCGCTGAGCTCCTGCTCCATCCAGAACCAGTGTGTCTGATATCAGCCTGGCTAGAGAGGTTCTCAGGTTTCTCTGAGCTTCCAGTACCAGACAACGAGGACCAGACACGAGCACATGAGGATGTGGAGCGTTTGAGGCTTTGAATGTCACTTCTGTCTGTTTCACCTCTGTTAAATCTAAGATTTTATCAAAACAGTCGACCAGCTCTGGAGATAGATCCATCACTTGTTGTGTTCCAATATAGTTCGTCTGGTAGTCATGCAGAACCTCTTTCAGCTTGTTCACACTTTCCCTGTAGCCCACAAGTTGGACCTTAGTCACAGCCATTTCTGGGATGAAGCTGGTCTCTACTCGTACCCCTTGACAGTTTTCTTCATTCTTGGCTTTGGTGAGGATTTCTTTCCCTCTGTCTAGATCTGGAGGAACAGCTGCAGCTCCCTGAAGCTGCACAGTGTCCACTCTCAGGTCTCTTATTATTGCAGCTTCAGCTTCATCCAGAGCATCAGAGGACAAACTGGACAGAACCAGATCGGACCCCACTTCTAGGGAGACAGGATTTCTGAGGCTCTGTTGGAACCGACTCTGGTACTTGGAGATGGCATGACTGGATTTTATAAAAGTTATTAACTCTCTTTGGAGGGTAACAGTTTTCTTCATTACTTTGTTCATCAATTCATCAAGTGTTCTTGCTGCAGAGAAGACCTCTTTGTCAGGTCCTTCCAAAATGATCATATTATTACTAATGCAGATTTTAACGTTTGGGTAACTTGCATGCCTTTCTCGGGTAAACTCTTCCTCCACAAGTTTGAATGTCTTCTCCTCAACTGGGACGACCTTCCGGATTGGCACAGTCTTTTCGAAATGGATTAGGAAATGGTTAGGAAACATTTTATTTATGGCTCCATCATCCATCCATCCATAAGTACCTCTGACATTATTGATTTTGTTTTAAAATCATCTTAAGAACATAAACTTTGACACCACTTTGATTAGCATCTTTTTTATTGTACTTAAAGTCAAACTGGTCTGACAGGTTTCTGTTTGCATATTTACAAACATCGTAGACGAGCTTTCTAAATGACATCATCTCACCTGTTTTGAATCATAAAGGGTCTGTGGCGAACTGTTTGGCCTCACAGATAAATATAGTTTTCCACTCGAAACTGTTACATGATGGTCTTTTTTCTGCAAAACCCTTTCCTGGTCTATAAACAAGTTCAAAGTCACAAAAAAGTTAACACTGTGTCACATATTCTGTATATAATTTTACATCTGGGAGATTTCTTACCTTCTTTTTTCTTGAAACTGATTTTGTAGGTGTTGCCTCCAGTTGTTTCAATGTTTCCGCACTTACCGCCCCCAGATTCTTGTCTTTTTTGAAAGTGCTTCCTCAACTTTTTCTTGTCTTTGTCTGTCAAGTTGTTGGCTTCAAAGAACAATGGATATTGGTATTTATCCATTTGAACCTAGTATTAACGTTCTATACACATTTAATCAGGCTAAGGCTGTTGGAGGGACTGTTTCTCACTCACGGTGCTGTCCTATAATGCACCACAGTCGTAAAACTCTTCCTCCTCCTCCTTCACTGCACTTACTCTAACTTTCCCGTATGGGGGTCAGATGAATCATCAGCATCACATGCCAAGTATTGTTGTTGTTTGTGTGTAAACTGGGGATTCCTACAAAACAGGGTGTGTACTGTACAGTAACTGACTGACTGATATGCAGCGAATGCTTCCCATCTTCAAGAACCAGTTTCAAGCTATGGCATCTAACTTTTAGTTTCACTTTTATTTTTCAGGGCTTGCTCTAACACTGCATTACAGAGTCATAGAGAATGTTGTGGCCCATAACAGATATAACAGATAAATATTAGGTATTTTCATATTTCAGTTCTATGTCACTATCCTTGTGACATATACTGTACCTTTCTCAGACTCATCATGTTGTTGTGAATATGTATATGTGTATATGTACAGCCATGTAGAATATATATTCAGAGAGCTGAGCTGACACTTAAAATACAATAAAACCTCTTTACACAAGTGTTTGAGAGGCTGTTTAAAGCCAAAGAAATAAACATGACAGGAGGGTTTTATGATTTTACTTCAGAAGTTGCAGGAAAGGAACCTATTTACATTTCAAGTCTGAGAGCTGTCCAGTGGAGAGTTTGCTCTAACGGTTACTGGATTAACTGTAGTTTGGAAGATGTAAAAGTGAACGACTAAACCTTCCCAACTGGATCAGCCAGTGTGGCTGGACAATCTGCATTTCATTGCACACATGAGGTCACATCCTCAGAGTCTTCGGGAATAAGGACGCACCGCTCTCCAGATGCTGGAGGAGGTTTTAGCGTTTGACAGCAAGATGACGTATTTAGCATAGCACAGCAGGAGAGACGTGGTTATTCTGGATTTCCTGGTCTTAGCATTAGCAGGCAGGTCTGTAGAACATGGTAACAATGAACATGCTCATTCCCGAAACAAAGATAACTGGCAGACTGGCAGGGCACGTAGTCAGGTCATTAGGAAGGGAAACGTCTTTGTGTAAAGCAGATACATAATCTGGCAGCTCTGTGGGAGGAGCTAAAGCAAACATAAGACCGACTCGAACAACAGGACAAGTTCATGATAATTAGTACGTTTATAATTAGTCACTTTAAACAAAGAAACTCTGAGAGAACTTTCTGTTTGTATCCAGCCTAGTGATGGGCAGAAAGGAAACGTTGTGTCGAACGCGTCTAACCAGTGACACTTTCGCTGTGAAATATTGCTTCTTGTCACACCTTAAACTAAATACAGTCAGTTCCCAGATAGTTAATCCCTGATTATAGTTAACCTGTATAGTATGTCCATTGCATATCCATCTGTAAATATCATCCATATTTTCTTCTGTATCTGTATTATATCTGTATCCTGCACTTGCTGCTTATCGCGCTTCTGGTTAGACCTAAACTGCATTTCGTTGCCTTGTACTTTTACATGTGAAATGAATCTGATTTAATCTAATTTGTTCAAAAACCTTTAATCCTCATTTTGATTTATCTATTTAAACTAGCCTTTCAACATTTTGCAATATACTGAAATGTCTCCGTTGCCATCAGCTGAAGGTGATGAGGTAGTCTGGGTACGCCTGGCTGTCGTGGAACACAACATACATGCTGGGGTTGTTTAGTTTATCGACCAAACTGTCGTAGCGATCGTCTGGCTGCTGGTTGTTTCGAGGTGGAGGCACCTTCATGTCACGACGGCCAACAGTGAAGGTTCCAGTCAGGACTCGAGCCACAAACATTAACTGAGACCCATCAGCAGCAGGTTTAGAGTAGGTGGGGTTGGATGAGTAGCTGGCGTCTACGGCGAAGTAGGTTCCATGACCATAAACAGTGGCTAAAATGAAAAGAAAACAGAGAGTTGACAGTGCTGTGGTGTACATATGCCTAAATAACAATAACCTCGGAAGGTTACTTATCACTTGTTGTGAAAACTATTTCATGCGACTTTAGGGTTATGTTTGGTAAATGACCACTTCCTGCTTATGATACATACCTGTCATAAGGATGTTGTATAAAACTAAGTTTGGATGCTGAAAGATTTCATACAATACACTTTCCTACAAAATGTTCCTCTATTTAAACTTCCCCTAATCTAAAACAGCAAAAAGTGAAAGTGAAACTACAGTGAGTGAACTCGGTCTCTGGATGTGAATGTTGGGCTATTTTCACAGAGATCGTTACCATTTTGTCCAGCAAAGCTCCTGTTGAAGCCAGTTTTCATGATAGAGCTGAGGTTGTCCTGGCTTGTCCCGTGGTACAGAAGCTTTTCTCCTCCACCCTCCAGTCTGCTCTTATCAGAGATCTGCTTCTTCAGTGCTTCATAGGCTCGACGCAGGTGGATGTTCTGCACACGCTCAATCTATGTAGCAGAAGATTACGACATAAAAAAATGCCATTCAAACATTATTTAAATGGGTAAGTGTTCGTAACCTATGTAATGTATAGAGTTAATGCTAATGAACATCTTGTACAACGATTATAATTTCCAGTTAAGCCAAAACTATTTTTGAAGATGAGTCTTTATGTTCTTATTTCTGGTTTGATGTATTTCTGGAAGTGTTACCTTTGTTACAGTCTTGGTGACTGTTCGTTTAAAGGCCTCTTTTACTACCTGGTACTCTGCAGAGGACGGATGCAGAGCAACCACCTTCATGGTCTCAGCAGTCGTCATGTTGTCCCAGTACAGAGGCAGAGTGAAGTCTGAAACAAGGAAGAATTATGTCCAGTGTGTGTTTATGGTTAGTCTCAACCAAAGATGTGCTTCTTGTTAATTCATGGTGTATTCATATAAGAAATACTTTTAGAAACTATGGTAAAATACCGTCAATCAGCAACAATATATAACCATCCTTCACATCTATTTTATAAACATCCTCTTATTGTACCTGGACGATTCTCAAGTCGTTTCAGCTTCGTCTTTCGTCCAGTCTGTTGGTTTGTGGCCTCCATTGCCTGCAGGTCTACTCTCCATGAGTCGCCCTGTGCGTCCACTATCCCTCCTGATGTGTCATTATTTTCCAGGTCATAATTGGCTGTTTTGGGGAGTCTCTCCCAGTTTCCATTATGTCCAAGAATGCACCAAGCAACACGGGGGAACAAATCATCTTCATCCCTGACTCTGACCTCTCTTATGAGGGAGCCCTGTTGAAACTCATTTACCATCTGCATCACCTTGCTGACCCCATCCTTCAACCCACTCACGGTTAGTCCCTGACCAGACTGGTCTCTCTGCACGTACAGACCCTGACTCTCCACCAGATGCTTCAGATCGTTTATGTCGTCTTGGGTGAGACTTTCCAGTTGCTCCTTGGTGAAGGTTTGTGTGGAGCACTGGGCCTGATAGAGATCGTTCAGCTTCGTCTTGGCAGTGCTGACAGTGTCTGTAGTAAGACCCAGGAAGTGGAAGACAGACTGTTGATTGGTTGAGCTGGTGCAGAGGATGCTGAGGTCTGCGCTGGCTGTTGGTTGTTGTTGCTGTTGTTGCTGGTGTACATGAGGCGGCTGAGGTGCAGGTACTGTGAAATGGATCAAACACATTTATCAACCAATGACAGCATCTAATAAGAGTTTTATAAAAATAAAAAATAGTTTTTTGAATTGTCATCACCTGTGTTGATCACAGCAGTAGGAAACACATGCTTTGCTTTCTCTTTAAAGGCAAAAAAGACGTTGCTCTTAAACAGCACAAGGCGGATGTCAGTGAGGCAGAGAAGGGGAGCGGAGGAGGTGGCGGTTCTGATCCCTCGGAGGATGGCCTCTGCCACCGCACCAGGGTCCATTTCACCAGCGCCTGCAAAAAGCAGTTTAAATGTGTATTCGGCAGATTCGACACGGACGCTGATTAAATGCATCTGTGTAGAGTCTTATCCAGTATTTACCAGCACAGATGGCAGGAATGGCCACAGATTTTAATTTAGTAGTTTCGCAATGTTGAATTATTTTATAGACCAGTTGTTCAATGACACCTGCATCCCGTTGACCACACACGTGTAAAATAGCTTTACAGGGGAATGAGCCGGGTTGTGTAACAACAACCTCTCCCTGGTTCACTTTTGCTGCACAAAACACAACAAAGACAACATGAATAAGACAGTGAAGAAGTGTCCTTATCCTGAAAATGACTTGATTGTTTTCTCACCTCCTTTTAGTTGAGCCTCAATCGCTGAACCAGCTACAGTTAAGATGTCCTTGCACACACCATCTATTGAATAAAGAGGATATTAGGTAGCAATAACAAGCTAACAATTAGTGTGGGTGAAAACCATCACCATGGAAGCAAGTTCAAATTTAGCAGGTAATGTTTACTGTGTTGGTTTGGTCTTGTGAGCACTACACAGATACAGCAGCAGCTCTCTTGGATATATGTGCCTATAATACTTCTATCTAGTTAGTGTCTGTAACAAAGTTATGAGCTGCAGCTTCAACATGGTCCACATGTACCCACTGTATGGGAACATCCAGCCTGTAGAGTATGTTTGGCTACAGCAACTCCTCACCTACCGTTATGGAAATTCACAAAGTCAGTCGTGTTCACTATGCCGTCTGTGGTCTCATTAGTGATGTCACCAAACACCAGCGTCAGGTTAACGCCACCTCCCACAGTCATGGAGATCTCATCAAGGTCAGTAGTGATTGACCTGAAAATTACTGAGAGGAAGAAAATCACCTTGATGCTTGTCTGGCACTTAAACTGATGACAAGGCTGCTGTTTGTCTGAGGCTAATTAAATTGTTACAACATTTAAATGTAAAATTTACTGATTTATAAAGCTGGTCAGACCAGTTCTCCCCTTTACCTTGACCTCCCTGGGTCATATTTAAACTGAGGAGTCTGTAGACATCATGGTAGCACTGTAAATAAGAAGAACAGCAAAACTCTTTATAATAAGTTGCACATGCATTTTAGTTACATTAGTGAGTCCTCACCTCTTCCGTGTTAGCATAGCCAGGCTTAATGACAACATGGATGCTGGACAGAGACCCAGACGATGCAGATAATTGAAACTGTTGGATTTTCTCAGTCAGTAAATTAACAGCTTCTCTCAGTGGGTATTTTAAAACCCGTCCAGGGCCAATGACTGGAAAGGCAACTGAGCTCCAGCCCTGCTGCACACAGAGGTCCAAGCACGTCTTCAGCCCAGAACCAAGAGCCTGGAAAACAAACATCAGACATTTCATTAAAGCACAGACACATTTCAACAAATACAGACTGTGTAATGTTAAACAATTAAATTAAAAGTTTTAAACGGAGTAAAAATGTATAGCAGGCTTAAATAAGATAAATATGTTAATGATAGGTGAGAATGCTTTACTAATTATACAAACATCTAATAATAACAATAGTAATCATACCGGATAACTTTTAATCCAGAAATGTAAGTCATTTTGCATTTGAAATTACAGCTTTAAAAGGAACAAGAATTGACAATAAGTTTAGATTTTACCAGACGAATACAGCTTAAATTTGAAGTAACTTTGCCCTCACCAGTAATACTTTCTAAAACTGGGTATTTTGTCTTACCTGTGCACTCTGTCCTCTGACTCCATCCCACAGCAGACACTCAATGAAGAAGATCTTGGCGCAGCCCAGAGATGGAGGCGCATCCACCTGCAGGACGTTTCCAGGCTGGACTGTGCACTTTGAAGCCATCAGGTCAAAGTTTCTTTTGATTGTATGCCCTGCTTTACCCAACAAACATTTGCCAATTTCAGTAGAAGTTAGATTCTTGTTGAGCATGGGAACCACCAACACGTTCACCTGTACAAATAAAGTAAAGTATTATTAATGTTAGTTTTTTTGTCGCTATTCACTAGTTGATTTTAATTGAAATAAATTGAAATGATCTCACCTTCTGATCTTCTAAACTACCAATCTTGATCTCCAGCCTTGTTCTGGGTGGTTGTGAGGATGTGAAGCTGGTGGTCCTGATGCGTCGCAGTTTTGTTGTCACATGTGACGACTGTGCACTTTTCCCTTCCCTGATAACGACCTTACAGGCAGACTCCACCAGCTCCATGTTTGTTTTACCTTCTGTCTGGAAGAACCGCTGAGCTCCTGCTCCATCCAGAACCAGTGTGTCTGATATCAGCCTGGCTAGAGAGGTTCTCAGGTTTCTCTGCGCATCCAGTACCAGACAACGAGGACCAGACATGAGCAGACAAGGATGTGGAAAATGTGAGACTTTCAGTGTCACTTCTGTCTGTTTCATCCCAACTAGATCTAAGATTTTATCAAAACAGTCGACCAGCTCTGGAGATAGATCCATCACTTGTTGTGTCTCAACATGGTTCGTCTGGTAGTCATTCAAAACCTCTTTCAGCTGGTTCACATTTTCGCTGTATCCCACAAGTTGGACCTTAGTCACAGCAGTTCCACTTGTTCCTGGGATGAAGCTGGTCTCTACTCTTAACTCTCTACTGTTTGCATTGTTCTTGGCTTTGGTGATGATCTCTTTCACTCTGTCTAGATCTGGAGGAACAGCTGCAGCTCCCTGAAGCTGCACAGTGTCCACTCTCAGGTCTCTTATTATTGCAGCTTCAGCTTCATCCAGAGCATCAGAGGACAAACTGGACAGAACCAGATCTGACCCCACTTCTAGGGAGACAGGATTTCTGAGGCTCTGTTGGAACCGACTCTGGTACTTGGAGATGACACCACTCTTTTCTTTTATGAAGGTTATTAACGCTAGAGGGACATTCATTCTCTTTACCTTTACTTGGTTGACTAGCTCATCGAGTCTTTTTGCTCCAGACTGGACTTCCTTCTCAGGTCCTTCCAAAGTGACCACATTACTTATGAGGACTTTAACTTCCGGGTAAGTTGCAGACATTTCTCGAGTAAACTCTTCTTTTACCAGTTTGAACTTTTTCTCTACTACTGGCACGTCCCTCCGGATTGTCACACTCTTTTCCAGGTAGGCAATCCTCTCATTTACAGGCCCAACCTCTCCCACAACCACAGAGTAGCCAGTCTCTCTGTACACTGTGATATCACTAGAGGCAAAGGACGGGTCCTGTTGTAGGACTCTGATCTGCTTTGGGTCAAGCACATGATGGCAAACATAGTTGTCACTAAGTCCAATGAACACCTGGTCCACCTGCATCTCCCATTTCTCTGCAGCACCAAAACCTCTTCCAGGTCCTTTCTCTATGTCCCCTCTCACCACTGCCTCCTCCTGGTCAAAATTCAGCTCCACCGAGCAGCCGATAGCAGACAGTTGTTTCTGTAATGTTTTGTATGCGGTAACGTTGTCCCTCAGGTAATACAGGAGGTAAATGTCTAGATTCAAAGTCTTCTCAAGACCTTTTGTGTTTGTTTTGGTGAAAGTCTGAAAAAGAAAAACACATAAAGTCTATCATTTATATTGTCATCATGTAAAACAGATGACTATTTGATTTATGTCAGTTATACAGTTGATAAACAAACCTCCAGTTTTACAATGATCAGTTCTTTGAGATACAAAACCTTTTGAACATCAGAATTAGATTCTGCTTGAAAGCAAACTGGCCTGGTCAGAACATTTGTCTCTGACATTTCTGTGTGTATTGTCAGGAACATGTCAGCCAAGATTTCTACAGAACCTCAGCTCACCTGTGTCGACAGCTGATCAGGGGTCTGAGGTGAAGTGGTTCTGCTCACAGTCAGATGTAGTTCTCTACTGGGAAGTGGGACAGTGTGCTCTTTTCTCTGCAAAGCCCCTTCCTGGTCTGTAACAATGTCAAAGCACAACAAACTTGTAATATGTATATAACAATGTAAATTTCAAACCTGCAATATATATAATTATATCTATGATTTCACAACAAATTTATTTCTTACCTTCTTTATTCTTGAAACATATTTTATAGGCGTCTCCAGTCGTTTCAATCAGTCCACACTCGCCTCCCCCAGACTCGCGTCTTTTTTGAAAGTATCTCCTGATCTTTACCTTCTCTTTTTCGGTCAAATCTTTGGCTTCAAAGAACAATGGATGTGGGTATTCCTCCATTTTCACCAAATGTTCTAGTGGAAGGAAGACTTACGGCCAGGACACCCTTCTGCGTGTTGTTTTTGTGGAAGTGGTTTACTTTTGCTTTCACTTCTACTCAGTCTGCTCCACCCTTACCTACAATAATATATAAATAAACATGATTATATAATAATAATAACAATAACAATAATATTTTTTAATTCTATCTCAAATTTTATGGGGAGCTAATGAAGAGATATTATAGTCTGTTAATCCCAGTCAGAACTATCACTGCAGGATTTTTAATGAGTTACGGTAAAATAAGATAAGAAAAGAAAAGATAATTCTTTGTTGATACCACGTTGGGGAAATTCATTTATTACAGCAGCTTCAGATAATAGATTGCAAGATTTTTACTATATTTACAGTATTTACAAGGTATTATGCTTTCAGGTCGTCTGACGTTGTGAATCCAACTCAGTCTGCATCTTTATGGAGAGTGAAGTGTTATCAGAAACACAGGTAAATGTAGAAGAAAGCGTTTTCTAAATACAACAGTCACTATAACATTCACTTGTTATATCAAAATGGTCTTGCAAGCATATCTGCAACTAAATCTGTGTCTTCTCCTCCTTCAAGCATTGTGCGTTAAAAGCTAGTAAATCTGTCTGATATTTGATATTTCTGTTTGATAGTGCTGCCTCCTCTCAGCGAGTACATGTCACGTTCAACATGAGACGTCATCTCAACAAAATGCAGAACTTTCTACATTGTTTTCAACTTTTTAACACATCTTTAACACACTTTTATTTATTTTACTGATTCTGTGTGAAAAGACAACTTGATTCTTGTTACAGTGAAGTTTGAAGGTGATGAGGTTGTCGCCTGGTTATCATGGAACACAACATACATGCCTCTGGCTGCTGGTCGTTACGAGGTGGAGGCATCATCACTTAGATAAATGTTTATTATCCTATTAAAAACAGGTGAAATGTTAATGAACAACAAGCGATTATCTTTCTGCTCCGAAAGTGTTTCCATCTTACATTACACAGAGACCGTTACAGTATAATACAATCATGCTCTTTTGTTTCCATTTAGACGACATTGATTCTTACCATTTTTTCCAGAAAAGCTCCTGTTGAACCCAGTTTTCATGATGGAGCCACAGTTGTCCTGGGTTGTTCCGTGGTACAGAAGCTTTTCACCTGCTCCACGCTGCAGTTTATTTTTATTAGGCAGGTTCTTCTTCTGTGCTTCATAGGCACGAAGCAGGGAAACGTTCTGCAGGCGCCCCAGCTAACAACATAGACAAAAAAGGCTCAGCTAAAAAATCCTACCAGAGGACAGTTTATTATAGTGTTTGATACTGTATATGTATGACCATACAGTGATACACTCACACATATTTATCTGATAGATTTCATAACCTATTAACGATGTGCAGTCTTGAAAAGTTCGTCAGCGTACAGTATATGAAACGCACGGTAAACGGTAAGAAAATGTGTCAGATAGTTTAAAGACAGTTGCATGTTTCTCCTAGAGAAAAGCAGTTAATCACCTTTATTATCGTCTTGTCTCCTATTACTATTGCAAGAGCATCGTCCAGGGCAGCAAGGACAAACCAGACACAACCAGATTTGATCCCACGTCTAGAGAAATCGAATTTCCTAAGCGACGCCGGAAACGAGGCCGGTACTTAGAGATGGTGCCACTTGATTTTATGAAGGTGAGTAAATCTGAAGGGAGGCTAAGTCTCTTTTCCATTATTTTGTTCATGTTTTCAAGTCTTGCAGCTCTTGGGCGTCCTTGTCTGGTCCTTACAGCTTTACTTTGGAGGATTGTAACTTGCTAATGTGCATGTACTTCATCTGTCGTACTTCTCTTGTTTTCACAGGAAGTCAAGGTTGACAATCTTTTTGAGTTGGCCCACTTTTCTGGAAATTAAAGGAAGCATATAACAAGTCTATTTGGCTGTAATCTAGAAAAGCCAAACAGGCATAGTTCATCAGTAGATTCATTCAGGTTTCAACTAGAAAAAAAACCCATAATGCATCAATTCTTGATTCATATCTAACCATCATATACGTATAACCTGACTAATAAAGTGTAAAGAATTTTAGTGGCAACATCAGTGATACATGTTTTATATGAGTATATTGTCACAATCATCAGAACTTAAGATCTAATATTGTAAAATGTTGACTCTGATCTCAGATCCTCTCTTAATAGCTGTTGACATGATCAGGGTCAGATGCAGTTCTCCACTCGGACGCTAGGTGGTGTTAAACTTTAAAATATTTTTAATCCCTTCCACGTTTCTAACAGCGGCAAATTCATAACAAATGCCCAAACATTCAAATTACAAACTTTAAACACATTGAACACGCAGTGTAATCCTAATATGATCGATTTCATTTTCTAGATGTTGCCTCGTCTTCTCAGTCATCCCACAGTGACCTCGTGTAGAATCTTCGCTGAAAGCGTCTCCTTGTATCTGCCCGTCAGGTATTTTCCCTCGTGGAGCAGTCAGTGGGTAGAAATGATCCAGCTGACAAGAAACATTTTGTAATAATATCTCTTCCATGTGCATCGCACGGCCTTCGAAGTGAACTGCTCGTTTGCTTTCATTTTCATTTCTGTGCAAGGCAGCAGAGCCATATTCAAATACGAATAAATACAGTTAACCCATTGAATGGATGTAGAGAAGGACTGAACAACAAGAATTTTTTGTTAATGCCATAATTTATTGTATTCAAATAAAAATAATACTAAGTGGCAGCCAGACACAGAGCATTATGTTATTAAAAAAATCTCACTGTAAAATGAGTCGAGTGTCGTATCTCACTCGTTTGCCTCCATTTTCTTTATTTATTTTTATGCTTCCTTTCAATTTTGTTTACAAATTGTGTTTTGATTTCTGTGCTCCACAGCCTCATGAACAAACAATATATTTTTGTGGTTCTGAAGAATGATGTCAACGCCAGCAACTAAACAGACCAAAGTCACTTTCAAGCCAGTTTAGAGGCTTGATGACAGTGTGAAACCTATTAGTTCAGGTTTGAAGGAAAGTTAAAAACGAAGGCTCAGCTACGTACTTGTGTAGCAGGATGCTTCCTGGCTCAGTAGGACTCAGTGCCCAAAGCTAACTTTACTGCTCTATAGAGTAGAAGTACATACAGTAGTGGATAATCAAGTTCATGCAAACTTTGAAGGCACCGTCTTAAACCAAAACCTGTAACATTCCCAACTATTTGTAAACATAGAGCCCAGGTTAAATGAATTGTTGCAACTCAAGTCATTTCCCCACAGTCACTTGAAGGTGATGATGTAGTCTGGGTACGCCTGGTTGTCGTGGAACACAACATACATGCTGGGCTTGTTTAGTTTATCGACCAAACTGTCGTAGCGATCGTCTGGCTGCTGGTCGTTTCGAGGTGGAGGCACCTTCATGTTGTACTGGCCAACAGTGAAGGTTCCAGTCAGGACTCGAGCCACAAACATTAACTGAGACCCATCAGCAGCAGGTTTAGAGTAGGTGGGGTCGGATGAGTAGCTGGCGTCTACGGCGAAGTAGGTTCCATGACCATAAACAGTGGCTGGGAAATAAAAGGAATCAGGTATTGGGCCTCTATGTTAGAGTAATCGTTCAGTATTGTATGTGTACATTTTCAATATTGCTTAGGCTTCTTATCACTGTAGGTAATTCTTAATTAACGTTTACCATTTTGCCCAGCAAAGCGCCTGTCAAAGCCAGTTTTCATGATGGAGTCACAGTTGTTCAGGGTCGTCCCATGATACAGAGATCTTTCGCTCGCGCCACCCTGCAGTTTATTCTTATCGGAAATTTGCTTCTTGCGCACATTATAGGCGCGAAGCAGATGAACATTTTGCAGGCGTTTGATCTAAGAAACGAGAAGGAAGAGGCTGAGCGAACCCAAAACGGCCTCGCGTACAGTAAGGACACAAGTTTAACAGTTTTGTTTAGTGTTACCTTTGTTACGGTCTTGGTGACGGTTCTTCTGAAGGCTTCCTCCACAGTTTCATACTCCGTAGTCGAAGGGTTTAGTTCAACCACTTTCAGATTTTCACCGGGTGCCATGTTGTCCCAGTACAAAGGGAGAGTGAGGTCTGTAAAACAAACATCCAAACATCCAGAGCTCTTTTTAGGACTCAGTCGTTTAACTACTGTGTGTCTGAATTATTGTATTCCAACATATAAAACAACAACTTCTTGTCAGGTACTCGCATCTCACCTGGCAGATTCTTAAGTCGTTTCAGTTTTGCCGTTAGTCCAATTTTGTATCTTTTGGCCTCCATCCTCTTTAGATCCACGCTCCAGGATCCTCCCTGTGCATCTACTATCCCTCCAGTTACATCAGGCTTCTCCAGCTTGTAGTTGGCTGTTTTGGGGAGTCTTTCCCACTTGCCACTGGATCCCAGGATACACCAAGCTACACGAATGTACAAGTCGTCCTCCTCCTTCGCCCTCATCTCTCTCCTAAGGGGGCCGAGCGTTCGAACCATCTGCATCACTTGTTTGACCCCGTGTTTCAAGCCACTCACTGTTAAGCTTCCTCGTCCAGACTGATCCCTCTGCATGTACAGACCTTCAGCCTGCACCAACTGCCGCAGATTCGTCATGTCATCCTGCGTGAGCCCTTCCAGCTGCTCCTTAGTGAAGGTTTGTGTGAAGCACTGCGCCAGATACAGATCCTTCACCTTTGATTTGGCATCTTGAACATTTTTTTTGAGAAGACCCGCAAACAAGAAGACAGACTGTAGCTGCTGACTTGTGGAGCTGGTGTGGATGATACTTGGGTCAGTGAACTGTTGCTGCGGTGCCTGAGGTACCTGAATAACTGGCACTGAAAAATTAAACAAAAGGTCATAGAGGCAGCCAAAACACATTTCCTGTGTCCTGAGGGGCAGATTACACCCTGGACAGGTCACCAGACACGTGACCACTCACACCCATTGGCAATTTAGCGTTATCATTGATCCCTAACCCTAGAGAGAACCCAGACAGCCACAAAGATTACAGTTATCGCAAATGTAGACATAGACAGATGATAAATTAATATAAATAAATATAAACACTTACATATGTGCAGTAAAGGAAGAACATGAAGTGACTGTTTCTTTACCTCTGGACAAAGCACCACTTGGAAACATCTGGGTTGTTTGGTGTTTAAATGCCAAAAAGACGTTGATCTTATTTAGTACAAGTCGAATGTTGGTGAGAAAGCGGAGGGGAGAGGACGATGTGGTCTTTATCCCTCGGAGAACAGCACGGGCCACAACATCCGGCTCCAGCCCACCGACACCTGCATTAACCAGCAGTGTTTGTCTCTTGTCACAAAACCCTTTTCCAGTTTGTAGGAAGGATATTACAATATTTCTTTGACTTTACATCCACATCTTCATCAAGTCCTTATTCTGAATTGACAATTTAATTATTAAGCACAACTTTATAGACAGGTTGTCCATAGTATTCTATCGTTTCTTTTATCTGTTCTGAGTTGTCTTGTAACATATTTACCGGCACAGATGGCAGGAATGGCCACAGACTTGTACTGAGAGGATTCGCAGTCTTGAATGACGCGACACACCCGCTGCTCAATGACGCCTGCATCCTGTTCTCCACAGACATGGAGAATAGTTTTACAGGGTAGTGATCCAGGTGGCGTCCTGACAACAGCTCCTTGGTTCAGACTCGCTACACACACAAAGCAGTGAACTCAAAAAGGTGAACTTATACTGTTTGGGTGACGTATGTGGGGTCATTTATTGTTCTCACCAGTTTTCAGTACAGCTGCCACCTGAGGTCCGGCCTTAGTTAAAATGTCTTTGCACACCCCATCTGTGAAATGACGAATTTACTACATATAGGTGGGACATTTTAAAGACGGTCTTGGTGACACCCTGTGTAAAGCAGCTTATTTTAATACCTGTCTCGAAATCAGTGAAGTCGGTCGTGTTCACCACAGCATCTGTAGTCTCGCTGGTGATGTCACCAAACACCACCTGTAGTTCAACACCATTATTCAGGGTTATGGTGACTTCATCCAAGTCACCAGTGAGGGACTTGAAGATTACTGGGAAGAAGTAAAACACACAATGTTTGTCATCGAGTACCTTTCTGGTTTTGATTATAGATTCTAATGGACATGTACGAGTATCCATCACTAACAGTCTGATTACTCCAGGCAGCTGTAGTTACCTTGGCCTCTCTGGTTTATGTTCAAGCTGAGGCTCCTGTAGACGTGATGGTAGCACTGCAAACACAAATACGTTCAGTTTTCTCTGAGCCTAGGCCCTGTCACGGCAGTCGGCTACAATATTATTACCATCTATTACCTAGTAGTCAGCTGGAGCTTTGTCAGGTCACAATATGTTGTAATTTCTGTCTAAAATTACATTGTTCAAAATTATTTTAATAATATTTTTCTCACCTCCTCAGAGTCAGAATAGTCAGGTTTAATGACGATGTCAATAGTGGAGAGAGACCCAGACGATCCAGATAATCCAAACTGGCAAATACTGTCAGTCAGCACTTGAATGGCTTTTTTCAGTGGGTATTTCAAAATTATCCCAGGTCCAATAACTGGAAAGGCCACTGAACACCATCCCTGCTGTGCACACAGGTCCAAACACCTCTTCAGTCCTTTACCCAGCGCCTACAAATCCAGAGTCAGAACTGAACCAACAGAAATGGTTGTAATGATACAAGGAACAGTAAACTTTATACTGTAAATGAAGCAGCACGTTTCCTTTACTAGCATGTTTACGGTACATAACTTGACAAAGATAAAAAAGAGAACAGGGCATAAACGCTAATCATAAAAGTCTCCACCTGTCACATCACACACTACAATCCCGTCGTTCAAAAGGACGAGTACTTCTCAGGTGGCGTCTTACAGCTGCTTCGTACAGTAAGTAGTAAAACACGTACAGTGCGTGAGGTGAATGACTCAGAAACATGAAGGGAGGGCTGAGGAGCGAGGGCAGGGCAAAGGTCTACAGCCATGGAAATCAGGTAATGCCTCTTTAAAGAATGTATGTGTACTGACACTTGTTATCGTTATTATCTAATACTTTACCTGTGCACTCTGTCCTCTGACTCCATCCCATGGGAGACATTCTACAAAGAAGAGCTTGGAGCAGCCCAGAGATGGAGGCGCATCCACCTGCAGGACGTCTCCAGGGCTAATAACACACCCCGTTGCAGCCAAGTCAAAGTTTCTTCTGATTATGTTACCTGCTTTACTCAACAGACAAGTGCCAATTTTGGTAGAAGCCACAGTTTTGTTGAGCATCGGTACAACCAGCACATTCACCTGCATAACAAAGTGGAAGCAGAAGCATTATAATTAAAAGTGCAAGTCAAAGGAGAAGTAGCAGACTGAAGTGAAACGGTCTCACCTGTGCATCCTCCAAACTGCCAACCTTGACGTCCAGCTTTGCTTCTGTGTGTGAAGCTGTTAAGCCGACAGCTCTAGGTGTGAAACTGACATTTGGGGAGGGTGTAATAACGACCTTACAGGCAGACTCCACCAGCTCCATGTTTGTTTTACCTTCTGTCTGGAAGAACCGCTGAGCTCCTGCTCCATCCAGAACCAGTGTGTCTGATATCAGCCTGGCTAGAGATGCTTTCAGGGTTTCATGAGCTTTCAATGCCAGATGATAGGAACCAGACACGAGCACATGGGGATGTGGAGCATGTGATGCTTTAAATGTCACCTTCGTCTTTTTCACACCAATTAAATCTAAGATTTTATCAAAACAGTCGACCATCTCTGGGTGTGGTAGGTTCATCACTTGTTGTGTCTCAACATGGTTCGTCTGGTAGTCATGCAGAACCTCTTTCAGCTGGTTCACATTTTCGCTGTAGCCCACAAGTTGGACCTTAGTCACAGCAGTTCCACTTGTTCCTGGGATGAAGCTGGTCTCTACTCTTAACTCTCTACTGTTTGCATTGTTCTTGGCTTTGGTGATGATCTCTTTCACTCTGTCTAGATCTGGAGGAACAGCTGCAGCTCCCTGAAGCTGCACAGTGTCCACTCTCAGGTCTCTTATTATTGCAGCTTCAGCTTCATCCAGAGCATCAGAGGACAAACTGAAAAGAACCAGATCTGACCCCACTTCTAGGGAGACAGGATTTCTGAGGCTCTGTTGGAACCGACTCTGGAACTTGGAGATGACACCACTGGATTTTATGAAGGTTATTAAATCTGTATGGAGGGTAACTCTCCTTTCCTTTATTTTGTTCCTGAGTTGATCAAGTCTTGTAGCTCCTAACTGCACCGCTTTGCTAGGCCCCTCCAAGATAATCATGGCATTGCCTATGAGAATTTTAACGTCTGGGTAACTTGCATTCATTTCTCGAGTAAACTCTTCCTCCATCACTTTGAACTTTTTCTCCAAAATCGGCATCTCTTTCCGGGTTAGAACAATGTTTTCCAAGATTGTAATCTTCTCAATCACATCCTCTACTAGTCCCACAACCACAAAACAGTTGTCCTCTCTGTACACTTTGATATCATCAGTCTCAAAGGAGAGGTTGTGTTGTAGGAATCTGACTTGCTCTGACACAAGCACATGGTGGCAAATGTAGCTGTCAGTCAAACTGCTGAAGACCCAATCCACCAGTTTCTTTTCTGCGGCACCAAAGTCTGTTTCAGAATCAGTATTTTCTGTTACCACAGCTTCTTCCTGGTCAAAATCTAGCTCCACTGAGCAGCCGATTGCTGTTAGTTGTTTCTGTAAAGCTTCATATTAGCTTTAGCTGTGTCCCTCAAATAATACAGGAGGTGAATATCAATGTTGAAAATCTTCTGAAAGCCTTTTTTGTTTGTTTGTTGGAATTTCTAAAGAAGAAAAGCAACAACAAACAGATGTTTTAGTTACATGTGTCAGAAGTTGCCTCTGTTCAGGAATCCCATCCAACGGGTCCATCTAGATCATGTGACTGTTCTCTTTTACTGTAAGTCAGTCAGTGTGATGCTACTGTAGCTTACCTGCGTCTGGTTCATGGTTAGACGTGGTTCTACACAGATGTAAACTTCCTCTTTACACACTTTCCTGCACTGTAAACGTCCAGAATTGCAAAGTTGTTAACAAGTTCCCATAGACATCTAGACAAGTAGGTAACATTTTTGGACTTTAGCTTGGCAGGACTCAAAGTGACCAGACCTCAAGGACTTTCAACCAACGACCCCGGATCTGACATGTAGTCAGTCCTTACCTTTCTATTCCTTAAGAGACTTTAAGCACTTGCTGTCTGTCTGTTATTGTCCCCAGTCTTTTCAAGTATTGTATAATCATATCCAGAGTATTGATACTTCCCAGCCGTCTACTTGACTCTCAGATCTTCGGCTTCAAAATATGATTGAATTATCCATTAACCTATCTGTGACTCTTTATTGCCTGCTTTCCAAAAGAGCTTTGGCCTTTAAGCTGTCCTTCAACTTTAAGCACTTGTTTTGTTTCACTTTTGCTTTAAGTCTGCCCTAAGGACATGAATAGTTCAGTGGGCGCTTTAAACCCCCTCATTAGTTTGTGTTGTGCAGGATCTGTGATCAGTATTAATATCACGTGGTGATGAAGACGGTGATGATCATTCTAGTAAGTTCATGCATTACATAACTTCAGTCCTCACAGTGAATCCCTTCGTTTTTGAGTTCAAGTTCAAGATTGTTGCAAATGTAAAGAAGCAAGTTTATTTGTCTTTCTGTCTGTTTGAGTTAAAATTAAATTTAGATTAAAACTAATGACTTACCAGGTCTGCACAGAATGAAACTTAATGTTTCAATAATCTGTAAATAAAAACCAGCCCCGTGGTGAAATGCCTTCTGAAGTGCTTTCATTTGGTTTCACTTCACACTGTCCTCCAGTTGTTAGTGTATGTCAAAGACAGAAGCACCTGTCAGAACCACTAGATGTCCCACGAGACCAAGAACTGCTCATGCACGACAAAAAACTTACTTTGACCCACTCAGATCAGAAATGTTGTACTTTTGCTTCCCTGCATGTATTTTAGCAGCATTTGTTATTATTTACTGTTTGTATCTTTGGATTCCTGTGTTTAAACTAATAACATGCTTGTGGTGTAGTCACTGATACAGGAGTGAGACAAGTTTAGGATTTATTCCCAAGGTGCCACTGTGAAATAAAACAACTCCAAAAAGAAAGAAAATTATTTCTGGTCAAACTCTCTTAATGCACTATATTAGATAGATAGATAGATCTTTATCAGTCAGTGTCACCTGTACAATGAAATTTAAAAAGTGCTCTCCATTCAGTGCATCATTCATATGAGGTTTAAAAAACTAAAACAATAAATAAGAAATAAAAAACACCTAAAAACCCACACAAACATCATACATTGCATCGATCCAGCATTATTTTTTAGCAGCGTTCAGAGCGGATATCACAGTGGGATAACAACTGTGCTTGAGGCTGTTTGTCCTGGTTTTACATAGTCTATACCGTCTGCCTGAGGGCAGCAGTTCAAACAGGGAGTGGCCTGGGTGTGAAGTGTCTTTCACAATGTTCTGTGCTTTCCTGAGGCAGCGGGAGCTGTGTAGGTTTCCAGCGTGGGGAGAGGGCAGCCAACAATCTTCTGTGCGGTGTTGATGATGCCTTGGGGAGCTTTCCTCTGAGCTGCTGTGCTGCTGGTGAACCATATGCATATGCAGTAGGTTAGTATACTTTCTATAGTGGCTCTGTAAAAGGACACCAACAGTCTTTGTGTGATCTTACTCTTCCTGGGTATCCTCAGGAAGTACTGTCTCTGCTGGGCCTTTTTCAGCAGCTCAGAGGTGTTTCCAGGTCAGACTCTCCTCAATGTGGACTCCCAGGAAGCGGAAGTCTGCCTCCCTCTCCACACAGTCCCTGCCGATGAGTAGTTGTGTCCTCCAGCTTGGCCACCAGCTTGTGTGGGAGGATGGTGTTAAAAGCCGAGCTGTAATCCACAACGAGCATCCGCACGTAGCTGCCCTGCTGCTCCGGTTTGCTCTATAAGCAAACTGGTGTGGGTCGAGTCTTGAGGGCAGGTTTGCTGCGATGTGGCTACGGACCAGTTTTTCGAAGCACTTCATCACGACTGAGGTGAGTGCTTTTGGTCTGTAGTCATCGAGGCTGGAGATGTGGGGCTTCTTGGGCAGGGGGACTATTGCCAAAAGTATTCACTCAGACGGGAGATGGACAAGCTGGCAGCTATCAGGACAGTGTGGGACAAGTGGGTCTATAACCCAGGCCGTGTTGTGTCCATTTAGACAGTACATGCCTTCCAAACCAGCTACATTTGGTATAAAAGTACAGCATGTGACACAAACACCAGCTATGCATTGAACTTGCAGGTTTACAGTGGTTGGAGGAGCCACAGGGAAAGATGTTCAAATTCACCCAGGAACATCATGCTGTTCTTCAGGAACAAACGTGACAGGAGGGTTAATGGCCCTGAGCACATTCTTTGGTGAATACAGCAAGACCTTAAAAGGAAGCAAAACTGAGAGGTCTAAAAGTTAATTCTGAGGAAAACTGGAGCGATGACGACAGAGTAAGTGAGAGTGTAGAGAGGCAAGGCCGTTTTTTTTTTTATCAAATTCTTAGGAAGCGTTCCTTGGTCTGAGCTTGTGGGTATAAAAAGAGGCTACAGGAGGTGCAAGTTCTAGGAGTCACACTCAGACAGCTGCAAGGAAACATTTACAGCAGGAGACGATTCTTTATATATCAGGAGGGTAAATCTCTGCAAAACAAAAGACGCTGCTTCATTTAGAGATAAAACCATAAAGACAAGAATGAAAACTATAATTCAGTGCCTGCTTCTTCTGATCTGCTTGGCTCTATGCACTTCTCGGCGTAAGTTTACTACTTTGTGTTTTTGTTTGTCTGTGTGTTGTGGATATTTTTCTAATATTGCCGCCTCTATTTTTTCAGCTATTCGGAAATGCAGGTGTTTGAAGACACATTTACACAATCGTGTAAATGAATCTCTCATCGCTGACATCCAGCGGTTTGATCCATCTGCGCACTGCAATAGGGAACAGGTCATGTAAGTACCTGCAGTGACAAACGCGATTAAAACATAAACAACACACTTCTGCCGTGTGTCTTCCAATAACAGCAGCTTGTCTGTATCAATTTTTCTCCCACAGCGTCAAACTAAAATCTGGCAAATTTCTGTGTCTCAACCCACATTCACCCTTCACTAAGAAACAACTGATGGAAAGGTACGAGGTGCCCTCTATCTCAGAACTGGTAAGGTAATGTAGTGTAATTAGTGCATGAAAGAAAGACAGACAGAGTAGAGACAGAGTAGAGACAGAGTAGAGACAGAGTAGAGACAGAGTAGAGACAGACTAGAGACAGAGTAGAGACAGAGTAGAGACAGACTAGAGACAGAGTAGAGACAGAGTAGAGACAGACTAGAGACAGAGTAGAGACAGACTAGAGACAGAGTAGAGACAGACTAGAGACAGAGTAGAGACAGAGTAGAGACAGACTAGAGACAGAGTAGAGACAGACTAGAGACAGAGTAGAGACAGAGTAGAGACAGACTAGAGACAGAGTAGAGACAGACTAGAGACAGAGTAGAGACAGAGTAGAGACAGAGTAGAGACAGAGTAGAGACAGAGGCAACTGATGGAAAAGCTGATGAAAGCTTCCAATAAGGAGCTTTTACACTGAGGAGCCACTAAGTGATTCGTGAGATACAACTTAATTCACTGAATTAATTAAAACAAGATGCTTGATTTTTTTGACTCTTCTAGTATTTGTCATTTTTCGAGTAAATTGTCAGAAGCTTTTATTTATTTAGGGCTGCAGAATCAAAGGAATAGACCATATTTAAAGAGTTGAGTTGGAGCTGGAGCATATTCCAGCTGTGATGTGTGTCAGAGGCAGGAAGGCAGGTCCATCACAGGGCTCAATTAGTTATGTCTGTTAAAACAACAAAACAATATGAACAATAAAATGTTTTGAATTAATGCAAATATAATGTGTTGTCTTCACAGGGAAAACCAGAAAAACACTACGGGTTCAGCATCAACAACAGCATCAACAACAGCAACAGCAACAGCAACAGCAACAGCAACAGCATCAGCATCAGCATCAGCATCTGCATCAGCATCAGCATCATCATCATCAGTGTAAACACAGTGTAAACACAGTGTAAACACAGTGTGAACACAGTGTGAACACAGTGTAAACACAGTGTAAACACAGTGTAAACACACTGCCTGTGCTCAAGACTCAGATAACAGCTGGGTATTAGGAGGAAATAGAAGCTGTCTCACTAAACTGAAAGGATTGGTGGAGTTTCTAGTGTCAATAATACAGTAGATGGTAAAGCCGTGAATGGACTGGCAGCTGAAACCAACAGAGAGATGTGACCTGTGCAGTATTCAAAGGGAAAGCACTGCTTTATTTAGAAGGAGAGTGGTCTGAGCTGTACATCCAGGATGACAACAGTGTATTTCTACCTACTTACTGCCTGAAGAGCTTCAGCCCATACAACAGCTTAGTGCTCATTTCCATCATGTAGCACTTTGAAAATAGTGTCTGTGAGCCAAACCGAGCCTTACACGTTAAGTTAAGTTATGTTATTATGGGGTGTTGTCATAATAAGGCCAACAGCAGCTGTGTTTTAAGGGGTTTAAATATTCTTTGTAAACACATCATCTTTGTGAATTAATGTTTGTTCAGATGGTTTTTTTGTCTTTATTTAACCACTTCTAAATAACGATTCATCAATTATCTGTATCATTGGTTTTAACAGTTGACAACATGTTGACAAACTGCAATAAACCTGATGTTTCCAAGAAATGAAGCTGTTTTATTTTTTGTTAGAATAAATAACCAGATTTTTTCAGCTCAACATATCGTAGAGCCTGCAGTTTGCAGCAGTGCTGTCACATTACACAATATCTACAACAACTGCCTCTTTGTTTTAAGTCTGCACCAACAGATCTCAAAGTTTTATTAATGCTTTAAGGGATGTTTTATCCATGAAACCTGTCCTTGTCTCTGTCTACACTTGCCTGTCCCAACATGTTGGAAAACTGCAATAAACCTGATGTTTCCAAGAAATGAAGCTGTTTATCTTTTGTTTAGACTAAATAACCAGATTTTTTTCAGCTCAACTTATCATATTACACCAGTGGTGTCACATTACACAATATTAACAACACTTGCCTGCTCCACACTCCCTTCAATCAACCCTACATGAGGTGACTTCTCACTTTCGGTCCTTGCCACCTGGCTAAAACATTACAGATAAGGTGTTTTGCATTTTGTATAATAATACAGTAGAAACCATGGCTGTCTTCTGTCCTCTGTTGTCTCTGGCTTATTGGTGTCAGCTTTTCCTTTGGATGAGAATGGAAGTGTGTTTGGATCTGGTGCTGGGAATCTCTGCGTCTGCCTTCCTCTGTGAATAAACACGATGGCTTCTTGTGAAAGAGGAACCTCAGAGGACTAATAAAGATTGTTTGTGGAGTATTAATCAAATATTTTTACTCTGCTAATTAACATAGAGGTTTGTTTTTGTGATTGTTTTACGTCTTTGGTCACCTGTGCTCCTCCTGAGGCCTCTGCTCTACACAACTTCTCTCCAACATCTTGCTCTCTCACTTGACTGGACTCTTGACTGCGTCGCCATCTTGCAGTCAGGTCTGTAAAATACCATCAAAAGTCCCCCAGGATTGTTTTTAAAACTGCAGGTTTGTAAAGTCATACACATAAAACATACTGTTTCATTTCTTACGCTCCTGTGGTCTTGCGGCTTCACACAACGTCTCACTTCATTCCTATAGTTATGAGCCGAACGTCTAATTATCACGCATGCCTTCAGTCGTAAGAGTGAAATATTTCACAAGTCCACACAAGTGCTTTGTAGTTTTTGTGTTTGCGTTGTGTCTTTTTACCTCAGCGTGAGTGTACAGCAAACATGATCTCCACAGTCTTGCACATTTAAGTAACCCAGCTAAACAAAGTGTCGCCCCTGATGATGCTCCTGAGGATTTGCTTGTTCATAAAAACTTGCTGCAAATTCAGAGGAAGACTACTAATGTAGAAGCAATTGTTGCAAAACGAAAAGAAAAGAAAACTGAAAACTGGAGAATTGTGCTGACTCCTCCAATTTACTGGAACAGAACTTGACCTAGTTCTAAGAAATAGCCCAGAAGTGAGTATTGCAGCAAAGGAGCAGTCAAAACACATTTAATTGTGAAAAGTGTGATGTTTACATGTAGTTAGAATCAGGTGAAGGACGATGTTATCTCGAGTGAGTGTTGTAATGCAGGTTTGCAGGAGTGATTTAGGAGCCTGCCAGATGATCCAATCACAGGACGGTTTGATGGAGGTAAGATAGATGTGCTCAGGCACATCCTTCACACGGCTCCTGAAACACAGATGGCGCAAGCATCTGCCTGAAAACACAAGAGGATCTGTTCCAAGAGTCGCATTACAGAGATCCAATATTAAAAGATCCAGAGGCAGAGAGAAATTCCTGAAACGGTCTCAAGCCAGAAAATTAGGACTTAACTCATAAAACACTGAGCCTGTTTACACTGACTAATGATAACATACAATAAAAATACAATAAACCCAACAGTGAGACCGCAAAAATGCTAGGAGTGTGAAGTCAAGGCTGATAGAAAGTCAAGGCTGATAGAAAGACAGACCACAGCCGTGACACATTGAGAACATTCTTTCAGGAATACAGCAAAACTAGGAAGTGAGTTAATTCTGAGGAAAACTGGAGTGATGCAAGTGAGAGTGTAGAGAGGCAAGGCCGTTTTTTTCATCAAATTCTTAGGAAGCCTGAGATGGTGAGCGTACAAAAAGGAAGACGGTGCAAGTTCTAGGAGTCACACTCAGACAGCTGCAAAGAAACATTTACAGCAGGAGACGATTCTTCATATATCAGGAGGGTAAATCTCTGCGAAAACAAAAAGCTGCTTCATTTAGAGATAAAACCACAAAGACAAGAATGAAAACTATAATTCAGTGCCTGGTTCTTCTGATCTGCTTGGCTCTATGCACTTCTCAGTGTAAGTTTACTACTTTGTGTTTTTGTTTGTCTGTGTGTTGTGGATATTTTTCTAATATTGCCGCCTGTATTTTTTCAGCTTTTCTGAAGTGCAGGTGTTTGAAGACACATTTACACAATCGTGTAAATGAATCTCTCATCGCTGACATCCAGCGGTTTGATCCATCTGTGCACTGCAATAGGGAACAGGTCATGTAAGTACCTGCAGTGACAAACGCGATTAAAACATAAACAACACACTTCTGCCGTGTGTCTTCCAATAACAGCAGCTTGTCTGTATCAATTTTTCTCCCACAGCGTCAAACTAAAATCTGGCAACTCTGTGTGTCTCAACCCACATTCACCCTTCACTAAGAAACTACTGACGGAAAGGTACGAGGTGCCCTCTATCTCAGAACTGGTAAGGTAATGTAGTGTAATTAGTGCATGAAAGAAAGAGGAAATAGACTAGAGACAGACTAGAGACAGAGTAGAGACAGACTAGAGACAGAGTAGAGACAGACTAGGGACAGAGTAGAGACAGACTAGAGACAGAGTAGAGGCAGACTAGAGACAGAGTAGAGACAGAGTAGAGACAGACTAGAGACAGAGTAGAGACAGACTAGGGACAGAGTAGAGACAGAGTAGAGACAGACTAGAGACAGAGCAGAGACAGAGTAGAGACAGACTAGAGACAGACTAGAGACAGAGCAGAGACAGAGTAGAGACAGACTAGAGACAGAGTAGAGACAGACTAGAGACAGAGTAGAGACAGAGGCAACTGATGGAAAAGCTGACGAAAGCTTCCAATGAGCAGCTTTTACACTGAGGAGCCACTAAGTGATTCGTAAGATACAACTCAGGTGTAGTTCACATTTATTAACAAATTAATTAAATATTAAATAAGATACTATAATATAATGTGTTGTCTTCACAGGTACAAGTACAGTACAAGTTCAAAACTGACAGCATCAACAACAATGTCAGCGACATCGGTCACTATAGCTGGTAACACAAGAGAAGGTCAACAACAGCAGTGATTTAAGTGGTTTAAATATTCTTTGTAAACACATCATTTCATCAGTTCAGATGGTTTGATTGTCTTTATTTAACCACTTATAAATAACCGTTCAACATTATCTGTATCATTGGTTTTAACAGTTGACAACATGTTGACAAACTGCAATAAACCTGAAGTTTCCAAGAAATGAAGCTGTTTTATTTTTTGTTTAGACTAAATAACCAGATTTTTTCAGCTCAACTTATAAGGTGTTTTACATATTGTATAATAATACAGTAGAAACCATGGCTGTCTTCTGTCCTCTGTTGTCTCTGGCTTATTGGTGTCAGCTTTTCCTTTGGATAAGTACAGTATGTGTGTGTGTTTGGATCTGGTCCTGGGAATCTACGTCTGCCTTCCTCTGTAAATAAACACGATGACTTCTTGTGAAAGAGGAACCTCAGAGGACTAATAAAGATTGTTTGTGGAGTATTGGACAAACACCAATTCACAAAAGTATTTTAACTGGAGTCAAGAGTGATAGAAAACCAGACCAAGTAACAAGCACCAGCTGAAGCCAGATGTGGAGAACTCCTATCAGAACCTCTGCATTTTGTCATTAAATGTCATCTTTCGTTCCCTTTCAACCCACTGACTTTACCTACCGGTGAAGCACAAATGGACAAATTCAAAGAACCGTCTCAGCATTTCATTATTTCTGGCTTTGATTTTGAGAATGTTCAGTGTTTGGCACTTTGTGAGAGAGCAGCACCTCCTCAGAAAAACAAATTGGCTTTGGTCTTACAGGAGGAACCACAGCCAGGAAGATCAATTTTAATCATTTCAAT
Organism: Macropodus opercularis; assembly: GCA_030770545.1. NCBI lineage: Eukaryota > Metazoa > Chordata > Actinopteri > Anabantiformes > Osphronemidae > Macropodus > Macropodus opercularis. Next base: position 14,160,625 of record CM061090.1, on the reverse strand, counting down.
GTGACAGGACAAGTCGTAAAGGTGTCTGTTCTTCATTTAGATTACATTTAAACAAGGAATCATATATAATACACTGCCCTTTAAAACAACCAGCTAAACACGATATTCTGCCTACTGTGTTCTTTAGGTATGGTGAAAAACTCCCCCCAGGATTGTTTGTAAATGTCAGTTTTGCTGAGTCATACTGTAGTACATGGGTTTTATTTCGTAAAGCCTTGTGGTCTTGAGGATTCGCATGATGACCCACTTTTATCCCACATACTGTCGACAAGCCAAACGTCTGATCAGCACATGTGCCTTCAATCATAAGAGAGAAATATTCCACAAGTCTCAAAACAGCACAGAAAAATATATTCAGTTTTTAGATGGTTTCGTTGAGTATCCTTATTTTTCTATCTTTGCCTTTTGTCTTAGTATGATAAAGTAGCTGCAGGCAGATCCTCCAGAAAAGTATCAATGAGTAAATTAAATTATGGATCAACTACTAGAGTTTTATTTGTTCCTCGTTGTTTACTTTAAATTTAAGCTTAAATGACAGGAAAGAACGGTTCAGTTCTGCAGGTTCGTAAAATGATACATAAACAAATGCTTTTTAGTTTGATGTGAGCATCATAAAAGTGTCACAGACTTAGAAATAGATTTACAGTCAAATGCAAAGATGTTAACATACTCCACAGCGCAGAGAAACCACAGCGTCAGACGATTGGTCTCCAATTTCAACATACAATAAATGTCCTTTACAAAATACATAGTGATCCGAACACATTTTACATTATGTGGCTGGTTGTAACAGTTGTAATGAACACCACAAACTAACGAGAAACTGAAGTAGGAGACACTAGTCAAATCTGATATGGAAACAAATTCACGAGTTCAGTGATTGTATCGTACTGTGTGTTTACAGTGAGAACAAACTACCACCACCACCAACAACAACAACAACAACAACAACAACAACAACAACGCCTCCCAGTATCGTGTTTTGCAGCCACAGGTAAAACTTGTTTACAGGACTTATTTTACTTGTTTTATCACATTCCTCCTTCATAGTGGGGACGTGCTGGAAGTACAGGAGTGAAGCTGCTGTCTGAGAGACAGATCCGTCTGGACGACTCGTTGCTACTGTACAGCTGTAGACATGAGCATCGTGTTCTAACCCCAGTGTGGTCGGCCCCTGAACACACCATCCCGTGACTGTCTTCTGCTGCACATGTGAATCCACCAAAGTGAAACCAACATGCACAAGACTGGGATTTTTTTTTAATATGTTTATTAAAAACACATGATTAGAAACTGTATAAATACACCACTTCTGGTGCTGGAAAACAGTCACAACATCCGTGAGCTTTCAGTCTGAATCGCAAAAACAACGAGCAGCAACCAGATAAAGATGAAGCTGTGCATCCTGTTCGTGCTCGGGACCTTGTTTGTCGTTGGTAACGGTAAGTTGAGCAATATTCTTATGAAACTAATACTGACACTGGTGGGGGTTGTATTGTTCCTAGTCTCTCTCCAGAGATTAGATTTTTGATTGTCTGCTCTGTCTTTTAGAAGTTTAATGTTTGTTAGGAAATGAATACCTGCTGTGCCTGCGGCTGAGCAGTATTTGACTGGGGTTTAAAGTTAAAAGTTCATTTCCAGGGCATACAGCAAATAAACCCTCATATATGACACTATTATTCATGTAAGGTAAAGTAAGGTTAGTATGAAAGGCAATACTTCTGTACACTATGATCAATGACTTCAGCCAGAATCAAAAGCCAGAATCAACTAAAACAAGGGTTTGGACAAAAACATCAGTATTTTGACAGACAACAAAATTATGGCGAACGCAGCCAAGGAAGACGAGCCCAAGTGTGCGTGTTATCCTGCATAAAATTTTAATTCAGGCTCTCTGTTGATCACAGGTCTGCCTCCGATCAGCACGGTCTTCAACAACCACTGTCGGTGCCTGCAGGTGGAGTCGAGGATCATCCCTCCAGACAATCTGAAGAGCATCAAGCTCATCCCCAAAGGCTCACACTGCCCAGACACTGAAGTCATGTAAGTGAAGTCATCACACACGGACGCATATCGTAGGTCTGTCAACGTTGTTTTCCATACAAAGCCAGAGAATGTTCCACAGAGATCAAAACAGTCACTTACTCCAATGAAGTGACTTTACAAAAACAACTGTGCTGTGTCAACAAACCCTTTTATAAATGCCAGTAAGGGTTCAAGTGGTCATGGCAATCTTCAAGAAGTGCACAGTTTGCATTCTGACTGATAAGGCCAATATATTTGGACATTGCAGGGTCAGCATTTCAGTTCCTCCTGGTCATGAGGCTCTGGACTCAGGTTACGCACTGGGTGTGAGTTAATGTGGTCTGGATTAAAGTAAATGTGATGTGGATGTTCTTCCCTCGTGGCCAGATGGGTGTGGTGAGTCCTCAGAGGCTCTGTTTCCATCGCCTGCGCTCACACACAAGCACTTTAGATTGCTTCAAAGTGCAAATGTGTAGGGACGGGCTTGTGTTTAAGAAAATGATAAACCTGGCTTGTCCTTCTGTTCATCTACATGTGCTGACGGGCTCAGACTAGAAGACTATTAAAGAGCAAGTTTCTTTAGTCAAGTTATGCAGTAATCACTTAGTTTAATGATATATCCTCAGGCAACTGCTTTTCTTGATGACAAAGACAATACTAAGTATTATTATTATGCTAAGGTCACAAACCGCAAACCTTGGCGTTTGTTGGACTAAATTTACATTGTAAAAACAATTGATTCCTTGAAACAATAAATGTATAATTTATTTGTGTTTGACATATTTTTATATAGAAGAGTAACTGATTTAAGCTCATTTTGTCTTTTTTAATTCTTATTATCTAAATAATGCAAATAAATCCAAATAAAGTAGCACAGAGTTTACATGTCTTTAGGGGACTGGTGGGTGCTCATCTCTGACTGTGGTCTTTGTTTTTATCTTTAGCGCTGGACTGGTAAGCGGGGAGAGCGTCTGTCTGAATCCTCGGTCCTCCTGGGTGATAAAGCTGGTCAGCTTTGTAATGAACCAGCAGGAAAAAGCACTTTCCAAGCACCGACCCTAAGTCAGGTGTTGAATCACAAAAGCATCAGATTGAAAACTCTAATTTCCCATGCAACGATGAGCCAAGCCAACTTTCACTTCTTCTTATTTCATCTTCATTGTATTTCATTGCATTTCGGAAAAGAAACTGTTTCTAGTGGAATTCTTTCTGACTAACACTGACTCTGGATTCATGTTGCCGAGTTGATTGTTGGTATAAGATAAAGGAAGATAAACGTGTCATAACGTTGGAACAGATGCAGCTGTTTGCAGCATTTGTGTGTGCATGCGCTGACTAATGACTACTTGTGTGATAGCAAAGGTTTGACTGTACGACCCTTTCAAAGCAGATTCTGTAGCATGAGGAGTGAAATACTCTGGGTGGAGCTTCACTATGGCAACAAATCATTTGCTTAATCCAGTTTATTTCAATTCTTGCATTGATTCACAACTTGTTGAAAACAATAGTTAATGAAGCATAATTGATGAAGAATGATTAAAGATTAACAAAAGCAAACAGATGTGAAATGTGTCATTTCATGCATTGCAGCTTCATACGAACATGGTGTCCAGTCACTGAAGAGGTGTGAATAAGTTGTGATTGAGAAATAACTGGGACCACGAACTGGATTCAGTTATTGTGAAATGTCTCTGCAAGAGTCACAGTGAAGGGAGGCCAGGGTTGCTCTGAAGAAATACTTTATAGTCCAGTGAAGGATGCTTGAACTTATTTTCTGGGTCTGTGTCAGTGAAGATGTTAATCTTATTTTAAGATTATCCAGATCCAGAGATGTTAAGCTTATCCAGATTTACCCGTCTGTTGTAAGACCGGAGGTAATCTTGTTCATTTGTGGCCTGTGTATAATATCAGCAGTGCAGAAATAACCAGCAGCCAACAGTCAGAAGACTGTATGGAAAGTCAGTCACTGATATGGGGGCCTGTATCCGGCCTGAGCCTGAGGCTGGGGAGAGTTCCAGACCAGTGGCCCTTAACATCCCATCTGATGAGGGGGAGCAGCTTTTTGCTCCCCAGTCACTCTGAGGTGGACGACGCTGTTGTTTGATCCCAGGAAACTGTTAACACCATTGTTAAAAATATTGAAGAGAAAGTAGCTCGTAAAACTATTTACGAAAGGTAAACTTAACTTAATTCCTTGAGTGTATTCATTCCAAAAATGCCTGGATGTTCTGGAACTGGTTTGGGATAAAAATCTAGGAATGAGAAGGTGCTGATTTTACCTGCTGGTAGCTTTCAGAGACAATGACACGATATGGTTTTGGCTTTTGACAGATGGCCAGGGGAGATGTTTGAGACCTCCACTGACACAAGATTCTCCGATCTTTCAGTCCAAATAGACATTTATTTTAAGACCAGGCAAGACAAGAAAGGTCCGATTTTTTACCCATAAAACATTGATAATTAAATATGATTACAAAGGTTCCAAAAACAAGTAATTTAGAGGACTTAATAAGTGTAAAACAACGACAACAAAAAGTCCCAGCTGTGTCACTGAAGTCTGATGATTGTTTGTTCTACTCTTATCTGTGACTAATAAACTGTGAATTACATGAAAGTCCTGTTTAGACAAACTTAAAATAATAATAGTCTATGAGGCAGAACGGTTATTCCAGTGAATCTGAGAATGCAACATCAGTCCCTTCAGGGTTAAATCACTTTGATACATTTTTATTTCTCAGAACTACAGAGCAACCTACTGGGAATTTTGAAGAGGAGTCACTGCTGATAAACTTTTAGCTTGTAGCTTCTGCTACAAGACAGTCACACGTGTCTGTGTGATGTGGTTGCTTTGGATCATGAGCTGTGTCCTTCATTCTGATTATTTATCTTGTTACTAATTATCTTTAATCAGTTCAGAGAATATTGTTTCAAAGGATGGGAGACTTAACAGCCTACAGCCAAAAACTACAGTAACTGTATATTTAGGACATGAAGACTTCAGATGAACAATAATAGTCACCTCCAGCAGCAGCATGTAATGTATTAATCAATCAATCAAGCATTGGTCAGCTCCTCAGTCTTATCTTCTCATGGTCCTTACACATCATCACACCAGTTTTACATATGAATGAAAATTTCACTAATCCACTTTCATGTTGCAGAATTAGCTGAGGACTCATCTTGTGTAACAACATAACCCTTCCCCTGCGGGAACCATGTCTGCAGGGCATCTATCCAGCTGCCAGTGTCACAGAAGGTCAACAAGATGTCAAACACTGACAAGGAGACAAACAGTTGATTACTTAACAACAACAACAAAACGCGTCTGAAATGTCTTGCAAAAAAAATCACCTTGGTTAACCGACAGGATCTTTGAATGGAAGTTCTTGTCGTTGTTTTTCTTCACCATGTACTCATCAATGGGCAGCCTGGCTGTGTGGACGTTCAGCTCTCTGGCCCGTGAGAAGCTCAACTTCTGGAGAGGAAAGAAGCACAAATGAAATAAATTAAATCAGACATCAGTAAGGTCATGTGGTAATTACTTGTTACCATAAAAGCAGGTGTAAAAATGCACATAAAGCAACCTAACCTCCACTGATATTATCCCAACTACATGCATTAACAACACGAGCCTCTGAAAATTATTGGAAAAACACAAATGTACAGTGCACAGGTTAAATGGAAGCCCAGCTTCTGGTGTTATCTGTATTCATACCTTCTGGATGCTTTCATCCACCAGACCTCCAAGGACATACACCTTGTCTGCGTCTACGGTTTGTAAAGCTGTAAACAAAGGAAAGCATTGCATTTCTTGCTATAGTGGTGGTTTATGGTATGTACTGTGCTTAGAAACATTTGTTAACCTGACTAACAAACAAAACTAAGAAAAACATAAACCATATCAGCAGAAACCCCAGCAGTGATTTTATGAATGTGGCCACATAGCTCCCCCTGCTGGTCATAACATACATTACAACAGACGTAGTTGATATGTGACGTACTTTTGCTGAGATGGAGCAATTTAACTTTCTCACACATTTATGTTAAATTCTATAAACCTTCTTTAGCATCTGGTGACAGATAGACTAGGGATTCTGCAGGAAACAGGTCCAGACAACTCTCCTCTGTTATGTCCATCTGAAATGAACACACAATGTGAACAAAAATAAATCACAGCCTGATATTTGATGTTAAATATTCAAACTACTCCTGTTTTTTAGATGAAAACACAAGGGAACAGTGCCACTATGAAGCATCTATGTCCATGTAGCACGCACAGTATAACTTAACTATGTACTATTTGTTTTAAAATTGAATCTGATAGGTCTGGTCGTCTTGCCTTGTGTTCATTTGAGCAAGACTAGAGCAGCAGCATATAGAAATTCACCGTATAGTTGAGGAATCCGTCATTCATTCGCACGCACTCTCTGTAGAGACGACTGTCCTCTTGCAGTTCGGTCAGAAACACATGAAAAGGTCGAGCTGCCTTCTTATTTGACCCGTACAGTCTTCTTAACTGGCCAGCCAGTCGACCTATTTCCTACGCCAGACAAACACATCAGTTTAAAGTGAAGACAGGTGTGACTGAACAACTGAAGCGTCATTCGGATCAACACTAGCCTTTTGGTCCATTCTTACACCTACTTTGTCAGACATGCAGTCTGTCATACTCAGGTCAACACACAGTTTGACTCCTGTGCGCTGGGCCTCGGCTAAACGCTCTTTGGTGATGGCCTTCATGACCCGTTTGGTAAACTGAGGGCTAGAAGCTGTAGCACCTGCTGGACAAAAATATGACTGATTATAAAGAAGGAGCCCAAAATGTCTTACATTTACCTCCAATCATCATGAAGCACAAAATGGCTGTTTGACTATGGTGGACATCACCTGACTCCAGCTCGCGATTGAGCTTCCTTCTCTGCTTCTCTTCTTTCCTCTTGCTCTTCTTTGCAGCAATCTGCTTCTCCCAGTTTCGCTGCTTTCTCAACACGTTCCTCTGATTATTAGACATAACATTGTTAATGGAGCAGAAATCTCTAATATCCAGATGGTAACTGATTACATATAAGTTGTTTTTGTTGAAATAAATTCCTATTTTGCAAATTTACAGAATACAGCAGATCTTCTTTCCCAGACTTGTCTTTGATCACATCAGTCTCCACGTCTATCTGAAGCAGATCCATCGCCTCTGATACTCCATTGAGGTGCATTTCACACATATCAGATGAAATATGTGCCGTTTCAGTGTGTTCCTTTATCATCTGGAAAACAGTATTTAGTTCTGTAAAAGGTTACAGATCTGGTTTGGCTCAACGCTGTCCACACCGGTATCAGAGGATTAGAGCAGACTTTCCACTATATCTCAAGTAAAAGAATATTATTAACCTGAAACAAGTCTGTAGAAGGAGTCGCTTCCAATTCGAAAACGTGTATGTGGCGCATATGATTGACGTCAGCGTAAACAAAAAGAAGTGGGCGGGGCCAGAGAACGGACGCTCTATGCTAAAGAAAAATAGACTCTTATATGCTTGTTACAGCGGGGATTAATATTGACATTTTGTGTTTTATTAGGATTCAATAAGAAACTAAGCTGAATAAATTACAGTATGATAGAGTACGTTTACAATAAACCAGCAAAGGGAGTTGCTAGACTGATAATGAGGCAGATCAAAGCAGCAAAGTGCGATATATTTTTTTATCCCATAAGAAACTGATAATTACTCTCTAGGTTAAATAACAATAAACAACGTATATATTTGTAATTTGCCAATAAGTTTGGTCAGATCATTCATAGCTGTATTTTAGTTAATAAAGCTTTAGAAGCAAAGAAATAAACTGTTTTACTCTAAGTGTAATGGAAAGTAATTGCATCTACTTTCAAGCAATGTTCAGTATGATTAACTTACAAGTCTTCAGGATTGTTTAAAATAGTTGCATTTTTGAAAATGTTGTTAGTTTGTAGAGCTACCACGCTTTCATGCATCGCCCCAGCGACCAATGAGAGGCGGTAAAGACCGCTAGTGCATGCTGGGTATTTTACAGACAGTAAAGTTTTAAATCATTTTATAGTTAAAACAAGCGTTTGTTGGTACAACAACTGCCATTATTCAACTGACATTTGTATATTTGCCGTAGCGACGTGTAAATACAAATCTGAAAACATTAATGTTAGATTAATTATCCGCTCTTTAAAAATTGATCGATAGTTAACTCGTAACCTTCGCAGATTTCTTTCTAGAGTAGTTCGCTGATATTCTAGAGTAGTTCGCTGATATTACGTGATATATAATCATCATGCGATTAACATTGATAACAAATCGCAGCGCAGGACCCGCGGTGTGAGCACCATGACAGTGAAGCCCATGGTCGTTATAGTAGTAGCAGAGCTGGGGAAGCTGAGAGTCAAGACTATACTTTCAGGGATCATTTCTATAGTAACTTTCTAGAGAAATGTGTTTCTAAAGTGACGGTCTCGCCAACCACGATGAAGATGCGGCGACACTCTTTCCTGAGCGCGAAGCGGACGCAGAGAAGTGACTCCTGTCACGCGCTCTGCGTCTTTGATGACCGTTCACTGTCTCCTCTGGGGACAATGAGGGAGCGAGTGTGATCAGAGTGGTACCGGAGAACTGTGACAGATAAATAATTGCGAAACGATGACATGCAAACTCCACGAGTAACATTGATAAACAGCAACTAAGCTCATTCCAGGCATGTAGTTCCACATATTAACCAGTCAGAGCTTTTGTCGAGGAGATTATTCATATTCTATAATAGCGGTTCTGCTTCACAGTGGGTGACATTGGACACTGATGCTGTAGAACCTTCAGAACAGCACTGAGCTGTACTGTACTTTGTTTAGTGTATTTTTCTTGCAAGAATAAATCCCAGAGAGAAGGTTTATTTCCAGCAACCTCATTACTTCACAGACACTTTTAGAGAAGATTTTTATTCACAACACTTAGGTGAAGCATCTTTTGTAAACAGTATGGTGATATAGTGTGAATTATAGTCTGGAATTAGGAGGACTTGTCTTCGCAGAGTTTTCCTTTGCAGGTCAATAAAGACTCTGTACTGTCTAATAATGGTACGGATATATTAAAAGACGTTTGTAATTTGTTTATAAAGTTTGGTTCTTGTACTTTGATCTGAGGTAGTTTACCAAATGTTTGCTTACTATCACAGGAGATTTTAATAACTTGTGCAAGACTGCAAGGAGGTGTCAACCGAGGGTAAAAATACAAGTGTAAAATTTGTTTGTGTGTGTGTGTGTTATTTGTCATTAATAATTGAGGTCCTTTGGTTGAGCAGCCAGATGTTGGTTTATTGCAAATTACCAGTCAATACACCAGAGACTTTGTAGACTAATACATTATTCTCATATGAGCCACATATAAAAGAATACTCTTGAGAAAACCTTGATAACCCACCTATTATGAAATATTACTGTTGATGTTACTGTTATTACATATCACACACAACAGCTGGAGGAACATGAAGCCTGCAAGCACCACAGTTCTGAACAGTAGACAGAGAGTAAATATAATGGTAAATATGTTAATGTAGGAAATTAATAGAGCAACATATAGTAAATACGCTAATGTTATTAATAAGAAGAAATAAACAGAGGCACATCAGTCATGACAAGGTAGGAAGACTTGCCTTGACATTTGGTCATGCAGAGGAACTTTCGTGTAATCTTGTTGCTACTCCGAAGCCGAAACCTGGTACACACCCAGCACCGCTACTAGTTAAACCTTTTTATTATTTATTCAAAATGTCTTGTGTCAGTGATACTTGTTGAACTGAAGATTCGTTTACACTGCGTCACCATTAAGTATAATTAAACAACAAGTTGCCAGGATTCTTTAACGTTGAGCCTCTTCATATGAGAGTTACACAATGGTTGTTGTTAGTTTGTAGAGCTACCACGTTTCCATGCATCGCCACAGCGACCAATGAGAGGCGGGGAAGTCCGCTAGTGCATTCTGGGTATTTTACAGACAGCAAAGTTTGAGGTCATTTTATAGTTAAAACAGGCCTTTGTTGGTAAAACAACTGCCACAATTCAACTGGCATTTGTATTTTTGCCGTAGCGACGTGTAAATACAAATCTGAAAACATTAATTAATTACCAGATTAATGTTAAGCATTAATTAATTATCCACTCTTTAAAAGTTTATCGATAGTTAACTCGTAACCTTCGTAGATTTCTTTCTAGAGTAGTTCGCTGATGTTACGTCATATATAATCATTATGCGATAAACATCGGTAACAAATCGCGGCTCAGGACCCGCTGTGTGAGCACCATGACAGTGAAGCCCATGGTCGTTATAGTAGTAGCAGAGCTGGGGCAGCTAAGAGTCAAGACTATACTTTCAGGGATCATTTCTATAGTAACTTTCTAGAGAAATGTGTTTCTAAAGTGACTGTCTCGCCAACCACGATGAAGATGCGGCGACACTCTTTCCTGAGCGCGAAGCGGACGCAGAGAAGTGACTCCTGTCACGCGCTCTGCGTCTTTGATGACCGTTCACTGTCTCCTCTGGGGACAATGAGGGAGCGAGTGTGATCAGAGTGGTACCGGAGAACTGGGACAGATAAATAATTGCGAAACGATGATATGCAAACTCCACGAGTAACATTGATAAACAGCAACTAAGCTCATTCCAGGCATGTAGTTCCACATATTAACCAGTCAGAGCTTTTGTCGAGGAGATTATTCATATTCTATAATAGCGGTTCTGCTTCACAGTGGGTGACATTGGACACTGATGCTGTAGAACCTTCAGAACAGCACTGAGCTGTACTGTACTTTGTTTAGTGTATTTTTCTTGCAAGAATAAATCCCAGAGAGAAGGTTTATTTCCAGCAACCTCATTACTTCACAGACACTTTTAGAGAAGATTTTTATTCACAACACTTAGGTGAAGCATCTTTTGTAAACAGTATGGTGATATAGTGTGAATTATAGTCTGGAATTAGGAGGACTTGTCTTCGCAGAGTTTTCCTTTGCAGGTCAATAAAGACTCTGTACTGTCTAATAATGGTACGGATATATTAAAAGACGTTTGTAATTTGTTTATAAAGTTTGGTTCTTGTACTTTGATCTGAGGTAGTTTACCAAATGTTTGCTTACTATCACAGGAGATTTTAATAACTTGTGCAAGACTGCAAGGAGGTGTCAACCGAGGGTAAAAATACAAGTGTAAAATTTGTTTGTGTGTGTGTGTGTTATTTGTCATTAATAATTGAGGTCCTTTGGTTGAGCAGCCAGATGTTGGTTTATTGCAAATTACCAGTCAATACACCAGAGACTTTGTAGACTAATACATTATTCTCATATGAGCCACATATAAAAGAATACTCTTGAGAAAACCTTGATAACCCACCTATTATGAAATATTACTGTTGATGTTACTGTTATTACATATCACACACAACAGCTGGAGGAACATGAAGCCTGCAAGCACCACAGTTCTGAACAGTAGACAGAGAGTAAATATAATGGTAAATATGTTAATGTAGGAAATTAATAGAGCAACATATAGTAAATACGCTAATGTTATTAATAAGAAGAAATAAACAGAGGCACATCAGTCATGACAAGGTAGGAAGACTTGCCTTGACATTTGGTCATGCAGAGGAACTTTCGTGTAATCTTGTTGCTACTCCGAAGCCGAAACCTGGTACACACCCAGCACCGCTACTAGTTAAACCTTTTTATTATTTATTCAAAATGTCTTGTGTCAGTGATACTTGTTGAACTGAAGATTCGTTTACACTGCGTCACCATTAAGTATAATTAAACAACAAGTTGCCAGGATTCTTTAACGTTGAGCCTCTTCATATGAGAGTTACACAATGGTTGTTGTTAGTTTGTAGAGCTACCACGTTTCCATGCATCGCCACAGCGACCAATGAGAGGCGGGGAAGTCCGCTAGTGCATTCTGGGTATTTTACAGACAGCAAAGTTTGAGGTCATTTTATAGTTAAAACAGGCCTTTGTTGGTAAAACAACTGCCACAATTCAACTGGCATTTGTATTTTTGCCGTAGCGACGTGTAAATACAAATCTGAAAACATTAATTAATTACCAGATTAATGTTAAGCATTAATTAATTATCCACTCTTTAAAAGTTTATCGATAGTTAACTCGTAACCTTCGTAGATTTCTTTCTAGAGTAGTTCGCTGATGTTACGTCATATATAATCATTATGCGATAAACATCGGTAACAAATCGCGGCTCAGGACCCGCTGTGTGAGCACCATGACAGTGAAGCCCATGGTCGTTATAGTAGTAGCAGAGCTGGGGCAGCTAAGAGTCAAGACTATACTTTCAGAGATCATTTCTATAGTAACTTTCTAGAGAAATGTGTTTCTAAAGTGACTGTCTCGCCAACCACGATGAAGATGCGGCGACACTCTCTCCTGAGCGCGAAGCGGACGCAGAGAAGTGACTCCTGTCACGCGCTCTGCGTCTTTGATGACCGTTCACTGTCTCCTCTGGGGACAATGAGGGAGCGAGTGTGATCAGAGTGGTACCGGAGAACTGTGACAGATAAATAACGAACTGCGAAACATGAGCATCACTCTGTTAAAATACAACATAGTATATGCTGCACACAAGTAAAACTATATGGTTTAAAGTGAAGGACATCATTGATAAAAGCAACAATATTTGTAAGACATTTTATTACTACAATTACTACAATATGAGTTGTAAGTAGGTTTAATTCATCTTACGCAGTAGGATATGTGGGTGATACCGTATGTAAAGTCAGTCAACTGTGTTGAAAACAACCAGCAGTGACTTTGCGCGTGTATTGGGATGACGTCCCTGCCACATGCTCGAACTACGCTGGTTTGTATTTGATGACAGTACAAACGTCGGTTTGGCAGCTGAGGTCTGTAGCCCAGAGTAGGCGGGTCTTGACTTCACCTGCCAAGAAGACCGCTGGGACAAATCCCGCTGTGCTGGGCGCAGACACGCTCACTGTGCGCCACCAGAGGCTTCGACTCCACGTGAATAGCGCTGGTGTGGAATCGTCCGTCGTGACTGACGGGAGAAACTGGAGCAGACGCTCCACGCAGTCCGCGCGGTGGCGTTCACGTGGCCAGAACCGTCACTCAGGCTCCGGGAAAGGATTTAAGTTATGATTTTACTTCTACTGTGTCCAGCAGCAAACTGGACGTGTTGGTAGCGGCGAAAACATGAAATACAAATGATGTTCAACATTTCTATAGATGGATGTTCATACTCTAAGAATTTGGAGGATTTCGATTCTGTTCGCAGTGTTCTTCTTTACAGGTCAGTAAAGAGTCTACGCTGTCAAATGATGATACAAATATCACAGCGGACATTTGTTATTTTGTTAATAACGTTTAGTTTGATGTGAAAACCTAAAGAAATCGAAAAGGCTTCGCGACAGCAAGGAACGACACAGTTTTAATGTGCACGTGTTTATTAATTGTCATTTATTACTGGAGTGAGACGTTGGTTTTCACGGAGAGCTTTGCTGTATTTGTGAATTGTTTCTTATCATTATTAGTGTTTGTTGCATCGAGCCTAAGTAGCCTGTAAACAGCATTTGATGAGGTTCGTGGTGTTGTTGAGTGGTTGGTGCATTATTTAATGGGACGAGAACTCCACGCTGCCAGCTTAGCTGCTCTTTCCCACCGCCTGGCCCCTGCCCTGAAAGCTTCTGCGTTGTCAGGGACAACTGAGCCGTCCGCCAATCAGATTTCAGAATACGGATCACGTGGCCGCACCGGACCGCTCATCATTGCCAACAACATGGCGAGAAAGTCTCATGGTTTGTTGAACCAGAAGTTCGTCGTTTAAAGACTCGTTTTGAGATCGCGTGGGGAAACTAAATGCCATTCAAACACAATGGCCTGCGTTCATTCCGACAGACGTGTTCACGGGAGTGAAACGGTTGTCAAAGGTAGTAACGAGGAGCGCGGCGACAGTGATGACCGTGAATCGACGTCGTCGAGCTTCAGGAGTTCCGAGTGTTCCGAGTAAGAAAATGAATAACCTCAGACTATGAACTGAACACGAGCTGTTCTCACGTATCAGACGACAAAATGGCGGGTTTTAAAACGATTACGAGTCTGCTTGAACATTCTAGCCCATGGAGGAGGAGTTACTTTGGTGGGTCATGGTTGACTTGGCTAAGATATCGGTTTAAAACACGGTTCTAAACATAGTGTGTGTTCATCTCCATAGACATTCATTCATTCAACAGTCTGTACGTCTTTCCCAAAGAGGGAGTGTCACCACATCTGCACAGCCTCCACATCTCCTCTGGCTTTTAGCGAAGCTCGGGGGAATGTTTTCAATTTGGGAGGCCAACCTTCATAAATAATTGTATGCTTCATGTCAGCCTCGTGCATTTATGGATGTCATGTCAAAGCAGCCGCTACGAGTTCTTCAACGCAGGTTTAAGAGCAGAGAGGCCCAAAGAAGTAAGACTCAGAGGGTGTTCTCCCAGCCTGGTGCTCAAGCATGTGATTACTGACATACGGTAGCTTTAATTACAGTATGTGATTAAAAGCAGAACAAGTTCAAAAGAGTTAATATCCTTACTCTCATTCCTCTCTGAGGACTAATTATTTGTTATGTGGTTACAATGTCAGACTATTAGTGTCTGTGGCTCAGGGAGTAGAGCGGTTTTTCCTCCATTCAGCATGTTGAAGTGTCCTTGAGCAAGACAAAAACCTTGAGCCAAGTAAGTTGTCAGTTGGTTTGGATAAATGTGTCTGACAAATAACTCAATGTTATGTAAACCATCACGTCTGTCACTGTGGGTACTTCTTTCTCTACAGCTGTCATCTCACCTTCTGATGGTGTGATCTGTTTTCTCTCAGTGAGTTGGAACCAGAATGGCTGGATGACATACAGAAGAACGGTGAGCTTTTCTACCTGGAGTTAAGTGAAGGTGAGGAGGAAGCCGCACTGGTCCAGGCCAACGCCAGTCAAGGTGTGTCGACTAATCATGTTCGCTTTAGTGAAAAGGAGGCTGAGATCATCACAGAGCAAAAAAAGAAGCATCGATGTGGTTCCCGGACGAAAGGTGAGCCTGCACTGAAGAGGTTGGCCAGGATCCTGAGGAGAAAACGACACCCGTCTCTGCGCAAAGGAGGAGGAAAGGATGGGGGGAAAGACAGCTCCACTCTGTCTCAACCAGCATCTATTCTGAAGAACCAGCCTGGCCACAGGCAAGGTGTGATGGTCCAGCAGCATCAGCTGAAGGAAGTGTGTGTCTACCTCAACCCTAAACGTCTTGTAAGTTCATCAGCATCTGTCTCTGACAGCGGAGGCCTGTTGGAGGCTCTGCTAGGTGTGGTGCATCGTTCATCCTGGACCAGGGGGCAGAGAGACCCCACAGTTATCCGACAGGCGGAAAGACTGACTATTCATGGATTAATACCAAACAGCCCAGCCATTAAAAGTGGCGAAATCCTGATTGGTGAGTCCACAGTTCAGATTTATAAAAACAGAAGGCACTCTTATAAAACTGAAGCTGTTACTCTCTCAACTGGTAAATGAAACTATGCTGTATTCATGATTTCAATAACAGTCGCTCATAGTCATGAAGCAGCACTGACTCATTCATTTCCACACCACAGTAATATGCTGCCAAGGCACAGCCTCCGATCGTTACAACGCAGTCAGTCACGCACATATTTCTTATAAAAATATTGACGATAACATAACAAATCTATCTTCTTCATTTTGTAAAACCATAAAGTTCCTTTTAGAAATCTGAGGACGCTTTTGTGCGGCGCAAATGAATCTGCCTGGTGCTGCAGTAAATAGTGAAATCTGTGCTTTTCTTCTATCCGGGCTAATCGCTGGGCAGTCTTCGGTTGTAGACACAGGAATGCCAGTTGTGCTTCACCACAAACGACTTCCCACATGAGTTACTGTTTAGAGAAGCTTTTATGCAGCGCAGCTACATGCCTAAACGATTAGAGTGGTCAAATACATAAAATAGCTCTGTTACTGACATGTTGGAGCAGCTTTCTGCTCACTGACAGGTGACGCTCAGAGGAGGCTTGAGGTGCTTTCTGTTAAATTGACAAGTGATTGAATTGTATGATAAGACAGAGATACAGCAGCTAAAAGAATTATTCTTGTGTCACTGCCCTTTATTGAGCTGAAGTTCTCATTCTTGTGGACACTGTTAAGCTTATTTTCCATGTTGTGCTTCCTAAATTAAATTTCATCGTTAAGATATGTGGCAAAGATTTGTATTTTCTATTTGACTGCTGTTTTCTTCTGCGTGTTATGTTCAGGTGATGTTCTTGTAGCTGTGGACGATGTGGATGTAACCTCAGAAAACATTGAGAGGGTTCTGTCCTGCATTGGGGGTCCAACACAGGTTAGTTTGCATGAATCCACCAAAACCCGTCATCCTGTACGCTCAGCCTTTGAAGTGGTTCACTCGCTAACGAGATAAGACATGATATTTGCAGCATTACAGCAAGAATAGAAAGAAAAATCATACCCGTAATTGCACCATGGGTCTGTATTACTACTAGTGACTAGTAGCAGTACCATAATATTCAGTGGTTCACTGGGAGCAGCTCTGGTTGTAGCGTCTCACGGCAGCAGGAAGGCCTTCGATGTGGCTCCTTTAGAGGTGTGTGTGTAACAGTCTGTCACTGAAGGAGCTGCTTAGAGATGACGCTGCATCATACAGGGGGTGGGAGTCGTTCTCCAGCAAGGGTGACAGCTTGGCTACCATCCTCTTTTCTCCAGTCCAGGGACATCTCCAAAACAGAGCTGGCCTTCCTGACCAGCTTCTCCAGCCTCCTCCTGTCTGCTGCTGAGGTGCTACTGCACCAGCAGACCAATCCATAAAAGATGGCTGAGGCCACCACAGAGTCATAAAATGTCTTTAGTAGTGCTCCCTGTACTCCCAGAGCCCTCAATCTCCTCAGCAGGAAGAGTCTGCTCCATTGCTATACAGTGCATCCGTGTTAATAACCACTTACCGGTGTTATGATGATCATGCCATACAATAACACGCGTGGTGTGGAGTCTTAGTGATACTGGCAGCCTTGCTCTATTTGAAGTGTGTGTGACTGTTTCTGTCACAGACTTGGACAGTACATGTTAAATTCCTCTTAAATGCACTGGATGCTGCTAAACTGTGTATAGAAAGCAGACGCCAGTGCCACTGAACAGCAGAAACCCTCAATCACTGAGAAATGATCCTTTGATCAGTAGCTTAAAAAATCCATAGTCTGCGCCTCAGCCGTGCATTTCCACCAGACTGAGGCCATCAAAAAGTAGGAATTTGCAAATGACAGAGTGTGTGCAGGGTTGATGGCAAACACGGCGGATAGACGGGACTGTGGTGCGACTGTTTTTCAGTGCAACAGGAAACTCTTGTGGTATTGAACAGTCAGTTGATTAGAAGATGTAGTCGGAAACTAAATTACATTGTCGGAAAAGAGCGAGGAAGATTTTTTGGAAAAATACAAGGTTCCGCTGTCACCACGATGACTCTTGCGTAACTTGAAATAGAGTCGTATTGCTGACAGAATGATTATTGTTTGTTAGTGAGTGTGCGCCAGGGGATGTGTTTGCTGTGTGCCAGCCCTCAGAGATGGAACACAAACAGCACGTATTATATCTGGAGCAGCAACCATTAGTCTGAAAGTCAGACCACTGCCGTTTACTAACTCTGAATGAACTGGTTACTCTTGTGTGTATTTGTGTGCGTGTTTTTTCAGCAACAAGTGTTAAATGACTGACATCAACAGACTGGAATCCCAGAGAGAGCACGCTCTAGTTTAACCACATCCCTATTATTTATCACGGGAGTAAGTTCTGCAGGTAGACTCTTTACCCAGCTGTTACCCAACTTTAGGGTTTGCTTGGTTTAAATCCGATTTAAATGCCTGATTATGACTCTCGTCTTTATCTAATCAAAGCTGTCTCTGCCATCCTTCACGAGTCTTTAAGCATCAATGATGCAGTAGCTTTAAATCCGTTTTTACTGTTTCTTCCTCCACAGCTGAGCGAGTCGCCAGTTGAAGGGGGCAACTCATGGTGTTCCACTACTCGGCTCTTTTTTATTAATACCCCTAAAATGGCCGAAAGCCCAGCTGTAGGCGCCTGCTGGAGAGGCGGGTGGCCTGTGGTTATACTGACAGAGGTCTGCAAGTGATCGCTGGCTTGGAAAAATATAGTTTCAACATTTTTAAGCAGATAGCATTTCATTTTTTCATTAAAAGACAAATTTTTAAAATATTCATAACCAAATTCTTCTATGTTGACAAATTTTTAAAGCACGCTTTGACTCACTTTTTCCAGAAATTAGGAATAAAACAATGAATGTGGCCGTGGCGTGTTCAATAAATAGCTTTTTCCACATTGTCCTTCAGTCAAACACTGAAGTGTAGCTGGGGTGTGTCCAGTAGAGATGGGATGGTTAAAACACATAAATGCATCTGTGGTGGTTTGAGGTCAAATCCCTGCACAATCTCTGCCAAATGTCTCACTGAGAGAAAACTACTGAGACTCATACTTTATTCCTTTTTTAAGGTTTTTCCTTTTTGCCTTTGAGTTACTCAACAAATATGTGAAACAAAAAGCAGACTGGCTATGTCACAATAAACCTGAAGATTATTTAGCATTATTTTCCCAGCAGAAACAAAGACTCCACATGTTAACTGTTTATCAGTGAAAACAAACTCACAACTAGTCTCTTTGCAGCTTAACCTGATTTATTTCAGACTGGATTACAATTTAAAGTAACACAATGCATTAGATTGTTTTACCAGAAGCAGCCTCCTCCTTGTGTGCATCTCGCCTGCGTTTTCATGTTGGATTTCCACTCTGTTTCTGTTTCCATTGCGATTTGCTATGAATGACAATGTAAAGTAGAGCACTGGGATATGGAAAGTTAAAAAAATACTGCCTGGACTAGAGAAGATGGGCTGTTTCTTGAGTTTGCATCGGTCTGGTTTTAATTTTGTCCAACACACTCAGAGAAACACACACACCACAGACAGATGCCTGCTATTTGTTAGGCTGCGGTTTGGTCTGCATGTCTGTGTCACTTTCTCTCTGACAATCGCCGTCCTGCCGTTCACTTTTTCAGGCTGGTTTGACTTTCTCCCCTTTGGAAAGCCAGCACACATGCACACCTCTATTTTCCTCAGCTCCAGCCAAGTCTAATCCTGTGCAGCCATGGTGACTTGCAGATTTTGCAGAAATGAATGAAAACTCTCTGTGGTAGGCAGTTATGTAACAATGCTGGTTTTTCATTTTCTATTCTTTTTCTTCTTTCCACTTTCATATCTCCTCCTTTCCAACCTTTCTTATTTTCCATGCTCACTTCCGTCCAGGTGAGGTTGACCTTGGAGACAGCGGCGTCAGTGGACAGCAGCAGTCCTACGGACGCGTCGTCGATGCGTAGGACAAAGGCCTCTCCGCCAGTCAGCCAGCTGGTGCGTCTGCTGTGGGGGGAGGACACAACAGAACTTCAGATGTCCATAGGACACATCCCACACATTGTTATGTACCTGTCACTCAAACTGGACTCAGCATCGCCTCAGGAAGAGGTTAGTTAGAAATGTATTTGTATTTGTCAAGATGTTCTGACCTGAGCACAGCTGCTGTTGGTGAATGAGACACTTTAATGCTGTGAACTTAATTCTGTTTAGGGTCAAGTGTCGCAGTCATTTGCCTTCAGTTCAGTTTCGTTTTCTTGCTCCAACATGAAATCGACACTCACTTGCTGACCACACATGTAATCACATCTTCCCTGTGGATGGCTATTGACAGTTTTATGTTTCTCTCTGGTTGTACTTGCTCCTGCAGCTCCACCGTGTGTGTCTAGAAGCCAGATTTGTTTTTATCTTGACCTAAACAGCTGTGGAGATAAAGAGCACAGCTTGTCTGGAGCCACATCAACCAGCGCTCAAGTTTCTAAATGACAGTGCTGTGAGTGAAACCGCTTAAACCCTGACTTTGATTCTTTAGTCCTTTGATTGCAGGGTGGCAGAAATTGGAGTTTGAGCAGTGGTATTTTTGAATTTTAACTGTAAAATGATTTGGCCGTGTGAGGTTTTTTGACAGTGTAGCTGAAAGGTTTCACTGTGATGGTTGGTTTTTAGCTGCACTCAAACTCCCTGCACATGGTTTTGACCCTGAAGGTGAATATCTTCCATTGGCAGTCGTTCATGTCTTTGTTGTGTTTGCCAAGGCTATAAGAGGCCGTTCATTCAAGGTTTTTATCCCCTCACCCACCCCTCTGTCCTCTGATCCTCTCAGCAGCTCTGCTCTTATCCACCATGCATCGCTCGAAGTCGCCAACATGCTGAGCGGAATACCAATATCACAACAATGCACTCGATCTGCCGAGAGCTCTTTCTCTCGAATTGTTTTTCTGCACCGTTTGTCCAGCAGCTTTTCAAATCGCAGGAAAAAGACTTGAAATGAACTATGAGCAGTCCTTCCCTAAAGCGCTGAGATAAAAAGCTCCCTGACCTTTAGTCAAATTCCTGAACTAAACTTCTTTCCTTCACTCTGCAAGTGGTGACAGAACAATCACCTTGTGGTTCATCTTTTCATTTTTCTTTGCTGCCCATAATTTTGAGAAGTTTTGGTGCCTGTAGCAGCCAACAACACATATTTCATATTTTTACTTGACATTTTTTCTTTGTTTTCCACAGACCTTTTCGTCTGCTGCTGAATTTTCGTAACACAAAGCAACACTTCAACAAGAGCTTAGAGTGTGTGTATGTGTTTGCCTGCAGGAGGAGATCTTGTACCAGTACCCGGTGTCGGAAGCCTCCAGCCAGCTGAAAGGAGTGAGGGGGATCTTTCTCACTCTGTGTGACATGCTGGAGAATGTCACCGGAGGGAGGATCATCAGGTAGGACCATGTGTCGGATAAATAACCAGGCCCGGTTTAATCTAATTAGTTTTGTTCCAGTTCCCCCAAATTCCAACTTTTCTGCCAGTGCAGCGTTTGCAACATTACCTGTTTATATTTGACTCTCATTCAGTAGTTGTCTGTTTTTTCTCCCTCAGTTCGTCTCTCATCCTCGGGAAACATCTGGTTCATGTGGGCTACTGGAAGGAAAGCGCCAACCTGCTGGTCATTGGTCTTCCTGCTGACAGGTACACACAGATCAACAGACAGTTCCTAATGCAGCGTTTGCCAGCTGTGACGAAAAACACAAATTTGAAATGATTTCAAATGAAGGAGCATGTGGGTATAAAGTGATGACAACCACATGAACTCAATCAATCATCATGTCATTATTGTCAATACACTCACTGATTGTTGGGAACGTGTGTGGAATAAAACTCAATACATTCCTTCTTTATAGCTCCTGGTCGTACAAATATTCGATTAGCACATTTACTGAAGCTGAACCTTATCCAGTATCTGACATTTTTCCATTTCCCTCCAGGGTCCCTCTGCTGTATCTCCGGACGGTGGTGGGAGACATAGTCCGCACATTAAAAGTGATGTACGGCTCTTTGGACAGGTTGGTGGCTCGTCTCTTTCCTTGGTCCTGCTGAGAGAGCTGTTTGAAACTTCCTGTTTCTGGCTGGAATGTTTCATATTTAATGCTAAATTCACTGACATAAAACATGTTTCACTGATTTAAAGCTAAAGAACATATTTAGTTACCAGGTGCTGTGAAGGAACTCACTGACTTTTTTCCCCCCTAAACATCTTTGCTTGAATCCATATTTGTTTGCCAAAAGGACAAAGAAAATGTCTTAGTGCTTTCACTGATTTTAATTAAACTGTGTTTTGCAAATATATTGAAATTTAGAGTAAGTATGTGATTCTACAAATAAGTTCTGCTTCACCATGACACAAATGTTTCTGCTTCGTCATCTTCAGCGCGTTCTGTAAGGCCGACCACGCTCCCAGGTTGGACCATTTCTTCTGCCTGTTCTTCCAGCAGCTCATACAGCCATCTCGCTTGATTGACAACTCCTCAGCCCAGGTCCCTGACATCTCAGGGACCCTCTTCCTCGATGGACTGCCAGCGGTCCGATGGCTCGCACTGCCTCCAGACATCAAGGTGTATCTCTAAGTTCGTGCATGAAGCCTGGGAGCAGGTCTAATGTTGTCACAGGGCAGCTGTAAACACTGTAATCTGTGCTATTGGATACTTTGACTTTAACTACATGAAGGTGAATGTGGTAAAACTTCAGGTCATGGTTATCCCACGGTGCTGCTTGCTGGTGGCAAGTAAACTTGAGGTTCTTTCCAGGAGACGTGTAGCTCTGGGTCCCTCTAGTGTTAATCTGAAGAATGACACTAAGGCACATGTTGGATGGAAATTAGGAGCGTAGAACAAGTATGACCATAACATTATTGGATGTTTTTAATCTGTGCACAGATGGAGGTGGATACTGTTCTGTCTGACTTTGAATCTTCTGATTTTGGAGAAATGGTGAGACTCTGAAAACGCGTAAGGTTCCAAACATTTTTCAGTGCTGCTGTGTTGAATGCACGTCTGAATTCATGCCTATTAGCTACACTGACAGATTGTCCTGTCTAAAGCATTTAAACAACTCTTACATATATCCCATCAGTGGTCACTGTAAATTAAATAGATGTACCATTGCACATACTTCAGGTCACTGCTCCTTTTCCTTCTGTTGCCTCCAGTACCTTTCTTTTATAGCTCAACTGACTTTGATGCAATTTTTTATTTTGTTTTTATTACAGTCTGAGGACTTTTTTGGCCTGAGGCGTCTGTATGTAATTCTTGGCTGCTGTTTGTTCTATAAAGTAGGTAACAGCACACATACTTCAGTGGCTGTGGAATTTAAATCCTCCCTTGGTGGTATCAATCCTGACGTGGTGTCTCATTGACTCCCAGTCCTACCTGATCGCCAACCATCTGCCTAAGGAGGACTTGCTGGATGTTTGCCTGTACTGCCAGCACTACTGCCTGCTGCCGCTGGCCTCTGAGCAGCGTGTGGGTCAGCTGGTCATCTGGAGGGAGGTGTTTCCCCAGCAGAGAACCAGCAGCAGCACCACACCAGGATATAGCCAGCCCCAGGGTCGGCACTTCCTCCTCATTGTGGGACTGGTGAGGGTTACGGTTGAAGCCAGAATATACTGGATCAATCCTTCAATTGTTTTTGTTTTTTCGTACTCAACACTACACATCGTTTTTCACTCATGTTTGTTCTTCTCTCCACAGAGACACTTCATGCAGTGTGTGCTGTTAGAAGCAGGAGGCTGTGCTTCACCAGCTTCAGGCTCCACAGGACCTGATTGTGTTTATGTGGATCAGGTCGAGCTTAATTTTACTCATCTACCAAACAAAGCTTCAATTTGATACATCTTAAGCTATTAAGAGATTAAACTGAAACTTCTGATCTCAGGTGAAGGCCACGCTGTTGCAGTTGGAGGTATTGGAGGACGGTATCGAGCAGCGTCTGAATGCTCCACCAGCTCCGTGCCTGTCCTGTGCTGACTGGTTCCTCCCTGCTTCCACGGCCCGCGACCGTCTGGACAGTTTGGCATCTTCCTCCCCAGTCTTCAGCAAGCTAGCAGGAGCAGTTAAAGGCTCCTCGTTAAGGTCTAGAGGCCGAAGCTTGTTCAGAGAGAGGTCCAGGAGGCCAAGCCCCCAGAGAAGCCCGTCAGACAGTGGGAGCGAGGGACAGATGGATGCTGGGTCAGGGTTCAGTTCCTCAATGACCCCAGGTTTCAGTCCACATTCCACACCAGACACAGCAAGGAAGCTGGGGGGGCGACGGGACTCGTTTGGGTCTGGAGGTTCTGATGGGAGTGGAGGCGGTGGAAGCCTCTTCAAGGTACAATGGATTTAATCAAATATGTGGAAGTTTGACACCTTGGACAAACTTTAACCACTCCAGGCTGGAGTAGTTAGAATTTGAATGTTCTAGTGTAATTTATCATAGTGTCTATTACAATATTCTGCTGCATGTCCTGACAGATCCCCAGGATGAAGCACCCGAACCCATTTTACCTGGGGACCCTAAAGAAGACCCTGACTGAGAGGGAGACAGAGGAGATGTATAACACTATGAAGTAAGTGACTGATGAATTGAATTAAAAACTTAACTCACTCGTCCTCTCACTGACTGTTGCTCTATGCTGTGCTTGTGACAGACTGACCTCCGGTGCTGAGAACACTTTGTTCCACTACGTCCTGATGGAAACTGTTCAGGGAATCTTCATCGCTCCCACTCACAGAGAAGTGGCTCAGCTGAGCGGCTCCATTCACCCACAGCTCATCCGCAACTTCCACCACTGCTGCCTCTCCATACGGGCAGCGTTCCAGCAGAGCCTGCCTGCCAGGGTGAGGCTCACATTACAGTTACAGATGAATGTGAACTCACACTCAGCCTTATTCTACCACACAGTCCACACCAATCTGCTGAGACAGGATTGGGGGCAACAAGGCCACAGGAACTCACATTTATCAATTTCAAGTACCAAGCTAGATTCTGTGTTTCCAAGGACACGAAACACCTCGAGCAGAAACAACTGTAATACACTGTAAAACCACATCCTCTGCTCCACAGCCAGCGGGTGCATTTTTGTGTTGGCTGCTGCTGACTCAAATAAATTTTATTTTACTAGAAGTGGTTTTAGTTCTCATGTGCTTCTCTGGAAGCTTCAGCTATGCTCTGTCAAATCCAAAGGTACAACAACACTGTGCTTTAATGTGATTAATGCATCATGTTGCTTTTTGGTGCGATCTTCTCTGCTGCAGGCTCGTAGGGCAGCAGACAGGCCTCAGGGTGGGGGCTGGGGTCTGGGCCCTGTGAAGGAACATGGAGTTCTGTTCCAGTGTAAACCTGAGAACTGGACTGACCAGAGGAAACCTGCACCAACCATGACTTACTGGGTCATAGGGTACGGTAACATCAAGAGAATGCAGATGTTGAGTTTTGATCCTCAAGCCTTAAATGTTTTGACAGTTATGGGTTAGTCTAATAATGTCATAGTCTGTATGTTACTGCACCGTTCATTAAATGTTTTTAATTCTCTCTCTTTTCCTGTGACTTTCAGACGAATGTTGCTTGAGCCTGTCCCTCAGGAGTTCTACGTGTGTTTCCATGACTCGGTTGCAGAGGTTCCTGTAGAGATGGCCTTCAGACTGTCCTTTGGTCTGTCCTCGTGATTCATCAGCTCGCTTTAAGAAGCTACGAGATTTCTGGAACACATTCACCATTGTTGAATTCTCAGGAAATATGCGGTGCCTTTGGGGAGCACCTGAGAGGAAATATGAGAAGTTATGATAGTGCTCACAAATTTGTGTGATCCTTTAAAAGCCAGCCACACAAAATGTTATTCTTACAATGCCTCAGCGGTTGAACATGAAAGCACAGCTGACTTTTAAACCAGGAAGTTTTTGTGTTCAACCAGATCACATCTGTTTTTGGCTGTTGTGTATATTTGATGAAAAGCCTTAAGTAAATACCTCAGATATCTTTGCTGTAAATCTTACAGGATCAGAGGAGAACTGCAGCAGTTCTTCCTGAAAGTTGACTAAGCTGTACCAGTAAATATTATGCTGCTGTGCCCATCTCCATGTTGACAGAGCAAATGTATTGATATTTTGACTAACTAATTTTAATTTAAATTTGTATAGTTTTGTATGGACATTAACTGTTACAAAAACACTGCGATTAAAAAAAATACCCTCTTTTATTCTTCCTGTGATTGACTCAAGCTGTAAACATTATTTTCTCATTGATAAATTTAAAAATTCAAGCTAGTAAAAATAATGTTGCTTTGTCAAGTCTCGTAAAAACAAATTTTCTGAAGTTGTCATCAAATGTTTACTTCACAAACAGAGGTTAGAAATGTTGATGGTTATATTGTAAGATTGCAATATTTCAGTTTTGCAGTGTACATGATTGAACTAGCACAGATACAGCCATTATTATTATTATTATTATTGTTGTTATGACACTTCTACAAACGTAAAAGCCAAGGTGAAATAAAAAGTAAATCCACATTGTTGCAAATGAGTCACAGTTCACGTGGTACCTTCCACATCAACGTAGCCTGTAAAGTTCAAGCTGCTCTTTGAACAAGCAGCAAGTTCCTCTTGTAACACTCAAGGCTACAGAGAGGAACCCCAGTCTTTGAGCACGAGTATTTCTTGATGTTTGAGCAGCCGCTGACCCCACACACCACTGCAGCAGGAGGCGGGGGACAGGGAGGTTTCTGGGCCAGGCCTGGGACCCCCGTGGGGAAAGAGATGGCCATACCCTGAGCAGAGTCACTGTATCGTACCATGAGACACTGGCTCTGCTTGGACTTCTTCTCCCTCATGCTCTTTATCTTTGCTTTGCTGGTTTTAGTGAGTCTCTCTATTGTCTGGTTCTTGTTCTCTTCAGCTTTCTTGGCGGCCTGCAGGCGCCTCTTTCGAGCTCGTTCTTCCCGTTTCTGCATCATCTCTGCGGTCATCTCTTTCTCCTTGTATCCCATGGGCAGCTCCAGTAGAGGCTGGCTCTGCTGCTTGTGTAGCAGGGCTTTCTGAAGAAAAACAGCAAAAAAATCTCAAATATAAATGTCTTCGTATGGTTATGTATGACTTTTTTTTTTTGCAGCATTCACCTGTCTGGCAGTGAGCAGAGACTCATCAACCTCCTTCTTCAGCTCTCCATTGTCATCAAGTTCTCCCTTCTCCAGAGCATCCAGCCACCTCTCCTCTTCATCCACAGGTCTCAGCATGGAGTCTGAGTCCATGTCCGGCAGAGGAGACGTTGCCAGGTTGCTGTCTTCATCTGATACATAGGGCACACAATTAATACATCTTAGACCAAAGAATTTATTTACTAACACAAAATACGATTATCACATCCTGGCCCAGTAAATTTCTACTTCTAACTTACCTAGCCAGGCCCGATACTGCTCCAGAGGCACTGAGGGCTCATCCTCATCCTCATCATCATCGTCGTCATCATCATCACCACTATCATTATCAATAATCATCAAAGGTGAGGGAGGGCAGGCCACACCAGGATGCACAGTGAACGTGGGAACACTGGTAAAATCAAAAAGCCTGTAAGATCTTTGTGTTCCGGCCAAAATGAAAGAAACAAATTAATCACACCTCATTGTCTCGTCTCACCTCTTGGTTCCCAGTGTTTGTCCTCCCAGTTTGATCTTGAGTCTGAGCTGCGGAGGCGGCCGCGGAACCACGACGGGCTCAGGTTCTGGGGCCTCGTTGAAGCTGTGGTGCTTCCTCTTGTGCTTTTTGTGTTTTTTGTGTTTCCGCTTGTGAACACTGTGCAGGCTAG
The DNA here is from genome assembly GCA_030770545.1 of Macropodus opercularis. NCBI lineage: Eukaryota > Metazoa > Chordata > Actinopteri > Anabantiformes > Osphronemidae > Macropodus > Macropodus opercularis. The sequence goes on along the minus strand of CM061090.1, from coordinate 14,133,308 downwards.
AGCTGCCTTCACCTGGAAAGAACACAAGTTAGTCATACTTTTACTATTAATATGACAACTTGCAGAAGAGGCGTTTTTGTTCTGCTTTGTTCTCAGCTGTATAGACCTTACTCCAAGTATATGACTGAACATGTGACTAAGAAAGTGCAACAATATGTTGCACATGGATCCCTGAAAAGATTCGTCAATAACATTAGACTTTAATTATAGTATGTTGTAAAGTAACATTATTATTAGTAGAAGTAAGGCAACTCATTTAAAACTTTAGAACAAGCTCAGCTGATATATAATAGTGTATATACATCATAGATCAAGTCCCTGCCCATATATAACCATTGTAGTCCTTCACTGTAGTGTAAATATGTTTGATATTTGTATTTTCCACCATAGGTCAAGTGTCCAGTAAAGGACGTAAGTTGTATGTAACGTTGAGGTTACTCACCGAGAAACCTGGGGTGAATCATGTCTTTCCTTTTTCCCATCGAAACGACAACAGGGACGTAAACACGAGGACCGTTAAGCTAAAGTGCAGCTCTACATAACAGCAGAGCTTCGAATGTTTGGAACTCAACACTATTGACCATAAAAACAACAATTAAACGGGGAAACGGGGGTGTAATGGCTAAATTACAGGCCGCTATGAAGGAGGTGTCTTACCTACTTAACAGCAGCCGTGAACATCTGCAGACTAAGTCAGATACCTCGTTGCTTTAGCAGCATTCTGAGATATAAATTTGCGGGGGAGACATTTTGTTCGGCTTCTACTATCCAGTAATGAAGAGACTGAAATACAGTCTCCAATTAACAAGGGTAACAAGATGAGCTAAGCTAACTGACGCTAACACGGCGGAAGCTCGTTTGCTTCGTCGTTTCCGGTCGTTGTGGAAACGCTGGACTGCCCTCTGGTGGGTGAAAACAACGACGCGTCGGCAGTCACAAAGACTTTCACCGGTAAGAAATGGGCAGCTATTTACTGTAAATTCATCTAATCATGTACATGATAGCAACGCAGCGTTGAAACGTATAAACAGATAAAAAGTAAGTTAATCGTATAACAAAACCGGCAGCTAATCGTGTTTTTATTTTGAGGATGGGTAATGTAGTTCTTGCAACGTGCTCCGCGGCTGGTCGCTGCTGATCAAAAAACTCATTAACCAGAAGCCCCCGCGCCAGCGAAGCGAGGTCAGTTATAGCACAACGTTGACGAGTCGACTAACGTTAAATGTTTGTGTTCCTGTTGGTGTGGCGTCAGTGTGAGTGGGTCGTAGTCCCAGCGAGCTTTGTGTTGTGTTGTGTCACTTTAACACTGTTGTGTGTCGGTTCACAGAGACCTCACGCCACCGCTGCGCCGCCGAGATCAACGTGGCCACAGCTGAGCTCGTGATAAACCACTAAGTGTCTGCAAACACAGCGACTTTACATCTGCTCCCTGTCCCCGAGGCCTCAGCGACGAATAGACGCCCGTTCGCGTCCATTTTAGGGCACGCGGCTATTCCTGACTCCATTGGGTTTTTTCAGGAAGAATGAATTACGCAAGATTTCTGACAGCCGTTAGTGCGGCCAGAAAGCCGTCAGCTATCAGGATGCTGAGTGAGTACTGGGCTCAGGAAAAGCTCCTGGTTCCTAGTGCCAGCACAGACCCGCCTTGACTTGGGTAGAAATATGAAGGGCAGTCGTTTGATGAACAGAAACTTTCGCAAACTTCATGACAGTCAATTCAGTTTTTCAATATGTAATGAAAGTAGTCACTATAAAAAGGAACTGGCTGCCTTGTGATGTTACAGTAAACGGACACTCCTTACGTTTGGATTGTTAAATGCAGTGAAGTAATTTTTATTATTTATTACATGTTTATGGCATATTTAAATACACAAGTCATACAGAACCTGGAACCTTTAAAACAGTTCATTCCTTGGAAAAGTTGGACCCCATGGAAGAGTTTAACATACCACACTAAAAGAACGTGAACACAACACTAACTAAAAACATTTAATTGATTTCTGCAGATGTCATATGCTCAGAATCAATATTTACTCCTCGGTCGTGATCTTCTCTGTCTCCACCCGCATGAAGCTGAGCTGCAGCAGCGCTCGCCTCCGTCCCTGATCTCTCTGGCTGGCGGAGCTCCCAACCCCAACACATTCCCCTTCCAGTCAGCTTCCATCAAGGTGAAGCATGGAGAAACGGTCACTTTCGACGAAGCTGCCATGAAGAGGGCTCTGCAGTATTCAGCCTCTAATGGGTGAGAGAGCGAAATGCACTTTCCTTTACTTGGAGCGGCGTCAGAACACTGCGCCTACTTACATAGAATCCCCGAGCTGCTGACGTGGATGAAGAACCTTCAGAAGAAGCTCCATAACCCGCCGACGGCCAGCTACAGCCCCGAGAACGGCCAGATGGACATGTGTGTGACGACGGGGAGCCAGGAGGGGCTGTGCAAGGTGGTGACATGCTGTTTGTGTAGTCAGCGATATTACATCTGTAGAGCTTAAACCTCTTCTGCATGTTTGACATAATGATTATTGCTGTAGTCATTTCAGTTTTTGGGGTTTTAGGTGTTTGAGATGTTGGTCAACCCAGGAGACAACGTTCTGCTGGATGCCCCCACGTATTCGGGCACGCTGGCAGCAGTAAGACTCTTTCTCTGGAGCAACACAAACACACAGTATCTGAGCTGCTGTAACCTACAGACGTGCTTTTACTACGCACTGTAGCTCCAGCCGCTCGGTTGCAATATAATCAACGTCCCCAGTGATCAGCACGGCATCATACCTTCGGCCCTGAAGGAGGTTTTGTCTCAGTGGGACCCGACGCAGGTCCACAAACCCGGCAGCACGGCTCCCAAGATCCTCTACACCATACCCAACGGAGGAAACCCCACCGGTGCCTCCATGACGCCTGAGAGGAAGAAGGAAGTGTACAAGGTTAGATTCCCCTTCAGGGCCAGTAAAGAAACAGACTCCAGGATGAGTACATGTGCACACAGCAGAGGTTTTATCAATCCCTCATGTCACTACAGCTTGATGGATCAGGGTGTTTTCACTTTCTCTTTTAACAGTTGGCCCAGCAGTACGACATGCTCATCGTTGAGGACGACCCGTATTATTTCCTCCAGTTTGACAAGGTACACAAATCACTCACCCCCCCCCCCCTTTTCTCATTCAGTTGAGTTGTCGCTATATTGTTATGTGGCTCATTTAAAGCCTCCTCTGTTGTGATTCACGTCGGCAGCCGTGGGCTCCCACGTTCCTCTCCATGGATGTTGACGGCAGGATCATCAGGACTGACTCCTTCTCTAAGATCCTGTCGTCAGGGTGAGCAAATCTGTGTGTTTGTGTGGGGTTGCACGTGTTTCTTTGATAGCAGAGCATGGGAACATCCGCTGTAAACAACACTTTACTACAGCACAGCATTTGTGCTTTTCCTTTAACAAGTCAGGGCCGGACAGTTGAGCAGGGCGTGGGTTTCCAGTCTGCATAATTTGCTTCCTTAATGCTCAGACTATTCCTCATGCCAGCAGTCTATGAAGTGGATTTCTTTCAGTAATAGAAATAAATGAGTTTAATGGATGCTCCTTTTGACATAGATCCTCTGTTGATTTATTCTTTCTAATCTTCACCTGGTTTGTTGCTTTACAACTGAAAATAATTTCCATGAGAAACCAGGTGACATCAGGGCAAACCAAGACCATACAGATGATGTTTTTACACATTTACGTGTACAAGGGTTAATGTGTCAAGAAATATGAAGTTAAATATTACACAACTCGCTGTGGGAGCAGTTTTAAAAGTGTGTTTTAACTTGTTTGTCTTTGATTGCTGCTCTTTGTGGTTTTGCTTCAGGCTGAGAATAGGCTTTGTAACTGGTCCCAAACCGCTGGTGGACCGGGTGGTGCTGCACATCCAGGCCTCGACGATGCACACCAGCACCTTCACACAGGTGGATACAAGTTTAACGTTACGCCGCCACATCCTCCAGCTCGCACGTCACTGAGTCATTGTTTTACTTGCAGACCACATACTAGAGCTGTTGATGTCCTCGAGTGTAAACCGCCATCTTGGTAACGCAGTGCTGAAAGTGACGCCGCTCTCTGTGACAGTAAAGACTATCTTTAATGGAGAGTCACTACAGAGTTGTGGCGTCTGTCAGTTTACAGCCCTCAGGCTGAATTGGCACCAACGCTACTCAAACTCAACAGCAAGCGAAGGGTGTGTTGTCACGCCACAGCTAAAAAAAGAAGTTCTGCTTTCTTTGGATTAGCAGCAGCTGCAGAGGAGGGAAGAGGAGGATTAATTAGGGTCTGTTACCATCCTTCGATTCAGTCTCTATTCAGCTTTTTTCATCTAATCTGAACTAAAGTGCTGACAACAGATGGGAAACATAATCAGGCCAAAACAAATTTAATTTCAGCAATGAAGCACCGTAAGGAGGTGCTGTCATTTTCCTGGTGAGGTCATGGGTCACGTACCAGTCCTCATGCTATGCAACCTGCTTCTTGCTTTCTTTCAGCTTATGGTGTCTCAGTTGTTGCACAGCTGGGGCCAAGAGGGTTTCCTCCAGCACATAGAAAGGTACAGTACTGCCACACAGGCAGGTGTCACTGGGCGGAAACAGAACTAGATCTATGACAGCTGCAAACGAATACGAATTTGACAATGTTGCTGCAGTGCATCGAGCTGTTTTATGTTTTGCAGGGTAATCGAGTTTTACCGGGAACAACGTGATGCCATGATCTGCTCCGCTGATAAGTGGCTCAAAGGTTTGTCAACTAAGCGATCAATACACGTAAACACACACAGAGCAGAGTGTATATTATTATAGCCAGATAAGACGGAAGTTGAATAGTTTTTCATCAGTCACATGCAGTGCGTGTGTATTAGGAGTTTAGTTTGTTAAAACAGAAACCAAACCATGTCATAAACATGATGTTGCCAGATGTGCCATCCCATCATTTTACAGTGTCACTGCCCATAACTACTGCATCTTATTGTGGAGTTGTGTTGATTAGTTTATAAGGCTTCCTAAACTGAGGGCTCACACCAGCCTGAATGCTCGTCCACAGTTAGTTTTATGGGTTTTTTGCAGCTGTGAGCAGCTTTTTTCTTGAGCCATCTCTTAGTGGCCATTTGATGAGGTGCACGTGCCCTAATTTGCCTGTGTTACACGTAGATGTAGCAGAGTGGCACACCCCGTCAGCAGGCATGTTCCTGTGGATCAGACTAAAGGGCATCGCTGACACACAACAGCTCATCATGGAGAAGGCTCTGGAGAAAGAGGTGAGACCTGACAAACATCTCAAAGTGATCCTCACGACGTGTTTGTGTCGAGTTAACGCGTTTTTTGGTGCTGTTTACAACTCAGTGTCTCTTTGTTACTGTAGGCAACACAGGTTTTATGTCTCAGTAGAGTAGGATGGAGAATGTGAAGCAGCCATTGTGCACAGTGTGAGTGGGTTTAGCAACTGAGTGTTTTTCATCCTACACACACGCACCAAGTGTCTGCAAATCCCAGCTAGCACGTAAAAACGAGGCGGTGCAGTCAGGCTTTTTCAGGGTCGCTGCTCTCCTGGTGTGCTGGATATTAAAAACCTCCACTCAGCAGGTAGAGATCAGCTCTAGTGTGAGGAGAGAGGAGAGGAGAAATACCAGCAAGATAGCACAATTGCACTAAGGCCTCTCCTCACGTTGTAACTGATGGCCAGAAAATGTGAAAGATTTTGGAAATGTTGATGTTTAGTTCCAACGTTCATATCTTATTGTTGTATTTCTAATTGTCCTTTTCATTTATCATCATCTCCTCACGCGCTGAATTGCACTAAGTTTGACTGAGCTGTTTGCGTGTGTTAAAGGTGCTGCTGGTTCCTGGAGGTGTCTTCATGCTCAGCAGCAGTGACCCCTGTCCCTACGTCAGAGCAGCGTTTTCCCTCTCGACGCCAGAGCAGATTGATGAGGTACAAACACACACGCAGAGAACACCATGCAGCTGCTCTCCAGAACTGACTCATCTCTCTAATTCTTTCTACAGGCTTTCAGAAGACTCTCTTCCCTCATCAAAGAAGCTCTGTGATGAGAAATAATTGTTTTTAAGCACATGCTCTTTTTTTTAAATCCTGAAAGCTTTACAAATGACAATATTACGCTTGTAATGTTGTATTACATCTGATTTGATCTTATCTAATCTTTGTCTAAAGACAAAAGGTGAATTTAGAGAAAACAAACTGTTTTAGCTTATGTTCATTTTGGTTTGTTTTTTTACAGTAAACACCTGAATCTCTGAGTGTTTGACCTCATTACATGCTGTTTCATAAATACACTACAGTGCAGATGCCTTCATCTGTTCTAACTATTTTCTGTGTCCATGTCACAAAGTCAACCTGATTGGTTAAAGATCAACATCAGCTTGTCTCTGTTGGTGAAAGTGTTTTCATTTCCTTTGCACAGACTTTCCCCCTGCTGTGGTAATATGCAGCACAGTGTGTGCAGTGCACTGAGAAATGTTTGTGTACGGCTGAAACTCATAAAGCAGAACAAGGTCAGAGGGCTGGCTTACCAGTCCGGCTTTTGCGACACTTATTTGCAGAGCTCTTGCTGCCATAGTGGAAGAAGTATCAGAATCCTCACGCACAGGTTGAGTATACATCAGGAAATAGCTACAGGTTTGTTCCAGTGGTGACGAAAGCACTGGTGGGGGCGTAAATGTGTATGTAAAATGTAATATGTAAACTAGCTCGACACCAGTTCCACCCCAGGTTAAAAGAACCTGACACAGCAGACACACATGCTGCCTTAAATATCGACAGCCTCTGTAGATGGAGTGTTATTGACTCAGTTATTGACTGTTCAGGTCAGGAGTACTTTTCCTGTGGCTTCAAGGTCAATCACTCACCAACTGTGACACACGCACACACAACATCCTGTACAGTCTGGAGGATCTTGACATCTTAATTTCAGGTGCTGTGGTTCCCTCTTTATTTTACAGCCAGGAATCCCCTTTTCTGTCAAAGAAATTTCAATGTTTCTGTGTCTTTTCTGTTTTATGCCTCTTCTTTCATCCAGCCTTTTGACCTAAATTCATAAATAAATGACCACAGTGCACTTACTTGTCATGCCTTAATGCACAAACAGATGCACTCACAGCACCACAATATTAACTCTACTTACAGTCTCTGTGAGCAAGGGTTTCAAGAACCAACTCCATGCAACAGACCCAAAGATGGGATGACACATTTCCCAAGAGCCATCCCACCTGACCTGATCCAGACTTTAGCAGCTTTAATAAATTAGCACAGGATCAAAGGCCTACGTTTGTTGTCAAAACAGTTGCTTGTGATCACAAAACACGCAGGATTTACTTTTAAACTCAGTGGTTTCAGGTTGTGAACTCTTTTGCCTAATTTTTCACTGGCACCAAGAAATAGTTTCTGTACAAAACATACGAATATGTAAACCTTGGACATGGAAACAGCTAAAATGGTGACGTGACCAGTAACAAGACTCATTTCTCCCTTAAAATCATCGTTTTTTGGACGATAATTCGTTGTTTTAATCGTTTGCTGCCCGGCCCGGCAGAGGCTCGACGGTCGTTTTTCCCAGTGTACCTGAAGCGCACACGAGCTAGTCGCTGGTTACATAGCGGACACGCAGCGGTAGGAGGATGGAGATGCCGCAGAAATAAGCCGTCGCTCGTCGGCTCTGATGGTTCCCACCAAACATCAGCGTGTGAACGACGACCGGCCACAATGTGAGTAAAAACCACCGGGGCTTGGCTTGGTTGTAGTTAGCTTTTGGCGGCTAACATCGCGTTGTGTGTGGAGATGACAGCGCGTCTTGGTGTAATTTCAGCGGTGACGAGTACTGTGCGAAGCGATGGTCGCTGTAAACCGTGTTTTCACAGTGATCGTCGCGTCCTTTCAGCCGCTCTTCGTCGAACAGACATCTACGCGTCTCAATCATTCTCAGTTAAACGCGGTGCAGCGGTACGATCGTGAAAAGGTCCCGCGGTAGAGCGGCAAGGCTGTGACCGCGGTCCAGCATTTAGACGGCGCCCACGCCCTTGTTTTTGCGATATAGAAAGCAGGCGTTAAACGGCAGATTTTTTGAGAAGATAACATAATCACAACACAACCACACAGGAACAACGTATACACTTAAGTATCTAGATTACTGCGAGCGTTCGGCAGGTAACAATGCGATCTCTGGGGTTTTACGTTTGGGTTTAAGGCGGTCTAGGAAAAAGACGGAGCCATACTCATCTCCGTTATGTTGTTAAGTGTCTGTGTGTTATTGTGTTGTTTTTTATTTTGTTTTGTTTTCATGCGTAACTGGTTGTAGTTGTATCACCGCTGAATGGAAGCTCAGACTGCTGTTCTGTAGCGTCAACAATGAATTAACTCGTCGACGTATCAGACTTATATATTTATATTTAGAGAGAGAGAGAGAGAGAGTGTGTGTGTGTGTGTGTGTGTGTGTGTGTGTGTGTGTGTGTGAAATCAGTAATTGGGAAAAACACTATAAAATACAAAACTAATGTTGAGATTTGTTTGGTATTTTAAGTTAAAGTTAATCTGTATTTAGGTTTTATTGGGTTTAACCCATTGAATATTTGTCACAGATTCCTTTTTCTCTTTTTCAGAATGATTTATGATGAATTAATAAGGGCAGTAATCGTAACTTGCTGTCCTGTTTTTCATGCAAGGTGACAAAAATAGCCTCCTTATCAGGTTGCTCCAGGCGAGCTGCTTGGCCTGCACAGTTTCTGACTAATGGATGCGAATTGCTCGCTTGTTTACAGTGAGATGTTTCACGCCACAGAGCTGAATCCTGAGCTGCCTTCTACTATCAAGAGATAGCCAGTGTGAGCGGTGGAGATGCAGGACGTATGACTCTTCACGCCAACAGTCTGAAAAAAATGCACTGGACCTGTGGCCTCGGTTTTCTGGGCCTGGTGTCCCTCATCTCCTCTCACGCCGCAGGGGCCTTTTTGGTGGACACGAATGGAAACCGCACGGAAAACGGCAGCGAGACAGAAAGCGGCTTTGTCCCACTTGTGTTCACAAAAGTGAGCCAGATAATTGCCCGAGAGGGGAGCTGCGCGCTGATTGAGTGCAATGTCACCGGAGAGCCGTTCCCCAGCGTGCAGTGGTTCAACTCCCATGGACAGCGTCTGGACACGGAGACCAGCGGTGAGACTCTCATGTTACTCTAAACCAGGTTTCCTGTTCTCTGTGTCACCAGCACCACCGGTCACTTCATTCAAATTGAATTAGTAGCAAATTCAGAAGGTCAGGTTTGGTATGAGGCATGAGGAAAAGCTGCTTTCATGCTCACATGATCACTTCTTTGGGTTGTTTCCAGATGTAATAAGACGTTCACACCCTTTATTTAGTGACAATATAATGCTACATATCGGTGAAACTGTGAAGCCTGTGGCCCCGTTCATTGCTTTATACTGTACATTTCTTTAGATTATGTGATGGCGCACACCGTGCCAGGCCCTGATACATTACACTATAAACAGACAGGCTGATGGGAGACTTAAATGTACAGTAAAACTAAGTTGTATTCCTGATATAATGCATTTGAAGCATTTATCCCTTCCTACCTAAACTAAAAAAACTAAAACAACCTATGGCAGCATTTCCATTTCAGCCTTCGTAGACCAGCCACCATGACTTGGTTTTTCTGTGGTGTTACTTGCTCCAACAGTGGAAATATTGTGTGTTGTGTCCTCATGCTTTGATGCGTGTGGCCAGTGTGTGGGCTTAGCAGAGGGAACAATAGTCACAGGTGTTTCGTGCAAGCTGTAGAATATTAGACGTAGAAGCTTGAATAAAGGAGCGAGGCCGTGTGAGGAATAACAGCAGGAGCAGGACTGATCAATCGATGTTTTAGTTGAGCGTCTTCAAGGCTGCTGGCTCGTCTTAGAAATGTTAGACGTTTGAACGGGATGAAGGGCTTGTTATCGCAAGAAACTCCATCAGGTCAGAAGCAAACAAGAGACGAAGATAAATGCAGAGAAACAAGCAGGAACTGAAGACCCTGCGTATGTGGCTGATTGAAGTCCAGGTTCTGGTCCGACGTGCTGCAGACTGAAAAGACAAGCTGACCTTTTGTCTGGTAGTAGTGGTTACTTTTCTTGCTCGGATTGCAGGCGCTTGGAATTGGATCCAGAAAGTCTTTCTTACCAGCGATTTTCATTCAAGACGAGCAGGAACAGAGGTCGCTGGTTGTTTTTGTGCGTCTCCTGAGCCGACCTGTTGAAACCTGTCGTCAGCTTTATTGCGACCTACAAACCCAGAACAGTGTCTGAGCTTGTCCACAGGAATATACAGTACTGTGCAAAAGTTTGGGGGGGGCATGCCATCACTTCCAGTACCGACGTAGTGACGCCAAATATTGATTTGATTTAGATTTTTCTTTTGTTCACTCACTTTGCATTTTGTAAATTGACAAAAATCAACAATCATTATTTATATTTTTGAACGCATTATTTGTTTACAGCATTTTTTCACACCTGCCTAAAAGTTTCGCACAGTACTGTAATTAGAGAGGGTTGAACCTTCACCACAGTAGGCACAGATTCAGTCAGTGATAAACGGTGGTAACCAGAAGAGCCCTTCGTGGCCTGCTTGCATTGTAATACTGGGCAGCACATCAATCGCTGTACTTTCCGGTGGGGGAGGTCAAATTAGAGACCTGGCTCTCTTGCGAAAAGGTGGATGGGCGGGACATTGCTGTGTTTCCTGATTTCTCATACTGCTCCTCCAGAGGATAACCGCGTAGGAAACCGTGCTGGTAGTACAGGAGGTGGCCTCAGCCAGACATCAGGCTCCAGATTTAGAGACGTTCTGTGGTATTGGTCCATTTTAAGATGGGGGAGGTGAAGTCACTGGAAACTCACTGCAACTCCACTGCTTCAGCTTTGGTGATAAATTCTGCACCAAGCTTCATCCGTGAACAACCAGCATGTCTGTTCACGCCGACGTGTTTGGTTAGGACATCCTTAAAGTGTCAGCAGACTGGACGGCAGCCACACCACCTGTTCAAATACAGAGCGAGGCAGGAGTGATGGCGCTGCTGCTCTCTGCTAGTCGTGTTTCAGGGTTGATGTGCCTTGATTTAAACATGTTAGTGCGGGTTTGTAATGTCTAAACACTGTGTCGTCTTGATGAAGAATGATGACGTAGGCAAATCTGAGAAATGGAGCAGGCGTCAGCTGTTGAGAGCCTACAGCAGAGACACAGACACGTTTAGAGGATTTTCCTGCTGTGACTTTGCCTTCAGAGTGAGTCACTTGGGTCCAAACTGCATATCTGGCAGGCTCTGTTGTTCGTAAACAGTGTGTTTAGAAGCAGGTCCGCTTCATCCAGGTTGCATAGCGTCTGTGAGGGTGCAGTGCTACAAACGCATCTGGCACAGAAACATGAGCCTCAAGACAATCTGGTGGTCAATACACTGATTAATCCAGCTGCTAAATAAAAAGAGAGAAGAAGAAAGATGGAATAAACAAAAGGTCACTTTTAGTGATGTAGTGTGGCGTTGCTCTACTCTCTCTACATGTTTACCGTGTTTATTACCGTTCTCTGTGCAGGTGGGAAGTGGTGGCTGCTGGATAACGGTGGTCTCAACATCACCAGCATTGAGTTTGCAGACCGTGGAAAGTACACCTGCATGGCGTCCAACGTGCACGGCAGTTCAAACTGCACGGTGACGCTGCGTGTGATCCTCACTAACGGCGACATGGGCGTGTATTACATGGTGGTGTGTCTGGTCACCTTCACCATCATCATGGCCCTGAACGTCACACGTCTCTGCATGATGAGCAGCCACCTGAAGAAAACGGAGAAAGCCATCAATGAATTCTTCCGAACCGAGGGCGCTGAGAAGCTGCAGAAAGCCTTCGAGATCGCCAAGAGGATCCCCATCATCACCTCGGCCAAGACGCTGGAGCTGGCCAAGGTGACTCAATTCAAGACCATGGAGTTTGCGCGGTACATTGAGGAGCTGGCTCGCAGCATCCCGCTGCCGCCTCTCATCATGAACTGCCGCACCTTCATGGAGGAGATCCTGGAGGTGGTGGGGGTGGAGGAGATGAGGCACACTTTTGTCAGGCAAATGCCCGAAGGCCGGCGCGAGGCGGCAGGCAGGCTCACCTCTATAGGGGTGAGGGACATCTTCACCATCCTGCAGGAGAGGGAGAGAGCGCGAGGGCAGGAGAGGGAGCGCAGCGAGTCGCCCGCCGGCGACTCTGATAACTCCTCAGTTCACGAGCAGCCGCAGCACATCGCCATCCAGGTGTCGGTCCACCCACCCCTCACTGCAGAAGGTTACTGCAGCATAGAGGCTCCGCCCCAGACGGAGGCAGCCCCCGCTTTGCCTCCCCTCCTCTCTCCCCTTCACCAAGACGAGCAGCCTGAGGCGGAGGGAGAGCAGAATGTCGAACAGGCTGCACCCGAACCTGCAGCAAATAAGACCCCTCCCTGCCAGGTGTTCTATGAGAGCCATGTGTGATGGGACCGACAAACCCTAGAGAAACAATGAGTTATCCTGCTATGCATTTTCACTTGAATATAAAGCTCCACTTTGGGCCGGTTGTACGGACAGGGCTTAAAGTAAGTCAGGACTAGACTTCAGTCTGCACCAGTTAAACGAGGACTCATGAGGATATTTCATGAGTGAACTGGCATCTTGGGAGTAAACTAAGTTAATGCTCATTAATTGACTCAACTTCAAATAAAATCCTAAACTGGATTCACAAACACTAGTTAGTAATGTGAATCTGGAGTCAAGGTTCTGAACAATAATAAAAAAAAAAAAGTTCCCCCACTAACAATACTAAACCAAATGAATCCACAGGATCAAACGGTGATTGGATGACTTCTTTAACAGGCATTTTAGTTGGGGCTTAGCTTAAGCCTCGTCTGTGCAACCGGGTCGTCAAACAGAACAGAAGCGTTAGTTTGAACCTTTGTAGCCTGTTCTACAGAGTAAACCGTAAGGTTTTTGTACACTTGAGCGTTTTTCTCACTATTTCATGCTTGAATGTACACGGAGCTGAAATCGTTATTAATGTAGTAAGCAGCGAATTGTAAAGGGACATTTCCCGTGTGGAGATTTTCATAGCTCAGACTATTATTTAGAGGGTTTTGCCAGTCCTTCAGTCTCAAATAGGAAAAGGAGCTCAGTTTGTCACAGAGCTAGACCTTTTACGACCACCTCCAAAATCTGCCTCAAGCTGCTTTTCATGACAATTTTTTTCCCAAACCATGAAAGCAATGCTTTCTCCATCTCCCATCCAGCTACTGTTACTGTGTGACGCTCTGCTCCAGATGCATGCTGGACTAAAAAAACCATTCAATTCACGATTGTAGGGCCTGATACAGTTCTATAAAGACGCAAGTAAGCCAGGCAAATCTGTGTACAGCGCATTTCGTGGTCTCACACACACACACACACACCTCCAGGTAGAGTTCGTTTCCTTTGAAATATTTTTAGGATTATTATCACTTGTGGTGTGATTCGTGTTTCTCGGTTAGATCGAGTAGGTTTTAGTCTTTTGCCTTTTTCGTCCTCAGCAGAGAACAGTAGCTTCTCTTCCACTGTTGTGCTGTTTGAAGTTTTCTTTTGACTCCTGACCTGATCATCTTGCTGCTGCTGCTGCAGAGGCTTTTACAGTACATTTGCATTTCTGCTGCATGTGAAAGTGGAGGCGTTTGACATCTTTCTCTGGGACTGAAAGGACTCTTGTCTTTCCTCTTTTGCTTGGTTAACAGTCCAGGCTGTGGCTAATGTGAACTCGACTCTGTTCTGCTTTTACTGGTGCTCTTGAGATGCCTCTTTTTTTTGTAGTGGAATAAAATGCAAGTGCTGTGTACAAACCCCTGCTTCCACAGTTGAATGTTTTATTTTATTCATTAGTGTTGCTGTCGACCAGCTTTTTACAAAGCGTTGTATAATGAAAATGTCTTTTTCTAAATGACAGCTTCATCAGGGCCTGGTTGATACATTCTGCCAGACGGTGACTGAAAAAGCCCAAAACATGACTTGACTTAAACCCTTCAAGGTCTTTTCTCTGTGACGTGTGCTTTGTCGCGGTAGCAGCTATGGTTACAGAGCTGTTCCTCATGGTGTGGCACTAAGGCGAGGGAGGAAATGCATCTGCGCACAGATCCAGACGTCAGAAAGGGCTATAAAAAGAGATGGACACAAAGAACTCGAGATCAGTGAATTTTATGAAGGCATTTTGTGAGGAGATCCTGTGTTATCCAGGCTGACATAACAGCAAAGGAGGCTTTAATAAAAGAAGAGAGCAGTCTCATGTTGACGGGCAGAGGCATGAATGATGAATGTGTAACAGGACACAGGGTGATGACCAGGAGCCAACGTCACGTCTCTTATGAAGAAGAAAATCCCCTAAATCTGTGATCCACTCCCGCCCCTCAGTGCCAGCAGCAAAGCCTCCGTCAGAGCCGAGGTTGACGCAGACAGACGCTTCTCTGTTGGGTTTCTTACTGGGGCAGGATTAAAACTTCTGTGGATTTGCTGCCCATGCTGTCGGGCTTTTGTAAACCCGCCGACAGGAACAAGGACACAGTGTATGCGTTAGGACCAGGTGGATTATAGAAACACTGTATAAGGTCAGGTTTTTGCAAAAACTGTCAGACATAATGTGATATAACCAATATTGGAGTCTACAGGAAAGAAGACATATAAAAAATATTATTAGAAAAGGAACCAGGTCCTCAACCAAGTCCATGGTCTAATTTTCATAAGAGGGAGAAATAACTGATTTTGGATCAGTAACAGTGATGAATTTCTATTTAGTATGAAGAGAATGTGTATTCAAATAAAATTACGTCAGCAGACAATAGATCAGACAAAAAGTCAAGTCAATGGCCACTTTTTTCAACTTGAACCTTTTTTCTTTTTAATTTAAAACAAAAGTTTAATCTTTACATATTTTTGTTTCAAATTTACAATCAAACAACGTAATCATACATAAAATTTCTTGTAATAATACACAGGTCTATCAACACTACCCATAACTTAAAAAAAATGGGGAAAACATCGAGATCAGTCTGAAATACAATGTTAGGCAACACCACTGGTTAACAAAGACGAGGCTCTGCTCCGTCAGCAGGACGTCACTGCAACGAAAGACGTACACAGGATGAACCCCAACACACACACACACACACACACACACACACACACACACACTCCAGCCAACACGCAGCAGGCGAGGCGCTACTGTTTGACCCCTACACGAACAAAAAGGCAAGAGCCAAACAGATACATTTGAAGAATGACAAGGAGAGACACCCAACTTAAAAATAGGTCTTTCATGCTAAATGGTCCTTTTAACCCCTCGATTAACTTGCAATCACTTGCTCCTTATATCCGAAGCTTTCGACCGTGACAAATGGTCTTGATCAGCAGATGGTTGTGAGACAGTCAAAAAACTGCAGTTGTCCTTTTCATCACACTCAACACTAGATACTGAAGTAAAGTTGAATTGATTTTATTTGAGCCATTTACTGGGCTGCAGCTTTATAGATGTGAGGTTTTATGTCCCACTGCCTTTTTGTCCCTACATAGTAATTCTCTCGATTTTTAAAGAATGATGAGTTTTAATGGTTTTGGAGATGGCGAATCACTGGCCTATTAACAAATATACTCTATATGTTACTATAGGATGTTTTTGTATCTCACGGATGAAGCTGATGCTTCCACAGATGGAGGAGCGTTGAAGAGCACAATTTATTTGCTTTGACACACAGGAAAAACAACATATAACACAAAAATGAAATGTGTTTCCCTCAAACAGGAAGTTACCACGAAGCATCAGCAACAGCAGCAACTCCACTTAAACCTGTGCTGATTTCCAGCTTGTAATTGAGTAAGATGAGATCATTGGTTAAAGTAGAGGCGAGAGG
Source organism: Macropodus opercularis (assembly GCA_030770545.1). Taxonomy (NCBI): domain Eukaryota; kingdom Metazoa; phylum Chordata; class Actinopteri; order Anabantiformes; family Osphronemidae; genus Macropodus; species Macropodus opercularis. Next base: position 14,117,374 of record CM061090.1, on the reverse strand, counting down.
GCTTCTGTAACAATACAACACAACTCAACCTGCCTTCACACTGATGAATCCATGGGACACACACACACACACACACATGCAGAGTTTGATATGGCTCAGAAATGAAAACACGCTCTTCCACCTTTTTCCGAACACTTTTGTTCGTGAAATGCAGAATATATCATCCACTCATCATCCTTTTGCACACGCGCACACACACATGAAAACCATCTGATTTAGAGCATCCCCTCTGCTCCCATGGTAACTAGGCTGGAATGGAGTGGTGCTCAGGACACACACACACACACACACACACACACACTTATTCCACAGATAAACCTGCATTTTCTGGAGGACGGACAGGTCTGGTCTGGAGTGCAGAGGTGATTAAACGTATCATTTATTTGTGTGTTTTGTTCTTTCTTTCTTTTTTTTTTTTTAACGGGGCCTGGGGGTCTCAAGGTCCCTCATCGCGGCCCACAGCAGCGTTTCATTCTGACCTTCGGACCCCAGCCAGGCGGCGTCCACTACAAGCTTAGCGGAGACAGGCTGAGGCACATGAAGAGTGCAAACGGGCGTTTCTTTACAGGTTAGGGAGCTGCTTGTGTGTCTGTGCGCGTGTGTGCGCGAGAAACAGAGCATGCATGCTTGAGGTGTGTGTTTTTGTTTGTGTAAGTGTGTAAAAAAAGTGCATTTCCTTGTGAGTGTGCCTTCCACCCGTGACCTCTTAGTGTCCTCGGCAGCCAGAATGACGAGAATGTCTTTTAGTATTGTCTTATCTGTTTCACGGCCACAGTCTGTGAGGTTCAGGGTCTACAAAGCTGAAAACTATTAAAAAAAAGAAAAGAAAAAAGCTCCTTGTGTCAGAGATTAGAGCCATTCAGGAGACACACCTCCTCCTCATCCTCGCTGTCGTCTCCCCCCTGGCTGTCTTGGAAGGAGCGGATCAGTTGAACATGATGGACTCGGGATCTTGGTTTGCCATTTGAGCCATGTGACGGAGGATATCTTTTTTTGTGATAATACCAAGAAGTCGCCTGTAGGTGGAGACAGAGTAGAGTAAGAGAGGGGAACAGAGAGACGTTTAGAGTAGTGAGAAGCTGCTGGTGGTTTGGAGCTTCAAACAAAAAACATGTTTTTGTTGGCAAACAGCACAACAACTGTAATCAAAGCAGTAGCACACAATTAAATATAGTTTTATAAAATTATAAAAGTCAAAGTCAGGATGTGTCTGAAACCAACAAAAACATGTATCACTGAGAGTCAAGAGAAGTTGAGGAACCACAGGGTGCAAAAGGGCGAGAACAGGGCGAGAACAGGGCAGAAACAGCACCCGACCAGCCACTACTGAGCCGGGTGTTGGTCAAACACTGCTTCCGCTGTGTTACGTCACTGGTCCAGAAAGAAGCTGGATCCTACAGGAAAGACAGGAAGTGGTGAACAGGGTGTGGAGAAAAGTTCAAACCTGTGAGAAGCAGAAAAAGGGAAAACGCGTCGGCCACAGGAGTCAATAGTGACGTGTTTGTTTGATTGGGTAAATTCTTTTAGCATGAATCTGTTGTTATTTGGGATTAATCAGTCACCGGTAATAAAGCTACAGTGCTTGTGCAAAAATAAGACCCAAACTGTCCTAGATTTTATATATGTTTACATACTGAATATGATATTTCGACAGTTGTGTGAGCAACGTCTGACTCCTGTGGCAAACCTGCCTTCCTTCTGAAACACACCTCACCTTTCTAATCCATCTAAACACGTCTGGGTCTGACGTAGGTTGTTATTATTCTCACTAATTCAAGAGCACATTGTATAATATGAAACCCATGTTATGTAAACAGCCATTTAAAGCATAACAGCGCTATGTGTGCTCTTGAATTCAGTCATGAATGTAGGGTGTCGTGAGGAGAAGAAATGGAAAAGCAGCTGACAGCAATGAAGAGAAGCAGCCCAATCTGCTACAGAGCTAAAGAAGAGAGCTGGGTCCAAACAGCTCAGTGTGCTGTGTTTTGATTCTGTCAGATGGACGCGGGGAGCTGTTAGTTTAGATGTGCAGCGTGATTTGGACCCAGGACTGGGTGAGAAGAGGTGACTTGTGGCTCGGGTTAGAGCTACAGGTGCTGAGCAGCAGGAGGCATGAAACACTGGTGAGATGTCACACAGATCAGACCAGGGTTCACCGAGCGCTGCTGAGATCTGCGACCGCTGGGCTCACTTTAAGTGACCAGTTAAACACAGACAGTCACAGACGCTTGGGTCACCAGGTACAGATCAGAGTGGATCTGGGTGAAGTGTCAGGGGAGTGAGAAGCAACGTTCCCTTTGTGTCAACAGTGTCCTGATCTGCTCAGTACAAAACTAGCCCTTACAGGTCAGACAGAGCAGTTCTAGTCTCTTAATGCTACCTACAAATAGCTTTTAGGTAAGTATATAATAAAGAGAATAAAGTATAGTCTATAAGAGTCCAGAAATACAAATGATTAACTATATTACACACAATGACTAACGATGCATTTCTAGAAAAAACTCCATACTTCTAGCTCTTTAATCTTTCCTTCTTCTGTTCAAATCCTTGTTTAGTTGTTTCTCAATGTAAAGTAATAATTCATTTATTGTGTCTAAGGGTAAAAATGTTAATATGACAGTTTAAACGTTTGTTTAATGTGTTAAATCTCTCTCGAAGCCTGTCAGGACACAACTGACTTAGAGGAAACTGTTACAAGTTAAATCGAGATTAGAAGTTACTTCACCAAGGTTATTACACAACTCTAACTAGCTCACTACAGCACTACTGTTACCAGTCAGCACAAGGTCACTACACCACAGCGTTCACTACAGAGTGGGGGAGGTTTGGGGAACTGATCACTACAGGTTCTGTCCCTGTTCTTTCTGTCAAGTAACAAATACCACCAATAAAAAGCAATGAAACAACAATGTTCTGCTTTCCCAAGGCGGCTACTGTAGCTACTCGCCGAGTGGTTGCTAGGGTGACGGGTCAGATGTCGTCAATCTGGGTTTCCAGGGCGAAACGGTGGGGTTGAGAGGGGAGGGGTTAAAATAAAAAAGAAAAGAAAAGCAATTAATGAAATTACAAAACTGAAGGTGGGCAAATATTTTCATAATGACCTACTGTTGTGACAGGAAGATGGGAAACACACACAGGCATCATGAGTCTATGACATCACACATGCTGCGAGGTTATTACTACTAACAAATGTCTGATTGGTTTAACAGCATGTTGTCAGGAGACTTGATCAACATCTTACGATGGCGCCAACACGATGCAGCCAAGACTACGCAGAGCTCCAGCTGGTGCAAAGCTGCGTCTAGGAACCTACTGAGCCCTTTCAGACAAGTCTTCTGTAAAACTGCTGGCTTCAGCTTTACTTTACATATGATCACAGTCTGTGGTTTTAGACCTGGACAAACTGCATGACAGCTTTTAAAAAGGATCAGTAAATGTTGTTTAAGTTACTGTAACAGTAGCTTTAATTCCTGTTCACTCGCATAGCGCTGAACATTAAACAGCATGAATTCAAGTTAATCATTCGGAGACTTCTGAGCTGATGGTTATCATCTACAGGAATGATGATGGATACAACAGCCTTAATGTTTATCACTTGACTTATGTTTTCATCATTGCCTCCGTTATGTGTAAAACTAAATGTGCTTCCGCGCCAGCATGTTCCAGCGGCAAGTGATGAAGAACGTGTCTGAAAGGAGCTTTATGTGGATGACAGTTCCCACTGTGGTCCGACGTTACAGGACCCACAAAACTAAACGAAGACTCTACCAGCGGCAGAGACACGGGTCAGAGAACGTCTATCTACAGATGGATGGCTTCACTGGAGGCTAATCCACACAAACCAAACCAAACCAACCCACTAACGACAGTGCCGACAGTAAGAAGAAGAGCAGGAAGGCTTAACATCAAGCTGGTTTCATGCATCCCCCCTCAGAGCCTACAGACAGAGGTGCAGAGGTGGGGGAGGGGGTTGAGTGTAAAGGGTTGGGACTAGTCACCAGGGACGGCGTGCGCTGCTTGAGCTCCTCCAGATGCTCTAATATATTCTTCTTTGTGATGATGCCCAACACAATCCTGAAACACACACCTGTTACTCAGCAAACTGCCCAAAAACAACAAATAAACAAAAACAAACTGAGAAAAAAACAAGGAGCAGCAGCACAAAACATACATAGGATGCAAATAAAAAGGTTAAAATGGGAAACACAACGCAAACTGAAAATTTACTTGAAAACTTAATTAACACACATGAATGAGTAAAGCTAAACACTAGGTTCCACTACATTAAACTGATTTAAATAAATATTAATAATAAATATGTGGGTTTAGCTGACACAACCAACCATGTCAACGCTGCTGAAATCAAAGGCCTCATTTTTCTCAAGTGTAGGTCTGAAATCTGAACAAATCACAGTTTGGAATGAGGAGGAGAAGTGTTTTATGATGAGAAGTGTGTAACTAAACCTTAACTGAACCTACAGTACGTCAACATTTTATGGGGAAAAAACAACAACTGTCAATTGTATCAAATTTAATGCTGAATTTGTGTTCAAATGAAAGGACTGGTAATATTCAACTTTTTTCCTAATGTGTATAAAAAAACAAATGGAAACACAAATGTAAGGTGTGAAGGGGTCGGAACAAAACGCTAGTAAAACTATTAGGAACATCTTGTTGTCATTTCTACGTCGCAGCAGCAAGTGGTTCTTTGCAAACCGTAAAGGCACCAAAGTCAAAAGGAGTAAAAGCTTAACATGACATATATGTCTCGAAACGTTTCCTGAATGCTTCCCCTGATCGGATTGTCCTGGCGATACCTGTCATGGAGTTGTAGTTAGTTTCAGCAGCTCAGTCTCTGTTGAAGGGGGATAAAGGTTGTGCGCCACAGCGGTTAGGCAAGGTCATGCAGATTACAGGGGAAACCCAGGAATCTGAAAGCCCATGCAACACCAGGCAGTGTGCACGTGTGTGTGCATGCAGTATGTGCCGACCACAGACAGGTTTGTCAATAATAACACAGCTCAAAGAGCAGGCGGCGGGACAGTGAGGAAGAGACGTCTCCCTTTCTGCCGGTAGCCCGGCTCCTCACTCCCTACTTACCCGTTGTGAGTGACCAGACACTGGCGCAGCCCCAGCTTTCTGAAGATGTCCACCACTATCTCCATCGGGGTGTGGTCGGTGACGGTGAAGGGGCTCATGTCGAGGATGGAGCGCAGCTTGAGGGGCCGTGGGCTGTCGGCCGGCAGGGTGGGTGCATGCTGGGTGAAGTACACCCTGGAGTTCAACATGATGCCCTCTTGCTTACGACGAGCATTTTCTGTTAACCATAGAAAACACATGGGACATGAGAGATAAAGAAACAGGCTCTCAGACTAAATGTATCAACTAGCTCCTATCTGCACCTATAGCGATAGTGATGTCCCTCCGCAGAGCGAAGCCCACCAGCCTTTGGGACTCCTTAGACACTATTACGGGGAAACCATTATAACTGGTTTCATTGATGACACCCTGCAGCTCCTCCACCGTCAGGTCATCCTGTGTCAGAACTGCTAACGGCGGGTCGCTGCGTCGCGGCCTCATCACCTCTCTGGCTAGCGTGGTGTGTGTAAATTCTTCCTTGGCGTCCAGGAAGGGGTATCCGTTCAGACGGATGTGGGCCTCGTAGATTCCCTCGCGCCCAAATGCGTCGCCCACCCATTTGCTAGTCATGACAGCAGCCATGAGCGGGACGATGTACTCCAAGCCCCCCGTCAGCTCAAAGACGATGACAACCAGGGAGACCGTCATACGGGTCACACCCCCTACAAGGCAGGACAGAAACAAGATTAGGTAAAGAACTGCATTTATTTTTATTTATATTTATATGAGAGCAATACAGTACATTTCTATGTTTAATGCAAAATGTGTCTTTGGTATAATAAACAACAACAGAATCTAAAGTAATGGTATAAACATATTTTATGACAGATTAAATAAAACATCAGAAATGTGTTATCAAATCTGATTATCATCAGCATTAAAATAGGCAATGAACTACTACTAATATCTCCACACTGTAACTGTTTATACGCCGTCTGCTGACTCACCTAGACAAGCCGCAGCCCCCACCATGGCGTAGAGCCCCGGAGTGATGCAGTCGGCTCCAACCTCACACCACTCTTTGAACAGAAACCAGTCGTGGTGATAATATGCCAGCTGCTCCACAGCAATGCCAACGATTCGGCCTGCGATCGCTCCGATGGCCATGCTAGGGATGAACAATCCAGACGGGACCTACGGAGGAAGTGAAGGAGTGGTTTGAGTGCCGATAAGTCACACTGGGTCCAACATTAGCTTCATTAGGCAAAAGTATTGAGGATCACCTTGAGTCCAAATGTGAATATGGTCATTATTATTTTGAAGATGAGCGCCAGGCAGAGCTGCCACATGGCGGCGTAGACGCCAGGCCCCGCCGGCCGGTTGGGGTTGTCAGTGAAGGCTTTACTGCCGTTCATGTGGCTGCGGTACTGGCAGAGCTGTGAGGACTCCAACGGGCCACAGTCGGTGAACAGCTCCTTTATCAGCTCACTGGTGTTCTGACGCGTGTATGGGTTTGGGAACGCAACGACTGCTGTGATGGCTGCTACCAGGATCACCTCCAGCACAGGGTACTTACCTGCAGAGAGACACACCCTGCATGTCAAGACAACCTGGACATATGCAGACGTACTGTGACATTTAATACTTTTGTTTTTGATGCGTGTCTCGTTGCTAAAATGTCCAAACTAACAGTCTGACAAGCAAACTAGTATCACTTGCCAAAACGCGTTGACTTGCGCCGCCGACACCAGGCGATGTTGGCTCGGATGAAGAAGGCGCCCCACAGACCCCCGAACACTCCCAGAAGGATGAAAGGGATCAGCTCAAACAGGTACCATGGTGTGTGGTACTCCACGTAGAACAGCACCAGGCGGCTGTTACCAAACGGGTTGATGGAGCGCAGGACGAAGGCCGCCACCAGGGCGGCGAAGAAAGAGCGCCACAGCGTCTTAAGAGGGAAGTAGTAACTCACCTAGAGGAGGACAAACAGTTTATGAAACAAGCTAGTTTAATTTGCATTATAGTGAGTGAAAAATGTGGCTTGCTGTACCTCCTCTAAGCTGAAGAGAACTCCTCCTATTGGCGCTCCAAAAGCCACAGACACCCCAGCTGCAGACGCAGCAGAGAGAACCTGACAGAGCAACACCATCATTTCAGTTTACATGTAAAACAGGAAAACAAACAACTATATTTATATAGAATATAGAGACAACAGTAAACTTCATCTACTCTGATGAGAAGATGTGACCTTGTCTCTCTCACCTCTCGCTTCTTGGCCTCGTTCTTGCTGTACTTTGGGAAGAGATAGGAGAAGATGTTCCCACAGCAGCAGGCCACATGGACTAGAGGGCCCTCCTTCCCCAGGCTGAGGCCAGACGCTACAGCCAGCACTAGAGTGACGGTCTTGATCATCAGGGTCCACTTGCCCAGGTAGCCCCGGATGATAAATCCACTCAGTATGGTCTTAATCTAGAGGGAGAGAGAGATGGTTGCAGCTGCATGGAACCAGGGATGTAACTAAAGGAAGGTTTCAGGCTTTGATGGCATAGTGAGTGTTATGATCCTACACATGGAACCACATGGAAGCAACTTCATACATTTTGCTTAACACACATTATATTATATAATACTAAAATAACTTCTTCCTCCTAGGTTTTAAATTGTCTTGGTTATTGTTAACCTGCTTAAAGGAACGAACTACCACACACTTTACAATTCTGCTGCAGGTTGCCTGTTCCCATGGCAACACAGTTTCACAGTGCAGCAAAAGCTGTCACGTCAAGACATTTCAGGAGGGAACACATGAGCAAGAAACGCACTGTGCACAAAACATAAAGAATTGCGATAAAATCACTTTTATGTAAACATGTTTCTGACAACCAGATGTAATTGATGAGAAAACAACATCACTAGTCTGCAGAAAGCTCCATGAAAATAACATGTTCTGTCAAAAACTCTTGGGTTACATGAGAAAGCAAAACAGGGGAAACTAGAACTCAAAATGCTGTTTAACTCTCCTAGAAAAACTTGAAAATGCTTTGCTGGTTGACAGGTACAATATATCGGCGTGGACTGTGTTGGCAGCTGCCCAAAGGTTTTGTTACTGCGCTGATTTCCTCACCTCAGGGATCCCAGAGCCGCAGGCATAAGGTGCAAACACCTTGACCAGACACACAGCCAGGAAGGCGAAGGACAGCGCCCAGTATATGTACATGAAGTAGTTCATGATGTATGAGCCAGGACCCTGCAGAGGCATGAAGGAAGCAGGAGGGATCAGCTTGAAACTCACTGACGCCAAACATCATGACACAGTCTGACCGAACACCTTACAGGACATGTACACGCTGTGTCGTATGGCTGCAAATGACCTTGTTACTATAGTTCCTGCTGCATTTAGCTCCTCTAATTTAGACTTTTAACCTGGTGCCCATTTAATAGATGACCTATATACAATTAGTCAACTGTTAAGAAGACACCATCACGTGATCTAGATGAAACATGGAGGAGGTTCAAGTTTGACCAGCACAGGTAAAACATAAAATTATATGCAAATGAGAAAACATAATAAACGTCTGGTTTTCTCCAACACTGAGCTAAATAATTAAAACGTATGCGAAACGACTATAACCCATCATTTTGAGCAGCAGAAAACTGCTTCTGCAGTGACCAATGTCGTCTACCTCGGCCTGCCCAAGTATTAGCTCAGCCCAGCTCTTCCACTGAGGACACTTGTCCCGCTCAGCGAACGTGGTCTCATTGGACGTCCAGCAGCACTGCTCGTGGTTGTACCACATGGCACTCAGACACACGCCCTCCTTTACGTCGTTCATCCAGTCAGCAGCAATGTCAATCAGGCCAGCCAAAGCACCTGGCAGGAGGTGGAAGAGAAGGAAGAAGGAGACGAGGGCCAAGAGGAGAAGGCAGGAATGCAAGAGGAAGTGGAAACAGAGTTAGCAGGCAGTTAGGTTGCCGTTCATTCTTCCTTTTACAAGGAGTTTTTCTAAAACAGCAGGGGACACACCTGAGTCAAGGACAAGTCAAATGATCATATTCACAAAAATATTGTAATTGTTTGTGCTATGTGGGGACTTCCTGCTCTACTAATGGTCTATTTTGCACTAATCTAACAGGAAAAGAGATCTTTATCCATTTAAAGTAGAAATCTGTTCAGATGTCAGACATTAAGAATAAATATAAGTCCAATAAGTGACAAATGAAACAAATAAGATTATAATAAAATCCAGACAAAATCATATTGGACTTGAATATTTGCAATCTGGATTTCAAATGAATGACACTGACAACCCTCGTTGAGTTCTACAAAGATGCATTTGTGTGACAGGCATGAAAAACGTAAGACAGTTTTGATATTGTGTGTCTTAACTGGGAAAGTCTGTGCAAATGAGAGCAAAAGAGACCAAGAGAAAGACTGAGCATGAGGCGAAGCATGTGAGAGTCACAGCAGAGCAGACAACAGTTTGTGTGCATGTTTGTGTAGCGTGGGAGAGTGTATCACCTGAGGCCAAGCCAGTGAGCGTCACCACCAGCCACCCAGACCAGGCGTCGTACAAGCTCTTTGTGAACTCCCATGCTGACTCCTTTTTCTTACTGTTAATCTAAACACATAAGGACATAAAACAAATAAGCTGTGCACGCGTTTACTATGCACATGCACTGGCAGTGAGGCCAAAGGTTTATGATGCCATCACAGCAATTACTCTAGCGGTAGAAGTTTCATCGTTGCTTCAGTAAAACGCTTTCCTGTACAGCAGGTAAGACCACATTGTAAAAACCATGTTCAGCGACGTATTCAAACAATATTCAAATTATCAGAGGTTTCATTTCCATGAGGGCTGCATTAAAGCACTTTAAACAGAAAGGGGCCGAAAACATTTAGAAATGAAATGTAGGGCAGCCAGCAGTTTCAGTTTGTCACCCAAAGCACCTTGGTTCATGTATTATCTAAAAACTAGCTGCAGGTAGCTAGCTGTGTTTATATGCACTACCACTTGCCTTCTGCAACCTTCAGGTCCTCACCTTTCTGTGTCTCTCACGGTCCTTGCATTTCTCTCGTACCCAGTCGATGGTATGAAAGTCGTCGTAGGTCCCAACACCAGGGATGGGCTCCTCTAGGAAGTCCAACAGGTGAGTGGAGCTGCTGGCGGCCCCGCCCCCGTTAGACATGGCGTAGTTAGAGCCTAAAGATGGAGCAATAGGAGTCAAAGAGTTTCACTAAGGAACAAAAGAGTCCAGCCAAATTTAACCTCCAACCATGTCACTTCTTCAGCTACTCTGGATCTTTCAGTCTGGATAGTTCTAACATTTCAAGGAAGGCTTTCACAAGCAATGAACTACTTCAGGACCTTCACGTTAATAGCTACTGGACTGTTGACAAAGCAGTCAGGACATAAACAAACACTGCAATCTGTGACCTAAAACTCCATGTACATATACAGTACAAGGCACCCGTGGAAAGTACTGCAACATGGTTCAGTAAGTTTAGTAATCATCTCCTCGACACGCCAATAAAAAATGCTACAGAGCGGCGCAAACCATCACCGCTGACGTAAAAGGACAACACAGGAAAACCAGAACTCTGGAAAGCCAGCAGCCCGTAACCTCATGCTGGAACAAAAACAACAAGCGAGCCGAGGTTCATGAGCTCTGCTGAAACATTAGTCTGTGCAGAAACACCAGGAGGCCGTCTCTCATCCATGGTTCCAGTCCCACACCCAAGCTGGAGCATCTAGGCTGCTGTTGGTGGGAACCTCAATAGCGTTAATTCTGCAATAGAGGATTTATTGATGCTAAAAACAGTTCAATGCAAAGACTTTCCTAATAAATCATGCACGATTATGACTGATTTGTCACAACTGGATGCTGGCTGGGTGCACAGATTGAACAGAAAAAGAGAAAGCACAACATGGTCTGACTCGCATCACAACCACCCACCAATATCAGAGCAGAGATCCCCTCTGCCTCCTATCTGGAAACCACAGTACTTACATGACTCTTTGCAAGGTAGGATATAAAAATCAACACTACTACACAATGTTACATATCTTCACCACCATTTGTTTTATATCCGACTTCTACTGTAAACACACTCTAGCATTTTGAATCACAAATTATGTATAAACAGCATTAACCCATCCTGTGACATCTGATGTATGAGCCTCCTACTAGTGGTGACAAATACGAGAGACATCTTCATCTGCAACACAAAGGCACTTCTGTGTAACAACGACAAAAGTGAAAGCGTGGAAAGCTTAGAGGGTCTTGTTCAGTGTTCACAAAGAATAGACCCAAAAGACAATTATCTTACATGATATTTGGTTGTGTGTGTACATTCTGCAACCTCAGATATATGGTGTATAACTGGTGTGTGTTAAGGTTTGGGTTGCTGTTATTTCTCATTTTGTGTTCAGTGTAATTTTGAATACTCATCTTGGCTGACGGTTCTCGTATCCACTGAATGTTATGTCATCTTGTTCCGAATAACATTTGCTACTTTCCTCAAGATCTGTGTGATTTAAGTGTTCCCTAAATCATCTCATCACCGTGGAGGGAACACAAGCAGGGGATGAAGGCTGTTTCCTAAACACGTCTCACACAGCTAATGTTGCCCAAGGCACCAACTTTGAAGGTGGATCTAATTATCTCGTATCCTTCCCTTTGATGTTGGACGGGATGCAGGAGAAGAAAAATAAGCTGAAACCCTTTGGTGGAATTTATGCAGGGACACACGTAATCACATAATTTTGAGTACGAGCTACTGCTGCTACTGTAGTAGAGTCTGCAGCACAGGGGTTGTGAATTGAATTGTGACAGCTACAGTACCAGGGACACATGAAATTTAGAAACACATTATTTATTCATATTTACAGTTTAAATGACTAAATATGTGTGAATTGGGTTTTTGCAACTTCATCAATTAAAATGTTTCTGCCGCGTGGACTGACATGCAAAACTAATCATTTCCAGTGCAGCTGAAATTACAGTCTTCAACTATGTAATTCAACTTCACAGCTTAAACATGTGTTAATAGAATATTTATACATACACTGCTGCTCTACACGGCTCTATTTCCAGCTGGGAAGTACAAACAAATGGGATGTGGTTGAAAAAGGACAGAGAAACAGAGGATTTCAGTGATGAGTTGAACCAGACAAGCCCACACCTGATGATGCAGCTGTATTTGTAGCCAAATGAGAGTGACGCCACAGAAAACAGAAACCGAAGGGAGCAGCACATGAGCATCACGCTTCAATAGCCTCAGCGGGAGCACAGAGCAAAGACGCCCAAGCTTTACTTTTCTCTGTTACATCGGTGACGCTGCAACTCTTCTCATCTGACTGCATCACAGTAAAAAGCCACGTCAGTGCACACGCAGGCCTGCTGGCTGCCAGTAAAACCACTTCTCTGATTGAACAGTGCTCAGCTGTGAACTTCTGATCAGTTAAAATGACTATGAACAAACAGCATGTTTTGAGGTTTGTGTGTAAAAGGTGGGGAACCTGCAGGTTTCCTTCAGCCTGACACCCACGTCTGCATTCCTCCGTAGTGGGACTACTCTACTATTACTGAGTAAATCCGATAAGAGTGGTTTAGATTGAGCTGGCTGGGACACTGGGGGTCAGTGAGGTTGGATTAGTTTTATTCTGCTCAGTCATAATGTGACAAGCAAATAAAAAAAAAAAAATCTAAAATTAATTGTGTGTCTGAAGATTCTCGTTGTTGACAAAACAGAGACACTGGAGTCATGTGACAGGCTGATAAAGGCTCAAAGTCCAAAAAGCCTGAGGACACAAATTTTTAAATTGATCGTTTTTTATAGCCAAAACAATCCAGAAATGTACATTTAAATGGCAAATGTGTATATTTAATCATCTACAGAAGATAAAAAGCTAAATAAATGCTCAGACGTAGAGGCCAGGCTGAAGCTCTGGTACGAAGTGGATGGCAGCAGCAGCAGATGCGACCTAAACACAACAGGGTACTTCTGTCTCTGCTCGCTCACCGTAATAATCTAACAAAGCCCGGAGAAACTGACGCACAGGACTAAGATGCAAGCTCCCGAACACAGAAGCGCCAGTAGCTCGTGTTTGTCGTAAACACGTGCCATAATCAGACAGTCTTCACCCTGAGGACCCCGTTGTGTGTGCTGCAAGGTCACATCCTGAAACTGGCCAACAGGTGTCCTCCCGCTGAGAACACAGACCTACGAGCATTCACACGTTTGCTTGTGGGGGAAACATTAAAATGGATGACCACAACATGCTCTGTAGCCACGGCTGCTCACGGGCCTTCACACTAGCTCAGCTCCTCCTTTATCTTATTATCTGAGGCTGACGTGCAAACCCGCTGCTGGTTAATCATCAGCAGAGAGGTGAATGGTGGAAGAACCTGCAGAGGTGGCTGCTTATGTTCCCACACGACGTGCAGTGCAATAATACAGCCGGATTACAAGCAGCAGGAGAGGAGGCCGCTCAACCTGCCGTATCGTTACATGTACTCACTACACGACGAGGAGGAGGAGGACGGCCTCTGTCATCAGTGTGAGAGGGAATCAAAGCGAAGGGGAGAAGGGGAGAAAGAGAAAGAGAGGATGTGGCGTACCTCTTGTAGGGATCTCTTGCAGGGGGATGGTGTCCCCTCCGCCGTCATAAGGCAAATAGGGGTCGGCTGCCGCGTCCTCCTGCTCCATTTGACAGCTCGGATGAGGCAAAGCTAAGTTAGGCTGCGCCGTTCACTGTGCGAGTGTCAGTCGTCGCTGCCGCTGCCATGTTTACCAGAGGAAGACAAGCAGGGCTGTGTGAGCCACAGAGCGCATGTGTGTTAGAGAGGCGAGGGAGTGAGAAACAGAGGCTGCACATTCTCTCTCCTCCCCCTCCTCTCGCTCTCTCTCTCGCTCTCTCTCTCTCTCTCTCCACTGCAGCAGCTGACTGCTAGAGCTGATGTCGTCATCACACACACACACACACACAGGGAAAGACGATCACACCGGGCTGGTCAGCCGCTCCTGCTCGGTTGCTAGGGGAGCTCAGTGAAACCTGTCTGTCTGGAAGAAACCATGGTGCCAGGTTGCAGGGGTGCGAGTTTGGTTGGGGGTTAAAGTCTGAAATGGAATATTTCATTCTGAGCGAGTCTGGGGGGGGTAGGACAGACAGGACGAATGAGGGCAACAGCCAGCGTTCAGCTGATGATCAAAGAAGTGTTTATGATTATTAACTATCTTTTAAATTTAAAATACATAATAATTTATTTATTTAGTAGTCAATTTAAATTTAATTAAAACTGTGTAATAATTAACATCCCTGTAAGTTCTGGTGAAAATACAAGACAAAAAAAAAGCACAGTAATAACTCATAATTCTTCTTTATGACACTTCTCTATAACCAGTACGACAGTTGACACAGAGACGAGGGAAAAATGACCAGAATGTCATTCATAATGAAAGCGAAAGATCTGAAGCTGGCACTAGTCAAGTGAACGAGGGCACGGTAACCATCCTTCACAAACACTATCCTCCGAGACCTGAGCCACGCCATCGAACATCAGCCTGCTTTTGGTACGGGAAGCTCAACTCGCTTCTAACAAACAGCTCTACATCTGCATTGCACAGCTAAACAGAAGTTCTGCTATTTTCCTTGGTCCGTTTATTGTCGTTTCAACAACATTTGCCTCTTCCCTTACACTGTCTCTTGTCTGGGTGAAGGATCCCTTCCTGTTTCCTAAACCTCAACATCAGCATTATTTACTGGTGACATCCAATAGCAGGAGGCAGCAGGAGTTAATGCCGGGTGCAAGGTAACGGGCAACTTCCACCCTGACATGGTCGGTTTGGGCTCTGAGAACAGATAACAAACATTTCCCATGTTTTCTGACACTACGCACAAATTAACGAACACTAGTGAGACCACCTCATTGTTGTAGTTATAGATCTAGACGTGACCCAGTCCACATTAAATACAGTTTCTACATTAATGTAACTGTAAATTCACATTTATTCCATAGTGGCAGGATACTGACTATTTTTTGTAGCAATAGATTTGTTTTTGTTTGCTTTTTAACAAATTTCAGTGTAATAGCTGTTTTACCTGCAGTATACGAATAAAGAAGACTGTAAGAAAGACTGTACAGATTCTCAGTGTGTGGTAATGCAAGTCAACCTATATTTGAATGTAGATTCATGTGCTTTCAGAACTTCATGGGTAAAGTCAACAACACCACACAGACGAGATACTCAAGGAAAGAGAGTACATGTGTTTTGTAAACGTGCCTTGCTAATGGGTTACTTTACCAAACAATAGAGGCGACGTGCACTTCCCAGGCTTAATTAATGGTAGCGTGACATGTCACGCCTTTTGAGTCTGTTGTGACAAGAACATAAATACAGCTCGTCAAATGTGCGACCTCCGTGTCCCCCTACCTGTCAGCAGGGCTGCTAGAGCTGGACACTGGTACAGGTGGATTCAGCCATATGTTGTCACCTCCCTCACCAACAAGCGAACCCACATCATGAGGTTCAAAACAGAATAATCCCCTGAGTCCTTGTAATCCAGTGACGTCACTTGACAAGATAAATGTATTTAACTTCAAGAACCATCGTGTTCCAAGGAATTTTTAAGATCAAGAAAAAGTTTCAGGAAAGTTGTCCATAAGGCGAACACCCTTGCTCACCACTGCCGTCTGAGCAAAGAGGAGGGCTTTAAGTGTTTCTGTGAACCCACCCCTCAGCACTACGTAAAAATAGTACAGGGAGGCAGGGAGTGCACCAACTTCAAGGAAGGGCATCCAAATACTTCCTGATATGCTTGCTCACGTGGAGTGGTAGCCAAACTGGTTCATGGGAATGTCAGGGTGACACATCCAAATCCAGACAGATGAGACAGGTACAGTAAGTGGAGTCCAGCTATATACTACAATCTATGATCACATGACCCAGAATATTAGAGAGAAGAATAACTGTGCACAGGTCAAACAGTAGAGTAACGGAGTGTCAGTTAATATAATAGCAGGTGTCAGGTGTCTTCATCACACATCTGCCCACATAATGGCATCATCAGTTATTTGTGCTATGCTGTATCATTTCCCTTAGGTTCCCTCTCTGTTTGTAGGAGCAGTGACAGTGTAAGCACTGGCAGGTTAGGGTTACCCTGTGCTTTCGCCTTTTGTGGTTAACAGCATCCAGATCCAGTTTCAGAGTAGAAGAATAAGAAGCTAATCAGCAGGCAGAGACTGGAAAAACTGAAATATAAACCAAATTACACTACATAATACAAACCTACCTCTATAAGTGATTCATAAAGGACAGATGATTATAGCAACCAGTGTACGATAAAATATAATGAATGGGCTCAAAGTAACATGCGCAATATTTGGTGGTGTACTAAAGCTACATGTGATGGTAGAGTAAATCTAACATGTTAGAGCCTGAGGTCAAAAAGTAATAAATCAATAATTGTTATCTTTTGCTGAATGTACAAAATGTTTGCTTTGTTACAAGATATTAAAGTAACAGCAACAAAGACATAAGAAGAATCTACATATAACTGTACTATAACAACCAAGATGCAGTCGATCAGGGGAAACAGAAAAAACAATGGGACAATAAATGAAAAACTGGATGGATGACAAACATGTCACGTCAGTGAAATAACTACGGTTATGTAGCAGTCAAACCTGCAACATAGCAGAGATCACTTCCTGCAATTTAAGTCTGAATGAGCCACGTCAGCAGAAAATTCAACGCACTCAGAACAAAGAGGAACAATGGCCAAGGCCTCCACACACATGAAAGTACTGCTGAGAAAACTAAGGAAACAAGAATAAAGAGGATATAAAAATGGCCACAGCAAGATGGAGGGAAAGGCTCAACACACACATAATTACGATATCTATCTGATGAAGCGGTCAGATAGGAAACACTGGATAACTGCATGTATCATTGTAGTTTCCTTTTAAAAAATAATCACCACCATTTGTGAGGTTCAATATGTAAAACTGAGCGCAGCGTGTGACAAGACAACAGGTGGAGCAGCGAGTGGTTGTAGTACACAAGCCCACAAACGTGACTACATATCAACACAACAGAACAAATGTGATTGTTCTGACTGGTAGCAATGCAGACGTCAACATTTTCATGACATCTTTCAACTTCCAGCCCCGACATGATCCACTCAGTGTCAGTGGCCACGCTCTGTAGTCCAGCAACATAACTCAACATAGCGGTGACCAAGCTGAAGACAGAAACCCACTGGCAGAGTGTTGGCGTTGTTACTACAGAGCAACACAGTGCACAAGATTCAATACAGAAGCAGAAACCAAGCTTGACCAGAGATGAGGAACAGGCAGAGGGACTGTGTCAACAGCGGAGTGACTCACAGCTAGAGCGGCATTTCCCTGCTTTGCCTGGACACATTTAATTTTGGATGAAGCAGCAGCAAGAGAGTGAACTGTGGGAAGCTCACTGAAGGTCTAGCTTCACCAAGTCTGGGCCATAGAGCGGAAGCTCAAAGCGGCCAGACTTGGGGTAAACAAAGTTCTGAGACGTGCTCCGTACTACTTACCTGGGGAGGCAGCGTCGCCATCCAGCAGGTTGTCGTCCTCAGTGGTGTGGAAGTCCATGATGACGCCGGCTCCATCCAGCAGCTCCTCGTCGCTGCTGGCGCTGGCAATGCTGTTGTAGCTGTTCCTGCAGTAGCCTCTGTGGTACAGCTGCTCTGACTCCATTTAGCAACACACCAGTGCCCTGGATGATAACAAGGAAGGAGGAGCGGAGTGATGGAGAGATACACACTATGTTGAGAGGAGGATAGTTTATAAAGTCTCCAAGATGAAGTGAGCCTGTCAGAAACAAAGACGAGTGGGTTGGGTTGTTAACGTTCATACTGACTGGGCTGTGATGGATGACATCACAGTTGTAAACACAACTAATCAGATTGAAAGAAGCTCAAACACAAACACAACAATAGAAACAATGATCTAAAATAAATGGGAACAAATACTTTACTTGTAATATATATAACGATAAAAACAAAGTATAAATTATAATTTTACGTACTTAATGAGTCTCAGTGAAATCTGGCATTAAGGTTATTTGTGACACAGTGAATCTGCTCAGACTGTCTCTAGAATTCTGCAAATACTAAAAGGCTAAACTAAATTATTTAAAAAGCACAACGTCGAAATATAAAAATTAAACCAACTGAAAAATAAAGACGGAACCAAGCAAAACGCACGTGTTCACTGCATAACTGAGTGATGTATTTATAGAGAGGATTATACGACACATGGACGTTCTCCCTACAATGACAGGGTGACATCTGGAAAAAAAAGAGAGTAATAAAGTACAGCATCAACAAGCTTCACCTGTTCTCAAACTGCACCCCAGTGTGGACAAGGAGGAAACTACAACAGCAGAGCAGACTGTGACTGCACGTGACTCGGGTCTTGACAAATTAACTACAAAATGATCCCCATCGCGTCGAGCACAGCGACAGTCCAATGACGGCAAAAAGTGAAAGACCCACTGAAGACATTTCTAGAAAGATGAGCCTAGAGGCATCGTGAGTCATCCAGTAATAAAGAGGGAGAAAGACATTAACGAGTCCTGGTGCTGCAGTCTGACTGATCTTCACTAATCCTTTACAGGCTCATAGGCCTCTTCATAGTCCTTATTGTCTACACGATTTACATTTCCTTGGGTTTCTGAAGTGTCATAATAAAAGGAAGTGCGGAAAAAGAAACGCTGTAGTCAGCTCAATCAGTTCGGAAGCACATCTCCCTCCAATGTGAAAACAGCTCCACTAGAAACGCTGCTTTTATCCAGTGTGCACAGGAATTACACAATATAAAATTCAATACCAAGGCCAGCAAGGAACATTTTCAATCTTATAGGCTGCCAGTGTTGATTAAGTGTAGCTTTTGATAATATTGCTCAGCACCCGACTAATAATTTATATCCAAGCAGGAGAAAACTGCTGGGATAAAAATCACACACATATGTAAAATTGCTCTCAGGAAATTGGAAGCAATGATGATGGTGATCTGAGGAACAGGACTTAATGTAGCATTAAGGGAATTATATACCACCACTGGTCTCAATATTAGTCAGACAGGGACAGACTCTGACCTTTGGATTACCTTGAATAACTTTGCATCAGGTGGCCTCAGAGGAATCAGTGCTGTTTGAAATGCAAATGGTTGATTTGATTTCTCTTTGTTTACTGCGCAAGCCTTTAACATTTGATCAGTGGAAGTCAGTCAATTCTACCAAACACATTTTGACACATTATTATGAGAATGGAGCCACAGGGGCTGGCCAAGGATGAAAGGCTTCTGCAAACATCAACAGTGAAACTGAGAACCACTAATCCTCTCTGGGACAAACCCTAACGTGAGGCTGAGAGAAAAAATAAACTTTCCACGGGCCAACGGTCACACTGATTCACAATGAGACAGGGTCTCCATTTGCACTATATCAGATCAGCGAGAGCAGGAAATTCAATTCAGCTTGTTTGTAAAGTCAATGTTGAGATTCTAGGTGAAGCAGAAACACATCTAACACTAACTTACATGCAAAGTCCTCATAGTTTCTTCTGGAGTTAAACTGTGGTAGTGACTGAAACTGTGTGTGCTGGTGCAGTTTGATCTCCCTAATTATGACAGTAGTGTTCTTGTTGAGGTTTCCCCTCACACTTTGCGGCTGAAACCATCACTTTTACCAAAGAGACTTGAGTTTGTGGCTTTTGAGGCGCTGCCACGTTGGGAGTCATATTTGAGGACGAAGATAAACTCAGGACAAGGAGGAGTGTGTGCGTCACAGTTGATAACAGCACAATAATCAGCAGTAAGGCAACAAGCCACTGCAGGGTCACTGATGTTATAGAACTAGTTGAGCAGCGAGGAGTCTTATCTTCCTCCAACTGGTCACTATGGAGGTGTTGCCCAGGCGACCGTTGCTGAGATGTGACTCAGCGTTTTGCAGGCTCACACCTCCTCCACAGACAAGACCAGAAAGTTGACACACATCCATCAAAAGGAAGCACTCAGTCAATACATGGATCGCGAAACATCTTCTATGCAACAGCTCCAGTACAAGAGGGAGCTTTCAGTCCTAACAATTAAAAGCCAGCTGCTCCGACCGTATCACTAACTCTGACTGTTAACGTAGTGTAATCTCGTTTGAGAAAAACAGATTTAGTTAATGAAGGATAACATGCAGAACCACGATGTTGAAATCTTGGTTTTCATGATTTGGACTCTTCCTCTCTTAGTTCTGCTTTTATGGGCTTCAAGGGACTTTCCTGGATCAAGTTTAAGATGCAGGCTTTTGGGTTGAGACTGTACTGACCCAAAAAGCTCCAAAGAAGCAGTGATGAGAGGCTGCAAACGCTGATGCTAACACGGTTGGTGCTCAACATAATCCGAAAAACAACAAAGGTTCCTTGCACCATCATACAGCACAAAAATATAGGACATCTGCATTGTTTAGTTCCATAGGCCTTCGTGTGCATAATTACCCGTGTGTGATTGATTAAGGCATCACCTCAGCCCTAGTGGATGTATTTAGACGAATTAAAAGGCAGAGCCAGAAGGCAAGCAGTGTTCTTTAAGACAGACTTTATAGTGCGAGACCAAAGCAATGCTGCAGGCCACAGTCTCCAGCGCCAACGAAAAACCTGCAAAAGACACAATGCCAAGAATGTTGGAAAATGTTGGATTCAAGTGGATGAATTAACCTTTCATTTTACCCGGATAACTTCATATCTCACTTTAATGGCTTAGCAATATTTGAGAAAGTGATATGACCAGTAATGATCCATGTCCTTTAAGTCCAGTAAATTCATGGTGAGTCCGTGCCAGACTCCAAAGGAACCGTCCCCTGTGCAGAGTATGACCAGGTAGACTAGCCCTCACTATCCATCAGTGACAGTTGGCCACCCATGACAAGGGTCAGTTCACTGCTTGTCCTTCATCCCCAGTTGTGTAGCTACGGACACAAATGCTACAGACTACAGCATGTGTAAGTCTGGGAAGTGAAACACCTTGAATGATCTTTTACAGTATCTGTCAAACAGATGCTGCTCTTACTTTCACTGCTGTGAACTAAGTCAGGCGAAAGAGAAATTAACTCTGAAAGATTATTATATCTGGCTTGAAATCGTCATTCAGAGAACACACCGTGTGTTTCTCTCAGTGCGGCTTTGTCAGCTGTCAATTACATCCAGACCCACTTGCAGAATAGTATTAGTAGTCGATACACTATTGAATAAAAAGAAAGTCCAATTCAAATGTTCAGTCTAGTAAAATAAAACGTTTATGTAAAATAATCATGATGTCACCACAAGTTAATTAAATTGTCTGAACTTCCTGTAATTATGTGGCTGATTATACGGAAATTGGGTGCTGTTTTAAAATAATATCTCATCTCAAGTTCTTTCGTCCATAAGAGAATAAATACGAAGGCAACAATTTGTCTGATTTTGCTTGGTCATGTTACTCACCTCTCAATTCTAATACGCTCCTTCTAAATTAACAATGAAGCAAGAAAACTGTCTATGATCTCAGAGGCTGGGTCACACAGGGATGAATACTTAGATGAGATGAGACGGTTTGAATGAAACTAATGCAGAACGGAAGCAAACACCCCAGACAGACATAACACAATCGGGAGAGCTGATTAAAACAAAAGCTAAATCAAATAATGACTGTGCACTGCCTCTGGGCCGACGTGGCTCCAACCGCTGGGCGGAAAGAGCGAAGCAGGTGGAGAGCTCATTATCTAAGCTACTATTACTGTACAATTAAACACCTCAGAAATTTTACAGCATGTAAAATCATCAGTGCCATAATTATAAATGCTGTGTCTTTCAATTGCCTATTTCCATGTTTCCTGTAGATAGTTTGTAGAAACGCAGGAGCATCTGTAATGTAGACGTACAAGAGAACCGTGGGCAGTAAGGTTCTAGTAGAGTTTAAAAAAAACAAAACAAAAGCAACATTATTCAGTTTATTCAATTATTCAGTACCTGAGCTCATCTATAGTTTCTATGCTATTTATCACTGCAAGTCAATAAACAGGAAACCTACAGCAACGCCTGATAACATAGAAACAAAGTCCTGCACAATGTGTCTTTGTTTTATTACCTCCCTGTGATGCTTTTCTCTCTTTCGGTTTGATGGCTTTCTAAAACCCTCTGAGAACATCATGATCAAACCTGATTTCTGCTCATTCTTCAAATGCCTGTTTGATTAGCAGTGCTGGTCATCTGACCAGCTGAACATCTGATCCTTGAAGTTATTTGCCTTCGTGGCTGCTATGCTATAAAATCCCAAATCTGCAGCAGTGAATATTGAATATTAACATGTGACTGAACTTTCCACAGTAGTTGGTCAGATGCATCACATCTTAAACGAGTCTGATGAGTGCGAATCGAAGTTTCCGCTGCGTGACTGGGTCTGGGGCAAAACCTGCACAATCGCACCACTGTTTAACCATCAGTGCAGTGACGACAACAACCGTGACAAAGCCTCAAAGGCAGCAAAGGCAGTAGGTTCCAGTAGCATGACTCCCAGCAGTTTGCAATGCGTGCGTTGAAGCTACATCTGGACTAGATGGAGACACGGGCACGTTTAAAGGAAAAGGCAGCAATGCGTTGTGTAACTTCAGTTCCTCTTAGCTGCAGCCGAAGGCCCGATGCCAAGTTATCCCCAAAACACAGTCGGACGTGCACAGGAGCTAGCTTTAAACCCCACTTCACTGGCGTAGACATAGCCTCCGGACTAGCTAGGAAGCTAACGCGTAGCTAGCGTAGCACCTGTTCGAGAAGCGGCAGGGCCGTAAAAAAAAACAACCTGTGAGTTGACTGTACGTGACAGCTATGAGAGGACGGATGAGGGTGGATGGCCTCGGGTGGAGAAACAGACACGCTTCGCCTTAAGCCCCACGGCGGGTTCAAAACACACCAACGTACCTTCCTGATGCCTCACTTCCAGCTCGGACGCAGCAGTTCATCCTCCTCCTGAGCGGAGACGGGGGCTTCTTCTCCTACACGGATGGGTTCGACGTTCCCCTCATCATGATGGTGTTGTCTTTTTTTTCAGTCCCATTCCTGTGTCAGTGACGTTCACTTCCTGTCTCCCATCCCAGCAGCGGCTCCCACCTCCCGCAGCGTGTGGTAGTGGAAACCCTGAAGGCAAAGCGGCAAATAGCGCTTGAAGGTACTGAAGTGCACGAAGAAAGACCGATCGCATCCCTCAGTTATTCACGAGAAAGTGGCGTGAGCTCTAAAATGTGCTGCAAATATCAGAAAGCAGTGTTTCTAACATTCCTGAATAGGGATATTTGCCTCATAAATACAATTTCTGCAACAATGTACAATTGGTGAAACCTTAGATCCTAAACATGTGACAGTCATCATCTTCATGTATGTATGTTAATACGATGCTGTTTTCTTGCTTCTGTTTTAACTAGACTTGTATGTAAATGTGTTTGAAACCCAGACATATCAGCTTTTTAGTGGGTTGCTTTTCTACTTAGTGACAATAACGAGAACTGAGTACTCTATGCTCCTGTGTAGTCCCAGAGCCACAGATCAATCAATAGACACATAAACCATATCAGTAATAAATTATAGTGAGTCAAGCATGAGAACACATTCAAATGTGAGGACTTTTTTTTCATCTGATGACTCTGAGGAGGTCTGTGAGGCGGACTTGACCAAACTACTGCTCCCAGAAGGTTGTGAATATATTTTTATGGTCTTGAAATTTGAACATTTAGTCTATAAATCTGTAAAGTTGTCAGTTATTGTGAAACTAATAGTTTGATACTAAATAACTTTTAGTCACCGCCTTGTTAGTATTATTTATACCATCCAAACAGTTACACTATGAATTACCTTGAATGAACTGAAGTGTAGAATGAACAGTACTCTGAGGGAAACCAGGTTAATGCTTTTCTGCCACATTTCTCATGTTGTTAATGTAACTACTATAAGTGAAAAGATACAATGATGCTTTTCAAATTCAGTATTATACATTATAACCTTTTAAATGTTTAATTTTATTTTGCAAAAATGAAATTACACACTTAAAATCATTTCATGTGTTACTGTATATCACAACAGGAACGTTTCCTAGAACCTGAACTCTGTACTAACTGATTGTCACCATTTCAGTTCAACAGTACCATCTATTGATCCATATGAGTACTGTCATTCAAAAACTCATTTAGGACAAATGCTGGAGGTCTGGGTTCATTTTCATGATCAAAATTATCACAAAGATACAAATTAACTACCATACCATCTATTTCATAAAGAGCAAAACAGCATCTCCCATTTTTATTAATTTATCTTTCCCCCCCCCCTTATTTAAGTGATGTAACAGTTTCACGTTTTACAAATTCAGTAGATTATTAGCTTGTCCCATCAGGTTCAGTTTTTCACCTGTATTCAGACTTAATTCCTACCATCCTGTTCCTCCATGACTCAGTTTGACTGACTCATGTTTTTTCCAGAGTGTGGTAGAAGCCAGTGTCTCTGCGGTGCTGTTGGATTGGCATGTTTCTCCTGGTGCTGCTGACTTTCTCCAGGTCAATCTCCACCAGCACTATGCCTGGCTCCTCCCCTCCACAGTCACCCAGCACAACACCCCAGGGGTCCACCGCCAGCGCGTGGCCATATGACGAACGCTTCTCGTGGTGCCGGCCGACCTGCGCTGCTGCCAGGACAAAGCACTGAGTCTCGACTGCCCGTGCACGAAGCAGCACCTGCAAATGAGCGTGTTTACAGTGCATTTCTCATTTGGTTTTGCATCTATTACTGAATTGGTCACAAAAAGCCAGAGCAATAGAATCATCCCACCTCCCAGTGAGCAGCTCCTGTTGCTACAGTGAAGGCCGAGGGGTATGTGAGGATCTCAGCCCCATGCATCTGCAGAGCCAGTGACAACTCAGGGAATCTGAGATCATAGCAGATGCCCAAACCCACCTATGTTAACCATAGAAAATGGGTCTGTTGAGTCCTTGACTACTACATTTAATAATGCAGTTGTCTGTGAGGTTATACTCCTATTAAAGAAGTCATGTGCAGATGATGGGGTTTGTTAAAATATAACATAATATGACACCTTGCCAATGGGAGTTTGGACTGGAGACACAAGAGACGGTCCAGGAATGGTGAACGCACTTTCTTTAAGGGATACACCCCTTTCTGGAATTTCTACATCAAACAAATGGGACTTTCTGTAGACTGAAACAATCTCACCTGTAGGAATATGAAAGATCAAGGTAAAAGCACGACCTGTGGATCATTTTATTAGCAAATAAATTAGTTTGTAGAGAAAGCAGATGGAGTCTGTTAAATGTTCAGAACCTTTGTCGTTAATGATGATGTGACTGTTGTAGATTCTCCTGTCTGTCTCCCAGTTATGTCCACGTTCATGAAAGCCTCCAAGTGACAGCCACACCTTCAGCTTCCTAGAAAAAAAAGATTATATGGAAATATGTTTGCTTTTTAATTTTAAAATTTTAAAAACAGTTTGTCTACCTGGCTAGTTGAGCGTATTGTGACACCGTGTCTCCTTCTAGACTCTCAGCCAGTGCCAGCGTCTCCTCTCGACTGGATCCAATGTAGTCAAACCCTTCCGGCAGAAAGACCATGCTGACCCCTCGCTCCTTGGCTTCCTCCACCAGGCTTTTACAAGCGGAGAAGTTAGCCTCCTTGTCTGGGGTGGCCGTCACCTGACACACCGCAGCCACTGGGTGAGGCACCGAGGACATCCTGTATGGAGGCGAGACGGTTAGTCAGTGCACGAAAGATGTCGGGTTAACCAAAGTTAATTATTAACTGCTCTGGTGTTGCTAAAAAGAAAAACAAGAAAACACACAGTCGAACATAATTCACTAATTATAGCAACAGGACAACATACAATCATGGTGATCATGCAATATTACTGAGATATGGAGACATTCTCAAATTTCTCAAATGCTATTGTTTACTGAATTTTGAAATTGGCACCTGTGAAACAAATTACATCAAATGTGTGAATGAAAACCTCTACTCACCGACAGGTCAGCCACTATTTTACAACTAGAGGAAAGGATTCACCTCTGGCTGTTAACTGTTAACACAGTCCCCTTATCAGAATAGTAACATACCTGTTTTGCAGCCTGGCCGGTTGTTTCCAAACTGGGAGAGAAGCTAAACACTTTCCAGAAGATCCGAAAATGCACCTGATCGTGAACATCGGTCTGAAGTGAACCTTCCCGCCTGTCACCGTCCCGGTTTAGTCCATGTTGGTGTTTTGATGAGGTTGGTCCCACTACTGAGCTCAGTCCTCCAGAGCAGGAAGGCGACAGGCTTCACTCTTCTTCTCTCCTGAGTCTCAGTGGGTAGAGCCAGCATGGAGGCACATTACCTCCACCTGCTGGACAATAATTGTGTGGGTTTTTAAATTATATTTAACAAGGAGCAGAAATTGTATGTCTAGGACTAATTGTATGTCGCGTTGCCCTCTTCCTTTACTTCTCGTATATAATAGTAATACATATGCAAATTTAACAAAATAACACACCACACTAAAAAACAAACCTATATACAAGGCGTGTAAAAAATCTAGATCCCTTCGCATTTCAACACAGGCAATCGCCGCAGGCAGCTCTGCACGTCCAGCCCGGGGTCCTTGTTTTCAACACCCTTCCAAGATGGCAGCCAACAGTAGCAGCACGGGTAGTAAGTCCAGCAACAGCGCTGGAGGAAAACAGTCCGGCCCTACAGCCGAACAGGTACCACGAGCTTTACCTCGACCCGATATCGATAACGACAACTCGATACCACTGTTGTTCGTCCGTGTTAGTGGAAGCTAACCTCGCTAGTCGAACTCTCAGCTAACCAAAGCTAACGTTAGCTTCGTCCCCGCTATTATCCGGCTATTATCCTGCTTTCTCACCACAAACCCACACAGCACAGTTAACGGGAGGGGAGGCGTCAGTATTACCTGCAGTCGCGAGCCTTTTGTCACTTCTGTCCGAGAATTTAGCAGATTTTAGTTACATAAAAAAGCACACGCCCATGGGATGATGTGAGTCTTACACAGCAGTAGTGACAGAAGCTATTTTAACAATAAACACCACCCAGTTTTGTTTGACTTCCCCAGAACACCATCTGATTCTTGCGATAAATACAAGTATATATCTGTAAGTAATAAATACAAGTGTATATATATCTATAAATAATAAATATTATAACTGCACCAGCAGTTTCTAGCCATATTAAGTATATATCTGTAATGCTGTTCAAATAACTGTTTTTAAAACTGTGCAGAGTGAAGCTGATGATTTCTAATTAAAACATTGACTCACCTACAGCACAGTCTAATCTAGTCAGACACCATATTTTGTGTAACTACAGTTGCATAAAAGCAGAGACATTGACTGCTCTAAAGACTTGAACTTGTCATTTCTATCTGTAACAAACTCCTATTAATAAAAAAAAAATCACCAATGAATCCTCCTCAACTAGTTTTAATGGGCATTTGGTGAAACGTTTAAATAATCTTTAAAATTAAGGGCTAAAATTGAGCTATTCATCTCCCTGTATGTAAATGTTTGTGACTGTTCTCATTATAGACTCTCAAAAGTATTTAAAGCATTAGGCCATCATAGTGTTATGTTGCTCTTCACAGCTGGAATTGTACAGCAGCACCAATTAAAATATGATGACACTGTAGAACCTAAATCTCTGTTCACATTGTGTTTTTCTCCGACAGGTTGTGTCAACATTTCAGAGGATGCGCCAGGAACAGCGCAGTATGGCTTCTAAAGCTGCAGAGTTAGAGATGGAAATCAATGAGCACAGGTTGGCAGATGACATTCCTACATCTACACTGATCTGATCTAGTATTTCATCTTCAATTCACGGTCCAGTACTGTTTGAGCCATTACATTGTAGAAACTACATGCATGTATGTCACCCATTAGTCTTAATGTGTTGATTTCAGTAGTTGTTACTTTAAATTTAAATTCTTTCTTTCAGCTTAGTAATTGAGACCCTAAAGGATGTGGATCCTTCAAGGAAATGCTTTCGTCTAGTCGGAGGAGTGCTGGTGGAGAGGACAGTAAAAGAAGTTCTACCTGCCTTGGAAAACAACAAAGAACAGGTGATGGACAAACAACAGAACAAATACAGTGTCATGTGTCCTTAGTGAACATGCGTTAACCAGTCAGAAGTAAGCACACAAAGTTTAAAACATGTTGGTGGAGGTTCCAGTGACAAAATGGAACTCATCTGCCACTATCATTTTAGTACAATGTCTCACTGTTTTTATTTTTGTACCCACAGATCTCCAAAATAGTGGAGTCCCTCAGCACACAGATGCAGGCCAAGGGACGGGAACTCACAGAGTACAGGGAGCGCTACAACATCCGTCTGGTGGGAGAGGGTGAAAAAGACACGCAAGGCCAGCAAGCAGCATCGTCCAGGGACAACGAGGGTGGAGGATCTAAAAGCGCTGCTGGTGTTTTAGTGTCATAATTTGTAATAAACTCTGGCGATGGTAGGGTCTTACAATTTCTGCAGAACATAGTTGGAGTCAAAAAATCTAGGTTCAAAAACTGAACTCGCTACGATTTTTGCCTGATAATGCGTTTATTATTGAAGTAATTTACAGACATGCATTCAAACACAGTGCTCTGCTTACATCTGAATGCTTGTGTGTATGTAAAAAAAAGTTTGCCTATAACTGAAAATTACTTTTTCTTTTGCTGAAATATTGTGTTGTAAATTCAACAATTAAATGCAACCATTTGAATGTTTGATTTTTTTAATTTAGACTCATACGTGATCAAGTAAATATAGTCTCGGACTACAACATATAGTTTTGCTTATGTATGATGTAGTTGTCGGGTATAATGTCAAATTAATTTCAACACCAAGCACATATGTTACATGCATTCACACAGTCAGTATATGAATTTTATATCCTTGAAACACTGTTTTGTTTTTTGTAACCTTAAATCTTTCGACTAACAACTGAAAAATGTTGAAAAGTAAGAGCTGATATCCTGAGGCCCTAAAGTCAACGTTGCAAATACAGAGGTGGTGCTGGTATCCATTTGGAAAACCTGAAATTAGCATGATGAAGCATTTATACTGTAAATGTGTCACTATACATCATAATGAATCTGTTTGCTTTTTCACCCCCATCAGAAACCTTTTAGCTACATACAACTCAATTTGTTTTTGTATAGAAGCCCTGCACAGAAACGCTGCTGAAGTGAGTCGGTTTGTGTTGAATGTTTACCCAAGTGCTCGCTGTTATTGAAGGTGACTAGACCACACTTAAAATAAAACCCTGTGAATGAAAACTCAATGAAACCTGTCGTATTCTTTTTGATCTGTAGTTTACATCTACGGTTGGAGTGGTTACAATAAATAAATATAGTCTAAACTAAAGAAAGGCTTCTTAGGGGCTGATCTGCACTGTCCACACTGTTTATGTAGTTGAAGGGACAGCAATGTTTTTGTCAACAGTCAAGAATTAAAGAATTTGACAACTGTGCTTTGTTGTGTAACATCTTTAATCCTTGTACATCACATCTGAAGCTTTTTACAGGAAGTTAAATCCACTAAAGGCTGCATGTGTGTAGCAGATTACACATTAGATAATAAGTATGTCACCTGGTGATTCGTATTGCTAAATTAATGCAGTCAAAATTGGTGTTGAATGATCACTTCTGCCTTTTTTTTTCGTCTTTCTGCACTGGTGGATTAAATTTACATTAGAAGATGAGACACTATGTATTATTGACTGTACATCAGGCACAACTCTGTTGAATTAAGGCAGAGGGATTTCAGGAAGCATGCCCCTATAGAAAAAGCTTCAGCATTGGATTGTGTACTATATTTTACATCAAATTAAACTCTCGCTCTATGCTCTGATAACTTTCACAAAGACATGCTATAAAAAGGGAAGCGCATTACCACTAATTGTACTATTTACCACCAGCTCTAAATGTAATACTTGTATGACAACGTTTCTGTGTAAATCTCTTCCGTACATTAGAACTGGGAATGCTAATAAATGATGAATGATAAATAAATGTTAATTGCTGTTTGTTACTGTTGTAATGCTAATATCGACTCAGGTACCGTTGATAAATTGAACGTTAGGTTGTCTAGTTAAAACAAAAAGATGCCAATTCTAACCCAGTGTTGTTTTTGATACACACTACATGCAGCACTTTGAATGATGTTGCCTTTATGTTGCTGTGTGTGGTTACTGCACTGACGAATTAAATACATAACCATACTTTGAAAACCGGCCATGATTATGACAATCAATTAAAATGTGTTGATATCCAATAGATATTGAAGTATTAAATACTATTTTATGGGCTTCCCACAGCAGTGTGCAGACTGTCGCTATTCTCAGACTTCTTCAGTTAGAGTAGTCCCGGAATTTGTTTAAAGGGAATTTTGACAGGCTGAACGTCATGGAAATTTTGGGGAGCTGGAAACTGCCGGTGTCCACGCGCACACCATGCAGCGCTTCTGATTGGTTTAGACTAGAAACAGGGAGTTTGTGTTCCGTTTTAAATTGAAGAAGAGTCACGGAGAGTAGATCTGCAGCATAAAACAGTCAAATAGAGAAGAGAAGAAAAGCGGAATAAAACATGCGACGAGGTAGCAGAAGATTATAAACACAAGAGAAGAAAAAAAAAAGAAAACATGCGACGAGGATGGGATTCGAACCCACGCGTGCAGAGCACAATGGATTAGCAGTCCATCGCCTTAACCACTCGGCCACCTCGTCCCACGATGTGCTGTATAGGAGCCCAATTCATTTTATGTAAGTACATAGTAGAGTTGACGTGTTTATTTATTTGTAGTTTTTATAGTTTCACATAAACACAACAAGCATTTGGGCTTTTATTCGCTGTGACGCTATTGTGCTACAGCTAGCAGACACCCAGGGCTGGATTTAGCGGCGCCTTTACTCCCGGTATTACGGTTATTACACATCGACGTGCGCCGCGGTCGCATTAGAACCTGGTAACAACTGTGCTGTGTTTTGATGGAGATCACAGAAAGTGGGTCGTTTTCGTCGTTTTGTTCGATCTGTGGACAGTCGTTTGAACATCAGGGTCAGCGTCGTTACATGCAGCATATTATGCAGTCACTGCTTAACAGCGTAGCGTTGTTGCGGTGATGTAAGCAACGTTAGCTGGACGCTTGGACAGAAACAGCCAGTCGTGACAGAGGCGGCTGCTCCGGTGCGTGGACCTGCTTTGTGCGCAGCAATCGGCCAGTTTGCAGTTGATCTGGAATGCATCTCTCCAAGAAATGTTCCGCCTTCAAAGTGGTGCTGAGTGCTCTGCTGATAGTGGCGCTGCTGCAGCTCATATATCTGTCCTTCCTGTCCAAGTTTCACAGCAAGCAGCTGCGGTACCGCTACTCTGAGCTCTTCGGAGGATCTGCGTCTAAGAAGAATGAGCATCCGGAGAAAAACTCCCGGAAAGAGCGTCTGAGATACTCTCTGTCTACGGGTGGGATCTTCGATAACAGCGGCCAGTACCGGGTCTACAAGAATTTGATCAAAAGCGACTTCACTACAAATCAGAGACCTGGATCCGACCCCAGCTCCAATGTCCTGGCTTTAGCCACACACACAACGATCAACAACCTGCACCACCTGGAGTCTCTTCTGGAGAGGTGGCAGAACCCGCTCTCTGTGGCCATATTCGCACATGGGCAAGATGTCAAGTTTGCCACAGCTCTGGTCTATGCACTCAGCTTCTTCTGCCCCCAGGTCCAATCCCTGGTGGACTTCCACCTGGTCTGCCTCTCAGGAGAGATGGCCAGTTTCCCTGAGCAGGACCGTGAGCATTTTCTAGGGCTTGAGGACTGTGCCTCTGTGTTCACCAGATTGGAAACACACAGGGATAAGGACAAGAACTATGCCATCAGTGGGAACATCTCCTACCCCAACAACCTGCTTCGTAATGTCGCTCGTGGCGGCACAGAGTCCTCGTATATCCTGGTCATTGACATCGACATGATGCCAAGTGCTGAGCTGCACCAGCAGTTTCTAGCCATGATCACGAGGCGCCAGCCAGCTAGTGATGAGGTGTTTGTGTTGCCTGCTTTTGAGATCCGCCATGCCAGGAAGATGCCTGCCACCAAGGCTGAGCTGGTTCAGCTCTACCAAGTAGGGGAGGTCCGGCCATTTTACGAAGAGCTGTGTCCTCGCTGTCAGGCCCCCACAAACTACTCACAATGGGTCAACAGTCACGTCAGAGGAACAGGAACCCTGGAAGTTGCCTACACGCTCACCTGGGCGGACCCTTGGGAGCCTTTTTACATCGGGCCGCGCACAGTGCCCCTGTATGACGAGAACTTCAAGCAGTATGGGTTTAATCGCATCAGTCAGGTCTGTAAACCCTAAATATGTTATGAATCTTTAAATCAGGTAACACTTCCTGCTGCTGTTGCGGATCAAGATAACACGTTGTGGATGAGGGAAAATTTAGTATTCACTGCTTGTGCAGCTTTTAGCCTGTGCTGCTTCAGTTCTGCATCTCATCTCCTTGCCTCCCAAGGTGCTGTCACCTTTTCCTCTTTGCACACAATCTGTGATGTTTGTCCTTCTTCTCTACCTGTCACGGCCTCTATTTTCCGCCTCCTCTCTTCTCGCTTCTGCTTGTCATCCTGCCTTTCTATCCTCTCTCCAGGCCTGTGAGCTCCATGTGGCCGGATACAAGTTCTCTGTGCTGAGCTCAGCCTTTGTGGTGCACCGTGGCTTCAAAATCCAGGGGGAGTTCCACGCCAGGAAAGACGAGGAGAACAAACGCAACCGGGTTTTGTTTCGCAACTTCAAAGAGGGGCTGAAAACCAAATACCCGTCCTCCACGCGGCGATGCTGAATGAGGACGGGGAGTCCATATCCTGTGTGTATCACTCTTCCATGAAATCAGTGATCTGCTGAAATGACAGACTTTGTTTTTTTTACATTTCAACGAGGTTGTGATTTTGCTTCCAGTCAGCTTCTCCCTGCCCAAACGTCCTTTAATTTCTTGTGATGGTGGCACAGTAGGAGTTTCAGATAACGCAACTCTAGGGTTTATTTCAGATGTCTCTAAAAGTGAGACTCAGGGAAATGTCTCTGGGGATTTGAGTCTCCCACTAATGGTGGTAAGGTTATATGCTCACCCAGATACAAAACATATGCACAGAAACCAAGAATAAACTGGAATCTTTAGTCATTCACCCGTACGTGACATCAAACCTGAGGCTGTGGAATTCATAAATGATCAAAGAGCACATTTCCTTGTAGTTGAACTGTAGGCACATCTGCTTTATATTACATGTACTTTATATTAAGAGAATAAGGAAACAGCTTCAAACTATTACTGCACTCGGAAGTTATTCTGTTTCATTACACTAACTTTACTTTCTGTCCTAACATATTGGATACGTTTTGTGCCCATCAGTGTCATGCTCTCTCCACCAGATGGCACATGGTACTGAATTTGGGAGCCAAAGACCTGAGACCACACTTTAAATTTCACATTTGCTTGGAAATATTCAGAAAGGTGACAAAAGACAAGAAAGAACCGTTCATATTGTGAATAACTGTGGCATTGTAGCCATAGTCAGAGATACTTGACCATTATTTATTAAAGTACACATTCAGATGACACTTTAGTGGATGTGATCAACATGATCAACATGAGGCTTGTTAAAGTAAATCCACTGGCAGCCATTGTTATAAATCTTCCTACGGTTCTTCAGGTTCCCCACAGAGCATCGTTTATTGAGAAGCACAGTGAGGACTGTGTTAAACACCACGATCAGGGATTTCTCTGTGGTAACTCTTGGCCTAATGGTTCTAAAGGGTCGGTGCATGACACTAGATAGGTTCAACTCATTTGTAACAGATGAACACAGGCTACAAGTTAATTTACTTGAACAAGACTCTAACCCTGTAAATAGTGAAGAATATAAGTATTTTGAATTCTTCTACATGTCATGATGTCTTGTATTTGTAGATCCTTATATCTGGGTACGGTTGTAATGTCACACTGCAGGGGAAGGTGGGATTTGGTGCTCAGTGATCGTGCACCACAGCTGTCAACACATTTCAGAATCAGTGTCTGTACGAGGACAACAACGCACCGAGGAGCTTTGTATACAGACACTAGCGTTTCGCCAACACTGTGGAAAACTGCTGTATTGTAACGCTGAGGTTCTGATGCTAGTAAAGCTAAAGTGTAGCAAATGATGGTTCCAATGAGGTGGACGTGTACAGTAGCAGGGTCGGTTGATGGAGAGATACAAAATGGAAACCACAAGCAACAACCCGTGTTTTCTACGGAAATGCTCATCTCAACAGCACCAGCAAACAAAGTGTCTTCATTCTGGGACAAACAGCGTTGAACCTTTGTTACCACTCCTCTCTGCTGTCATGTAGTGGAAATGCATTATAACAACATACACAAGGATGTTGATGGGTTACTTTTAATTGTAAAATTGTTGTTTAATCGTTTTTGGTTCATTTCCCTTATTATCACTGGAGAATTAAAACATTTCATTTGTAGTGTTAATGATATGTATTGTGAAAACTACTTTTTATTGACCTCAAGCAGAAACACTGTAGCACAAAATGTTTAAAAGGTTCTGTTTTTTTCTTTGGTACCTTTTGAGCAAACTCTGTTTCAACAGATCCACCCTGTGTAACAATGTGATGGGTTACTTCTAATGTCTCTTCCTCACTTAAAAATGCAGTTTTTGTATTTATTTTTTCTTTCTGTTAAAATATCTTATATCTTCATTTGTAATGTTGGATTTCTATTACAACTCTTCTACCTTTGTTGACCTTTAATTGCCCATCTCTGTTCATTTAATGATCATTGAAGAGGAAATCTATCCCAACTACCACCAAACAACAGCCTCGGTCATCGGAAAGTTCGTTGAACACAAATCCAAGTAATTAACTTCACCAGAGGGTTTTGTGATGACAGGTCATGTCAACGGGGTTTCTAGAAGTATCACTTGAATAGGAGCTAAAGAAGCTGAGAACACGAAAAGCCCAGCAAACAGGACAGACATGTTTCTGACCATAATAAAACAAATGTGTTCTTAAGCCGAGTCTGTGTGTGACATCAGGCAGCGACGTGTCTATTTTATGTTGTGGATCAGCCACAGTGAGAAGACAACAGCGTAGAAGTATCGTTCACTGGGCATTTGACACAGTTTACATTAACCTGTGGTGTAACATGGCTTAAGATGCAGGTTTAGTGGCATTTCTGCACCAACAGCATGCGATGGGCGATTAGAAGGTGAGCCAGGCCAGCATCCAATTAAAGCCTCCTATTTAGTAATTAAAGGGGACTTTGAGGAAGTCTCAGTGTGACACCAGTTTAATGTTGACTGAATTATGCCTATACACGAGGCTCCCAAAGAGCCACGCGTGTTGCGTGTTGTGGAAAGATGACGTCGAAAGTTAAAACCTTCGGTGCAATATGTGCTGTCTGCGTGACGCTTCAGCGTAGTCCAAGTGCCGCTCGGTGAGCCGACCATCTGTTAGGAAAGTAGAGCACGTGTGACATTCGGCACTTGACAACTGTCCAAGGCGCTGTGGCATTTTGTGGCTAAGCCTGCATTACCAGGCTCAATGAGCCAGACAACACGAGAGCGAGTAGCACGCAACTCTGTGCTCTGGCCTCAGATCAGTGTCAGTGGGCAGGTTGTACGTTGAAATATCTGGCACTTTTGCTTTCTGGTTTATTTATGGCATCACACTCCACAGCGATGCGCTGTTTCACAGACTTTCAAGGAACTCTACCAATAGGTTTAGCTTTGCCTTCTGTCGTTTCATATTCAAGCTTTTTCTTCTCTCTGTATAATAACGTAACAGAAGATGCAGAAACGTTGGGAGGGGGTGTGGTGTGTGGATCAGGAGGCAGGTTTGGTGAGGTAAAGTGGGGTTTATCTCCACAGCTTTGGGGAGTGAAGGCTTATCTGGGTCAGGGAGCTTTACGACATGAGCAATTAGGGCTGCCCTCTCTTGTGTGTGCTAGCAGGAGGGAGGCCTCCTGCCATCTAGATTAGCCGCCCTGCTAAGGCCGGGAGAGCTGCATGGCCTCAGTGGGGGGACGGGTGAGGGCACCGAAAGCAAGGGTCAACAAAGGCCTCGCAGAAATACAGGCCCTTCCGTATGGGTCAGCGAAAAGGTGACGCATGAAGCAGTCGGTGATCCAGACTGAAAAAGGAATTCACAAAATGAAAAGTGTTCACATTAACTGGTGGTTAGTTCACTGTAGCATGTTTAACAGCAGTCTGAGGAGAAAAGGACCGTAGAGCGTGTTTATACCGCTCAGCTTAACATCACCAACTTCTACTAATGAGCCACTTGACTGGAGGGATTTACTAGTGATTAGTCTGAATACTTTGGAGACGCGATTGAAGAGGCCACAGGAGACATTTTCAGTTCTAGATGTTTGTGTTTACATCTGAGAAGCCAAGCGATGCGTCTTGGTTTTGGTCAACCTGGAAGATGTGTTTGAGGACATCTGGGCTGAACAGTATCAGGTGTTTCTGTGGTTTAAGAGGAGGCCTCAGGTTTCTGGTGATTTGGGGCTACAGCAAGCAAAACTGAAGCCGAACTGAGCTGAATCGATCTGCATGAGAGTTGACATGCACATAGTAATTGAGCAGGTACAGACAAAGAAAAAAACACAGTTATAGTCGTTTTTACCTCAGACTCAGATCCACCTTTGGTTCTTCCCTCTCTCTGTTCCCAGACTCTCCTGAAGACAGCTTCTGTTTCACTTAAACAGGTGAAGGCTTAGCTGTCACCAATGAAATGTACCTGTCTGCTTACTGCAGAAAAAGCCTCTCAGGCAGAGGGCACGCATATCGCTGTGCCTCTAAATCTGCTGTTCTTGGACGCCCAGGCTGCCCACATTTTAAATGTATCCTGCTAAAGCCAGACTGCAGGACAGAAGTAATGAGACGTGACACCACCAGGGGAAAAGAAAAGGAGGCCTAACAGATATAGGTAATCCCTCTCACCAAGATAACGCCTCTTAGCCTCCCACCCGCGCTGTCACATGAACCCAGCAGGAACAGACGCATAGACGTACACACACAGTGAGTTAATTCCGCGTCGATCGATGCCCTAATGCATGGCTCATTTATTACAGTCATTCAGTAACAGATGATGGAAGCTATGATACAATTGGCCCAGTGTTTGCACAACAAACTGAAGGGTGAAGATTACTTGAAGGCTGCCAGTGATATTATGATGGCTCACTTCTCCCGCTAACGATTTTTCACAAGGAATCAAGTGAATGGATTTAGCTATTATATCAACAAACCAGAGTGTACAATAAACTTAACAGGGCAGGTATAATAGAGCAGATTAGGTGGGATTTGTATGACAGATTTATCTTGAGCAGTCAGCCCCTGAATCACTAGATGAAACTAAATCAATATAAGCCAGCAGCGAAGGTGACTGCATGGCTTTTCACTGTTTTTTGGTTTTTGCTACAAGGACTTGCAGGTGCCACTCAAATGACTGTTTACTGTGGCTTTATCACAGAATAGTTGATGTAAATAGCAACACTTGAATTTCACAATAAGAAGTTATACAGTCATGGCCAAAAATATTGGCACCTTTGCCAATTCTATCAGAAAACGCAACCCTGGAGCAGTTTGTAGAAGGTCAGTGGTTCAAACTTCCAGTAGAGAGGCGTAAGAAGCTCATCCATGGTTACAGGAAGTGCTAGGAAATATTAAGTTAAGGGTGCCAATCATTTTGTCCAGTGCATTCTGGGGTTTCTCTGTGGAAGTGTATCTGATTTGCTAGTGTTTTTGGCCATGACTGTAATGTTCTAACCAGGTCACAATAGATAAAGTAATGTTGCAACTCACAGACTTTATGAAATTCTTGTTTATCCGTCACATGCAGATTTGTCTGAAATGCATACGTGTAAAGGAAAACTGTGTCATGTCTCAACACCTTATGTCCTTGTTGAAGGATGTTTAAACAACGTTTAAACATCTTTTACACTAGTAATAAACAATCATCCCACTTTGTGTTTGTCAGGTAATGGAAATTGTGACATTTGTGATACGTATAGCCCCGTTATAATGAAGACTAGCTATGGTGCCAGTGCAGCCGGCCTGTCAGCTGAGCAGTCTTTCCGTCAAATCCCTGACAGCATCAGCAGCACAGAGGGCGAGGATGGGCTGGGCTGGGCCGGGTCGATCAGAGAGGATCAGGAGGAGGTAAGTCACCAAAGCAGGAATTAATGAGCATTATAGTATTAGGTAAGAGTAAGTCCCACCTTAAATCCTTCAGGATTCCTAAACAACTCCAGTAACACCTGTGACATGTGATGCTGGAGGAACAAGGAGGGTTTTTTTGGCAAATTAGGTTTGGATAAGAAAATCAAACTATATTTGAACATTTGTCTCACTGGGGCACCATAAGCAGCTTGAAATTCATTGCGACAGTCTTAAAGCATTTTCTGCTTTATATACAATACAATATACATACAATATTATACAATATTTGTAAAATAATAGAATCAGTTTGTCTAGTTCTCTACCCAATTTAACTTTTTTTCCATTTAAAACTTTTAGACCCTTTGGAAATGCAGACACTCGATACGTTTTCTGTGCAAACCGCCATGTGTAACCTGTTAAATCGACTTCTGTTACACATTCACTTAGTTCTCACTGTTCAAATTTCGGTGACCACAATCAGTAAACAAGAAAACAAACAACCCAGTGCCAGCAGTGATTTGCCAGAGTTATTTTTTAAAGGCTTAAATTGGAGTTTGCCAGCAAACCCTGAGCTTGTGCTAAGCTGACCCCTCAAACAGAGAACATGATACTCTGTCTGGGGGTTATCCCCAATCCACTGATGAACAATACCTGAAGAGAACATCTCATTACACAAATAATCTGCAGACAGCTTTCCTCTTCACACCTTGGAGTGTAAAGAAGCGTATTGCTCTGACTCACTTATTAATTCATGCAGAGGGGATTTCCTCTCACATGCTTTTGTGTATTTAGCCACAAGTTAAATATTGCTGACATTTCAACTTCTCTTTCTAGGTTCCTTATACTTGGAAATCAGAGTT
This sequence comes from Macropodus opercularis, assembly GCA_030770545.1. Taxonomy (NCBI): domain Eukaryota; kingdom Metazoa; phylum Chordata; class Actinopteri; order Anabantiformes; family Osphronemidae; genus Macropodus; species Macropodus opercularis. The sequence goes on along the minus strand of CM061090.1, from coordinate 14,078,133 downwards.
CAGAGAGGGTGTTTTTCTGTTAAAAAGTAAATGAGAAGCAGTTGGGCTTGAACGGTGGTGAAGGTTTGAATCAAGCTAAACACGTTTCTGTTCATCCTCAGCCTTTTCATGGCTGTGAATGTTCTGTGACAATAACTTGGTTTGATACTAAATTCTGCTCATGAATGGTTTTGGATGAGGTTACATCTTCAAGTACACTCAGAGGAAATTAGAGGACATGAAGGTCTAAATTACACAAACATATATGTAAATTTTCTTATTCAAATCAATCCTTCTGAGTATAAGTCATTTCTTTATTCAAGAACATGAATTGTTTTTGTACAATCTGTTGTGATTTAGTTTTTTAGTTTTGTCTGATGGGGGAATACAAAACGTTGCACTCTACTGAGTCATGTGGGATAAAAATAAGATCTCCTTAAAGTTGTCCAACTTTAGTCACATACACATAACTGACCTTTGTGCGACCTTTTGTTTAGGGTCGAATCAACCGTTTCGATGCGTTAGATACACTCACACTGGCATAATGTGTGTGGAATTTATTCTTACATACGTATTTGCTCTTTCTCTGCTCCTCTCACTGCTCGGCGACCGGGGGAAGTCGTGTTTGTCGTTAGTGTGACTCTGGCGTGGGCTGAGAGGTCCTGCTAATATACACTGAGGGGAGGGGAGGACGCAGGGGGATAGACCTGTCTGAGAGGATACTGCCATTGAGTTGCAAATGAGCTTGTAATTAGCCCTTACACATTTGCCTGGAGGGAATTAGCGCGTATGTATGTGTGTGTGTGTCATTGTGTGTTTTTTAACCCATTTTCCTCCGAATAGGGGTTGGCTGTGATAATCAGATAATACTAAATACTTCTCCTCCCAACTGCTTGTTAATTGTGTTGGTGTGGATTTATACAGCGTGGTAATACCCCCATTCCACACACACACACATGCACATACACACGTGCCCCCCACTTTGCCGTGTTGGCAAAATCAACAGGTCATTTTTAAGCAGGAGCCTTTTGTTTAATCCACTAATTAATTATGCCAAGTGGGGTTCCACCATGTATGACTCCAGCCAATCAGCGTGTGTGTGTACGCATTAATTTATAGTTGTTAACAAGTTTAACATATGCTCCAGTCTATTCTTAAATTAATTATGGTGACTGAACAAGTCCAACCAACTGGTCTGCATGTTTATGTACTGAACGCGTGCTGTGTTTCCCGACAGACTGATTTGGTCAACCAGCACACTTTTAATTTAAAAAAGTGCAGTTCCCACACCTGCTCGTTCTTTTCTTGTTGGTCCCCTGCAAACATCTTATCAACGAGATGATGTTATGGATAAATAGATTTTTTTATCATTATCCTGTATCGTTTGCCAGTCGTCCCATCAAACTTCGACTATAAACATGGTTTATATGGAGAGTGTCCTGGTTTTCCAGGGATGCTTATACAACTACCAACTATGTCAAGGTTTTCCACCTCATGCACTGGAAAGATGGCTTTGGTCTCCTACACATAATATCCAGACGACATTAGCTCAGCGTGGTCATCAGGTCTAAAGTCTAAATGACATGAAAGCAAAAAATGCAGAAAGCAAACAGACCTTAAACTGGTCATGATATTTGACTGAATAGTTTCAAATATTAATGAACACATGCTAATAGTACAGTCATTGAGTTGTACTTTATGGAACACAACCATTAAACATACAGCCTGATGGTGGAAACAGTGAGTGAGACAGTGCTTTAACAACTGGATGAACAACCTCTGAATCAAGAGCTTCCTGTAGCTGTGGATTAGACCTGCACAACAGTCAGAAGAAACTCTGGACCATTACTCCAGCTCAGCGTCTCTGCTACTAAGAAGTCATCATCTCAATTGGGATGAAGTCTGAGGTCTGGGCACAGCCTTCAAAAGGCAGGAATCTGTATTTAGGGTCAATATTACACTGTTTCCTCTGAGCTTCACCTTGTGCACATCCATCGTTATTCTGCTTGACAGCCAGAACTCTGTTGGATGGAAGCAAACTATGGGATAATCATAACCTGGAAAACTGGAAAGAATCCTTGTAATCATGTGCTTCCTCACTCCCTCCGACGTACTGAAGTTCATGATGTTTTACTGTTAGTTCCCAGCTAACTTTTTTATAATTCCTCCTGGATGTTGTGCAGGTCAAGTCCACAGCTACAGGAAGTACTGACAAAAGGCATGATTTAAGTGGCACGACACATTTCACCAAGGGTAGTCAGTATCAACAACATCACTGATCCAAATGATTTATCTTACAAAAACACACGATCCTTCTACAAACACGTTCATCATCTGTTCCTCCCATCACCGTCTCATCATTCATCCCGTTCTAACGGCTTGGGAGCACTTAAGCAGATTTTGGTTCAATCGGCTCTCAAAGTGTTAAACAGATTGGGTTGGCAGATTTCTTGTAATGAAGGTGAGGTGTGTGTGTGTGTGTGTGGTGTTTAGTGGTGCAAAGTGTCTGAAACTTTGAAGGGTTAGATTAACTGTGACTTCACTGAGCTCATTTCTCCCCTTCTGTGCTAACGGCAGACGCACACGGTGACGCGTACCCCTCTACCGTTGGGTCAACCAATCCCACCATTTAGAACATGTATCAACGGATTGTCAGCTGTTTGTAAAGTCAATCTCAACCCTTTCTGTACCAGGTTTTATACCTGATTAACTGAGAACTAATTCATCCAGTAAATATTTGCTTATCCTCATCTTTACTGTAGACTGAGCCAGTCCAAGGCGTTTTTACAATTAGGTCACACATGTATAACACATGTGCTGTCATTCTAATGTGAGCATGATTGTATTGATTTAAAATAAGTCCCAATTGTTAAATATTTAAAATTTCATAAACAACTTGAATAAAAATCTGAAAATAGCTTTTTTGACTAATATGAGGTTGAACTTAAGGTAAAATGTGTGTACATTTTAATACACAAAATATTTATTATTATTTATGATTTAATCCAATCTATCACACTTGCAGATGTTTACAGATCAGCTCTTATTGTCTGCTCATATGTCCGTTCTAGACAGATTTGTAGATTTTAAGCTGGTTCACCTTAAACTTAAACCAGATGATCCTTCACCTGACTGCAACCTTTATGCAAAGCCTCATATTCACTCCTACACTAATCAGTGTCTGTCTGTCTGTCTCTGATTGAAACCGTGCGTGTGGTAACTCGGCTTCGCTCAGGACTGGGTCCACTGGTTCTTTTGCAAAAGTTGCACTTCTGGGTTATTATGCGCAAATGAAGTGTAGCGTGTTTGTATTGTAGCTGACAGATGCTTATAGGATCCTTAGCCCGATTAATAGGAAAATTGCCCTAAGTCTGATTAATGAGCTACCGAGATCAGAAGGATTGGAGCAGCCAGTAGATCATTAATTCTGTGTCCTGAAGTTGCTCCGCCGCACATCGACGTCTGGGGGCGTTTTCATTACGGCCTGGCTGGAGGTCGCACAGTATAACCTATAGGTACAACCGCGTCTGTTTTAATTACATGGGCATTAGCCGCAGCCCTGTGTCCCTGGTCCTCTAGGCCAAATGTCGCGGCACCGGCTGGGCACCGTGAATTAACACCAGCCAAACACGCAGCCTATCATATGTCATAAATGTGACACCGGGGCCTTCGAAACGTTTTGCCGTCTACCATCACAGACAACAGCCTCTCAGTCCGCTCACGCTTGTGCGCGTCATCTCCTCCCGAGGCGATGCCATCTCGTCCAGATCCGACCAATTAACTAACATATCTTCGCTTGTTTGCTCACTGCACTCATCCTGACAGTCAATGTATCCCCGGGCTAAGCCAAACAAGCTGATCAGCCAGTCACCTCTGTACACACTACCCCCTACTAAGAGGCTAATGGCCAGGGCGTATAATCCTTCTCAAAACAACTACAGAGATGCTAATTGTATCTCGCTATAAATACAGGTTGTCTACTTGTCCTCTTTCTTTATTTGTCTCTAGTCTGGAAACCTGTAGCCGCCTTCGCCGTCGCTTCTCTGAATTTACCCAAATCCGGAGAAAGAGTTACTTAAGAGAAGCAGCAGCTAGATGCAGAGTATAAACTCGGAGTTTTGCGCCCGGTTGGATCCGCTGCTCGTTTAATGCGCCCCCTGAAGATTTGGTAAATTCTTCGGTGGTTGACCTGAGACGCAGCAAGGCGAGATGTTCCCACTGCCGATGTTCACACCGGACCAAGTAGCTCGGGTGTGCGAGAACTTGGAGGAAACCGGGGACATCGAGCGCCTCGGTCGGTTCCTCTGGTCCTTGCCCGCCGCAGTTCCTGGCTCCGCCGGGGAAGCCTTGAACCGACACGAGTCAGTGATGCGAGCCAGGGCGCTGGTCGCTTTCCACGGGGGGAACTTTGAGGCGCTTTACCAGATCCTCCAGAGCCACCGGTTTACGCGCGAATCACACGCGAAGCTCCAGGACCTGTGGCTGGACGCGCACTACCGGGAGGCGGAGAGGCTGCGAGGGAGGCCGCTCGGTCCGGTGGAGAAGTACCGGATCCGCAAGAAGTTCCCTCTGCCCCGCACCATCTGGGACGGAGAGCAGAAGACGCACTGCTTCAAGGTAAAGGACGGGAAAGTGCTGCAACATCACAACAGCACATTTTATTATCGCATCTGCTTTAACACCATGCTCAGTCAAGCAGCCTGGTCTTTGAACCTTTAATGCGATAAAGCATGATCCTGTTCTGAACTACTTTATTGTCCCGGCGCAAAAGCACATATTTCATATTACTATCGGCAAAAATGATGATAATTGCTGCTAGAGATGCTTTTAGTTTTGATTTACTGATTCTCCTGTAAGTATCAGAGTCATCATTTGATTCATAATTTACTTGAGGTGTTTCTATTGCAACACACATATTTAATATTCAATATTCAGTTTTTACATTTGCAAAGGCTGTTTTCAAGCCTTCAAGAGCAGTATGTTACTGTATTTTTAATGCTGGTTCACTCAGTCACAGTTGAATTGAGCCGCTTGTCTGACACATTTATCCAAAGCACTTAACAACCGAAGAACAAAACAAATGTCACAAGACACTAAAAACAGAAAATAAAAAAGTTCTCTCAAACCACTAAAATTGACTCTTTTTTTTAACCAAACACACAAAAAACAAAACAAAACCTGAACTAATGTAATGACGCGATGTTCAGAACAGCATAAGCATCACTGTAGGCTACAGAAATACAGCAATTTGATGTCTTATTTTTCAGGTTGTTAGGTTGCTACTAGAAACAAAACCGTATTTTGCTAAAGCACAGAAACACCACTTACTGGTAGACGCGCGTCTGCTATAGACAGAGATAAGTAGTTGAGGAGACTCAGGCCAACAAGCGAGCACGTTGCCTCTGTGGGGTCTGTGATCGCCCTCTTGTGGCTGGAGTTGGTATTTGATGTTGGTGTAGCTGAACGCCAAGCTTAAGGAATAATTACCAATTAAGCGCCTTAACATGACCCACTTTATGGAATATACACTGTTATTTAATGCTGTGATAATGGTTGTGATCAGCTCTTTATAATTCATATCTAATATGATAACACTGAGATTAGATGGTACTTATAAGATTACATTTTAATAGGATGATACTGAAGTCTAACCTCTTTGTCAGAGCCTCCATATGGTGCTTTTTTAAAGAGCTGCACATCATTTTACAGACAAGGTGGAGGTAGGCATGGGGGAAAAATCCAAACGTCTAAATGTTCAAAACTTGTCTGCGTTTTTCAGGAAAGAACACGCAGTTTGTTGAGAGAGTGGTACCTTCAGGACCCCTACCCCAACCCGTCCAGGAAGCGCCATTTGGCCCAGGCCACGGGCCTCACACCAACACAGGTCGGCAACTGGTTCAAGAACCGGCGCCAAAGAGACCGAGCTGCGTCTGCAAAGAACAGGTATTAACACATGCATTTATAAATCACCGCAGCCTAAGGAGGCACATTAACTATGAAGACATTAGTTTACACAGACTAGAAAACACAGATAAGCTCTTTAACCAAGATGTTGAATCCATTATCAAAACACACAGCAGGTGTTTTTATCTGCCCACAAAGGTGTAACATAAGTGGCCGTTGAGTGTGATGCAGCTCGGTCACCGTGACCTAAAGCTTCTTCTCATCCCTCCTCCTTCACGCAGGCTGCAGCAGGATCCTTCCCTCCTGCCCTCTGAAAGCTCCCCTAATGGCTCCCTCCAGGAGCGTCGCCATCACCCACACTTGCTGCCTGCCTCCCCCCGCCTGGCCAGCCCCGAGGCCAGCGACTCCAGCACCGAGCCCGAGCACAGAGGCACGGGAGCCTCCACCCCGGAGATCTCCGTGAGCAGCGACAGCGAGTTCGAGTCCTGAGACGCCGCCGCTCTTAAAGACTCTTGACCCGTCCAGCTGTTCTCAGTGGGAGGAGGGCGCGAGGCCGCGAGAGGACACGGAAACACGATGCACTTAAAAACCACCACGGCCCACGACCTGAGCTAGTTTACCGCTGAGCGTGACTCAGCTCCGTAGCCTCCATCCCAGGTTCTTCAACTCAAAGCCTCCTGTTTACTGTTTTACAACCATCACGTCATAATGAATCTCAGTGAGAACATGTATTTTGTAAATGTTTTATGTAAATAAATGAACTTATTTTTATCCAGTGGCTCACTATGCATCTGTATCTGACCACACACAGTGAACCTGTGTATGTGTGTGGAAACTGATTGATTTTATTTCAAACTAGAGAAAAGGTCAAACCCAAGACACAAACAGCGGCTGAGAACAAATTCTTCAAGGAAATGACTTTGCCCTTGACTGTATTTTTTTTAAGTTGTATTCGCCTGTAATAATCGAAAATAGAGAACTGCCTCCTCAGAAAAGCACAGAGCAGATCTACCGGAGCATGATTGTAATTTTTATTGCCAAATGTCGACCCAGCTGCGTTTGGTTTCCTCCTCCCTGGTCTCATGGGCGTTGTCATATCAGTGAACCCACCCTCGCTTGAAGGAGCAGCAAGAAGCCTTCTGCTGAAATTCATGTGTGATAACCTTGTTTTGGACGTTTGTTAGTCGGACCATCACAAGCATTTCATAGCGTTAGTGTAAAATGGACAGTCAGGGGAAGAAAGTTGTGGTCTGTGACAATGGGACAGGGGTAAGTTGAATTGTCCACAGTGTCCACATTGCACCATATGATAGTCTGACAGATGATTGTTGTTTTTGAGTAGTTTAAACGTGTTAGACTGTAGCATTTTTTCATGCAAACCTACAGTAGGCGTGTTAAATACGAGTGTTTAATTCGTAAATCGTGGTTGCAAGAAGCCTTTGTTTAGCAGCAACCATCTGCAGAAGGGTGTGATTGTGTGCATACTCAGTCTGAGTCCACATCTGTCTGGACTTGTCAGTCTGACTCTTCTGTGCACACACAGCCTTAAATGGTTGTGACGCCTTGATCTGACAAACAATTGGTTGGAAAACAGGAATAGAGATCAGAGGCACCATAACCTCAGTGACTCTTTAATAATGTACTGTAGCACTGAGGGGTTAAAACAGTATCAGAGGATGTTTAAGGTGTGTTTGATCAGACAGTGGCACTAGCTGATCTCTCTGCTTTTGTTACTTGTGTACCTCCAGGCTAAGGAATGTACCTCTGACCACAAAGACAAGTTGAAACAGTACAGTATGAGGTGTGTCACTACAGGGACGTATGTAGTTATTTAAAGGCCATCTAACACCGTATTTAGTGCCATTTGGCTGCCAAGCGAATCCTCGTGATGTTTAAAAAGTAATGAAATTGCAGTTTCACTGTCTAATAAATAAGAGACAATCTGGTAAATGCATCACAGTAATACACTGAAAATCAGTTCCCCGGATGCAGATTAAGCCTCATGTGGGATTAAATTGAATGGAACTGAAATTAAATGATCCATACACAAGGCTTAGTGCAGCGGGAGCAACTAACAGCCTCACAAGCAAACTATTCTCATAATGTGTTTCATTCTCACTCAGTTTGTGAAGTGTGGCTTCGCTGGATCGAACTTCCCTGCTCACATCTTCCCAGCCATGGTGGGTCGACCCACCATACGGTCGAACACCAAAGCGGGCGACATCGAGATAAAGGTGAGGGAGGTTTGTTTTTGCTGAAGCTGGTCGGCGATGTGTCAGTCAGCTGTGTTCACCATCCAGTCTGACCCCGTTCATTTACGTGCACCTTGAGAGGGAACAAACAAGCAACAGACAATCATAAAACAGCACAAAACAAAAAGAAACTACCGTGTAAAAAGGGCAGCAGGTAGATGGAGACAAGTTGTGTGTGAGGCCTCCACCTCCGTTGACAGAGGGGCTGTTTACCTGTACATGAAACGTCTCTAACCGTTAAAACCACCTGTCTCCTCTGTCCGGAATGTGAACGTTGTCATCTTCAAACGAGTGACTTTTATCTTTTAAGTGGAGATAAACTGATGCTGGTCCTGACGTGTTGTTCCTCCTGTGCTGGTTCATCCTCTTGGCTGTTTGGTTTAACCAATGTCCAGTTCTGAGTCGTCTTCACTGCGTTGAACTGCAGACACTATGTTTCTCCTCTTATGCTTCGGTGTCGGGTCCTTTGGCTGCACAAGCTTCTGTCTGAGTGTGTTGGTGGGTTTGAAGGAGACATTTTTTTTTGTAGTTTTCGCTATGTTTTGAGCTTTTCTGAAACTGTGGCCACGTCAGGAATGAGCAGGTTCTTCCGTTGGTTCTGGGTCTCAGGCTGTTCATTTGTCCTTTTCTGGGCTGAGTTGCAGCCTTGTTGAAGGCTCGTCTGGGGCCTCAGGTCCTGAGAGCTGCCCTTAGATGAATGTTTCTTTCTGCCTCCTAGTTTGTGCTGTAGCGGATGATGAGAGTCAACAGTAGGTTCTGGTCAGTGTGGGTGTGTTCCCTGTACGTTTCTCTTTCTAAACCGCCGTCGTTGCCTCTGATGACTGACAGTCCAGAAAGGCCAGGCTGTTGTTCTTAGTGTCTTCTCTGGTGAACCTGATGTTTCTGTCCACTGCATTTATGTGGTCTGTGGATGTCTGTACCTCCTGGATCTTGATCTTCACCCAGGTGTCATCCACTTATCTGAACCTGTGGGTCGGGGCTGTTCCACTTCCTCCATATACAGGTTGGCACAGTAAAGAGCAGCCATGCCTCTGTCTGTAAAAGTCCCCTGTGTAGCTGGAATATGTGGCGTTAAGCCATAAGTCCAGGAGTGAACGTATTTGACCAGGTTTAAGTTTGCTTCTGGTGCTGAGTGTTGTCCTCTTCTCCTAACGCTGCTGCTGTAGTTGTAGTGCAGTGGTGTTATACTACAGAAGCGAATGATTGATTGGCGAATGTTGACACACACCCTCTAAGACCTGTTCAGCTGATTAAATGCTTGACCTAGCGCTGCTCCCCCAGCTCTTCTTAACAGTTGGCTTGTACGCGTTGAAGCTTAGAGAGAACTTAGATGTGTACACCTGTTAGCCTCTTACAGCACGTTAAGTTTATATGCTCGTGTAATCTGCTGTCGTGCAGATCCCTCCAACCTTTCACCCGTCTTAAGGGACGCTGGGACAGGCCTGTTTTAGAGCAGGATGGCAAAGGTCACTGTAATTAAATAAAAGATGCATTAGGTAACCGTGTGTAGACAAACGTTTTAAAATGAGAACAACAGATCTTTTTCCAAGTCCCATCTGCTGAAACCTCACTAAACTAAATAATTTGAATTCTATACATCTACATATTTTGCATCTTATATTTACTATATTTATAGCATCCAGCAGTTACTCAATAAAGCAAATAAGAATCAGTGCATCTGTGGCATTTACATTCGTAGCATAACATGAAATAAAGAGGCAGCGTCTGGTTTGAACTCCTCTCTGACTAACAAACAACAACAACCCTCGTCCTGATCCTCTAATTATACCAAGACAAATCCACAAACACCTTGCAGAAAGCTCAGCTCTTGACCCTTTTGCGCCTAATGTCTTTACTCAGGACCTGATGGTGGGGGACGAGGCCAGCGAGTGTCGCTCCATGCTGGAGGTGTCCTACCCGATGGACAACGGCATAGTGCGCTGCTGGGAAGACATGATCCACCTGTGGAACTACACCTTCGGCCCCGATCGTCTCAACATCAACCCACCAGAATGCAAAGTAATAAAGCAGCTGGACAGATGTTGTGCTATTCATTGCATCCTCTGATTTGCATACCACGAAGTGCCGAAACAACTTGACTAAAAAGTAAAACTTACTTAACTTTACTTTTAGTCTGTGCTGTATATTACAGAAAGAACTCAGCCTCTGAGCATCGGAAGACTGAATAAGACTTTTGTTCCTCTAAGATCTTGCTGACAGAACCTCCAATGAATCCGGCCAAGAACCGTGAGAAAATTACCGAAGTGATGTTTGAGCAGTACCAGTTCCACGGTATCTACGTGGCCATTCAGGCTGTGCTGACTCTGTACGCTCAGGGTAAGACATGAGCACTTTATGAAGATCTGACTTCCAAGCCTAGAGCGTGACTGATCTGCTCTGTCCTACCGTATGTGTTCACAAATGGGGGAATCTTTCTTACACCACTCCTGCCTACAGGGCTGCTCACCGGTGTGGTTGTAGACTCAGGGGATGGTGTCACTCACATCTGTCCAGTGTACGAGGGCTTTTCTCTGCCCCATCTCACACGCAGGCTGGACATCGCAGGACGTGACATCACACGCTATCTTATTAAGGTAAACCAGGAGAGAGGCAACATAACAGATTGAGACTTAATTGTCACACGGGAACAAAATCCACCTCTTGTTCTTTCTCCATCAGCTCCTGCTGCTCCGCGGTTATGCCTTCAACCACACTGCAGACTTTGAGACTGTGCGTATGCTGAAGGAGAAGCTCTGTTACGTGGGCTACAACATCGAGCAGGAGCAGCTCCTGGCCACAGAAACCACCTTCCTGGTGGAATCATTCACAGTAAGTTGAGGAACATATTTTGGATTTTAGAGCTAATATTAATTGCTATATTATATAAGCTCTGTTACCTGTATGGGCTGACTTGGTACTTAAAGACCATGGGGCAGCACGGCTCACAAAGAGACTACAGCGTAGTTTAAAATCAGAAAGGATTAAGACCAACCGTCTTCTGTTCCCGCGTGCAGCTCCCTGATGGCCGACAGGTGAACGTGGGTGGAGAGAGGTTCGGGGCCCCTGAAGCCCTCTTTCAGCCCCATCTTATCAACGTGGAGGGCGCAGGAGTGGCAGAGCTGCTGTTTAACACCATCCAGGCGGCAGACATTGACCTCAGGTCTGTCTTTATTAAATCTGTACCACTACAAACAAAAGGAAACATATATAAACCCACCATCTGTGTCCCTCTGCAGGGCAGATTTATATAAGCATATAGTGCTGTCAGGAGGGACCACCATGTACCCTGGCCTCCCATCCAGACTGGAGAGAGAGATCAAGCAGCTGTATCTGGAGAGAGTGCTGAACGGGGACACTGGGAAACTATCAGTAAGAACGTTACTATTCTAACAGCGAGGCCTGAGTGATACACTGGAGAAGGATTCACTGGAGATAAGCTGCTGTTTATAGTAACTGTCTGGGTTTTTATTTGACAACATGGCAACACCAGCATCAGGGAGTTAAGTAAGATGTTATACAACTGCTGATATAGATTTGCATGAATGTCCCAAACTATTAGTGTAATCGGTCTCATAAGCCACAGTGTTAGTATAATATAGTTTCCATTAATTTAATAAAGGTTACATAGCACTAATATATAGGCTTTTATTACGAACATCTGCATCTCTGCTCAAGATTCACCTGCTCACTTGTTGTGGGGTCTTTCTCCACATGTAGTTTCAGCCTGATTACTATTAGGCTTTTAAGGTACGGTTGTTTTTCTGATGGGCAAAAAAGTGTGAGCAGGCGTTTTTAAAAGGGACCAGGAACCTTTTGGGATATGCTCGAAATGTGACTTCGTGACATCACCGTCTTTTTCTATTCACCCGTGTAGAAGTTCAAGATCCGCATCGAGGACCCTCCCAGTCGTAAACACATGGTGTTCCAGGGTGGCGCTGTGCTGGCCAACATCATGAAGGACAAGGACTCCTTCTGGCTCAGCAGAGCCGAGTATCAGGAAAAGGGACTGGGAGTGCTGCAAAAACTGGGAGGCGGAGTCAGATAAACATGAGAATAATAAAGGAAAACAATATGTCCAAGTATTTCAGTTGTATTCTCTATAAAAACCTATTACGACCATGGCACGGATATTAGCACTCACTGCATCTGGATGCCCAAAGTAAAGTCACCTTGGGCTCTATAGGAAAAACAACCACACAGTTAAATGCTGATATATTAAATAGAATGAAACGAAATGCGTTTCTATTTGGTCTGAGCTCCACCTTACAAGCTCAGAAGATGACATCCATAAATGTTCAGATAAATTTATTTGTTACCTGTGGAAACAGGTCTTTGAGGGTCAGTGTAACCCAGGGGCCAGTCAAACAAAGCAGTCATTTATTGTGTATGATAATAAAACGAACAATGTGTAAGTATTTGCTCTAAGACACAACTGGGTGAAAATGAGAGGTTTTTTAAATGGTACAAATAACTATCATGTCAATAACTAACATGACGAGTCAAACTGGAGGAACACAATGATTTTAATCTTTTTTATTGCTAATATTCTTAATAAAAACTTACAAATATAAAGAATGCAAATTCTTTGTGTTTTTTGTCATTTGACAATATTAAGTCAGGCAGACATCGACTTCTTTTGTATTGAAATTTATCATACACAATAATTAAGCCCTGTGCAAAAAGTGGATGGTGCTGTTTGGCACTAAAAGCCAATAATGTTAAAATCCAGAACTCCTGAACAATGTTTGGTATCTGGTGCCCTCTGGTGCTGCAGCCAGTTTAAAACAACAAGGTTCGGTTTTCCATCACATGAACACAAAACTACATGTAACAACATAGTGAACAGATACTGCAATCTTTTATTGCGATATTGAGTTACCGGACAAAATACTGTAATGTGTTCTTACACTGAAAAGAAATAGTGAGCTCTCACAATGAACACATGCTTCACGCACACACACCACATTCGCAGAACCTTCACGTTAAATGAAAAAGCATGCAATAATGTTCATAGCACGTCATAGTTCTCCAGATGAACCTCGTCGGCCGATTAAAAACTCCAGATATGTTGAAACTCCATACTTGATATCTACCCAACAAATTGAACAATTAAAAGTTAGTTTTAATACACAGCATGATCATTGATAATGACACTGATTGAACAGTCAGCTGATGGTGATGACTTGCAGCAGGAGCCACCAGAGTCTGGTGACTTTTGGTTTTTACATTCAGCCAGTCACCGTGCGGGCCTGGTCAATTGGTGGGACTGTCCTCTTAGTCCAGGTAGTAACGAGTTATTCTGCAGTGCGGCCAAGAGAAACAGTAGAACTCAAAAGCAGTGGATCCAAATGTGGAATGAATGCAGTTGTGAAAGGATTCAACTCACTGACATGGAAAAAGGTTTGAATACATTCGTGAAGTCATTCAGTAAATCTGCTGCAGGTTGTCCCAGTGTGGTGCCGTTTTTCTCACATGGATTAAAAACAGAGAGCTGATGCTTTTCTGCCACTTCCCTCCTACTCGCCCATTACTCCACCTGCCAAAACACTTAATAGAATACGCGAGCAAGGAGGAGAGTCTGCGCTTTTTCTCGAAAGAATACAAATAAAATCGTCTCTGTGGGTGATTCTAAAAATAAGCGGCCGATTTGAAGCTTCTTCCAATCTTGTAGCTCGGATTTCTCTCATTGTAAACACCTGTATCACAAAATGGCCTCTTATTATCTGCTTTTGTCACTTTGGTATTGAGGTTTGGTCTTGGCTATAACACAGCTCGCTTTGTGTTTTCCGGGGGGGTCACAAAGGTTTGTATCCCCAAACCCTTGAACTGTGGGGCTCAGCCAAACATCTGCAGACTTACTCGTAAAAGTGAAGCAAAACATCCAAGTGCCTTTCAGAGTTACCCCAGAACTATACCACTGCAAGGGTTACATCACCGCGGTGGACAATTGGTCATGTGGTGTGCGTACAGGAAGTGATTTTGTTTCCAGGCAACAGTAGTCTCACAGAATTTGTCTTTGGATTTCAGTCCCCACTTGCTTTAATGATGTAATCCTTTCATAGTACAGCTCTGGGTTCATGTTTCATAGAACAACAAAATCCATTTATTACACATTTATTTCCATGTCACAAATAGCACACTCCTTTACACTAGCAGCCACACGGAGTGGTACATAGTACAACTTTTGGTCCCTATGTCGGTCCTGCTCTGCTCTGCATGTTGGTCCATTTAGGGAAGAGTTTACCGTTTAAGGTCTGCTCCTAGTCTGGAAAAGGGCTGTAGTTTTTCACAACAAGTCCTGACCCACGACGAGACACAACACAGCGCCGGAGAGAAAGAGACAGAACGAGAGAGAGAAAGAGAGAGAAAGCAAGAGCGAGCATCCATCTCCTCCTCCCCCTCTTCCTCCTCCCTCCTTCCTCCATCCCTCCCACTCACTCCTCGCACACTGACTCGCTCAGGTCCACGGCGCCACCTCTGGTGAGCCGCCGCATCTTGCTGAAGTCATGGTCGGTCCTCAGGTAGGAGAGCGAGGGCCCCCCCTCACTGTGGCTCGCCAGGTCCTGTGGCTGGGCCTGGGGCGGCAGGGCCCTCATCTCACCGCCGCTGCGCCAGTACAGGGTGTATTGCTGCGGGTCGGACACTCCGAATGTGGAGGCGCACAGCTGAGCCAGGGCCTGGCTGGTCTCCCCGGCTCTCCACTGCAATGTCCGCACGGCACTCCGCTCCCCGTCCTGGAACAGTATCCGAACGCACCTCTGCACAGAGGGAGGGAGAGACGAGGAGAAGCGAGAGTGAGGAAAAAAAAGAGTGAACATATACAGTATTCATGCACAACAAAGGTCAAGAGGCTTATGGAGTGAGGGCTAAGAGGGGGAGGAGAGAAAGAGAGAAAGAGCCAGAGGAGGAGTGAGAACTGTGCAGCCAACTGTGCAGCACAGGGTGATAATCCAGCAGAATAAACGAGCCCAAATGGTGTTTGTAGAAGAAATTGCCTCTGAAACAAAGCTTCTACTTCCCACACACATAACCAGCAGGTCCAAAAGCTTAATACAAAAATCATCTTTATGAAATTGCTCTTTTCTCGGCTGCACGTCACAGCTTCATTGACAAACTCCCGGCATTAATCCACTAGAGCACGTCCGCATCCCAACTGATCGAACGTAGTCCATAAAGCTCGCTCTACCGATGCGTCCTGCTGAAGTTCTCCCCCGACACGTCACACCAGACAAAAACTTTCTGATGTTTCCGAAAGAACAGCAAAAAGTGAACAACCACACAACTAACGGGTCTGTCTCAGTAAGTGACGCTCTCCAAACAACCATGCTGTACCTAAGTTATTATATAATGTCGGATTCCACCACCTACAGACGCCCTCACCTCTCTTTAAAACACACATCATGAAAACATACTGAACATAATCCTTTCAGCAATCGTCAAACCTTAAGAAACCAGCGAGAATCCCCTTCTTAGCCACACACACACAAACATCACCCATCCTACCTGCACACAGACACACAAGTGGTCAAATACACTTAAAAGAAAAACACAAGCAGAGCAGCAATTACAGTCAACAGGTCTGTCATCATCAGAACTTACAGAGTCACTGAGCTCCTCGCTGTCCGTGTGCATATTGTGTTTGCCTGCTTCGATGGTTAGATGCAGCTCAATAAATTTCATGTTATCTGACCGCCCACTTCTTCATAGCACTTGGCTCACTGATCCCCGCCTGTGTCAGTGGAAAATCTGGCTGCCGGGTGAGTTAGATCGGCTATTTGAAGCCAGGAGAGGCACCACGTGATGAGACAAAAATGTTGTGGATGACAATGCCTCTTTTCCATGGCATCTGGTGGACCGTTACACCAATCTGGGGCCCGGGGAGTGATAACGAGAGAGTGTAGGTGAAAGTCAGTGAGTGTGTGCATTAGTGCTTGCCCCACCGTAAGCCGGCAGCCCCAGATCAGAGGATTACCTGCTGTAATGTCTAAAAACTAATCCCCTCAAATGAATTTCAAACTCGTTTGCATGCGAAGCAGAGACATCCAGGTGTGTAGCCTGCTTTGATCAATGAATATCATCGCCTTACGCTTGACCTCTACAAAAATTCATCTTATCTTCAACGTTCCACGCAGCAGCATCGACACTTGAGATCAGAGTAAAGCACCTGCGGGTCACTGTTGCTTCTTCTAACGAACCTGCCATTGTCACAGATGTAGGACACTCAGCGTAATTAATAGAACGTCTGACCTCTTTGGGTGGATTATCAACGTGTTTTTGTTACAGTTTTATGCCATTTTAAATAAAAAAAGAGGGTTAGAGTAAGTTAAAGTTTTAATCATAATTATTTTTAGTGTCAGTTTTGAATAAATGGAGGTGAAGTCAAAAACGCATTGGTTTAATAATAAAGTTGAAATGTCCAGATAAGCTGGAGTTTCGAGTTAAAGTAAAAATCACTTCAGAAAGAAACATGTTGAAAAACCTTTGAATCCTCCAAGCTGTGTGAAGACTTGTCAGATTTCTTCGAACCAGTTTTGCACGATTAAATGTCTGTGTAGTAGCTAATTAGCTAAAGTATTGGTTGGATCAGAAATTTGTCACCAAAAAACGTTTGAACAACATAAGTTCTTCTCTACTCAAATTTCAAAAAATACACGTGAGATGTGGCAAAAACAGCCGCTGAAGTAAAAGATCACCAGCATGTGTTGTGCGTTGGCCCTCCCACCACGAGGGGGCAGATTTGAGTGTATGTTGCTTGTGTCGTGCCCTGTTTGTCTTGTCAGGTGTAAAGTTAGTGCTAGTGTGTAATGCAGTGTGTAATTCCCCGACCTCTAGTTTGTTTGGTTTACACGTAAACCAAATAAGTTCATCAGTCAGAATTGTGTTGGTAGCGATTTAGTTTTCTTGGTTTTCTCCAAATTGTTAGCTGAGATTTCTCCTGCCGTGCAGGGACCTTGTGTTTTTGGGATAGTAAGCTTTTTGTTTTTTAGTCAATTTAAATAGTATATAATCAGCATTACCAGCTTGTGTGCGATTGTCTGTTCTTTGTTAAATAAACGTTTATAAATTCAAAGGTAAGTAAATGTGGATCTTGTTTGTTTTTGGTCAGTCCGTATCAGCACGTATCAGCACGTATCAGCACGTATCAGCACGTATCAGCACGCTCGTCTCCTTTCAAAGAACTATTCCAGACACCAGAGTTGAATCAACCCAGAGCATCCAAGCCACCAAAGGTATCTTCAATTAAATAAGCTGCATAAGCTTGTTGCGTGTGTCAGGAGGTGAGAGATAACCTGCAGACTGTGTTATGGTAAGTTCAGTAACGCTCAGACCTTTCAGCATCAGTTAGAAGATGATTATTTTGCAGTCGCTTGTTGTCCGCCACTCATATGGCCCAGCCGAGAATTATTTCGCTGCATAATAAGCAGGAGTTCCTACACTTCACACGGGGCATCTGCGTGTGACAGCTATGAAGTAGACTATAACACAAACCCACACACAACGCTGCCTGTGTTGCTTGGACGTACTACTACCATCAAAGCATCTGCAGACCAGTGCCTACCTGGTTCTGCTGGTTCTCTTTTTGCCTCTGGGCTTCCCGGCTCCGTCTGCAGCTCCACTCCTTCAGCGCCTCCTGGGCCTCTGGTGTCAGGCAGCCAGAGACCGGCTGCTCTCTGTCCAGGCTCTGGATCAGACACAGGCTGGCATACACACTGGTCAGGTAGTACCCACCTGGAAGCCGAACAAAGCAACAATATTAACAGTAAATACACAGTGGTTGAGCACGATCACCTATCAATGAAAAAAAGGGCATCTGAGCGTCTTTCAGCGTATTGTTTTGGTTCACACTCGCTGCTCTCATAACACACATTTGCAGCAGCAACAGTCATTTCTTCTCAAGAAAAAAAAAGAAAGCCCTGACACTGTGAACCACCTGCTCAGCAGCCATCAGCAGACAGACAAAGTTAGCGACCAGCTGGCCGACATACTGAGGGATTTCACAGATAAACAGACAAATGTTTTCATCAGGAGCCGGAGGAGACCAAATACAGAGCTAAAAGGCTCTATTTAGTCCAAGTAAACTTAATAGTCACCGTATTTTAAGTCATACCTTCACCTCCAAGCCAGGAGGGCTCCAGGAGCTCCATCATGTACTCCACCTCTATCAGAACGTGAGGCCTGTTACACTCCACAATCACATAAGACAGCGACGGCAGGAAGTCGTCCCAGCTCACTTCCTGGCCTGTAAAGAAAATAACAAGACAGCATGACAACAAAGAAAGCACAGGACAAGTAACTGATCGTTTATCTGTCGCGTGATCTTTTATAGAGGAAAAAGTAACGGTGCAGCCCCATCATACACGCGTTTCTAGCGAGTCTAGGGTAGTTACTAATTAATTAGACCTTGCACATGAGTTACTATGCAAACATGCAAACGTTACACTCAGACGGTGACTGTGTTAATTTCCTGCCACCAACAGCAGCAGGTCTTGATGAAAAGGCTGCCAGGTCGCGCTGAAGGTCACGATTTTCTGAAGTGTGAAGCTTTTAAAAATGACAAGACACTCATCTCTGCAAAGACTCTTGACCTACCTTCCTTTTACAAAGTTTTCAAGCAGCGAAGCATGTTTTCAAATGTTACAGCAAATCAAACATTTGCAGATTTCAGTGTTTAACAGTGTCAATCAATCAGGTGATCCAACCAACAGAGGCAACGTTGGCCTCACCGTGTAGGGATCCCATGGCTTTGTGGACACACTTGCACACTTGGAGCAGCAGCAGCACTTTGTCGATGGGCGAGTGTGTCCTCTGCATCAGGACCAGCTTCTGTTTCACCCTCTCCACCTCGCGGCTGTCGGGGACGCCTGTGCGCACGCCGAGCCGCTCCATGGCGGCGTCCCCTTTCAGGCGGAGCATGTTCTGGGTGAGGCGCTGGCTGGAGCCGTCTTGATTGTGCAACGCCGCCAGGGCTTTGTCAAGGTGAGACCTCAGAGGCCTGAGGACGCAGGAGAACATGGCCCGCTCCAACGCCAGATCTGTGGACAGAGGAAGCGGTTCATCGTTTGCTAGACTGATACTCTCACGTGTGTGCTGTACCACAAGTGTAGATTCTCACAAGCAGCTGAGAAAGTAGCTCGTAACCAGACTATGCCCCCCCCCCCCCCCCCCCCCCCAACAAGCAAACAAGATAACACAATTTTAAGCTAATGGGACGTGAATTTCATCAATAACTGTCATTTAATAAAAGTTAAAGAGCAGGTATAGATCACCTGGATCTTATAAACGTATTGTAAACATCCCTCTCATCATGCCTTCATAAAGGCATCACCATCAAACACAATCACAACAACCTTCAGGCTGTTTTCTAGCTGCTGAAATCACTAAAGATTCAGGCAAAGCATCTGCTCTGTCCTGACAACAGTGATACGTAACAGTCATGCCCATGTGCACGTACAGTGGGCTACACATGCACACGTGGAAGCACTGACACTCAGTGATTCTCCTGCAGTCAGTGGGCAGCCCTGACTAAGTGGGTAACAGTTCTCCAGTGCGCACTGTTTTCCACTCATCATCAATATCCTCCACTCCCTCCCTCATGTTTCTCTGCTGTATAAGCATCAGCATCTCCCCCCTCCACCTCACTTCTTCATTCCCCCCCGTCTGATTAATCTCTCACACCCTCCATCCTCTGCTTCCTCTACCTCCCGTTCCTCTTCGCTCAATCCCAGCATCCCTCTCTCCTCTACAGCTCTGGAGAGTAACTGATTACATTTGACGTGATTACAGCCTCGTTAGTTACTCGCCAGTGCTAAAAAAAGTTGACTTTCCCAGCTATTACTCATGAGATCTGTAACCGATTACATTTTCAAAGCAACCTGCCTATTTCTATCCCTCCCTCCTACCTCCCGTGAATCGTGCTGCTCTTCAAGTGAGCGTGGGACTGTGATATCTTTTTATGATAAACGAGGGGGAGAAAAAAAAATGCAAATGCCTCCCACCGACGCAATGCGAGATAAATCAGAATCAGAGCTCAGGCAGGAAGGCAGGGAGGAAGGAAGCAAGGCAGCGGCCGACCGCTCTCCCCTGAAGTCTCCGCACTGCCAGGCAACCATCCATCATCGCGCATTCACACACAAACACGCACACAAAGGAGTCCAAAAAAGACAAACCTACGCACCGGACTGTGTCAAAAGATCGAACTACAATCCTTCCACAGTGACACCCTGCGATGTCTTTACAGTAATGAGAAGAAGCAGACTTTGAATGCGATGGATGGGAGTGCAGGCGTGTCGGGCAGGGTTTTCCTAATGCTGTTTTCTAAATACCAGAGACAATATGAGCTCCAGTGAATGAGGCTCTACCCCCCACGCAAACTACTTTGTGTTGACAGTGCCTTTCACTGGAGCCTTGGCAGCCCACCATTTATCAGAAAAGGCTGTCTGTTTCCATAGACCTGTGTCCTCTGGCACCGCGTCTATTGAATCAGCCTTTTCTAATAGTACATTTTTTATGTGTCTCCTCCCGTCCCCTGCTGCACTCACTGTCTCCTAATAATGTATTTATGGGGAATGCACCGGGTTGAGTGAGGCTTATTCACACAGAGGATACAGGTAAAAAAAATTTAAACAATTTAAAATGTGCAACGACAACAAATCTAATGTGGAGTTCCTACTGTTGCTAACGATTTATATGCCCTTACTCTGGTAGCTTGAGAGAAAATGGACTCTATGTTATATACACGTTGCAGAATAACATGCATTTTTAAACAAGCTTTGGCTCCACTTCAACCTTGAAATCATCCTTATATCACTTTACCCGTTCAGTAAATGACCAGATTACCCAGTACGACTTACTTGTGACGTGTTGAATGTGAGCAGGACCCGCTCACGTGTCAGAACCATAAATGGCCCAGATGAGGCCCATAGGTCCTGCGTATGTGGGCATCCATTAAAAACAACTGCCTAACTTTGATTAGTTCATCTAGTTTATTCACAATTACCACAGGCTGTAGAGCCAAAGAAACGACAAGCGGAAAGAAAAAGCTCATTATGCCCAAGGAGGCTGTTAAAGGTTAAACCTCGGTGGGAGCCAAGCAGAAAAAGAACCATTTTGATGTGAAACAGAAAAAAGCCGCATTTCATTGTGTTGTGAAGCTCAGTGGTCAGCGGTGGAGCTCTGGAAGTCACACCTCGCAGGTGTGAATACTGTTTGTGAAGCAGAGCAGTGTTGAGCGGAGCTGGCACAATCAGTTTCCACTGTCTTCAACAAATGACAGCAAATACATTTGACCAACTCTCACTGCCTGATACTGGTCCCATCATTTTAAAATAGTTTCATGGACATTTTCCGTATACCTTTTAAAACTGTAGGTACAGTAGCTGGTATTTAGTTGTTTGGTTGTTGGTATTACTGTGGATTAAAATGACACTTTGTTGTCTCTGCAGTTCCACTTGTAAACGTGTTTCTACTCCCATATACTACCTGCCTGATACATAACTAAGGATAAGGATAGATATAAATCTGATATTTAATAACTTTAGCTTAGCTTTTTGCATGTGTGTTATCAACTGTATAAGATGTTTTTGGAAACAACCAAATGCCAGATAACGTTTAGGAAGTGAAGTTTTTTTCTGTTAAGTAGCAGTTTCTTATTTTTCTGCCTCAACCCTATTTGAGATTCATCTAGGGAGTAACTCAGACAACTGAAATACTACTTAGCAGTGTGATGTACGGACGCATTTACCTTTCTCGTTCTCTGGCACCAGGGTTTCAATGGGAGGCTCCAGCTCCCCACTGTCCAGTAAGCAGCACTTTGCCTGGGACAGAAAGAGCCGCAGACCCTGCAGCAGCTGCACAGAGGTCACACGCATTGATGAAGAGGTTGACGACGAAGAAGCTGAAGCCAGGGATTTGAGCACCTCTCTTTGCTCCAGCAGGAAGTCCTGAACAATGCCTCCAAAGATGGAGCGCCTGTCTCTGGACAACTCCTCCACCAGTCGCGTCAGCCTCTTGTCCGGAGCGAAGAAACACACAAAGGCCTCGCTCATGCGGTGCAGCCCACCGCGGCCTCGAGAACGCATGAGCGGGGGGCGCTGGTACGCGTGCACTTTGGTTTGGATCATGCTTTCGGGATCAGAATCCGAGCCATCGTCCTCGTCCATACTGCTGAAGGAGCTGCTGCTGTCGAGCTCGGCCAGGGACGGTGCTGGGCGGCGGTCCAGAGCCAGGGCCGCCACCTCGATGCCTGGTTCCCGTGCCGGGGCAGACTGCTGGGCCTTCGGAGGCTCCTCCACCTTGGCAGACGTCTTTAACAGGAAAGAAGTGATACAATTACAGCATCATCACCTTAGTGATGTGAGAAAACACATTTAACTAAGGCAATGAGACCGACAGGCAGCTTGAAGATGCTGAAACATTACTTGTGGCACGTAGACAGACATCATGTCCTCTTCCTCTGCAGAGCCTGGTGATACAGCAGGAGTTCTCCGCAGGACCCCGGCCCCGGCATGAACTCTCCTTTGTGAGTTAGTGCCATCCTTCTGAAGCCTCTCTGACCCACCGGGCTGCTCCACTGATGGGGGAGGCGAGTAGGAGCCGACCCCCTCGAGGGACAGGTTCATGGAGGACTCAGAGAGCCGGAGTCGCATGCTGCGCTTGAAGCGGTGCCGTTTGTTGGAGGCACTGTGGTTTGTGAGTTGTAGCTGCTGTGGAAAAGCACAAGTGTTTTGGGACGGATGCTCTCTAAGAAGCTGAAACATCACCTTATCTTAAAACCAGACGTAACCACGCAAACCTTGCTACTAACCTTGCTAACCTCCAGCTGCAGGAAGAGCGGGTTGATGAAGCACAGCTTGCCTTGTCTGCCTTGGGCGCATCGGTCCTCAGTTGCCACTCTCTTAGCCAGACCGCTGCTGGTGGATGCAACCGGATCCACTGGCCCGTTCTGGGCATCGGAAGCGTTTGGCGAGCTCCAGAAGTCTAGTGGAGGATCCAGGTAGAATGAAGGAGGAATTACCGTGATTAGGCCTTTTAAATGAAGGACCGTGCAGGCTTGACATAAATGCCTTAGATCAGTGTCACGTGTTTTACTGCTATACATTTTCTACTTCCTGTTCATATGCGGTAAAGGGAAAAAGCACTGAAAGCATACGGCCAAACTAAAACAAGGAATCGAATGCTGCTAATGAGATCACACTGATTTTGCAGAAGCATAGTGAGAACACGTCTGGTTAAATCAGAGCGGCACTCGGTCACACTTAGTGCCTTTACTTGTGTTGTTTTTAGCCGTCATGACTTCACACCTCGCTCTCTGTGCTACTGTGGAGCTAATATATTATTAGTTTACTGTCTCACATATGCAACGTGTTACTTTTGCTTTCTCCCTGTCCTTGAATTATGTTTGAATTCCTTAAAGTTCATTTGTTTGCCTCCTAAGGGTGAGGCCCACAGTGGCCCTACCTTGTCCCATGTGTGAAATGGCCTCTAGCTGCCTGTGTGTTGTGGCGTTAGCGATGGCATCTGGTAACTGCAGTGGGAAAGGCAACACATCCCTGCAGAAAAGAAATAAAGGAAAGACTTTGAGTCCTGCCCAAACTGTTTCACACACAAACCTTTCAGGAACAGGGTTGTCCACCAACGTTTGGTTGATACATTACCTGCTGATACAGTAGAAGGCCACCAGTCGACACAAGTCAGGGAAGGTGAGCGCCGAGCTCTCCAGAGCAAACGCTGGTTGTAGAACAGACAAAGGAGACTAATGTAAATTTTATAGAAAATAGAGCAAACACTGAGCTGCGTGTGCATTTCAGGAGCGGAAATAAGGCAACCGATGGTCGGATCGGAAGAAAATGTCCCAACACTGGCCAGCGACAGGTCACTGAACGCTTACGACCACGTTACCTACACAAAACCTGGAAAGAGGTTGTGAGTTCAACCCGAGTCCATCCTAGTGAGAAACCAGCAAACAAGACCATCATGTGTTCAATCAGCACATTAAAAGCTTATTGAACCTCTGGTGATGAATTCATTAACCACTTATGAAGTTAATTGTTGCAGTTTGTCGCAGGCATTTTTGATCGTGTCCTCTCTGTAAGTTCAATACATATGTATATAATAGATGTGGCCGCTGAGTGCTTTTAACGGATCCTAATGAACATCTGTAAAACCATTGGAATTCTGATTTTGATGCATCGTTTTGATGACGTTGGTCTATAAGGCAGCAGGGAATCAACTGGAGGACCCGTCCTCTGGCCCACATCACTTCACTGACTGAGTGCTTTGTTTGCATTTATGTGTGTGTATGTTTCAGGAGATGGATAATACTCGCTACCCCAGCTGGTTTTGTACTCACTGGAGTCCTCCTCACAGATGAAGCACTCCTTAACAGAGGAGGCACTTCTGTCCGCCGTCACTCTCAAACACAGCACCTTCCTCTGGCTGGAGCTGCATTTACGCACCAGGAAGGTCTGCAAGCACCAACATGGACAAATAACTGGGACGTTTCCAGGAAGCAGCAAAATCTTATTCTCTTTTGACTTCTTATTAGTATTAGTAGCACAGAAGCACTGAATGGATAAAGACACAAGATAAATAAAAACAAAATCAAAGCGGGGGCCTAGAGGCGATTAGCGCAGCCTACAACACAGACTGGAAGTAAAGGGAAACTTGCTTTGGAGAATTCAACCAGTGCAGTTTGGTAATTCATGAATTTAGAGCTAAGCTAAATCCCTCCGGCACTGTAACAAATGCACAAATGTGTAAATAGCATCCATCTCTTTATGTCATGTGTAGAACATTAGCATTTAATTAGCTGTTATATATGACGTAATTTTTTAATTTGAGCAAATATTACAAAACAAAAATACGATATGTTGAATATTGTGTTTTGTAAAACATGAGGTTTTAAAGGTCAGTGTCACTGAATTTTGAATTACAAGCTAAACTGCACAGTTTTACGTTTCATTCTTTTTTTTAAAATATGATTTGTTCCTGAATTTTCTTTTCTGATCAGGTGTCATAAAGTAAGTTCAGTGGTCGGTGCTCACCCCGACAGGCTCTCTGAGCAGGATGTACAGAGCAGAGTCCTGGTTGAGTGACAGCTGCAGCCACACGGGATGTGTGAGCAGCAGACGATCCAAGACGCTGAAGGCGCGCTGTGAGCCGTGCTGTGTGCTGCCCACCCCCTGCATCTGAAGCACAAATAGGTATTCATTACAGTTTCACAATTCAGCATTCTGCAAGCATCACTTTCAAATTTCTTATAACACTAAAGCCTTTTGCGACCGGCTGTAATGTTTTGACTGCTGGTCGTCTTGTGTTAAGTTTTACTGTTCGCCTTTATTCAGACTGGGCCCCTTAACTCTGGAGTGAAACCTCTGCTCTACACAAGTGCACTTCACCAGCAAACGTTGTGTGTGTATGAAGATGTAACCTCAGTACACACTGACGCTGCAGGCGCCAGTTCTCAGCTCTGTATTGCTAATATCTAGTTTCTGTACCAGTAACTTTTATTTTGTGATAATCTGGCTGTGATTAACCACCGACAATTAAGGAGGGATGTTAAAACTAAACCGGTTTAGTTCTAGTTTAGAGTTTCACATTAAAGCTGTTAGATTTAATATGTCTGCTGAGTTTCAGATTCACAATACACATTCGTTTACTAACATTTACATCATAAATAACAATAACAATAATGTATTAATCTGTATCCAATCTCTGAACTGTGGGGTAGAACACTTACAGGCAACATTTGTGTTTTTTTCAACTTCACTTCAAAGACTCTAAACATTGTAAAGCAGCTTTACGTCCTTCTGTTGATTCTATAATCTGCCAAAGTGTTAATGTGTTTCAGCGTGTTGCTCTGAATGCTGCACACCTCTCCTCCTTCTGTCTTTGCTACGACAACACAAAACCCAACGTGTTTCTACAGAATCAATGTCCCTGATGTCCCACTTTCTGCGCATGTACACACCTTTACATGCTCTTAAAAACAACATCAGTCAGGTTGGACCATTTAATCTTGACATTCAGTCACACTTCTACTCTCTCTCTCATCTCTCGCTCGCTCAGATTGGCTTGCTGCTGGATGTCACACTGTGTGGGCTGCCGGCGAATGCTTGCGAGCGTAGCAGCAGATGGTTGCCATGGCAACCTGGGCCTACACATCCTACCAGCCTACCAGGCATTCCCACTCAGTGAAACACCCTTTCTCTGACAAGGTGGAGATGTGAGTGCACGCACACACACACACACACATTCCTCCAGTATGCACACACATCATCTTCAAGGCTTGACAAGTGTTCTCGGGTGCAGAGGTGATTTATTTCTAGGCTGCTTTTACATAACTTCACTGTTTCCCAATAGAAAACAATTCCATTAATAATCAGAATTATTTCCATCAGAGCACTGAAGTTAACGTGAGAGCTGTGCTTCTAGTTTTTTTTTTTTTTTTACAGTAAACGATGAATATTGTTTTTAATTCAATAACAAATTTCTCACATTTGTCATCACCTCCTGCCTCCTACTACCAATTCTCCTCTCCTCTCAAAAACACCCAGTTATGAATATGCCAGTCTGCCCTGTTAAGCCTATTATCAGTGGATGACGACTGGCATTAGAAATATCAATCAGTGGAGCGTCAGTGTTGTGTAACGCTCACGGGTTTGTGGCGATGACTGCAAAATGTTAATTATTTTGTCATGTTTTTCTCTCTCACTGAAACTTAATGTGAAGTTTAATGCAATCACTGTGTTTCTTGTCCAGGTTTGTTGTTCTGTAATGAACGTCTAAACCTATTTGTTTAAATTATGATTATTATAGAATTCAGCTCCATAATATTAGACTCAATACGTTACTTCATGTTGCGCTACATGGATCAATGACTGAGTCTGACGGTCCCTGTTTAAAACGGATCTGCAGGTCAGGGAGCTTTGTAAGAGCGTTAGCTACACGCCCTACGTACTGCTGATAAAATCATCTATTGATTTGTCATTTAAACTAACCCGTGCGGTTGCTGGCTAGAAATGAGAAGTCAGATCTCTGCCTGCTACTGTGCGAGACTGAAGAGCCATTGTTTCAGGCTTACTGTGAATTTGAAGTGATAAATCTGCTGCTGTTATTTTTGTACGCTGCACATGTGCTGTGTGAGAACAGACAGACTGTACCATCAGGAATTAAGGAGGGTGTGGCTCATCTGCAAATAAATAAGGCAGAAACTGGGCCATACACTGAGATATTACAAGTGTCAAGCAGGTGCTCTTCACACGAGCCCTTCAGGTCAACACGCGTCGTCTTTGAGGTGGACAGGTGTTACGAGCCAAATACACATGATTTCAAGATGAGTAAAAAAATAAGCGTGCATGTGTGTGTGTGTGTGTGTGTGTGTGTGTGTGTGTGGGCTTGCAGAGTTACTCTATTGTATATCTGGAGCCAACCACCACGCAGATCCACAGTCCAATGACCCAACCACACACACAACCATACAAGGCTATAAGGCAAGAGGAGAGAGAGGGAAATAAAGAACAGAGCTCAAGACCCAAGTGTTTCGCTAGCCATTTCCAGGTCCGCCTTACATAAAATGCAACGCTGCCCACACAGATAAAGACTTATGTAATTCCCTCAGAGAAGGAGAGACACACAGAAAGGGAAAAAGAGAAGAAAGACGAAGGATGAAACGCTGATAAAAGGAGAAGAGACAAGTCAGGAGTGAGAGTGAAGCTGGGTGAGGAAGCCACAGCTTCAGTGGGCCTGCAGCGTTGCACTTCCAGCTGCCAGACTGGAGATGCAATAAGCAGAGGATGATGTGCATGTGCATCTAATGCTGTGTTTTTGGAGGGCTGCAGACGGGAGAGAGTAGAAGGTCTGACGCTGCTGAATGCACTAAGCACTTCCTGTAACGAGTAGATGAAGACAATTTAGACCATTTAGAGCAAGAATGGACTGAAGGGGTGTAGAGTCGGGGGGGAAGTGGACTTGGTTGTTGATGAGAATACAAATATTGAGTGAAAAAGCCTTCCTGCAGAGATGGTTTAGACAGAGAAACGAAGCTGCAACACTAGACAGAAGGACCGACCGACGCTGGCGGAGCGAGGGATGGAGCCTCAGAGTGAGTCAAACACTTACAAAAGACAGCGTCAACAGATGTGAGACAACGCAGCAGGTGTATAGGTATCAGCGCTGAACTATAAGCCACTGACGAACTGAGACGGCACCACCACCTGCCACTCATCGCGTATCCGCTAACAGGACACACGTGGCCGGAAAGTTACACGAATCAGAAGATAAATTAACAAACAGAAAACAAAGGGAGGCCATGTAAAATCTGTGGGAACAGTGTAGGATGACAGAACCAGTAAGAGTGAGCAGATGCTGAGTGAGGAGCTCAGTCTGATGCAGATGGACAACGTCATAGTGTCCAGATTTTGCCCGCCTCCGGAGAAGCGTCCTGTCAGGCTGCACAGAAGCACAGTGGCGCCCCCAAGGGATCGGTGCTTTCCACCTTGTCTCTATGCTGCCTACAGATGTTGCTCCCGATAACGACGTGATGCAGCAGCGAGGCGGAAGCTGACGAGCTTCAGAAGACGCAGCCTGTAAGAGGTGAGGCAGCTTGTGGTTGGTGTCTGTCTCTGCATGGCAGCCCCGTGACAGACCAGCCGCCCTGAACATGACTCGGTGAACTGATGGAAATATTCTGATAGCGGTCAGCAGCAACACAAAATTCTGATTTGAGGTTAAATAATAGACGCGGTCGTTTTGAAGCAATGTGTGAAGGTCAACAATTTCCAGCAGGTTCAATTAGCATGTTCATTCTCCACCATCTATTCAATTAGCGACTTCCCACATTTCTCAGAATGCATTACATCATGTCTCTAGGGAACGTGTGCTCAGCTCTACTAGTAACGAAAGTGATAGCAGTGCATGAAAGCGCAGTTTTCCAGACAAGACCACATCTACACAACATCTACTGCAGCTGCACTACGTTCTAGTGTCTTGAGGAGAGAAATCTTTCTGCCTCGTCTAGGATAATACTGATATTTCATGTTTATTGCTGCATCAGTCAAATCTAATCTCAAAGATAAATCACTGTACATGTACTGTAACAGAAAAAAAGGAAAAGACAACACAAAATAAGTCGAGAGACGGTTAGAGAGACTCCTGAGACAGCAGTAGAGGGAGGATGAGGAGGAAACTGAATCCTTGACAACATTTCCACCCCCTCGACACTGAGCTGCTGCAGCTACAGACCATTTTCAGCCTCTGCCTCATCATCGAAGGTGCAACACAGAGTGTTCACAACTCTCAGGATACATTCTTCTGCACCAGTATAACCTCCAGCCAATAAACCTGTAATGGTAGTGAAAGTGAAAACAGACAGCGATGTTGTGCACTTGGTTCAATGTCACATCCCACATATGGTCTTTCCATCTGGAGACTTTGCTAAGCAGGCAGCTACAGAGGCAAGTCTATCCTGTCACTCTGAATCCACAGAGATGTTTTATAATAGGATTTATTGTGCATTGTGATATTTCTGTATGCTTTCATTTACTTTCTGCAAACCTTGTAACGTTCAACATTCATTCAAACTCTGACTTGTAATCATGACAAGACACAGTTACAGAGGGAGGCTAACTCGAATTTTACTAAAACTTCGACAGTCCAGTCCCAAAATAAAGTGTCCAAGCACTGTCAGAGCTGGAGGCTGCAACTTTCTGCAAACTTTCCCTCTACAGTGAAAACAGGAAAACCTAAGTAATACTGGAAACTCAGCAAAGATGGAGGTTGTCATGCAGAAGCCTGGTGTGTGTTCAAAGGACAACCTAGAAAGTGTTTGCATCTAAAGGCATGTTAAGCAGTGGGCATGGACTCTGGTACATGTAGCTGTATCAGTAACATCCATATAAACACCCTGCATGTGGACAAAGACGCGAAGGGGGAATTCACTTGATAGTGCAGTAAACGTAATGTTTGCTAAATAAATGATGGGCAACCTCCGTCAGACCTGGAGCTTTAGTCAGCAACACCTGCAGAGGAGAGTTTTCTAACTTATCCAGATTAGAATGTTGAAGATTTTAAGGTCTGGGTGTTTGTTTTGGAGCTGTTGTCATAGCAACAAGTCATTAGGGTCCAGATCTACCATAGATTAAAGCAGATTCTAGTTTCAGGAAGCTTGTTATTCCACAATGTGTACAGACACACCACGGGGTGAGATGTTCTCCTCGCCTGCATCATATGGCACAAACATTTAGTGTAAGGACTCATTGCAATAATTATAATATAAAGTAACTAATGACCTATTCCTATATATCAACAACATAACAGTGAAAAACGATGAGCAAGTTTAGAAATATGCATAGATGCTAACAGTCCTACATGTAGGACCACAGTCGCACGATGGACACGGAGCCAATCCGATTAAACCCTGGCTCTAATTTGCTCAAACAGCCCCCTGCTCCTCCGACCACCTCTACCTCTCTATGTATCAACCCTGTCACGTGGAGACACCACTGGATCATCGCAGGTCTACCGTGGCGTGGAATCAGACATCGGAGTGAGCTGGGCAGTAATGATTGAGTCACTTTATTGTCTTTCAGTTAAGCGACTTGTAAAGCTCACTTACAGTTTAGATGTCGTTAAGACCGGGATGCAAAAACTTTGTGAAATGTATCTTCTGATGGAGCATTGCTAGGCAACCAAGACTGTGTCGTACACAGGCCAGGCAGACGAGATGTTTCGAAAATAATTATAAATCAGAGGGAAAGAGAAGAAACATCTCTGTCAAAATGTTGAATGAGCTGAAAATACTGCAGCAGAGCGAGTCAGCTTGTTCTCTGAAACTTGGGCAACTCTGTAACAAGGCAAATGAAAGTTGGTGGTTAACGAGCAGCGGCTGTTTCCTCACGACGGCACAAACAGAAACAACTGAGTTCTTACTGTTCATTTCAGCATCTGCCTTTTAAAACCTCTCATTCGCACACGAGTGACCATGACAGTGGCTAAGTATAGCCAGCACCCCATCACGGCACGCGTGGGATGACTAATGGAACAGCATAATTGCAGTGGGCTATAAGTATCCGCAGGGGGCACCGGTGGGCACGCGGCCTGCTGACTGATGACAGGTGTCTGTTTTCATGCCTGCTGTAAAAGCGCTGTGGAGATGGTACCCAAGGCCGGTGACAGGGAAGTGAGAGCTGTGTGTGACGAAGTTGAACAAAGGCATTCGCATGAGTCACAAGCGACACTTGGGCTGTAGGAGAGAAGAAGGACTGTTAGCATAACTGTGAATATTCATGGTTTTAGAAGCATATCGGCTGACTGGTGCAGTGATTCAGACGGGCCATTATCACGAATACTTGTCAGACTAGTGGTGTGTATGTAGAAGAGTCAAAAAAAGGAAGCTACAACCGTCACTTATGAGACTGAGACTGAATTAAAGACGCTATAATCGCGTACAACTCGGCTTCTCGTGCTGTGATCAGTGTTTTGTGCTCAGTCAACCACGCGATGATAGAAGAGGTTGTTTCTGTTTCCTGTCTGACACAGTGTCCCTCCCTCAGGCTCCAGGTCTTTAAGGTAAGTTAAAGTGCAGACCAACTCTGAATGCATGTCATAGTTGGCTTTGGTCTTTTTATGATTTAATCACAACACACAAGCCCCCACCATCTTTCTTCAGCCTCTAACGATGACGCTCCTTGCTGTTGTTCCTTCGCTGTCCACTAGATGTCCCCACAGCTGCTTCTCCAGTCACCTGTCCGCGCCCACTCACACACCTGTGCTCAGTGAACCAGCCAGCGCTTAAACCCGACAGCTGCCCATCATATGTCATTTGATCATGTGACGTAAAACAAGTCAACTCTATTGTTTATCGTGGTCAGTGGTTAAGTAATGTTGAGTGAATATTTTTTTTTTGGTTTTGTTGCTCACCAAGGCTGCACTTGGCTGAACAGGTCATTCAGGGCAGCACTGAGTGTCCAGATCTAATTAATCTAATAATAATGAGGAGGAGGAGGAGGAGGGTGATAAATGCTAAATCTGACAATAGTTCAAATCCATCCACTTGTTCCCTGTGAATATGAAAGGCTCAAGAACAATAACCTCTCCTCCCTGTCAGAGGATTGACAGCTTGCCTTTTACATAAAGTACAACCAAGCAATGTAAATATTCTTTTAGTGTTTCTGCCAGATTTTAAATTCACAATACTGCAGTTGCATTTGCACTCAACCGTGTTTTTACCATCGCATTTCCTGCTCTTTCTTTTGTGTTTGGACCTGTGGATGACTGCGTGATTCACAGTGTGACTAATGACAGGCCTGCATGCAGAGCACTTCATACGAAACATTATTTTTGTAAAGGACTGTTAGGTAATGTCAGGGGTTTTCACTGAGTAGGAGTGAATGATCCCCCTAGAGAACATGCAACCGTTTTAAGTTTTGTTGGAGACTTTTAAGCAGATTTTTGTGCTTTTTTCAGGGACTGGGTTTCATTTAATGACCCTGGAGTTATGGATTTACATTCTCACAACCAGATTAGATGACTATAACCTAAAGAAAACCCCAAACGATGTGAAAACACAGAACAGCCAGGTAATAAGCTAAACATCTCGCTGTTTAAACCTAATATCTGAATTGCTTTTGTCCATTTTTCTTGGCTTTATTTCATTTTCCAGCCCCTCCAAGGCTTCCTACTGCCTCATATGAATCCCACCGGTAGTTCTGGCAGTGACAAAGAGGAATCACTTTCATCCTTCGTGTTCAAATTGTGTTAGAGTGACCACAAGAGGACGGAGGCCTGCATTAATGCGGTGCTCTGTGGAGCAGTCAGGGAGGGAGGACGTCACGTCAGGCCACGTTGCTTCCTAGACGTCCTCTACGGTCACAGGTCAACACTGTGTCCTTTCACTCGCCACGATCGGCTGATTTTAATAGCCACAGTCTTTGATGTTGGACTTTATCTGTCAGACGTCCCTGGGAAAAATCTAAACTCAGCCTCAACAAAACTAAGCTCTGTTGTAGTCGTCACAAGTAAAGCGTAACAACTTTTGGTGGATTTTAAAATTCCTGAAAGTGATCAGGGAGAAAATCTTTATTTCCAGCATGAACTGAAGCACATTTCAGCGATGCCAGCAACTCAACAGAACACTTCACAGTAATGAGTTTTGTTGCTTGCCAGCCATTGCTGTATCTGCCAGATTTCTCAAAATGGTGCACGAGCACTTGCTTCAGGGATGACTCTCAGATTTCATTCCTATACTGTGCTGTGTGATGATGACATAATTCCTGAGCGGAGACGGGGGAAGCCTGCCATACACATGACTCAGGTTACTGTACAGTGTCTGTCTGCGCACCTCTTCCAGCTCTGAGGACAGACTGCTCAGCAAAAGGACTGAACTCTGTCCAACAGCTCTGAGCGTCATGCCCGGGCACTCTGCGATCACACTCCTCCTACACGCAGCACAGGGCAGAATGCAGCCGACCTACACACATAAATATATACACACATTCGGTCACGCCACCGGCATCATTCCACTCTCAGCAATCGCAGACTTAATGCAGACAGGCTACGCAATCGCATCGATGGCTTGGAAGGCAGCTCAGTCCTGCAGGCTCAGCCCCTCATCTGTATGGAGAAAACTCCAAATCAGCAGTGATGTAAAGTCACAAAACACCACTTACAGTAATGTGCCTCTCAGAATTAACGAGCAAAACAACAGCAAGGAAGTGGGAACATCACATATACGCCTACGCATGCGGGCAGGATGGCACTTCAGTTTTAAAGTTATGTAACAGTCCAATGGTGTGAGATTACATTCACTTTGCCCTGGCAGGGGAGACGAGGGTTCAGGATGCTTGAAAAATAAAAGTCTGAGTGGCTAATTGAGCGCAGTTCTAGCTCAGAGCCAAAGCACAGGCGGGCAAACGGCACTAGTTCAGCCTAAAGCGCAGGAAAAGCACATTTGGAGTGATTTGAATGATCTCTCATGGGTGTTGAATTTGATTAGGTGGAAACATCAGCTGCAGGAAAACCAAACTGAACTCCAGGAACTTTTGGCTCTGTTGTAATTTCACAAGCTGTCAGTCCACAAACTAAAGCTGCAGTCATTCTTTTTACCACCTACATGTTCACTCCCAAATGCCACAGAAAAACAATCCACGAATCCCTTACGATAAACGGAAAGCTCTCTTTAAACTAGTCAGATAATTGAAGGCAGATGAGCCGCCGCAGCCTGCCCGCGGTGCGTCATCACCGTGGATGTATTATTATCCCGATCTCTAATTGATTAATTGG
This sequence comes from Macropodus opercularis, assembly GCA_030770545.1. Classification (NCBI taxonomy): domain Eukaryota; kingdom Metazoa; phylum Chordata; class Actinopteri; order Anabantiformes; family Osphronemidae; genus Macropodus; species Macropodus opercularis. Next base: position 14,043,721 of record CM061090.1, on the reverse strand, counting down.
CAGCGTTTGAACGTCGAAGGGACACATATGCATGAATCACTGAGCAGCATTGTTTACCAAGACGTCCCCTGCTGACCGGAAACTACGCTAAACAACAAACGCCGACGCGCTTTGAACTTGAAAAAAGAAAGACACCTTCAAAGGGAGGAGAAAATATTAACGCGGCCAAGTGTCCAGGACCTCCCGCCGCATGACTTCGTTCGAGTCTCTCTGTTTGCGGCTGTTGTCCTCGTTTGTTGAAGAATGACTTACCTTCTCTCTGAAGGTGGGAACAGGTGCTGCGTGGCGCTGCGCCGTCTAATTGGGCGTCCGAGAGAGTTTAATGGTGGAGAATGAAGACAGAGCTGAGCCTGTGAGTCCGAGCACCATGCTGTGGGAACACGGGCTCGTCAAGAATATGCGCACAGCACTGGTGACAAGGCGGAGGAGCGCATTTTTAATTCTGTCTGAGCATCTGAAGTGATACACAGTCACAGCAGAGACACAGCGCGTGTGTGTGTGTCTGTGTGTGTGTGTGTGTGTGTGTGTGTGTGTGTGTGCGGGCCCTCCCCTCCCTGACTGACACGCAAAACTCTTAATTTTATTAGTAGCACTTCGTTTGGGATTAGAGAAATAAAAAAGAAGCGCGTTTCTACCATATAAAGAAAGACTCAAAACAACTCAACTCTCATAACTATTACAAAGTAATAATATAAAGTATAACAACACCATAAGATAAACAAAACGAAAATGGTTCTCAGTATTTATAGGATTATAAACTGTATAAATGCAGCACACTATACACAATTCACCATAATCTGATTCTACAGCGCATTTAAAACACTGACATCTTTGTCCAAACATCATATCGCACGAAATGCAAATGAAGGTATTAGTATTCAAGTGGTTTATTTTGAAGCCCACTGATCAGAAATATCACATTCGTATAACGCCGTGATCCCTGTGAGACGCGTCATGAAACCGGAACTGGACTTTGACGCACGGTGCGCGTCTCGGTGAGCTATTTCTGGATTGCTGCATACGCTTTTGTTTTTTCTCTCTACAGGTGCGGAGACGTTATTCCCCCTCTGACCACTGGAGGGCGACAGAGGCCGGGTTTTACATAACACTAGACTGAAAGCGCCATAAGGACCCGTGATTTTGAGCTGTACATTGTGGCCCACTGAACCAATCGGTGCCTTTAAACCTTATTTATAGTTCCTCATCATTGCGTTGAATAAAAATAGGCACAGTTTACATCATTTGAGCTGATTAGACACTCTAGACTCAGGGGGAGAGTCTCTAATAAGTTACAAAACTAAGAAATGTGTTTGGGAAGCTTAGAATGTTCACTTAAACTTCATACCTACTGCTGTTTTACTGATGTGATCCATCCATCCATCCATCATCTTGCAGGGAAGTTGGACTCAGTCCCAGCTGAGACTCATCTTTGGGCACTTTAAGCCATTAACCTAACGTTTGTTCTGAATGTTAGAAGTAACTGCAGTTCACCTGAGGAAACTCCAGCCAGCAAAACGCACACCTGTGAATAAAATCCTTATATGCACAAAATACTGTATCAGGTGCCTGGATGATGCCATGCCACCATATGATGACGATGATGATGACGGTTTGGTTTATTTTACTGTTATTTCCTTTAGTTGCTCTTGACTCTTTTCTAGTGTCCAGCTCAGTATAAAACGCTGATCGTTGGGACACATGAGGGAGGACGTGAGATGCAGTCGGACGGCGCTGGCGGAACATGGCAGACTCGCTCCATTTTTTTTACCTTAGATATTTTAAGCCCTCAAATCTCATCTGAAATCGTATGACCCAAAATTGTTGGCTCTGTGGACTGAAGCATTGTGGGGGCCAACAGTCTGCCTAATGTGATGTGAGTGATCCTATGAAACAGAAAAAGACACAACATCACTTCACTTAGGCGTGGACCAAATTAAAAGGTCTTTGGCTTTGGGACTCGAATAAATCTTTCTGTTTGTAAAGTTTGCGTCATTACGTCTTTTTAACGTGTCCCTGTCGTAACCGGAACGATCTTTATCCTAATTTCTTGTCAACTTATCATATTTCCGATCAAATCAGGTTTGACACGTAATAATATCCCTCCTCGTGCACACTCCCCAATATTAGTTTGCCTTCTCCCAGAGTTTGTTGGTGCTCTGCCAGCTCCAGATGTTGTTTGTCGCCTGGCATTGGATCATTATTAGCTGGGCTCCTGCCGTGCATCTCATATGACCGCATTCATTCCACTGCACGCTCTCTTTAATCTAATTGGGTTTGTTTTCTTGTTTCGCCCATTAAGATGTGTTTTCTATTTCATTTCCATGCCTCTCTGGACTCATTCTTGCACATGATGAGCTCAACTGTGAAATCTGGAAAATGATGACGTGACGCTAACCAAACAACAGCTGAAGTTTAGACCTCGTGTCTTCTACTACTGTTGTACTGGACTTGGTTTTATGCTGCATCTCTTTGTAATTAATCCGTGCACAGAATTGTTGTGGAATCCGAAACTACTGACCGTGTAAACTATGCAAAATGTTAGATTTGTATAGTTCAAGCGGTGGTTGTCGAGACAGGCTGGAGGGGAGGAGCTCAAATGCCTCAAATGTCAGGCATGGGCGGACTACAATCACATCTTGGCTGTATGAAGGTCCTTGAAGGCCAGTTTGACTGCCAAGAACCTGTTTGAGGCGCGAGGACCTTGCTGACTGGCCCCTGCCCTCGAGCTGGAGGCACCCACCTTGGCTTCTGGGCTGAGGCGACACAAGACAAACGCTGACATAATAAAAACCAGTAAGCGTTTCAATGAATGGTTGAGGCTGAGAACAACAGAACCATTGGCAAACTCTCACATAGCGTAGATTTCGTCTGTCCTACCTGACTCACATGTCAAGCAGAGTCTGACAAAACTGGCACAAGAGTCTCATTCCAAGGTCAGGAAGTGGTTTTTTTTTTACTGGCCCATTTTCTCAAGCTGCGGTCTGATAAACGGCCTGAGGGGTGAGGCTCTGCTTCAGACATTACATGGCTCTCAGTGTTTCTGTGCTGAGTGTTTGCCTTCTCTCTCTCCAGCATGTTTCACATGCCAGATCACTGTGGGCCACTTCCTCTGTCCGCTGTGTGGAAAAACCACTAGTGTGTCATTCTGCAGCCTCTTGGAAACCAGCAGAGTCCAGATAATGCTAATTAATGGGAACACACACACACACGGGTTGTCTCTCTTTCCTTTTTGCCCTTTTGCTCTCTATTTCTCTCTGCGTACGCACACACACACACACACACACACACACACTGATGCCGCCCGCAGCCCTTCAGAGTGTGAACTAAAATGGAAGTGATGTGTTGTGGTCTCAGTGCTGTGCGAAACATCTCTGACTCACCCAGAGAGAAATGTGCAGGGACATGGACACTGTTCATATCACGTACGTGTGTCAGTGTGTGTGTGTGTAGGTGTGTGTGCGCACACATCTTTACTGGACACTGGGGTTGAGCTTAGGTTGGGGTTGTGCTAAGACTTTTATCTTGAATGGTTAAGGCTAAGGTACCCATTACGCCACAGCTCTGTGCAGAAGGCTGCCGACATATCACACTCTTGTCAGCGTTTGTGTGCGGCCTCATATCATATGCTGAGGGCCGGTCGTGAGGACAGGCGGGCGCGTACTGAGCTACTCACACATCTCCGTGTCAGCTCCAGAACCCTTCAAGTGAGTTAAGATGACGGACGGGAGACAGGTAGCTGCATAGCAATAAGAGAAAGTGTGCACAGCTCAGAGGGTTGTGTGCTTTGTGTGGAGGAAGAGGGTGTGTGTGTGTGTGTTTGGTACAGGAATGAAGGCATGTTAGACCCCAAAACGCTGCTTTCACCTGAATGTAATAATAATCACCCAATCAAATATTACTGTGGTAAAAGTAAAGACTTCCAGTGCAGCTGGTTTTGCGTATTCTTAGATGAAGGTCAAGCCTCGACTGTGGAAACACCACCTGAATACCAGGATGCAGTTTCACAGCAGCTAATAACTATGGACCTTATGGCGAGATTGTTTTGTCTTTTACTTTTCCCAGGGTCAGGAATAAACGCTGACACTCATGAAATATTTATATTTGCTGCCTTCCTGCACTTTCTTTGAATATTAAAGCTTTTTAAGGAGGCAGTGATCAAGTAATCAGCTTATAGAAAGTCTTTAAACAGAAGGTTTGAAGAGGCCCACACAAGCATCACTGAGCACACGAGCCAAGACGCTCACATGCAAACAGTCCCGAGGGCTGAGCAGCATTTGACAGCAGACAGAGGAGCTGACTCGACTCTGTCCTCTGCCTGTTCTCTCACCTTACTGCACAGCGACCACAGATGCCACCAAACATGTGAGAGTTAAAGTGGACTCGCTGTGATCGGTTAATCTGATCATGTGAAGAATGCGCATGTGAGGGCGATTAAGTGGTTGATGTACTGTAGATCGTTTTCATTAGCAATACACATATAACCAGCTTCAGTCTTAGCCAAAGTTTATTTGCCTCTGTCACATTTATTTTCTCAACATGAAAGGTTTTGCTATTTTACAAACACTAATATGATCTCAAACGATTGTTTTCTGTTCTTCAATTGCCTCTTTTCAAGGTGGAGAGTGAACTCAATATAAAAACAGATGGATCAGTAGCAGCTCGACCAAGGACGTTTGGAGTGGTGGCCCCTGTGGAAACACGCCTGTGAACTCTCTTCCTAAGGTGAAGACTTTACTCCCATGTGCACTTGGATCTGAAAGCTGCAGAAATAAATAAACAAAGTTTGATCTGAGATTCTTTGTAACAGCATCAAAAGGGTTCGTTAAACAAAAAACGTGAGAGCAGAAATGCACAGAGAGTTTAAACCGTGTGAATACGGGATATTCATCAGTTCATAAGCGAGACATAAAGCACCGCTCAGCGTTTTGTATGTCGGATGAAATATTTATATGCTTTGCATCAGAGAGTTCAGTCTTTTAACATGAAACTGTGCGTATGCTACAACACTGAAGGAACGTTTTGAAAGGCACCGTCCGAATTTAATGGATGCCTCATTTGAGCGAACAAGAACTGTGAGAGTGAGTTTGTGAGACAAAAGTGCTTTGAAAATCAACCCAATAAACAGGATTTATTCTCTTCGTTGGTAAATAATAAAACATTCAAAAGCCGTTTGAGGAACTTTCTCACTGAAATAAAAAAAAAACAGTGAGAAGCAGAACACGTTGGTCACGATTACAACAGCAATGAGACGTTTTGTTTTATTTAAATGTCAGGAGGCAGCAGCTTGCTGTAATCTGGCGTGCAGCAGGATGAGGCCAGTCTGCCTGACTAACACCAGGGTCTGTTCTGTGTTTTAGAAAGACAGAAGGAAAATATGCAGAGAGGGACAGCGAGAACTCCCAGATCAGAGCCCATCCACCGAAACAGACACTTCATAAAAATGTTTTGACACCAACATCTGTTGGCGGCGCTGACGCCTGCTGATCTCCTGCTGTCGCCTTCCTCGCTCCTCTGTCATCACAGAGTTTCACGGGGACTGAACTGAAATCACACGATACAAATTCATTGTACCTGAAAACCTGCGACGGTGTCAGAACAGCTGTCCGTCAAACTGCAGATGCTATGACACAACGTATCTGCGTCTTCACTGCAACCCACTGAGGAGGCTTCGGGAATCGTTAGTTTGCTTACACACTAGCTTTTATTGGTGCTATGCTGTTATCCTGGTAATATGTTGCAAACGTGAGATGGAAAAGGAAAAGAGGCCCTAACGTTCAAATAATCCGACTGCTTTTCACACTTCTGCTCCACACACACATTAAAGCCTTTCATCTGTGCACATTCACAGATAAATGCGACGCCGCCAGTGCTGCTTCTCGTCACCAGCCGCTCCTACGTACAGTACGTTATATAAGCATATTACTTACAGAGAACCTTCCAGACAGAAGGAGAAACGTGTGAGAGTGTGAAAGTGGCGTCTGTGAGTGTGTGCGTGTGAGAGGAGACGTGGTCTTTTCTGAGGGGGCGAGCTGGATGGTGGAGTGAGGGATGTGTAAAGTGAGGGATGACAGGTGTGACAATCACACCACTGGCTGACTAATCCCTCCTGCGCCATCGGCAAATTAGTCAGTTAAAAGACGAGAGGCCGGGATGATTGACAGCTGCTTGGATGCATGCAGGAAAAGGGATGAATACTGAGTCACAAGCCACAAAAAAAAGAGCAAGAATACAAATCATATCTGTTCTCCAGCCTCACTGTTATTATTACATTGTGTTTAAAAGAAGAAGCAAAGTTAAAGCTGAGTAAGGTTGGAAAACAGGTGACACATATCTTGTGTCAGCTTTGCGCTTCAAACTCTCTATGTTTATTTTTTGGAGGCCGCTGCTTGTTAGTAGTAGATCTTCTTTTTGTGATAGGTTCCAGCTTTACATCTGGATTTTATTTTGACAATCACTTCCTGTCTTGTTCTTGGCTTCCTGTTCATCATTCCAACATTCAGCCTCATCATTCTGGTGACCTTCTCTCTCCTCTGCAGAATATTTCCGACTGTCTCCACTCACCCCTGTCTCCCTTCTGCCAACCAACGATTTGAGCCACGGTTTTAGTTCACACCCACCATTGATAGTTGCCACAAAGGATGCAAACTTACAGTACACACACACACACACACACACACACACACACACACACACACACTTTAAATTGGCATTCAAAGAGGGATTCTTTAGAGACAGACAGTAGCAGCACATGCATATATTTGGACTAGTAATGAGGACACAACCCACCAATTAAGGAGGTGTGTGTGTGTGTGTGTGTGTGTGTGCGTGTGTGTGTGTGTGTGAAAGAGAGCGAGAGAGAAGCACTAAATATAAAAGGGGTTGAAGACGGAACCCAGCAGACAGATGCATTTGTATCTGGTAATCCAGTTGTAAGAGCTGTCTTTCAGGTGGAGCAGGGTTTGTGCCGACAAGGCTGAATGACTTGTTGGGTTGAGGTAATGGGTACAAATAGTACATCACCAGGCCTCTACTCCTCTACTGTCTAGTTCGTCTGTGCCTTTCTCTCTCGGGCGTCGCGGTGGACAGTTGAGACCATCATCGTCCTTTCCCTCCCACCACCACCACCAGCTTTCTGTCCTTTTGTTCAATAATCCAATAACCAAGTGCTTTTACTCAAGGCTCAGGTTTCACCCTCCGAGTCCCTTTAGGTTACGATACAGAAAAATACGCGAATCAGAGAAGAAGAACTGTAACATCTGCAGTCAGACATAAAATACTAGACAAACCTTTCACATTCAGATGCACACGTTTTAAAACACAAGACGATAATGTGGAAACACTGTGCTGTGTTGGGACGTTACAGATTCTTAGGATGCCCTGGTGGCGTTTTTCTAATCATTTTCAGCACTTCGAGGGAAATTCTGCAAGCGAAAACCAGACGACAGAGAAGAGATGGGCAACACAGAACGAGTGGGTGAGTGACAGAAAGAAGACCAAGAGGATGGAGGAGAAGAATGAGACACAAAATGAAATAGATGCGGGAGAAAGATTGAACAAGAGAGAAAAGAGGGCCTGATAATGAGCGGGGCAAAGGGTCCCCCGGCAGGGCCCACCGGGTCTCCGCAGGCTGCTGGAAGAATGGAGCGCTGCAACAGAGCCGCCGTTATTTTCTTTGTGCGCCCAGGAAACCGGAGATGCTCCTCCGCTCAGCTACTGAGTGACATCAGCCGCTTGGGGAAAACACACAGACACACACTAAAAGAGAAAACATCCAGGTGCACGAAAACCAACAGCATTAAAAAGACATTTGCTCCTACCAACCTACATATATATATATATATATATACTATGCACACAAGCACAACCACCCACTGCATCCGCACACACTCGCTCAGATCCCACAAAGGTCTAAATGGCTAAATATTTGCATGTACAGCTGTTCCAATTATCCCCATGTCTCCGGCTTCTGCTCTTTTATCTGAAGAGAAGACGAGTCTGTGTGAGGCTTAATGAAAAGCGAGACAGGCCCTGTCATCGCCATCACGCTGCCTGGAGGCGCTTTCTAATTACGTCATTATAGCTAAAAAGAAACAAAAACATTTCTTCAGCGCGTCTAATAGGAGCGGGTGAAAATGATCAAAGTAAAGCATGTAAATGTGCTGCCTTCGTCATTTGTCAAGATTAAAAAAGGTAACATTCAGGGTTAATCTGAGTCAGCGTTTAAGCCTATCCTGCTACAGCATCTTCAAAAAGCTCCCCAGTGTGTCGTCTTGCTTCTTTGAGTCTGGGGCCACGCAGACTCTCTGCAGGCCAGGCTTCCATTGCACCAGGGTGGGAACAAGCTTTGGGAGTAGGTTTTAACTGGTATCTAGGGGAGGACGCAGAATCATCTTTTTTGTTACCCACCTGGGAAAATACTGAACAAGTGTGGTGAAGCTAAACTCTAAGCTAAGATCCTCTCTTCTGAAGCACCTCGTTGACGTGTCGGTCATGAAACAGCAGGTCCTTTCCCCGTGTCTCTGCATGTCTTACCCTTTTAGTCCTCGTTAAGTAGATGCAGAATATGAGAATCTGCATAATTCATTCGCTTGCATTTCACTGGGGTGGAGGCCGCAACTCCAGTCAGTCAATCAGTAGAGGTGCTCATGAATTATTCGACATTTATGTAAATAGCCTCCAAAGTATCTGGTGGATGGCACAAGGGGGAGCTGGACAGTTGGTGCAGATGATTTTGAGGTTTCAAACAATCAAAAATGTTAAAGATTGTATTACACAAAACAAAAATGTGTGATAGTTTACTTAAATTTAAGAATAAATGTTTCTAAATTGATTGTGTATGCGGTTCCTAGAAAGGCTTATGAAGGGCTTTATACATTTAAAAACACAGGAAGGTTATTCTGAAAGACTGTAAAGGTGTATTAAAGGTGTAAATTACAGTCTGGCCTGAAGATGCAGCAGAAAGACCAGCCTGGATTAGGATAATGTTACAGAGAGACATTTAAGACATTCTTCACACACGTAGATGTATTTACTAAGTACGGGAAACTCATTGTGATGACTAGACCTGCTCACTTACCAAACCTGAAACCAACTGAGTTCACAAAGTGACAGATTTGTCACAGATTCGTCAGGCGGTTGTTGCATCTTATTGATTTTAATGTCAAGCTCAGGTCCAGACTTTGGGCCATTAAACTTTAATTTCATTCCTTTTGAGCCACTGATGAATTCTTCTAGAGCTGAGTTGATGTGATCTATCGCTAGACAAGTCATTGTTAGGGCAGGTTTTCCTGGTGCTGCAGCAGTAAAGCATCACCAGAACCTCACACTCCTCCCTCTTAGCCGCTAAGAACACAGATAATTTGTATCTCTGTGATAACTATGGAAACGCTATGTGCATTTTTAGCCAATTGAAAACTAAAAGAAAATCCCCTTCTCAACTTCAGTCGGTGTCATTTCTTATGCTCTTTGTAGCTCTGCACACCTACACGCTCAGTGCTCAGCTACAGTACAGTCTCGCTTTCCTGCTTGATGTGTGGAGCTAATGAATGTTTACGGAGGCGTTTCTACAACCAGTCAGTAATAAAGGTCCAGACTGACAGCTCACATGCATGACAAACACACACACACACTGCTTTATATATGCAGTGCGTCTTAGACGTTAACACCACACCCCACAGGTTCCCTCACTTCACTAGGATGCACATATTTGCAAAGGATCTCGCACAGTTGAAGTCAACCCCACATCCAAACAAAAATAACAGCAAGAAACACATTCTCCTAGAAGCATTTTTCTGCCTTTCGTGGATACTGAGCAGGCTTCACTGTGCAGAGAAGTGTTTGTTTTATTTTAGATCACAGCTCCTGTGTAGGTTTGAGGTCAGAGAGGGGGGCTCTGGAGAGGGGAGTATGAGGCTTGCTTTGTGGTCATGGGAGTCTCAGTAAACAACCGGGCTGTAGGTGGAGGTTTCAGATCTGAAGTCAATTCAGTTGCTGGATGTGTTGAAGGCAAATAAAGACCAGGAGTTGATGCTTTTTTAACATGTGTGTATGCATATGAATCATACTTTTTGTATGCAAGTGTGTACAATATCTCCATCTACATCCGTAGATGCATCGTCCCTTCTTCGTCCGTAGATCCAGTAGCATCAGACCCTGACTCTAACACGTTTGTACTAAACTAAACACATTTGCTGTAACCAGACTGTGATAGTTGCACAATAGTATTCATGTTCACCCTAATGAACAGCATGGGGCAACATGGTGATGACAACATCCTGCTGTTTCCAGCCACGGGGGCACTATTTCAAGAAATACAGCTTGAGTCATGTCAGATGTTCCAGCACCAAAAACAAGCAAAAACCAAAAGCTGCGTTTTGTAGTTGAAAGAACGTCTTAGCAAAGAAAGATTTCACGCCCTAAAGGCTATTGGAGCCAGGAACACCTGCTTTAAGTTGCAGACCAGAAAAATGATGCTGTTGCCTGTTGTCATCGGGGGCAGAGCTTTATACAACCCTGATACCCAGGAATTACGTCCATACCGAGGGATTCAGATTTCAGTTCAATTCAGTTTCTTCCCAGCGTCAGCGTTGCACAAAAAGGACCCAGAGTCCTTTGTTCCAGAACAAAGGAAATTAAATCTGTTCAGGGACAACAACTACTTTTGTGCATAGAAAGCGCCGGACTGTGTGCTTCTGTTTGTTTTCAGCCTGTCCTCCTTGTTTTCACAGTCACCTTTGAAGGTAGCCCTGTCCCACAGCCCCGCTGTGACGCCGGTTAATTAAGGCATTGGTGAATTTGCATGTGTGTTCCTGTCACTTGACGAGTCGAGGCACGCTCACGCCAGAAGCTGTGTTTTCCTGCGACGCTTCGTGAGTGTATGCTTTTGTAGAAGTCTTTGTTTGTTCCATGTTTACGCAGAGCTGATTTAGCTCCCACAGGCGTGCCTTCACATCCCAAACACAGCGACAGGGAGGAGCGGGGACGTCTGTCACTGGAATTAGACCCAGGCTCAGTCCCTTCACTGGCACATTTCAACAAAAACAACCCAAAACCATGCCAGCTGATGTCTGTCCATCCATCTGTCCCTCCAGTTAAAACGTAATCACAGTCTTGACTGCCTGTGATCAGGCATGATGGGAGTCCGCTTAATGAGGAGGATCAGGCTTCCCTCGCATCCCAGATCCCCTCATCACATTATCGCTTCACAATTCTTCTATTCACCACACCTCCAAACATCTCTGCATGAAAACATGGATTTCATTCCTGAGAGATGAACGTGAGGGTGTGATGATGAATTACTTTCAGGCAATAATTGAACCAATGTTTCAAGCATCATTCAGGCTGTAGCTGTTGAAAACTGATGATGCCAGATGGTCTGATAAAGGAACTATAAGGAAATGCAGCAACAATGTCCAGCCGCGTGTTTCTGATCATGTAAAATAGACACATATCATCCCACCGTCCTCTACAGCTCAGTGGTCCAACGATGAACAGTCTGGCTTCTCGCTCGCCTCTCTCCACCAACATTCAACAACAGTTGAAGATGAAACCGACTAAACAATTTTATATAATCAGTTAATGCTATTCATAAAAGTAATATTTAATTTCAAGGATGTGCATGTTTGCGAGTAAAGTATTCATTTATCTGTCCATCCATTACCACTTGCGTTTCCATCCTTCTCCAGGCGAGAGTATGATATGCTCATATTAAAAATGTGTGACTAAATTGACTACATGCAGTAATTTGAATCGCTAGCAGAGATTATTCTATGCTGTGCTCAGCTCAACCCTTGTGACTTTTGACTGATGAAAGTACTGTACTGTAGCACTTTTAGGCTGTAGGCTGTTTGGCTTCGACAGCTCACTCAGTTACGTAATATTGGAAATACATGTAAAACTAAATTGTTTCTGCGGGAAAGAGTGAAACAGAGAACGAGCAGCACAGTGGCTTGGATGTCAGCGGTGCCTCTGAAGCGACCGGAGCGGTTAGTCAGAGTGGGGATGAGCGCACATTATCAGGGATAAGCTGCTCTAACAGCCCACCCAGTCGGCCTCCTGTGCTGCCGCATTGTTCCAACACTCTCTGACTCACAAAAGGGAGAAACGCATCGAAGCCGCCGTGCTGCTGTGCCTCCTTGCTCTCTGTGACTCATAAAGCTGGACTGAATTTAGCTTGCAACATCCTCCGCCAACACAAGCTGACAAAAGAGCTGGAGAGCTCCAGCCACCCTGCTGCTGGTGTGAACGCTGAAATGTTAAGGCAGATATCGAGAGACGTTATGCAAGGAAACATGGCATTATGGGAATCTGGTGAAAATGATAATACATTTTAAATGAGTGGTAAGGAGTCAGATTACTTTGGAGGATTAATATGCAGAAAAGACATGATTTGTTTATTTATTTAAAGCTTTAAAATCTGTGTTAGGTTATCTCCTAGTATAATCCCTGCTCGCTGCCTGTGGTTATGCCTGAAACTTGTCATCAGCTCTTCCCCGTCTCAAGTTAAATCAAAAATGTAATCTCTGAACTGAGACTTCAAATAGATCCAAATGTATAATCAGACTAAACAGGAATAAAATCTGATTAGTTTGTATCAGGCCTGGAGTCAGAAGTTCAGTCGGTACTGACCTGAGGAAAGCCATGATCTGTCGCAAACAGACAACAAAGTAAGTCAAGTATCAGATAAGTTCATGACAAGTCTCATGAAGTGATGTGAACCACGTCAAGCCATTACTCTTCAGTAGTGCATCAGTTAATAATGAGTTCATAATCATCACTACTGAAAATATAGAAATATAAGATATGTGACATCTGAACCTACCTTAACAACCATGAAGCGTTTTTGATGGAGGTCTCTTATTTTCCTGCTGGTTCTCCGTTGAAGGGTTCAGTTGTTCCTCCAGTGGGTAAATTCCCCCGTAGCTGGTATTAGCGCTGGCTGTTACAGTGAGTCTAAGCGTATCTAACCTTGGTGCTTTTCTGTGATGACAGCGAAGTGAGTCACCAAGCTGCAATCCATAAAGCCTGGAAATGCACTTTCAGGTCCATGATAGGCGCCTGACAATTTAGCCCCAATCAAAGCTCAATCAAGGCAAAGCACTTGAGCTTTAAGCTTAAGCTGTGGCAGTTTATTGCCTGTTATTTTCCCTTGAGTTCAACTTGTTCACTTACAAATAAGTAATTGTATACATCACAACACTGAATGGTGGGTGTACATCACACGCACGCCCGGGTGTGGAGTTAATTAAATCCGTTGCAGCGGATTCAAGCTTGGTGTTGAATTAGTGGATGTTTCTCTGTGTGCTCAATATATCACATGTTGTTGTTTGTTGGCTCAATTAGGTTTTGCGTGTAGACGGAATGGGTTTGTTGCTACCTGAGTGGCCACAGTGTGCACATGTACATGTATAAGTAAACACCACGGAAGGCATTCAAGTGTGTTGGTCTGTGCGTGTGTTTGTGTGCGCGGCCAGTAGGTTAAAAACAAAGGGAGAAGATGAGGGTGGGGGCTGAAGATACACGCTGTTCATTCTGACGAGTTTGATTCTATCCCAGCAAGAGTGAAGCTGGAGATACCAAACGTATCTTCTAGTTGATCTAGGACGACGCAACGATGTGTCAGATTATTTAACAAAAGATCATTTGCTGTGTTGGTAAGTCCAGTTTCAGTGGAATGGAACGTGTCACTGAACAACCTTGTGTGTTTTCTGCCTTTGTGTTATTATTAAATTACTACCATTGCAGTAATTACACATGTGATTAATCATGATTATATGATGTTAACGAATGGAAGAGAAAGGGCAGCAGAGATGTGAGAAGAAAGACAAAGAGGTGCCGCGGTTGGTCGGTCCAGAAAGCCACCTCACAGCAGGCGGCGCCATGGCAACAGCAGGCCATAATGACAGGCAGAGCGGACACAGCACCGTGATTGCTTCAATCACAGTAATATCAAACACGCTGCTTTGCATTTTGTTTTTGTCCCCGTGAGAAGCAATTTGTTCACTCATTTAGGCAAGCGTGCTGGATGGAGGTAATTTCAGACGACTGATTGCAGGCTGAAAAGTCTGGTTTGGTCTTCAGGGAAATAGGAAGCATTTAGAATCAGAATCTTAATTGAGCAACTGTCGCTGTGCGTTATGTTTCGCCACTGATGAGGAGAGAGTGTGCGCGTTGCTCTAATATCCAGAATTACTGGAGTCGGCGCATATCTAAATAAATCAGAGAAATTCAACGTTCAGTCACAGATGAATTGAAATCATTCAAACTTTATTCATCACCATCCATCATAGCAAAGCTTTGGGGCTCCTAGCTCTGATTGTCACTGGCCTTTGGCTGTGAGCCCCACCACCCACCCAAGCGTCTTCCAGTCACAAAAGAAAAAAGGTCTCATTCTTTGCAGTTCACAGATATGTTCATAGGGATGGAAAGAAACGATGTGAGTTTCTTACATATCCAGTGAAACACAGACCCAAACATTGCTCTGACACAGAAAGAAGCCCAGTGTCATTCAGAAAGAGACAAAGGAGAAGAAGCGGCAGCTAATGCGCAGACTTCTGTATTGTTTTTAAAGCTCATCTGGAGGAGGAAAAAAAAGCCCGCACTTGAGACATGACAGCGTGGCCATTACTGGAACTCGCTCGCAAGAAGCAGAACAACTCGCACAATCAAAAGAGCACTTAGAGTCTCACAGCCGGGGAAAACGGATCAGAAATGAACGAGTGAAGGGAACCGAGCACGTTCTTCAGCTGGCCTCCAGTCAGAATCTACTAATCGTACACTGTTTAGTCTGTCTACATTTATTCCTCTGCCACAGACTGAGCTCAGTCTATTAGTGTGTATGTGTACGGACGGTACCTGAAGCTGCCTGTGGGAACAGTAAACATTGAGTTAAAGGCGAATCATCAAAAGTAATAAATAAACATTATAAAATAATGGTGAAAAATCCAGACAAATCTCATGAAAACATAAAACATGTTTATATCTTTAAAAATCATACAGTTCAGAAACTCTCACATGAACAGAATGAAGGTCTTCGGGTCATTGTTATTTTTCCCCACAGTGTGATCCAGACCCAGAGGCATCGACTGCCTCTACTCTGTGTGATGCTTTGGTTCCATTTAAGATGTCGAGCAATGTTGAACGTGTTGAGTTGGAATTCAAGGTGACAAATTGCAACAATAAAATTATAATAATTTTGCATGTTGTTACATATTTTGTACTATTCAGTTAATACAAACCAATTAATGCTTATAAATGATTCCCTTACAAATCCGCTGTTGAGTTGTGTTTTATTAACGACTCCTACAAAGGAAATAGTCAAATTGTTCTTGCCTTTAGCGGGAACCAGCGCTCGCGAGGCGGAAAGCGACAGACACACTGGGGCATTTGTGGTGTTTGTTTGTAAAGTAAGACGAGCTAACGTTTGGTGCTTCCACAGACTATGTACCGAACACAGTTTCAAATGTAAAGTGATAAAAACCTCTGTGCATCTGATGCTTTCAAGGCTCAGGTTCCCCGCTAAGCTCAGTCAAACACTTGATGTAAATGTTCAGCCTTTTCATACGACTGTGCTTCCTCTACCCAGGTCTTCTTTCCCACCTGCTCTACTTCTTATTCCTGTCGGAGCCGCAGCAGTTCGTGTGTTTGTTCATATTCTGACCTACATCGCCACAGTCTCCAACCGCAAACGCAGTGTGTGGTTGAGCACTTAAGCACTGCTAGGTGAAGGATTCATATTAAAGAGACAACGCTAGTTTTCAGAAGTGGTCTTAGTAGTGTTGTATTATGAATAATGTGTGTAGAATGAATGTTTAATGCTAATGCCACACGCCTTGTTCTATCTCTGTTGCCTGGACACTGTGGTCCACAAACTCGAAGCTGTGGTCTGTATCCATTGGTTCGTAAGACAAATCTCTTAAAAATACAGTAATAGGACTCTGTAAGTCATAAATAATACACAGCTTATAATAAATCTCATATGATATCATTTTGTTGCCATGCCAACTTGGCTGGGCATGGAAAAATACAGCATGACACACACCCTTCTTTCAGCTCACAGTAACCCTGCTGATCGCTGGAGGAATAAAAGAACATAAACTACACATTACATACAAGCAGAATGAATCACAGCTGAGTTAAGCGATGACATTTTAGCTTCCGAGCAAACGTAGCCCACCGATGGATTGCACATCCAGAGCTGTTCGACTTTAGCAGGTCACGGTCTGGGACGTTCTTCGTGAAAATGTATGATCTTGTGTTGGGTAAACATGAGCCACAGGAAAGCTGAGAGAGGCAACAATTAAATAAATAAAAAAACAAAACTCTGCGATTCACAGGCTTCAAGTCTTTGTCCTGTCAAGTTGTTTTACAGTACGTTAGGGCCAGCGTGTGCGTAGCGACGTGGTTGCTGGTAGGTTAACGAGTCCACACCTAGAGCACACAGGTGTGGAGGTCTTATTGCCATAACACGGACCTCACATCCTTTCACGTAAAGTCCCTTCACTGGTGGCTGCAGTCAAGGCCAACGGGGCAGAAGAAAGCAACATGTCTTGGATAAGAGGATGGAGGAAAGGGGTTCGGATGCAAGCTGAGGAGCCTGGGTCTTTATGAGAATGTCGTCTCTGTGGGCTATCGCAGCAACGGGTGAGAATCCAGTCATACTCTCACCCTCTGGAAAACTCTCTCTTTGTATGTGGCCTTTTTAACCCTCTGCCCTGCTAGACCTGCTTTAGATAGAGGGTTTGTAAGAGAAGAAAAAGACAAGAGTTGTCAATTGTGCTGTTATATTCATGGTATGGTGATCTCAATGTCTGTCTGGCCTCTTAGGAGGCTCTTGAGGGCCTGACAGTTGATCCCTTGATGTCCTTACGTCTCTCTCTAGGACTTTAAGAGGCATATGTTAGAGAGAGGGTGCAAAAGAGAGCCAGAGAAACGCAGAATGAAAGCAAGTAACATGATATTATACCGGTGTGATGCACACAAAGCGCACTCTGTGCCTCACAATAGGCCCAATACCGTCACTTCCCTATTGAGTCTGGGTCGCACGAAACAGATTGGCTTCAAAGAACCACTTTCACCTAAAACCTTCTACCGTCCGCTGTTGTCAAGTGAAGACACGCAGCAGAGCAGAGATGCAGAGAGGATCTGTCCAGTGTTCGAGTCCAGATGCGTCTAACTAGTTATTCTTCATTTCTTTTCATCACCAACTTTCTTTTTGAAGGGACAGTAAAGACATTAATTAGCAAGCGACACACAATGCCTTCGTTTCAAACCCCTGCTAGCCAAGCAGTATTGTCTCATAGGTCAGGACGGGTAGTGCAGGCTCATAGTGCAGCCTGTTGGGCTCTCAGATTATAAAACTCTACTTTCCACCCTATGAGGCCTGTGAGGATTTAGGCCCTAACTTTGTGATCTGACCTTGATTTCCTACAGCAGACTTTGAGGTGGAGGTGGACCCTGTTCCCGAGTCAGGGCCTGGGACGACATGTATTGGTTGAATATGATGAACTTGAGAATGTCGCGGCGTGAGTGAGCGCATGGGCTGCTGAGGGGAGTGTGGCTGCTGTGGAGGCCGGAGCTGGAAGCCTCTACGATAGCGTAGCGACTGGGAGCGTAGGAGAAGCCGCGTGTACTGGACCTCTGGCATGATGAGTTTGAGGCAAAGCTCCTGGGCCGGGCTCATAAAACCATTGCTGAGATTTATGGGGAGGTCGTAGCCGACAATGTCAACTTTTCCACTAGGTTGCCAAGGACGGAGATCCTTGTTTTTAATCTGTGCAGCTGAGCGGAGAAGTGGCATCCGTCCACCAAAGCAGCTTCTCATGAGCCTCTCCTGGGCTTGCCGAAGGAGCCGCACCTCCCTGGCCACACAGCCTGGACCCAGGGCTGACAGCTGGCGCCACAAGGAGGCATTGAAGTGGTCGTAGAGACGTGCGTCTAAGGAATTCCAGGCACGGATCTTTGCGGGCAGTCCGGGTGTCAGGCTCCGCTTGGAGCTGGGTGTCCGCATGTTGAGTTTAACATACAGAATGTCATCGAGGTCCCAGGAGAGAAGATGGCGAAGGAGGACCAAAGACTCATCAAAGTACTCAGCAATCATCACCAAGGAGAAAACCCGCTCCACCTCTGCCACAAAGGCCTGAGCGTAAGCCACATCTGTTGCTGGGCGATCTTTGTCTCCACCCAAGTCAAAGGTCAAGGTGTTGCGTGCATACATGGCGTCCTTTTCGTCTGGTCGGTAGTATCGCCAAGGCTCGGCTAGGAAAGCCTCCAGAGAGCCGTTGGGGACCCTCTTGAAGCTCTGACAGTACTGGTTGTAGTAGCTGAACAAGGACTCGAACATGGAGCTGGGTTCTCGCAGTATTGTGACATATATTGTATCGTTCGGCATCAGGCGCTGCAGCTCCACCTTGCTGAAGCGCATGTGGCTCGTGATAATGTTCGGCGGCAGCGTGTGAGGGTGGACGAAGTGAGAGGTGAAAGAGCGTGGATAACAGAACTGGTGGCTGCAGGCCTGCACGGGCAGCGCCACCGTCAGGTTGCTGCGCTCTGCAAAGCGGAAGAGCAGGTTCTGCATGGTGGTGCTGGCGGTTTTGTGGGTCTTGAGGAAGGCCACGTTGGTGTGCTTAGGCTTCAAGCCAGGGGAAGGGTGAGATCGGAGGACAGGGCAACCAAGATGGAAGCCCTGAAAGGTCCTGGGGGGAAATAGATACATTTATTTGTTGTGTCATTAGCACTAAACACTGACAGAGAAAGGATGGACTGTGAGAGTTTGTATACCAGCCTATCAAACACTACCAAAATGATATTTAGATTAAATTATGCAAAACATCATCAAATCAAAAGGATTGTTTAAATGTCTAAATCCTTAAAATGACGAAAATGCCACTGAAAGACAACTTGTGTCCAGACTGTTGACTGGTCGTGTAGATTTGTTCAATTATTAGTATTTTCGTTTTTTTATTTATTTATTTTTTTTATAGAAGCTTTAAATATAAAATGTAAATGTGCCGATACTGGGATCATAATTTCAGCCTGCTTTGTTCTGATACTGGTCACATTTCAACTGTGGTCCCAACTATAAAAAGGCTGAATAAATATTCAAGAAACAACTATAAAGAAACAAAAGGGCTGCATTAAAATTTTACAAAAAAGTCCAGTTGTATGTAGTATAGGATCAAAGTAAATATACAGTATATAATTAATAGTTTTCTTCACAGACTGAACTAGAGGAAAGGTGTGAAAACATCATGTGAAGTGTGAAGAAAAAGCAACAGTCTGAGACAAGACTGGGAAAAGGTTCCATGAGCAAAACATTGAGATTAACAGAGTATGAGAGCAGAGTCCTGAGCTGTCAAACACCTACTTTCTCCCTAGTTTTATAATTGGTCCCTCGCCCGACTTGCCAGTTCACCGACTCGCAAACTCTCCATATCTCAGTATTAAAATAAGGCCACCCCTCTGTTAATTTGAGTTTGAAGGAAAAAGAAAGGACTTGGCCTGTCGTCAGGTTTTCATTGCAATTAGAACAGAACGGGCTTATCAAAAGGCAGAGGGTGCGTAACGTGCGTACGAGAGTTTTGCATACGTGTCTGTGTTCACTCACCAGTTTAAATGGCCTCCATGGTGCAGCAGGAGACTGACGGTGCTGACTGCCACGAAGGCCAGGAAAATCTTCTTCTGCGACATCTTCATGCGCCTCGCTAGGACTGTGGGAAGCACAGACGAAGAGCAAGAGCCAGGTGAATAAGGATGAAGAAGGTAAAGCAAGAGAGTGTGAGAACAAAGGCAAAAAGGAGGCTGAGGTGAGAGGAGAGTGAGGGTGAAAATGGAGAGAACGAGGAGAAAATGAGAGGGAGGTTCAGACGTTGGAAAGATGGATGGGAGCAGAGATGAGGAGTGAAAGGACCGGAACAAAAGGGAGACGGACACGGACACCGCGAGAAGGATTTATTTTGCTAATAATTGCTGGGATCCATTAGCGGGAGGTGGCTTTTGTCACTCAGTAATAATTCGATGAATGATACCTTCATCACCTCGCACAGCTGCAGGAGTCACGTTGGCCTTTTTAAAATCCCTGGCTCGGACCCTGGACAGATGGCCCCGTACATTAGGTCCTCTCAGTAACGAGGGACGTGCACATGTGAAAACCCAGCAGCACTTCACAGTGAGAGTCCTCGCCGTCACTTGACCCGCGCCGCTGAAACGCGACAACGTCAATGGAACCTGGGAAGGAGTCCAAGGCTCTCTCGACGGCCTCTCACTTGCATAACAATGGCGGACGTCTCTCTCCTTGATTACACTGTTCTGATATCAAGGGTACACATGCCAGCAGACGAGCACCGAGTCCGGTTACTCGCAGCCGCTGTAGTTTGCGCTGTACAACGCTTTTATCCAAATCATGCTGGTGGAGCATGTGTGGATGGGCCACGGGGGGAGTCTCGAGTCCGCAAGGAGCAGGACGGTGGCCCAGAGGACCCAGACTGGCTCAGGAGGCAGGTCCTGGCCACGGTGGTGTCACTGCAGTCAGAAGGTTGAAAGGCGTAAACTAGCTAATGGTCGACTAAAAGATTCATGAGTTCAAGTTAAGTCAAAACATACTTTCCAAACAGTAATTAAGCACCGAAGAGCTGACGACTGACCTTGTGCCGAGCGGTAGGAGATTAAGAGAAAAGTGAATACTGACATTTGTTGTTTCCACCTCTAACTCGCATGAACAGCTGGGACTGTGCTGCCTCAGCAGCTGTGCGTATAATAACAATGTGCATGAACACACACACAAACAAACTAATCCCTCTCTGACGCTAAACAAGCGCTGATGCTCTCGCACTAATTGATGCACAGATTACTGAAGATGAGCAGGTTAACTGGACCTTGGCCAGTTGATGCTGTTGTGTCCTCTGCTGATGACCACAGCTGCATTTCATCACTGAAAGAAATGCGTGTGTGTGTGTGTTTGAGTGTGTGTGTGTGTTTGAGCCTCGTCTCAGCGTCTCGTCGGCCGCATACGTTCCTATCTTGGACCGTTCCAGTACAGCCAGAGTCATTAAGTGTGTGGCTTTCGGGCACCTTGACAGATGTTGTGGGGAGGGTGGTCATTACTTATTCATACGCCCGGTGTATCAGCCATTACTGGACTTATTCAAACCCAGATCTTTTGCTTTGCAGCTTTTCACTGATGATGGAACAGGTTGGATTTCTTCCCTACTTGCACACTAATTAGGGCCACACACACAAAGCTACAGCTATGATTATCGTCATTATTAATTGATCTGCTGATCATCCTAGTGATTGTTTGGCGTTTAAAATTAATTTTGTTACCGAAAAAGAAAATAACCAATGTTAGTCAACAGCACGACTGGTTTTCAGTTCTGACATTTGAGATCACGGCACCTGAGACACTTTTGCTTTTTAAGTCACTCAGTACATTAATCACCTATTTCTTACTGACTATTTAATGAAATATGCATTTTTATTTATTTATTTATTTGCTTTGGAAACTATAACAAGAAAGAGGCAATTCAGACTTCCTAAAGGCTGCAGAAGCAATTGCCCGTCATACATCTGCGAGTAAAAATAGCTCGCCCAGCCAGCCCTTGACAAATTGTTTGGCTTTCAGAGCAGGGCTTAGTTTGTTATGAATGTATTCTTTTAAAAGTAACATGCTGAGATTGTTATTTGCTACTACTACGCACTGGCTTTGAGAGAAAGCTACATCTCTACCCTGCAGAGGCAGGTTTGAAGCACTTTTACAGTTACAGAAAGGCTCATTTGAAGCCTTTAATAAATAAAATGTCCTATTTTTTGAACATGTCTTTTTTCCCCTTTACATTGTTCCTGTGCTGTGTGAATGCAAGTCCTGGTCCTGTACCTTCCGAAAAAGCCATTTGCTGCCATTAAGTCTTGTACAGAATGAAAAATAACCTCCAGTGACTTGAAAACTGCCTGAGCTAGATAATCCATCACATTAAACATGACACCTTAATGTGCTTCTGCCACACTTTCTGTTTTATTTCTCTTTCACTGTGCCCGAGTCGAGCCTTTTCATATCTCCGCATCTTCTCCTGTCTGTCAGTCACCTGACAACCTGAGGAGGAGATGAAAGCCTGCTTGAAAAACACGTAACCCTCAGCAGCCGCAGAGAGATCTGTCCAGATATGGGAGGGAAGGGACGAGACGGGAGTTTGGGTGATAGAGAGAAAGTCCTGCAGGTGTGCTTACATTCAAACCAATAGACAGAAAAATCATCATGTGGCTCCATCTGTGCTCAAATAGTATTTTGTAGTACTCACAGGCCACTTTATTAGGTCCACCTGTTCAACCTTACACAATCTAACAAAGCAGGTCTGGCATTCTGGGCTTTGCACTGAGATAAGGGTAATCATCAAATAACCCCAATGATACGTTTTGGTGATCGACAGATGTTAGTCCTGGAACAATGACAGCAACACAAGCAGAAACCTTGAGCTGTCAGAACGATGCAATTTAAGAGATTTATTGAGAGAACAAAGTTACAACAGCAGAATCAACTCATAAGATTATGTGTTGTAAATTGGTGGTGCAACTTAGAATTGACAGAAATTGCCTTTGAGCTGTTATTACAGGAGAGACGCATCACACGACGCTCAGAGTAAGACCAGTATCAGCATCAGAAAAGCTTTAAGCTGGACGCAGAAACACAGTGGTTATACCGATGAGCTTCTGGCCATGCTACATACTGAATGTGATTGTTAATGGCTATATCTCATGCAAAATACGCATCGTGAAGTACTTGTGCTATTTGAAGTATCACTTTTGTGTCACAACTACATGTCTACATGTAGCTGTTCAAAATCATTTGCATGAAGTGGGACAGGATGAACTTCTCATCACTAGTCTAAGACATGTCACCTTTTCCAGGCTGGTCAATTACATTTAGTTACACTGGCTCCTTGCTCTCAAGGTTCGGCCCCATTTGCATAAGAAAATGTCAACGTAATACCTGTTCTGAATTAAGCGACGTAGAGAAGAGGAGGAACGGGACGAGACGGCCTGATTCAGAGAGCTGTAACGCAGCACTGTAGCTGATATGACATGAATTCATGCAGCAGAGATGCAGAGGCCGGTGCTTGTGGTAAGAGGAGCTGCTTCGTAGCCCTGTGAGAGCATGTGTGTGTGTGTGTGTGTGTGTGTGAAGGTAGATCATGTGTCACGGAGAGTTAATAAGAAAGGGATTTAAGTGGCTTTGAGTAGGCAGCCTGGACTCTCTCCTTCATCCACCCTCGCCTGCTGCCATCTTCTCCTCCTCCACCAACACTCCGGCCTCTTTAATTAAAAAGGTCTGATTAGGTTTCTCTAACGATCGCTGCAGACATGAAAGCGTAGTGAAAGGAAACCGGATCCGTGTGTTAGCAGACAATGATTTAAAATAAGAGAATAGACAGAAGAAGTGCGTCGTGTATTGATTTAATCATTAGGTGAGAGGGTAAATCCACAAGGGAGTCAGCTTCGTAAAGGATTTCAACACATGACATGTAGGTAAACCACCTTTAGAAGATTGTTGTTCCTATTATTTCATTGTGCTTCTAAAGCTGGTGCTAAGGAACCAGCACTGATCTGCTCTGGATGCAGCCATGCTGATCATTGTGGGTAATAAAAGAATATATAAGTGATCAATCATATTGATTATGTTTTATAGCCGGTACATTAAAGTCTGAAAATTGTAAACTCATTCGAAATAATAAAATATAACAAATAATAAACATCATTTCATGTAGGTAAATATTTTAACTGGTTGTTTCCCACATTCAACATCCAGTGAGAACTACCAATATTATATTTCAAGCATTCAGTTATACACCCCCTTTCAGCTCACGTTTGGCCTCCACCATCTCCTGATGAAATGCTTTGCTCTGTCTGTAGGTGTATGGTTGTGAGTCATTTAACTAAAACAAGATAATAAACCCTCAGCAGAAGTCAGGGAAGCTGCCAAGCATGAAAACAAGCACACATAAAGTTGATTTAACCCAAAGAAATAAAATGATGTTCAGCTTGAATAAACAAATTGTTTGCCGCATTATTTTACCATCAAGGGCGATTTTATCTCAAGATGATGTTGCTTTCACGTACACGAATACCTAAGCAACGCATCAGCTCCGTATGAGCAGCGTTTTGTTTTTCTGCGACTGTGTGGCCGTTTTTATCCTGAGCCTGTGGGGCTGCTTACAAACACAATGTGACTTTAGATGCAGGTGTGTGCGGGAATTACTCTCACATTTCTCCCTGCAGGTGATTCAGACTTTATTTCTTCATTTTTCCTCCTATCTCTGCTATATTTCCGTCAGGTTACCTTTGTTTCTCCCAGAGGTCTTTTTCCTTTTCCTGCTACTGCTGTTTGAAAATTTGATATCTCTAAAATGTCAATGAAAACAAATGGAAAAAGTTTCGGAAGAGTTTTGTGTTCAGCTAAAGTTTGAACGTTGTGTGCGACTCTCTGCAGACAGTGAAACAGAGAATTACTTGCAATACAAACAAGAGAAAATAAAACACACACGCACGCACACACAAGAGAGACAAACAAAGCATAGAATAAATGAGACAGGACCAAAAATAACAAATGTAGTCCCTGTACAGTTACACAGATGTTCCTGACGCGCGCTTCTTCCCCCCAGACAAACACGCACGCACACATCGCAGCCTAATAGGCGTATGAAGGTAGCTTTATGCTCAGCCCTCCGGGGCAACAGCAGCTGCTTCACTCTGTGATCGTGTCATCTGTACTGAGCTCATGTGACGACCTTTGACCTGTCCTCAGGGACATTTAAACCTCAACCCAATAGTATATAATACTGTACATACACAGTAAGTGACATACACGCAGGCCGTGTTTTAAACTCTGACCCCCAGTGCCTATAGAGCGTCTTTAAGCATCTACGCTAGCAAACATACCACAACAGCCGCAACACTTGATACCTTATGCGCGTATGTCAGCGCGGCCCCTCTTTCGCTTACAAACACACACATGCACAGCTGTTCGAGGTCCGACCTCCAGGGGACCAGCCTCACTGCAGCTATCAGAGGCTGGATGAGAGTTGCTGAGCAAAGCCCAGCTCCGAACAGATGCACGCCCACAACACACACAGACCTCAGGCCTGCGTTAGCATTAGCTCTGCTCTTCAGTGGAATGTGCAAAGTGATCATTCGCTACCTGGTGGATGATACTGGACAGAATGATACAGGCTATAACGGGCACAAATGTAATGGGAAAAATCTGCACGTGATAATCAGTGTTCGGTGACAGAGCAGGGCTAAGCGTGGGTTAAAGGGTCAGCCACACACTAACATCAAAATCAAGTTCAGATTGTTATTATTACTATCCATCAATAAACTCTGGATTATTGCCGAATGCAATGCCATAAATCAACCCCCTACTTGTGTTTTTGTTCCCACATATTTCCATCAAAGATCCATTGCTGCTAAATTGCAGTAATCGCAGGTTGTAAACAGTTCGTGTTGAATCTAAAACAGAGTGTTTACAGCTTGGTCAGTAGATAATTCCACTGGTTTAGCCACGTTACGTGATATCTACTGACATGATAAATAATCAGATGTGACATCTAGATATTGGTATTATTAGTACAAAGTTCAGTGACTGAACCTTGATGTTGTTTTCACTGCGTCGAATTTCATGAGGTGGCCTTGGAGCGAAAGGAACAACTGGACAGGCTGCTAACAGCTGCACCCTGACATGGAGATCTGCGTCACCACCGCCAACATCTGCAGCCGTTAAAGGACGAAGGCTTCATTTTTTAGGATTTGAGGCTCTATTCGAGAGAGAGAGAGCCGTTTTAAAAACAGTGTTATGCTACTGGAGAAATCACGATTGGGTTCCTAGGGAAGGGGGTGAAAAGCACGGTTAGCCTCTAAGAAAGTCGTTCTATGAAATCCCTTCATTTTCCAGGAAGGACGTTTGCTTACGTCTGAGGCTTTATCTCTGAAATCCTCAGAATCAATCAGTTATGAGCCTGACTTTTTTTTTTTCCAGACGTGCCCTCCTTCGTCTTCTCAGCCCTTTTGGTAAAGCTCAGACTGGAGATATTTTTAAACCCATTTCCTACCACTCTTAGAGGCTGCTGTGCTCTTAAGACGCTCCCTGCGCTTCCTGATGCGGCCCCGCATCTGCCAACTCTCTGCCAAAGTCAGACAGAACCAAACTCAATGTTTAGTGTTTGTTTTTTGTTTATTTGGCGCTTTTCTTTGAGGTGAAAGTAGACGGGTGCTCGGCAGTCAATAAAAGTTTTTAAGATAACTGTGTGACAAAAATCTGCCAACGAACAGAGGCAACAGCTGAAATGCAGGCTCATCATACTGATCTTGAGCTTGTGTTAACTGTGTCCAAACATTTATTTCTCGAGTGTATTGTGCGTTGGTGTTTTCTGATAAGGCCTCGAACTCTTATATCTGCGTTGTAGCTCAACCTGGGCGTCCTGGACTTGGCGATACGCGTTGTTTATTCTGGCTCCTGCGTGCTACTGTATGAGGAGCCGACGCATCAGTGCTGCTTCGGGGTGAGTGAAACACTTGAGATAAGAAACATCACAGCTTCTTTCTGTATCTGTACGGATGCTTTTCCCGTTATCGCCCTCTGCTCACTGTGTCCCTCCAATCCTGATTACTTTCATCTGAATTGCACTGACTCTGCCTCCTCCTCTGTGCTGGACCTTTCTCCTCTCCATCAGTCTACCCTTCAAGCCTTTATCTTTACAGTAAAGGCAGTCAGGGCTCTCTGGCTGTTTCCCCACGGTGCTCCTGAAGCATCTTCCCCATCCTAGTCTCGGACCTCTTAGAGAGATAGAGAAAACCAGATTCAGATCGACTGCTTGGCTGCGCTGGAGGACGCATGTTGTTGTGTCTCTGCAGCTGCGTGTGTGCGCGTGTGTGTGCGTGAGTGCACCTGGGAGTGTGTGTGGATCATTACTTCTCTGCTGGGTAGACTCCCCGCGGACCCACAGATACAGGCTTTATCTCACCGTAAATGACCCCCACGAGAGAGCGATGAGCGAGATGGGAAGAGGAGGAGAACAGGGGGGGAAAATTGGAGAGAGAAAGACGAGATTGGATTAACAGGAACAAAGAATCGGCAAAGATGGAAGGAGAAAATGAAAGAGGCTCGCGACTGATTGAGCAGACAGAATCAACATCAGGCCTTGTACTTATTGATGAAAGCCTTTTAGATTATTTCTTACTGGCAAGCGCCTTAAGCCAAATCCAGGGAGAGACAAGAGGGAGAGACAGAAAACATCAGCACAGCTTTATAATGTTATGTGTTTTATCATAAAATAAAAGCTGGTCACTGCCTTAAAATAACAACAGCAGCAGAGTAGCAGAGGAGACGTCTGAAGGATGGTTGAGTGGACGCCAGTCACCTGACCCACTGTTCACATTTCAGTGGGCTGACTATAGACAATGTGAGCCACAGTTTAGCTGCTAGGTTATGCTGTTTAGTCACTGGCCGCTGTCTTGAGCCTCTTTTCACCCTTTCGGCGAGCTGCATGTGTGAACCAAAGTCCTGCACCGTCATCGCACAAATTTTCTCCCGTGAGCGACCAGCTCTGTTCAGACACAATCCTGAGTGGAGCAGGATGAAATATCATTTCATAGGCGGTTTTCAGGCGTGTACAGTAAGAATGATCCGTAAAATTTAGTTCACCCAGCGCGAGCATCTCCACCCACAACTCAGAGCAAAAGTGAAAGTATTGTGGTACGTTTATGTTTAAAATTGTTTCTTTTGTTTGTAAACTTTTTATGTACTCAATTTATATTCATTTCTGTTCAATTACATTTTCGTTAAGGTGTTTGGGTGTTTACTGAGGCTAATGAATTGAATTGACTGTTAACGCAAAATAAAATCTGGGAGGCTTTTTCCACACAACATTGAATAGTCATGTGATGCATGTTGGGCTAAAGGGTTTGTAGGATCATTTACTATTATACAATGTCGGCTTCATTTCCAGGAGAGAATTCCTTTCAAACTGAAGTATCTCTTAAACACCAGCTCGTCACTTTTAAACAGCAAATGTGACCACTTCAATTTTCTCCAGGCTTTGTCCAGAAATGAACAATCAATCGTTTTCGACTTATTACAAACCAGTGGAGTGAGCTGCAGAAGCGAACGCCTCAGTAGGCAGCGAAATAAAAAGGCTATTTGGATCACAAGCATCCCACAACACTGTGGAGTTTTCTGTGTGTATACAGGAGGAAGCAGCCCTCAGAAAAAAAACATTGTCGTCTTTAAACTTTGCATTTATATTCATTTCAAAACTCAAGATGCTGCCTTCTTGCCTAATTAGTTTGATGCCTGAGATCCAACAGAATCCTCGCTTCTCGTCAGCCTAAGTGTCCTGACCTGTCGAGTTCATATCCAGGCAGAGCTCAGCAGCGTTGCGCACGCTTTGATTTTGTTGCTGTTCCTAATGTAATTGTAGGATTTCACCAGGGCCCATCTGCGCGTTCGTCTGCGCGCGGGAGCTTTTCCTTCTCCGTAAACGAGAAGGCCCCACTTCATCACAGAGACAAATAAACAGGGCATATTAACCTAAAGGTGCCAGGACTTCTCACTTCTACTGCACATTTCAGAGTGACCCCTTACCAAATCTCTCCACTTCATCCCACAGGCCACCGCTTGAAAACTCTCAACCTCAGAGAGCTTGGATTTTGCCAGCAGACAACCAAAGAGGCTGCGTGTATGCTGCAATTAAGCAGAGAAGCTGTCACGACTGGAGACAGAAGGAACATTAAAGCCTCCGCAGCAGCAGAGCAGAAAACGTACGAGCCTGTATGAAAAGGCTCGCCGGCTTTCATCAGCGACTAGCAAACGCCACCGAGGTGGACCCGCAGGCACAGTGGCCTTTGGTGATTAGACTAAAAAGAATAAAATACCTACGGCGAGAGGATACAATGCACAGAGGCGTACGAGTTGAGTAATTGGTCGACGCTTCTTTTTTGATGATCAAAATGCATTTTACAGTGAAATACTGGGTAAAATAAAGACGTCTGGCTGTGAACCGTAACGCTCAGCAGGCTTACACGGCGGCTGCTCATGTGAAAACACATCATAGGTTTTTCCAAAGATATTGATCACTCCGGGGTCTGGAACAACGGGCCATTCGATACGTGATCTATAGAATCAGTCGCACGAAATAGTCCATGTGTTTTACTTTACCGTCCACCTCAGAGATAACCTCCAGGTCGAGGTAGGTAAAGGTACATAGGCTGTAGCGTGGATTTGACCACATGCTGAAACAGCTGAAAACCACAGGCCCGTGGCACAAACGCTGCACATCATTAAACTGGCTTCACTCCCACACTGCTTCATTTACAAACACAACACAAGCTAATGAGCTGATAAGCCGCCATGCATGCAGTAATAAGCAGGATCAATACATACTAGATCAATACAGCATCTCTGATAGCAAAAACCCCTCTAAGCAATTAGCCGGCACTTGAGAAGCCGCTGTCCTCGTTCATATCCAATTATGACTGGGTTAAACGGCCTTAAATGAGCGTCTAGTTTGTTGATTATTGCTCGAGCAAGCCGCTCGCCGTGTTTATCATGCTGATGGAGGAGTCGTCCCTGGTTAATTCTGACTGCCTCTGCTGTGATAATTGAGAAATTAAAAAGCAACAAAGCCATAATGTTGTGGTGACGTGTGGAGGAATTAGGGAGAGCAACAGGCAGAGAGGACGTGTGCCTCCAGAAGAGGGTTTCACCAGGAACTCCGGGAAGATTTCAATCATTAGAGGGTAACACAAGCCTCTTTGCTGTTCATATGATTTGAATAAAATTATTAAAACCACATCGTAAGAGGAGCTGGACACCGCTTGGCTTGCTAAGCACGTGTGTCCAAACATTCTCCATCCACTTGCTTTTCTGCTTGCATTTAACGAGACCACACTAGGCTCCCTTCCTTGTGTCAGCTTCAACTGTCAGAACAGGACCTGAAAGCCGCTCTCCAACCGTCCGGGTTCATCACAGCGTCGGCGCTCACTTCAGAGACTCGGCCAGTGAGCCACAGCCACCGTCTGAATTATTAACGGAATCAGTGGAACAATAAACACGCTGTTCTCACGAGTTCTTCTCATTCTAAAAATGTCAAAAGCAGATGGGCCGACTGCCTGCGGTGAAAGAGAAGAGGGAGGCAAAGCTGGGAAAGCTGGGAAAAAAACCTAAAATATGTAAATGAGCTCAGAGAAAATACGTGTCCAGAGGGTTGTGGGAATACTGGAGGCTAAGACACCCAGTGGGACGAAGGGAGGATGGTCGCTCCCGCATCAAACGGACGAGGCAGAGTGAGGGACTGGACAGAGCGATGACATCGGGTCGCTGAGTTCTCAGACTATACATCTAACACCACAGTCCTTCACTAATGCATCAACAGACAAACATGAAAATGAAGTCATGCCTTTAAAGGTACTTTCAAACAGTGACATTACAATGAGTCGAACATTTGAGCTAAACTGTGCTTCTACTATATATGCAAGCACCCAGTGGTTGCACTTCTTCCACCTCCGTCTCTGCCTTAAAAACTTGCTTAAGGCAGTGACACCTGTTTTAGCCTCAGACTCAGCGGTGCTGGTAAAACAACATGGACAAGGATATGACACTTAAACGTCAGCTTAAAGCCCCTGAGCAGAACATGTGCTGAATCACACCGATACAAACCCCCCAAACCAGGTAGTAGTAACGCCGCAGACAGGAGAGACCCACGGAGGAGAAAGGGAAAGTCAGGGCCAGGGCAGCCAGACGGCAGTAACAGCGATCGCCCTCCCGCCGCTGAGGGAAGCTGCGTAAGACTGTAATCAGATTTCACACACCACTTGCATCTCCACCAAACGGCCTGGCGACGGGTAAAAGAGCAGGAGAATGTGTTTATGACGGTGCAACCGTACACGCAGGTGGTTTAGGTGCATGCTGGTACACCAGTGTGTGCTTCCGATGGCTTGATGGCCACAGCATTTACTGTGATCTTCCGCCAAAGCTTTGCAACAGTTTTCTCTACACCAACTTACAGCTTTTTCTTTGTTTTGGTCATGATAATGTGCACCAGCCAAAGTCAGATCTGTCGCCACGGTGAACTCAAGATGTGTTATCACGCTGCACACAAGTCAGTTTTGATTAATAATTAAATGTCAAAAACCTGTTAAAATGTCACAAAATGTCATAATGGTCCAAGATGACATATTAAAATGTCTTATTTTTGTCTAAAAGGGAGATGGAAGATATTCAGTTTACAATGAGCCGATAATATTCACATGAGAAAATGCAATCAATCAGCGGCAACCCATGACAGCTGTAGTAATTACACATGTTACAAACATTGTGTAAAAGATGAAGTGCCACCGCCGCCCTGCTGGACCAGGTCCATGCACCAGTGAACTGAGGTGTCCTGGATTCTGTTGGGCTGCATCTTGGCTCTGTTTGTGTCAGATTGTCACAGATTACCACTTAGGTTACACAAGGGTCGCCAAACCTACGGATGCAAGCGTGTGCATGTGTGTAGCTTCGTGCGCTGTGATGTTAGGACACGGCCAGGCTTTTAGTAATGGCCTCAGAAACCCTCTGGCCAGAAAACGGATTAATTAGGTGCCAGACAAAACCCCCAGGGGATGGCGCTCTCTGCAGCGCCTCTACAAACACTGGTGTGAATAGATAAAGAACATGAGCACGGCAGGTGTCAAAAACCCTCAATAACACCCACAAATATTCACACAGGTAAATATATCAAAGACCGCACGCAGCAGCAACAAGCCTCTGGTCTCAGAAGCTTTTACCGGCCAGCTTCAACATGCTATGATCCTCCTGCTTATTAGAGCAAACACATCACTTGCGAGTGAAACAGGCCTGATGCAAATGAAAAAACGAAATCAAAAGCCTTAGCGTTCGTGTTTATATTCCCACCCTGAGTCTACAAAACAAATCAAATAATCCAGTAAAAAAAAATTTTTGTCAGCTTAAACATACAACGCTGATGATTTGAGGTAAAATCCATTTATTGTTGGAACAAATCAAAATTCGCTGGTAAGAAAAATCCTGTGATTTGTTCTCCACTCCCAAGAGATGCAGTCTGTGTTTACACTAAACTCATCTAAGGACAAACCATCAACACCAGACAACAGGTAAACGTTCCCTGTCAGTACTGTTTAAAAGTCAGCTGGGCCATGCGCTCGTCATCCCAAACCTTCGCGATGAAGCCCCTCATTGAGCCAGACGCTGAAAAGTGATATTCAGCTTGGAGTATCTGGTTTCTGGACTATTTCGTGCGACTGATTCTATAGATAACGTATCGAATGGCCCGTTGTTCCGGACCCCAGAGTGGTTACCAACACGCTGACCAGCTCCGTTTGTTCTCTTGGACGACTGTGTTTGATGTGGAGTGAGCCGGAGAACGGGTTTGTGTTTCCTCTGGGTTCATGGGAAAAGCGCCACGTAAATAAAACGCCCAACTCTCCCAATCACTGCGATCAGCTTCATGTTAAGCTTCAGGTGGGAAACCCCAACGGGTCGAAGTAGGGAGCGATTTAAAACAGTAAACATGACATCAGCCGAAAAAAGGTGCTTTAATCACATTTGAAGCAATAAACAGATTATAGAGCTGTTATATAATAACTCTAATCTGATCATCTTAATCAGGACAAAGGCTATAGATTGGTTGGCACGTCTCGTAACAATCGGGCTCAGCTTCACCGCTGTTTCATTTAAATATGGGAACTACTGGATGTTATATGAGCGAGGCCTGAGTATGAAACGATATATTAGCATTCCAGTGTTTTCATATCGATCAGTGTCTGTCTTGGCTCATGTTACTTGCGATGACGGAGGCTTGTTGTTGAGCCTGGCTCATGAGCCATCGCTGGGGGGATTTGTGATGCTGCTTCTCATTTGGGTTTCATTTGAGTTTCCGTGTCTTTCTCTGCTCAGGTCACCTGCATGTTTCTGCCACAGATATCACTCAGCTGTTTATCCAGCTTTAGAATCCTGAACCATTTCCAACCCGCTGATGTTGCGTGACCTCTCTTTCCACAGTTTAGTGCCCGTCCGACTCCGCTCAGTCCCTCGTTCTCATGCCCTCAACAACGTGTGTTTACTTGTCCTCGTTTCTTGACTGCTTTGTGAGTCTGTTGCTTATTTGTTTGTTAGTCAAGATGTGCCCATCTCCCCATCTATGCGACGTCCAGGAGCAGATGAAAATGTTCACACCACGGGCAGCACCCTGGAGCCAGAACCAAACCCCAAACAAACGCTCGTCCATCTGTTCTCAGACAGCAGCAACACTACCAAATTAAGAGCTTATTAAATGTTTTGGTCTGTCTGTAGCATCATCATCACTATCACAATCATCACCAATATGACTCAGCAGAGGAAGGTATGGAAATTCATTTCGGCTTCACACACTCAAACACACACATGACCTCTAATCTTATTACTTATCTCAAAAATTGAAGCGTTGCCTCTTCATCTAAATCAATCTGATCCCACGCTACATGGATAAAAATGCACCTTTGCACTGATGCATCAAAGTGGCTGAAAGTTGGCCAGCGTTCAGTGTGTGCCGGTGCGGGGCGGGTTGCTCGCGGCCAGCATGAACCCAGCTGGGGATCAAGCGCATGGTGTTTGTGTGTGTGCGACGTTGCAAGCTGGCCGGGGTCAAACCAAGGGGTTTGTTAACATGGAGCATTAATCTCGCTTGGGCTCACATCCACACGTTGCAAAAAAAAGGGGGCAAAACACACACATTCCCTCAGTTCGCTGTGGGGAGCTACGATGCCCACAAGTAAATTTTTAATCACAAGCGCTCTAATCACTCTGGCTCATGGTCCGCCACGGCCTCCATTAATACGCATGAGGAAGACCTGCTGATCCTGGCGGCCTGAGACACAAACATCACAAACGTCCGCTCCCCGAGAGTCGTCCGCCCGTGCTGCACTTCCTCTCCACGCCAGCGATTACAACAAGAATCAAAAGACCACGTTATTTTATTTTCCTATGTGCAAGGTCTCGTGTGAGTCTGGACTTTGTGCTTGTTCGCTGCGGTTTTCAGTCGTCGTGTTGTCTGCTGCTCTCCCTCTCCCTAAATCAACATCCAGAGGTTTTTTCCCCTTGTCATATTTCATTATTCTAAATAATAATCTTATCCTAGTTGGCCTGGCAGGTTAAATGAAGGTTAAATAACAAGTCAAGGTGAATTATGTGCCTCTGATTCAGTCGACGTTGGTAAAAATCATCTTGACATCTTATACAATCTGAGCTAAAAATCCTCAGGGCTTTAACTCACACGTTTTATTATTTTATTATACACTTTTATTCGACTATTTGAACATTTTATTACAGAAAGACTTTTATATAATATATGTAATAAACCAAAGCTAAAGTTTGATACAAATGAAAAGCTTCTCATTACATACTAGAGGGTCAAATCCTCTTGCTCAAGGGCAACGCTTGTCTCTGAACCTGTAAACATCCTATTTTAGGCCAACATCTGCAAACAGTCTGACTAGGACAAAATAAAGGACTTAATGTCTCATAGCAGCATTTGAGGACCTCTATGCTTCCTGGGAAGCAGTAAACAGTTGTGTCTTGTTGGCTGGGAGCCTGAGAGGGACCATCTTCAGGGACGCTGCACAGTGAGCAGCCACAGAGCTGTATATCATCGCCTAATATTGTATAAATAACCCCCTTTCCCAGAGCGTTGCCTTTAAAGGGCGGCCTCCGTCTGAAGAGACTCTCGTGATGAGGTTCAACGTGGCGGTGCAGTTAATCTTCAGCACAACACACTTTATCATATTGACTTTTCCAAGTTGCTTTGTGCGCGCGTGCGTGTCTGTGTCCGTGCGTGAACACTGTTTATGAGTATATGCGTGTCACTGTCCTAACCCCGTCTCCCGCCTCAGCCTCCATTGTTATTCCCTGCATTGCTGTTCTCCGAGCCGAGCGCACATTCATCACTCGGTCTTGTGCCTTTCTTGTGGATGTGTCAGGAAAAAAGAACCTTTTCAGGTCTGTGCTTGTAAATGACCTGCCGCAAAACGGTTTAAGAAGCCTCCCACCCCACCCTAACCTTTCAGATAGACGGAAAGAGGGATGTAAGGTGGAGAAAAACGATTATAGTATTAATATAATTATAGTAAGATAAGTAATAAAGTAATTATTGATAATTACTTAGTATAAAGATAATAATATAGAGATCGCTATAATTTCCTCAGTTTCTAAAATGATTGATCAAATGTGCTCCACCTCAAATTCTCAAAAGAACAACCCACATTTTATCACATTTCAACATTATCACCTGTCCTCATAAAATTTATATTGATGTGTGCTGATAATTATTAATTTCATGGTTTTTATACGTGTCACAAAAGTGCCAGGCACGTCAAACCAACAGGTGTTAATATGAAGTGGACAGGGGTGCAGAACAGCTGCAGGACGGTGGTTGCTGCATGGATGTGGGCTGTTGGCCTGTACAATAAAAGCTACATTTATGACTCTCTGCCAGCTGAACAACTGCTTTATTATGGATGACTTTAGTCCACATCTGCCCCGTTCAAGCTGCATCTGAAATAACGGCTGACGACCGGAAGAATGTGATGCTCACGGGTGAAACTGACTTGTGGTGACTTTCTAACCACTGCTACTGTGTTTTTTTCCATTGTCATTTAGAGATGATGGACTAAACAGAGCCACAGTTTAAATCCATTGTTGGTACTTTGCCAAACTCTGTGCCCATGCCAGCTCTGCCTGAATTGTTTTTTTTTTCTACATTCACTCCACTAGACCAGTCTTCACCTCCCCGTGCAGCTGAATGCTGTAGAAAGCCAGGCAGCCCATTAAGGGCCCGTTAGGAATAAGGGAGCTGTCAATTCACACCTGCCACTTCTTTCCCCCTTTGCACTGATTTCATAGTTTTCAACTGACACCCACGCTTCCAAACTCCTGCTCTCCTCTGCACACGCAGCTTGGGTGACAGCACTGACACAACCTGGTGGGTTTGATTGCTGTGGTGGACGGAGGTCGGCGCGCGCGCTCTGACTGCTCCGCGCCCCACGCACCTGTCGATCACGGACATTGTAAAAGTTTGCCCCCGAACCCTCGAGCGGATAATTAATGTGAGCGGTGAGTGACTGCGGATAAAAGCCGACACTAATCAGGACAGATGAACTTCATCCAAAACCAAACCGACCAGCTCCATCTGCCTTATGGAAACTATCGAGCGCACTTTGAGCAATCGGGGTTAGTAGCGCACACTGCGTCCAATGAAACTCCGCATATAAATAGTTTGTCATTAATTGCACCCCCCCCCCCCGTCTCCTCCGCGCGCATCACTGGGCTCACGCTGATAATCTCTGCGTGCAGTTTAATTAATTTGTCGGCATAGGTGTTCACGCGCTCTTAATCTGACTGAACAGGGGGAATCAATCATCCTGACAAGCCTCGGCACAACATTGTTCCTCTTCACTCATCCTCACAATACGCAGCACACGCGCGCGTTTGTGTTAGACGCTTGTTAGGACTTAATAAACAGAAATCTCCGTAGGAGGTGTCACACCGCGATATGTGGGACAGATCAGATTAGATTTTGGGGTCGTGCTGGATGAAATCACTCCGCCGCGCATCTCCAAAAAAACCAAACAAAAAAAACCAAACAAACGGTCGGTTGTGGTTCGCCACATTACAAGTGTCACCCGTCCGCCCGTGGATCCGCGCAAAACCAGCAGGGGAGAGAAAACGTCTGGCACAACACAAACAAACACAAGAGTCTCTGACAAAGCCTCGTGTGCCACGCCAGCCCCGGGTTCCCCTGCACGGCGCAGCGGGCATGTCCACGGCTCTGCCGCGGGGATTAAAGACGCCATGTAGGACGGAGACGCTGATATTACACAACAGCGAACGCACCTTTGTCATCTCAGAGATGTGACGGTCGCGGCGGTGATTTCTCCCCCAGCTCGGGCTGCGCGTCCCGGCCAGCCGGCTGCCTGCCCCCGCTCTCCTCCTCCTCTTTATCTGCTTGTTTTCTGGCCACAGCCTCCTCTTCCTCCTCCTCCGCCTGCGAGCCTACACTCGTCGGTTTGGTGCCGGCGCAGCTTGGTGCTGTACATGCGTCGCAGGTCTGTGAAGCAGCTGATGTGGTGCCTGTCTGTCATCGGAGGCTCCTCGCGACTCTGCTCCTCGTGCAGCTAAACAGGAGACGCTCTCTCTCTCTCTCTCTCTCTCTCTCTCTCTCTCTCTCTTCAGTAGCCAATGCGCGTGTATGTGTCTGTGATGCTGGGCCGTCGGTTTGCACACAGGCACACAGCAAGCACATATGGTCTACACACACACACACACACACACACACACACACACACACACACGTGCACGGACAACCCTAACGGAAACTCGCCCATATGCGCCAGTAATATTAATTGAAGCGCACACAGCATATGACAGATGATTGAGCTTTCACACAACTTGTAGCCCCCTCCCCTCCGCTTCAGTGTGAAATCCTCTGACCATGCTAATGAAGATCATTTGAATTTGAAACTGGAACTTGATGACAGACTCATATGGAAATGAAGAGCAGTCGGGGGCACGCGGCGTAACCCCAGGCAAACCGAGGCGCGGGGCCTTTCTCATGCATTATTCTCAGCCTTCTCCAAACAAAGATCATTGTCGGTATAATACATGACACAGATTATTCCCCTTAGGTTGTACCACAAGCAATTTCCTGGGTAACTTGTGAGCTGCTGCTGCTGCTGCACCAGCCGGCGTCTCTGTATTGTCTATCAAAACATTTGCAGAGGAATAAGGAAGAAGTAAAAGCCTGTCACAGCTCTGTGGGCACAGTCTCAGAGCCTCCTTAAAAATGTTGACCTGTCTTTTCATCTGTGTCTCGTTAGGAGTCAGAGACACCGGGTTGCACTGACCATGCTGTCACTGTGTGCCACGCTCGAGTGCGTCCTGTTGTATGCAATCCATTATATTGCTCTCATTCTCGGCCGCCTGTTCTAAACTGCGCGGTTGCTTCGTTTACTGTATTGTTCTCCTTGCACTCACTCATCTCGCTGCGCTTTCTGGCTTCTCCACTCCAAGGCGTTTTCCAGCAGGGTTTGTGGTGCTGGCTGGATCACGACAGACGCAGTTTGAGCAATGATCTGGACTCAGGGGGTGTAATGATATAATGAGGTGCTGTGTTTGTACCCACGCTGCAGCGTATTGCCTCTTCCACACGGGTCATTATTCCAGGCAGGAACAGTAGAGCTGACTGATGAGGCCACGCCGTCTCTTCTACCTATTGATCGTCTCTGTGATGAGCTGTGGAGCTTCTCTGCTGCTTGTTAAACCTTCCTGGCATCTGAATTTATTGCGCTCATTGTTTTAACCTTATTTGTGGCTCAGCGGTAGTGAATGACGTCTCTGTGCTGAATGGACAAAATCAGGTTCAGGAGGTTTTCTGATTGACTGGGAGCTTCCTTCTGTTTGCTCTTTAGCTTTTTTGTTATTTTTCCTTAGGTCAGAAATTTCCATTTGCGTTTGTCATTTCCTAAACAGCAAATGTTACAGATTTGTGTTGTGTGTTCCAAACATTAAAAGAAGTGAAACCAGGACGAAGTCAAAGCCGACCCCCAGCCTGCTGAGGTGAGGTCTCTGCTGCTGGACGCCATCCACCCGGACACGCTTGGCTTCATCTTCCATTTGAGCTGTCAGGCTGCAATCAGCAGACATGGAGAGCACTCGGGCTGGGCTGCGGCATAACCCCGACCTCTGCGGGGTCCCTTACACCACTAACAGGCCCCACCACTCCTCTGAGGAGCTGAATTATTCAGCGTGATGAGGTTGTGGAGGGTGTCGCCGGCAAAGCGTGGACAGGGTCAACGGTCTGATTCCCTCTGAATCAGACGAGCTGTAAAATGCATGCAGCCCTGTTTGGATACTGAGAGAGAAGCACACAGGCTCTGATCTCTGGTCATTTCCATGTTCTGTTTTTTCCACTAGGAGAAAGATGACATGTTTGTGCAGAGAAGTTTTGCTGCCACTTTACTCCTGTCTTTTGAGTTCATTCCACTTTTTTCCAGGGTTAATTAAATCCTCAACAAAACTTCAGAGAGGACAGAGAATATTAAAAAGAGTCCTGATGGGAAGAAGGACTGGGTCTGTGGGATGCGGGATGCTAGACAATGACCACCTGACCAGCCTGTAGGTATCTGATAATAGTTGGACGTTTGGGCACAGACATGTGTAGAGCTAAGTTAGTTAGCGATTGCAGACCTCGTCCCTTTGAGCTTTGTTTTCGGACACTATAGATTTGAGACAAGAGAAGGTGGAGAAAGGTTGATTTAGCATTTATTAATGAGCTCTTCTTTGAGTGAGTGTTTCTTTGTTATAAGGCCATGAATCCACTGATCCTTATTAAAGTGTCTTTCCAGTCTGTGAGTTGTTGCCTATTTTTGTATTTTAGACAAACGTGTGATTTAGATGTTATATGTGTTGAGAAACACAGACACTGTGCATGGATGTAGATTATACCAGCAAAGCAATTATTTTGTTTGGATTATCTCACCAGATCAGACAGAATTATATGTCTTTGTTGACACTGCGTCCCTCTTTGTCCTCCTTGTCATTGCTGTGACAGAGAATCTCTTTCCTTCTGCGTGTTTGATTTACTTTGCCCTGTTCTGGTCTTGCTGAGTGTTTTATTTACATGTGTGATTGGCTTCGTTGTTTGTTCTGGGCCGTGCATCTTCCCTCATTTACAAATACCCTACAGTTATTTGCTCTGCTTCTTTGTCGCTGAAACAGGAGCCGCTTCACCTTCTTGAAGTTTTTAATGAGGAAATCTGCTGCTCAGCGCTAACAGCAGCAGAAGAGCAGGGAAAGGGCCTAATTTAGTGCAGATACAACCCAACTGTTTCAAACAGGGCTGTCAACGCTTTGCTTCAACTGTACTCTAAACGCACAAACTCCTCTTTGTCAGATTTGTTCTTGAGCTGCCTGGTCCCATTTCTCCAAGTCTCCCTGCTGCCTCTTCTTCCTCTTCCCCTTTTCCTCCTCCTACACTTGCTGCTCCTTACTCGCTTCCTTGCTATGACTCTGCTGTGGACAGTGTAATGATTAGGTTTCATGCTGCTTTCTAGCTCTCTTGTGTGTGCGTCTGCACACATATTTGTGTGCCAATGAAATCCCCTCCCCTGGACTCAGGTGTCTCTGCCGCTCTGCCTCCGCTCCTTTGAACAGAGAGCTCAGTGCTGAGGATCAACGTAAGGGCAGAGGTTTTAGATCGTTTCCCATGCACTGAATAAATTAACCGCTGCTGCATGTGTGAGCGTGTTGGAGGAAAAAAGCAGCACACACTTAAAAGGCAGTGCTTGTGCGATTTCAAGACTAGTGCACACTGGCTCAAATCTCTCCATTCCTGTGGTCATATTACTGAGATCAAAGGTCAAAGCCAATGAGCCACCAGATACAGAAGGAGCTGTGTTCTAGCTGGGCTGCCATCCGGCTTTCTACTGTGTAAAACATCGGTCTCTCTGTGTTGTTTTGTTGTAATGACGGCTGTGTTTCTGGATCAACACACATGTTGCCCGAGTGCATGTGCACAGAGGCAAATTTGTGCCACTCTCTGAACTTATCAAGGCAAAATTAAAATGGAAGAGCTTCTGATTTAGAAACTTTTATTTTAGAGTTGTGACCCAGATTTTACTCAACATCAGGGTCCTCATCTTTCTCCTGTGGCTTTTCTGTGATACAGTATGTACACACACACACACACACACACACACACACACTGGTCTTCTTTTTAGCTCCATCTGTGAAACAGTCATCAGCTTAGTGGTCGTGTGCAATATGCAAGCTTTAATCTGAAAATCAACTTTGTAACAATAATCTATAAACATTATGAAATTGGATAGAAGGCTGCCACATACTGGAGGAAGCAATCACCATTACTGCCCGCTGCCATGGAGGAATCAATCACAACAATCATCTGCGTCTCCTCCCACCTGACTGTGGTAAAAACCATTAAGGTTGGGTTTTGTGCTCATATACCTGCATTGACACTTGCATCATTATCATAGCTGTGATTTGCTTGTTATATGAATACAGGGAGTTAAATGTTTTTTCCAGTCTCTTAGCAACCACTGGTTTCTATTCACTTTACAGCAGGTTGGAAATCTGCTTAAAGTCATTTGAAACATGGTATGATGAGCTTTCTAAATGTCTCGAGGTGCATTGTGGGTAACGGTGGACATGCGCCAGGAGCTTTATGGCAATATATTTTTTTGGACCAAGATCCAAAGGTTTCATTATTGTTGCACAGTAATTTCCCTCCCTCCTGCATGAATATCTAAACTGTTAACAGCTCTGTCAACCTACTATTTGACTC
Organism: Macropodus opercularis; assembly: GCA_030770545.1. Lineage (NCBI taxonomy): Eukaryota > Metazoa > Chordata > Actinopteri > Anabantiformes > Osphronemidae > Macropodus > Macropodus opercularis. The sequence goes on along the minus strand of CM061090.1, from coordinate 14,002,334 downwards.
ATTCATCAAAAACAAACATTAACAATCCCCAGAGGGGAAATTCAAATGTGTCAGCAGTGCAGAACAGAAATAAATGTTGAAGTCTATTTCTACCCCAAGGAAAAAAGAGGAAAGGTTTGACACGGCGAACAAGCTCAGAATGGTAAAAAAGCTAAATATTGATCAGATAGAACATGAACTTAGTCAATATTTCTTTATTTATCTCATTTTGATTCACCACTGCAGGTGATTTCTTCTTCTGGATATGAAATATAAAATATATCTTTAGTGTGTAAAGAGACACCATCTACTGTAAAGACAGCAATAAAATAGAGAAAACAAGACATAATATTAAACGTATCAATTCCACCTCACATACCCCCAAAAAAAAGATATTACGTCATAAGCGACTTGCAGTTGCAGGATGCTGACGCCTGGTGGCGGTAACGTGCGCAGCGGCGTCGCTGTGACCTCACCAACATGGCGGCTCCGGGCACCAGGTACAGTCGGTTCGCTTCCGTTACAAACAAAGTAGGAAGTTTCCTCTTTAATTCCGTGTGTCTCGCGCAGGCGGCGACGTGCGGTCACGGGATGGAGTCGCAGAGGCCAACTAAGGTTCGACAGGCTCCGCGTTCGCGTTTCTTACCTCGTGCTTTGCTGTGTTTGTCAGCGTCACAGTCAACCCGTGTGTTAGCTCAGGCTTGTTCAGCTGGGTTCGCCTACAGGTGTTGGGTGTGTTCTCTCCCTCACAGCTGGAGTTCGCGGTGCAGATGACATGTGACAGCTGTGCCGAGAAGGTCCGAGCTGCTCTGGACGGGAAACCAGGTGAGAGAGCGCGGAGACCAGCCGGTACCAGCGCAACGTCAACAGTTGATCCCTGTAGCACAGGTCGTTGCTGGTGAAAGCGTCTAAAACGCGTCCACTCTTCCCAGTTTTACTCTTATGGCAAATAGAAAAACCAACACTTGTTTTTTACTGGCCTTCTGGCTCCAGGTAGTGTAATATACAGTGGGGTTAAGTGTGGGAAGTGCAGATTCTACAAACAATGTCCTGACGAGCTTCTTGGAAATACCACAGTTCAGATGAGAGTGTTGTGATTAACTTGTTAACTAGTTTTTTTATGTGTTATATTTATTTTTTCTGTGGTGGGTCCCCCCCCCACATCAGCTGCTGCCGATAAATAAATGGGGGAGTTTCTGGCTAGAAGAATTTAAACTGGCTTTAATGTGTTGACAGGAGTGAGGTCTGTCAGTGTTGACGTCGGTAAGGAGCAGGTGTTGGTGGAGTCCGCTCTGGCCAGTGCCGAGGTCCAGGCTCTGATCGAAAGCACCGGACGCAGGGCCGTGCTCAAAGGGATCGGAGGATCAGAGCAAGGTGGGAAATGTCCACACGGTTTGTAGGTGACAGAAACCCTTCAAGTACAGAAGGTCGTGTTGCACTTAGACTTTTATTTGAATTAGCATACAGCCCTTGTTAAAGAGACCAAACAGTTTAATTTAGACAGAGATTGCTTTAGTCTTTGAACTGAAGGCTGAACGAAAGCTGTGTATCTAATGTACACTGGTAATTATTTATGTACGTGAGCGGATAGAAATCCGTCAGCAAATACAGACCAGACAATCCTTAAATGGTGTCGTCATTGATGTCCCTGCAGAGTCAACATGGTTAATGACTGATCGTGTTCATGCATACACTAATCAGCCATAACATTAGAACGGGTGAAGGGAATAATACTCATAATCAGCAGACTTACAGGCTTGGTGATTTATTGTTACAGACCTGGGTGCAGCGGTGGCCATGCTGGCTGGTGTAGGACCAATCCAGGGGGTGGTGCGTTTTTTGCAGTTGTCTGACGAGCGATGTCTGATCGATGGAACCATCGACGGGCTGGAGCCTGGACCCCACGGCCTCCACGTCCACGCGCTGGGGGACCTCACGCAGGATTGCATCAGGTAGAACCACATGGCAAGCTCCTGTGGGATGTGATCCTAAAAGCCAGTCAACATAAAAATATACGAGCGCACCAATATTCTGTAGGTGCTGTTTTTTTTCCAACGTTGGCCTGTGGAGTTACCCCGTAGTCCATTCAAATCACCATCAGTTGTGTTTGCGTACAGTGTTGATCACCAGGGGGCGTTTAGTGTAGCCTTGAGCTTTTACAAATGTGTTGAATACATAATCCATTTCTTTTTGTCTATTAAACATTCACACATTAAACGTTTACTTAATGTATTATGTATTGAATCCAGCTTTGTTTATCCATATTTAATAGGTACCTGCTTTCTCTCTGCTGCCCTCTGCAGCTCATCTTGGCTTGACTGGTGCTCGTCAAGTTTTAGATGGAAAAAAGCCATTAGTCCTTTTCATTCATGTTGAAGCTGTCAGGAAGACGATGATAAGTCTGTATGTTTGTTATTGAGGTCACACGCTGGAGTTGTAGTGTGTTGCGTTTTAGGACGTTTCTAATGTTTTGTCCAGCATATTTAAAATGAATGAGGAAGCCAAAACATTAGAACTTAGGACCTTAAACATGGCCATCATCAGCTTGGAGTAATAACCGTTTAAGACACAATATTCTAGGCTTGTGTAAATGTATAATGGCCATTAATGTAGCAAATTCATAATCTTTTATTATAGCGGTTGGACACAGATTGTTGCGCTAAGATTGAAACTAGGACTCGGTGCATCCTGAGAGTTGTAGATAACTTGTCTTATGTGGTTTGTAATTGAATAAGCTTGTGAGCAAAGAATGACAACTTATCAAAGACTTACTGTTTTTCCCCATTTACACGTGCTTAACACATTTCTATCAAACAACCTTCTAATGTTGAGTCCTGGACTGATACGCAGTCAGAAAACGAATATCTAATATTTAGATATGCAAGAAAGAAGGAGGATGTTGAGGAAAAAACGAGTTGTACAGACAACTGATCGCAGTTCACATGTGGCTCAGAACTACTCGCTGGAACTGTACACTGTGATAGAGCAGTTATTCGATGTCTCCTCTGCAGCTGTGGCGATCACTACAACCCCCACGGCAGACAACATGGAGCCCCAGGAGACTCTGAGCGGGTACGGTAGAGTTTACCGAGAGCTCTATTAAAGCAACGATTCTGTCGATTTGATTTGAAGCCTCAGTGCTGTGTGATCTGTCTTCTATCTCTGTGGTTCAGTGTTTTTCACTGTTTCAAGTGTAATTCTCACCATATAGTGCTGTCGTTCAGCATGTAGGTGATCTGGGAAATATTGTTGCTGGAGCAGATGGCAGAGCATCGTTTAGACTCGAAGACAGCCAACTGAAGGTAACGCACACACGGTCATATCTGGCACTGGCCGTAAGCCATGTAATTACAGTGCATGGAGTAATTCAGGATGTTAACATCCGGTTTATGAAATGATGCCACAAGGCCGCTTTTCATTTCTACCCCACGCTTCAGGTGTGGGATGTGATTGGCCGATCCCTAGTGGTGGATGCAAAGGAGGACGACCTGGGTCGAGGTGGTCACCCTCTCTCCAAACACACTGGAAACTCTGGGGACAGGTGAGTCGGCAGCAGATTCAAGTGAAGACAAAACTACAGCGTATACAGCTTGATGGACAATATTCATTTATTATTATTAGTAATATAATAGACAGTTTAAATTAATTAGTATTACTAATGAAATGTGTTAAAGTTAGACCAACCCTTTGATGACTTTGATGAAGTTACTGGTTTAATTAATTCATTCAGAAGAGTAATATTGAGAAATAGTTCAAATCTTCACCAGATGAAAAGTCTGTAGAAATGTAAGCAGATTTGACAGAGCCTCCAGCAAATGAACCTGTCCTGTTTCCTCTAGGTTGGCCTGTGGGATCATCGCTCGCTCTGCAGGCCTCTTCCAAAATCCCAAACAGATATGTGCCTGTGACGGGATCACGCTGTGGGAGGAGAGGGACCGACCCATAGCGGGGCCAGGTCGAAGCAAGGCCAACGCAGAGACACCGGCAGCACACCTCTGAACCTGGGACACCAACACTGGAGGTGCTTTGAATAGAGGAAAATGAAAAAGACATTTTAATCACGGCTACAGAGCTGAAGCGAGAAGGATGGAGCAGGATGGACTGTGTTTCCCTTCAGCCAAAGAAAAATGGCCTTATTTTCTTGAAAATGATCTGTGATGAAATCAGATGCACTTAGCGCTGCAGCGATTGTCCTCTGGGGTTTTTAAATGCAGTAAAGGACGTTCGTGTAAGTCTCCTCTGATTATCTGCATGTCCGTAAATGTCGTCCTGCGTTTGTACAACCTGCTGCTTCATCACTGTCCAAATTCCTGTGCCTGTGTCAAAAGCATCTAAGTTCATTAAAAATAGCCAGGGGCGAACATTGACTCAGACCATTCAGAATGAATAAAATTATGATTTTAAAATCAGAATCAGAAGAGTTAATTGTTATTATGCCTACACATAATTAAATTTTGGGTTGGAATCCTCGGTCTAACAAGTTAAAAACAGCGTAATGAAATAAAAACAGCAGCGTAAAAAAAACGTAAAGAGGTAAGAACAGTAACAAGGTGCAGGAGTAAAAACAGTAGCATATTCACAGTAGAGCAAGCGTTAAGGGAAGATGGGTCTGAGGGGGAGAGAGATGTAACAGCTCTAGGACAGAAGCTGTCTCAGTCTGTTCGTTTTTACCTTTATATTCCTGTAACGTTTGTTTGAGGGAATCATTTCCCCGGCTGGGAGGGATCTGCAGCGATGCTTCTGGCCTGCGTCCGCACTTAGCTAGTAGGTCTGGGAAAGGCCTCCTACGGCTCCCTGTGCTGTTCTTATTGTCTCCACACCATTTAACAAAGATCTCCTCTCTGTAGTCTGTGTCTTTATTGTCCACTGTGACACCGACTATGTGGCGTCGTCTGCGAACGGGCATGTTTGATGATTGGGTGACGGAGCAGTCGTGGGTGTAGAGTGAAGAGGGCTGGACTGAGCACACATCCCTGCGGTGCCTGTGTTCAGGACCAGAGTCAACCAAAAAAAAAAAAACGTCCAAGTATTTGTGGATTCAAATTATTGACAGTTTGTAGGAGTATGAATACACGTGTAACTAAAGCTAGTGAGACATTACGTGTAAGCACAGGATTCGCATTCACAGGTGTGTAGTCATGGGTTTACCTCGTCTTGAAACCCAGTCACAACCCAAAATGTGACTCTCTCAATAAGTAGCCCAATAAATGGCAGCGTGACCTGGCATTAGTCCGACCAGAGTGAAGGGGCAAGGCAGCAAACCAGGGTGGTGTGCTCCTCACTCCTTCATGGACGCTAGAGACGACTTTAAGGCCATTCAGTGGAGGAAGCTTTTAGATAAAATAATTTAGTGAATGTCTCAACATTTCTGTTCTCATCATTGTTATTAGTGTGCAGTGTAGTGTTGTCTGCCTGAATAAGCTTATTGACTGTACCTCAAAAACGTTCAGTTGTCTTTAATACGGGCTTAGTAGTTTCCCACAGTCCCAGCATTTGAAATAATTTTTAATGAATTATACAAAGAGAAATAAAGAAATACTTTGAGAACTTGTGACGTTGGGCTTCATTAAACCTGTCCGTGATACATCTGTGCCAGGCATCTGTCTGTGTCTGTGTGTGTGTGTGAATGTGCAGTCATGTTGCACTTGAACTGTCCTCTGCAGCATTAACGAGCTTCCTCACGGAGCTCCCCTCGCTTGTTGCCTGTCCCTGCGGCTCGCAGCGGCCCTTTGTTTGTCTAGAGGCTCTAATAAGTGAGGCGGACATGTGCTGACTGTGCCCGAGTCATTTGATGGGGGCTTTAGTGAGGACTCAGCATCCTCCGGGCGCAGCGGCAGCCTTCCCAGCCCTCCCCCTCTGCAGTCTCTCCAGCACTATGCCCGACGCTCAAACGGAAGCAGGCGCTACCATTTTGAAACGCAGCACCGCCTAGGTAAGATGGTAGAGCCGCTTGTTTGATCGCCTTTTCTGCTATATTGTTGTGTTCGGAGCCGCGTGGGAGGTAATTGAATTAGATCCTTGAAGTTCAAGTGTTTTCTAAGGGCGTGTTGAAGCTACGAAGCCTTTTCGAGGCGTGTAGCTGCGCGGGGAGCCCTCGGCGTCGCTCTCTATTCATTCCTGCGCTGAAAACGAGGCTTGTTTGTTGCCACATTGTATCGATCAGCCAACGAGAGCAGTTCGCTGTAGCGGATATTTACTGTGTATCGTCCGGACGCGGGGGGGAAATGACCGTTTGCTGTTTTCTGTCCCTGCCTGTTTCCGCTTTGTGACTTGTTTTTCTTACATTTGCTTTGGACGCCGGAGCGAAACCCAACAAGACGCGTCCTGTGTCGCCATTCACGTTTTTATTACAGTAAACACGAGCTGAGCCGCAGCAGCGCGTCTGTCCAACTGCGCGTCTTTTGGCACATTTTGATCGCCCGTAAATAACCGAAGCGGGAGGAGAAATGTGTTGACTCAGCGTCGTGCTGCGTCATCAGAAAAGCTGCTCCCCCCCCCCCCCGTTTACGCCGCAAAAGAGCCCAGAGCCGTTCGCGTGTGTACCAGGGGTAGACGCGCACTGTGGGGAGCACTGCCGCAGTTTGGTGGCGAGTCGTTCCGCGTGTTCTCTGTGGACGTGCTGTAGTTCAGTCAGCAGCTGACTGGAGTGTTAACCAAAAAATAGAAATGTCCGTCTGTGGTGTCACGTTGCGCCTTGGCCTTGGGTTTACAACCAGGCGTAAAGGTTATGCAGGAGGAAGACAAGGGAAGCAGGCGACAGTTCATAGAGCCGAGGAGTTAACGCGTATCAGTGGTTTGAAAACAGGTTGACAAAAGTTTTTGTTATTGCAGTTAGATGCAGACATATTTTAGAAAGGAAAGGGTCTACATTCAGATATGTGTACTACTCCAAACAGAAACCACAGAAAGCTAATTGAATATCAGCAGACTTGTCCTTTAGGGCTGCAGCCAAACACCACAGAGTCGCTCCGTGTCATCAAGTGTTCTCATGGTGACTGTAAATATTCCCAGTATGTGAGCGTGACTCAGCTGATCACAGCCTCCGCTCCAGTTAGTGATGTTCTTTAAAGATCCCTGTAGTGACTGTCTAGGCCTGTCTAGGGAGTCTTGGTGATGACTGATGATGATGAATGAATTAATGTCCAAATGTTAAATAAATTTGACTTTCGTATATACAATATTATACAATATGTAGATCAAACTAAAATCCTGAGTTGTCTGCTTGAATGAAAGGTAAAAGGTTAGTATGATGCACAAAGTGGCGCCTCCAGTGCAAAGCGGTGAAAACAACCCTCTCGCTCCCTGTTACCTCCTCATGCCCTGTGGCAAAAATATACATCACACTGCTACCAAACCAGAAGTGAAACAATACTATGGTCAACCTAATACCGAAGCGAAACGTGCTCCTACACACCGGCCCCAGTTGTGTAAACGGTATAATAAGGTAAGAAGGAAATGTGCACCCTCATGCCGTTTCTTTCTAGGCTTCAATAGCTTCTTGAAGAAGGAAGATTTTCGAGCTGTTCCGTCCTTGTCTTTAACTGTGCGACTCACTCAAATCCATCTTGTCAGGGTGAGTGTTTATAACCCTTCCCATAATGCAGGGACTACGTGGTCCACCACCACGACGGCTTTGCCAACTGTAAAGCTTTTCCGAGGCTTGGACCACTTTTGTCTTTCCTGCAGCAGTGGAAATTATTCTTTCTAGTCCATCTTTCTTCAAATGCTCCCGGCGCAAGGAACGGCTTTCCTTTGAGCTGAAGGATGTGGTTCTGAGTCAAAACCTCCAAGTCATTTCTCATCATCTGAGACTTTGGTTATGGGGCATAGAAAATGGCTTCAGCTTTCGTGGTCCAGAGGTTGAACAACAGCTTTCGAGCCATTCAGATAAGACACTCAGACACCACCATGATGGGATGCAGCTGGAGGGTTTTGCAGTAAAACTTGGTGGATTTTATAATGATCCACGGCTACATCCTCTCTCAGTTCTTGTTCTGCACCGATAAAATCTGTGGCGTTATCTGATCGCATCTGACGCACTTGACCTATAAAACACATAAACCGTCTTATGGCACTGACGCAGGAATCAGTCCTCTTCAGCTCTATAGGCCCAAAGTCCTCTGCGCCTGCATCGGTCGGAGGTGGCAGGTCTGGATACGTGCGATCCTCTGGCATATCCGCCATTCTCTGCTCAGATGTTTGTCCTCTGTGACGTCTACAATCAAGACGCTCTGAGATGATCTTCCTACAGGCTGAGCGTTGAGAGCACATGGTTTCTTCCTGCATGTCCAAGCAGTTGGTGTATATGCAGGATGCTCCTGCTCTTCAGGTAAACGGAGCAGCTGAAACTTCCACCTACTCTCGTTAAACCATCCTTCACTGCTGGGTCCAGTCTGTAGATGTCGCTCCTGTTTTTGACAAAAGTTGCTCCACTCTGCAAGATATTGATTCCTTCTTTGAGTCTTTTGTGTTGAGTAGAAGAAATGATAAAGATGTCTGCTTTAGAGAGATTGCTTGCTGATAAAGTGTGTCTACAAACGTTCCTGGCTGTCTTCATCTTCTTTTCTAAGAGCCAGACAGGGATCGGCATCAGAAAATCCAGCCATCAGTTGCTTCCTTATCTTACTTACGCCCAGTAAGACACCCCTTTATTCCAGGCAAGCTTTGAGCTTTGTCCAGCTGGAAAAGTATTGAATGAGCCTGGTGAGAGAATCCTCGCCCCGTGTGCTGGTAATAATCACTATATTGTCTCTTTTCTGAAGAAACAGGCTGTAATTCTAGTAGCGCTGGCCAATCTCGCTCGGGTCTCTTGAGAAAAGCCGGACCCATGATCCCCCTTTCCCAGCTAGATGCACATTTTCCTTTTCATCCTGCAGCCTTAGGTAAGCCACCGTCCCATATACCGAAATGATGCAGCCGGACCTGTAAGATCGATGGAACCATCACAGTTTTATCAGCAAAGCGTCGTGTTTGGTGTGAGCTTTTCTTTCCACTGATTACTGAAAGGTGAAAGTGTCGCTTCCTTCACACCAGCTCAGAGTCTTCTTCCAGGTTCACGATCTGACGACAGCGTTGCCCGACTGTTGCTCGTCCACTTCAACAGCTGACAGCAGCTTTCTGCCAACTTAAGCGTTGATTGTTCTGTAACCACAGACTCAAGTCCACGTCTTTTACCTGATGGAACATGGTGGACGTCTGTTCTAGTGCAGTGTTCTCTCGGAGTCTTGTAGGTACACGAAGACGGACTTAGTGAGAAGGTTTTTCAGCCTCCAGCCTCTTTCTCTTTCATGTCTCCTTTTCAAAGCCGCTGCTTTCTTCGCTGTTATGAGCTGAAGAAGTGCATGATCCAGACGCGTGGCTGTATTTGCTCAAGTGCTTACTGGATAAGTTTGATGCGCTGTTTTTAGGGTTTACACAATCGGTATCCACGCGACGTTCATCCATCGCGGCGTCAACTTCTTTCCCTTTGAAGCCTTTCGATGGCGATAGCGGTTCCTTTTAATGAATGCTTGCTCTTTTTCTCCATCTTGTGCGAGGACGGGCTCTGTTTCAGTGTTGTTCAAATCCATCTCATTTATATTATGGTTAATCCACAATCATATTTGCTGTATGTTTCAGTGAAAGCCGTGTCGTAATAGTTGGCAATCCGCCTCAAGCCACGTTTGAGCTAAACGGGTTCTAACAAATGCAACGTTTATTTGGCTGCTCTAGGTTTCACCTGGTCTGAGTAAACTAATCTGAATTGCCCTTAGCCGAGTGGTCGGCTCAAGTTTCCATGTTTGTAATTTGAATATTTATCTTGTAGCCTATTCATGATTTCACACCATTTAACAACACCGCATGTTAACCTCAAATCCTCAGTATCGTCGCTTTGATTTATCTCTGGAGCCTGCTTAGTCTTTCTAGGCTCTAACTAATAAGTAAAGGATTGACTAAACACCATGAAACTTCTCTGCAGCGCCATGGACAAGAGCCACACAGTGAAGCTCTTTGTGGGCAACCTGGCGTTGGACACCACCCAGGAGGAGCTGTCGGCCATCTTCGAACCCTATGGCCAGGTGGTCAGCTGCAGCGTGCTGCGACAGTTTGCCTTCGTCCACCTGCAGGGCGAGGGAGCTGCAGAGCGAGCCATCCGGGAGCTCAACGGGCGCGAGTTTCGTGGTCGCAACCTGGTGGTGGAGGAGTCGAGGGGAAGGCCTCTGCACTCCACCAAGGTGTTTGTGGGTAATCTGAGTGGGATGTGCACCACCGAAGATCTGCAGCAGTTGTTCCAGACGTTTGGGAAAGTTCTTGAGTGCGACAAAGTCAAAGGTGAATGAAGACTTTGTATGTTTTGAATTCACGTCCATCCTGTGTTTTACTTGATTCTTCTTAATGCAGGCGATTGTTACTGAGATTTGAGAGCCTGCATATGTTTTACATAATAAATAATAGTTTAAAGAGAGAAAGCCTTATGATATACCAGTGCAAAGTTCACAGAGTGTAAACAAGATAAACGTCAATAGCCCTGTTGTAAAGAGATGTAATCAGTAAGTGTCTGTGTCGATGTAGCTCTGATCCTAACTGTTGTCCTTGCACTTAATGACAGCCAGGCATTCCTCCTTCACAGGCTATGCCTTTGTTCATATGGAAAATAAGGAAGATGCACTTCAGGCCATTGAAGCCCTGCACGGCACCTCCTTTAAGGGCCGTCCCCTGTCTGTAGAGCTGTCCAAGGTCCAACCCAGCAAGCAGACACCGACAGGGAAGATCCCCTGTGTCAACTGTGGAAAACAGGGCCATTATGCAGGAGAGTGTCCTGTGGGGAAGCCTTCTCTGGAGCAGTACCAGAGTCAGGCAGCGGTTCTGGCTGCCGCTGCTGCTGCGGCCGCCGGTCTACCTCTGCAGGTCCAACAAAGCGTGCACAATTCAGTCTACAACACCTCCACTTTTGATCCCACGTACGCAGCTCTCACTGGGATTACCACAGGTACACGCACTGATGGAAACCCAGTGAACCCAGCTGTCTACGGCGCACTTGCCAGTCAGGTGTACGGTGCCAATGTCGCCAGTCAGCTTTATGGAACAGTGGCCAGCCAGGCAGCTCTCACATCAGGCGCCACACAAGTGTACAGCTCAATGACCCCGAATATCTACGGCCAGGTGGCTGCAACACCAGCAGCGGCTGCAGCTGCAGCTGCTGCTGCCTACACGACTCCAGTTTACACCCCAGCAGTGGCCAACCCCCCTGTTTATCTAGCTGCCGCTCACGGATTAGAAATGCCAGCAGCAGCAGTAAACCCTGCCTACTCTGTGGCGCCAGCAATATATGGTGCTGCCACACCAGCCTACGCTCACATAAGCGCCATGGGAGCGGCAGACCCAACGACGGCCATCTTTGAGGCAGCCAGGCAGGCGCATTACTTCAGCCAAGGCCAGCAGGTTGTGGCTGAGCAGCAGGCGGCAGCAGCGGCCGCGGCAAAGTCTGGTGAGAGGGACCGGAGTCCCCTGCGGCGAGCGACGCCCCTGTTACCGGATCCTGTGTTGAAGCCTTTTGTGTACCAGAGAGCCAAGCCACGCAGACCCCTGCTCCCTACACCAGCTGGGCGAGCAGCAGAGGAGGCTGAGGCTGCAGAGGACCCCATGGCACGGTAGGACACGACCCTCTTGTCAGTTCTTCCTTTTTCTCCACTACTTTCCTGTACCACCATAAATGACTTTGCTCTTCCTACCTGAACTCCTCCTCTCTTTTTCGCTGTGTTCAGGTATTATGCTGAGTACTACCAGCAGCTGCAGCAGTACCACCAGTTCCAGTATGCCTACCCACCGCCGGGCACGGTGACGGCCATTCCTGGCATGCCGGGCGTTCAGGCCATGTCAGCGGTTCCAGCGGTACCTGCGATGACCGCCCAACCGGTTGCTACGCTGGATGCCCTCAGGCCAGTGGTCCCCACTGCCGCCGCAGTGGCAGCCGCCATGGCTGTGCCCAGGGTGTATGAGCCGCCGTTGCCGCCGCCCACGCGCAAGGAGGCCATCCTCCGCCGCCCCGAACTCTCCCTTCACACACCCGAGCCCCCCTTCCGATAGTCACACACAACTCTCTGTCCCAACCCCTCCCTTTTTGCCCTGAACCTGACTCCCCCCACATCCGCTTCCACCCCAAACTTGACCACCTTACCACAGTTGTACGTGTGTGTGTATGAGAGTGTGTGTGTGTGGTGGGGGGCTCTAAGTGTGTGGCGTAGGGTTTGAAACTGGGGGCTTCTTGGTTTTATTAACCTGCTCTGTGAGAAACTTCAACTAACTTTGGTCCTGTTTGCACACACACAGTGCAGCTATGAAAGGGAGGCTCTCATCTGTGTCCTGGGCATTCTTTGTGCTTCTGTTTTAATTTTTATCGTGCCAGTCCTACACCTGTGCCAGTATTAGACTGACCCAGTCAGTTGTTTCACATGCCTTTTACTTTCACAACCAAGTTATGATTTTCTAAGGCCAAATCCACAACAAAACACACCTTGTTTTCCTGGGCCTAGATGATCAGTGAGGGCAGCTAATTTGAAACCTTTTTTGCCTTATGTTAAAGTGTTCAGATTTCGATGTGAGCAGATGAGTCGGGTGGACACATTTTGTGTTCTGGCTGCAGTGCACTGTGTCCAGCAGAACCAAGGTTGACGTGTTTGGGATGGGCGGTTTGTCTTGAATGTAGATGTGTTCCTGAATGCGTGGAAGAGAGAGATGTGCGAGCTTCTGACCTTGCAGCGCACAAACGAAGCAGCTAAGACTGCACCTAGCAGAAAAACAAAAAAGCACATATGAAATGTACTGTAATGTCTGGATCTCCCCTGGATCTGTTTTTGTTTACCTCTTCCCCTCCTTTGTTCTAACTGGAGTGCTGAAAGACACTGCTTCACTTCTCTTTCTACCTACAGCTGCCTACCTCTCAGAGTAGATTTCAGTGTAGATTGTGTCTTGTTCTATTTCAATTCCTCACTTCTCATACACTCAGCAGTTCGTTCTGCTTCTTGGAAAGGTACAGGGTCAGCAAATTATGGAGGAGCTGGATTTCGAAGACAATGACTTTTTATAGATAGTCCTTCATGTTCAGAGGCCTTTTTTAAAAATAGTTTTTGTTTTTTTTAATGTAATTTACATGTAATATAAGTCAAAAGAGGGTGTAATGATTGTAAATGTGATAAAACCCCTTGTCTGACTGCTGCATAAATAGTTTACTATAGCTCTTTACATTGCATCCTATTAGGAGTATGATAATATGTGACAAGCTCAATTATGTGCCTATAAGCTTTGAGTGAAGTGCATTTAGTGGAGGCATCTCCCATTTTAAGTGCTTGTGACATTACTTTTTAATCATTTCAAAAAGGGGCAACGTGAGCCCTCTGCAGCTTAGTATCCACACTACAAGCTTGCTCACGGACTGATAGTTGTGTATTTAGATTAGCTTGTCTTTTTTTTTTTTATTACAGCGTTTTAGCAAAAGCCACAATTTGAGCCTCACAGGTTCAGTTAGCTGCTGATTTTAAGCAGAAATAACAGTGAAAGCACCAGTGAAGTGAGGCATGGGGCAGTGTCTTCCAGTCGCCTCGGCCGTCTTTGTTTTTTCCAAGCGCCACAAAACCAGACCTGCTTCAGATTTCAATTGCAAAAAGAATGGTTTTAGTTTTCTTTGTTTGGTTGTTTTTTTTATTTTTTTTGCACCTTGTGGGTAGAGTTGGCTACATCAGGATAGTTTGAGTAGCATTAAAAACTGGATCGACGTATACTCTTTGCATCAATACCTTAAACTTTCCTGAGCGGCAAATTCCACCCACCTGGTTCTACAATCACTTAAATCTTTTGCAAGAACTATTTGACAGCGGTTTGATGCGCGCACACAGACTTACCTACTGAAATCACCGGACTGCCTCGCTCTTTGCCCGCTTCCCTTCTCCTTCTGTGGTTTTTAGTCGTTAAGACCTTTGCATCCCACGGTGTAATCGTTCTGTGTCGTATATACAAACACATACCAGTTGCATCCTTTGTAGAAATACGTGGTTTGCGAAATGTCTTGTTTGCCATGTTTGAGATCGTATTTTTAGAGAAGCATTTTAGTTTAGACTTTTTTTTAAGGTAAAGAAAAAAACAAAATAAAAAAATCAGCATGCTTTTTTTTTTTTAATATGTATACTATAAATCTTATAATAAAGAACATGTGGCTGACTACTGTGGTAAAAGACAGCAAGGGTTTGGACATTTCCCCTTCTTCTTGTTTATGTTGTTCTCCATTATCTGTTTCTCTTGTGTAAAATGACCACCAGACCCATTTGACTGGGGACCCAGGGGGAGACAGGTGTAGATGCTGGCCCTGCTTTGCTCTCTATGGTCAGGGTAAGTGCAGGTTGGCGCTCCTTTCTCTCTCCAGCCTCTCAAGCTGTGTGCAGACCAGCATTTATGTGAAAGCACTTGCACTCTGCACTTGAACAAACACATTTCAGTATTGAGTTCTGACAAGGAAGACTTGCTATACTCCTCCTAAAACGGTTTTGATGCCGAAAGGACGGTGCGCACAGTGTGACATCTTGTTGAGAGCTGGGGAGAGGCACACAGATAGAATGGCCTGGGTGCATTTTGATCTGTGGAGCAGTCCTGTTCTTGGGGTTGATGGGTGTGTGTCTGGTCTGGTCTGGTCTCTCCCTGCTGCACCGAAGTCTCCCTTACCGTGTGTCTTTGTGTCCACTCTATCAGACTTGCATGTGTGATCTGTAACTTTGCCGCACAAAAACAAAACAAAAACGGCCCACGACAGTCCAGCTCTGAACTAACTATCTCAACTGAATTAGGTCACCGTGCCACCTGGAACGGCCAGTGTGCATCCGTGCGTGAATGTGGCGGCGTGAGCCATGGGGACAACTTTTAGTGCAACGCCACCGCAGTGGGAACTTGTTCTCTCTCTCTTCACCACCAAGGTAAATGAAAACAAAACCAAACTTAATGAAAGCACTGACCTCTCCTCTCCCTACCTGCCGCCCCTCCTTTGACTGTGCCTTGACCAAACACTCCTCCCCTCCTCTCCTCTGCCATCACCACCTCCTCTCTCCCCAGTCTGTAGCTCCTTCTCTGCTGCAATGGCAGTGCCACACCTGCAGCCATGGGCTTCTCCTCATTCTGGGTGGTGGGTGGGGTTAGGACCTCCTCACCAAGATTGAGTCCTGTCATCTGAATACAAGGCGACTGACTGTGGCCTCTATGTCCTGCTGGTGCTTGAGCAAGTGAATAAAGCGGCGTGTGTATGAGTGTTTCAAACAAAGTGAGCGTGGATGTTTGAAGAACTGTTTGTT
Organism: Macropodus opercularis; assembly: GCA_030770545.1. Classification (NCBI taxonomy): domain Eukaryota; kingdom Metazoa; phylum Chordata; class Actinopteri; order Anabantiformes; family Osphronemidae; genus Macropodus; species Macropodus opercularis. The sequence continues at coordinate 13,987,044 of CM061090.1, read as the reverse complement.
GTTTCATTGATTAGTGAGACACATATGGATACACCCCTACCCCCACCCTGCCCGCTAGCGAACTCCTCTCCACCGCCGTATTCGCCGCCCTCAACCCCTCCCACCTCCCTCCCCTCCTTCCTTCCCTCCCTACCTTTTTCCTCCTCCTCAATCCCGTCCAATTGTCCCTCTGCGCCTCTCTTCTCCGCCGTTCACACACTCACACACGCTTTTTCCGCCGCCACCGCCGTTGCCACCTTGGATCTGGGTTTGTGGCTCTGGCTCGGACTCAACTTCCCAGAACCACCCACCTGACCCAACCTCCCACCCTCCTTTGTTACCGTAGAGGCCTGGGCTTGCCAATGGACAGTGTGTGTGTGGTGGCCCGCCGTCGGACTCAGTAACATGACACAGCAAGACTTCAGTGTTGGACGAGCTGCTTTGCTAAAACTGTTGAATGCTGGGTTTGCTCCACACGGCTGTTGGAAGGGATCTTATGTCATGTTCCTCAAAAGAGCTTTAGCTTCAGTACATTCAAAATGACAAACCTGACAACCTCCCGCTGTTATTGTTAACAGTTATCTGACCTTTTTGTCCCTAACAGCCTGTGTGCCAATCAGAAACATCCTATAAGATAGGCCTAGGTACGAGGCCAGTCCGACCTGTAGATTCTCACCAATCTCAGGGTTCCTATAGGACTTTTCTGGCACGGCAGCTCTACACTACTTCTCTTGTTCTGGGATCAGCTGGACTGGCTGGAAATGTGCTCTAACATGTATGTGTTGCTATATGTTAAGATGTGTCCGTGTGCTGAAGTAGACAACTTTAACCCTCACACACAATCCCACGCTCATTGGCTTTAAAGGCTATCAAACGAGTTGTCCGATATTTGCTCTGACAGCTGCAAGATGGAGTCGAGACAAAGAGGCCGTTGCTTTCTGTCTGCCTAACAAACAGAAGGAAAGAAGAACGAGGGAAATGAATAGATGAGTTGAGTATAAGGTGAGTCGGTAGTGGAAGCTGTCCCCTGACCTGTTGTCGGCTGTTATAATTGTTAGACTGATTAGGATCCGTTTGTACTGTCGTGATAATGCTGCCTAGTCTCTGCACATCATCCAAGTTTACAGAAATATAGTATTCCAGGAATAATTTTACATAGTGTACATTCACACCTGACTCACAAAACCTGACTCCCACAGCATCAAATTAGTGCACGTTGGAGGAAAGCCAGTTTGAAAAACTGTGCTGCAGAGCCTCCGTGATCAGGCTGCCACAGGTCCCGTTTCTTTTCTCTTCCAACCCACCTCATCCTTCCCAGTCCCCCTACTCCTTACTAAAGGCTGCTTTAGGCGCTTGCGAATCTGGGCTTCCCATGCTTGGGCGAATGCAGCCACGCAGATCCAACCCCCTGCTCTGTATTCACAGTCACACTGAACTCGCTGCTGCCTCCAGATGCTCTGTGCGCACAGATGTGTGCTGCGCTGAGGTGTTTTGATGGGATCCTGCAGGTTACATCTGTTCTCCTGCAGCAGGTATCTGCTGAGGTGCACACGCAGTCTACTCCAGTTAGGTATTGTGATGAGTACGTTTTGAGCACAACCCATACAGACCATATTGCCTTTGAGTTTGCAAGTTGAGATTCATTAATGTCATCATAACTGTTCTAGTTCTTACAGCACAGATGAAAATCCAACGATAGTCTGTACTGCTGCTCATGCTCCCTCAGAAAATCTTACTAGAAGTCAACTTCATACTTCAGTCATTACCTCAGCTCCAGGGGAAACACACAAGATGCCTCCCTGCGTAAGGAACACAATTCAGTGTAAATTCCTGCATTCGTTAAAAGGTTAATGTTCAGTTTCACCTACCTGCCTATGTGTAACACCCAGGAGGGGTAATCTTTTTCCAGGACTCGTTCATTCTTCGTGTTTACAGTGATCAACTTGTTAAACTCCCTAAGCTCAGTAGTAGCACAGTAATGTGTCTAATGATAACCACAAATAGTCGCACAGTAGTTAAGCCTCTTAAAGTAGGTTAATGGACCAAGTCAAGTGTAGTTACATTAAAATGCCTGATTAATTATAATGCAAGTGATTCTAGTTTCCAAAGACAAAGGTGACAGAGTAGTGTCATCCTAAGAGAATAGCAACGTGGATCAGTTCATTTCAAGGACATTTGCTCCAGCACAAATCTAAATGGGATGGGGGGGTTAGTTGATGAATGTTAGATACAATGTTTGCGTCAATATGTTTACTGTGAATGACAAATTCTGATATAAACAAATAATACTGTATGGTTGTGTATGCATATATATAGATATGCCTTTTAATCTGTATTTCTTAAAATGTCTAGGCATTTTTCAGTCTGCATGCAAATCATTAATAAAATCAGTTTTTTTATCAGACAAGTCTCTGAATCTTTGTGTTAAATATTGTGCTATACAGAGACAAAGACTGTAGAGAACTGTTGAAACACACATTTTATTATCGTTATTATTTTTTTTCTCAGACATTTAGTTTCAGTTCTTTGATCCTTTACTTTTGGGTGCGGTTTGCAGAAACAGAGGTCTTGGTTTGTCATTGAGGGTCATTAACAGCAACAGGTGCATTGCACTGTCCATAAAAACATCTTGAGCGAGGGAGCGTAAGTGACATGGCTCCACTCCACTCAGGAGCCCATTAGACCCGCCCGCTGCAGCCTACCCCGCCTTTTCCACCTTTTTAGGGTCAGAACCCGATACTCAAGCTGTCGGTTCTCATACTTATTGGGGTGCGATCACGTGTGGCAGTTTTGACCAGGAAAGGAGCACCGGCCAGCAGGGTCTACTGGTAGTGGGAGCACCACCTCCGCACAGGCACCTCGCACCCGTGGAGTCTGGTCTCTGCAGTCCACAACTGTCCCTCGAAATCGAGACCACTCTTCTGAAGGAAGTCCCTGCCCTCACGGCGTCGTGGTCGTTTCTATTGCTGATTAAATTGTTCTTACTATAAGCTGAGGGGGACCTGAGAAGTCCTGAAAGAGGCGGCACGATGACAGCTGTCGAAACCCAAATGACATACAGCAACTCCTACACGATCCACCATGAAGAAGCGTACATGACCCAAGAGGAGGACTGGGACAGGGACCTGTTGCTGGACCCCGCCTGGGAGAAGCAGCAGAGGAAGGTAGGTTTAGTCCTGCACGCTTGAAGCAGCTACGTTCGTGCCGTCGTGCGTAATTACGCAAAGACTTTCCATCCGTCACACGGTCAACGGTTCACTTTTTATGCATTATAACATGTTTACGTGACAAATGGGATTGTCTTCGGACCCACTGGCCTCACCCTCTTTGTGTGATTTCTGAAGCAGCCCGATATGAAACTGGCCATCTGCGCCTTCGCTGTTCTCGCACCTGGCACCTCAGTCCCGCTGGAAGCTGTGTGCGCAGATATTTTAGGCTGTGGAACTCTCTCAGTGTTGCCTTTCAGTAGCCCCCCTGTTTGCTTGGCGAAGTCTGTCTAAATATAATACGACCGTCTTCAGCCTGCATTTGAACTGTTCCTTTAAAATCTTATTAATTATTGACCAACATTCAACACTGCGGCTGTTTGAGAGCGGACGAGACTTTAGTGATGAATTGATTTTTTCATTGATTAATTAACTAAACAGCTATTATAGGCCTGATATATAGGTCTGTGTGCGAGGCCAAACAATATGACAAAGACCCAGATATACTGCTTAAACACACATTAGATGGAATTATTCATGTTTTAAAGAAAGTCTAAGGAGAAAGTAGTATTTCACTATAACAGTGAAAACTCAAGTTAACGTGTGCAAAACATTTTGGATTTCTGATAAAATACAACAGCATCTACTCACCAGACAAGGTTTTGTGGCCTAAAGTGAATCGGTAAAGAAAGACACAGATGAATGAACTGGTTTAATTTCACTAGTTATGAGTCATAATGAAACACAAACTAATAAATTAATACAATAATAAACCCCGAAGATTAAAGACAATATTTGTTTTAACATACGTAGCAGCAGAACCGATTAGTAAAAAGTATTTTTTAGCCTGTTATCAGAATTCACCCAAACCCAGCCGGTAGGTGTGGGCGTTGCCTAGCGACCAGCACTGACAGGTGCGTTTAATGACCTGTCCAGCTAAAACGCTGCTACAGGTGTCGTCTGCCGCCTCATTCAGAGGTTAATGCCGTTTTTAATGTTGATTGAATGTTCACTCGACGCAGAAACTGGTTTTCTCTACCAGGTTCTTTTCTTAGGGGGTCGCTATTTGTCGTTTTTGGTTGGTTAGCTTAACCTCAGTGTCGCCATGTTGGATGTCAGTGTAGGAGCCACCGTCGTAGTACTGTGAGTTGAAAAAGCTACTTTAATGCATTTAAACTTTTAATAATATGGCAAACTATAAAGTGTAGCAGTTTGGAATAAATATATACTAAGACAGTAGCCATGTATGCGTCAATGCCCACAATAACTTCACCTAAGGATCTGGCTGCCATCTGCAGATTAAGCAAAAGGGTCACAACCTAAAATATAGCTTATAAAACAATAATAAAATAGCTGCGTTATTATGCAAACTGTGCTTTCAATTTTGTACAAATTGCATGTTTTGTATGTCTAATGTTAAGAAAGAACAACTCAAAATACCATTTATTGTAACCACAGCAGCACGAGGACACAGAGCGAGTTGGACGGAAACGTGTTGCTGAGGGTTAGAGAAAAGCCTGAACGGTGCCTGAAACCGCTAACGTCCACCAGTGCAATACAGGACGACGGCAGGTCTTTCAACGAATATATTCAAATGGCCTTTTCTGCGAATCTGCAGAATTGTTCTGAAAATGCCAAGTGTCCCCAGAACCTATAGAGCCAAGGTACGGTGTCAGCGTGAGAGACCTCAACAGATGGTAACAGAGTGAGATGGCTGGTAGATACACACCACGGCTTGGTTTCTCAGTCCCACAAATAAACCTCTTTCTAAAAATACTTTCTAACTTGCTTCTCTCATACTTTCTTCCCAACCTCTTTTTTTTGTTTCCTTTTTGTCTCTTTGTCTTTTCTCCCGTCCAGGTTAAACTCTTCCTCTCACTCACAACTCTTGAAATAATTTTGCACTGTTTCTTTTTATTTCTTAATTCTAATCCTACGTCTAAGTCTTTTTAATGTAAGGTGATATGATGAGCTTTGCGCAGCCAAGCAAGCCCCTCTCTTCAGTTTTCCCGGGGGAATAGGTCATCGTACTCCATTGCTCTTTGCGGCATGTAAAATCTAGCTTAAGGAGCTGATATCAGCCCATAAATATAGCTAGTGCGTAATTTTTCAATGTGGGGAATTGGAAAGGAAACCCTCACAGCACCTGTTCTCTCTTCTACCCTTGAAATTTCAGTGGAAAAAGCTGCTCACCACTTGACACAGTAATAAAGTGTTTGTCAACACACAGTGATGCCGAATTTGATACTGGACATTAGAAATAGCGTGTGCACGGCTTGCTTGTCCTGCCCATTCACATGTTTGAATTGTGCATCTTGACACTGGTTTATATTTATCGTGAAGCAGCTCCTGGTGATTGCTAGCTAAACGATACGTGGCTTAGTCTGCTGGAGAAATGTAATGTAATGGGAGTTGCCAGAAATTATATTAGATATTGCATCTGGTGAAAGGTGTCACATAGGACACGAAAGGACAGAGTGATGATATCTACATCTTGGAGATGTTATTTCTTCAAAGCAACTGTAATATTGCAAATCAGAACAGCTAGGTTTTCATTAGAAAGGTCAAATGAAGGCGGATCAACACAAACTTACTGGTCTCTTCCTAACTCAGACGCAGGTCGCACAGCGTGAGTGATCGTTAAAAGCAGAATCTGTGTTTAAAGCCCTTTTAGTGCAGAGGACTGCTGAACACAGGGTGTTTTATTTTTATTAAAGAAATTAATGCTGGCTTTGTAATAGCTTATGGGTTTATGCTGGCACACGTGCATATGTTGTCTCTTTATTTTGTTTATAATGTCAGTATCAATACATAAAACAAAGACTTAACCCAACTTATTACTTGAATGAATTGGCCAGAAGAGTGATTTCCAGAGGTAAATGTTTTGGAGCTATATTCAGTAATGTGATGTTTACGCACTTGAGTAATGACCTTTTGTGCAGCCAGTCGAAGGCTAATGCGTAATCGCATCTGTTCTCGTTTATTCTCATTTTGCACTGAGGCAGTGGTGCAGCAGCAAGTCAGCCACTGATACTAAAATAAACGAAATTTTTCTTGGTGTTGAGGAAGTGACTTGTGTTACAGTTGGCTATTAAAATAACATTTTCTTACTTATGCTCACATAACAGAGATGCCATTTCTGATCAGGTGCTAGACAAATCTTTGCTTTAGGTAACACGAAGGTTCTTGCCCTATGATCCTCGTCATATTCTTAACTATGCTATATTTTTAGATGTGTCAGAGCTTCAGATCAAATGGAAAATACTTCACTTTGATCACATTACCAGTGATAATTAATTTGCTGGTTTTTATCTCTGTTAGGGTGCAGAGATTATTTTAAAAGATGAAAGGGCACAATTTTAATTTGTGAGCTGACTGAAGATAGAAAGGGAATATACAACAAAAGACATCACAGGCATCTTGGTCATCATAGGAGTCATTAATTCATCATGATCATTAATGAGGAACCTTGGAAAAGATGCTAATTCAAATTCATTCCCAAAGATTTAGCCCCTGGACAAACATCTTCGATTCCCCTGCACATGATCCAGTCTGTAGTGTCACCTGATCCCTGTTTATGTACCATGAGCTGGTTTCTGGACCTCTCGTGATATTTTCTTTGAAGAGCAAAAAAAAAAAAAGATAAGATTCTTTTAGAATTTTATTAACTCCAGAACGGAAACTCAGCTGCATAGAGTTGAAGCTTTAACACAGAAGACAAGCCTGAGAATGAACACTATGGCTAAACAATGTCAGGAAAGTCTTTGTATAAATCACTTTAATGTCGTCAGACTACAGTGTTTTATATCAGGTCGTTGGAAAATTAATGGATTAACATTTCCAGATTTTAAGATTTAATCCAGGTGAACTGTAAAAATAATGTGATTGTGGAGTGCAGTGTGCTGTATGTGTGTTGCGCGATACGTGTAGAGAGTATGAGTTCGATGGTTAAACATAAGGAGAGAGGTGAGAGAGCTTTCAGTCAGATCAAATGGCAGTTTCTATTCCAGAAGCTGTGTCCATGTAGGGAGGCTTCTATAAACTGCTTTGGTGCACGCGCAGGAGCCTTGGGAGGCCACAGGCTGAGGAGCATGGGTTTACACATGTACATGGGCATTTAAAATATACTTTGTATACTATTTACTATATTGTGAATTGCGTGTTAGTGGCGCGTTTTGAGGGGGGGCTTCTTTAAAGGCACTGGATGTTGTTAGAAGGCAGAAGATTTCTTGTAGGGTGTTGTAATGGTGAAAGCAGACATATGATACAGCAGTGGTGTCCAGCGGGGAAATGGAAATGATGATTGATGGTCTGATAGAGCAGCCATCTTGATCTGATCAGAGCAATCCTGTGGGTCTGTAAATAGAATAAAAGCTTGGATTAGTTAAAGAAAATTGCCAGGTCGACAGTGGTGTGTGCAATTTTGTGCAAACAATCTAAACTTTACTAAGACTGGAAATATACCTTTTCTTTTTTTGACAAATGAATATATGGTTAAATTGATGCTGCAACCGTCCAAGCGTTAGATATAGTTATCGTGCAGACCCAGAGTGCGTATTAAAACTGAGTCCTGTGTTCGTGAGGAAGCAGGAGGCCACGAGCTGCCAAAGCGGTGACTTCAGTAACAAACGACACAGAGGCCACGTAGCAGAACCTGCACAGCGTCACCTCAGCTCGTAACCAGGCTGCCAGACTCAAATGCTGCATTTATGAGACAAACCCAGCACCAAACGTGTCTTTATGAAACATGAACTGAGCTCAGAATGTTAGTTCCGACTGCGAGCTGCTTGCAACAGATATTTATAGATGGGTGGTAGCAGCAGTTACAGTCGTCAGTCTGCTGAGATGATGGCGCTCTTTTAATAGGACTGAGGTCATGACGAGATCATTATTTATTCATAATAGTCTAAAAAGTTGCCGTCACAAAGCTCTGTCCAAGCTCTAGTTACAGCATCTTTATCAACATAACAGGCTTATTTTTTGTGTATTTCATTTCTAGTTAAGATGAGCGGTTAGAGTTGCCACTGTCATGGTAAAAGCATGTTGTTACGGCATGACTGTGTTGTGAAGGCCTGCAGAGCTGCTCACACAGACACACACACCTACACACAACCTGCTATATCTAAAATCAGTCTCTTGCTAAGTGAAAGATGCAGCGTTCATGCCTGCACAGCTTTGCCTCTCATTTCAAGGAAGGCCTGCTAAAATTAGGTACGACCCTCTCCCTTCACCTCCAGCTCAGCCACACTGTCATAAAGTCTCCGCAGTCACTTGCTCCAATTTATCTTGTTGGTCGTCAGCCACTGCAGAGCTCATCAAACAACAAAGGAACCAACCATGAACCCACACACTCACCTTTAGTCTCCACCATTGATCATGCAGTCAGTCAGTTTATCTGCTGACTCGTCTAACAAAATAAGACGGCGAGGGCTGTATTTGAGTGGGTAATGAAGGATGTGGGTGCTCTGTGCGTGTATGCGTGTGTAGAGTAGCAGGAAATCAGTCTCATTTTACATGGCATAAACAATAACTTGACTTGATACTGGTTTGTTACAAGGCTTCACAGCCCAGTTTGTTCTGTTCATTTGTCTTTGATTTTTTGTGGCTAATGTCCACAACGTGTCTCTGCCAGCATGTGTGTCACTACTGAAAAGTGAACACCTGCACACACACATACACAACACGCAGACACTGCTGGAGGGAGGTATTATTGGGTTTTGACTGGCATTTTGTGCTTGCAGCAGCGTTTTGGTAGCACATCAACCTGAGACTATGTGGCGTGTGAGGCAGCACAATGAAGCCGAACAGGACACAGTGTTTCTCCACACTGAGCCCAAGCAATTAATATGACGACACAGACAGATGGGTCTGTCAAAACAAGTGATGGACTGAACCAGGTTAGCCGTCCGTCCCCTCGGGTTGTTCAGACAATCAGCCACAGGCACAAAATAAATGGATACCTGGATTGCAGGGTTGTCAGGACTCTGCTTGCTTGTGTGCTGTGAATCAAAATCAGATGGGCTCATTGACTGTACTGATCCCTTTTATAAGAGATATTGTTATATCCTGGTGATATCTGATGTGTAAACTAACTAGATTGTACGTAGAAATAATTCAGAATTAGCATTGTTCCCACTCTGCTTGTTTTATCACCTGCTCCACCTGTTCTCTCGCCAGCTGAAATCCTCTGTGCCTGCAGTAGATCTCACTGACATCTGGCTGATGATGTACACATACACACACGCCTTTACTGGGCGAGAGGTCCTAGGCCTTTTATCCTCTAGACACAGATGTAAATCCACGGTTTGGACTTGGGCCTTGCATCGGTGTCCCCGCTTGGAGCAGAGTATCCGGGACAGGAGTCTGTTAATCTAGCAGAGAGGTGGATGGGATTTCAGAATTCAGAAGCAGTAAATGTTTTTTTGTGGTCAGTTGACTAATGGATCACACTGATAATCGATATTACTCCTCCAGTAAAAAGTGGATGACAGCATAAACTGTGTTCTCTTTTCGCAGTTCTCTTTTTTTTAACCTTTTTCTTGCCCCCAGTCTGGAAACAACAGAGTCACACCTTTAAAGTACAACTATGAGACATTAAAGAGGATTTAGATCCTATGTTTATATTTATAACATTGCATTTGTATTTATATGATCACAATATTACTTTGTAATGATTTAAACCGTTATAGCCGTAATACCGTAAAACAGTAATAGCTGTTCAGGTGTTGTAGGGGAACTAGAGGTGAGTCCACAGGCCAGGACAGTTCAAGTTAACCTAATAGGTGGGGGGTCCACAGTTGTATGTCATTTTCACATTTGGAGGTGGGGGTCAGGTGTATTTAAAGCCCACAGGGGGAAGAGGAGTTGAGGGGAGGAGAGAGAGGCTGGTGGCTTCTAAATGTCGGCCACACCTGTTGTGTGTCGTAACTCATCTGCCCTCTGCCTCCGCAGTGGTCCTGTCACCTTATCAGCTGTTAAATCCCACTGGAGGAATTAGGACGATTGTTTACTAGAGACTCCTCACACAAGAATGTGATTCACTTCAAGAAAGTCAGAAAAACAAATTTGCCAAATTAGATTTTTTCTATAATTACCACAGCAGGCAGCTGGTCTGTGCTGTGAAGGACCTCAATAATGAAACTAAGGTGTTGTACTAGTACCAAAGGACATACCAACCTGAAATGTGTTTTATAGCATCGTACTATTCATTCATCATCATTGATTTGTAGACATTTCCTTTGAGGGTGATAATGTTATATAACACACATTTGCATTTTTAATCAAGAATCCTTGTAACAAGTGACGTCTGTAATATTATCTGTTTTCATTAGTTACAGCTGTGGTTGTGTATTGTTTTTAGTACATGCTCTTTTTTTTGTCAAGTGTTGATAGGGGTGTTGTTTATCCAGTCTGAGCAGACATGGCTCAAGGGCAACTGTCATTGGGATTATAACAGTTTTTCAGTGTGTTGAAGTTGTTGTTTTTTTTGTGACGTGAGAAATGCAGTGTAAGGGTAGAACTCAGCAGTGGGGCAGTTTCCATCCATCAGCCCTGATGGATGAGCAAATTATCCTCTTTTCCTCCACTCGGTTATTTGCTGACAGCTTGTTACATTTCTTTCACTTGCAGTCAGTTGCGTGCAGTTCATAATGTCCTAGTCAGGTTTTCAGTGGACGTGAACGCTGACAATGGCTGCATGTCAGCCATTATTTCAAATTAGAGTAAAGGGAGAAGTGAGAAGTTGCAGTGTTTTGCATGACTTTGGAATAGAGCAAAAAAGTTGCCTGTTTCATAAAGTGGAGCTCGCTCTACGCGGTGTCTTAGGCGTCATCACGCAGACATTGTTGATCTAAGGACAGTATTAGCAGGCATAGTAGTACAGGGGTCATTGTGTGTCTGTGTTTGTAATAACGACTGACCTGTGGTCTGCTGACATTTTGAACCATAGTTTTATATTGTGGGAGAAGGGGGCACATTCGCTTCTTTTACGATGAGACAGATGAACTGTTGTAATACAATGATGGGATCAGCTTTTCTTTCAAAACTATAATATGATAAAGATTTATTAGCATGTGTAGTTTATATTTACATACTGAATGGATTGTCCGTATAGCAGCATCTTAAGTAATTCAGCTTTGTTTACTTCATTACTAAAGTGAAAACATTTCTCTGTCATAACATTTCTGACTTACAACACAGTGACCTTTACAAACAAAGGAACACAGTGTTTTTATATGTGCAACTTATTGTGTGCACTGTGAGAGGGCTGTGATGTGTTTGTGTGCATGTAGATGAAGTGTGAGAGCCAGGAACATGACTGCTGAACAGCTGTGCGACCAAGGTAACTGCGGGAGGCAGGTGTGAATGGAGTGAGCCATGTCAAAATGCATGTGGACTCCATTTACACCTGTGGTCAGACGTAAATACCTGCCTTACATTAAGAGCCAGCGTATATAGCCTGTATGCCGTAATACATAAATAAATAAATATATATGACCATGTCATCAATATTAAAATTACATGTACCAAGACAATTAGACCAATAATAATTAATGGGCTCAGACACACAAAATAGAGCAGAAGAAGAGACACAGCAGAAAAAGAGCGAAGATGCTTTTCTGTGCTTTGTAAGCACTACGTCAGGCCTTTTATTTAAACTGACTGTACTTGATAGAATGAGGTTATGGGCTTAATCTTTAAAGCTGCAATAAAAGTGTGCTGTCCTACTCCATTATGGGCGAACAATCTGATTCTCCAATGTGCAATAACATAGCATTTATGAATCGGAAGGAGTTGGATTTATAACAGAGGTTCTGCCCTTAATGCTCCTCTATGTGCCCTGATTAGTCACCTTATTGTTTTGGGATGTTTTTAACTGTATCCTGCAAGACAGTGGTAGAAAAACAGATGTGACATCAGCCCCATTAGCAGAAATGTCAGGACGGATGTTGTGAACATACTAAAACATGTTATTATGAAAACCTTCAGAACAGTGTAATATGCAATGAAACATCAAAAGCAATAATGAAATTAATGTAATAAAACAGCATTATTTTAATTTGTTATCCTGATTTGGGGTTTTAAATGTAATATTTATTATTTATTAATTGCAGATTAATAACCACCATTATTTGATCAGTACACACTGTACAGTATTTACATGTGGTAGAAAAAAATAATCCTCACACTGATCTTCAGCGAGTCTGATTCTGACAAAATCCTCTCATAGGGTTTATACATAAGAAACCTTTGAAAGCTTTGTTTAAGACGTTTAACATGACAGTAGTGAAGAACACTTTCAAAGTATTATGAGAAATTTGCCCTTTGAAAGCTCCTTTGTTCATCCGTTCACCCACACTTGATAGTTTGCACTGTGACCAAACTACATCAGGGCTTTTCCTGCGCAGAAGTGAAGTGATGAATATGCGTGTTGCTGCTGGCCTCCTCTCGCAGGCTGGCAGCAGTCACTCCAGCTGTGATGGACGGCCCAACCAGCATTATTACGAGCTCCGGGCCTGTTGTGTGCGTGTGTTTGTGTGGACACGTGTGTGGGTGTTGCGTGTCAGCCGTATTGAGGGTTGGAGGCCCTGATTTCTCTTGGGGGAGCGTAGTTATGACAGGCATTCAGCTGGACTACCATGACCTCATTTTACAAGAAAGACCTGTAAAACAGTTCCAGCCAAGCTGAGCCGAGCCAGACCGACAGGTGTGGACGGCCAGAGGAGCGAAGGGGGGTCGAGTGGGGGGTGACTTCATGTCGATGGACCCTGTAAACCACCAGGCATTAAAACAACCCAGTGGGATGAGATAACAGAGCATTACAGAGGCCGAGCACTAGAAGTAATAGCTTTGACTGTCACAGGTATGACAGATGATTTGATGATTGTTTTTATCCTCCTGTGCTCTGTTAAACATTTAAGATTTAATGACTTTGGGATTATGCTTTTATCTCCATCTTAATTACAGCAGGTTAAGCGAATCCTTGATTTCAATTACCACCAGTTTAGCGCGTAACAGCTCCCCTTTGATGTTTGCTGCTCTCATCTTTCCCTCACTTTCTCAGGTTTATTATTTTATATCGCGCCATTCTGCTCAGTCCATTCCTTCGCTCCTTCCTCCCGCTTCTTTCTTCGCCTTGGACGCTTACACTTCACCTCAGGAATCCTGCCTTCTCAGCTGTCCAGTGGTGTCTCATAGCAACCTGATTTAGCCTCTGCCGCCACCTCCTTCACCCCTCTCTCCACTTCTCGGCCTCCTCCTCCCTAATTTAGCCCCCACCCCTGCTCGTTTGGCCCTCTTCCACCTCCTTCCTCCTTTATGCACCTTCTCGTCTCCTGTCCTGCTAAATTTGGTCATGCGTGGCAAAGATGACGAACACCTGCTGAAACCCCGGCTGGTTGGACAGGCGTCCTCTTCTTCTCTCCAGTCCCGTACATCAAATTACACCAGGGCCTGGGCATTCCTGTCGCTCCTCGCTTCTCTCCGTCGCTGCCTCCCTCTGTCTATAAACGTCTTTCTATTTGGCTTTAAAGTGAAAGCCCTGTATTTACAAGCGCCACTAAGTTTTTAGTAGTACTTGGTTATTTGTGATCTTTATATACATGTAATATTATGTAAATATATATTCCCTTTAAAAGGCAACAGAAAGACTTAATATACAAATGTGCCCTAATTTGTCATCACGTACGATACTTTCTAGCACCACTGCTCCTATGTCAGCATCTTCTCCATTTATTCATCAGATGCTTATGTTTTCTCTTTGTCGCGCTTTTGTCTGTGTTTATGCAGTAGTAGAGCCACCTTTGCCTAAAATACATTAAAGAATGGCTGCCAGGGTTTTTAATAAGACTGTGTCCTTCCTGTCACTGGTTGGCTCAAACCAGCTTAAAAGCCTCTGTATGTACTTAGCTTGCAGAGAAGCAGCTCACAGCAGAAAAACTGTAAAAAGGTGAAGTTCAGTTTATAAATGAGCGTTTGTTAATCAGTTTTCTGTCAGTTGGCTGCGGAGCGAAGTGCAATGAGTGTCTCCCACTTCTTCCTTCACTAACTCTCCCGTCTCCTCTCTGTTAGTCACTGATGTTTCTCTCCTTCCTCCCTCGCTCAGATGCACCAGTGTCTTTTTCTTTCCAACTCTGTGTCACTGCCTCCTCTGTCTGTCTCTGGCGCTTTGCTTCTCTGTCCGTCCATGTAGTTGTACAGTCACACTCGAGTGCAGATGTCAGATATACACCCATACATATGAATATACACCCACATACAGTTAATGGACGCACATTTTCTCTTCCACACTGTTTAATGTGCGGTGCTCTAATGGAGCGTTTATACTGACAGAGCATAAACCTGCCTCATTGCTAATTTATACATCTCTCTCTCTCTGCCGTGTCGCTGCCTGGTCTCTCTCGTCACTCCGCCCACGCGATCATCTGTAGTTAGTCTGTTAGTTATTCAGCTCATGTACTTATTCTGCTTCAACACCCACACATGCTCCGAACCCTGGTAAAGTTCTGGCTCTGCAGTAACAGCCCTCAAACATACCAACAAGCCATATTCACATTTCAAGCTTAACACCAGGAAAGCTCTCTAAATACCATTCAGTGATTGATTGAATGCCCTGGTGGAACCAATTGAAATGTCCACATCGTGCACTTACAGAGCCATTAGGCCATTTTACAAACGGACCCAAAGCAAGCACTCAGTGGCTGAGAGTCATTTCCAAAGCCATCTGCAGTCGGCCTGCTGTGCACCGCGACGTCACCCAAAGAGCTCTTCTGGTCGTAATGTTTCAGAGAACAGAATCTCTTCAGAGATTATAAAATCTATTACTTTCAATTGTTTAATTAAAAAACATAAAAAGGGAATAAATTAATTTCAATTTATTTCCTTTCATACATTCCCATATTAACTGTTAACTAATTATTTCAGCAGTAAACTGGAATGTATTATTTTCCAAAGAAAGACAAACTAAAGCAGAAATAAATAAACTAAACCAAATACTAATGGAAACCAGAGGTCACTTCCACATTGTTCAGGGCTGTTGAGTCGACAGTGGCTGTCAAACCGATGTCACTGTACATCTCTGCACTATCACCGTCAGCAGCCATAGTCATAACAAGAACACAAACCAAAGTGGACAGCTGACCCTGCTACCAACAGGGAGGCTGTGCTGTTTGTTACTTGTGTTTTCTTTTTTGTGCGTCTGGTCGGTGAAGTCGTGATGCCTGCTGTCAGTGCCTGTGAGTGTACCTGTCACACAGACAGTCAGGTGACGGCGTATAACTTTCCCTCTGTCTCTCCCTCTCAGACTTTCACAGCTTGGTGTAACTCCCACTTGAGGAAGGCAGGCACACAGATTGAGAACATTGAGGAGGATTTCAGAAATGGCCTCAAACTCATGCTGCTGCTGGAGGTCATATCAGGTGCAACACGCTCACGCTTTACATACTGTTGATGTTCAAACTGGGACGGATGATCGGATAAAGACCTAACGGGACAAAGAGCAGCTGTCCTTCATATCATCACATCATCATTTAGCCGTAGCCTTTCCAGCTCAACGTGTCATTGTGTTTCAGGCGAGAGGCTGCCCAAA
The DNA here is from genome assembly GCA_030770545.1 of Macropodus opercularis. Lineage (NCBI taxonomy): Eukaryota > Metazoa > Chordata > Actinopteri > Anabantiformes > Osphronemidae > Macropodus > Macropodus opercularis. The sequence goes on along the minus strand of CM061090.1, from coordinate 13,971,273 downwards.
CCAGACAAAGGCAAGATGCGTTTCCACAAGATTGCCAACGTGAATAAAGCTCTAGACTTCATCTGCAGCAAGGGGGTCAAGCTGGTGTCTATTGGTGCTGAGGGTGAGAGTTTTGACATCCTCCCTGTGTTCTATTACCCTACAGTACCTGCTGTTTTTTTATTTTACCAAGGTGACATGGTATTTGCATTTCTTGGACCTATTTTTGAGCACCAGATGGCTGCTGAAATTCATAGCGTCGAGAGAATTCAGATGAGTTGGCAGTGACGGGAAAGTAAGAACTACAGATCCAACTGGGAACAAATATGAGGAACTGGCTGCAGTGTACAAATGTTTTAATTTCTTGATAAATATTTTCAAGAATAAGTCAAATAAGTCGTCATATAACACTGTCCTTGATTGAAATTAGTTTTCAAAATCAAGCTTAAGGGAAGAAAGTAAAATGTGTCCTTGTAATATTAAAATGATTTATCACTGAGTGATGGTTCAATCAGAATCGGTTTTCAGAAGACTTTCAGTAGGTAGTTAGAGCAGGAAGGGTGATGTAGTTACACAACATCACCAATGGTAGAAACCAAACAACAGTGAAATGTTCTGCATTGATAAGATTTAAATCAAATCAGTCAAGCCCAGGATTTGTGTGTTGTGAAGTTAAACTGACTGCAACCTTTAGGGTGAAACGTTCAGGCTGCATGATACCATCAGTATTGGCTTCACACTTCAAACAGCTCTCGCTGTCAGACTGAAAGCCGTGATTTCAGTTGTTTAATGTCTGTCTACTGCTTTGATAATAACGTTCGTTTGTGTTTGCATCTTTGTGCAGAAATCGTTGATGGCAATGTGAAGATGACCCTTGGTATGATTTGGACCATCATTCTGCGCTTCGCCATCCAAGACATCTCTGTGGAAGGTACTGTATGCGTAGAGAAAGCGTAGTGTATAAGTATATTAATTTAGCATTACAACGTAAAGAAATGCTGAGCTTTACAGTCCAGCATTTACTTCCCATCACATCGATGTAAGTTTATTTTACTATTGGATTTGATTTGATTCTGCTTGTCTGCAGTAAATCATATTATATCCCTGAACTCCAACTGTACCTTGTGTCACTTTATACTTCATATTGTCAGGCAGGTCAAGTCACAATAAATTCTTATTTATTAAGCCTCAGACCTTGTTTACACGGTTCTTCCTCACGCCTCTAACCCTCACCTTCAACTCATCAACTTCAGCTCAGTTTTTATTGTCCCTGCTCTTCAATATCTTCTGTTGTCATATAGCCACCGGCCTCCTTCTGACCTCTCCTAACACGCCTTTCGTCCGCAGGAAAGTGTCTTCACCATCCACGGTGCTAGCTTACGTCTTTAAAAGGGTTGATTTTTGTAAGCAGAACATCAGACGCAGTCAAATTGACCATATAACCAATTTTATGGGTGTGATATTGGAAATATGTAATTTTTAATATCTAACTTTCTCTCTCCTTCCCATGATGCTTCACACTTCATTAAACAAACCTGTCCTTGTCTTTCATCCGTCTTCTCCCATCATCTCATCATCTCCCTCCTGCATGTTTTACAGAGACCTCTGCTAAGGAGGGTCTGCTGCTGTGGTGCCAGAGGAAGACTGCCCCCTACAGGAACGTCAATGTGCAGAACTTCCACATCAGGTGGGTCTGCAACGCCGAACCGTGGCATAAATAGCAAACTGCAACAGCTTTACTCCTGCCCTCCTGTCATTGCACCCTATTTGCTTTTCATTGTATTTGTCCTTTATTCCTGTGTGGTGTTTTTCTCACCTTTCTTCTCCCTCACGCCTTTTTGTCGTGGCTCAGTTGGAAGGATGGACTGGCTCTGTGTGCCCTCATCCACAGACACAGACCCGATCTCATTGACTACTCCAAACTGAGAAAGGTGCTCTATGCTTCCCCCCTTTTCCTTGTAGTTATCAGCTCTCTGTCATTGTTAGTCTTCATTCTACTACCTACCTGTAATTTTGAATAGTATTTTATAGATGCTTTAGTAGCCCTGTGCTTCATACCCTACAGTATATCAAATAAATATCGGATCAGTATTTGTCCACTATTTTTCCGTTCAGTAGGCATCTACTGCAAAGAAGAATTATTTAATCGAAAATATTTTTGACATTTGTTGGATTAAAAACAACATAAGATGGAAACAGAAATCTGATCCACACACAGCAGTTAAAACGCTGGTTTATTACTGTACATGTAACTGGAGCCGTCACTTTGGTTTATGAATCTCAGGGTCCATTGTGTCAGTGTGGATACTGACTTGAGGTCTGCATATGTTTTCTATGAGGACGATGCTGCACATCATTCTGAGGTTTCATGACAAACCCTGCGCTGTCTCAGCCGTGCATCTAATTGTGTATGTGCCCGCAGGACGACCCTATCGGTAACCTGAACACTGCCTTCGAGGTGGCTGAGAAGTTCCTGGACATCCCAAAAATGCTTGACGCTGAAGGTGAAAAAGGGAAACACGGACAAAACTGTGTCTGTGCTGCTATTGCTGACACTGCAGCGAGAAAACGTAACGACAGATGGTACAATGACGAAAGGTCACTTTTACTTGAAACTCCACCATCTGCAATTAAAAAGTGAATGCAGAGTAACGCACGGTGGCATCGCTGCTTCTGACCTTATGGAGATGACTTCAGAGTATTGTCTCATTTCTGCTGCTGCAGAAATGTACAAAAGCATATACTATACTTGATGATTATATTATTTATGCTTCCTCACTAGGAAAATCTTGTGTCTATTGTTAAATAACTTTTTCTCTCCCAGATATTGTGAACACACCCAAACCTGATGAGAAGGCCATCATGACCTACGTGTCTTGTTTCTATCACGCCTTTGCTGGTGCTGAACAGGTCAGAAGGAGTCTATATTCTAAAGAGACAGACAAACCTAATGAATTACTGTGAACTGGTTGTTTGTCCTGCGTTGTAAATGTATGATAATGTTATTACTCCCAGGCTGAGACAGCTGCCAACCGTATCTGCAAGGTGCTGGCCGTCAACCAGGAGAATGAGAAGCTCATGGAGGAGTATGAGAAGCTGGCCAGCGAGGTGAGAAACAACTGCAACCATATTCACCCACTCTCAGTCTGTGCTGCACATGCTCCTCCTGCAACCGTACTTCAATGTTCAGTTCAAACTCACTGCTTTCTCTTCATCCCACTGACTTTACATGGCGCTGCTCTGAATTCACTACACTCAAATCGATATTATAATAAGAAAAAATCCAGAGTGTCACAGTAACAGCTAAGAGCTTTTCAGTTCATACTGTTATTACTACTGTACGTGACATTTTTAATCAATAATAAAACATAGTAATTAATTATTGGTACTTTATTTGCAGAGCGTCCTTTAACAACAAGGCTGTTTAGACAGATTAATCCAGATAAGCAGCCAATGCAGCTGTGAAATGCTGTAAGTAGATAACAACAGCTATTAGGCTGTAAAACAGCAAGGCAAACAAATCTGTACTATATATGTATGTAACACTTATCTTGAAACTGTAAACAACACAGGCAAGAAAAAAACAACCCCTCATCTTCACGTTTCCTCAGTAATGTGTTCCTCTCGGTTCTGTAGCTGCTCGAGTGGATCCGCCGCACCATCCCCTGGCTGGAGAACCGTGTGGCTGAGCAGACCATGCGCGCTATGCAGCAGAAACTGGAGGATTTCCGCGACTACCGCCGCGTCCACAAGCCGCCCCGTGTCCAGGAGAAATGCCAGCTGGAGATCAACTTCAACACCCTGCAGACAAAGCTGAGGCTTAGCAACAGGCCTGCCTTCATGCCCTCTGAGGGCAAGATGGTGTCGGTGAGCATGATGAGTTTTTAGCTTAGTGCATTGTTGTTGGTGCAGAGTCACCGTGGATTATCAGCCGTTCAGATCCCTTAAAGCTGTTAAAATCCTTTCTAAGCCTCTGTGTTACAACAAAAACAAAACCGGTGGTGGTGGTGATTCTTCAGCATAAATAATCCCTCTATCAGAGAGCTACACATAGTTCTTCAGCACATTACAGTAATGAAACGTCTCCAACCCCTTTAGGATATTGCCAACGCCTGGAAGGGCCTGGAACAAGTAGAGAAGGGTTATGAAGAGTGGCTGCTGACCGAGATCCGCCGTCTGGAGAGACTCGATCACCTGGCTGAGAAGTTCAAGCAGAAGTGCGCCATGCATGAGTCCTGGACTGCAGGTGAGGACACAACAAAGACATGGTGTGAGAGAGATAATTAAAAGACTCAGTCCACCCAGATGTTTCCATGGCAGATCAAACGTGTGCCTTTCAGGTAAGGAGGACCTGCTGTCCCAGAAGGACTACGAGTCAGCTTCTCTGATGGAGATCAGAGCTCTGATGAGGAAGCACGAGGCCTTTGAGAGTGACCTTGCTGCTCACCAGGACAGAGTGGAGCAGATTGCTGCCATTGCCCAGGAACTGAAGTAAGACATGAGGAGAGACAAAAGCATTGTTAGCTAGAAATGGACAACATTATGAGGCGAGACTCATATGAAAACTGTGACCCAGAGGAGGATAAATTCATTAACTGTGGCTCACCTGGGAACTGCAAATGGTACTAGAAATGAGAAAGTGAGTTTCAGGAGTCATGAATGGTCAAGATAAGAAAGATACTTAACTCAATACAGTGGGTTGAAAAGATGTACCATCTGAGTGGAAAGCATCATAGTGTGACAGATAAAAAGATGAAAGGATGGTTCATGAAAGAGCAGAAACCTCTGATCTTACTATTTCCTTATTCCTCACTAGTCCTCTGGGCTTTTTTTCCACCGTCAGCTTGGAGCTGATCTCTTTGATGCTATATACATTATAATATGAGCCTTTCAGACCCATAATGGTGAATATGTATGCATGCCACCCATAATTTATCAGTCGAGACTTCAAAAGTAGGTATTTTGTACTAAACATGGTAAATGTTCTCAGATGACTTTCTAGTCCTACATACAATGCAATGACATAAATGTAATTGTTTGCGGGCAAAGTGACAATAAGACAGAAACAAGACAGGCACAGATGGTGGATTTAATCCGTCATTGTACCTCACTGATGGCTTTTATTGTGCTACTCTTCTTTTTCTTCTTCAGTGAGCTGGACTACCATGATGCTGCCTCAGTCAACACACGCTGCCAGGGCATCTGTGACCAGTGGGACAACCTGGGAACCCTCACCCAGAAGAGGAGGGACTCACTGGAGGTAAGCACACAACTTTATATATTAAACATGGTGATATGCAGATGAAAAAAAATATTTCCTGCTAGTATGAGATAAATCAGTGCTTCCCATGTAGAAGTTGCCATGTGAGCAGCTACACTGCTGTGTGTGTGTGGGCGTCATTTAGAGACTGATCAGAGTGTAGCTCCAAGGGAAGTGCTAGGAGTTTCTAGGGAACAGTGTACAGTGGTGGTAAAGAATGTAGCTTCATTCCACTGTCAGAAAGAAGCCATTAAAACTGAATCAGCAAGAGTAAGGACACATTTTGAGATTTATTAAAGCGAAGGTAAAAGGAACTTTTATTAGTCTGTCTACAGGGAAATGTGCATTATTACAGCAGCAGAGGACTCACATACGAGTAAACAAAAGAGCAGTGGAAGTGCATTGTGTTAACTCCTTGTGTTTCAGCTACTGTTGCTCAGTCTAATCTACTTGATGCGGATTCATAAAGTTTATTTAGTTTCATAAAGTATTTTTACAGTAGACCCAAAGGACTCACTCAGTAGAGTCAGACCTGTGAAGAGTGTAATTTACTTTGCGTGAAAAGGTTTGATTTCCACTACTGTGTGTGTCTGTAGCGTGTGGAGAAGCTATGGGAGACCATCGATCAGCTGTACCTGGAGTTTGCCAAGAGGGCAGCGCCCTTCAACAACTGGATGGACGGAGCAATGGAGGACCTGCAGGACATGTTCATTGTCCACAGCATTGAGGAGATCCAGGTTCTGTACCACCCAGCGCCGAGCAAAACATGACCTCACAACATGATTTCTTCATTTAGAATCAAGCACTTTGTGTTTTCATATGAGGCACAAGACTGATGATCGTCTGATTTGATGCTTTCAGCTTAGTCTAGTTTCAGTAGTGCTTAGAAAATCCTATTGCATTTTAACAGTTTGACATGTGCTCCTGTCATCACCAAATCAATAGAAAACGTTCAGTCAAAAGCGAGAAATAATAGAGAATATACTAATCATATATGCTGGGAAAAGCACTGACGACTATTTTGACCCTACATCTTCCTCATCACCTGCACAGAGTCTGATCACCGCTCACGATCAGTTCAAAGCCACTCTGCCTGAGGCCGACAAGGAGCGCATGGCCACCTTGGGCATCCACAACGAGATCCTGAAGATCGCCCAGACCTACGGCATCAAGCTGTCTGGAATCAACCCATACACCAACCTCAGCTCCCAGGACATCAGCAATAAGTGGGACACTGTGAGTTAAATCATCACATGGAATACGTAGAGGAGCAGGGAGGACAAATCATTAGACTTTATCCAAATGATGCTCGATCAGAACAGAAGCTGTGGGATAAATGTGACCTGGATGAATGAGAACCTATGCAGACATTTAGGCACAGTCATCTTTGGATGTATTTTTATTTCTAGCGAACAGTATATTGACATTGTGTGAACAGTAAATGTTAACGTCTGCGTACATGCACCATCTGGCTAATAATAAGCACAGCACATACATAGTGACGGTCAGAAATAGGGCGACGCTGATGCTGCTGACTCTGTGACCCTGCTGTCGTTTTATTTTCCCTGATGGTGCAGTTGGCTTTCGGTTTGTTTTCTGTACCAATAACTGGTTGGTTAATTGCTCATCAAGCCTGACTGGAGCACCCGTATGTCTGGAACATACATTTTTCTGTGGCTCCTGAGTTAAATGTACAGAGTAAATGTGGGCTGTTAAGCTTCCTGTAAAGGGGTTTATTGAGTAGGTAGAGTTGCAGAGAGGCCAGAAATGGCTCATCTTTTTGTTGCCTTGGTTACACAGTGGCGGCATGGTTTGCCACTGATGACAAATGATTCTGCTTCAGTCTCCAGCTGTGAGGAACACACATGAATGCTTTGAATCTGCTGTATGCCTCTGCAGGTGAAGCACCTTGTGCCCCTCAGAGACCAAATGCTTCAGGAGGAGGTGGCCAGACAGCAGGCCAACGAGAGACTGAGACGCCAGTTTGCTGCCCAGGCCAACATCATCGGACCTTGGATTCAAACCAAGATGGAGGTACAGTGTCCCCGTAACACGACACCCGACTGTCAGGGACAGAAAGGGAAACGCTAAAGTTAGATTTGACCCGAAGTATTTGTCGCTCTGTAGTTGGCAAAACATAACAAAGTTACATGTTGATGACTCTGTCAGTGTCAAGGCTGTACGTGGAACAAGGTGAAGCGTTGCCTACACCTGCACAGATATTTTACAATCATTGCTTTTGGACACCTGCAGGAGATCAGCCATGTGTCAGTGGACATTGCCGGCTCCCTGGAGGAACAGATGAACAGCCTGAAGCAGTATGAGCAGAACATCATCAACTACAAGTCCAATATCGACAAGCTGGAGGGAGACCACCAGCTCATCCAGGAGTCCCTCATCTTCGACAACAAGCACACCAACTACACCATGGAGGTACAGCGAGCTTCAATAAAGCCCAATGAGACTGACGTCTTCCCGCAGCTCTCGCTTTCCTGCTCTTCTTTTGTTTCAAGGGTGTAAAGTTATTTTCTCTCCTTTGCTGCAGCACATTCGTGTGGGCTGGGAGCAGCTGCTCACCACCATCGCCAGAACCATCAACGAGGTGGAGAACCAGATCCTGACCCGCGACGCCAAGGGCATCAGCCAGGAACAGCTCAACGAGTTCAGAGCCTCCTTCAACCACTTCGACAGGGTGAGATGTTCAAGAACAGGCTGGATCCACGGGATTTGTGTAGATAGTGTTTCTGCCAAATCCTTTTCACACGTCCTTTTTACTCTGAATGATCTGATTAAATGATTAATGCTCTTATTAATTCATTATAGCTCCAGTAAGGAGTTAAGCCAAATAGGATTCTGTCATATTGTATCAGTGTTTGCTCCAGTAATGAACCAAAATGACTGACTATTACTTTCTTTGCAGAAGAGAAACGGTATGATGGACCCAGACGATTTCCGTGCCTGCCTCATCTCCATGGGTTACGATCTGGTTAGTGCAATGTCTTCAGAACAAATTTACTCAAGACACTAAAAATCTTACTTATTAGGCTCCAAAGGGTATTTTGAGCTTTTGTTGCTAATATAAGGGACTGTAACAACAGTTCAGAGTTTCAGTCTTCAGTAAAGACCATGTTCACACTAATCCTCTGTAGTTTATATTTATATATTGTATATACTTTATAACAGAAACAATACATTTCTCTCTGACAGGGTGAGGTGGAGTTTGCTCGTATCATGACGCTGGTGGACCCCAACAACACAGGCGTTGTGACTTTCCAGGCCTTCATCGACTTCATGACCCGCGAGACCGCTGAGACAGACACTGCAGAGCAAGTCATGGCTTCCTTCAAGATTCTGGCCTCAGACAAGGTGAGCACTTATATATGTGTTTATTCATTTATTATAATAAACATTTCCGCTAAAGCAAAAGAAATTTAAAAAGAAATTTCTCTGGAATAGTGTTGGTGTTCAGTTGCAGTTTTGGCCCGAGTGAAAACTCTGATTTGAAGTTGAGCAGTGTAAACACAAAGAACGTAGGCTGGAGAGTTTGGACTGTGTGAAAATGCCAGAAGGTTTAGTTGGAAAATCATCTGCGCCTGTGATTCACACATCGCTCTGATTTCTCCAGAATTACATCACAGTGGAGGAGCTGCGCAGGGAGCTGCCGCCCGAGCAGGCCGAGTACTGCATCAGCCGCATGACCAGGTACATTGGACCCAACAGCCCCTCCGATGCCCTGGACTACATCTCCTTCTCCAGTGCTCTGTACGGAGAGAGCGACTTATAAACGCAGCCCCTCTCCCCTCTTCACCACCTCCTCTCCCCCCTTCTCCCCCCTATTTCTCCTATTTGGAGAGAGCAATTTAAACCCTTCCACATGCTTAGTTCTTAACCTTTAACTCCTTCAAATCCTAACTATCTGCTCGCAGCCCTTTCCAATCCCCATCAACACTGCCTAGAAGAGGCGAGAGCAGAAGACTGTGCTCAAATCTTACAAACTAGCATTAGACTCACTCAAGTGCCTTTAAAAACCAGAAGCGCGCCAGGTATTGCACTGAACTTATGTAAGCAGCGTACATATAACATACCTGCCGATGTGAAACAGAAGGAACTGATGAGGGCGAACGAAAGACGTTTAAACAGCTCGGATTTGAGCAAAGCCTCCTGCTCTTCTCTCTCCACGTGACATTTTTTGTAGAAGGGTTATTAAACGTGATATAAACTGGTTGGGCAGTTGGCTTGGTTGTTTGTGTATTTGTGCAGATGCCTGCTGTGTTGAAGTTTAGAAATGCTGTCTTTGTGAAACTGTCCACCAATTCGCCCTTAATCGCACAGCCAACAGTTGCTGTAATAGAGAAGCCAGTCAGACACTGAGAATATAGACACTCCAGCACTGTGAAGCCTGGAACTTGGCAAAGATCAGATCTTAAAAACCTAAGAAACTCAGGAACAAACGGAGGACGAGTGAGAGCACCTGCACTGAAGTGCCAAATATTAACCCTCACGCAGCCTTCGAGGGGTCAACATGAAATAGGAGGCGCTCAAATCTGAAAAATCACCCAAGGGTTGGATAAAACAGCCGCAGACAGATGATAAATCACAACACGCTTTATCTAGATGAACGGTTCATTGCTTGGATGTAAGACCCACGAAGGCTGTTTTATCCAACCCTTGTGTGTGTTTTTGAGCTTTGAGCGCCCCCTAGTTTACAGTGGGGTCGTTTTGACCCCTCGAAGGCCGCACGAGGGTTAAGATGAAGACAGCAACTCGAGCAAGCACTGTGGGTAAATTTAGACAGAGAGCCCGTGGCTCAATGGGGACTCGAATGAAGACACAAGAATGAACTGTTATGGCTGGAAAGAACGACCCCCCCACAGACACACACCTCCCTCTGTCCACGGTGCATTAAAGTGAAAAAGACAGGGAGGGAGGGGTCGAGCAGTGAGATGACAGGGCTTCAGGAAAGTTGTGCACAAAATAAGAAGAATCAGTTCTGGACGTGGGACCACAGCAGGCCTATGTCAGTAAGCAGATAGGGCTCTGGTCCCATTGTTAGACGACAGGTCAGTGGAGTTGACTTAACCATCATCTGTGCTCCGTTCTCCTCCTCCCCTCATCATCTCATTCTCATCACCACTGATGCCACAAAAAGTCACTTTACACAGTTACATTTTAAAAACCACAACTTGGAATAAAAGGAAATTATATTACTAGACAGCAGTTTGTGTCTTTATTATCTGTGGTATACAAGTACAAATGGCAAAGCTATGCAAGCACAGCTGGAAAAGACAATTAGTTCAGTGACTAAGAAATTCAGGATTGTGTGGTTTTCTGTTGTTCGGTCGGCAACTGTCCGACCTTTCACCTGACTGAGGTCACATGTCAGAAGCTGTTGGGGTCCCAGCAGAGATGGGAAGGGAACTCCAGGCCTCTCTCTTGGGCGAAGCGCTGCCAGCGCTCCTCGTCGTCTATGTGCGTCAGATACCTGCAGCCCATCTTCTGCTCAAATTCCCTGAGGTCACACCACAGCTGGAAGTCCTGCAGGAAGACGAGAAGAGGGGACAGTGAGCATGTAAAATAACCCCCACAAGGTTCACCAGACTAGCTTGATATCTTATTTATTACCCTTGAAACAATGGCATTTCCACATTAACAATACTTGGACAATCAACCTTATTTTGTTTCCTAATTGAGGTAAATAAGTTCAACTATTCTGTCGAGTACTGTACTTATAGCTGAACATGAGCTGACTCTGACCTGCAGCCAGGGGTGTCCCAGAGCTTTGCCCACACTGAACCTCCTCCTCACCGACACCTGCAGCAGGTTATTGATGAGACTCACAGCTGGAGAGGAAGAGAGAGAGTAGTCTTAACAGTGGTCCACTGAAGCCCCCTGGCGGCCAACGGAGGAATAAGCAGGAGACAAATTCATGCTGTGCAGGTGTTTTTCAAGTCCCATCCACAGAACATCCGGATTTTAGTGAGGAGCCCAGATGTGTGAGAGTGACTGGGAAATAATCCTTACCCTCCAGTGAGATAGAGGCCCAGGGCTGGCGAGGGTACATGAAGGCAGCGTTTGTGATCTGCTGCTTGATGTCCTCGTCCTCATTGAAGGGGAACGTGCCACTCAGGCTCACGTACATGATGACGCCCACGGACCACATGTCCAGGGAGCGGTTGTAGCCACTGCTGCTGATCACCTCAGGCGCCAGGTAGGCCGGCGTCCCAACAACGGAGCGACGGAACGACTTCTCACCGATGATGCGGGCAAAGCCGAAGTCACACAGCTTCACCTGCAGAAGGCACAGAGTCAGATACACACAAACGGCTTCACCCTAGTGTCTGAATGAAGCTGTAAAGCCAACACACCTGAGGGAAGGGGTCTGCAGAGGCCAGAAGTACGTTCTCAGGTTTCAGGTCACAGTGAGCGATGTGCTTGAAGTGCAGATACCGCAGAGCTTCTAGGATCTGCACCAGACACACACAGAATCGAACAGAAATCACACCGTGTTTTAGGCTTTAGTTACTGAAGAGTCAGCTGAGACAAGCTGCAGGTTCACAGCTGCTTGGTTAAATATCTCATAAACAAAACAAAGGTGCCCTTCTTCTCTTTTATTCAACTGTCTGACTCTTGTACCTGTGTGACCAGGAAGCGCGTGTTGCGTTCAGGAAGCCGGCCTTTATCACTGGACAGAATCATCTCCAGCATGTCTCCGTGGAGCTTCTCCATGACAACGAAAAGGTACTCGACGGTCTCGAACATTCCCTCCATCAGGACCACGCCGGGGTGGGACAGGCTCTGGTCAGCACATAAACACAGCAGTAGTAGAACACAGCAGTACATGAGGGGTGTGACAGGGAACTCAAAGCTAAAGTACCTGCAGGATGGAAACTTCATTCCTCAGCGCTCTCTCCTGTTTGGTGGGGAAGCGCGTCTTGTCGATGACTTTGACTGCTACGGCTCGACCCGACTTCCTGTGAGTACCTTAGGAATCAGAACACGCTTCGGTGAGATTTACAGACTCTGTGTCCAGCTCAGGCCGAGCACTAAGGCGGCGCACAGAGACAGGACAGTCCGCCTCTGTCACTGTTGGAAAACCTTACTGAATAATGAAGAGTTCATATGAACATCAAAAACAACAAAACAAACAAATCTACATATTTAAATTTCTCTTTAATGTAGGGAACCATGGTTTTTATGTTGGACAACAACCTTCCAGACCTCACCTCTGTACACCACCCCAAACTGTCCCGAACCCAGCACATCATCTGTAAAGATCTGATACACAGAGCTGATGTCCTGAAACAGAAACAAGCACCAAATATAATAAACGTCTGTTCCCAAGTCAGACTGAGCTATGATGAGCTGAATATTGTGATCCTCACCGTGCTGTCACTGAGGGAATGTGCATCTGTGAACAGAACAGGGCACAAAAGGTTACTACAGAAAGGTGAAACCATTTCATCAGCACCTATTGTGCTATTATTATTCTCATTAGGATGTAATAAAACGGCCGGGCCTGATGATTTTCTGTCCATCTCACCATGGTTCTCCTCGCTCTGTCCTCCAGTGTCCTGCACCGGCTTCAGAGCCTGACGGACGGCGCTCTCCCACGCCGCTGCGTCCTCCCCGGCCACGCAGTACACCAGCAAGGCCGTCACCACCTCAAACGAGTGGGCGCTGTTGCTTGGCAACATGGGTACGGAGAGCTGGCTGGAGCCTCGGACCTCCAGCACCTCAGACAGAGGGATCTCCTGCAGCAGGAAGAGAAGAAGAGATGGTTTTACTCTTCACACAGACACAGTAGTGCAGCACAAAAAAGCCTAGATATAGACTTTAATCATCTATTGTGATTGTACTGTAGAGGATCCAAACGTGTGATTCAATGGGTGAAATTAGCAGACGGTGTTGCTGCTCGTGTACCTTGTAGTACTTGATGCTATTCTCATTCTGGTACAGAGTTATAGTCTTCCCATCCAAGATCCAGTAATGACGTTTCCTCTGTGGGAAAACAAGTCACAGGTCATCATTTCTGTGTACGGGGAACGATTCATAGAAACGAAGTTACAACCTGTAAAAACTAATCAATAGCACTGACACACACACACACACACACCAGAAAATGTGACACTACACAAAAAACTCATGAAATCATGACCAGTATTGTATTTGAATTAACATGTAACATAACTAGGAAGCCAGTGGAAGAATTTTATAGAACTGTATCCATATGAAAAACACCAGACACAATGACAACGTGTGTGTGTGTGTCTCACCAGTGTGTCAGTGCTGGTGTGATGCAGCAACCACCCTTCTCTCAGAATCCCGCCTGCTCTCCTCTTAGTGTGATGCACCGACTGAACGAGCCTCATCAGGGGGATGTAGCTGCTGAAACACGGACTGGACAACACAGGACAAACGACGGGTGAGTTGACTGAGGCGTTAACTCGTCAGAGCCTGCAGGTGGCAGTGTGCGCTAAAAGCTACTGATGGACTGAAAGGTGAGTGCTGTGGTTTGTGTGCAGTTGAACCATAGCAACAGCGGCACCAGCCACCACAGTCACATTTAAGGTGCGATGACATCACCAGAATGAATCAACGAGCCTCTGACCTCATTGGCTCTCGCACCGGTTCCTCTTCGTTGGTCTGGAACAGCGAGTCCCCGTCAGTGATCATCTCATCATCAGAGATATCTAGTGTTGATGTGCTGGTGAGCTCTGAATCATTGTCCTCTGAGTCTGGTGGGCAGCTGTGACCCACTGATGTGGATTCTGGAAACATGACATGCGCTTGAATAAAACAAGCGTGTGTCATTAAATCACTCAGAATACTGTACTAAAGTAATCAAAATTGTTGTGACTTAACAACTAGACGGAAACACACATTCCAGAGACGTTGTGCTCTAATCATCATCTCTACATAGACAAACGGGGCGTTTCTGAATCCCTCAAATCATCTTTGAGTCACCGCAGCGTTAGGAGACAATCAGACTTTTTCAGAGAATGAATATCAAGCAGAAACTCTGTGGTGCTCACCTTCCCCGTTGACGCCTCTCCTCTCTCCTGGACAGTCTCTGGGGACGAGAGGCTCGCAGCGTCGATGGCAGTTAAACCTGCAGTCTGGGAGGCAAATCAATGCACTGAATACTCTTCCCCTAGTTATCAAATTAGTTTGTGTATCATAATACACTATAATTCAATTTTTAAGAGTCTAACATTCATCTGTGCACCTTCTGCTGATTTGGAACATGGTTGCACTGATATAATTACTTGCACAGGCTGAACAGTGCTGGACACACTGTCCTGTTCACTTGGACATGTTTTTTGTTCCCGCCTTCATCTCATTTCTTCCCTGTGTACTCAGCTCCCCATTATCAGCCGTGTGCTCACCTGAGCACTGCAGCCCCTGTCTGAACAGGCCTTTGAGCAGTCGATGGCAGTACTGGCAGACGGTGGGTTTGGTGTAGCTGTGGATGTGGAAGGTGTGAGGGACCTGAGGTTTCCTTGCACCCAGCCAAACCGGAGGCTCTGCCCAGGATGGAGGCCTGGATGAGGGCTTGGACAGGCTGATCTGATCATGGACAGAGGATTCAAATTCAGAGGTCTGTGTAAAATGTTAAAAACAGGTTGAGTAATCGCAGAGTGTAAGTCCTCACCTCTTCTAAACTGCCTCCTGCCTGGTTGGACAGCGAGTGCGTGCGAGGTCGTCTGGGAGGGAACAGGGAGAAGCTGGTGCTAACCTGGCGCCGCGCTCGACTGCAGTCATTAGGCAGCTGGAAAGCACAGCGTTTGTGGAAATCTAACCCGCAACCTGAAGAGAGGAAGGGCGGACAGAAGCTTTATAGGCTGGACAGTGACGCTACCGAGCTGCGCGGTGAGCTGTGCTTACCGTCACATTTTAGCCCCTGTCGAACGAGGCCCCACAGCATTTCTCCACAGTGGTGACAGAAAGTGGGAGTCCTGTAAGACTGCACCACCAGAGAGTGTGGCCGGATCCTCATCTCTGTCACTGTGGCCGAGCCTGAGTCAGATCAGAAAGATCAAAGTCTGATGAAACGATGTAAGAACAAGATCAGGGCAGTAAGTGCTTCTGCAGAAGGCAGACATTTCTGGATTTCTATTATAGCTGATTCACACCGTTCTATTCCTTCTACTTTAGCAGTGACATTAAAAGGCAGATGTCAGTTAGAAGACTCCACCTGGGTCATTAAAGCTTAACCCTTTGACCTCTGACCTGCGATGATGACCTCGATGAGGTCTCCGTCCTGCAGCTCGTCGCGGTCCGACAGGCGCTGCAGCAGCGGTTCAGAAGCCGGCTCGTGTCTGAACAGCAGAAACTTCTCCCCGACACCCACCACGCTGCAGTCTGGAGCCTGAGCACAGACACGGTTTTAGACCTCATCCAAACACGCTAAATATAAAACAGGGTGAAGCTGCATCACTTCCAGTAAATGAAGTTGACAAACCCATGATAGAGAAATGCGTTATGTGGAAAACCCCGTCCTGCTAAGACACACTACATCATTACATATTGTGTTTGGTTCACACTCGCTCCACGTGGCGACCTCTCTGTCTGACCTTTACAGCAAAGCACGAAAAAGAAGAAGCTCAGGGACCAAGATGTGAAAAGAACTGTGTGGTTTACTGTCTCTGTTTTGGCTGGAAAACACGGTATGAACACACAAAACAGAAAACGTCAGAGAAACCAAATGATTCGCAAATAATCTACCACCAATCTGAAAACATGACCTAGTTACACATTCCACAGAAATAGGTGTTAAAGATAATACGAAGGGCACAATACAGTCTGAACATGGGAGCATGGTGATCTTCAATCTGTTTACGCCAGCAGGCTGTCAGCGATGTGCTGCAGGTGGACACATTGTGTGTCCTTATCTACGACTAGTGCGACTGGTCATCCGGGCCCTGCACAACTTGCATTTCATGGAGCGTGTTAAAGAAAAAAGAGGCAAAGCTGAGAATAACTGTGGGTAGTGTGGGAGTGGATGAGAGAAGGAACAGCCTACTGTTCTAACTACTGGAAGCAGAGAGGCTTCTGGCCTCGACTGCGTTGACCTGAGATGAAAGGAGTTGATACGAGCCAGGAAGGCTGCGTGTGTGCGCCTGAAGCTCGAGGGGCGAGGCTGTGGTTGGAAACTTTTCTGTGCTAGAGGCGACCAAACAGTAACAGAGACAGCGTGAAGGCCACAGAAACCTGCAGTTCATCAACTGCTCGTTCACCTCAACTATAGATTCAGCGCGTCGATAAACCACTAAGGGTGAACTTGCGCCGCTGGACAAGTGAAACCATTGAGTTTTATCATATCAACTTACACTCTGCGTTGTTACACAAACTAAAACCCACACAGATGTTCAAGGTTGCCTGATTTAACAACACGGGCTTACGTGTGTGTTTGTGTGTAGTGAGCATCCGCTGCAGACAAACCCACCACAACATCCTTCACCAGTCAACAATTCAGAAACATGTGGAGGTTTCTCAAAAGCCACGCTCCCTACACAGCCCTCCTCCGAGCATGCGTTGACCTTTTCAAAGAAACGTCTAGTGGCACCATAATATTTTCCAGGTGGGACTGTGTCAAAGGGTTTGAGCAGGTTTCCATTCACAAACGTGCAACGCAAGCCGAGCTGGGCCCCTCACAGCCCGACCAGGAGAAGGGGAGGTGGATGTCTCCTCCAGCAGGAGCCCCCACATTACAAGAACACACCTGGCTCAGCTCTAGCTCAGTAAACCTAGTCCCCCGCACAGATGTCTGAGTTACCTTGCGCTCGATGATCTCTGCTGCCAGCCTCTTGGCATGGCGGTAGGTCAGGTTGCTGGCAGAGACTCGAACCATCTCCCTGAACAGGCCGAGCTGGAACTGGACCAGAGCCGGCGCCGTGACACTGGTGACACTGGTGGGACTGGAAGGAGGTGCTGCGCACATGGATATAGAGCCTGTAGAGAAACGATGAAGGTGAATAAATGAATGAAATTTTGACTTACTTTGAAAAGTAGCACGTTTTATAACAGGCCACAGTAAAAATAAACACACTCTAACCTTCTTCTTCACTCAGCAGCAGTTCAGGGTTTCAGTTCTGTACCAGCAGTTAACAATGAACACGTTGTAAGTTTAATGTTACTCTTACTTTCTAATCCCAATTCATTCAGCCGATCGTTGACCTCAGAGGCAGGAATGCGTCTCGGTAGGGACAGCTGATGAGAGTGTCATTGCTCTGCCAGCTCTTCACATCAGCTCTGGTGGGTCTGGTTTCCTGTGTGGGGCTTGGCTGTCAGTGAGACAGGAAGTTACAGAAACATCATCTGTGTGAAGTCACTGTGATGGCGCAGCATTTAGTTAACACCTCCACTCCGAGCTGTGAAAACACGCACTTTGAAGATCAAGCTCCTTTCTGTGCATCTGACCTGATGCCCAGTAGTTGAAACACGTACAAAACACATAATCCATTTGAAAAGTGGACTTGGAATTTATTGAACCTTGGATAAAACACACATTAGGTTGGCTTCTTCGCAATCAGCGAACTAGTTCTCTGCCCACCAACAGTTCAAAACCTCGTACCCACAACATCAACCATCGACGGCTCAGAGTAGATGCACATCAAAGAATTTGGACAGTACAGCAGAGAAACACAAGTCGGATGTTTCAGATGTTTCAGATACACATTTACACTTAGTTTTCACTTCATCTCTTTTTTTCTGAGCATGACGTTGTCATATAATTGTGGAGCTTCCCAGAACACGAACACTGCACCAACCCAGGGTGAATAGATGACTGCTGCAATGTGTGCAGGGTAAAGGAGATTTCTAAGTATTTCACTAACTTTCTACACCAAATGTTAAGATCATATGTGGTCAAAATCATTTTTGACTTCTTCTTTGGGTGTGACATACACAGTCATACATGGATGGCTCTGTACCTTATTTCTTGCAACATTTAAAGCACTTTTCCTATCCCAGCGTCTTTCCAAAGCACTTTCTGTTGTCTTCTAAACTCCACCCTCTTCTTGTTTTGTTACCTTTCTCCTCCTTCCCCTTGTCCTTCAGATTTCTTGATTATAACTTGCACCACTTTGCCTGTTCAGCCTAATCAGAAGCAGACACAACAATCAGCACTTTTAACTCAGCGATTTCAAGAAGGGCGACGTCTGGAGGCATGTGGAGATGGTGTGGCTGCACCAACACTGACAAAGTGCATTCACAAACCTGCATCTTCCCATTTTGAAATCACTTCACACTGACTTTCATTAGAACGTCCAGAGCAAAAAGGCAAAAACATTAAACAGCCTGATTTTGACTTCATGTAACAACTTGTACTGTACATTCAGTGGACACGTCTCTTGGCATTAATCTGATTTTGTGTGGTTCAAAAAAAACATAGAAATCCAGCATAAGTGACATAACATAAAACATTCTGAGTAGTTTTGAGTACCTTCAAAATAAAAGCTCAGAGCTAAAACACAACAGCAGACAGAGAACAGAAGTCATCAGTCAAGATTTCTGCAGATTGTGATTGATGAAATCCACTGGTGACATTCAACGTTTCTCTCCAAGGACTGTTTTGGACATATTTTAAGCATTTAAGAAAGAGTTAGGGGAAATAAAATAAGGAGACACACAAACACCTTGATGAATCACAGTAATTAATATGTGACAGAAGCACTGTCAGCTAACAGGCAGTAACAGAGACACCTACAGGTACATAAAGTCCCCACAGCCTTTCCTTTAGTATTGTTCAGGGTTATGAGTCCCAGAAATGATTGTAAGACAAAAACAAACGATTATCTACAGAATTGATGAAATGAAACCTGAAAGTAATGGTTATAGTGTTGGGTTAAAGTTCCCGTAGTGTCACATGAGTGGTATTTAGGAGAAGTGATTGAGGTTTATGTGTAAATGTATTTACAAGTAAAGTTTCTGGCCCCTCCAATATTGACAATTATAAGATTGAAAAAAAGGAAACAAACTAAAAATACATGAATTAATTTTTGCTCCAAACATCTGACTTATGAGTAGTAAACTCAAACTATATGGAATGTCAGCACTGTTGCTACGGTCAGTGACTGAGGTACTTCCTTCGTTCACCTTTCAACATAAATTTCAGCTTCAGCTTTTCCTTTCATCCTTCCTTCGCTTCTCTGCCCCCTTTGAGTGGTTTTTCACCTGACATCTTCTACAAATCAAGTGTAAACAAACAAAATCACTGTGCACTATATACAAAGAATGAAATATCAAATAATTTAAAACTATATACATAAAAAAACAAGAAGGCAAAACGTGAGGTTTAGATGGTTAGTGCTAACCGTTTTTAAAATCCCCAAAGACTCTTTATGCTTTCACTCCTACAGTTAAAATCCTATATGATCGAACCGCTTTCACTCTATAATGTGCATTCAAGGGATGTTAGCATTGGCTAATACTTCATGCTACTGGTGAAACACATAATGTAAAGCCTGCCTTGGATGGAGACCAGAGTATATTTAGCCTGTGAGGTTGAGTGTGTTGCTATGAGACAAAAACAATGAGGCGTTCAGGTGACATTCCAATTTCTAGTACGCAACATGCTAATGAATCTAAATATCGTCTTTTCTGACTGATGGCAGCAGTTTGTACAGCGAAGCAGCAGCAGTGACTGTGTCCTATAGATACAGGGTGACATCTACTGTGAAGATGCTTGTTATCATTGTTCCTCAAAAAAAATAAAATAAAATGTTGCAGGTGCAAGTGCTTGATCTCTGCTTCGAGCTTTAGGTGTTTGTTCGACTAGACTGAGCTGCACACAGCCTCTCTCCTCCGGTCTCCGTCTAGCCGATCAGGGAGCTGCGTCTGGATATGTCCACGTTGCTGGCGCTGAGTCCCCTGCAGTCTGAGAGTCCAGAGTTGGCGTCCTGACAACACAGCATACGTTAGTACAAGCTTTGGACAGTGTGTGCATGTTGTCAGGGAGTCACTTTAACAGCTTCTCAGATGCCATCTTCAGCACTATAAAAATTATATGCAACCTACTGAAAATAGATGGACTGTTGTGAAAATGAAGAAGTGAGGAGTTAATATGCTGAACACATGAGGGGGGCTGTACCTGTGTGGTCTCCTCTGTGCTTTTGTTGAGGAAGTTGAGTGAACTTGCTCTCTTCAATCTAGAAAAAAAAAAAAATCAAATGGTGAAGTCACATCACACACACCCACACTATGCTTAAAATATATTGGTTGACACCAATTTTAGAAAACTACTTAGCATATTAATATTTTTCTTTATCTATTATCATCATCCTTATCAAGAAAAAAATGAAATTCATTCAGATCTTTCACGCCGTCGTTATCAGCAGTTAGATCTACGTGTGCAGACATTGAAACGAGGTTCTAGTTTTAGTATCAGCGGGTCGTGGGCTTTTCTTAGTATCTGTAGGGAAGTGATTGACTATCATGTGACAGTCTTCTGCTGCAGCTCTCTACCCAATTTCTGCCCCTGTAAGAGTGAGCTCACACAGCTTTCACAGGCAGAGACTGAACTCCTACCCTGGGTTGCGAGGCTCTTGTGGTCCACTCCCCTGCAGCTTCTTCACCAACATCTCACTGCTCCTTCTCAGAGCGTCACGAATTTTCCCAAAGGAGCCGCTGCGACGCAGAGACCCATTACCGTCCTGAAGAAGAGACAAAACAATTTACTGGGCGCGTGAAACATGAACAATGTCCATCTCGTACCGTTTGTTTAATTAGCTGAGACCAGAGGACATCTAATTACTAACGGACACCTCTGCATTAACATTAATCTGTCTTAATGTGCAGCTTTACAACCATGCGTCATTAGCGCTTAAATGCCATAAACGTACCCCGTTCCATTCGGCAGAGTCATCTCCCTCGTTCTCCCCACGTTGTCCCCCTGGTCCGTTGATTCCTTCCCTGCTGTGTCGCCTGTCACTCCCTCCTCCTGCTCCGTCCTTCAGCAGCTCCACCACCTTACACTGGTTAATAGCATCGATGCCCTGAGAGACAGAGACGCTAAAACGTTCAGCATAATGAAGGAAAGCGCAAAACTTACTGCTTTTCCCACAACAGCTCCGACAGCATGTGTCCAACATGAAAGCGTGCACACTCTTCAGCCTTTTGACTGAACGTTACATCAGTTTATGAGCCAATAAATTACAGCTGGACAGCCACTGGACTAGACAGGCTCCCCATCTGAAAGGAAGGGTAGCTAATCTAACAGCAGTAACTCAGCCAGTCGCTGTTTGTGAGGCACCTGTTTACGTGATTTGCTGGCGCACTCCTCCAGCGTTTCTGCTGCCTCCAGTTTGCCCTGGCGACGGTACAAAGCTCCCAGGCTCTTGAGGGTCGTGTTCACTGTAGGGCTGCAAAACATCCAAACATCGTTGATTCACTATGCAATGATTTTTGGGTACTGTAAAAAATAAATAAATAACAGCATGACTGTAGAGTACGTCGATGGACAGACATTGTTTAACCCCCGACTTTGTGGTAATGTTTGTTTCTTTTATTTATCTGCTGTAGCTTAAGACAGAGACTCACCTGTCCACTTTGCAGGCCTTATACCAGCTCCCATACTCTACATATGGGCCAGAGTCCTTGCGTTTTCCCTGATAGAACGAGGAGAGAAAGGTTAAAATGAGATGTATGTATGAAGCACTAGCTCATTAAACAGCCTATTAAAGAAGCCCTTGTTGACATTTACAAAGTCTGCTGACCTCCCTTACTCTTATTTTGACAAGCAGAATGAGGCTGTCTGCCAAACAACACCATTAGTAGAAAAGGTCAATCTGAATAACTGACCTTGCTCTCCTCCCGCTCCTCTGCATGCATCCAGATGGGTTTGTTATCATCTGTACAATGAAGACAAAAGGAAGATTATATAAATACAAAAAGGACTAATATGTGATGAACAAGTGAGACAATACATAAATAATTTGCCTGCAATCTAACAAGGATCTGATTTTAATAACAAAACGCCCTCGTAGCAAGTAAACCCGTGACTGCTTCTCTCTGAACACATTCCTACCGAGGCCCTGTCTCGTGTGAGCCATGTGAGCATGTAAAGGTTTGACAGGCTTAGAGCTGGTAGGAGGAAAACATCAGCATTAAGCCGCTTCACTCGCTTGAAAAAAATCTCATGACCTGCTGAGGGGGTGATGAGAGGCTGTGGTCAAATCCGAACCTAGTCCCACTACTCAGTGACAGTCGCCGGAGCAGGTGGACCACACACGTTTTCACTGTAATGTCATAATGTGGATAATGCAGTACGACTCAGCCGGTTCTCTGCTCGCTCTACTTACTGTTGACGGAGCCGAACTCTTTCTCGTGAGCCCTGGTCAGAATCTCTTTGTACAAAGCCTCTGCGTCTTTGAACTTCCCCTGCTTCAGGTAGCACGTAGCCTGAGGAGAAACATGACACGACTATAATTTGTGCGTCCAACTGTTGGACTAAAAACAATGAATCACACAACATAGCCCATTAAGACACAATAAGTGACAGATGTCCGGTCTGTGCCCACCAGATTATTTTTGGTCTTGGCCACGTTGGGGTCGTCGGCTCCCAGTTTGGACTCGTAGATTTCCAGGGCTCGTGTGTAGTAGTACTCCACCTCGTCGTACTTGCCCTGATTCTGACACAGCAGGGCCAAGTTGTTCAGCTGCTTGGCTACGTCTGGATGGTACTTCCCCAGAACCTTTAATGTATAAAACATGTACACAAACTTAAAATAGTTTCTACATTCTACACTTAGGGGTTGAGAGAGGTGCCAGTTCACACCTTTTCTCTAATCTCCAGAGCTCTCTTGCAAAGAGGTTCGGCCTCCTTGTACTTTCCCCTCTTCCCGTACAGCACAGCCAGGTTGTTGAGGGTTGCGGCCACAGCCGGGTGATCCTTCCCCAGAGTCTTCTCTCTAATGGCCAGGGCGTCGTTTAGGAGATGAGCTGCTTCTTTGTATTTGTTCTGATCCCTGCGGGATGACACAAAACAATATTCTTATAATGATCTGATCTATTGACTTTGAGAATGTGTGTTGTCCTGTGTAACCCCCACCTGTACACCAAGGCCAGGATGTTGAGCATGGTGGCTACGTCAGGGTGGTCGTGTCCAGACGTCTTCTCCAGGTCCTCAAGGGCTTGTTTGCAGAGCGGCACAGCCACCTCGTACCTGCCCTGGGAGGCGTACTGGATCACCAGGTTGTGAAGTGTCCTGAGGCGGGCTGGGATCTCGTAGCCTCCCTGCTGAGCTGCCACCTCTCCACTGGGCTGCGCTGTAGGAAAGGTACAGTAGTCAACACTCTTCATTTTGTGTGACTCAATATAGTTTGAGCTAAGATTCACACAGATTTCATTCATGTCAATCTAATCCTAATCCACAAACACTTTACTGTATATTCTTGCCACGTTACGGTGGAATCTGCCATTAAAACGTTACCACAGGCAGAGAAATCGAACCGTCTCTCAGTAGGAAGATTTCTGAATATTCAGCCATCAATAATTAAACAGACCAAGAAGCAAGCAGTGCAGGTCTCAGTGCTGGGCTGATGAGGAGGAAAGCTGAACAAGCTAAACACTAATGTGCTGGACAAGCGACCTTTACTATGTGCAGCCTGAGCTTCTGCTCAGACACAGTAAATTTCCTGTACGAACTATGTTACTGGAGCTTGTAAACAAAAACTACCAAATGTTAGTTTCAGGGCAACTCTTCCTGCGAGCTGTCCACAACTTCCCTTTGTGCTTCTTCATCAAAGGGTGACTGCACCTAAATGTCAGAGGTCTAATTACTGCTGGTGTCATACCTGGTCCCTGGTCATCGTCGTTGGGGAACAGGTCGTCCAGACTGTCCTTTGAAGAATCTCCTCCACTTCCACTGCCCCCACCACCTCCAGAGGACTGGTTCTTCTCCTCTGAGGGCGACACGTCGTCGTCGAACTTCTTGATCTGATTCATGAACTCCAGGTGCTTTTTCTCCTCCTCCAGCTGGGCGACACACTGCTCGCTGCGTTGCAGCTTTTGCTGCGTTCCTGCCAGCTCGTCTCTCAGCCACTGGTTCTCCTGGCAGAGCCGACGCACCTGAGCCCGGAGCTTCTGCTTCTCTGACTCCACAGCGCTCAGGTGGCTGGACAGGGCGATAATTACCTAAGCACAAATTAAATATTAGTTCAAACATATCTCCGTTTTAAAGTAACATTTTGCTTGCTTGTTCGGGTAACATCAACTCACCTGTGCCTCTCCTAGACCAAGCTCAATGGCCTCCATACTCTTGCGGAGCAGTCCGGACTTCTCCTGAGCGACGGGTGGCTGGGTGCAGTCCAGTAATGAGTTGAGGAGCTGGGCATGTTCTCCACGCAGCGTCTCCAGGCCCTGCATGACGGCCTTGGTGTTAAGGACGATCTCATCCTGGCTCAGTTGCTTCAGAGCTTCTTCACGTGGATACACCATGGTGGACATTGCCTGGTTTCATACACACTGAGAACAGGAAGAGAAACAGAACACGAGGATGAGAAGAGGGTGGGAGACGCTTCTGGTGACAGCTGCTCAGTGTCACCAGTCTGTGAGTCACCACAAAACAGGGAAGAGGAGAGATAACATAACAATAAAATGACATAATGTATAGCAAATTTAATTGTAGAAGTTGCGCTGGGATGGCAAAAAATGGCAACCCTGTTTAAACTGAATGCTACTTAGACATAAACTAAACGGAAAAGCTCCCAGGGAACAATTCTACATTTGCTACATGCATTTTAGATACATAGTGTCCTTCACATACCTGGACCTACAAGAGAAACGCCTCATCACAAGTGTACTATGGCCACAAAGCAATTCGAGATGGAGAGCGTAGACTTGTGAATATTTATTCATATTAATATTATATTCAGAGACCTGCCGCAGTAACTAGTAACATCTGAGGCTAAGGGTGTAGGGACTGAGTCAGTCGTGCATCATCGTGACTCTGCTCTGGTGAAGCAGGCGCACCTGTCCTCCTGCTCCCTCCCTGTCTGGGCCTGTCTCGCTCTCTCACTCATCCCTCTCTCCCCCTCCCATCTGCCTCATGCACTCACTGCAATGCACCACTGTTCGGCGTTTCCCTGCAACTTTACTGCTTCCAGGCGAAAAACGAGAGACTGTGCGAAACGTCCCAAAAGGCGACATCCACTCGTTGGACTCATCTCTAATTCATGGGCGTTTGACTGGGTTATTTTTAACAGCAAGTACATAAATGAGCCGGCGGATGCTGGAGGCCCGAGGCCGAGCAGAGGCGACGTTTGTCTTGGCAGCAGATCAACCAAGGTGACCGACACTGGAGAGCGATGGTCTAAAAGGACGAAGCTGGAGCAGATGATGCAGTGAAGAGGAGCCAGTCACGGAAAATGTGTCCAAGCATCAGCTGCCGACATGTTAACTGTTTGTAAACAGTGTAGGCCCGACCTGCCCCTGGTCACACAAACGCAGTCTACAAACACTAGTCTGTTGTGTCCTTGCAACCACTAGCGCAGACAATGACACAACATTCAAATGAATGTTTCCTAAGGCCCCACACTAGCGACTAAACTTGACTCATTTACTGCTCACACTGCACCGACGACGCGACGTGTGATATGACAGCTTGGCAACACGCACAATGAAAACGAAGAGGAAACGGCGGCTTTTACATCTTCACGGTCGCATTTACAGTTAGTAGCAGATTTTACCTTCATCGAAGTCAAGTGCGATATTTCCGTCCCTCGAACAAAGCCGGACAATGTTGTGATGCTCCGAGCGGACCCGCGGAAAGCTAGCGAACGTACAACAAACTGCTTCCGGGCAGATATTTCAAAGTAAAACTGCAATGTCTGCTCGAGCGACGCGAAGTAGAAAAGTCCACGTTAACGGATTAATCCTGGGGGATGTTCGGTGTGGAGAATTAAATATGATTCGCTATTTGATGTCTTAAGCGTCAAAACATCACAACGACGAACGACATGATGCGTCCTAACGCCAGGTTTGACGTTAGCTTTACTTTGAAGGACGCTCGTATGACGTTAAGTGAGCACCTGTCCGGTTCATTCTGTCCTTGTCTCGTAATTTGGCCGTTGAACACGCACCAAAAATAGCTCACACACCTCTGAGTTGACTTTAATGCGATTACAACACTTCGGCTCCTGTAACTTAGCTCATAGCCGCTTTAGCGGGCGGCTAGCCAAGCGTTAGCTCCTCGTTCACCTTAACTCACCTAGCTTGTCACTTGGCAACGGAGGACGGGCAGTTCAAACGAGGCCCGTTATTCGCTTGTCATCCTCCAGAGAATGACCCAGAACATAACACGCGATGCTACAGTTCACGTAAATCAAACGCAATGGCTGTAAAACCCCAGCATCCACCACCAAAGACGAAGTAAAACGTCAAGATGATACGCGCAGAGATGGCATGGCGCCGTATTTAGACACGAATAGCCCTGCGCGTATCCTTCCGCCAGCCAGTGAAACTATAAGCTAATACTAACATTATGCTAATAATAAAACTAATATGATTAGTTACATCCTCATCCTGTGGCTTTGTTCACTCCCCTTTCAATAAATCTGAAGCTGACTTATCTGACGTTTTATGTTTTGCTACTTGCACTAGTATGGAACGCACTATATTTTCTTTTTACTTATTATATCTTTGACTTACTTTGTGTCCACTTCATGTTTCCATCCCAGAATTCTATCAAATTCACATATAGTCCACTTTCTCTAACTAGTTGTTTTAGTTTTGCATCGTTACTGGTCATGAAAACCAAACCCATTCATCTTAAGCCTGTACATGATGTGGGGGCAGCATTTGCCTGCGTTCATGGTGCAGAGACCAGGCTGCTGCCACTGCACCTGCACATTTGATAGACTTTGTGTTTCTTAGTTGCATTAAACCTTTTCACTTTACATGAACTCCATAAGTCATCGTTAATAAAGGGCTCATAACACCATCTTCTGTGTAATGTGCATATTTCCATCTTATAAATAATATTATTCAGCATTTTTCCATTTTTCTGTAATTGGATTGACTGGACAGAATCAATCAATATTTTTCTTTTCTTTTAAAGGTTCCAGGTTTCATCTTGAAGTGCATCAAATGCCTTTTCTCACTTTTAGATTGTTTGATCAAAATAATCATGTATATGAACCCAAAGCATGTTTTTGTCTCAGACTTCGTCAACTCTTCTGTTTCATAGTAGCATTGGTAGCAGTACCTGTGAATGAATATCTGACCTATAAACACAAATTTCAATATCAGACAAGTAAAGAGCAAAGTTTAGTATTTGAACAAAAATGATGAATGAAACTAGGGAAATACTGCAGTTTGCACATGTGAAGCCAGAAAAAACATCATGAGGTTTAGGTACAAAAGAAAAGCCATTGAAACAACAGTATCATTTATTTGCTATTCATTTGAAACAATCAATACATTTTTAACCACTGCATCCAAGCTGTTGTGCACCTTTGATTTGGTTTGCAATATAAAGAGGAACTTGTAAAACAGGACACAGAGCTAGAAATCAGGAATATTTTATTAAAAAATGGATGAAACAATAAACACTTCCACTTTTCACTCCACATCTGTTTGACTGACAAATGTAATCATGAAAAAGCAGTGATACAAAACATGTCGAATGAACAAAAACGAACAAAAAAAAAACTAAGTACAATGTAACAAGTATCTGATATGTACAAGTGTTATGGTTTATTCTAATTATTGTTATAGGCAAAAGGCAAATAAGCTGAAGAGACAATGGCATGTGCAAAAATAGTCTTCACATGTCCACAAGCTCAGGAAGCTCTGCTCCCAGCACAAGCTCATCAGGCAGAAATCTAATGCTTTCATAAGCATTCATTCCCATGTTCCCTGTTCCCATGAAGACAGATGGCAAATTCACAAGCTGTGGAGAGCTTCAAGATTTGAGAAGCTAAGCTTGGCTAAGCCTGGTGAAGAACTCTCATCAGAGTGACGCATTTCTGAGGATGGTGGAGAGAAAAGACTGCTGATCACGGACAGAAATTATCGATGGACCAAACAGCTCCTAATCTCTAAACCACTGTCACTCACAGACAGAGAAACCATCGTTACAGCTTCACAGGTACAGAGGTACAGGTAAAAAACACACAGGAACAAGTTCAAGACATACAAAACATCCAGCGATTTCAAAGAGACACTGGTCTAATGTTACAACTAGAACAACTGCAGAGGATGGAGAACACAAGGATCACGTCACCGTTCACCAGCAACCCAAGCGCAAACCATCATATCCGAACATAAGCCAATTTCTATGCTTAACGTTTGCTTTAGGGGTCTGGTTGTCTAGTCGCTCTGTTAGAAGAGAACTGAAGACTCCAATTTAAGTTCAATCTGTGATTGGTTGCAAGCAAAAAAGACATCAATAAACCGTGTAAAAAGCTATAGATTCACACCACTGCAATGAGCTGACAAACACTACGAGTAAAGAACTTTATATAGTAAAGGTTGTTTTTAAGTTACTGGAGCTGACATTTCATGAGAGGACTGTTTTTCTTATTTGGTTCCCTTTCATAATAAAGCATATTTAAAAACAGACCTTACCACTGTGACCTTATTAAGGTTAAAATTATATAAAGAACATATCAGCAAACAGCTGTTAATGCAAAAAGTGCATTAAATGGTGGGTTGCAACATATTAAAACACACAAGAGACGCTTGCCTTAATTTTAGTGGAAGAAAATCTCTTTATATTCGATTTAATGACCAATCGTACTATTTGCAGGCAGCTGTAAACACAAGAGTGACACATTAACATGTCAGCCAAAAACAAATTAAGCAAACGCCAGCTGCTATAGAAGAATATCGATTAATGCAGCTTTAAAAACATGGTCAGGATGAACTGTGCACCAACAGAAAGAAATCACCGGTGGGAATTTACTCTCGAGTGTACTTTTGATTAAGACATTACAGCAGCTCAATTTTGACATTTAATATAGTTTTTACATTAAAAAGGTAATTAATGGGAAATTATAACCTTTGTAATTTAGGGGTACAAAAATGATTGTACTCCCTCTAAGTAAAGGAATTTTCACGCTTTACTAGGTTCTTTCTCAGTTTGGATACAGTAACCTTGCTGTCCAGGAATAATTCAGCCTCTTTGCAGAGTCCATCAGTGAGTCTGTCTCTCAAGCCCTTCACTAGTCAGCAACACAAGCGATCAATCACCAGTTTTCATGAGGGCTGCGTTGTTGTTTTCACATAACAGCTGAAGAAAAGGGTTCAGACTCGCTGTTCACACGGACTTTCTCTAATGCGGTTTATGAGCAGCGCGTGGAAATAAAGTTGAGTACATTCAAACACTAGAAGAATCTGTGACCAAAAGCACAAGCGTTTGTTCAGCGATGACAGGCGAGCTGGTCGTCGGTCACCCTTCAGCCTCAAACCGTGTGTAACAGATGCTTGTCCAACAGAAAAGTTTGAGCCGCGCCGCCGACTGTAACACAGTAACATTGACGCAGGAAGAGACGCTACACAGTGGCGTTAACATTTAACCATAACCGTTTAAAAAATATTTCACTAATATCTTTAATACTTTATGGATGGAGCGCGTTGGAGTGTAGCTGACACAAGGCAGAGCTACAAATGAGCTTTGCCTTTAAAACCTTTAGTACGTCCTCACGAGCCACCAGTGTGGAAACATTCTGGTCCCAAAGTTGAACCGCAATCAATTTCATTAAACTTATTTATTTAGATGTTGTTTTTAGTTAATTAATGGTAAAATCACCATTTGCCTTGTGCCAGGCTACAGAGTGAAGGTGACCACCGCTGCAGCTTCAGCAGCTCGGTCTGATGTCAGCGACTGATAATGACCACACACACACACACACACACACACACACAAACTCACACACACACACACAGCCTGTGCCACATGGTAAAAAAGTTCCTATTTAGTGATTATTTTTTTGTTTCTGACCACTTATTACACTTATTGAACCACATACACACACTTGTTACCAGTAACTGTACACTCACTAGTCACCTCACAAGATCCTGGGGAAAGCACGATGCAGACCAGAGCCAAAGTAACTGAAACCCAAAGACCCCACTTCCTGATGTGTTCAGTTCATTAAGGAGCTTCAAGAGAAATGCTGGAGTGTGCAAACACTGCTCACTGTGGTTGTTGTTGTTAAAGTTGCCGATTTGCTGCCAAAGATGTTATTTGGGGATCTGGTGACAAATGTGGTTGATTAACTCCCACAGGTTCCCGTCATATTCAGTTTGAGTGGTTTATTAACGCGTCCTCCCGTTTCAGTTTTCTGTTGCATATTTGGCTGGGTCTGCTTTTTAAAAGGGTTCATCTGTATTTTAGTTGCAAACACACGGGTCCTTATTTAGTCATAAGTGCATAGCAAATAAGAAGATAAAGAAAACTGCACATTACAGGAGACCCTGCCCTTAGATTCTGTAACGTTCAACGAGAAATTACACTACTCATCACAAAACACCATTAAAGGTTTTACTATTTTTAACTAGAGCGATTAAAAAACACTTCCCATTTATATATATTCTTTTTTTTATCTTTGTCATTAAACACCCAAATGACTTATTTTGGTACAGAAATAAAAATGCTGAACTGTGCCCTTGGCATTAAATTGTGAACGGGTCTATTTGAAAGGGCATGTGCAGCGTCCGAACAGGCTGAGCACAAATTCAACACACGCTAGACTTTGATTTGATTTGGAGAGTTTTCTGAGCGTCTCGCTGTCTCATGCAAACACTGAAGCCCTGTTGCACGAAGATTTGTGTCGGGTCATTGTTTCTGGCACATGAGTGTTGTAGCCCGATGACTCGGAGCATGCGTGTGAGCATTTCACCAAAGGTCGTGGGTCAAACGTTGAGGGTCAGAGTGTAAGAGCTTGAAATCGGTGAGCTGTTGCATGCTGTTGCATTCCATAGAACGGAAACATAAATGGCAGTTAGCTAATAAACTTGTGCTGTGAAGCCCCTTGTAAACACGCACACACACACACACACACACACTGTACATTCACGTGTGCATGCACACTTGCCAAACACACACACACACACACACACCTACACACTGAAAGGGGCCTTAAAGTGACTAGTAACAGCGCCGCTCCCCAACATCACCTCTGCCTCCCATCCTTCCCCAAAGAGAAACAGGACGACTGAAGCGAACATGAGATTGAAGAAAGAAAAATAGTCCAGCCGCTCAACGTCTTGGAGGAGAATCGAAAGGTCAGGTCGGGGTCGAGGGAGCCGAGGGCCGGCCACCCCTAGGAGGGGGGCTTGCTGTAACCGAAAAGTCCAACAGGCAGGTATTTGACGTGAGTGGGCCACTGAGCGGCCAGTTGAAAGAACTTCACGTCATTCCACTCCACGGCATCTATAGACACTGAAGGACAGAAACCAGAAGTCAGCTAAGCAAACTGTGAAACGTGGAAGATCAACAGTGAAAACGCATCTTAAAGGAAATGGAGGGACTCTCTTCTCGTCTCCTTATTATTCGCGTTACCTTTCAGGATGGTCTGCTGCGGCTTGGCAGAGCAGATGAGTCGGCTGATGCCTTCAATGACCTGGCTCTTGGAGTCTACGTCCTTTTCCTTGGTCTTTTTTCCCAAGAAGATGGGAACTGGAGAGGGAGACGAGGAGGCAGAGACTGAATAGTGCAGTGTGACGATGTTCAGCCACGCAACAAGAGCACAGTCAGTAATTAAAGATATACGTAGATATCGATAAGACAGACATGATTAAATGGGCTTTATGGTCCATAACTTTCACCTCCTGATCCCTACATGATATCCATACAGTCAACTTGTTAGACTTTCAGGCACCTATTTGCATATGGGCAGATACCATCTGACGTCCATCTCACCTTTCTTGTTCTTCTCCTTGGTGACCACCGTCATGGCCATAGTGTTGACCTGGGCCTGTGGGTCGGTGGCGCCCCCCCCTGGCAGCCTGCTGACCTGCAGGGAGCGGAAGGCGCTCTTCAGGGTGTTCTTGCAGCCGGTGTCCCGTCGCTCGCCCTCCCGCCGCTTCTCAGCAAGCGAGGCCAGCCAGTAATCCACCTGCAGGCCGATGGCGTCCACGCCGTGAGACATGCTGGGACTTCTACGGAGGGAAAAATACAAAACGATGGAGGACGCGGGGCAAACCAGAGGTCACGGTCTAAACACGAGAAGCATGACGACTGCTCCGTGCTGCTGAAACTACAACTGATGTGGTTAGAGAGACCCGTGAATCATACTTGAAACATAAAATACATGAAAAGGGATGAGGAACTGTTTACCCTTGCACTGTAAGGACGCTGCCCATGGAAGGAGAGGAGGGGGGAGTGGCCGCCTCTTTGATCATCCCGGAGGGGGAGCTGTGGGACGGGGGAGACGTGGAGGGGACGGCCAAGCTCACAGCCACTCCCTCCTCAGTATCTGCTTAGCGAACATGACACAGGCACAACGTTAGAGCATCGTCAGCGCATTCAGAGGAAGAGCGCGCTCAGACTGTGAGACGCGTTCTGAACAAGCACCCACCTGTCAGAGAAGAACCAGACTCAATGAGACCAACCTTCACTACCTGCAAAGCAAGAACCGACGTGAGGAGGACGTTTAAACGGTTTAAAGGATTCATTTGTGCAGGGGTGAAGGATCTTACCCCAATGAAAGGAATAAACTTCTGGTAGGACTCTTCCTCCCGCCTTAAAAGAGAGAAACACAACAGACATTAATACAGATGCTGTCTTTATGCTTTTAAATACAACCTTTGTGTGGTACTTGTACTCACGTCCTGTGTTTGCAGGTGAGCATCGCCTCAGCGATGGGCAGCTGATGCGTGACGGTGGCGCCGCTGATGTACTGGTAGATTCTTCCTGCGACGTCCAACTGATCTGGATCCCACAGAAAAACACACCCATGAGCGAAAGCGGAAGAAATGAGTCTGACTTTGTGTTTCTAGTACCTGCTACCACTGCTACCTGTCTGTGGCGGTTCCGAGCGGCTGAACACATCTCTCCACGCCCCATCCAGGAAGGTGGCGCTGTAGCGGTTGTCAAGGGCTCCAAGGTGCTTAGCAACTGGATGGGAGCCTGGTGAGGAGGATGGAGAAAGTAAAAGAGAGGATTGCACCACTTCACAGTCGGCAGGAGCAAGAGCTTCTTAATCACCATGGAAACACCAGCTTACCCAGAGGCACCACCAGGAAGCGCATGTGGTTGAGCCAGTCGGAGGTTTTGTTGGCGAGCTGGGTGACGAAGAACTGCAGGATGGCTCCCAGGTAACTCTGGCTGCCCACCGCCGTCACCTTCACCGCTCTGGGCATGGACGAGTTACAGTTACAGCTGAAGGGAGAGGGACAGAGAGAGAGACTGGTGTTACTAGGTCAGAAGAAAAACGTGAATAAAAGATAACAGAGTAAAGAGCACGAACAGAATAGTAAAGCTGCACATAAGGGCAAAGACCAGAGACAAGGGAAGACATGATGGGAAGCAGCAGAGAGAGCAGGGTCAAACTGAGGACAGAGAACAGAAGACTAAGCCCCGGAGCGGAGAAAGACATGACGAATATTAGTCATCCCTGAATGTTAACTATTCAGAAAGAAGCAAACACTCACAATTTCTGGATGCGGGTGAGCACAGCAGACAGCACCGCCTGGATTTCAGCTGCCGAACACGTGCACACCACCGGGTGTCTCTGCGACTGGAGCTGGAGCTGCTCCGCAACGTACTGCAACAAAACCACCGCACGCATGAAAACAGATGTTTATCCTCGAGCAAAGCTTCGCGCGCGCGCGGACACGCCACCGTACCTGCCCCTGCCAGTCCGTGGCGTTAACCAGGATCAGACTCTCTGGGAGCGCAGAGTCCGACAGCAAGATCTGGTTCAGCTGATCGTACACGGCCTTCCTCAGAACCTACACACACACAGTCCATAAACCCACCTGCAGTGAGACATTTACTCTTCAAATGACCCATCAGCACATACATAATTCATGTCTGGGCTCCAGGCGAGTCAGACGTTATCAGGACGCATGTTCTTTACTTTAGGGAAAGTCAAAGGGGGGGTGGGGGGGGGTGGAAGGGGACACAGAGGCAGCTGCACCCACTGATCTACATCCCTCTGTACAAGTGCTGATTCAGTTTTGTTTACTTTACAATACGTTCCCTGAAGGAAGTGAGTGTGAGTGGCCTTGGCCGCGTACCTGTGTGCTGTGCCCCAGCTCAGGGGACCTCTCTGAGTCCGAGCTGTTGGTCCGTTCACTCAGGGGCTTGGACGGCTGTCGCTCCTTCATGGGTGTGTTGA
The DNA here is from genome assembly GCA_030770545.1 of Macropodus opercularis. NCBI lineage: Eukaryota > Metazoa > Chordata > Actinopteri > Anabantiformes > Osphronemidae > Macropodus > Macropodus opercularis. The sequence continues at coordinate 13,936,746 of CM061090.1, read as the reverse complement.
TGCGCTTCTGTCGGGGCGTGTGGCCTCCATCCAACCTGACGGAAGAGCAACCAGTACGTTTTACCCCGCATTCGTACACCAACGCCGAGTGTTTTGTTCTTGTTCAGTGGTTACCGTGGCGACGGCATGGCGTGCGTTTCACTTTTGCTGCTCTTCATGGGCGTACGCGGCTTCTCCGCCGCCGACACCGTGATGCAGGGGCCCTCAGCGAACAGCGCCTGGTCGGTTAGCTCCTAGTCAGAAAGACAAACTGTCAGAGATGCAGGAAACCCTTGAGTCCACTCCTCCAGTGTCTAATCACTCTGCGTTCTTCTCTTTCAACCCGTCCGACTCACAGCACAGGTGGCCGTGAATTGATATTAACAAAGTTCCTGCCACACCATTAATTCACTCTCCTTCACAACACACAGAACAGAGTCGTACCAGCGTGTCCGTCTCAGACAGGGTCTCCTCCAGGTTGCGGCTGCGGGAGGTCTTCATCTTCTCCAGAGGAGGCTGCTCCCCCTGCTGGAGACACAACGGGACAACACGCAGGCTCCATGAAAGTCGAGTTTCAGAGAACGCGACAACAGAAGTCACAGAGGAGACACACTAAGCGCTCGGCTTTGGAGAAGCCATGCAAAATGTGTCACAGTAACGAAACTGAACTAAAACACACACAAGGCAGCAGACACAACACTCGTCGTTGTGAGAGGAGCTGCAGCTGTTGGAAGGCAGTGAAATCCATTCAGCTCATTGAGAGCTGCTTTATATCAAGCAGATGGCGGCTGCCACGGCTCTGTTGGTTTTCTGCTCCACCAAGGAAACAATCCTGAAACTTTGACACATTTCAGACGATCAAGCTGGTTTTGCTCCGTTTTATAGAACAATCCGACAGCGTTTTATGTTTTTTTTATTATCACGTCACTTGTTCATGCTGTGAGTGTGAAGCACTTCACACGTAGTGTTAGAAGTCACTGGGTATCAGCTGCAGAGTTTTATGTCACAGCTGTGTGTTGCGCCTTTCACATGCCTTACCCACAGTTTATTGACACCCGGCGGCAGAGACAGACACTTTTAAAGGGACGATAAAGATTTAGTGCGCTCGGCAGCTGGTGAGATGGAAGGAACAAGAAAAATCACTCCAGGCAGCTGAGGTGGGTTTTTCTGAGCACCACTCAAACACCTCGCAGCTCAGCTTCAGCGGGTGAAACACCTGCTGAGGCTGCAGTGATGCTTCCTCGCTGATCACTCACCGGGCTGAAAGTGTCTCGACCCAAACTGCCTTTGCTGTTCAGACTGCCGATCTCCGTCTGTGAGCTGGACTGAGACATTCCCTCGAAGAACGGCCTGATTAAACACCAACAGTTAGTGTTAATGTTAACCAGATTCTTGTTTTTAAATATTTTAAGAGTATAGTATAAGACTTAGCTCCTTTCAAATGTATTTAAATGTAACTTGCTTGTGCTTGTTACTCATATGGATATTTATTCACAAGCAGATATACACATATTTTAAATTAAAATTTAAAGTTATAAAAAACCAAGGCATAATGATTAATGACAAAAAAACAAAACAAAAACAAACACCAAACAACATATCCCCTCAAACCGTGTGTTTGCAACATAAAAGCCACTTTTAGAGTGATTTTGTTTTTTATTTTTAGAGCCTGCTAAAATCAGGAATTATCAGACATAAGGGACCATTTCATGTTCTGCTCTTTGTTTCTGTTTGAAGCGTGTTATTAAGACTCAGCCTTTTTGTGACAAAAACACCCAGTTGTGAGTTTATGGCCAATTAATGAAATACGAAACATACATTCTGTTCTACATACTTTCTACACAATTTTAAAAACAACATCAAACGATAATATGACATGAAGTTCATATAAAAGTCTGTGAAGCTTTTAAATGACTGCTATATGCAGCTTTCACCAACAGAGGGCGCACTGAATTGTCAGACTTTCTGATCTGACAAGCACAGAACGTTGGCGCTTGCTTGTGAAGCTGTGGTGAGTATTTGCAGACGTTCCTCCGTTACCTTAGTTTAGGTTTGGGTGTGCTGAGGATGCTGTCGGTCTCCTCCAGCTCCGGACCGCTGTCACTGGGATTGTACATCTCTAGGCTGTCGTAGAGCTCGTCCAGGTCCTCCTCCACCTCTTGGATCTGCTCCCTGGATACGTGCTCCAAGCCAAAGCCGACCTGGAGGAGACCCAGAGGAGAGAACGTGAGCAACGGGCACACGGATGGAGCAGAGGTCTGTCCGTGCAGCATTCATTTAAACCTGACTTTTACCATATATACGTTATAAAACATGTTGTTGCCCAGATTAGTAGTGTAGAGTAGCAACTTCAACCCTGAACAGAACAGAGACTCACCGCTTCGTGTTGTTTTCTTTAGGGGTAAAACAAAGTGAGCACCCTCAAAATGATCCCATGAGGGAAAAAAGCTGAGGCAAGAAGTCTGTAAACTGTGATGGATATTAATACCTGCAGTAACCTGGGGATTAGTTTCAAACCAGCATGACCATCTGCTTATGTCGCTTGCAACATCAGAGTAAATCTGTCCTGTGCAAACCATCTTCATTAATACTGTTATTATTCACCAGGGGCCACAATAAAGGAAAAGCAACTGAGCTTCAGTCAAGAGCAACACCCAGAGAAACAGACCGAGCTGACACACACGGTGTCTGATGGAAACGCTCCACGAACTACATAAACACACTTCTGTTCTATTTTAACCTGCAGAATGTGAGCTGCCAGCTGAACGTCTGTTGTTCTGCTCTCACACATGCCTCCAAGTGTCACGTTCAGTTCATACAAACACTGAGTCCTGCACATTAGCTGGACATTGAGTGATGTCGGGTGGGGGAGCGCTGAAGAAAGATGCTGCTCCTACCTCATCGGTGACTTTAAACCTTTTCAGCAGGGCAACGAACTTCTGCTTGATGTTTGGTTGCTGCGGAGCCAGAAAACGGAAAAAGGACAGTTAACATGACACACTCACATTTGTATATGTGGGACAAATGGGATTTACGAATTTACGACGGAGCAACAAGTTGCATGACTCAAACCATGTTAACGGCTGTTTGAAATGACATCTATTTCTTTATTCACTGTTAATCTAAATAAAAGCATGCTACATTTTTACACTGCAGCAGTTTAAGTTCAGTTAACAGAATCTTTTGACAGACTTGATGCACATTATGTGAGAACACGGGACATTCACTCAACGTTCCTCAGCAACACGAGCGGACGTCTGAGTGGCCACAGCGGTCGCCCTTCTGAGCTTCTGTCCTAATTTGCTAGACGGCAGAAGAGGGTCGACTTGGAGTTGGACTCTGGGGGCGTCCATATTTCTGTATTCGTGTGTTTGCCTGCCAGCTGCCGGGCAGGGCAGCATGTCTGCATCTCGAGTTTTCATGCCCAGTATGTGTGTTGTGCTCTTTAATTGCAGCAGCGGAAAGCTTATGGCTTTGTGTGTGTGTTGTCCACGGGAGGCAGTGCTCAGCGGTGACAGGCTCACTGAGACCTCCACAGGAGCTCTGCACTAACAACCTGCTGAGACACACACAGCTTCCCTCCTATCGAGTAGCAGGTCCAGGTCGTTTTCACAGTCGCCTATAATTAATCTGCGTTCCCTCCTGCAGATGATGTGTGTGTCTGTGTGTCCATGCATGCAGCGATGGGGTTAGTGTTACTGCGGTTGCTTACGTTGACGCGTCTCAATGTTTCCCCTGGAAAATTGATCTGAATTACAAGTATGGAAAGCAAACAGGAGAAAATGGATTTCTAAAAAACACCAGCAGGAGAACGGCGGAGAGAGACGCAGGGAGGACAGTCGAATTGAATTTATTTGTGCCTTTTTAGCCAGTTTTGCTGTAAATTGCTTTCCAAACAAAACAAGTGTGCGGAGAGAGAAAACCTGGCAAAGGCAGGCTGGGAAAGGCAGACGAGCGCGAGAGGCGCTTCTCTTACTCTGGTGATGGCGGCATTGGACGGCAGCTTACGCCTCGGCTTCTTCTTCCTCACCTCCTCTTCGTCATCATCCAGATACTGAAAGGGGAATGAAAGAATTGTGGCATAGAATAAAAACTCAAGTGTCCTGATCAACTAAAATTAATTTACAAGCTGTAACAACTCGCTTCAGCCGCTCCACACCCTCCATTCAGCCTTTTCAGTCCAACATTCAAAGCTTTGTTCCTTATCTCTGCCCACTGTCTGTTTGCTCCTTTAAATCTCTGGCACAGACGGACATAAAGTCCCATCACGCTCCCTCTTCCTCCCCCATAATCCGAAAAAGAAGGTGACACAACAAAAAAATGAATGAAAAATCTCTCTGCTGATGCTCACCCTGCCGTGTCTGGGGACCTGTCGCCTGCTGATTTAAATACTGAACTGAAGAAATGGGGCAAAACCAAATATCTGATTCAGCTTGAACAACCCTCGGTTTTCTTTCCTCTTTTACATTTATATGGTGAAAATGTCCCATCTTCTATTTACAGCATTCCCAACATTTTTAATAAATGTATCCTGCAAATTTAAAATTAGAGCTGAGATACAGTTAATTATTTCTGGACTGATTTTATACACATACACACACAGGCCAAATCTGTACATTTATGTCCAATATAACAGCTTCAAAAGTCAAATTCATGATGAAAACTAACTTTCATATTTACACAACACTGGAAAATGTTGGAGGACCAATGACCCAACTAAACTCATCATAATCATTTGTTGCAGACACCAAACTCACCTGTCCATGTATGGGGTCATCGCTGCCCTCCTGCTCTGACGAGTAGCTCTCCTCCTCTTCTTCAGAGTAGTTGTCGATGTCTGGAGATCGATCTGGTGGACACACAAACCCGAGGAAGATTAAAGGCAACAGAAAGAGACACAGGAAGGACGAGGGCCATCGCAGAAAGGGTCAGACAGGAGCACGAAAAATGCGTCCTCACCAGACATCTTGGCCTTGGGTCCCTCGTGGTCGATGGGCTGGCTGGACAGGGAGTAGACTCTGATCTCAGCGACGGGCACCGAGGCGTCCTTCAGCTGACTGTGGAGCCCCAGGACTTGGGCTCCCTCGCTAGGGTGCTGCATCACCTGGCAGAAGCAGCAGCAAGGGAGACGGCGTCTGATCACTATGCTACGCGTAACCTTAAATCTCCTCAAGGCGATGGGTAGTTCGAAAGTGATAAGCAGTTACAATTAATTACAAACAAGTTGTTGTTCAGAGGCATCAACTTTTCCATACACTCACATAAACCACCCAGAATTGAGAGGAAGAGGAGAAAGAGGAAGAGAGACAGACGACGCCCAGACACAGACACAAAGGCTGGACAGCAGCAAAAGAAGAAATGAGGACGGACGTGACAAAGAAACGACACAAAACAAGTAGCAGTCAGGGACTAACAAAAACTTGAGACAACTGATTCAATGAAAATGTGAGGGGGCAATAATTATTTTTGCTACAAGGCTGAAGCAAACAGCAGCATCACTCCTCCTGTGTGTGTGTGTGTGAATGAGTGACACGCAGCCTCTCTCAGCAGTCGGCTCGCACTGAGAGTTAATGAATTCTGGGCAGCTTATTATGGCGACAGCCGTACCCACACATTAGGGAGACGCAACTGCTACACACGCGATCTCTTGGCTGGGGTTCAGCTAACGTACGCGCTTTCCAAACTCCTCCCGCTGCTTCTCGTCGTAACCATTTGCCAGTCAGAAAGGAAATTATGCAGATGAGACGCTGCAGACATGATGATGCGATGCGCACATTTCACGAGAAACGCTGCTGCATCTGTACGTTACTTTATATGGTTTGTTTTCCCCATGAAGCCATAAAATCTGCTGAAGGATTTACTGCAGGTTTACCGTTAAAACCCCACAAAAAACTCGTAGTCAAGCCTCTGCATCGACTAAATTATGTTGAGGAGCGAGCAGTGAATTCTTTCCTCGAACATCCTTTCATCACACGGATAATTACAGCTGTTAAGCCTGACTATTTTATTTTCCCGCTGTGCGCGTTGGGTGAGAGAGGCAGCAAACTGAGATTTGAGGCAGAGCGAAGTGAAGTTGCCACTTTAATGGAAAAGCTGCATGACTACAGCAAGTCCTGTTAGAAAGCAATGAATTAAAGTGGTCAAAATAATGATTAAAGGTGAAACATCCTACCAAAATTAAAATGAGTTTTATCTGGTCAGGCACAAGCATAATAATAATAAAATAAACACTTGTACATTAATAGATGCCTAAAGGCCAAAGCATGGTCCACTGAAATACAAAAACCACTAATCAAAGCATGTGGCGTCACATGAAGCCTGTAATGAGAAAATTGTAATTTTATTTTGCCAGCCCATTAGGTCACATTAACGAAACACAACTACGACTAAGTGAGTTCGTCCGTTGCCCCATGTTAGGGCTTTGAAGGCAAGAACCTCATGACCATGTGACGGCGTCCAGCAGTCATCAGCATCACCACAGGCTGCAACGCTTTAGATAAAGTGGCCATTTCACCAGGAAGGGCCGTGTGGCTCACAGTCGCACAGAATGTACTTCCACCGCCAGTTTAGCTATTGTAATTTGGTTTATTTGCTTTTGATACGTTTCAAGCAGAGCAAACCTACTGATTAGCTTTGGATTTCTCTGCAAGGTTTTTTTGTTTTTTTTTGTGAGCCAGTTTGTTCAAGGTGTTTTAGGCTGTAAGAGATTCACCATCCACATGCGCACACACGCACAACATAAATCAAAAAATCTTTTATATCTGCTTCCTACTGTGGGAGAAAGAAAATGGGAAAAGCTTTTGGCAAAAGAGGTTTAATTTAATTGGAGGTTTGATTTATGGTGACATTTACTGTGGCTGAGGAGAGAACGCAGGCCAAAGATCCAAATGCAAGTCTGATTTTAAAGTGCACTTGCTCCAATTGAGTTTAGCCGAAGGTTAGACGAAGGTTAGCACTAAAAATAGTTTTCAAAAGGCACCGCTGTGAATAAAAGTTACTGAGCAACAAAGGGGGAATAATATTATCAGCGCGAGTGGAGACCACTTCTGTTGTTCTAGTTTGGATTCGAGGACACTGTGAAACAAAGTCACACTGAGACAGGAAGCGGAGGCTGAGTGTTTAGGGAAATGAGCCTGTGACTCGTAGTTTGTTGGGTCAACAGCTCAGATCAGTTGGGACGTTGACTCCGCTGACTCAACAGCTCGCAGCGTACGTGACCTTCAACATACAGCTTAACCTCCATCTGCTGCTGTGGAGGTGACCAGCGCCTAAAAAGCACCGAAATGTTCCCCCGCTCTGTAATACGGAGCCCGTCCTGCACATGTGGCGCCGAGTCACGAACGAACCCGTTAATATGACAACAAGCCAAGCAAGAGGAGTCGATGAGACAGTTCCTCACCTCGGCCATGTTGATGAGTCCCAGCGCCAGCGTCTTGTAGCCCAGGATGGTGCGGTTCTTGTAGCGCTTCCGCCGCTGCAGCATGATCTGAAGCTTGTTTGCGTCTCGCTTCAGGAAGTGCGGGTACTGCAGATTCAAACACATAAATACGTGCATCAGGTGACGGCTGAGCGGTGGGTGACCAACCTGTTAGGCCGGACACGCTAACTGGCTGTGACACACACACACACACACACACACACACTGGAACCACTTCCCAGCGTGACACGACTAATCATTAATAAACAAGGACCGGAACAAACAAACTCCTGCAGCAACATTCAAAGTCACGAAGTCTCCTCCTTTAATAAACTCCTCTCTACAGGGACGCTGCTGGAGAACGTGTCACGTACAGTGTTTAATGTCTGGGTTAGCACTTGAGCTTTAGGCAGCGTTTGGAGATATGGGAACGGGATGATTTGGAGCAGAAGACCTACTGGGAATTAACATTAACCACACACGGCTGTACTGTGTATGTACAGTGTTGATGTTTAGTGCATGCAGCATCTAACAGGCTGAGTGAGCTCAACACTGGGTTGGACAAGCAAATTCACAAAAAATGTATGTAATATCTGTAAGACAGTAAGAAGTTTTTGATGTATGTGTCTAAATACAGGAACAGAGCTTTGCTTGTGTTTGATTGACAGACTGCTGACCTCTGACCCCTCGTCTTTACCTGCAGGGAGAAAGTGAGCTGCAGGTCGGTCTCCGTCAGACCTGCTGAGGACAGCAGGATCTCGTTGGAGCGAAGAATTCGCTTGGAGCCCTGAGGAGGAGAGACACACAGAGAGAAGACAAAATCATGAGAGGAGAAGGAAAAATCTGTGTGTGTGTGTGTGTGTGTGTGTGTGTGTGTGTGTGTGTGTGTGTGTGTGTGTGTGTGGTTGGGGAGGCAGGCAGAGTCAAAACAATGAACTCTTATCAACCACATGCTGCGACGAGCGTGGGAGCGAAGGAGGCCAAGAAAAGAGGGAGGCAGGAAAGATGAAATTGACTGATAGGAGGGAGCAGCGAGGGCAGATTGAGGAAGTGGCAGCTCAAAGTGGATTTCGTGCCAGAAATAGAGAACTTAGATTTCCTTAGATAGAAAACAACAACAAACAGAGCTGGAAACTGGGAGCAAATGTAAACATCTTAAAACGGTTTAATTTGGGGGAACGAGAGCAGGAAACATTCGCGTCGCTCACACATTTAAGCATTTTGTCCTTTTGTTGTCTCGTACCTGCAGTTTGACAGCGATGACCACAGAGGTGAGGTCTTTATCCAGCTCCTTCAGCATGATCAGCTTCTTCAAGGTCAGGTTGAAGAGTCTGTGGGAGAATGAAATGATGAGGACTAATGCCAAGTTCAACACACAACTGAACCAACTACACTTATTGGATCTTTTGCATCACTTTTTGCTCAAAACGCTGCTCCTGTAACCGTGGTTACATGTGTGGATGCTGTCCATTTGAGAAACACTGCCCCTCAGCTACAAGTTCCTGCTTCACACAACAACACTAAAATGCACACAGAATAAGATTCAAGACAAAGCGCGCACACACACACACACACCCAGGCAGAAATGCTTAAACGCACAAGACCAGAGGCAATTAAAAAACCAATATGGAGTCAGGAGACGACCGATGCATCACACCCAAACAGCAGCTGTACAGCCAGGGGTCAGTCTGTTCAATAATTCATCTGCAGGGCTTCAGAGACAAAAAGAAAAACACTAAAATAGAACCGGCGGGGATATCAACAAAAGATCGAGAGAACACAAAGGGGAAAAAATAGAGATAGGACCTCAAGTCAAAGAAAAAGGCAAACACAAACAGATCAGAGAGAAGAAAAGGGAAGAAAAAGACATGGAAGACGACAAAAACAAAATGAAGAGACACCAATGAATACAGAGAGGAGGAAACAACAACGAGCAGACAAAGAATGCAGAGATGAGGAGGGGCGAAAAGGGACGCAGAAATCGAGGGCGGCATCAACGGAGAGAGAAGAGATCCAGGGATGACAGAGGCTGACACAACGCGATAAGGAACAGACGAACTGTCTGACATTGCGAATATAAAAAGAGAAAGCGTCTGCTTTGTTTCCCAGAACAGTCTCATTTCATTTAGAGGAGCAGAGAAGGCAACAGTACTGATGGGACTGAAATGTGCGATGCAAGAAGAAATCTAGACGCAGTGAGCTGTGAAGGCATTTTATTCTGGGCCTACTTTGCATAATTTGAGGTAAAAACATCAACAGCAGAGAGAAAAGTCACTTACAGTCTTTATGTCTGGATATATATATATATATAAAATATACAGGCCTCACAATATGGAAACAGAAATATCAGAGATATGCTGAAGTAGTAGGAGCAGGAAAAATATTAAGAGATGCACAGTAACCAAAGCAAAGATCAGTCACCCAGACGAGACAGAGGTTACAGACACAGCCCTGACCCCAACACCTCTGCAGCCAGCTCCTCTCTTCAACCCCCCCCCACTCCCTGCCTTTCATTTTCCCCTCGCTTCCCAACACTGGAACGGACAAGTGGCCTCGACCGCTGATGCAACAGCGGAAAAACCCGGGGACAAACAACGAGAGCCTTTCTCCCCTGATCACGAGGCAATCTGCACAAGATCAAAGTGGAGAGGCTGAAGCTATGAATAAAAACCACACCGCTCTGCTGCTCAGCGTCTGCCCACACCAGCCGGCGCTGGTGGAACCAATCAACGTGGAGAGGAGGCCGAGTCCCCAGGGTCAATTAGAAGCAGGGACTGAAGCACCTGAGGTAAGCCAGTCATCGCAGAGACGGGGAGAGAGGAGACAGACGGAAACGTCACAAGGACACAGACAAAACCAGAGTAACGGTGTTAAGCAACGCATCAGCACAGGTCAACCGATGGGCGTGAGATGCAAATATGTGTGTAGACGTTAGTGGGATGCATTTTGTGAATACACAATTTTTAAATATGACACAATGTACAACAATGTCCAGTGAAGGACATAATAAGCCTTCTATTAAAAATCTGACTTGGAAACTGTGCCTGCATTACAGTCTGAGTGGCGTCAGTCGTGCCACTGTCACAGCCCTTGGGCTCGTACCTGCTCGGCGTCGCTGATCAATCACGAAGCCGGTGAGACAGTAAATGTTGATGACACCACTGAGGCCTTCATTGCTGCCGGTTATGGCTTTTCAAAGGCTCCTAAAACTCGAGTGTGATGAATCACGACTGAGGAAGACATCGCGCTGACAGAACCTCTCAATTTAACAGCACACGCATGCAGTTAATCAGCAGCTCAGTGGGTCATTACTGGTTGTTACGCAACGGCTGAACGAACTTCAAATTTCCCTAGAGATGTGCGTACAGTAAACAGCCACACAGTCCTTCAGGGTTACTCAGTAACAGGATGCAACAGCAGATGCATCCTGTGACCCCTGAACTCTTTACTTAACTGCTACAAATCCCTCAAAACGCACATCTGCACCAGAGACAGTGACCTGAGGGTCTACCTGCCAACGGTCCTGCCCCACTGTCCTCAACAAAAAGAATGGAAGACACCACAGCAGTGCTGTACCTGGGATTCAACAGAGAAGCTTCCAATAAACGCTTAACTCGTCATTTGCATGTTACCAGTAATTATGTGAAAACCAGAGCAGAGCATCCTGTTTCTTACAAAGCTTCTTCTAGGGATGTAAATACAGGCTGCGAAGCATAATGGAAAATATAACCAATCAATTTGTTTTTCAGGCAGTTTTTTTCAGGCTTCACTTTTGAATATTTACCGCCAGACCCTAAATCTCTGGACCCAAATCTGGCAAACGATGCAGCTTCATCTGTTCATCTACTGCCCTGTCAGAAATGTGATATAAGATGTCTGGTAGTAGGAGGAGGAGCCTAAAAACCTGGTAAAGTGTGTGTTTCAATAAAGACTAAACACAGCTGAACATGGTGAAGTCAAGAGTTCAGAAGAGGCTTTGAAACCTCAGTTATAGTCTAATTTGAGTAAATGTGAGCAGGCCGGCTGTCAGAGAGCCCCAGCTGGGTGAGGCAGCATGTGCAGTAAGGTGTGAAGTAGCAATTATTCAATTATTCAAGAGTCCTAGACCAGCGCTGAAAAGCTTTTACATGCTTGTGTAAACTTCCTGATAATCATTGCGCAGTCACGCAACCCCACCTGTCTCAGAGGATTAAACCCGTAAGAGGCCTTAGCGCCGCGTGCAGGTTTGCTGCCTCGCACCTTTCCGAGCCGTGTCGGTGCCCACCGCGGACGGCGACGCATCACCTGACGAAAGTGAGATCAGACGTGCGGGTTTAAGTTGCTGCTGCTGACGGCGTGTGCAGTGAGCCGCAGCCGCCACAAGTAGCCATTAAAGCTGATGTGGAAGTGCCTCAGGTTGCATTTCCTCTAATGGCGCCAGGCTTCACAATCATTAAAAAAAAAGAAACGCGTCCAACTGGAAACACCCTCAAAGCAGAAAGTGTGTCACAAGACATACAAGACAACAGTTTCACTTCTTTTTACGTACGCTGGAAATGTATAATATAATATATATAATGTTTATATATAATGTTTAAATAGTAATAATGACTATTTATTCATGACAATTGAAACGATGTTGGGTAGTTACGTGTCAATTTTAATATATATTATGTTTTATTATAAACTTTTTTTATTTCATGCTTTTTACACAATGGTTCAACTGAAAACCAGCAGAGCTCTGAAAGTCATTAGTTAGGTGCATCCTTGGTTTTCAGGCACAATCTGTGCTTCTGGTAATTAGTGAACAAGAACAGCACACATTATAATAACAAAATATTAAGATGACAAAACTATTTGTACTGTTGTTGTACTATTTATTAGTAAAGACTGGACATGTTGGGAAATCCTCTGTATGTGTGCGGGAGACGGCGTTTAAGTCTCCTGTGGGTTCTTGAACACATCGTCTCTTCAGGCAGACTCCAAACCGGAGACGGCCTCACTCTCAGCATCCGACTCGTCAGAATCATGCTCCACGCTCCTCTGGCTGATACCCCCGTGCGCCTTCCTGGCAGATATTTGGTGGTTTATTTTTTCCCTTTAGCGGTGGGTGAAGGAAGGGAGCTGACGGAGGTGGAGAGCGGTTCGATAATGTCCGTGGGAGGATCGACCCGTGACATTCTGCAAATGCCAAACTCCGACGAAACCCAGTCACAGACGCACACTGTGGCTACACGTGTAAAAAGTTGAAGCAAGATGCAAAATAAAGTTCAGCCTTGACCACCCGCAGCAAACGTCGCCACGAAACACCACCACTTCACGTTTTTCTGTGGGTGCGACCGCCTGCGGCTTTAAGAGGAAGGTGCCTATGGTTCCCTTGACAACAGCCCACGGTGGGAGGCGTGACCTTGCCATGTCAGAGAGCGAAACAACATGCTACGTACACATCAGAGAGGAGCAAACACCAACACAACACGCCTCGTCTCCTCTGTTGAGTAACGTGCCGTCCACTCCTCTCCTCGGTAATTGTGATCAATGGCAGCGCTGACAGAAAGAGGAGAGCCACTCCTCCATTATTAGCGTCCCCTGCTCGTCCCCTCCAAACTCATTATCATGCCATTATATGGATTTGTCCCTGGCGCTCAGTCAGGTCAAACTTTGTTCACATTGGACGCAGAGGAACACAGACAGAAATATCAATTCTATCACGTTGTCAGGTGAAATCACAGCTATTTTCAAAAGATTAACAACTAAGCTGTGCTTGCAGATTCCCAGATGAGCGATGTGCCTCTGGATTTCACCCATCGCCAAAATCAAGAATCAGTTCAGCAGATCAGAGACAAAATAACTGAATTAGGATAAATTGTAAATGAAGACGCTTCTGCATGTCATACAAAACATTTCATCTAGTTTGTCTGTCTCAGAAACGTACAAACCAAGATAAACAACGCAATGAGTAAAGTCAAGCCTCAGATGACGCAACGATACCGAAACGCTTCCCACGAACATATCACGCATCATCATGGAAGAGATTTTGAATAAATGCCTGCTCCTGATTTGGAAACCACTCAATCAAACCACTAACGATTGCGTAAGCAGGCCAAACACACGGTTTACTGTGTTATCAAGACTTGTAAAGCTTTGGATGTTGAAGCTCAGCCAGTGGAACCATTCAGAGCTAATTTCACCGCGTCATCAGTCTAAAACCTCACTGTGAGGGAAATGATGGAAAGAGTCAAAGGTCAATTCTGACGTCTCCATAACCTGATGGAAACACAACTACAGCCACAGACACACAGGCTGCCGGAAGCATGCAACACACCCACAACAGTCAAGGACGTGATACACTCATAGCAAGAGTTACACAAACATTCTGTACGGGGTTAAGGAATGATGAGACTTTGGGGTAAAGACAAAACGTACGTCCCTCTACGAGTTTACGGCTGCACAAGAAGTCGCACACACACACGTTTAAGTCCAAACTCGTCCAGCGCTGTGCAGGAGTAAGACAGAAAACCTGGTGACCCCAAACACCAGACTCTGCTCTGAGCGAGTGTCCATGTTCATGAGACGAAACCGGAGCTAATGTTTCTTAAAACCTCACGTGGAGAAAGGGGGGGGGGGTCTTCAATTAGCTCATCAGTCGCTCTGCACAAAACACACACGCCCAAGCAAAGTAACCACACAAAAGCAGACGATCTGTACAGAACAACATGGAGAATGAGGCGGAGAAATGAAGAAAAAGCAGAGAGAGTCAAATATGTCAGCGTGGACACAGGAACAGGAAGCTAAAATAACAAGCGAGCGGCTCCTTAGGAAGGACCGTCTTAAAATAGTCACAGCCTGAGCACATCTGTTTCCTCTTCTTGGTTTCACATTAAGAACATCCGAAGCTCTCGCTGCTTCAGTGCAACGCAGGGTGAGTGACAGCAGAGCACGAAGCTGGTGACGACGAGGAGCAAGGCACTGTGCGGTTACGGAGGCCATGCAGCCATTCTGCTTCCGTGTTCAACAATCAGAACAGTGAACAGATGAGGAAATGTTCAGCAGGAACTGGATTCATTTCATACAAAGCTTTCAAAACACACAATTTACATTCATTTGACACTTTGTGCTCTAAACGCCACAATGGAACCAGTTCAGGCCGAATTCATCAGCTGACTTGCAACGAGCACAGTGTCTTGTAATTTTTAGTTCTCCAGAGCTCGGAGCAAAGACCTCAGGTTCCTTTTACGACCTGCCCGCAGAGCAGAATGAGTCACAAAGCTCTGCAGTCTGCTCTGCTTCACATCCATGACCCTCAGACATCTCCGGGACAGCCAATGAGCTGCTGGAGGAGGCGGGCCTTACAGAGCCAAGAAGGGTGGGGCGAGGTGTGGCGTTGGACGGCGAGACATCAATCACTTAAGAGGGGTAACGATGTTAGGTCTGAAGATGAGGTTGTAGCAAAATTAGCGTTAGAGGAGTGTGTGTGTGTGTGTGTGGGGGGGGGGGGACTATACCCTCCAGCCCGGTGTTAGTTAACATGCCGGTCACATCTCAGGCTCCAGCGAGGCCGAGGCTGCGTCGCCCACTGTGGTGCAGCAGACTAATGCTCCGAGTGAGGAATGCAGCGGAGCAGGCAGAGAACATTAGTGAGGACACAACAAGGCGCTGGTTGGTGTCGTTTACTCATGAAGGAGCAACTAAGCCTACGACGTAGACGACACAGGTGTCTTTTAAAGTAGGCGCTGAATCCATCACCTGTTAGGACAACATCACCATCACACTCAGCATTATACGCCTCACGGTTAAAATGTGACAAGATGAGCACAAAAATATTATGAGAGTGTCTCTGACTTACTGTCAGGATTAAGAATTCGGTTTATTTTCCACTGAGTGTTTGACTCTCCAAGGATTTCAGTTGGCATGTCTATTAGATGACTCAGTCAAAAATAAAAATGTTATATCCACAAAAACAAATCAAGTGCAAGTGGGAGGAATCTCATTTGACATCGACTGACGCACGGGAGACGCTATGAACAATCTGGTTCTAAATATGACACAGCTGCATCAGCAAAAGCAGAAAATCTGCCTTTAAAGATCAAACGGACCAACTGAGTCTGGGTCACAGACGTCACAGCTCATCTTTACATACAGGACAGAGCTTTAAACTGCAGCTTCCTCAAACTTCCACAATAAGCTAATACACTGATGTTCTTCTCCTATAAGCACCGCATCTGGATCAGCAGCGTTCAACGCGCATCAACACCCAGAGCAGCAGCAGCAGCAGCGGCGGCAGATTATAATTGGAAACCAGGTCCAGTCGGGCGGTTGTGTCCCGGTTCAAACTTATCGGTTCGCAGCCTCCCGTCCTGCTGACGCGCGTTCGCACCGTCCGCTGGGAGGGCAGCACGCAAACACAGAGGAAGCTAATTGTAGGTCAGCTGATCAATATTCATGAACGCTTTACAGCATTAGCTCTGGCAAATGGCGAGATGGACAGGCAGCGAGAGAGAAGAAGAAGAATAACAGGCCGACGAACAACAGGAAACTATCCCAGAGCTGATGTTTCTACCCTGCAGCCAGAGAATCAACCTTTATTTAGTGAAATGAATATTGATGCTGATGATGTTGAGAATCCTCACAACTAAGCTCAAAACATCCGGTAAAGACGGGATCATTGCCAGTATGAAGAGAACACGGTGCTCAGGTGCTAAGATTCTCGTAGCTCAGCTGTCACATCTGTGTGTAACAGAGCTAAATGAGATTAATTAGGGCTGACTATTCATTTACAAGCATTAATGTGAGCTGCACTCTGCACCCATTACGTTTAAATGGGTCCACTGCTGCGTCCTGCCTGGAAGAGCCCGTGTTTCATAGTTTGTGGCCTCAACAACATAACTGTCAATTAATTATACATTACAAAATGTATCATCATCTGCTTTAAATAAACGATTGTCTACAAATCAACTCTTGGCTTCATCCTCGTCTGCGCAGCGAGTTCTAAACAAACCTGACAACAGCTGATCCAAAGCTCACCTTGACCCAGAAGGTAGAGTTTCTATAAATAAACTACACCGGCGTAACATTAAACTTCCTTCCATCAGCTAAAGGCCTCCTGCCGTCTCAGCCTGCGCTTTTGTTTCGGTCCGTGGGAGCAATCTAGGAGCCATAATTAAAGGCAGCGTGAGACGCGACGGCGATGCGGCTGCTGATGCTCCGCGGGATGATTAAAGGGCCGTTTGGTTGAACCAGGGTATTTCGTTCAGGTAGATTAGACGTGAAATGAAGCCGACCGTCAGCGCCGCCAGCCTCTGTTCCTGCTCTGTGACATTTCCTTTCTCCACGGTGTGTGTGGAGTAGACAGACAGCGAGCAGTTGCGACCTGAACCTATGAATAAAACCGCCAGCTTGCGCCTGACACTGCAGCTGTGAGTGTTTTGCCTTAAACGTCCGAACAGATCCCGTATTAGTTCTGAAGGTGTGGCGGACGCATCGGGGGATCTGGGTCGCGGTCACGCTGACACGGCGTATCGAGACCCCTGCGACTGTGTGTTTTAATGTGCGGACTCACTCTGGCTTCTCACACCGGATTGTGATCTCCCGTCCGCCAGCGGCTCTCTCTCCTTCTGTCCATTCTGATTTTTCCATTTCTCCTCCAGCAAGTCACACTTCTCCATCCTCTCCATCTGTTTCATCTGTTCGCGCCGCCGCTTCCCTCCGTCCATCCACCCTGCGCCTTCATTTCTAGCCCGTTTCCTCCCCGGTTCGATGTCTAATCCCTCCCTTCTTCCAGCACAGGATTTGGCTTGATTTGGTTTTATTTCAGTCCAGCCTGTCCTCATGTTCTCTGCCTCTCTCCTTCAGTCAGCTCCACTTTATGATGCTTGCCAGCCCCTTCTGCTAACAGTCACTTGGATTTTTAATACCTTTAAGGCTCCTTTAGTCCATGAAATTAAGCCTTGCTCCATTAATCTGATCTGAATGTATTTGTTCACACATTATTACCAACTAATTTATTAATGGCTTTCAACTCTATCCAAGTAAATGAAAAGGTCTTGATGATCTTAATGTAATATATTTGTTTTCTACAGAAGCACAGTGATAGTTTATATGAGTAAAGAAGCAAACGCCTTGAAACGTCATCATAACTGGCATAAACAAAAGGTGCATAGTAAATAACAGCCAATATAAGAAATCACGGTAGAAAGTAGGTGAATTTGGAAACGTGCCAGTATTACCACACTTTACATTATTATCACAGAGCCAAAAACATAATAACATGACAAATATCTGGCTGTACTTTTGTGACTAATTAAAAACCTGCTGTAACACATGAAACATGGCACAAAATGCGCAGCAGGGTTATCGCTTCATGTTTCTGGGTCGCATACCAGGGTTCTGGGCCGTGTTGTTGTTGTTGCTGGTACGGCCCAGGCATCAGCCACGGACACCACCTCACCCAGCCCTGCAGGATGCTACTTATCCACACAGCCAGGTTCTCCTTGCCTTTGCACGAGAGCCCGCTTTGGGTTGGCACAGACACGAGCAGCCACACCCCAGTGCCCTCTCTCTACTCTGGCCTGCCCTCGCCCAGTCGATGCAAGGATCTCCCCCGCTCGGGTGCGTTTCCGCCGATGAATAAGCACGAGTCTGCCAGCTCATCTACGTGTGTCAAGACAAAGAGTGTGTGAATGTGCGTGTGGGAGAATCTGAGTGGGTGAGCGAACACTGGCATAAGTAGGTTACAGGTAATGCATAACATGACTGATAACATGTGCTGTGTGTGTGTGAACCATATGGAGAGCATATAGTAAGCACCACTGCCCTGTGGTGTTCCCGTGCCCCTTTAAGGCAGTGTGTGTTTTCTTGGGCTCTGACTCATTTAAACTGAAGGCAAAGCAGAAGTGATTCCTGTGTGTGTGTGCGCGTGTGTGTGCGCATGTGTGTGCGCGTGTGTGTGTGCAGACTTATTGCTCACCACAGCCAAGTCCTGGCATGGCTGTTCGCTGTGTGCTTTTGCCCACAGCAGGGGAGCTATTTGAGCGTGTGACTGCGTGTAGGTGGGTGGGCACTTCATTTTCTGATGTTGTTATACTAAGCTATCGGGTATGCGTATAGGTACGGGGGCGGCTGCTGCCTCGTTTGGGAAGCAATGC
Organism: Macropodus opercularis; assembly: GCA_030770545.1. Taxonomy (NCBI): domain Eukaryota; kingdom Metazoa; phylum Chordata; class Actinopteri; order Anabantiformes; family Osphronemidae; genus Macropodus; species Macropodus opercularis. Next base: position 13,918,230 of record CM061090.1, on the reverse strand, counting down.
GAGTCGACTGTGCCGAGCGTGTTATGTCAGCGCGAGTTTTGGAGATGTTAACTATTAATCGAATCCCTGGAGAAAGTCAGAATTGAGAAGGGGGTGGTGGGGAGTAGACATCAGTGACCTAAACGGTTTTGGACAGTTCAGCATTTCTGTGCCTAACACGAAATGACAGAGAGGGGAGGAAAGAGAGCAAGCGCTGGGAAGAAAATGAAGCCATAAATCTGGGGACATGGATGAGAAAGAACAAAAAAATGTACACAGAGAAAACAAGTGAGAGAAAGACAAGATGTGTGTGATGTGCAGGAACATGGCGCCGTTGTGTTGTGAGGAGGGAAATGAGCAAGTCACTCATGAAGCTGAAAAATATATATATATATGTGCCTGTGTTTTCCTTGGGGCTAGTGGGACATCAGCACGTCCGTGTGTAGCTCTGCTCTACATCTGGACTGGAAAAAATGAAATTTAAAAAGAAAAAAACAAGGTTCAGTGATCGCATCCAATCTCCACTACTAACGCAGCCGCACAGTAATACACTTATCAGCCTGTTACGCAACCGTTTGAACAAACAGCTCGCAGAAATACACACACACGCATAAACCGTTGTTTTCGCAGCAGGACTGACAAACAGCCCCCAACTCAAGTCTGTGAAACAGAGCATCAGAAACCAGGAAGACACAGACCTTATGGTGCCTTCAAGGGGTGTCGTCGTGCTCATGACAAAAGGGCACGCGAACCCGCAACTTCGCATTTTACCAAAGTTCGAAGCGTGTGCCAGTATTTAGACCACAGACCACAGAGGAGGTGTTTCCACTGACATAAAACTAGAAACAAAACCTAGACCTCTAAAGCAGTTTGTCCTCTTCACAGCAGCTTTAAAGGGGGATTGAAACCTTCCACGGAAAACAAACAAAAGCACCAACACGTTTTGAGCTGGAGGTACACGCAGGAATTTCCCTTCAAAACTCACAATCACACTCAGGGATTTTGGGGGAGTTTCTGAGAATTTGGGATGGAAACTAACAAGCAAGTGAAACGTGCTGTTGTCACGTCATGCGAAGGAACATTTACAGTGTTTACGTTCAAGGAGAGTAGTAAAAAATAAGAGAATATACAGAAGAAGAGAGTTTGGGTGTTTAAATTACTCTTTGTGGTTTTATGAGTAATAATGCTATGACACGATTATTATTATTATTATACAAACTAAACAATGACCTATACTGCTGCACAGCTTGTGGAGCAGGTGAGTGTGAGCCAACCAAACGTGGGAGAGCATCCCACAAAGACTGCAAAAGAAAACAAGGCCATTTCCTTTGTTTCTGACTGAATGAGTGACATTTTTGCTTTGCTGTATTGTAATTTACAAGCATTTGCCAAAAAAGAAGAAGCTTGAAACAGCTGCCACAATGTGACACAGCCAGACCACGACTGAGCCCTCAACACAGATGACGATAGCAGATCTATGACGGCAGGTGAATCTGCACCAGCTGAGAGCCGGTGTCACAGCTCTGGTGTCGACTGCTCCAGTAACGATGGCAGCAGAGGTGACACAGCTCTCGGCCGTGGAGCCGTCACAGCCGTGGGAGGACGCGATGATGTGGCTGTGGAGCGGAGCGGTAGCGGTGGCACTTGGAGGAAGAGCGAAGGCGCCGAGTTATAGACTAGAGACAAAGGAGCTTGGATTTAGTTGCTCAGTTATGCAGCCGTGAGGTCAACTCTGAGGGGAGAGTGAGAAAAACACGAGACAAATGAAGAGGTGAGAACACAAAGACAGAGGAGAGAGGAGGAGGAAGGAGCCGCGTGCACAAAGGTAATTTGTTCTGCATCAGTCGCTCCCTTTCCTTTGATGTGAGTTCCCTCCACCAGCCTCCCCCCCGCCCTGTTCTTCTCACCTTCATTCACGTCAGTCCCTTTGCTCTCTGTCACAGGCTAATCCTTTTATTCTAGCCTGCCCTCGCCTCAGCTTCGCGCTCCCCTTCACCTCGGCTTCTCACAGCGGCCGCCCTTCCCTTGTTCTCCTCCAGCTCTTCCCGTCGCCCTCCGTGTACCTGGTCACATCGCTCATTCATGATATACATGGGTTTCCTCTGCCTTCTCCTGCCTGCCAATTAGACTGAAGGGACATTGTGTTACCACTCCATTATGCAGAGGTGAATGTTTATTAACTAATCACCTACGATTTCAACTGATGGTTAGTTGTGGACATTTGCAGGTTCAACGACGTCCGGCTCATTTCTGAAAAACAACTACGATGCAAGTGACAGCCCAGGGGTCTACAACTTTAATATTCCCCCTTCCCTTCACCACGTCTCTGCTCTGAGGCCACCTAATCTCCCTCTCCCCCTCTTTTTCGTTCCTCCTCGCACGTCCGTCGAGAGCAACAGTCACCCGGCTGACATGAGCTGACACTTAGCCTGAAGCGAGAACACCCTGCCAGGTCGCGTACACCCATGTACGCACAGCGAAGCGCTATTTGATGTACTGTAAGCCGCTAGGTGAGGCGAGACGATTTGCACTGTGAAGCGTACAGCGTTTCTGCACAGCACATAAATAAGGAGAGAACGCACACGCACTGCACACGCACCACTTAAGTGCAAGGTCAGCCAGGACACGGACTCGAGTTCTGCTCAACATATAATGAAAGCGACACGACCACACAATAATAAGACACATGGACACAGCAAAGGGTGCCGCGGAGATGATGCGACGAGCGGACAAACAAGTGTTTACTGCAGAGGCGACGTGAGGCGGACACGAAATGACCACAAAAAAGTGGCTGTGTTGCTTGTGAGACGTCGCTTCGTGTGCTGCCGAGCACGAAGGTGACAGCACAAACACACATTTTCTAGACCAGTCAGGTGACGGTTCAAGCGCTTGCTGTGACATTAACAGACTGCAGCAACAACATCTGAAGAAAGGCTGAAGGTGAGATGATTCCCTCCAGCGCCGTCTCGCTGCACGAGATGCAAACAATTCATTTTCTAAGATGTTTCCATAGTCAGATTCGACCTTGTGCCTTAAGAGCAATAACACTCAACTGCAAGTCAGTAGGTTTATTGACGTGCATGCATTAACCAATCCAAACTCTCCCAGGTCCGGGCAAAGGGCTGCATGCAGAGTGAGATGACGCCATTCAGTAATAAATCTATGCACATTACAGCAGTTTTAGTACCAGGCCAATGTTTCGTTATCACTGTGAACACTGGTCTTTTCAAACGAGGCCTTTCTTGGATCAAACCAGGAATTCGCAGAAGAACGATATCCCAGTTTTGGCCTTGACATTCTTTTCTTTTCTTTGTGGCGACCTGCTTTTTTCCACTCATTATCCGGCCGCTTTCACGCCTTTGAAATAAATCCAGCAGGTGCAAGTGTCTTGCTCTGCCTCTCTCTCCTTCTCTTCTTTTCCTCTCTTTCCATCTTGCTCCACATCCCACAGGCAAGGGCACGCGGCGGCTCGTTCCTTCCTGAGGAGGCAGAATCGACCTTTACACGTTCACACTCGAACACAAATATAGTCCATGCGCCTCGAAACCCGCCGCGCTTTCAGCACACGCAGAAGACGCTCTTGTGCGACGAAGCTGCCAAAACGACGTTATCATTGTGGGCACGTTCGGCTAATCGCTTTACTGCTAGTTTGCACTTTGTTATCCAGAGCACACTGCGCTTGTCTGGCCTCCGCAGGCCTGCGACACCGAGCATGTGATCTGCAGTAAGTACAAGTGTGGAGCAGATAAGATACTGCTCGTGTTGAGAGCAAGTGGAAAATGTCCTGTGTGCATATAGAGTTTCTGCATTTTGTTAAGTATGTGCCAGTGGAAACCGGGCGTCCTTTGATTAGGCCTCACACCAGGAGCAAGGCAGCAGGGATCCTCTCTGGCTGCGATACACACACACCCACACACACAATACAATACAATTGACCCTTCTTTAAAGCGATTACAGATTAATGAGCAGAGCACCCGCCTAATTCAGTTTAGCTCCAGACGGGGAAGCGGTGCCATCGGCCCATGCTGTCCGCCGCCGTGCACAACCGCACGTACCCGGCTCAGAAAACCTCTAATCGGAGCCGGCCGTCGTATTAGCTTCCCGGTTATCGGCCAATCAGAGCCGCTCTAATGCAGCCATCATAACGGGCCGAAAGCACTGGAGCGACGCGAGTTGAGATCAGAAGCAGCAGCTGAGCTCACAAGGTGTTCAGGGTACATCTGGTTTTTAAACGGGTTAAACCTCGCTCTGCCAAAAGCTGCAAAACAACTAATATCGCTTTAGCCTAAAGGCCGAAACAAGTCAGCGCTAGAGGTCCCAACTAGTCTGCTGAAGCCAGGTAAAGCCCTCAGACTTGTGCAGTATCGAAGAAACGTCAATAAATTACTGTGAGTAACCCAGTAGGGCGTTCAAAGTGTCGAGGTCAATCAGTGCCGAGTGTATTACAGGATTGTGTGTGTGTAACCTGAGCTGGAGAGGATTATGTGGTATTTACAAGGACGTATGGACATACTGCAGCTGCACACACGCATAGAAACGTCCAGATGTGCCTTCTATTACGTATGTGCTGCTGCACCTCTGTGTCCTCTGAATGGACCTTTACTTCTCAGACTCGTGAGACTATGGATCCAGCTCCTGTCCCAAAAGGCTGAACATGGGATTTGTCATAACATGATCCGGTGTGTGAGAGTGAGCGCTACCAGCCAGGTGGAGGGCAACGATATCACTGCAGAGCAATGGCTGCCAGGAGACAGAGGCCGTGTGGCTATAAAATAAACAAACACAAACAGAGCAACACCACAACAAAGGGCTCCTCAGACCACAGCAGACCAGCCTGACCAACCACAACCGCTTCACCTAGACTTGGGGTAATTAGACGGAGAGTTACCGACAGCTTGTGCAACTTCTCTCGCTTCAGGACAGAGAAGAAATTCCTGACAGGTTAAAATGAGTCAAAAGCAGGTTGTGACAGCAGAAGCGTACCACAGACGAAATCATGCTTCCAGCTGCAGATAATTACAGCTGTTCTTAGAATAATGGCGATAAACCACTACCAGGGATTTGGGTTTCACCATTTTGTCTGTGCTGTCTTAGGATCGAGCCTTTGAGCTTGTAAGGACTTCCTCCCCTAAAAGTCAGGGTCATCCAACAGCCGTTGGACCTTGACCTGCCACCATGAACAGGAGCGTAGTGGCTATTACTGCGCTGAAACGCGTGGCAGCGAAAGGCTTCTGAGTGGGAGAGAGGCTCCACTGCTGGGAACACGAAAACCTCCCCTAATGTCCACGTTAGCCACCACGAGAGCGACATGATTACTGTGAAAACCACACGGCCTTCATCTGAGTCTGCCAGCCGAGAAACTTGTCTCAGCTGCTCAGCTGTGCGGAAGAGTGAGCTCCGCAAAGCCGGACGCCTTAACGAACGCCGCTGCGCGTGTGCGACCGCCCCGTGGCGTCCTCGCCGCTTCTTTTCCATTAGTGTGTTCAGCGCTCAGGGGGCAGGGCGGATAATGTAACGCTGACACTCGAGGAACGGCGAGTGTCGTCCCCGCTATTGTGTTGCAGGGCAATTATAGCAAACGTGTCTAACAAACGCACAATGTATAATTCAGAACATCCTGCATTTCTGCGCCGCGCTTCCTCGCGTCAACAGTATTCATTACCGAGCCAGGAGAGAAGCCTTAGTTTAATGTAACGCTGCTGTTTATTTATACGGGTGTTTTTAGGTTTAAAATTAGAACCAGAATCCAGCTAAAATTGCAGCTTTGCAAACACTGAAGTTCGAGTTTGAAACAAACCAACTGCAGCAATGGGTGGACGCCTGCAACCAAAGAATGAAAGAGGAAATGCACTAGGTTAAGTAAACTTAACAGTTCATTTACAAGAGTTTTCAGTTTTCAAATATTTCAAAATATTCACAGCACATCCCTTCATTCTAATGGGCTTTAAGGTCAAAGGGTTGGAAGCACTGCATTCAATGCCTCAAAGTGCAGCAGCATGTTTCCTTTGCTACGCTCCAACTCAGTTTCCACACTCCTTCCTATAAATCTGATTTGTGGCCACACTGTGAAAGAGACTCAACTCACTCATGGATTGAAAGCCGCAGTGAAGCAGACAGCGAAGACCTTTACTTCCTTCTATGGGCCTAAGTCATGAGATGTTCCCCTGTAAGGGCTCTGCACGGCGGCCTTCCTGAATAATGCAGGACGAGGAGCTCCGTGACACGGCCCGATCCAGGAATACCTGATGCTCAGCAGCTACACGAGGAGGCCTGGAGTAAACCTCCTCTGCTAATGGAATCCAAACCATTTGAGGTGCCAACCTCTAGCAGCCACGTTTCAGCCGCCAGCAGCGCTGAATGCACCCGAGAGCTTCACCCTCCACCTCCAGGCTGAATGAGCGGCTAACGAAAAGAACGAGTGCACCAGGCAGAGGGGACAGTCCCAGGCACCCGTGTGCGCTGAGGAGAGGAATCGCCCGCGACACGGTGCTGAGAGAGCTGGTCTGGAGCCAGCGCGATGATTTATTTCTCTCGAGCAGAGAATGGAAAGTGAGGAAACGCAGAAATGACCTCAGAGGCACTTGTGCTGTGTTGATGGACAGGAGGAAGGGTGGAGCAGATTTTGAAACGACGGTTTCCTTTAGAACAAATGCTCGGGCTATCTTGCTCGTTCATGTTTAAAGACACAATGTACTTGCAAAATGTGACTTGTGACTTGCCCAGACAAGCAACATCATCTTAAATATGTCCTGTTTCACTTCGCTGTTTCCACAAAATACCACAGAACAGACAAACAAGTTGATGTGTTGAGTGTTTGTCCTGCTTTCCCAAAACGGACTCGGGAGAATGCTGGAAGCGGCGGCTGAACGCACGTCTCTCCACACAGCACTGCATAAACAACGCAACAAGTGGCATCTTGGGTAGACAGGAAGAGGTTAGAGCTACACCTACAGAGGGGAAGCGCTCAGTCGTTATTGCAGCAGGAGAGATTAGGCAAAAAGACGTAACGGGCCAAAGTCGGCCTCTGCTACGCATCATCAGGACTGAGTGTCCGCGTGCGGCCGGTGCAGGTTCTCGGCTGTCCTGTCAACCCTGCCTGTGAGAACTCCTGCAGAAATGCAGATGACAGGGCCACTGCTTCTCCTTCCCTCTCCCAGCCTCATCCTCCACTTCTCTCCTCCCCTCTTCTTTTTCTTTTTTATTCTGCCTCTGCTACTCTCCCTCTGTGTTGCTGCAACCGCAGTGAAATCGAAGATATTTGACGGACCATGACGCCTGCAGAACAAAAAACATCTACGTTCACATTTCAAAGCCTGACGCCTAAATATTTAAAACCGACTGTGGATATTAGGCGTAAACACAAAGAGGGTGATAATCGGAACCTCTACAGAAAGGTCAGGAGGAAAACATTTCAAATGTGGGCTAACAATGGATGTTTTATTCATGCAAGCCTTTCCAAAATATAGAACCAAGACTGTATCACACGAACACACACAGACAAACACTAAGAGGCCAAACGTGCCCTTGAGGCTTTACTTCTAACCCAGCCTAGCCCAGCAGAGCATTAAGTCAGCGTGTGAGCGTTGTGCCATGCTTTCACCAGCCTGCTTTAGTCCCACTAATTGCTTTCAGTAACCCAAACATCTGGGCTCATCTGGAAGGAAACGGTTCCATCCACTGCAAGTCCAGGGAAGACTTTAGGTTTCATGTTACTGAACAGATGAACATTTACAAGTGAGGTGAAGCACAGAACTACACGGCACTGCGTGTGATTGACAGCGGACGGGAGAGCAGAGGGAGCCCAGGTGAACTAGTCTGGTTCCTTCGGGAGTCTCGTGTGTCTCACGGACGCCAGCATATTACGTAAAAGCTCCTGGATTTCTCCTTCTTCTCTTCCTGCTGTAAGTACACAGGTGAACACTGCATAGCACGAATGGCCCTCCTCACAGCAGCAGTGCTTGCGAGGTGTTCAAAGACAGTACGGATATCAGTAGTCACCGCTTTTTTTTTTTGGACATCTTATTGTCTTGACACTGTTGAGACGCTTGAGCAGGCCGGTAGGAGCTGGGTCGTGAGTCGCCAACGCTAGATGTGACGGCTCACCACCAGCTCATCCACTGCCCCCACATTCCACCTTGAAATCCTTCAAATAATTTGGATATTTTTAGCATTTATTAAAGGCGTTGACGTTCATCCCCATTTAAATTCCATTCATCACATTTCAAACAAGACATAAACAACAACGGCATCCTATTACATCACAGTAGCTGTTGCCTCTCTGCTCTCTAAAGATCAACCTCGACTACTCGTAAAGATAAGATAACATCTACAAGCGTGGGCCTGTTTGCTGGGAAACAACATCCAAGATCCAGCGATTGTTCAGTTTGAGACTGACATGAGCTTCAGTCCCAGCGGTTAACCTTCGACCTTGAATTTAACTCCTGACCAGTTATTACTACAGGGTCATAAATTCAGGAAGACAGGCTTCAGAGAGGGTGACATCTCATGTGTTTCTTCTCATGCGACAGAGTCACAGATTTCACACAGTTCACCTACTTCAGTGTCATCGTTTGCCACAGAGCGTAGGTGCATTCAGTGCCTCATCCCTTGTGACCTTGCTGCAGAGCCCACATGAACAGAAACCTTCACTGCATCACAGTCTGCAAAGATCAACACGTCAAGGAAGCAAACTGAACTCCCCCCCCCCCACGAAACGTTGTTTGTGTCTCTGATCACCCCGAGGATCACTCCTGCTCTTCTACGAGGAGGAGGCTCGGAGCCCCTCCTGGTTTTCTGGGTGCTAAATGCTGATTACAGTTGCAGTGACGGTGTGACACCCAATGCTTCATCAGTATTTGTGTCTGCGCTCACAACAACAACCACCGAGCTGCTCGCTCCTGCAAGCTGCTCCAACACAAGCAGCCTTTTTGTCTTAAAGCATAACCAGGCTTGTGTTGACTAATGTTAGTCAAACCAAGTTCTGGGCACCTTCAAGGGTCACATGGGACTAAAACGGGTCGGACCTAGTGTAGAATATAAGCAAATATCCACATCGACCTGTGATTTTGTTTGTCTTAACGTCCATTATCATCATGATCTCGCTTGTCTCGGTGAGACGCCCCAGGCCAAACACCCAGACGGGGTCACTTCCCCTTCACGAGCCTGAAAATGATAAGTCATGCTCGCCATCCCTCACAGTCTCCCCCCACCGCCGCCAAACACCACCACCCTGCGGCTCACGTACCTCGGCACACAGCTGGGCGAGGAGCGGTCCACCTCCCAGGTGGCGTACAGGTTCATGTGGACCGGCCGGTTGGAGGTGATGCTGACCGGCTTGGAGGGCTGCATGTGGGGCGAAGGGGCGCCCCCAGCCCGCGGCAGCCCTCCTCGCTCCGACATCCTGGAGGCTGGAACCGGGCGTCGAGACGGAGCTAGCGGGAGGAATGCGCCGTAGCTCGGCTTCCCCGCCTGCCTGCGAGCGGAGCCCTTCCTTTATGCTCTGAGCTGCCGTCGGTGCCCCGTCCTCCGCCTCGGTCTGCTCCACGCTCCGCTGGCGCACACGCGTGAAACGCTCCGGCGGCGCGGTCACTTCACAGCTAATCGCCGCCTGACGGTGAAAACATCGCAGTCGTCGGGGGTTTGTACCCGAAAAGCAGGCGGCAAATCCCCCCCCTCGCGTTCTGCCAGTCCGCGAGTCCCCTCTGTGTCCGCGTCTGCCTCGGCTCAGTGTGCGCTGCTTGTTTATCGGTGCAGGAAGCGGAAATCTGTGTGGCTCAAGTCACAACGAGGAGAGAGCGAAGAGCTACGCCTCTATGGTCGAGCGACACAGGGGGAGAGAGAGAGAGAGAGAGGGAGAAAGAGGGAGACAAAGGGAAAGAGAAAAAGAGGGAGAGAGAAAGAGGGAGAAAGAAAGAAAGAGTGAGACAAAGGGAGAAAGGAAAACAGGGAGAGAGAGAGAAAGAGGGAGACAAAGGGAGAGAGAAAGAGGGAGAGAGAAAGAAAGAGGGAGACAAAGGGAGAGAGAAAAAGAGGGAGAGAGAAAGAGGGAGAAAGAAAGAAAGAGTGAGACAAAGGGAGAAAGGAAAACAGGGAGAGAGAGAGAAAGAGGGAGAGAGAAAGAAAGAGGGAGACAAAGGGAGAGAGAAAATTATTATTAAATAAAATTTATTTATAACTATTTTAAAGGTTCTAGTGGCTACAATGAATAAAAAATATTTAGAGAAGTAATAGAAATAGTCTAGTGTTACATGAATTAATATGATATTTTTAATTATTTCCATTTAGTATTTATTTATTTAATAAATATATGTAACTAATACAACAGCAGATATTACAGTTGCATTAAAGCCACTTACAATTTAACAGACACATTTCGAAGCATGTGATTTCTATATCTCTGCTTGTCTGTGTTTAGCGTTGAATTCCAGACCTACACTATCATGTAGAGGTCACAAAGTAAAATGGTCACAGTTCACGTGAACAGGCCTTTTGTTACACAACAAATCCAAGAGATATTCACCATCAACAACAGAAATACGCCTTCGATCTAAACCGTAAATCTGTATTTGTTTCAGTTTCAGGCCTGTATGTGACGTCTCAGGAGTCACTGAAGCTGAGGCACATTCACAGAGGAGTAAAACTAGTTACAGCCTCTGAATCGTGCTTGCATTCAGCTCATTGGCCGTCGGCTCTGACAAGGAAGCAGTCCTTTGATGTTCAGAACAGGTTCTCTCACTTTAACAGAACTGATTGCGAGACTCAAAATAGAGCAGTTGTTAAATGTCACGTGGCTTCAAGCCGAGAACCCAGCATGCGCATGAAAACTTAATCTGTCATCATATACAACTTGCGTTGAGCAGCCAAACTGTGAATCAGGAGGTGACCTCATCGCTCCATAGATGTCACTGCCAGGAGCTTGACATTTCTCTGTAATCGTTGTCACATGTTCTGGGCAGATGTGTACAAATCATTACCCTTGTCTCTCGCTTCAGGGGGTGTTGGAAATAAACGCACACCCTAACTAAACACGGTAAAGTGACTGGAATGTGTGTTTGTCCTACATGTGCATCTAGTTAAAGCCATGTGTATATGAACAACAACACTCGCCTGCTCACTTTCCCTCTTACATTACAGGTGTGTCAGTCAGTGGGTCAGCTGGCCCACCCACGTTCTCCCGTTAAGCCCACACCGACGCTCTGCCTGGCTCTCGGGCCCCGTTGTCAGCGCCTCGCACGGGATTATCAGCCGAACGACTTAAACGCATTGCCAAGCCCATGCTCTTTTTAACACGCTTCTTTGCAGCACCAGCTCCTTCCATTTATAAAGAGATTAGAATCAAGCAGATTAAACAGTGGTCACGGGATAATCCCGGGTTACTGTTCTACACAGCGCCCCAAATCTGCCAGGTCATCAAGTGACACTGCACAGGCTCCAAATCTAGTGTCAAAGTCAATTACGTTCACAGCAGCCCTTATGCAACATGACTGCTGTTCACACCCTACGCAACAAGTTTGTCCAAAATACATTTTGGATCGATTCCTGAATTACATAGCACTACGGATGATTTTTGTTTTGCTTTGCTTGCAGTATTTGCCAAAACACACCAAGCCGTTACATATGTACATTTAAGTAGTAGCTGACAAACAGGCCAGATATTAAAGAATCAAATCATTTAAAATGACATAGATACAAGTGATTTTATGTACACGGACCCAGGTAAAGAACTGCATACTCGCCATTTCTAATAAACAGCAGTATAATAAAGTCAGTCAAGGGGAATCATGCGAAGCTCCTGTTTGTTTTTAACAGGCTGTTGCTCCCTGTGATCGTGTGCAGTGGTGACCAGCGTGAAGCTGCTGCAGCTATTTAGGTCACTGTGCCTCTCAGTCAGGTGATCCTCATGTTCAAGGTCCTCCACTGCCCTCCAGCTGGGGAGCGCTGGACTGCAGCTCTGTTTTGGAAAACAAGAGCAAGGAGTTTGACATGTTAGAGAATTAGTGAGTCATAACTTGAAAGGCTGAGGCATTAACCCTCCAGTGCCTCACGCACATGGTGCTCCCCTGAGGGGGGCGTTACCACAGCAACCGGTTTGGTGAAGACCGGAGGGAGTCTCTACTGTTTGCTCATGAACATGTATAAGTAAATCAGGTTTTATCTACAAGGGACCTGATAGTTACAGCACAGACAGATTAAAAGTGCCAATATCTTGGTAACATATGAATTATTAGAAATATTCTCATTTATTTTGTTATAGTCGCACCTGGTCCTGACAGCCTTGTTTCTGTCTTAATTCTTTCAGACGTGTGATATGTGCAGAGCTGTAGAACATTAAGTCTTTGTGCAAGCAAACCAGTCTATGTCCTTATTTTACCAGTTATTAAGAAGTAAACTGACATCTCTCTCTCTCTAAGCCCGTCAGTCTACAGTCACTCTAACTGACTTTCAACACTGGTTCACAACCACCTAATGAAAGTAAAAACTCAAACCTCCCACCATGTGTGAAATGCCCTAATTAAATTGAATGGAAATGTGGAGGCACAATAGTTCTTATTTCATTTATTTACAAAAAAAACATGGTTACAGTGAAAAAATAACCACAATGTAAAACAGTCAGAGAGGAAACGCATCACAATTCTCCTGTGACTACACGACGGCTTCATCTATTTATAATTTGGAAAAAAAGGGAGACAAAACATTTGCTGTCACCGATCAGGTGATTGGTGTTGCAGGCTGCATCCTCCGAAATTAAAAACCGAATAAAGTTCTTCCGCTTTCATTTCCTTGTGTGGCTTCTTCTCTTGCAGCGCTTTGTGACTCAGATCTAGAACTTGAACTCTTTGTATTTCTTGGCACCGCCTCTTGTATCCTGCGGCTGGGCCTTCCTCTTTTTTTGCTGCATGACAGGAAGTAAAGAGAAACAGAGAAAACAGTCTATTAATATCCAAATGTCACCACAAGTGCAAATGATTAACCACAATCTGGCCTCTGTCCTTTAGTTTGTAAAGAAAACCAAGCAGGGTCACAGATTTGTCCTCCACAGAACCTGAGCTAGTAGCCATGTTAGGGCTTAAAATTAGCAAATGCTTAATTATGGCGATGAAGAGAGAAACATCAAATACACATTGCATAAGGGTTAACAACTGTTGCTTTAAACATGCTTGCTGAGACCGAACGTTTAATTAAAATGAATTTCCATGGTGTCTGCACCTTCTGTTTGGCAGCGTGCTCAGCCACCATATCGCTGAAGTCCTCCTTCTCCACCTGGGCCTGCTGCTCTCTCACGTGCTCCTCGTATTTCTGGGTCATGGCCATAGGGTCCAGCTCCAACTCTTCTGGAGCTAGGGCCACCTCCACTCCTTGTGATTCCTGCCCTCCACCTGCCTTGCGACCCGGCATGGACTGAAGACAGAGAAGAAAACCAGGCGTTAACAGATACAGGATACCTACCTACAGGAAACCTATTTATTACGCATCTGGTCTCAAACTCATAATGAATTGTCTTACCCCTGCCATCTCGTAGATGTGTGTGGAGGCCATCATGGCTGCTCCTACGGGGCCGGTTCGTCTCTCTGGAAGCACTGTGTACAGCTGCGGTGTCTCATTTCTACAAACACAGCAGCATGTGTTTAGTTTTTTCCATCAAAAGCAGGTAAAAGCTATAAATGTGTTGGTTCAATCTAAACTCTGATGACTCACCCATCCATGGCTTCTTCGATCTTCTTCTTTCTCAGCTCGATCAGCTCTGGGGTCTCCATGCCGGCAGGAACGGACGAGAAGCCTCCGGGGGTGATCAGGCCACTGAAACACACAGAATGAAACATGGTGAGCTTATTCATACATGTACAAACAGGCTCAAGGAGAGTGAATACTGAGCTCTACACATGATTAAACTGAAAAGAACACGTGTCAGACGAGCAGAGCAATAACAATCCTACTGCAGCAGGACCGTGACGAGGATGGCATTTTATATTTGTACCTGTCTGCTGGTGTGATGAATCCAGTTTCGTCTGGCTTCTCCTCATCACTCTCCTCCTCCTCCTCTTCTTCTGATGACTCTTCGTCTGAAGGCTCCAGCTCTCCCCATGGTGTGTGATCCACCTCCTCCTCCTCCGCCTTGGCCTGAACGCACAGACAAATTCATCTGTTAGTTAACCATGATCACCAAACAATAGAGGGATTTAACTAAAGGACATTACATACGCCTCTTATAATAAGACATTACTGTACACAAAAACAACTAAGACACCTACAGGAAAGGAATAAATCTTTAAAAAGAATTTCAGTATCAAAATGCTCATTTTTTTCAGTTGCATCTCACACAACCTATCCAGGAACAGGGAATATTTTCCATCTTGCACAGAGTTAGATTTCATTTCATTTTGTTTTTGGGGTGTTTTCCAAGAGGGCATGTTGTCCTGTTACCTGGAAGTCTGCAGAATTGGTCCCAAACACGTCACCGTAGAGTGGTTTTCCCATTTCATCTACTGGTGGCTTCCCCCAGCCTCCAGCGTGATAACCGAAAGTACAGTTCTGACACAGACGCACAGAAAAGCATCGATTAACATTAACACACAGATACATCGCATTTTAAATATTGAACAGGTGGGACTTGCAGCAGGCATATACGTTTATATATATTATTGTGCCCTTACATCAGGGATGGGGGAGTTGAGGCCAGGGATCTTGAGGTTGGGGTAGGATGGAGGGGGTCCGTACCTCTGCATGGCAATCAACCAGGGAGGAGGCACCTTGTGGGCATTCTGTAGAAGAACATTTGAACAAGCAACACAACTGCATGAGCTAAAAACAGTTGAAAAAGAATCCTTTTGCTAGGATACAACTTAATGATGTGACATAATCAAAATGATTATAAGCACTACTAGTTTGCTCCAAACGAAGATTATAAAGAAAACAGCTGTTCTATATTGGTCGCATCATTATCTTCTCATTTAGTTACTGTCAGTGGCCATAACGAATGGCTTGTGTTCTTTAAATCTAAAAATGTAGATATTACAGGATCAGTATTAGATATCAGACAGCATGTGTGGAACCCACCGGTCCGACCGGCATGCCCAGAGCGATACGCAGCTCATCTGAGAGGTCGCCAGGCTTCTTCTCTTTTAGACGAGTCTCAAACTCTTTACCCTGCAGAGACGCAAAGACAAATGCAAAGAGGTCAGTTGGTGGAACGTCATGCAAAACTGCATTACTCATGTTTGAACCCCCATTAAAATTTGAGTACTTCAACAATGAATACTAAGATAAAGCAGAGAACACCAGTACCTCATAGTACAGGTCTCCGTGGATAGTAAGCTTGGGTTTAATCTGCCATTTGAAGAAGGCATCGTGGAGTTTCTGGTAGTCGATGTCAATCTTTCCCATCTTGGGTCGTACCTTCTCTCTCATTTTGGTTTTCATAGTTTTGGCATCCTCCTGTAAACACATAATAAAGATTATATTTATTACATCAATGTGCAGAACATAGACCAGGTAAAGTGGTACTGTGACTTTTAAATCCCACCTTCTCCTGCAGGGCCTCCCTCATCTCCTGGATACCTGTCCTCTTAATGAACTCAGGCAGCTCAAATGGGGGCTTCTCTATCCCTCTCTTGCCCTGGAGATACTTTCTTTTGAAGCACCAGTGACGGGGGACCGGCACCGTGTTCCTGGTGGCTTTAAGGTGGACCAACAGTTTGGGCTCCTGGGCTGTGACATCGTGCATCTCCACCACATCAGGACGAGCCACAAGCTGCGAAACGATAGATTAAAAACAATCTTCATATTAAACTTAATCTAAAGTCTTCAGTTTAAAAGAGGAGGGTGTTTTGATTACATTACCTGCTTGAGCTCAGCCACAGTCAACCTGTTCATCCTCCTCAGTTTCTTCTTGGACAGTTTAGGCTGATCTGGTCTAACTTCCTGCAAATAGAAAAAATAATTATTATTTTACAAGCTAAACTTATTGTCCGTTATGTTTTGTTAACAGATGTGAGGATTCAAACCTCATCGCTGTCATCGCTGTCCCGTTTGTCTTCCTCAAATCCCTTTTTCCGCAGCACAGCAGTCTCCTGCTTCTCTGCCTTTTCAGGCTCCTTTTCCTTCTCTTTCTTCACATCGTCTGTCAGCTGGACAAAAGAATTAATGTAATACAAAGAGCTTAAAAATACATCATATACTATCACACTCTCATGCAAAAATAATTTTGTTTTATATTCTGCAAACATCTCTTACCTTGAATGCCTCAAAAATCCTCTTGAAGAAGATGTAGTTAGGGTCGTAGATCTCTGGCTCCTCTGTGACATATTCAATCTCCACCTCAGGGTCCTTCTCCTTTTCACTGCCCTCCTTCTGCTGCTGCTGTTGTTCCGCCTGCTCCTTCTTCTCCAGTGCTCGCTTCTTCTTGCTCTTCTTCTTGCGGTTCCTGCGTTTACGATTTTTCTGAAGAAAAAGTTGGTTCATAAATCAAAAAATTCTAAATACAAAATAGAAGTGCTGAAACAATAAATTAAACTAAAGATAATGTGATGGACATACATCTTTCTTAGACAACTGGTCATCATCTTCTGTCTCAGACATGCCTAAAGCAGAGTTGTTAACATCCATGTCTGCTCCTTCGTCATCTTCTCCCTCCTCTTCTCAAGAAAAGTATAGATGCAAATTAGACAAATTATCATTATTATTACACAATGTTCAATGTAAAACAGACTCCCTCATCTGTACTGACCGATAGGGTCAGTGAGCTGTTCTTGTCTGATCTCCTTCAGCTGGAGGATCTTCTCCAGAGCTTGAGGAATCTTAGGCCCACTGATGCTGACCTCTTCGCTCTGCCAGACCTAAATAGGAAACAAAAAACTTCAGTAATGCTCAAGATAATTTCCCAGTGTCACTTAATAAGAGATCAAAAATCAAGCCACAACAAATAGTTTCATCTGTAGATTGTTAAAGTTAAACACATATACCAGAATTAAGCCGTCGCAGTAAATGGGTTAAAAGAGCATTTAAACTGTAATTACTCATATATGCATTCCAACATTTATATGTAAATAAGTCTCCTGACCTCTCTGTTGTCCTCTCCTGGAGGAGGTGGTACTCTCTGTTTCTGGGGCAACATGCTGACACCAGGAGGGAGTGGTGTACGAGAATCCAAACCTACAAAGAATCAGCTTAAAGTTCAAGTAACATTTGCGTTTGATTATTTAAACTAAAAGTGATCTGTGAAACCCTGGAGGATCAACTGTAAGACTTAGTGTGAAAAAAGATTTTTGAAAACTGACTGGTGAGTGTATTTTGCAGCAGGACTTTGACTTCTGGGGGGAAAACCTGCCATATTTACCTCTCACTGCACTGACAGGAGCCATTGCCCTGGGCCCGGAACCTTGCTGCATCTTCACAATCTCCTGTTGGCGCTCCTGTTCCAGCAGCACAGCAGCCTGATACACACACAAAAAGACATTGTTAGAAAAAGAAAAACAAATCAGAAGTAGAAGAACACAATACATCGGTTTCTATGTAGCTGTGAGACACTTTTCAGACACATGCATGCAATATCAGTATCTGGAACAAATAACACCTTAAGTGTTTGACCATATTTATTCTCTCACCCTTTTCTGTTGCTCCAGAAGATCCTGCTCATCACCCTGTGAAACACACAAACTTTAATTATGACAATGATGTAATGAGGTTCAGTCTTCACAAAAACAAAACAGTACACAATTTTCTCAGTTTAGCCCTTCACCATTTTTTTCAGCGGTGACTACTTTTATTTTGGGTTGTCCTTGTGCATTAACTTTAGCTTTGAAGCAATATAAATGAAATTCTTGGTATTCTTTTTATTTTACAGACTTCTTTGTAAAGGCCATCTCACCTGTTGCTTGGCTCTCTCCTCCTGCTGCAAAACCATAGCTGCTCTCTGCTGCACCATCTTTAGCTGATCCTCCTGTGACATGCCAGGAGGAGGCAAACCTGGTGGCTCCATGCCCAGGTGTATGCCAGGTGGAGGGGGACCCCCAGGCATCATGGTCATAGCCTGGAGCATGCCCATACCAGGAGGCATGGGTGGCATTGGCATTGGCGGCAAAGGAGGGATACCTGGCATCTGGAAGAAATAGAGAAAACTGTGAGGACAATAAATAACGTCTTGGTTATTTCCATGGCTGTAACTGTATTCTCTTAACCAGAATACCAATGTAATCAACTGCATCCATGAGAGGCAGTTTCCTTATTGTATTCCTTTCATTAGGTTTACCTGGGAGCCCATGTCATCACCAGGTTTGCTGAGCAGAATTCCCGTCTGCAGACAAAGACACAAAGCAATTATCACATTTTTTGCCATTCAAAACAACATGTGGCTCAGAAGCACTCGATAAATAGTGTGTGTATTATTGTATTAAAATAGAAAATCTGATACTAATATATGTTTTTATTTTTACTTAAACTTTATATTATCACCACTCTTGTGCAGCTAACAAGTCCTCGCTGGCAGAGAACTAACTTACCTGCATCATGTAGCCTTTCAGTCTGTCAATCAGTTCCTCTCTGGGGCCTGAACAAAGGAAGCATTTATCAAACAAACGTGTGCTGTGTTCACTAGACAACACTGAAACTAGTCCATGACTGTAAAACGTGTATTATTAGCAGTAGTTAAAACACTTTAGTCGATTGCTTTCCACGACTGACTAATGCTACGGGATTCGCTAAGTCTTTCACGGCAGCTCAAGCTGTGAGCTAACTAGCGGAGGCCACATAAACACCGTAAGCGGCGCTTTAGCCGTGATGCGTCGATACAGTTATAAGATTAATGTAATCAGCGCATCAAAGTAGATCTCAAAACGTGTCAACACTACACTTAGCTTTAGCTAACGACGGAAGTGTAACGTACAGCAGCTAGCATTAGCAAGGACTAGCTCCGATTAGCTAAACACGCCACTTCTACCGGCGCTCTGCACCCATTTCTCGCTCCTTTCTTACCCATGGCGGGGGCCCCCAACTCCGCCAGCTTGGACTGAAGCTCCGGGTTGCTCCATGCATTCAAAGCAGCAATAGCGCTCCCTAAATCGGACGGGGCAGATTCGGTACCCGGTGGTCCGTCGGATGCCATGTTGAGCCTCTCTCAATGAAACAACGGCGGCAGAGGAGCGCACACACGAGACAGAGCGAGAACGAGACTGGCTCAAAGCATGATGGGAAACGCACAATGCCCGATGGGACATGAAGTCTGAAAGAAAGAAGACCGCATTTACTTGTTATGACTAACAGATGTCAGTGTTGCCTCTCTCTCTCGCTTTCTCGCTTAAAATTATGACACAACAGACACGACAATGACTTTTAGAGACAATGCTGCATAAAAAACAAACAAACTAAGTTCAGAACATTAAGTAACAGCATAAACAAATTAAAAAGGCACAACTGGAAGAAGACAGGTAAATGCAGCTATAAGATAGGACTTTATTAACAATTCATTTCCGATTTCCAATGTATGTATAGTAAGTAATGTCCAAATATTTGTTGACTTTCACCAGACCTGTGACATACGAGTTGTTGTATGAATGAGTTGAGCCTGGTTTTTATTAGCTATTGTTTTATTGGCTATGCTTCCTGCAGATTGATTGGTTGTACTGCTAATGACTTAAATTAACATATGATAGTGTTAATGACAGCGCGTGTGTGAAATGCTTACTTGAAGTACAGCTGTCAGATATATAAGTATGGATTATTCGAGCGTGTCTAGTTTGTTGAGTAACAGCCCCACAGACATATGGACACTATGTTGCTATACAACATTCTACTTTATGGTTAAAACTTTACCTGATGCTAAAACAATGTGCTGGATTTTGTCCGGACGACTGTACTTAACAATGTAGCACAAAACAACACAGCTACACGAATACAGCGCAGCCCTGCAGTTGTCATGAGCCGCGTCCACTGCGCAGGCGCGCTGCGAGGGGGCCACAGTAGATCCAATAGATCAGAGCAGAGGCAGCGGGGCGTTTCTATATAATACGCGCTGGTAGCAGGCAGGGAGGCGTCGACCTACACTGGACATGGAAGGGAAACGAAAAGTCTAGCAGCGCACTGAATGTCTACACGTCTGCCTTAAACAGGAAACCTCTCCGCCAGGTAGATAACATTCCTTCATTGACATCTGCTTTTAGTTTAGCTTGCGTCGCGGCGCAGGATCGTGGAAATCTTTAAAGTTTCCCACGACGAGAACCTTGTGAGCGAATTGAACTCGCTCCATCAACTCAACTATTAGACTTTTTTACGGCGGCTCGGAAATAAGCGGTTGTTCGGGGTTGCGCGCACTCGAACGCGATGAAGCGAGGTCAAACCGAAGTGTTGGCAAACTTCAGAAAGTTGCGTTGCGAGCAGCTGGACGTCGTGACCCCTCCGGACCACACCTACCTGCCGCCAGGAGCGCTCGCTTATCTCCGCCAGCCATGCGTTGCAGCAAAAGTTTCAATAGTGCACTTGGATGCGCGTCAAATGCGCGTTCATCCCCGGAGTAGACAACAATCTCCCGCACTCAGCGGTTACTCGCCTCTTTTGGACACTTTACGACTCTGGGTCCCCTGCGTGTCTGCTCCCTCCCAGCAGACACTCTGCAGATTTCATTTCATAGTGTTGGCAATCCGAAGCCTGCATGCAGAAATACACTGCAGCTCAGACACAAACAGCTGCCTCTGACTCCTGCTCTGTGGCCAGGATGACACACATCCGCGCATTCGCCTTGGTTTGCACGTATTAGTGAATCTGCTGCTTAATTGTGACTCCGCGTCTTTATTGCTGCCAAAACAAACCAATAACGCGACAGACTGCGCTTTGTTTGTCTGTCTGTCTGCAGCTCTCTGTGGTCTGAGGTGAGGTGCATCTGTTAGTGGGCGAGTGTGGTGGTGTAAGTATTGTAGCAAAGTTAAAACACAGGAGGGACTTGAAGACGAGCCACTCAATAGTCTGGAAGCTGCAGTGAGTCGTCATCTTATGATCTTAAAATGCACACACTCCTCCGTGTAACTGTTTTGCAGGTTGGGCCCTGACACACTCGTTACTTCATTCATGTTCTCTGAGTAGACGTAGTAGCTGGTCGCATTGTTAGTACAACATGTAGTAGGTGTATCCAAATAGCAGTGCTCCTGTTAGTGGGGGAGGTTGTTGTAGTACCTGTACTCCAAACATACCCTGTTTTTCTCAGGCAGCTTGGGCAAACATCTGGCCCATCTGGAATTTATCAGCTGTTGTTTCTGTGCCTCCTCTTCAGCTTCTGCAGAGCAAATTTGTGCCTAAGAAAACGAACCTGTCTGGTTGTTGTTGTTCTAATGCAGACTGAACTTCTATTGGAGCTTTATCTGCGTCTTCATCCGTGTAACCCTGCTGTTCTGTGTTCTGTTCCCTGGCTCTTTGTTGGGTTGTTTCTTTCCTCGGTGCAAACTGTGACATTTTTAATGGGTGTGGTTCACAGTGAACAGTGCCAACTGACACACGGCTCTGCTGCGTTCTCTCCACCAGTAAGAGCCAAACTTCATTCAGCCTGTGCTGCTGCTGTTGTCGGAGGAGTCGTGGAACAGGAAAAGCGTTCGCTTTGGATGGCGGAGAGTCGTGGCGTTGAAAAGCTGCTGCGCTGAAAGAAAGGGCATAAAAACAGATGTTAAAAATAAACCGTCCTTTTGTGTAGTCGTGTGCGCGTATGTGTGTGTTTGTCTGCAGACAGACGTGACGGTGAGCTCTATCTGAAGCTCCAGTTCTGTCAAGCCCTGGGGTGGCTCTAATGACAGCGTGCTCCTTAATTAAAGAGACTCAGAGAGCTTTTACTTGTTCTGGATCATCAGCTTCTACTTCAGTGTGCATCAAGCTCAACACACAACTGTCTAGTAGCCATGTGCATAATAAATACACCTCTTGCACACACACGGTGGTGATCTGATGTGATTAAACGCACACTTCTTTGGGTTGTGACTGACGGTGTGCACACATGCAGCGTCACTCAGTGCAGGCAGCATTAATGTGCCTATTGTATTCGAAGGCTTTTCCACGAAAGGCTGTTCTGTTTGTACATCTGTGTGTAGAGGGAGTGTCAGGCCACCCTGTGCGTTTACGTGCATCACCGCATACCTTCTTGTCTCCTCCAGGCTGCTGCTGCTCGGACGAGGAAGGACTGACCGGCTGCACTTCGCACACATCAGGACAAACACCCTGATCCACATCCTGCTTGTGGTTGTGTCACACTCGCAGCATCTTGCTATAGTGGAACCGCAAGCAATACCCTGGTCTCATCAATTTTTAACAACGTCGTATTAGCCACTGATGCTTAGCTCTGATTTATGATTGAGCTTCAAAGCCATCAGCAGCTTATCAGATTAACACCAGTGCTGCCAGTGCACGAGTGGTTGCAATAGGTCACAGCTGCCTTATTAATTATTGATACAGTCGAATATCTTATTGGACTTGCACACATTAAATATCCAACAGAGAGTAACCGTTCCAGCACCAACTCTGTTAACGCCAAAAGCTCAGGATGGTGGAGCAACCAATTCTGGCCTCAGGCATGGCAGCCAGGCTGAGGAGCCAGTGGGATCGTGATGACGGTCTGGGTCAGAACCACAACGCGGTAAAGTTTCTGGGCCAGGACTACGATTCTCTGAAGGACCAGTGTCTGCGAAGCGGGAGACTCTTCGAGGACAACCTGTTCCCGTGCGAGCCGTCATCTCTGGGATTCAAGGAGCTTGGACCAAGATCCTCCAAGACCAGTGGAGTCCGCTGGATGAGACCCACGGTGAGAAACCCGCTGAGATTTACTGACTTCTAGCATGAATTACATGGATGTGGGGGTGAATTTTCAAGGGATGCACAGCTTTGTTTAAGGAGCAGTGACTTCTCAGCCTTGTTTTCATCAAGAATCAATGAGGATTGTGAAAGCTTGTGTAGATTAATCACAGCTGTTTCCTAAACTTTAAATGTAATGTGGCTGCACTGGTTTCTGCTGTCAAGTAAATTGACAGAACATCACAACACGACATATTTGACAGACTCTTCTAAAGGAGACGTACATGACAACTTCCCTTTTGTTGTCTGGTCGTACCAGACCTGTCAGACGTCAACAGGTGACTTTAGGTGTGAGTGAACTGTTGCTTTAAGCCTTGTTATTACTTGCTAATAATTCAACCGTGGGAAGCAGCCACATAGACTTGAATGTCACCTGTTGCTTCGCATCTAAACTTTCTGTCAGCTGCGATTAGTAGTCATCATGGCAGTGCTCCGATACACCAGCCGTGAATTCACTCTGCTCCTCTTGAGATGGGTTCTAAGTGTCTGCAGCGACTGTGCCACATGATTTCTGCTCCTGTGTAGCTTCCCAAGCGCCTGATACTTTGCTCGCCCGTCTGAGGCTTCTCTTCTCCGTCTCTCATTGCTGCTCACTACATAATAAATGCATCGAAGTGCTCCCAATAGCCAAGTATGAAGCCAGAGAACAAAGCGGGTCTTTCTGCGTCAGGTGTTTATCTCGGCTCCCCTGAAGACGGCACGCTCTCATTACTGCTGGATTTCTACTTACTGTGACAGGCTGCTGCTGTCAGCGCTGTAATAAAACCGTGAGACCGGTCGTGATGGTGAAAGCTCCTGGGTTTGTGATCATCACGTGAGCCTCTTAGCGGAGCTGCACTCTCAGTGTGTAGGCCATCGTGTGTTAGCATGTCTGTGTGCTGCGTGTTCGGCTCTGATGCTTCTCTGGGCCACTACTCTCCAAAAAGTCTGTTTCATAATGCATGTGTCCCGCCTGCACCACAGGATCTGTAATATTTACACCGCATCAGAGGGTTCATGATGTTCGCATCCCCCCAAAAAATCAGTGCTGTGTGGTGACCGGTGTTTCTATAAAAGACGTTTGTCTGATTGTGGGGAACAAGGATGTTGAATATATTTTATGTTTGCTTTCTCTTGCTAAATGATAAATTGTGTAGTAGGGAATTTTGGGAAACAAGATGTGAACAAGAAACTGAACTCAAAACTGTCTCCTGAAATGCTCTTGATGAATTCTGCTCACCAGGTAGTGTATGCAAGAGCAGAGCTAACGTGTGTGTGTGTGTGTGTGTGTGTGTGTGTGTCTGTGTGTGTGTGTGTGTGTGTGTGTGTGTGTGTGTGTGTGCGCGCATTCAGGACTTCTGCAAACGGGCCGAGTTCATCGTGGATGGAGCCACTCGCACAGACATCTGTCAGGGAGCTCTGGGTGAGTCCTTTACTGGAGTCCTGGTTCCGATCAAAGGAGAGGAAAAGCCAAATGCTGCTCGAACAGTTAACGTGAGCCATGCAGCCAGTGTCTGGCCTGGATATGAGCCAGTAACAAAGCCAGAGCCAGCTGTCAACAGAGCAAACTGGAAGGGAATGAGTGACGGAAGCGCAGGTTGATTTGACAGTCGGCCCAGGAGAGCCAGTAACAGTTTATTGCCTCTGCTGTTTGCTGCTCGACACTGAGCTGCATCTATAATTCAAGCTTTGTTCTTCTGCCTCACATCTGTAAACAAGGCCGTCCTCCCTCTCCTTTTCTTTTTTTTCATATCACCGGCAACATAAGAAGCGACCTTTCCGTCTCTGAACGCCAGCTCACTCCCAGAGAAGCAGGTGCACGGTCCTGAAAATGCTGAGCTTTGTTTTACAGTCAGTCAGTTTACCGTGGCTCCCTAGTCCTGTTATGACAGCTGCTGTCAGGGGCTGTGTACACATTAGATGAGCACAGATTAAAATACACAGGAATAAATACAGTACAGCTATACATAAAACCAGTGACAATGTATTCCCTCTCCAAGACCTAACGTTTGGGACCCAGCTTCTGTGGAACGAATAATTGCAACACTGCTACATAATACGAAAGGCTTCTGTGGCTCAGATCCAATCCCAGTAACAACCTCAATGACTCACTGTGGAGCTATAGTAATTATGAACCCGCTCAAGTTCATTTGAACAAGAGTCCCTCCCGTTTCCCACGGTGCAAAACGCGTTCGGGCGTGATCCTCGTGTATTTTGCTATGTTCGCTCTGCGGCGGGTGAATTCATGGTGAGCACCTTCCCACCAGCCTGCATTCACGTTTCACCCCCGTAACATGAGGGGACTTGATTTCAAAAGGACAAAACAGATAAAGATTCATCCTATGGCTCAGTTGACATGTTTGGCTTTCGGGTGCGGGATAATTAGCCTGTGTGTTTGTTCCCACAGGCGACTGCTGGCTGCTGGCGGCCATCGCCTCGCTGACCCTGAACGACAACCTCCTCCACAGAGTGGTTCCTCACGGACAGAGCTTCAGGAGTGGATATGCAGGCATCTTTCACTTCCAGGTGACGGCAGCCTTCACGCACTGTGTATTTTCTAGGAATGCGTAGAGTGAAACACTTCTAGATCCACTGTCTTCTGCTGCTGAACACTGGATACCTCTGGTTTTAAATGTCACAAATTCTCACACGTATCAGGTCTTTATATGAAAACTACACTACGAGACCTTTTCCTTCATGTTATTATAAATATGTGGCATTAATACCTAAAGGGTTGAGCAGTCCTGCTGCGTTGTGACATAACACAAAGTGTTTGTTGTATTATGTCTCTGAAGTTCCGGTGAACAGAACATTATCAGCTGACCTTTGTTTTGTATGCAAAAAAACTACATGTATGAAAACACACAAATGTAACAACAGGCAAATGAGAGGCCAGTACGGCGACCCAGCGTTTCCCTGATCATGAAGCCTGTAATGCTGCAGCTGCTGAGCCGGCCAATCAGATGCGTTCATTCCAGTGTGAGATAAGGAAGCTGTGCAGTGGTTGAGCGTCAGAATTTGAATATGGCAGATTGTGCAAAAAAGCTCATAGTCAGCGCATGTATATGTTTGTAGAATCGCTCCAGATACTGTGTATAGCTGAATATGATGACGTCACCCTGTGTGATATGTAAAACTGTGGCGGCGTTGAGCCTGCTTTGCATCTTCCTAAGATGGCTTTAATGAGCTTTACCTTTCACAGGCAAACCTCAGTTAACACTAAACTCAAAGTGGTGAGGAGCACCTTGTGCTGCCCCGGCACAGCTTCAGTCTGTCAAATACCAACGAGGAACAAGAGAAAAGTCGGCAGGAGGAAGTGAAAGAGGGAGCAGAGGAGGAAGTGTCTCACATCAAAGCTAATATTTCACAGGCAGAGGAACCAACTCTCACTGTAGAGAACACACACACACACACACACAGACCCTCTAAGGTCACCTGGACTCATCACACCTACTGTACATGCACACACAGTACTCACACAGATGCAGGCTGTTGTACTGCATGTGATGCCTTAGCTGTGGCGTAGTGAGATCCATTCATTTGTAGGAAGCTTCATTAGGAAAGTCACTGATCCTCTTGACTCCTGTGCTGCAGCTGACTCAGCTGATATCCAACAATCGATTGTCAGTGACTCACATGCAGAAAAGTGAGCCAAGGGTTCACTTTTCTGCTGAAAATGGTTCATGAGTATTAGCTTTAGGTTTCACATTAGCTTCCTCATTTCTCTGGGCGTGTTCGCTCGGTCTGTTGGCTTTTCTGTGTGGTGGAGCCTTCCAGGAATTCCTCTTTGTATCGGTTTGGCTGCTTTTAAGCCTTTGGATTCATTGCTCAGACCTGTATGAGTCATCCCAAGGTTTAACTGGGTGCTGGCAGTGGCATGACTGAATTATTAGGCAATCTCTGTTATCTTGGTAGCAAATATGAAACTGATAACTTAGGCAGAACCCTCTCCTTTTATTAAATTATTTTTTTGTTTTATATTGAAACAGTTTTACTATAATGCTACATGTTGTTTATGTGTTGTGAGCTGCTTTCAGAGTTGGACTCACTTATGCGGGATTGTAGATTTCATCCTTTCTGTAGATTCTGCTGCTGTAACCACATTAAAACACTGCTGCTGCAGACTTTCATTTTCCAGATGACTATTTGCCTGCAGCATCTTCTACTACCACTAATCCAGTTGCTTGACATAGAAATATTCGTTCATATCACCAAATTACCGCACTATGGCCTCGCGGGTTTTATTGTTTACCCTCTAGGACGTTTTTCTATTTGTGCAAAATAACAAAACACAAGCTGAACAAAATTAGACCCAGTCGTTCACCACACACACAAAACACCCGACAACCTGGATCAGCTCTATAGATGGATCAGGAGAGTTCATCTGTGCTCAGAAGCATCAGATAATTGCAGACTGGAGGTCAAAACAAAGCCGGATGGTGTCATTTAACGTGTGCCTGTGTTGGTGTTGATGTGGTTTAGTCGGAGAACCCCAAGGTGAGTAATTTCCACCTTGGTGCCAGATGACTCACAGGGTGAGTAGATGCAGACAACCTGCAAACAAGATACAGTTAGATGTAGTATACGTTTTGGGTCTGACTACACAGCCTCTGCTCGCGCTAGCTTCTCCCCACTTGCTCATCCTGTCTGATGACACGTTAAAACCTGACGTGAGCAAAGCAGAACAAACATTTCAGAGAAACATTTGATCCAACCCTTCACAGAACTTGGTTGTGTCCTCGCTTCGGGTGTTGCAGTTCACCTGTGGCAATGCAGAACCTGTTTTGAACAGATGTGCTGACTTGACAAATTGGTTTTAAAGGAGTTTCAACACCTTTTCTGAAAACCTAATAACTTTTTCAGAGAACTTGTCCTGTTTAGGTTGTTGAACCAGTAAGAAGAGCTTTGGCTCCTCTTTGCTTTCTGAAGAATGTGACTCCCTTCGCTTTGAGGCGTTTACTGAGCTCCTGTAAATTCAGTTTGTTGATAACCAGAAGCAGAGAAGCTTTTCTCAGCTGTCACGCTGTTTGTGTGCTGGAGCTACAGCCAGTGGTTTTAATGTGGTCTGCAGCTACACAGCCCTGTCTGCAGTCAGCTGCATCGTGCATCCGGACCTCTGCTAATCATTTCTTTCTGCTCTGTATTTCAAAATAAAGCTAATTTAAAGTAGAAAAACGGACGATAAGAAGTTGCTTTACTCAAGTCCTTTGTTCATGTACAGTTTTTCTACACAATTCTGTCCAATTACAGTGACTTCACAGCTAGAGTAAATCCTTACTATTTATCATATAATGCATCATTATGGTTTTAATATCAACCCAAACCTGGTTTCTCACTTGTTATAAGGCCCTTTGTCATGTCGTGTGTTTTTGTAATTTTCCATTGTTGTCTGCATCTTATTTCTTGGCGTTTTCTTCTGTGTTGTGCAGTTCTGGCAGTTTGGAGAGTGGGTGGATGTGGTCATCGATGACCGGCTGCCAGTGAAGGATGGGAAGCTGCTGTTTGTCCACTCGGCGGAGGGAACCGAGTTCTGGAGCGCGCTGCTGGAGAAGGCCTACGCCAAGTAAGAAACACATGTTCTTCACCTGTGACATCCTCGGCCTTTGGCGTAAAGCGATAGCATCAGTATAAAATGTTGAAATGTTGGCGGGAACATTTACATTAGAGTCAGGAAAAGGCCTGAAGGCACCCTGACAAAAAAACGGGCTTTATTAATATGATCTTTGAACCTTCGAGCCCTAACCCAGCTGCTCCACTGGACAGCTATGTGTGTGTGTGTATGTGTGGAGCAGAGCATTGTGGTACAAGTGTTGGCTAAGTGGGGAAGGGGCGACGTGAGGGTTGTTGCACACATTCCACAGGTTGCCATGTGCTGTTGTTGAGCCCTTTTGGCTGCTTAGCTCTCTATGAACCTCTATGAACAGGCTGAACGGCTGTTACGAGGCTCTGTCAGGCGGCAGCACGTCCGAGGGCTTCGAGGACTTCACCGGTGGCGTGACGGAGATGTACGAGCTGAACAAAGCCCCCTCCGACCTCCACAGCATCATGAGGAGGGCCATAGAAAGAGGATCGCTGCTGGGATGCTCCATCGACGTCAGTAACGCAGCGTCGAGGCTTTTCAAATGAGCGTTTAGCTGCTTGATGTGCAGCTGTAAAACTTGATGAAGAACTAAATGGTGTAAATCACAAGAAGCTACTGAACATAGTTCTCAACTGACTGTTGCTAAGAAATCCCCAAACTTCCCAGTCCCCACTTGTTTAATTCTGACTTATTAAGAGGAATAAAGAGATCAAAAGTGTGTGATATAAAGATAATGAAAACTATCCATCATCTCATGTTTTTCACTGCCTCCTGGTGGTTTTTACTGTAAAAATAGATCAGCAAGTGTAGATGAAGTCAGCATTTTATTTCCAGTCTCAATGCTCCTTGCAGCTATTAACTGCTCACCGGACATTTGTTTTTAAGATCTCACACTTAAAAACATTAAATATTAACCCTGTAGAGAGGACACAATTATTAGTTGGCTAACTGAGTCATTAACAGGCACATTTACCATTAGAACTTTCTTAGTTTCTTATTGCCTCATTCAGCTGTTTGTGTTCACTGATTCGTCCCATCAGCTTTTTGTGAGACTTTCATTATGTTCGTTTTGTACAGTATGACACTGCTCACAGACTTGAAACGGATCAAAACCGAAACTGTTGTAACTGTCGCTTTAGAGAGTGAGGTTCGATGTGATGACACCAGGAGAGGGCAGCAAACGGAGACGCGCGTAGTTCAACCATCAGACAGCAGCATTTAGTGCAGCTGCCTCGCTGAGCGAGCTGTTTGCATAAAGGTCTGACTGATCTGTCCGTCTGGTTCAAGGACGCTCTCTGTAATCAAAGCTTCCTGTGCTGCAAGATAAAAAAAAAAGCAACCAGTGTCACTCATCTGCCAGAGAAAATATAAGACGGATATGATGATAAATCTGATGCAATAGAAGTAATGAAATGTTTTTTTCCCTATTTTAGTCCAGTTTATCAGCCCCACACAGTTCTCTAATGTCGTGACAACCGTGGCGCCGACTCGTCGTTGTCTCTGGTATTAATGTTGTTAACTGTAATCTCTGCACTGTGTTAACAGATCTCCAGCTCTGGAGACATGGAGGCCGTCACATTCAAGAAGCTGGTGAAGGGACATGCCTACTCTGTGACCGGTGCTGAGGAGGTTAAGGGCCATTTATTCTCCTCTTCTGACAGACGTCGGAGCCAAACGATGGCACCGTGTGTTCCTACAAATTCAGAAAACATTGTTAAAATCACAAATACTTTTAAAGTCTGGACTCTTATGTGCAATTTAAATAACCCTTTAAATCCACATTAACAAACGTGTAAAAGAAATAACTGGCTCTAAACTTAAATGCATAATGTTTCAGTTCATGCCCAAAACTAAAGCTGTGCTCCTGTTGACCACACGTTACATAAGTTACAGTGCAGACCTGTGTTATTTGTGTAATTGGAAAAGTGGCTGCACTTTAACTCAGTTTTATCTAAAAATTAACCAGTTGATTCCAAAGTCAAATCAGGTGGGACCACACAGTCTGTGCAGTGTCTGACCAAGCAGCGCTGCATCGCCTGCTGTCGTTTCCACATGTAGCTGACTTCAGACGGTCTCACTAAACACTAAGGCATGTGGTGTTTCCCTGGCTGTAGGTGACGTACAGGGGAAGCAGGACCAAGCTGATTCGGGTCCGGAACCCCTGGGGGGAGGTGGAGTGGACCGGAGCCTGGAGTGACAAGTGAGAGCTGACTCAACGCTGTGGCCTGGGATGATGACTAGAGACAGGACTGACTGTAGAAATATCAAAAAACAGAAATGGGGGAAGATCATTGTGCTTATTCTTCTAACTTAAAGGAACTTCTCATTCAACCAGATGGTCAAATTAGAGATGCTGTACATTTAGTTCTTTTGTCAGGCTGGAACAACAAAACATTGTACCTGCACACGTTTTGACAGCTTATAGTTGCTTTACCCAGAAAACCGATCAGTGTTTCGCTCCGTTTGCTGTTTTTCTGTTGAGTGATGTCTTTGACTTTGGGTCCTCAGCTCCAGAGAATGGGACGGTGTGGATTCCTCTGAAAGAAGTCGGCTACAGAAATGCAGTGAGGACGGTGAATTCTGGTGAGAGTGCTCCACCAGTTTGTCTTTTGCTGCTGGTGTTGGTTTCCCCATCACACGCACTGATTCGGACGTGGCCCTAAATGCACCATCAGCTGAAGCCTTGTCTGCTCTGTGCGACTCAGATTTGATCTCCTCTCTCAGGATGTCGTTCAGTGACTTCATACACGAGTTCTCCCGTCTGGAGATCTGTAACCTGACAGCCGACGCCCTGCAGAACAGCCAGCAGAAGAAATGGAGCACTTCACTGTATCAGGGAGAGTGGAGGCGAGGCAGCACTGCCGGAGGCTGCAGGAACTACCCAGGTACCAGACGCGTCTGCTTTTGGTGTACTCGTATGCAAAAGTTGCTCTGGCGTTTACCTGCACTCAGAAAACTGAAAACTCTCTTTATATCTAAAAACAAGACGACAGGACGGACTTGGATTTAGTGAATTAACGGGAGGAATGTGAACCAGTGACTCTTATTTAAACAAGAAGCTGTGAAACAATGAGCTGCTTTAAATTAAATCTGGACGTGTCCCACCATGGACTGAGACGCGAGCAGCAGGAATCTGTTATTTTGTTCTCTGTTGTGGCCTCAAACTGTGGTTTTATTGACAAATCTCTCCAATTTACTGTAGCTGGTCTTGTATGTAATGAAATGTTTTATTAATGTAGATTTTATTTTATTTTTTTAATCCCCAGCATCGTTTTGGCTGAATCCTCAGTTTAAGATTGCTCTGCAGCATCCGGACAGTCCCAACAGACCAGAGTGCAGCTTTTTGGTTGCTCTCATGCAGAAGGACCGCAGGAAGAAACGCAGAGAGGGCGAAGACATGGAGACCATCGGGTTTGCTCTGTACGAGGTTTGCAAACCCAACCTTAACCTTGAACGCAACATATACTTTATACCAGACAAAGTCTTTCCTTTTCATTATTTGTTCCTTGTATTAATGGTAATTGTCTCATGTCTCTTCTTCACAGGTTCCCAGTGAGGTATGAGCTTTTCATTCCAGGATACTGTTTTTATTTTATTTTTTTAAGTAATGGCTAGAACTGCTGTGGACCTTGAACACACCGTCTGCGCTGTATTCTCAGTTCAAGGGCCAGTCGGGGGTCCACCTGAAGCGAGACTTTTTCCTCACTCATGCCTCCAGCGCGCGCTCCGAGCTCTTCATCAACCTGAGAGAGGTCAGCTCGCGGCTGAAGCTGCCTGTGGGTGAATACATCATCGTCCCCTCCACGTTTGAGCCCAACAAAGAAGCCAACTTTACCCTCAGGGTTTTCTCCGAGAAGCCTGCCTTGTCTGAGTGAGTGGAGTGAAGCATAGTCCAAACTGAAGCACGTACGTTTCATACTGACACACTTATTAACATTACTTTTTTTTGTTTCAGGGAGCTTGATGACAAAATCACAGCAAATATTCCAGCAGACGTGAGCTGATGAGAACACTTTCTTAAAACACACCTTTATGACATGTGCTCAACACGTTTCTGTTTGTTCTTCAGACTCGACTGGACGAGAGCCAGATCGACGCCGGGTTCAAGAGTCTGTTCAGACAGCTGGCAGGATCGGTACGAACCCGCTCACACCTGAAGGATGGGAAGTGCTTAACGGCACCAGATGCCTGACGTGTGTGACTTTGTCTTCTTGTGCCAACAGGACATGGAGATCAGCGTGACGGAGCTGCAGACCATCCTGAACAGAATCATCCAAAAGCGTAAGTCACAGCAGAAGCCAGGCTGTGGCTCCACGTTTTCCTTATCACTAGATGGAATTGGGTTTTTTTGTGCTGTCTTAACTTATTATCTTAACATGATAACAGACAAAGACCTGAAGACAGACGGCTTCTCACAGGAGGCTTGCCGCAGCATGGTGAACCTCATGGACGTATCCTTGCAACGTGCCACTGTAGCTAAAGCTCTATGCAGAGACGCTGTATGAAAAGTGGATTCAACGCTGATGTTCCTTAACGCCGCTGCTCAGACGGACGGCACTGGAAAGCTGGGTCTGACGGAGTTTCACGTCCTCTGGGAAAAGATCAAACGATACCTGGTGAGAGGAGGCTCGGCGGAACCACAGTGCTGCCTTTTCCTCAGTGTCTCATTCTGTGTGTTTCCTCCTTTCCTCATCAGACCATATTCAGAGACTATGATTATGACAAATCGGGTACCATGAGTTCCTATGAAATGAGGATGGCTCTGGAATCTGCAGGTACTGTTTGCTTTCACTTCCACACCCAGTAGTCGCTGCTGTTTTAAACCTTTGAACGTTTTCCCTCGGTCAGGTTTCAAGCTGACCAACCACCTGTTCCAGCTCATCATCCTGCGCTACACTGAGGCGGACATGTCCGTCGACTTCGACAACTTTGTTACCTGTCTGGTCCGACTGGAGACCATGTTCAGTGAGTCCCGCTACTGCCCACCTGGAGGGGTCCCGATTTATCACAATTTTTTGGCTCACAATGTCTAAGTAGAGCTTAAGAATTAATTGTATTTGTTTCTGTCTGTGCAGAAACCTTTAACTCCTTGGACACAGATAAAGACGGTCAGATTTGCCTGAACTTCTTCCAGGTATGGCCACGTAGTCATGTGAACACAAACCTATCACAAAGCCAAATAAGATCTTTGTGTATCTGCTGTGGCTGATCTGTAATGATCTTCCCTTATTCCTCTGTCTTCCAGTGGATCTCTCTGACCATGTTTGCCTAGAGATGCTACTCTCTGACTGATGCGCTGCAGCTCCAGGCTCGGTACCTGCTGTTTCTAAAGTGCCTTTACCCCAACCCCCACCGATCTTTTCCCCTTTGCTCGCAGCTGACGCCCTCTGAGCCTAACATTGCTACAGTGTTGGAAGCCTGTGCCAAGCTTCTCCAGGAGAGTCAGAGTCCATCAGCAGAGCTCAGCAGATCACGATCGCTGTACAGACAATGGAGCCAAAGCCACCGTGGGCACATAAATAAACAAACTGGTCAGTTTGAGTTGATTGAAACCAAAATAGCGAACAGCTGTGTGCTAGCAGTTTGCATGTTTTTGCTTAAGTAGAGTGTAACTACCTTGTTTTACGTGACCAAACATTAAAAGAACCGATCACAGTGATAAATAAATGAATTAATTAATAACACACAAAATACAAGGGGTTATTAAAATACTTGTTTACAATTAGTTTTTTCACTTTTTGTTTTCCCAGAACTTATTTTCATGAACTGAATTGACTTAATTGGCACAAATGTATTTAAAATTCAACAGAAATTAAAATTTTGTAAAGAGTTTGGTTTTCTTATCGGCAGCTGGGAAACAACGTGCTTTTGTTTGAGTTTCATGTTGATTGACTACAACGCTGTTTGCAAACCGAGCTGGTACTGAACCGATATTCAGCCTCCAGAGCATCGGTCTTCTCTAAAAGGTGTAAAGTAAGCACTAGATTGTAAGGGAAACTGAACGTTTATCTGGTGGACTAGTAAATTTAAGAGGTGGTGAGTTAATGTACTGTAGCTTTCTGTCTGTTGTCGCAGGCACCAGCCTCTTAACATTCAGTGCATTCGGAGGCAGGTGGTCCTTTGCACTTTGCAGCGATGCCGCTCATCTGGAACTTTCTGCTGACTTCTTGTACCGATTTTTGCTTTCACCTCCACATGGGGGCGTCAGTCCTGAAGTGTTAATGAGCCAGTGCTGGTGCTGTGTCACAGGGAATGTGTGGAGTCTTTTATTCCTCTTAGCTTTTAATCATGACTGTTTTAAAACATGCAAAGCCTTTTGTATACGGGACCGGCTGTGGTTGAAACGGTTCAGTTCTGCCTTTGAAGTGGGACGAGGGCTTGAATTCAGGTGAAGGTGAATCTTTATGGGTCTGGTTTCTGCATGCTGTGTGAAATGTGATGCTGGCTGCGTGTTTTCTGTTATGTTTTTTGTGGAGGAGTTGTATTCGAAATATGCCATATGTGAGGGTGTGAAGGGTCAACGGTGTCTAAATAGTTTTAACCGGGAGCCAAACTGCCTGTGGGTGTTCTACCGACTTAGTTTACCATGTTTGTGTCTTTTGAAATGGACACCTTCATATATGCAATCGTATTTCAGATGATAAGTAAAGAACGGATCTGCTGATCTATGTACTTTACATTTGAAGCGCGTCCTCCGTGTTTTTGTAGCGTAATGCTTATGTAACATTACTGCTGTTTACAATGGGAACATTCTGGGTCCTTTTGGCCTCATCCATCATGCAAGGCTTTGGTTTACTGTGTAACATTTTTAGTACACAGTCTGAATAATAAACATTGGGAGTTTCACAAGGTCTCTGAACTGCTTAATTACTCTTGTTCCATGTGTATAATTAGCAAACAAATTCAAATGCCTAAAAAGATAAATAGCACCTTTAATAACAACGTTCATATTAAAAAAACAAGCACATGGTGAAAATACCTCACGTTCACTGCTGTACACATTTCAACACAATATAAGGATCTTTACAGCAGATTCGGACTCATTAAGTTAAATTGCAGACATTTGTACACGCTGATCACATTCTTAAGTTAGAACAAATATGCCTTGTTTAGGTTGATACAAAAAATCACGAGCCACTTTAAAGGGAATGTAAGTTGTCAGTAAGGCTGAATAATAATCTAGGTGGGTTGTTAAATGTGAATATGGCCACATTAAGGCTCCGTCTGTTGTGCTGCTAAGCCAAAATCCAGCTTCTAACTAGCATGAGGGCGTCTGACGAACAGCGTCACGGCCTCTTAGGCGTAGTTGTTGTTGTTGTTATGTTCAATCCTTGTCACCATGGTGGAAACCAGCCGCTCCAGCTGCTCCGCCCGCAGCTTGGCCGTGTGGAGGACCTCCTCGTGATTGGCCTTCTCTCCGCTGTCGTAGTCCATCACCACCTGGTTGGTGATGAGGGACAGGGCGAAGACGCGCATGCCGCAGTGACGGGCGACTATCACCTCGTAGACGGTGCTCATGCCTGGAGAAGAGCAGAGGGGACTCAGACTAACAAAAAGAAACCCCAACAACTTGAAAGCCAGATGTGATGTCACACTGGCCTCTGATGCTTCAACAGAAGAAATAACCATCCAACTTTAAATGTGAAACTCAGTGTCCTGAAGTCCAGCCTACTTACCAACAGCATCAATGCCCAGTTTGTGCAACATGCGACTCTCAGCAACGGTCTCGAACGACGGGCCTCCCAGCATGCAGTAAACGCCCTCCTTCAGGAAGTCCCCATAGCTCAGCTCCTGCCCTATGTCCATGGCCATCTGCTGCAGCTCTCTGTCGTAGGCGTCAGACATGCAGGGGAAGCGTTCACCAAACCTGAGACAGGAAGGGAGGGGAAGGGAACAGACCATCACCACGTTTCTCTCAGGGTAGTTGCACTGTGAGTGTCTTGGAGTGCGTTTAGCTCACACCTACCTCTCGTCGTTGGGTCCAGCCAGCGGGTTATTACCAGCAAAGCCGGGCATGTTGAGGTGGTCCTTGATGATCATAATGTCTCCCACCTTGAAGTCCTGGTTGACGCCTCCGGCCGCGTTGGTCAGCAGCACCGTCTCCACGCCGAGCAGCTTGAAGATGCGCATAGGCAGCGTGATCTGGAAACACGTGCACGGACGTTATTCTGACACTGAGGGTAAGCAGGCGCTGCTCACAGGCAAACTGTAGTGCACGCACCTTCTGGATTACGTAGCCCTCATACAGGTGGAAGCGTCCCTGCATGCAAACACACGGCCTTCCCTTCAGCGTGCCGAACACCAGCCGCCCAGCGTGGCCGTGAACTGGAGGGTACAAGCACAGGAGCCGTCAGTAACCGTCGTCAGGTCAAAGCCACCAGTCAACAAGTCAGTAATCTGCTGGTTGTCAACACACCGGTGCTCTGTGGGAAGTTGGGGATGTCCTTGTAGTTGAAGATGACCTGGTCCTTCAACATGTCAGCCAGGCCTCCGAGCCCTGAGCCGCACACGATGCCCACCTTGGGCCGGACGTCTGTCTGGGCCAGCAGCCAATCAGCAGTGGCCTTGCACTCCTCATAGGTGTAGCTGCACCAGGGGAGAGGAAGGTGTTTGCATGTTAACCAGGAGAGAGCACAGAGGTCGAGGCATCCAAGACCAGATAGCGTAACAGCACCAACGCCGGGGGAGCAGGACGTCATTAATGCACAAGACCGCGAAAGATGCCTCTTAATTCAAAAGGAACATGTGATGTATTGGTTATTATACGATTACAGCTTATAACTTCAGTTTTCATATCTGCAGCACTGATCTGAGCTGCTACTCATGAGGGCACGACGCTCTGTCTGACACATTCCTGTAGCGTCAGGGTGGCGTCATGACTCTCATGCATGTCTGCTTCTCCCCTTTAACTGCTCACATTTCTTTATGCAGAATTGTAGTAGCAGAATTTCTGAAAACTGAATTTTTAATTTTCGAAGTATAATTTCAAAGCTTAGTTTAGTTTATTTGATATAATTAGGTAACAAACAGACATCTATTACCTCTGAATCTCAGCTTCCTAACATCCCCGGTGAATATTTTCTCACAGTGACAAACTGGCCGTGAAGTGGCAAGTTCAATGACACTGGGGGAGAAAAGCTGAAGTAAACTGTCACTCACCCTTTGTTTGTCTCTGAAAACATTGTGTGGAAAAAATAAAAGTGCTTCTCCAAAGCTGCAAAGTGTTGACGCGGAGCCCAGATGTTCCAAACCTCTTACAAATACGAACAAATCAATCAATCAAATGTCCTGTGAGTTGTTGATCTTCTGTTTGAGTCTCTCTCAAGTCCTTCTCACTCGTATATGGAGAAGGTTCTCAGGCTCCGGGTTTATTATAGGGCCAGAGGACTCCCCCCGGTGCCCCCCCTCCTCTGTTTAGCGTGACGCATGTGGATGCCGCGTCCTGATTGGCCGGACAGGCACACCTTCACAAGTGGTCTCGTAACTGTAAATGATTATGTTACTGGATGCATGTTGTTATCAGGACACAGTTGGAGAAATCATGTGTCTGGGTATCGTTCCCGTTTTTCTCTGCAGGATGTTGACGTTAATGTTTAATGAGTATTGACCGGAACATGATGATGTGCAATATTTATTTATAATGTACAATAATAAACTGTAAACCACTTCTTAGCATGATGCCCTTCACTGTAGAAACTGTACTGTTGTAAAATGAAATTTCCCCACAGTGAGACTAAAAAGGTTTTTCTCATCCTATCTCAACTTAAAATTTTGTATTCATACATTGAACAAAAACATGGGGTTTTAATGCCAGTACTTTTATTTTAATAGACTTTACACGCGCAGACTAAGAGACGCTCAGTTTATCTAGAATAACATCTGTAATATTTCAAGCCTTTTTCATTTCATTTTTTTTCTTGGGTTCAAATTGAATGAAAGTTATGTTAAACTGTCCTCATAAAGTCATTTGAGTGGTAGAATTAATAATTTTTCTTTCCTTTTTTAATTAAATTTCCTTTTACACTTTCACTTTATTCAATTATCAGTTATGTTTCCACTGCCAGTAATCAATCCATTGACCCTTTGAACAACATGGCAAAGTGTCCTTTACTGTTTGTCTGTTACCAGGCTGTGGTTCACATGTCCTCAGTGACTGAGCACAAAACCAGGTTTACGCAACCCTTCGTTGATGTAGCTGGAAACTGTGAGTCAACATGGTAGATAAAATTATGTAATTATCCTTTTTTTTAAACACTCCTTGTTTCAAAACACTTTGTATTTTAAAAGAGTGTGTTTGACAGTGTTGACCTCTGTAGAATTACAGAAACAGGCAGACAAAGCACCTCTAAAGCCTCGTGAAAGTCATCCCAGCTGTTGGACCTTGAATGTTTAGCGCTGACGCATAAGAGAGGAAACGTCTGTGTGTGTGTGTTATGGCTTTTCTGTTTAACTTCTGGCTTCTCCTTATTGCTGGTTCATTTTGAGGGCAGCTGTTGACCTTGTCTGATAACACGCAGGAGTCACTGACCGCTTCCTCCATCCCCCAAATTAAAACTGTAACACCCCTCCGGCTCAGCCAGTGAGTGAGCCTGTCTGGCTGTGACCTCTGTACCTGTTTGGATAGAAAAATAAAATGTCAATAGAAGGTTCATGGAATCTTTCCTAAAACAAGCACTGATCAAAGCAGGAAAGACGCCATTTAAGTCATGGAAATGAAATGTTTATGTGCATCCAAGGTTTCAGCTCAGACAAAAGAGATCTGTCACCGTTACGTTTCATACAGATGCAGGTCTGGTGTGGGATGTGATGTCATCAGACCCCGTGGAGACGTGTCACATGTCTCGATATGCATTCCACCCCATTCATCGCCACTAGCAGATCTACTGTAGCCGCACGAGACAGATGGTAGATGCCATCGTCTCACGAGTGCAACCCCTGATCCCTCCGCCTGGATTTAACTCAGAATGACTCAGATCCAGTTGTTCTGTAACAACGTGTCTCCTCTGCTGTTTTCTTTTCTTTCATTTGATTCTGCCGTCCTGAAGCGGGATGTACATCAGAGCTTGTGCAAATACGTTTCCAGAGGCCTGCTGTGACCTTGACAGAAATGTCCCTGTGCTGTGTGTCCTCACAAATACGCTGAGTCACTATAACAAACCCTCTTAACTCATACTAAATATTGACATGATGGGACGAATGGGACAAGAATCTAGACAGTGATGCAAAAAGGAGATTCCCACACAGTGACTGACCAGTCGACCAAACTCAGGTGCGTCTCTACCTTTAGAGTAAGTTGGGATTGAAGAACGGGAGCAGCAGTCAGTAGGGGTCGCTGTGCACAACTAAAGGCTCTGATTGCACAATCAATCTGTGGCAGGTTCAGAACGGGGAAAATAATAAAATGAGCAAAGGCTCAAAAATGGGTCATGGCTGAACTTCATTAGAGTCAGTCAGTGACTTCAGGAAGAACATTTACAGCCACACGTACGTGATTTTACAAGATCTACGCAAGTGGAAGAACGTGACTGATGTGGTGACATTCTCAAAGCTTCACAGTGACCTTACTCACATGCTGCAGGTTAAAGTCAGAGCCTTGTGGCGGCATTTAGGCGACAGTAGCTCCTCCTCAGCCTAGAGTCTGGCCACCAGGTTGATGGCTCGAGTGTGCGATGCCCTAATGAATTTGCGAGGAATTGTGAGTCACATGAATCTACAGAGAAGCCGAGGCTGTGTGTGGTGTCAGGACTCTCATAAGCTCAGAACACATGATCAGGATAAAACAGCTCCACAGCAAGGTCAAAGGTCATGGGCGCGTGGAGAGAGTCCACAAACAGTCCAGAAAGTCAAGAAGGTCCTTTCTGCTGAAATCACCAATCACACTGATGTTGAGAACATTTAGTTTGTTAATTGTGCAACATGTGTTATGTAACACATGCTGGTCTTCGTACGTTTCTGTGCCAGTGCTGTGACAGTTGACTGACTGACAATAACTGAAGCCTAAAGACATGAAAAGAGGCTGAATATTTGCCTAATGTGACACAGATGGTCAAAGATTACGTGCCACGGGTTTGAGCAGCCTCACGGCCAATCACGAGGTTTAAGTGGCATTGGGTCACACTTACATAGCAGATAATCAGGGAGACAAAAAGACTCCAAGGACAATAGTATTAGTTCCAGAATGAGCATGATGCAGAATGTGAATGAAGACACGATGATACAGCAACAGACAGAGAACGGTCGAAGCTCGGACCTCGTAAAGGTGGAAATTAGAGGATCCATCTGTAGCCTGCAGAGCATTAGACAAACTGAAGGGAGGTTAGTGTGTGTGTGTGTGTGTCTGCATCATCGTCTTTGTGTTCTTTGCACAACGTGACTCTCGGCACATACATTTTATTAGATTACAGGAAATAGCTTCATCAGGAATAATTAACGTAATCATGCATCTTAAAAACTCTCTGTACCTTCTGACTCACTGTGGATACTCAACCAGGAGACGTCAGGAGAAAAGGTCAATGTGGTGGCTTCAAAAGATGATGTTTGGCTTTTCATTCAGAAACATAGGTTTTCAATGGGTTTTGATTGGATGGAAGTCTAACAGAAAAGAAACATCCAGTGGCATGTGAGTGTGATTCAGAACCACTAGATGGAGCCAGACATGACCATGTTGAACACAACGGTCACGTCTCTGTCAGCAGCGTAAACATCATTAAACACAACATGTTTCTAACTTCTATCTCACGAACGCAGCCAGACTCTGTGTGTGTGTGTGTGTCAGAATTAGAAAAGACACAAAGGCAGGATCCTGTATGACTGAAGCACAAACCGCATCCTGGATCTAAGGATCGACTCAACAAAGCGAGGGGAGGAAACAAGGAAGAAGGAGGGAGCTGTTCCACCATCATCTGCTCCTTCACGTCCTTCCTTCCGTCCTTGGTTCCTTCTGTTGCTGTGTCTGCGTCTGTTCCTTCCTGCTCGTCTCCGTGGGCCTGTAGAGTCTCTCCTCTCCTTCCTCCTCTCTTTCTTTTTTCTCCTCACCTCTCCCACCCTCTCCTGAAGAGAAACAATATTTTGGTTTCTGTCACAGATACAGGAAGTGGTTAAATATCACACTGTTGATACTACTGTACTGACAGCAGCTGAAAACACTGACTGTTCCACCCTGGCTAAGTACCAGCAGAGGACGCTCCATCAGCAGGTGGAGGTCGAAAGGTCAGTTTTCACCTGTGTTGGCTCCAGGTCTGAAATGCACCAGGTTAATACTTTAAGGCTGTTCTAATAGTAATTATCATCTGCAGCTGCGTTTGTTTATGTTTTAAGTCAGTTCTACTCAAAAACAAGAGATCATTTTTTATTTCAGCCTTTACATAACTCAAACTCGATAAAGACTCATAAAAGCTACACATGCTGCGGAAAAGGAAAGTTAGAGCTGATAAAGATTAAAGCATCGCAGAACGAAACCCCAGCTTTCAGCATCTCTCTGTTACACTCTGTCATGGTGATGGGTTGGTTTCCTGATGTGTTTATTATCAGCTGCTTTGTGTCAGACCCTCACTCAGAAGGTAAACACACACATAAAACGAAGGCCCCTGTGGAAAGCGGGAGCCCCAAGGCTCTGCAGGATGGGAGAGGATGTAGAGCAGCAACAACACGCGCTGGCAGGTTGGAGGGGCCCCGCAGATTGATGTGTGTGTGAAACCAGCCCGACTGAATATTGAGCGGCATCAGCTTCATTGTGCGCGTCGCTACTGGAGATTCACGCGTCTACGCTCCGCCTGGGGGCTTTCGTCTGAGCCTGACATGAATTAAACTTCCATCACGACAACGACTTTGAGTTGTAGCCGGACACACTGGCCCCTTTTACTCTCTTTGAAATAAAATTAACTATTATCCAGCTTCTGCAGAGACAAAGACGAACCTTTTAAGGTGGTAGATCATAATGACTGCTACAGTGGTTGTGGCATCTTCATAATAAGAGAATGAAATGTTTCACATGTTAAACTATTACATTTAAAACTTGCTGCTGACTTTGAGCTCTTATTTAAAACTGCTAGTTGTGTGTCTACTTATACATGTTAATACAGTAATGCTGCTTTGGTTTGCAGGTAGAAAGCTGAAACCTACAACCTGTCTGTGTTTTGACATGTCAGTCATGGCTGTTGCTCAGTGAGTAATGAATCGTGTTCATCCGCAGCAGGGTCATGTCGCCTTCACACCACGGCCCCCACCGTGCAGGCGGACATGGCACAGCCTCACAGAGATGCACCGACTTTGTCCATTCACGGCACACGGGCCAACGCAAAACTTCAAGGAGCCAAGTGCTCAAGAAAAGAGCCCTGTGGCTTTTTTTTCTGCCCTTGATATTTGTAAATACCTCCGTTTCAGTGCGACAACTTCCAGGCTTGTATCTTCGAGCCATCAAACATTTACATGAGAAAGTTGACAAAGGCTGAAACAGCAGAGGAGGCCTCGCAACAAAGAGGCCCATTTATACAGTTTACAGTCAGAGACAGGGCTGGAGAGGGAGGGAAGGAGGAGAAGCGGGGAGGAGAGTTGAATTAATGAATTAAAAATGCCGTGAAACAGCAGCTGAGTGAACGCGTTTGGGTTTATATAGAGAGGCTCGCAGGGGGGTCCTGGAGGAGTGGACAGCACAAGTTTCTTTAACTTCACTTGGACCGGACACACCGGGTTCTGTCTCCGCTTCACGGGCAAGAAGAAGTGCAAACTCTGTTCATCTGATTACATAATGACACAGTAACAGCGAGCTGGAACCAGCTCCACCAGTACCAGCGTGCTGAGACACGGACTGACCGCTGGGCGCTCGTCTGCCGACAGGTTTAGTCTTTTCTTTGTTTGTTTGTTTGTTTTTCGTGTAAAAGATGACAACGACATGTCAGACGTGCGTTAGCTGCCAACCGGGCTTCAGCGGGGCCGTTTCTACGACAGATTAAACGTTGCATCTGTCTTTTCACATGTTTCATGGACATTGAAATAGAATTAAATCAAGTTTCTCCTGTAACAAGTTAACAGAAAGGTAAGAGAAACATTTTAAAATCAAGAGAAGAGAAGCACTTTTAATTGAAATCTGACAGATTATGTGATTTGTGAGCATTAAGGCAAATTTCAACATCTTTAAATGCACTAAACTAAAGATCGTCCTCTGCTCTAATGTTCCACCTGTTTTTTTTATATTTACTTGTTATGTATGATAACAAACATATAAAACCCATCTGTTCCTGAGCTGTTCACACTCGCTGACAGTACAGGGCTGTGTTGACACCGCGGAGGGTTGCGGAGTGTACAAATATATCAGGTTCCCTGTTGTGTCTGACAGCTACAGCACAGAAATAACTGCTTAGGTTATTAGTAGAAGAAACACGTGAAAACTACTAAATTTTATTACCAAAAAAAAAAAAACCATAGGAAAAACCCTAGAATACCACAGTATGGACTTATGCACAACAGGTGCAGGATGTAGAAAGTGGCACCTACACTGCATCTGGAAACAGTTACTGTACCAGCGACAGAGCTTTCAGCATGTGGGACGTAGTAGTAGAAATGAAAACAAATGAAGCAACGGGCACGAGGACGGTTTCACTGCAAGCCTGAAAACTCTGGCTCGGAAACATTTAGTCAGAGCAAAGATCTCATCAGCGCCACAGCAGGCGTACAGTCGGATTTACTGCAGGGACTCAGGTCGTTGGCCACTACTGACTTAGTAGAAGCACAGAAAGCTGGAGAAATGACTGCCCGTGGCCCACAGCTGTTCTCCATTGTTTCTTTTAGGTCAGTGTCGTAACTCTCACTGGGTGTGAAGTGGCGAGTGCTTTAGGGAAGTGTTCGATGTAGGTGGAGGTTGAGACGCTGGGACACATGTCTGGTTGCCATGGATGCCGCTCAACCGTCCACTTTAAGGTAGATGACTGTGTTTTCCAGAGAGCAAACGGCTGCGGATGATTCCCATCATTCTCCGTACGTGACGGGTCGGTGGCGAGGCAGTAAATCCTTCACACGGTGCTGTGCGCTGCCTGGTTTGTGCTCGTATTGTGCTGTGTCGGCCTTCCTGGCGTGGCCTGAGTTCATGTTTAGACCCAGGCTGCTGTGGTGATGTGAGCCACTGCGTCCTTTCAGCGCGGTGCACTTCCTGCGTCGGTTCTTTATGGCTGTGGACACTGGACAGAGGCACTGAGTGGAAGGGATTACTCTCCCCTCTGGAATACTAATGACATCTTTTGTCCCTGATCTGTTTTCTCCACCTTTGCTCCACACACCCCTCCTCTCTCTCC
This sequence comes from Macropodus opercularis, assembly GCA_030770545.1. Taxonomy (NCBI): domain Eukaryota; kingdom Metazoa; phylum Chordata; class Actinopteri; order Anabantiformes; family Osphronemidae; genus Macropodus; species Macropodus opercularis. The sequence continues at coordinate 13,873,590 of CM061090.1, read as the reverse complement.
CTCTCTCTCCTTCCTCATCCATTCCTCTCCCTCTTCCTCTTTCACTCCTCTTGTCACCCGATGCTCAATTCTCTCTCAATCCTCCCCTCAAAACCAATTATTCCCTCTCTCCTTCCCCACATCTCTGCCCCCTCACGATGTCAAGCTCCGCATAATAGCACACAATCACGCACAGTTCCAAGTGCACACCACACAAACTTGGGCGCTCGGTCGTGCTCTCCTCGTCCAACTTGCTCTCGCTTTCACTCACTCACTCACCCAGTTGTATTTTTCAATGGTGTCTTTTGTCCCTTTCATCTCCTGGAAAACAAAGGATTCTTGTGCACACAGGACAGAGGGAAGGAGATGGACGGAAGGCCGGACAGAGAGGAAGCGAACCTAACCTCGAGTGGAAAAAGTCAGAATCCGTCAGTTTCCATCAGAATGGACAGATTTTTATTTCAGCTCAGACTTTAAACAGGTTTAAGACTTTACAGAACATAAAAATACATTTGTATGGAATCATGTAGGACTAAAAGCAACCCAGCGCTGAACAGGCATGTGACAGTGCAGAGGAAACGAGAAGCACAACTAGGACGGAAATGAAATGTACTAACATTAGACTATTCTGAACAGTTTCTACCATGAGGCCAACTAAATATCTGCTATGATTACTAATGCTCATGTATAGTGTTTAATTATTAAATATTACTCTTATACTCTTTATAGGACCATCACAGAGCAGCAACTAATTAATGATTGTTTTAGTTTTTCCTGTTTATATTTTCATACAGAGCTACTGTAGCTGCTGTGTCTTTAGTGTTGTCTAATACAGGAGTGTGTGTTTACTGTATGTGTAGGCTCAGGGTTCAGTCAGAAATGGACCCAGGTCATCACGTGGGCCACTTGTTGACCCCGCCTCCCTCCACATCTTATTATTCAGAGCACAGACATCAACACAGATCTCTATTCATCCCCTCGGTGTGAGCTGCAGCACGGAGAGAGGAGAGAGAAGGGTCAGAAAGGACAGGAAAGGACACAGCGTATCAGATCGCCTCGGTCCTCTGGCTTTTGTTTGTGTTGCTCTGTTTTTGGTTTTGCAATATTTGCTCCGGAAAGCAGAGGCAGCTTGAGACAAAAGAGTCATTTAGCAAACAGAGGGTGAGAACAAGAGAGAAGACGAAGTAGAAAGAAAGAAGTGGAAGAAGACAATCTGCCCAGATGGGGGGAAACCTGTGGTGTGAGTGTACTGGGACTGTCCAGTGGGGAAAGCACATGTCAGTGGCACCTGGTGGGGAAGTGGGTCACGCCTCATTAAGTTACTGTTGCACCGGCACTAACGGCAGGCTCCAGTCACATTACACCGCTCAGAGATCACTCTCCACAGCTGACAACTCAGTCAAAGAATCTTACCGACAAACAGCCCACGTGTCTGATGAGCCCATCAGAAATAACCTGCATAATTAAAGTAAAGGCTACGAAAACAGCTTTCAGCAAAATGGACGGGGGCGGGCACCAGAAGAAGAGTCCAGGGCGTCCTCACTGACCGCTTTTCATGTGGCTTAAGAGTCTTTAGTGTTTCCTCGTCTCCATTCATTAGCCGTTCTCTGTGACATGTGAATGAGCCAACACCATCATGCTTTTAATGTGAAAGAGCAGCTGTGCCTTCAAGCTGAAAGAGGGCCTTTATTTTGGCAAAGCCAGCTGCCTCCAGTGAAAGGAGCAGGAGGACCACCGTGGACAGCCACAATGCTGTCCAGTTGAAAAATGTGCTTCTAATCCCCTTTTTCTGCTCCATGTTGTGCTCTGTCTGGCACCTTTCAAGGGTTTTGCGTCTATAACCTTTTTTTCATTGTACCTCACAGAATGTTTTGCCTCTACATACCTGTTGTCTCATCTCCAACACCTTGCAGCACCTGCCATGACCTCAGCCACGCCCCCTTCCTCTGAAGGCTCCTCCCCTCAGAAAGTATGCCACTCCCAGACGCAGACTGACATCACCAAGCCCCTGCTGGGCTCCACGGGGGGCACCGGAGGTACCGGTGCAGAAGGGACCACAGCTGGAGGGCCTAGTGCTCTGAGGAGGAGACGCCGCGTCCTCTCCAAGGATGGACGGAGCAACGTGCGCATCGAGCACGTCAGCGGACGAGGGGCGTTGTACCTCCGTGACCTCTGGACGACTTTCCTGGACATGCAATGGCGCTACAAGTTCTTCCTGTTCTCTGCCACCTTTGCTGGGACCTGGTTCCTGTTTGGGCTGCTTTGGTATCTGGTGGCAATGGTGCATGGAGACCTACTGGGTAAGAAATGAGATCACTACCTGAAAGTCTTCAAAACTAAACAGAAACGCGTGAAAACAGTGAAACTTGTGGTTTAAGGACTGTTGCACAGATGTTCAACTTCCTCCTCACCTCTGTGTCCTCAAGCAGAGCTGTTTGTAGCCAACACGAAAAGTCGTGTTTTTAGAAATAAAGACATGGAAGTGCACAATGAAGAAAGACACATGAGAATACAGCTAGGCCTTGTGGAGAGAGCCACAGAATGTTCCTCGGTAATTTGTTCGCACGCTCAGCTGCATGATCTTCTGTTCCTGCTCCAGAGTTCGACCCTCCCTCCAACCATACTCCATGCGTGATGGAGGTGAAGACCCTGACGGGGGCCTTCCTCTTCTCTCTGGAGTCTCAGACCACAATTGGCTACGGTTTCCGGTGCATCACTGAGGAGTGTCCGCTCGCCATTGTGCTGCTCATCTTTCAGCTGGTCATCACCATGGTGATGGAGATCTTCATCACTGGCACGTTCCTAGCGAAGGTAGTCAGACGTGGTTTGTAGTTTATATGTTGTCCTCTGTCACATGCTTCATGTGTTCGTTTCTGTGATTTCATTCACCCTCTTCTTTTCTGAATCCATGTTTTTATGCTAAAGATCAGTTTATACTGAACAGAATAAGAAAGAAGATACCGTGTAGTTCTATGAGTTACATAGAATATTGACTATGTGTGGTAACACAAGGTTACAGACACTGATGAGTATTGTTTCTCTTGTAGGTTGCTCGTCCCAAGAAACGAGGCGAGACAGTGAAGTTCAGCCAACACGCGGTTGTGTCAAACCACGAGGGACGACCGTGCCTCATGATCCGAGTGGCCAATATGCGTAAAAGCCTCCTGCTAGGATGCCAGGTACTGTACAGCAAACAGCCCTCTCTGCTCGTCTAGGCTTTAAAGCCATCGCTTGACAAAAGTAATACATTGATCCAAATATGTCTGTGGAGATTTTCATTCATCCTGGTGAAGTTGTCTGAAGGTTGAGTCATGGCAACTGGACTAGTTCGTAGAAACGTTTCACCACCTGTCCAGTTGGTGAAAAACACTAATATATCCTCCAGTTTGGTTTCACTTCACACCTGTGAAGGATGGGTTTGTTATGCGAACAAAGGGGGCTGAGAGTAGTGAGTAGGTGTGAAACCTCAACTACCGTTACTCCTCCTCCAACCATTACAGAGTCGTTAAGTGTCTCCTTTGTGGGGATCGTGTGAAGTTGTCTTGATCTTTTTGGGCATAGTTGAAAGGGCAGCAGGTAGATGGAGACAAGTTGTGTCTTAGGCCTCCATCCCTGTGGAGAGAGGAGCTGTTCACCTGGACATGTAAAGCTTCTCTGACGCCTCGTTCAAACCACCTGTCTTCTCTGTCCAGAATGTGAACGTTGTTGTCTTCAAATGAGTGGCCTTTGTCTTTTAAGTGGAGATACACAGCAGATACTGGTCCTGATGTGTTGGTCCTCCTGTGCTGTGCCATCCTCTCGTGTAATGGCTGTTTGTGCATCCAAAGGACCAGACACCAAAACACAAGAGGAGCAACATAGTATATGCAGTTCAATGCAGTGAACACAGCCCTTTCAACTATACCCAAGAAGATCAAGACCACTTCACACGTCCCCCACAAAGGAGACACTTAACGAACCTGTAATGGTTGGAGGAGGAGTCACAGTAGTTGAGGTTTCACACCCACTCACTACTCTCATCCCCCTCTGTTCGCATAACAAACCCATTCTTCACAGGTGTTAAGTGAAACCAAAACTGGAGGATGAATCTGTGGTTTCTACCAACTTCCCACAGACTGATGAAGCTTCCTGGACAGGTGGGGAAACGTTTCTACGAACTAGAAGAAGTCCAGTCGCCATGACTCAACCTTCAGACATTGATTCAAATACAGTATCAATAACACCATTAAAATGGCATCAGTTCCTTTTTTTGGAGTAGTAATGTGATTTTATTACATGTATGTGTAAAGGGTTTTAATTCCGTTTGCAGCTCATATATGGTATCATTTACAGCCTGAAATGATTAGTGTTTCGCTGTTTCGCCCTATGTGTGAACTTTTGTCACATCTAGGTAGTGAAGTTAGTACATTTACCACACAGTCTTCCTCTTCTTCCTCTAAAGCTTTGAGTTGTATGAGTCATGTCCTGTCAAATGCTTTGCTTCTATAGTTGTAGTACTGATTCACGTGTTGACTCCTTGCGTCACTCAGTGCTTACGTACATTGCTACTGACTGAGACACTGGCCGGTGCAGGTATTAAACCTGAGGCCTTTTGGTTACAGGAAGCCTCCTGCAACCTCTTGGCTACTTTTACTGACTCCATCTTGGCTCCCAGGTGACGGGGAAGTTGCTTCAGACGTCCCTGACTAAGGAGGGAGAGACCGTGCGACTGGACCAGCGCAACGTGCCGTTCCAGGTGGACACGTCCAGTGACAGCCCCTTCCTCATCATCCCCCTCACTTTCTACCACATCATTGACGACAACAGCCCCCTCAGAGCCTGGGCAGCTAAAGGTAACACTGGCATCTAGGCTCGGCTTAGCGGCGTCTTCCAGCTTCCGCAAGAGGCAAAGCGTGTGCACATCTTGATTGACGGCTGTGAGCTCCCTTCCCTGTCTGCTCTGATTGGTTAAAAGGTTGAGCCCTGCAAAAAGACAACTCAAGATAGGAATCACTCCACCTTCAGTCCGGGTCCTGTCACTTCATGTAACTTTATCAACAGGAGCTTTTTTGCTGTGATGATTTAATCCTTTTCATGTCACATTACATGGGAACTTAGAAAGCAGGGGTCTGAATGTACAGAACATGTAGGTGTGCTGGTATTCACGGTCATGTGCCGCCTGCTTGGCTGATGGGCCGCTCTGGCACTCGAGGAGAGGAGAAGGTTTCTCTGGCTGGAATGTGTGTGAGGGAGACGTCGAGACCCCTCATTAGAGCACAAAGCTGTACAGTGCGAGGCGCTGACACCAAGCCTGCGCAGATCCACGCCAGGAAAGCATCGGCGCTGACGGACTCTCACTGTGACGTTTGCGCGATTCATTAGCTTTCACCTTTGAATCTTCCTTTGCTTTGTGTTACTGCACTGGAATCGTAACCTTGAATCGCTGCACTTTAAGTCTGCATGAGCCTCTTTAACTTTAACTTCCAGCATTTTTAACTGTCACCATGTAAAGGGATACTGTACAGTACTACACTAATCCCTGTACTCAGCGCTTACTATAACACTGGCTGCTTTGTCGCTGGGTCTGTAGAGTCGTTCAGTTCAGCTCAAACTGATGGATCGAGGCTGATCTTTTTCTCTAGTGTGGCTGATGACGAAAAAGCACCTCTCTGCACAAAAGGTGCAAAGATAGGCAGGCAGGAAGTTTACAAACACGAACGAGTAACAGGATAACACACGGCTTCAGAAACGATGACAGGAAGCCACGAGAGACAACAGATAAACGGAACACAGTTCCTGCCTCACTTGGTCTGAAAGCACCAGCAGTAGGAGGAGACCAGGCCAAAGGTTCAGACCCACAGTGATAGACTGTGACTGGTGCACTGACCACCTGGTACAGATGGAGCCGCTTCTACTACTAAAAGCTCCCAGAATGTCAAGTGTTTTGTTCTGTTAGGAGCAGCTCAGGTCTGGTTCTGTCTGGGGCTGGACTGTTGGACAGATGATGATGATGCCGGTGTTTGTTAGAGCGCGTCAGATCAATATGCCAGTGTGTGTGTGTCTTTTGTGTGTCTGTCCTCTGTCACCTCATCTCTGCTCTGCTGTCCTCCAGGCGGAGGCTGGACGGACCCAGAGCTGGCCGACTTTGAGCTGCTGGTCATCATGAGCGCCACGGTGGAACCAACCTCAGCCACCTGCCAGGTTCGCACATCCTACCTTCCAGATGAGATCCTTTGGGGATACGAGTTTCCTCCCGTCGTCTCTTTGTCACCCTCGGGAAAATATGTGGCTGATTTTGCCTTCTTTGATAAAGTGGCCAAAACCAAGACTCCTCCCCTGTTCAAGCAGGCCCTGCCCCCACCAGAGCCGTCCTCTTGTCACGGAGGAAAGCAGGACCCGGACACTGACCCGGTGAAGATGCGACTGGAAGAGAGCTACCGGGGGGAAGAGAAGGGTCGGGAAAGAGGCAGAATCAGAGATAGCAGCCCGTTCAGTGTGAGGATTAGTAATGTGTGAGGCCATTTGTCTGGAGTTTGCTTGGGGGACCAGGATAAGCAGCATTGTTTTCATCACTGTTCCCCTCTAGACAGGGATGTACAGAGAGAAGTTACAGAAAGCCGATGTGAAACCGAGACAGAAGACTGTGACAGAAAGAAAACCAGTGGGGGAGGTGAACAACACCCTGCCTACTCTCATTTGAATTGAAACCGCATGGTGGAAAATAACCAGCTAGGTGCTGCTCTGCTGTGTCTGCAATCAGCTTCAGAGGAACCAAGTTTACAGCCCAACACAAACAAGGAACAGAGAGACGTGTTCTAGATGTTCTTTCATTCTTGTTTTTGGGGATGACTTGAGTTTCGCAGCAGTCCTCTCTATTCTATTTATAGATAATTTCTCTCTATTAATTAGCATAGAAACATGATGGGATTTAGCATTTGCAGAAACGAGTGAATAAAAAATTTAAAAATCTGATCAGTTCAGAAACGTTAGCACAGCGTCACCAGTTTAAGAAACAAAAAAGGTTTTAGTTAAAGGGAAATAGACTTGACCAGGTGGCTTTGAACATGATGAGGGTGTAAATCACTGGATTATAGTTTACTGTTATTTTTAATGAATAAAACTTGTAAAATGGGGCAACGTACTGGAACAATATGATCTTTCAAAAAGGATTTTAAAGGAATGTAAGTCTTAAGTGTTCATCATTACATGTTAAATCTGAAAATATTGATGTTTTTGATATGAAAGTCATCTTTATTGGGGTAAATATGTTTAATAATATTACTAAAAGCACTTTAACTTGAAAGAAAAGTGGCATTTTACAAAAGGGGGAATAACGGAACTAACTTTGTTTCTTAATGCACTGTCAGAAAGCGTTTAATGCTGTGTGGATGTGTGTTGAAGATGAGCGAGTGTGATCAAATGTTTGTGTGTTTGCTATGTACAGACGTGTTACGCGGGTTTTCTTGTACCTCTGTACAGTATGTGTAAAAGTATTTTACATGTTTAACTCTGCATTTTTAATATCCTGTATTAATTGTCGGTGCACAATGTTTTTTATTCTTGTCAAATAAAGAAATGAGAAACCAGTTAAAAGACAGAAGATAGAAAAAGATTCTGGACATCTTTTGTTTTAATGATCCACAAACCAAGCTATTAAAACAATGAATGTATGACTGATGCTCATGACGCCCTGGGTTCATTTGAAGCAAACAGGAACCGTTGTATCCTGCTCTTTATGTTTGGATCAAGTGTCACCATTTCTCAGTGGTTCCACCCACATATGTTTGATAACTTCTACATAAAGATGCACAACACAAACTAATTAAAATAAATTAGAATAATTGCTAAAGCTAGAGAGTTAAGCAGGGGTCCAGAGGAGGCAGCGCTATCGCTACGCGTTAGCTGATCAAATAGATCTACTAGCTTTTAACCCACAATGGCTGAAGGAGGAGACGTAACTTTGGTTGCAGATGTGTTTTCAAGGACATTTTCCAGACGGACCTTTCAAGAGAAGCTGGATGTGAGAAGACGTTGATCAACCTCTGTGCTAGTGAACCGTCCCCGTGTTCATCACTTTGAGTCTCAGCTGTGAGCGGTTCCCCTGGTTCACGGTTTCTGATGGACGCTGCTTGTTTACTTTGGTTTCAATGAACAGTTGGTTTGGTGAAACTATGACTTGTTCTTGACTGTTTTTGGCTGACTTATTAAAACTTTGTGGGCAAATATCTTTGATTTTTTTTAATTCCTGTTGTGTGTTTATTGACCTTTAATAATAAGCGTACACGGCTATATTATGGTAATGCAACGTCCCGTAGTGCGTCAGTGTGCTCCTGTATATGATTTCTGTAATTAATGAGGGTATTTATTCAAGCTGAACTAAGCAGGACATCACTGAAGTCATGGTGTAGCATCAGGTCGTGAAATTGATGGGATTTCCTGTAAAATGTCTTAAAATGACTCATAAGTAAATGTAAGTATGTGGTGAGAACTCACCTACCGAGACTGGAAATCATAGAGGGACAGTGTATTGTAAGATTAGGCATTAAGTAACGTGTGTTTGTCAGTTTAGCTGTAACTCATCAACAGTCCCACTTCCTGACACAATCTGTGACACCTGTTGTGAGTTTCATGGTTCGCGGCAGCTGAGCTGGTTTCTAGTTCACACACAGACACGTTAAGGATCTTTATTACGCTCGCAATGTTTCTCCTTCTGACTTACTGGATTATTGCAGGTAAGATAATGATTATTATTTATTTGTTAAATGTCAGAATCATGTAACTTTGGAATGTAGAAAATCTCATTTCATTTGCTCTTGGTTCTCGTGCATCATGAACAAAACATGTTTTCTAAAGTCCAGTTTGTTTTGCTGGCAGTTTTATTTGCTTTTCCTATATAACTAAACATGGTATGTTTTAATATATTCTGGTAAACATTTATTCAAAGCTGTATTACTATTAGATGTAGTGAATATACAACAGTGTGCGTTACAACATTTGTCTAACTGTGATGTTTGTCGTCAGGTGTCACAGCAGAAGACGTACGAGAGGTTTATTACCAGCTGAAAAGCAGCTCAGTATGTCTGCATGTTAAATCACCACCACCACATAAACGCCCTGAGTGGAAAAGCTCTAAAGCATTTGTTGCTTCTCCTGACGATATTAACCCTGGTTTTGCAAACAAAGTGGATTATTTTCGTGAAGACAATACTTTGTGTTTTAAGAACCTGACTGACGCTGACAGTGGCGTCTATGAATTTTCTTTCCATAACGAAAACTATACTTCAATACGTGAGGTGCACAAAATCGTTGTTCAAGGTAAGTTCCAGAGTTCTTACTTACTCTACATTGTGGCAGGTTCATACGTTTACACAGCGTGTGTCACCAGGACGCAGCCATGGAAACGCTGAGTACCAGAATAATGCATCTGTGTTGCAGAGCTGGTCCCCAGACCTGTCATAGTAATGTCAGTGCTGGACGCCAACATGTCTGCTGGGATCTGCAACATCTCGGTCAACTGCTCCGTCCACAGCGACTGGTTGTGGGCCTTCTGTGACGCCGACTATTGCAGGACGTCTCAGATGTCACTGAGTGTGTTCAACATCACCATCCTCACCGACAACAGGACGATCGTCTGCCGTGGCAACAACAGCGTTAGCACAGAAAAGATGTTTAAAAGCCTACCAGCAACATGTACGGACACTATTCATGCTGTTTGTTTGTCCATCAGGTTAATGAGATAATAATAATAATAATAACAATGTGTTGTATGTCATTCCAGGCCACAGTCAGTCTAATGAACCTGAACCTGAAGCGGCAACTCAACTACTTCTTATAGTAATAGTTTTAGCAGTTGGCCTTTGTCTATTATTAGTATTTATCATCTTTGTGGTTCAGAAGCTGTCGGCAATGAAACATGATCAGGTAAACACTTCATTTTTTAACACTGTTCTCATCTAGATGATTTGGACGCTATGGAAAGATAATAGTCCGTATTTCATTGCTTCTCCATTGTCAGACGTCCACTGCTCATTTAATACAGAACCAGCAAGTAGACGCTCAGACTCAACCGGAGACCAGAGTCTCTACCTCCTCATCCATCGCGTATGAAAATGTGGCCGCTCTCCGTCCCAGACAGACCAGCAGCACGAGGGAGCAGGGCTCCATGAGCGGCCAGCAGGTGGACACCGTCTACAGCATTTTACAGCCAACAAAAGCGAATTCTCCTCAGGGGACGAGTGACAACAGTAAACCGCCTAAAAAACCCCAGGAAACACACCAGGCACCAGCTCCACAGGCAGACACCCAGCGCCAGGCGGAGCAGCCTGAGCAAATCGACACCGTGTACAGTATGCTGCAAAAGCCCAGACGTCCAACGCCGCAGCACCAGTAGACCATGAACCATGGGAAGCACGGGAACATTCAGGCAATCGTTGAATTAAAGTTTTATGCTTTAATATTATTATTTACAGGTTTTACAAATATAGAACATAGATACTGTTGTTGTTGCTGTTGTTGTTTTTTCCTGCCTTAGCAAACCTGAGTCAAAACCTTGTCAAAACTTTGTCAAAATGACAAATTTAAAAGACATTTTATTGCTTGCGTTTGTGACTGAGGCGAACTTGTCCTCGATGAATGAATTATCTGCAACACTAATCAAGCCATGGAGCCTGCACAGGAAGCGGTAAAGGGAAAAAAAACAAACAGGAAACAGATGTTTAATATTCAGAAACATGAAGCTGCCAACCAGGGTTTAACACTGATCTGATGGCAGAGGACAATAAAGCAACGAGCTGTAGCTGAGCGCTGACAGATAGACTGATATTAGCTGCAGCACGTTGATGTCTGTCTGGGTTTACTTCCAGGATCACTCAGGTGTTTTCTCCCACTCATCCGTTGTTAAGCCAGCGCACAGCAGAGCATAAAACGCTATGGCCGCTGCTTTGTGTTTTCATAATAAGACGTCTGATCTGCTCTAATTATATATTACTACAAAATAAACACGAATACACACAACAAAGCTGTCACCTCACAAAAAAAGGACCTGTACGCTCAAACGGGCACAGACAAGGAAGCGAACGGAACCAGAGCGTCCTCCAGGGGCTGAAGGGACCAACTGTCACATTCTTTAAACCGTCGGAGTCGTTTACGCAACGCAGTCGTACAGCAGCAACCGTGAGCTGAAGAGATGGATTTCAGCCAGTTGCCTTTTCTCACAAGGGGGTGACAGACAAGGAGAAACCAATTAGATTATCAACATCACGTGGTCCTCGCGTAAGGGAGGCACGGAGCTCAGAGGTCAGCACCTCCTCCCACCGCCCACAATCTCAAATGAATGACAGAGCAGCAGCATTTCTAAGCTCTGCTCTGCATTTAGTCTATAAAAGAATCTGACATGTGGGACTTGACACCTCTTCCCTCTGTTACTGTTTACTCTTTGTTATGAAACACGTCCTTCTAAAGAGGAAGTGGAAAGTAGATTTTTATTCTAGCTGTTGAAGATCTGTCTGTTTTCTTCATGGAGACATGGAGGGTTTATTTATACATCCATGATGTAAAAGTACTTAACGTGAATAAACGAAATCAAAAACTAAAATGGTGTCTTATCTAAATGTTTGGTCCAAAACAATTGTTTCTTTTGCAGTGAGCAGGAACAACCTGTACACACATAACAATGTTTTGTAATCAAAGCCAGGACGTCTGCAAATCGCACAGAAAGGAAGGAAGATCTGACATCGAGACTTTTTTAGGTGTCTTTATATGAAATGTAACTTCTGTTATTTCTGTTTTTGCTGTTGTTTCAATGCAAAGCAGCAGCGACGAAGTGAGTAGATGTGAAGATGAAGATCACTTTGCCCAGTGTGCTGTCACTAATCTGTCTCGTCTATGGAAACGCTGAAGGTCGGTAATTGTCTGTCTTCTTATTTATAGACTACGTATAACAGTTAACAACCATCCATTTGTCACATTTGACTTCATTTATAACAAACTGCATTTGTAATGTAGTCAGTTATAAGCAGTTAGGTTGTAGGTTGAGCTGCAGAGTTTAGGTTAAAAGATTTATTGCAAGAACTACTGATGTTGGAACCTGTTGGGTTTAGCCTGCCAACACTTAAACAATACTGGAGACACTGACACACAAGGGGAGTCGCTCTGAGACGCAACATGCTAGCGCTCAGCCGTCGACTACCAGCTTCCCTTGGTCTCAGCGCCTTTTATTGGGAAAAGCATGAAAGTCACTCCTTTACATTCCACATAGCAAGATAGAAAACAAGTCCATATATGGTGAGTAAGACAAGATAAAATGTGGTGTAAGGCAGTAAGACAGCTATAAAACCATTAAGCAATAAAATGTGGTCTGCTAAGCCTCCTCCTGACATGAGCGGTCACGCCTTCCTGCCCTAGTGCTTTAGATCATTCCATGTTTATACAAGTAAAGATAAGAAAGGTTACATGGTAAAGAAAAGGTTACAGGGTCACAGAGACACAGACAGGACAATACAGAGAGAGGACAATGCTTTATGCTCCATATCTTATATATATAGATCTATATATATACCATATATAACAGAACCAATGAACGTTGAGTAGAAAATAAGTAAATCATAGAAGGCGCTGAGTCAGAGGCTAGAGATTGCAAAACCACACTTTCAGCTAATTCATGACCCAACACTGGATGTGTACGTGTTTCATCATTATTCGTTACATGTGAAGTAATTCTAGTCCTTTTGTTTTTATGTGTGTTTTACTTTTGTAACTTGTAACTTTTAGAGGTTCTGCCTAAAGCCGTTCTGACGACACAGAGTAGGACCATACCAAGGGGAGGCAGAGTTACTCTGACCTGCTCTGTGCTGGGATCTGATGACCTCAAATACGAATGGCTCCAACGCTCATCAGCCACTTCTGCATATCAGCCTTTAAAAGGTTATGCATCAGCCACTGCCACTGTCTCTGATGGAGGAGATTACATCTGCCAAGGGTGGAGGAATAATTCATCCACACCCCAAAGTGATCCAGTCACCATCCTCACAACGGGTGAGCTCACCGTCCGTCTCTTGTTGGTGGGATCCTGGCCTGACTTTACTTATTTGGTTTTTCTCTTCATTCCTACCCTGATCTAATCTTAGCAGGTCTTGTTTTTAAACAAATACAACCGGAGAAGTTCTCAGTCTTCTTTTTGTTGATGTTAAAAGTTTCTACGGTCGCCACTGTGACCCAAGAGCCCCGCTGGACTCCGATATTCACTGGTGAGAGCATCACCCTCACATGTCAGCTCCGGGGAGGTGGAGACTCTCAGTGGAAGTATGAGTGGAAAACTCCCAACTTAAAGAAGCCTCCAGGAAACAAGATGTTCACTATCAACCGTGTCACCACGTCGCACGGTGGAAAGTACAGTTGTCGGGCGAAAACAAGCTACAACATAACCGAGTGGAGCAGATCACTCAAACTGGACGTTTCATGTAAGTACGAGACAATCGACAAAAAAGAAAGAGTTACACTTTTAATGGGGGTCATTTTATAACACAAAACGCTGGTTTCAGTTCCATTTGTAAATAAATGAACTTGATGGAGAGAATATGATCATCACCACTTTCATGCTTTGAACAGCAAACGTACCCCGAGCCTCACTGCAAGCAGACAGGACAGAGGTAGCAGCAGGAGTCAACGTGACTCTGACCTGCTCTGTCAGTGAGTCTGAGGGATGGACATACTTCCTGTTCATGAAGTCCCCAAGACCGTCCGTATTTAACCCTTTGCAATACGCTGAAAAACACACTGTCAGCATTTCAGAAGGCGGCATCTACGTCTGCAGAGGAGAACGAGGACGTCAGAGCTTCCAGTCTGAGAACAGTCCTGCTGTGACAGTAAGGAAAACAGGTAGGTTTCATGTTTTTACGTCAAACTGTGTAAAACCGATTGAAGGTTAACATCATGTGACACATGTCTCCAGATGCAGCTGTTATCCTGACGAGTCCTGTCCATCCTGTGACTGAGGGTCTCTCTGTTAGTCTGAGCTGTGAATTGGAAACAGGAGAAAAACCTTCCAGAGTGTTTTTCTATCAAAATGAGCAAGTGATCCAAAATGACAGCAGAGTGGATCTGAACATCTCTGCAGTGTCAAAGTCACATCAAGGTTTCTACAAGTGTGAATACCACGGACGAGTGTCTCCACAGCGATGGATGGAAGGTACGGATGAGATGCAACATTAGTCACCAGACTCATTGTTTGAAAGAAGAGTCTGATATGAACCTTCTGACTAGTTAATGTTTATTATTTACAATAGTCGTGGCAAGAAATGACTCATTTCCTGTGGTGCTGGTCACTGGACTGGTTTGTGGATTCGCTATTATCCTCCTGCTCTCGTTGTGTTGGCTCAGACAGTCTAAGGGTGAGATGTTTTACTTACAACAGTGTGTTCTGCTCTCTGGACAATAACTGTAAACCTGAACCATTTCTCTTTCAAACCCTCGTGAGCCAGTTCAATCCCTTCTGAGAGCAGATGACAGCTCTGTCGCGCAGTCGACAGTCAACCAGACAGAAGCTCATGTTTACGCCTCTCTTCGTTACGGTCAGTCTCACCTTAACTTTCACTCAAATTGTTAATGCCTTGTTTGACATTGTTTTGACGTTTGCTGGTGTAGGTGATACATGTGTCTACGAATCACTCAGAGGCGCCAGAGACACAGGAAGTGGTAAAGTATAATGTCTGATTAATGCGCCCGTCAGGGGCCACATGATATCAACTGAATAATCTAAATTATGAGAGTTTATTATTTTAAGATGGACCAACAAATGAATACGGTAACATCACAACTCTGGGCGGTGACAAGATGGGTAAGTACAAAAAACAACAAATTCCAGTCTCTAGTTATAGAAACATAGAAGAACGTCTGCATTTTAATTACGATCTTCTTAACAGAGACACGTGATAACACAGATGAAAGGTCTGACTACGTTAATGTGAATCCATATGAAGCCACAGGTACAAACCATATCTCTACAGCTACTTTGTCCTTACAATAATCCATCTATCTACATTTACTATGAATTATTGGGTCAGATGCCCATAAGTTCAGAATCTGCTAAAACAGGAGATATTATATTACTACTTCAGAGAGGAAATGGTGCAGGTTGACAAAAGTCTTTTCATTGTGACCTGCTATTTTACACCTTCAGGGAGCTTCATCAAAAACGCAGGAGACCAAACCTAACTTATTAAATGGAAACAGAATAATTCTGGGAACTTAGCCTGTGTTGCTAATGGATCTTAATAAGCTTATAAGCATCAGTTAAGATTAATGACGCTATGAGTGACATCGTTGCTCAAAGGAGCCAAACTGAGCAACTGGACTCACTAAACACATTTCTGCTGCTGCTGATGTTTGAAATGATGGAAACAAGCTTAAAGAAGAAGCAGGTTCTGATCCATGAACTGAGTCTTTGCTTAGTTTTCACAGAGACACATACTGACGGACTAATTTGCTCACTGCTTTGCCTCTTTAAACAAATGTTGTAGTTATGTATTTATGTATCTTTCATCTTTTACAGGTGTGTGGAGTGACGTTCATGACTAGTACAGGAAACAAGCTGCAGTGACATGAAGCAGAGAACTAGAAGTCATGGACAAACGGCCGCATCAAAAACAAGCGAGAGGAGGAAAATGTATGAAATGGAGAATATAGTGTAAATTAAATACACTAGAATTAAGGTGGAGGGAAGTGAAGGAAATGAGTGTTTTAAGTTGGACTGTGGAGGTTGGCCTGAGCTGCTGCATGTGGTTTAGGCACAAGATTTTTAATTTGACATTGAACTCATTGACTGTGTTACTAAAAAGGGGGACTGTATATTTAGTGTAAATGCTTTTGGACGTTTAGTTCTGTTAAGTGTTATAAAAACCAATAAAGAAACAGTAAAACGTCTGGATGTGATCCTGGAGAAGGACACCTGCTGGCTCATTCGTTTTCATTCACCCAATTTTAATTTAACCTTGTTTAAATTTGTTGTTGTTTGTTAGACCTGAGACTTCCGGGGTTGGAACCTTTATTGTGAAGGCCATGCCCGGATCTGCTCCGTAGGACCCTCTGTAGCTTCACTAGCTGATCAGGTGATTGGTTTCACCTGTGTCTCATTAACTGCCTCTGCTCTAAGCTCCGTTCGCCCAACACTACGGTGTCGGGACGTCGTCCGTGTTTCACCCTTGTTCACCCGCCTCTGGACCGGTCATGTCTTCTATGTCCTGCCTGGCTCTCGTCACCTGGAGCCCGTGGAGGGTCTGCTTCACCCCTCGCGTCTCCTCGGCGGCTCGGACTGTGAGTTTTGTTCGCTAGCGGTTCGCCAGCTGGTGGACGTCCAGGCCGCTAGCGAAGCGTTTCCTGGTTTGCTTGTTTAACGGCTTAGACCCGACCTGAATTCGTCCTATTACTGTAACTTTTGTTCCGCTTTGAGTCGCCCCCTCCCTGCATTGTCTTCTTTTGTTTGCTCCTTGCTTTCCTCAGTGTTTCCCCCTTATTTTTGTATTTTGGACCGATGTGCTTACGTGACTTTTTCTGTTGTTCCACCCACTCGGTGATAAATAAAAGTGGCTAAAACCGAAAAGCTCTGAATCCGCCTGATCCTTAACAGCCGCTGAAGCCTCCCCTTGAAGTGGTGTCAGCAGAAACCGTGACACATAAATACAATCCAGACACTTTAATAGACACACTGACACCTGTAGTAGGTGAGAAACTGTTGGGCTGAGATCAGGTGACGGGTTGGTAGGTTTTGTGTCATTGTCCCTCTATTCTCCCCACAGTTACATCCCTTTTAACACCTACAAGACCAATACGTCCTGAGTCTTCAGCTTCCTCTCACACTATTTGCATTATGCTACGCTGATGACGCTCAACTGTTCCTGTGTCTACTGGCAACTCTCGACTTATTCTCATAGATCTTTGCTTAGACTTAAATTTGTTCCTCCCTTGTAAGACACAAATGCATTATGTTACACTGGAAGGTGACGGATGTTTTCTTTTGTTGAAAACATGTTTTACATGTAAAGTAGATTTTATTTTATTTTTTTTCTCCCAGGTTTTTTATGCATCGATGGAGCAGCTCAGTACATTTCTCTCACACCTCTTGGTTACCGTGCCAACTCATACATGTAAAGTACACGTTTGCAGTAGGAAGTGTGTTGTGGTAGCTGACCGGGTTTCGTCCAGCCTCTAGTTTCACAACCTATATTATCATGATCTGTAACTTCTGTCTTTTAGCTTTTTCTGCAGTTGTTTGTAAGTGAAGCTGAGACATTTCAGTCTCATTTCAGTGGATGTGAAGATGTTGCTCATATTGCTCTGTGCGCTCTCATCAGTGTGTGAGTACATTGGTGACTTTAACCTTAATTAACGTTGTTAAAGACATTTGGTTTTTACTCTTCATACATTATTTATTGCGTGTTATTATACATACTTTAAAATGATCCGACTTTTTAATCTTAAACACGTATATAACATTATCAAAATGATTTTCTATGTAAATTCTACTGACAAAACATTTATCACATTTTGCTGTTCTGTCAAATTGATTATGTCTGATGATGTTTTAATCTTTGTGTTAGTGCTGGATACGAACGTCCATGGATACTATGACGGTGACTAATTGTCTTTTTTTGCTTTATGTTTTAACAGTTTTTGTTTGTGACTTAATACATAATGTTGTAATCTAACAATAGATTAAGACCAGTTAAGATCATCATCCAAAGGTTCAGCTTAATCTCTGAATGTGTAACAGGCTTGATTCTAAATAACTCAGTCTTACTCAAACAGTCCTGTTGTGTAAGTCCTGTATTAAACCAGAGTCATGAAGTAAAACATTTACTGCACAGTACTGTCACATTTTTATATTAATTTCTTAGAAATTGTGCAAAAAGTTGCTTGATGCAGCCTCAGTATAATCTGTGACGTGTTTAGTTTATTTAAATTAAGTTACTGTGTAGCTGTTGTATTTCAAGTTTTCCATAATGTGACTGTGACCCCACATCCCCACAGCAACGGTAAGAGCATCGCTCAGTTTTATGGCTGAAGATTCTCAATTGGTTTGGTTTCATTGTTGATTGCTAAATTAAAAGGATTCTGTATGATTCTTCAGTGAAATAACTTATTTAGATTTAATTTAATGTATTTTATTTGACAGATTTTAAAATTATCAGACTTTAATTTTATTTCGCAAAAAATATTAGTTGTTCCTTCCTTTTTAGTTTATTTGAATGTTATAATGAGTTATACTGAGTTGTTGCTTTTGTATTTATATTTTTGATCCAAACAGTTACCTACAGAGTCTCTGTGACCAAACAACCCAACTGGACTCTGACATTCAGTGGTGAGAGCATCACTCTGACATGTGAGATCCATGGAGGTGGAGACTCTCAGTGGGAGTATGAATGGAAAACAACCAGCTCCATCAAACCTGATGATAGAACTGGTAAAGTGTTGATGATCAGCAGAGCTGATGTGTCTCACAGTGGAGACTACTGGTGCAGAGGCAGAAGAAACTATCAGTTAACAGAGTGGAGTCATGTCACACTGACAATAAGACGTAAGTTGAACTGTTTTGGTTTTTTTTATTAATTAAGTCCACGTTTTAATATTTACTCTTAAAACAGTCAAACGTTCAGTAGAATAACTCTGTGACTCTATTCGACTGAAGGAATGATGTGATTATTACACTGTTGAGTTTCTGTGCAGGGTCATCATCAGCGTAATTTACTGGATGAATGAACTGAGCTTTATACATAATATTTAATGCAGTACATTTAAATGTGATTATCTAGTGGAAATAAACACAAACGTCTTCAAAGATGTTTCACTTCTACTTGTCAGACGTCACAATAAGAGCATTTAACAAGGTGCAGCTGAAAACCAACCATCTAAGGGTTAAATCAGGAAACAAACTATTCACAGCACTGATACGTATATTAACAGTTTTTATTTATTTCACACAATCTCTGAGGTTTTCACTATTTGAGTAATGTTATGTCAAATTATATATAATTATAATTAAGCTATGATATGATTGTGAATCACGTCACATTAGTTGTTTTTATTTAGTTGTAATGCAGTAAGTGGGATTATTTAATAAATAAGGGAAAGTTTAGCTAAGGTTTATAATTTGATAATAATGAACAAATTTTCTGTATTTAGTCACATTCTGATCATTTCTATCTTTTGTGTTTCATCTTTGACCTGAGCAGCAGATGAACCCAAAGCGTCTGTGAGAGCAGATGCAACAGGTGGACGTGTGACACTGAGCTGCTCTGTGGACGGTTCTGATGGTTGGAAATATGACTGGTACCAACGTTCCACAGACTCCTCTGAAGCTCAGGCCATGAACAGTAGTGGAGCAGACGGAGCTGATGTGGTAGTGACAGAAGGAGGTCGGTTCTACTGCAGAGGAGGGAGAGGAGACCCACTGTTCTACACACAGAGCAGCACAGACGTCACCGTTGAGGAAACTGGTGAGTTTAGCAACTTGTTCTGGAATAAAACGTCACTTTCAACTTTTATCAGCAGTGAAGAGAAGAAACATATGGAGGCTCCAGAGGGACGTGTGTTTTTGTGCTTTTAAATTTCTTGCGTCAAAGCAAAACCTTGTCAACAGTCAAGAACGTGGTCAGTCGTGGCAACTGGATTTGTTTCTTCTAAAGGGGAAACGTTCACTAGAAGAAAGTTGTCATGACTCAACCTTCAGACGACGTCACCTGATGAATCTTCACCAGCAGCGTCACTACAGCCTGAGATGATTGATGCGACGTTTACTGTGGCAGAGACGCAACCACTGAGAGGAGCTGTTGGACCCCCCTCATACACAGAGAATATTAAAGCTACTCTTAGTTAGAACATACTGGAAACACAGAACAGATCAGAGAACGAACTAGAACTGACTGAGAACAAGAAAGGTTTGCATGAGATAGTTTCACCAGAAAAACAACAACAAATGTCTCTTTAGAGGCTCTGGAAAAAGATGCTGGTTGCAGCAAAAATATTTAACTTTAACAGGAATCTTGGAATAATACATCTACTGTTTTACTTTGTAATAACTGAATAATAATCTCAGTGAACAGCAGAAAATATTTTAATGTTCATCAGATCTTGAACTGAATAGTTTGTTGTCAACAGTTTTCTACAGAGTCTCTGTGACCAAACAACCCAGCTGGACTCAGACATTCAGTGGTGAGAGCATCACTCTGACATGTGAGATCCATGGAGGTGGAGACTCTCAGTGGGAGTATGAATGGAAAACAACCAGCTCCATCAAACCTGATGATAGAACTGGTAAAGTGTTGATGATCAGCAGAGCTGATGTGTCTCACAGTGGAAACTACTGGTGCAGAGGCAGAAGAAATACGTTAACAAAGTGGAGTAATAACTTCAGATTGACAATAAGACGTAAGTTTGTTTAATTAGTGACGTGTTTTTGTGTTTGCTTGCTGTTACGATCGCTGACTTTCTAGGAATAATTTACTGTAAATGTGTTCAACAACAAACAGACCAACTAAGGGAGGAGTCAGGAAAAGTCACTCAAGTCAAGTGAAGCCATGAAGCAGGACGACACTGAACAACACATTTTAGATGTTTAGTCCAAGTCAGTTACACTGAGGCTGAACATTTAAAACTGGCTGCTGATCATTTTCTAGATGTCTCCACTAAAACTAGTTTCAAACATCCATCTTCTGACTGGTTCAGATCTTTACTGGACTTCAGTCCCATTGTTAACAGTAACTGGATGGACTGTAGATGTTTCCATTGTGTTTCATTTGTGTGCAGTTATAATAATGATAATCATTGTGTTGTTTGGGTTGGATGCCTGACTGTGAAGGCTGACGCTAATTTAAACCTATTGTAACCTTAGGTCCTTTACACTCAAATTTATTATAAGGATTTATTTATTGTGTATTATAGAGTGTTGAGGTATATTCCTTTGCTTTACCTGTACATTATGTTGGATTAGTTTAATTTAGGATTAAACTAATCTGCATTTCATTTGTCGTTTACAGAACCTTAGTATGTGAAACATTGGTTCCTATCTGCCTGTGTTTCACGGGGGAAAGGTTGAGGAGGATGAGCCAGAGTTAGAGAGGAGCAGCGTGGTTGAACAGAGAGCATAGAAGTTCAGAATGTACTGTCCTGCTGTTTGGGTTTTATTAAAGACGATTTGTTAACAAACTGTAGCCGGATTAGTAACGTCAGCCTCTGAGACTGGAGAACACTAGACACCACAGAAGACAGTGTTACACTATGTTATGTGACCCAGCTGAATGAGCTTCAATGCAGCTGATAATGTAAAATGCTGTGTGTGAAACTGACTGATGTTGCAGTCAGTGGTCAGTGAGACGAGCAGATAGACAAACTCAGACAAAAAGACAAACAGATACGGAGACGTGTTAACACGAGGAAACGTTTGTAATGACTGTTAGTGTTTGATTCATTCATTAATGTTTCTTCCGTTTTAAAGCGTTTCTTACTCTGGACTTTAACCCCAGATCAACCCAGACCCTCAGTGACACGAGGCAGAGCAGTCGTACCAGCAGGAGGCAGCGTCACACTGACCTGCTCTGTGGACGAGTCAAAGAGCTGGAGATACGACTGGTTCAGACGGACGTCAGCGTCTCAAACAGCTCAGATCAGAAGAAACAGTGAATCCAATAGTGTCACAATCACAGATGGAGGCATCTATCACTGCAGAGGAGGAAGAGGAGGAAACCAAGTTTACTACACACAAAACAGTTACTCAGTCATTGTAGAGAAAACAGGTGAAGATCTTTGTAATAATTAACATTAATCTATCACCTGAAAACTATTCATGGTTTCATGTTTGTGTGTTTTTCTCTATGTGTGAAGTTTCCAACAAGGCTGTTGTAAAAAGGCAGCATGACTGGCCTGAGATGTTCAGAGGAGAGAACATCACTCTAACATGTGAGATCCAGGCTGGAGGAGACACTGAGTGGGAATATGAATGGACCAAAGGCAGCTCAGGACCAACTTTACATCAGAGTAAACGCTGGGTTTTCACTGCTTCTCCTTCCAGTAGTGGAGGCTACAAGTGTAAGGGTCGACAGAAAAGGAACATTTATTCCTCAACAGCATGGAGTGAACCTCTGCGTTTAGTAACAGGTGAGTTTCATTCAGTCGTTGTTGTATTTACTGTTGAATATTTACAGATACAAGACGTGGACTTGAACAGAGCTGATCAGGAAAATCAGTCATGTCACAAATAGACTGAAGCTTTTATGATTAAACACAATTAAACAATTATTTGAAAAAAATATATTACAACGCTGATCACAGTGGTTATTTACTGAATTCATGGAGAAACATTATGAAACTAATGTTTTTATTCTGAACAGCATCTGAACCAAAAGCTGAACTGACAAGTGATAAGACAGAGGTTCCAGTAGGGGGCAGTGTGACGCTGAGCTGCTCTGTGACGTCATCGTCTGGTTGGAAATATTACTGGTACAGAGGTGATAAATCCTCTGAAGTCCTGATCACACAAGATGGTGAAACCAGTGTCTCTCAGGAAGGACTGTACTGGTGCAGAGGAGGAAGAGGAGACGCAGTTTACTACACACAGTACAGTGACTCAGTGAGGATCAACAGAAATGGTGAGTGTGACAACACAAACTATTCTACAGTGAAGAATAGAGTAAAATGTGTTAGAATAAAATCAAGATGTTGATTTAACCTTTGACCTTTAAAATGAACAGTTGGAAACAAGGTGGTTGTGACTCTTCATCCCAACTGGACTCAGTTGTTCAGAGGAGACACGATCACTGTCAGATGTGAGATCGAGGACACAGGAGACACTGAGTGGGAATATGAATGGAAAACACCCACAAGCATCAAACCACAACACAATGAATTCAACATCAGCTCAGCTTCTCCTTCCTTCAGTGGAGGCTACAAGTGTAGAGGCAGAATGAGAAACGCTCAACATATCACAACAGAGTGGAGTCAATCCATCAGTCTGACAGTCAGTCACAGTACGTTGACTTATGTTTGACTTTGACATGAAAATGTCAAGACTTGATTGAAATGAGCATCAGTGTCTATTGAGGGTGATTTGATGACTTGGTGTCTCTCCATCAGATAAAGCCCAGTGTGTCCTCAGAGCGTCTCCATCTTGGCTGAGTCCTGGAGCCTCAGTAGCTCTGAAGTGTGAGGTTGAGCCTCCATCTGCAGGATGGAGGTTCTACTGGTACCAGACTGTTCCTGATGGGTCACACAGCTACAGATATGAGCTGCTACCTGCTAGTGACCATGGGACTGAACAGGGCTCCTACATGGTTCATGGACAGACACACACAGCAGGATATGTGTGTAGAGCTGGAAGAGGAGAACCAGCGTATTACACTGACTACAGCAAAGCAGCATTCGTCTGGTCTGGAGGTCAGTTTGTTTGGACTCTTGGTTCTTTCTCTACCAATTCAATGTTTGCTGAAAGGAACCATGTGGATTCTCCTCTAAAGCTGAACCTACTGACTGTTGTGTGTCTGTTGTTAAATGTGTGTGGATCACGTGTTGCTGTCCAGACGTTGGTCCGTCAGCGTCTCTCACAGTGAGTCCTGACAGAGTTCAACACTTCACCTCTGACTCTGTGTCACTGAGCTGTGAGGGAAACTCTGCTGAGTGGAGAGTCAGGAGGTTTCCTGAAGGAGGCTTCCTGTCATCCTGCTCCAACTGGACAACAACTGGATCCAGATGTGACATCAACACAGCACAGTCTGGTTCTGCAGTGTTCTGGTGTGAGTCTGGATCAGGACACTTCAGTAATTCACTCAACATCACTGTTCATGGTGAGTTTGGTCTTTTTCCTTCATTTAAATTGCTCCTATGATTCAAGATGCTGTTTCTCCTGCTTCTGGTACATTTGCATGACTCTAGGTTTCATGTGTCCACTCACCTCGTAGACGTTCACTTCCTCCATACGTCACATGATGCTAGTTAGTCTGGTCCTTTCCCAGAATGCTCGGTTCAGATCTCTGCACCTTGTTGCCGTAGACGAGCGTCTGTCATCCCACAGCCCCATAAAAAGCAGAGTAGGAGCTTTTCTCTGACTGAAACCTACTGTGACTGTCTCCAGATGCAGCTGTTATCCTGATGAGTCCTGTCCATCCTGTGACTGAGGGTCTCTCTGTTAGTCTGAGCTGCAAGTTGAAGACGGGACAGAAACCTTCCACAGTGTTTTTCTATCAAAATGAGCAAGTGATCCAAAGTGACAGCAGAGTGGATCTGAACATCTCTGCAGTGTCCAAGTCACATCAAGGCTCCTACAAGTGTCAGTACCAAGGAGAAATGTCTCCACAGAGTTGGATGACAGTCAACGGTGAGACTGAAAAAACATGTTTTACTATTTACTGTGAAATTAGCTTTTGTCTAAGAAAGAATATACTATAATCACATATTACATATGTTAACATATGTTACGCTACATGTTTTGTATTTTCTGTTTTTATGTAAGTGTCTATTTAATATTTATTGTTTACAGAAGTCGTGAAGTCAATCTCTTCATTTCATGTGATGTTGGTCGTTGGTCTGGTTTGTGGATTCGTTCTTCTTCTTCTTCTCCTTTCGTGTCGTTTCAGACGCTCCAAGGGTGAGATGATGATGATTTTCTTCAGTTATTAGACGTTTACTTACTATTTCCTCTGTGGTTATTTCACTACACAGACGTGTCCTGATGCTGTAGCATAACGAACACTTCACTCCTGTGTAATAACAGATGTTGTTTTTTTACAGATTCATGCTTTTGCAGGTCAGTCCAACGTCTTCTCACGTCTTCATTTTAACAGCAGGCCTGTAAACGTCTGTTTTAACTGTGTTCATTCTCTTCAGACCAATTCAGTCGAGGACCTGCAACAAAAATCACAGTGTCAGCCAGAACGAAAACCCACGTAATGACTATTCTTCTCATTTAGGCTGATGATGATGATGATGGTGATGGGTGTTATTATGGGCTGGAGATTTGCTCTTTAACCATCTGACTAAATAGAATCCAAGCAAAGTTTAGCTCTGATGTTAGTAGTAAAACTAGTAAAGAATCCAGTATAATTATTGTTCTGCTGTTTCGTCAATAGACTCTATGATAACAGTGGTTTAAAACATCTCAGATGTCTCTGCACTAAATGCATGAACACGTTTGAAAACAACGTTTTTTGTTGATTTTATTTGATGTTTTGAAATGTACTTTTTCTTACTCTGTTGTTTTTTGTAGCTGAGGCTTGTGTCTATGAATCCATCAATGACTCTGAAAACACTGGCAAAGGTGCAGTAACATTGATTCATACATGGATGACTTTCACCTCATGATTCATGGGAACTGACTCCATGTGGTTAATAACAAACCATATGAAACCATCTGTTTCAGATGAGTGGGAGGAAATCACATATTCTGTCGTTGAACTGAAAGCGTTTGGACAGAAGAGTGAGTCCTACCAGTGACGCTACAACAGCTACTGTATGATTCACAGATGTTTGGACTCAGAACCGTTAGAAGCATTAATTTCTTCTTCATGGATGTTTCTCTGGACAGGAAGGTAACATGAACCAGCAGAGAGCTCGATATACTCTGACGTGAAAGTACAACCTGCAGGTACAGTCGCGTTAAAACTGATGAAATGCGTCATCGTGCAGTTAAGTTACTTTCATTCACAGTAGATTTTGGACTTTGTGTATTTAATACTTGGTTATATCATTGTTTTGTATCTTTTCATGTTTGTGCATTTATTGCTGTTCACAAATCAAACAAAGTCTCAAGTTGAGGCATCAGTGTGACGGCATTTGACTTGTGTGGTTTGTTTTTACCACCTGATGCTCAGGTCGTTTTTATTCATTGGTGCCTTTCTGTTGATTTTTCATCCATCTACTGTTAAATGTCTGTGGAACCAGCTAATGCAGAGACGTGTTCTCTGTTTCAGACGACGCTCTGCTCTATGCCCAGATCAACAAACGCAGCAAAGACAAGACGAGGAGGAGCAGAGGTCAGTACCATGTTCAACACGGAGCCATTTATGTTCAGCTGGTGTTAATTATAGTAGTTGTTTGTAATTAATGCTGAAATGCTTCTTTATTTCTTTCTGATATTTTAGTATTTTACGTTTCACTCTGTCGTCCAGTTAGTTCAGTGTGTGATCATGGTTCATGATTCAATAAACCAACTCAGTCACGTCTCTGTTGACAGGAAAACCTTCTG
Source organism: Macropodus opercularis (assembly GCA_030770545.1). Lineage (NCBI taxonomy): Eukaryota > Metazoa > Chordata > Actinopteri > Anabantiformes > Osphronemidae > Macropodus > Macropodus opercularis. The sequence goes on along the minus strand of CM061090.1, from coordinate 13,847,411 downwards.
CTGCAGCCGCTGATGAACATTATTCTCAGGTCAACATGTTTTAGTATCGATGCTGCCATGAAGCTTAGTGAGACGACTTATTCTACAGAGTTAAAGATCTGTCAGAAGAACCAGTTGAAAGAGTAAAAAGCAGCAAACGCATGTTTCTAGAAGCCCTGTTAGATCTGATGAGCCCACGTTGTTGTTGTTTCCTTTCGTGTCTGTAACAGAAATGGTTTAGTGTTTTTATAACCTGTGCTAGAAAACATTTATTATAAAAACCTCTCACTGTCATAAAACCACAGTACACACACACAACATGACACATACTGAACATATTTCCTTAAACTCGTTACCTGCAGGATGTTTCAACAGCAGCTAAAACCAGCTGCTTAATGCCCAACGTTGAGCTTTAGAACAGAAGTGATGGTGCAGCTTTAATGTAGGAATCATTTGTTTAGTTTACTGTAGCTTGAGAAAACCTTGTTACTGTGCACAGGACATTTACTGAACGTTTCCTGTTAACGTATGTTCATACATGTTTTAACCACATGGATCTGTGATGATTTTTAATGTTCTTGTCACCGTCGAGTGTTTATTAATGATTATGATTAAACGTTTTTCCAGTAGCAGTTGTGAGAAGTGATTTTATGGCTTATTGGCCTGATAACCACTGTAGCTTCATCTAGATGATCAGACACCAGAACAGTGGATGTATTTAATATCTAGAGGTTATAAAGTTGTGTATGTGCAGGATGTTGTGTCAACTGTTCATGTTTCACTTGGTTTCACTTGGTGATTTTCCTTTACTGTTCAGTTCTATTGCGTCAGAAATCTAATTTCATCATCTGCTTCCTTTTTCTCCAAACCACCAAGTTACATTTAAAACCAAACTATTTCTTGCTGTTTGGTTAATGAATGTATGTGATCAAATATCAGAAAGCAGTGACTTGGTTTGTGGGTTAAACTTGGTTTGGAGGAGTTTTAGCCTCAACTTTCATCATGTTCGTTGAAGCTTCTTTGTTTTTTCTGTCTGGTTGAAAATGAACATGTCGTCGTCTGTTGTTGCTCGTGGGCACGTGGGCAGTAGTTTCACCCTCAGTGGGTTTAGGCAGTTTGTGTGTGTGCAGCCGTCGATTCCCTGCTTTTAGACATCAACAAATGATTTTTGACGTTTGACCTGTTAAAGAGAAGATACGTTGAGGTGACAGGGCAGGATTTTAGCTGCTCTCACTTCTGTTCATGAGACGATTTGTGTTCACTCAGGTCCAGTCACTTCCTGTAGGTGAAGCTGTAACCAGTTACTGTATGAAACCAGGATTTGACCAGGCTGAAGCCATGTGCTGAGGTTTGGTGGTGTTGGTGTGGACGCTGGTCGACGTTGTCATTTAAGAACAAATGTTGGTTAAACAGTTTTTAACCAGGTTGGTTTGGAGTTTGAGTTTTACACAGAGTTTACTGAGCATGTGCGAAGCAAAGCTTAATAAAAGATGGTTGATCTGAGAATCAGTGAGGCCTCCAGTGTGTCTCCAGAGAAGAAGAGAAAGAGAAAAAAACAACTCTATTAACTATTATTGGCAAGAGGTAATTCACAGCAAACAGTCTGCATTAAGATGATGAAACAAAATGCAAAAGTGTCTCCCTGACTGAACCAAGTTGTCCATTAAACATTAACTGTGATTACATGTTTCTCACTTTCATCAAAGCCTGTGAGTCAGGGTGAAGGAGGCGTCCTGTCATTTCACACCCTGGAGGCCAAAATTTGTCTGTTAATGTAGGAGGTTACAACAAAGTGTAAACAAAATAAAGTCACTTCCTGCATTTTTACCACAGTCTCCTTCTTTCTTTTCTCTTCAGACATTTTACCACATGCAGTAGATGTTTATTTCTATCATTGTTCAGTTTGTTCTTCAGGCTCAACTGCAAGACTTTGTATCAGGTTCAATCCAGAAAAGAGGAAGTAAGCAATATGCAAAAGTAGGCTGTGGTCAAACGAAGTCTGGTAAAAGGGAAGGAAACACAGAAGTTAAATTCAGAAGAAGAAGATGGAAAACTTTTTATATAACGTATGTAACATTCCCATCAAATGTAAGTTGTGCTTCTCCACAGTGAAGTTTTCTCCACATGAGGAGTCAGAGTTGATGTGAGGATGGGACACACTTTCCTCTGTGTGCTGCAGTTTTTCTGTGAGTAAATCACTGCTTGATGAAACAAATGGTAGAAAGTGTTGGAGTGAGGAGAACAGAGCATCAGAGCTTGGTTCAGTGTGAACAGAGCAGACTTGTTGTTTTGTAGGAAGACACGTTGGAGGACGACTGTTCAGTCATCAGACACTTTGATCACGTTGTTTCTATCTTTGCTTTTGTTTCTGTCTTGATTTTAGTGCTGAACACACTTTTCCACTGTGGACACGCTGAAGGTAAATGTAGTTTATTTACTATTAAACTCAAATTAGTCTGTTTAAAATTATTTTCTTATTTACATTTGTGTGACGTTGTTTTTATGTTTGTGTTGCTTTAGATGCTGTTTTGACTCTTGAGCCAAACTGGTCCAGATATTTTACTGGAGAGTCTGTGACCTTCACATGTGACATGAAGGAAGGAGAAAACACTGACTGGGAAATTAGTTTCACCAAAGATGGACGAGAGATTCAACGTTACCATTCAACTCTAATATTACAACCTCTACATACAGGACACAGTGGTGGATACCAGTGCTCTGGTCGTCATATTTGGACAAATGATGAGAAAGTCAGCAACACCATCACTTTATCTGTTTCATGTGAGTCAGAGACCAACAGATTTGATTTAAAAGCTCTGTTTGTGTGTTTGGACAAATACTGTTGAATCAGCACAATTTAAATGTGACAGTGTTTGAACCTACTCGTCGTTTAGTTTTGATGAATCTTTGTTCTTCTCAATTTTTCCATCAGTTCACAGACACATTAACCAAACATCACTGAACTAAGTTAGACTGTGAGCTGTGTAGATATTTAACAGGAATTAAAGATAAAGTCATGGGAAATAAAATGTTTAGTTCTTTCATATCAACAGATCCACCCAAACCCAGACTGACAGCAGGTCCATCAACCATAACAGTAGGAGGCAGCGTCACACTGAGCTGCTCTATGGACGACTCTGAAGGCTGGAAATATGACTGGTACAGAGAGAGGTTATATTTACCTGTGACATCAACAGCTGGTGGAGACAACAGAGAAATCAGAGTCTCACAAGGAGGCGTCTACACGTGTGTAGGAAGAAGAGAACCAGCTGTTTACACTTATCTAAGTGATGATGTCACTGTTGATATAACTTGTGAGTTTGTTCATTGTGTTTGAAGTTAATTTCTACTTGTTGTCTTTTTCTCTGTTTCTCTAACGTCTATATTTGTGTTTGTATCAGATTCTAACTCTGTGTCTGTGAGTCTACAACTGGACTGGACTCAGATGATCAGAGGTGACATCACTGTTAGATGTGAGATCCAGGGAGGTGGAGACACTCAGTGGGTTTATGAATGGAAAACACCCAGTGAAGCAACAAGGACACAGAGAACAGACACTAAATACTGGACAGTCAGAGAGTCTGAGTTCAGCAGTGGAGGCTACAGGTGCAGAGGAACAAACACACGGGACTCATATTCTGCAACACAGTGGAGTGAAGCTGCTGCACTGACAGTATCAGGTGAGTTGACATTTAATATTTGAAGTAATGTGTTGAATATATGTTTTAATTCACTGTATAATAATTCACTGGTATTTGCATTTCTCACCTCTTAGATTATTTATTTGCCTTTGACACATTGTGTTGTTTTATACTTTATACTTCCACACAGTTCTGGTCAGAACCATCTATAAATATAATATTTCATAATGTTAATGTTGTGTCTTGTGTCACTGTTGGGTTTTAGATGCTGTGTTGACCCTTGACCCCAGCAGGTCCAGTTATTTTACTGGAGAGTCTGTGACCTTCACATGTGACATGAAGGACAACAAACACACTGACTGGGAAACCAGACTCATCAAAGATGGAGGAGAAATATCTTCACACACCAGACACACAATAAAACCTCTGTCTACAGGAGACAGTGGTAGATTCCAGTGTTTTGGTCTCCACAAGACAACAAACTATATAAAAACCAGTGAATCCATCTATTTAACTGTATCAGGTGAGTCATATTTGTTTTGGTTACAGTTCAGCCCTCAGAGCACTGAGGGCTCCAGGTTTTCTGTCTGTCTTGTGATGCCACGTTCTCCCTCTGTGCTCCTCCCTAGTACTTTGTTGTTTCACCTGTGTTTAATTTCCTGTTTAGTTTGTATTTAAATCTGCCCTTGTGTCTCTGTCCTTCGTCGGTCTGTCGCGCGTATGGATGTTATGTTTTGTGTGGTTGAGGTGCCTATTGATGTTCCCTGTCACGTGAGTCTTTGTTAGTCAAGTCATTTAACCCAGTCGTGTTCATTGCTCGTGTGAAGAGCTTTTGTCCAGTCGTGTTCTGATGTTCCTGTGTTTGCCACTGTGTGTTTGTACTTGTAAAATAAAGTCACTGTTAAAGACTAAGTCACGTCGTAGTGGAGTCTGCATTTGGGTCCAACACCTTTTAAACACCATCAGTTCCCAGGTCTGCAACAGTTTAACCTAAATGTGTATTTATAACTTTTAAATATTTAACCAATGAGCAGAAAGAAATAGAAGTGATTCATGTTATAAATCACAGAGACACTAATCAACCATTTTCATTCATAAACTCACCATCAGAGAAACCAAAGGCCCAGCTCAGAGCTGATGACAGAGTCATTCCAGTAGGGGGCAGTGTGACGCTGAGCTGCTCTGTGACGTCATCGACCGGTTGGAAATATTACTGGTACAGAGGTGATAAATCCTCTGAAGTCCTGAACACACAAGATTGTGAAACCAGTGTCTCTCAGGAAGGACTGTACTGGTGCAGAGGAGGAAGAGGAGGAAGAGGAGACGCAGTTTACTACACACAGTACAGTGACTCAGTGAGGATCAACAGAAATGGTGAGTGTGACAACACAAACTATTCTACAGTGAAGAATAGAGTAAAATGTGTTAGAATAAAATCAAGATGTTGATTTAACCTTTGACCTTGAACAGTTGGAAACAAGGTGGTTGTGACTCTTCATCCCAACTGGACTCAGTTGTTCAGAGGAGACACGATCACTGTCAGATGTGAGATCGAGGACACAGGAGACACTGAGTGGGAATATGAATGGAAAACACCCACAAGCATCAAACCACAACACAATGAATTCAACATCAGCTCAGCTTCTCCTTCCTTCAGTGGAGGCTACAAGTGTAGAGGCAGAATGAGAAACGCTCAACATATCACAACAGAGTGGAGTCAATCCATCAGTCTGACAGTCAGTCACAGTACGTTGACTTATGTTTAACTTTGACATGAAAATGTCAAGACTTGATTGAAATGAGCATCAGTGTCTATTGAGGGTGATTTGATGACTTGGTGTCTCTCCATCAGATAAAGCCCAGTGTGTCCTCAGAGCGTCTCCATCTTGGCTGAGTCCTGGAGCCTCAGTAGCTCTGAAGTGTGAGGTTGAGCCTCCATCTGCAGGATGGAGGTTCTACTGGTACCAGACTGTTCCTGATGGGTCACACAGCTACAGATATGAGCTGCTACCTGCTAGTGACCATGGGACTGAACAGGGCTCCTACATGGTTCATGGACAGACACACACAGCAGGATATGTGTGTAGAGCTGGAAGAGGAGAACCAGCGTATTACACTGACTACAGCAAAGCAGCATTCGTCTGGTCTGGAGGTCAGTTTGTTTGGACTCTTGGTTCTTTCTCTACCAATTCAATGTTTGCTGAAAGGAACCATGTGGATTCTCCTCTAAAGCTGAACCTACTGACTGTTGTGTGTCTGTTGTTAAATGTGTGTGGATCACGTGTTGCTGTCCAGACGTTGGTCCGTCAGCGTCTCTCACAGTGAGTCCTGACAGAGTTCAACACTTCACCTCTGACTCTGTGTCACTGAGCTGTGAGGGAAACTCTGCTGAGTGGAGAGTCAGGAGGTTTCCTGAAGGAGGCTTCCTGTCATCCTGCTCCAACTGGACAACAACTGGATCCAGATGTGACATCAACACAGCACAGTCTGGTTCTGCAGTGTTCTGGTGTGAGTCTGGATCAGGACACTTCAGTAATTCACTCAACATCACTGTTCATGGTGAGTTTGGTCTTTTTCCTTCATTTAAATTGCTCCTATGATTCAAGATGCTGTTTCTCCTGCTTCTGGTACATTTGCATGACTCTAGGTTTCATGTGTCCACTCACCTCGTAGACGTTCACTTCCTCCATACGTCACATGATGCTAGTTAGTCTGGTCCTTTCCCAGAATGCTCGGTTCAGATCTCTGCACCTTGTTGACGTAGACGAGCGTCTGTCATCCCACAGCCCCATAAAAAGCAGAGTAGGAGCTTTTCTCTGACTGAAACCTACTGTGACTGTCTCCAGATGCAGCTGTTATCCTGATGAGTCCTGTCCATCCTGTGACTGAGGGTCTCTCTGTTAGTCTGAGCTGCAAGTTGAAGACGGGACAGAAACCTTCCACAGTGTTTTTCTATCAAAATGAGCAAGTGATCCAAAGTGACAGCAGAGTGGATCTGAACATCTCTGCAGTGTCAAAGTCACATCAAGGCTCCTACAAGTGTCAGTACCAAGGAGAATGTCTCCACAGAGTTGGATGACAGTGGTGTCCAGGCCTGACAGCTTTTCCTTCACTGCGTTGTTGATCGTTGGGTTGGTTTGTGGAGTGTTTCTGATTGTTGTCCTGCTGCTGTGGTCTGGACACAGAAGGTCTAAAGGTGAGATCTCCTCCTTCTTCTATTTGATGGTGAAACCAGGCTCCAGACAGATTGTGATGCAGTAGAACAGATCTCCATACAAACCCTGTAACAGCTAATGTGTCTTTCACAGACTGGTGGGTCGTCAGGTTGGTTCCACACTCTGAACATCATCAACACAACAGATGTGCGTCAGGTGTTGTTGATCAGATCTAATGTATTTACTGCACGTGTTTGACTCTCACGAGGTCTAAGAGAAGCAACCAGAGCTCTGCTGCAGATCACACGACCAACCAGGACCCAACAACGGACAACGATCAGGCTCCTCAGGGTCTGGATGCGGTTTAGGATTGAAGTATTAATAATTCATTGAAATACTTTCATTCATTTACACGTTTGTTGATGTTACACTTTTACTGCAGGTGATGTGTGTCTGTATGAATCAGTCAGAGGCTCAGAAGACGCTGTAAACGGTAGATCACACACAGTAAAGAAGCTGATGTAACAATGATCTCATTTAACACGACTTGAATCTATTCACTGATAAGTTGAATGTGTCTGTATTTCAGATGAATCCAACTACGTCACATATGCTACAATTGAGTTTAGAAACATTGTAAACACGGGTAAGTCTCCTGTTGGAGGAGAACGTAGTGGGAGGAGAAACCAGCCTCTGATTCCACACACAGTAGTAATAGCTTTAACCAGTTGGATGGTTTCTGACAGAGACGATAAACGGAGCAGCAGAGACGTGCGTTTACTCTGAGGTGAAGGTTGGAGCAGCAGCAGGTACAGTTCTCTCTGCCACAGCAACGTCAGCACTGATCAGCTACTGTGTAATAAAACTCAAACGCTTTTGTCTGCTTTATGTAAAATATGACACTTTTTAGATTGAGAAGTTAATTAATTAATTTAATGTTTCCTCTGCATAATTTAATATTTGCAAACTTTACATTTACTGTTTGTTAATTGATGCTTTCATGTAAAGTCAACAGTAGATAAATCAGAGAGAAGATGCTGGAAGTAAAGTGTGAGGACAGTAAACGTTTATTAACCTTTTTTTCAGACATGTGACAGAGATTCTTGCTTCTTTCTCTTGTCTGTAGTTTTTGTCCATTCTTGTACATGAAACCTGAAATATGGGCTTTTTTGCTTAGGTGATGATGTGGTTTACGCCCAAGTGAACAGTAAACGTAAGGCAGGCAAAGGTAAGTTCCCCACATCCAGAGACGGGGTTTGTGTGTTGGGCAGATGTGTTCTCTGTTTGTCACCTACAGCTTTTTGTTGTTTCCACGCGTCTCCTGTTTCAGAGGTTTTTCTAAAAACAGTGAAACAAACTAAAACACGTTCAGTCCAAACGTTGACTGGTAGTAATTTCATCTATGTGATGATGTTTTATAGTTAGTTTCTTCTCCTTACTATCAACCAGCTTTGTTATTATGTAACAAGTAAAGTGATGTTGACATACTTTTACTACCACTGATGTAAAACTGTTTCTAGGAAACACGTCCAGCGACAGCAGATGAAGCGCTTTATTCTGAAATGCAGCACAAAAAGCCGAAGGTAAAGGTGCAGCAATAAAACCACCTGTTGGGATCAAGCTTAAATGTTGTTATATGTTATGAACCTAAATGTCTTTCTATTCTTTTCCCAGATCAACAGACTCGTGGAAATGATGCCAACATTAGAAAAACAGCCTTGTTCTGACCACGTTTGCAGCTTTTTTCTTCAGTGACCATTAAGCCATTGTTGAACTGCTGTAGCAGAGTTTTATGCTGTTGATCATAGAAGCTTCACATCCTCACACGTGATGTTTGTGTTTCCTGTGTTTGACGCGTTGTTGACCAGTAACAGCAGTTCACTGACAGCAAGGTTTCTTCCTGCTTAACCTTTGTTGTGGGAAGTGACCAGCTTCAGTGTTTCGTGTGCTGCTAGTGTTGGCCAGCAGGAGGCAGTGTGGAGTCTCCTGGTGAACAGAGCAGCTTCTCTGACTTGTTCTCTGTGTTTACACAGGAAGCAGCTGCTACACTCTGGCAGACTTTTACTATGTTCCTTCAGATTCAGGGCGACCTCCTTTGCTGTGCATTGCTATGTATGTTCTGTTGAACTGGAAAGAACCAGTTGTTCTGGACCAAGGATTATAAAAGTGGACTCTGTCCCAGAGACACAGCTTTTTGGTTTTTACTCTCTTCTCCTGCAGCCACATACATTTATTTCAATGTCTTCCAGCTGAAGAATAATTGTTTTAATAAATGTTTGAACTGAACTAAGAATTGGTTGAATATGTTCATATTTTTGTGTATTTGTGCTACAGTTTTTATTTTAATAAATGCTCAGATTTAACTGTCGATCAGTGGACTTTACTTTGAAAAGACTTGACGCCATCTTCAGCTGTTTGTGGTTAAGTTCCTGTCCAGGCGAGTCTGTTCTGTATCCGCCTGGTTTCCGGTGACATCATGTTTTCTGTGAGCTGTGATTGGCTGCTCTGTGAGCAGGTCCAGTGGCTCTTGCTTCACTAATCTTTCAGTTTCTTCCTCAGAGAGAGTTGCAGAGTTGCTGCTGCTGATTAGGACGATGAAGATGAAGGAGTCAGAAGTGGTCGTCGTCCTGTCCTGGCTCTGGTCCTGTTTCCTGTGTTTCCCTGCTGAGAGTAAGAGCCTGACTCAGTTGATCTCATTTCGAGTGGCTCCTAGGTTTGGCTGAGATCCAGTCCTGAGCAGCAGACGACATGTCGGCGCCTTCTCTTCTGGTTTCAGTTCTCCACAGCGACTTTGCCATCAACGGCTGCTCGGACACCGACGGAGAGCTGATGTACGGCCTGGACGACGAGGCGACGTGGTACGCAGACTTCGTCCAGGGCAGAGGAGTAGAGCCTCAGCCCAGCTTCATCGACCACATCAGCCACGGAAAAGACATGTACGAACAGGCTGTGGAGGGTCAGAGGATCTGCAAGAGGAACCTGGGGCTGAGGCGTCAAGCCATGAAGGACAGACCCCTGGAGAATGGTGACGAGAAACCAAACGAGAGCTTTAACTACGACCAGTAGAAATAAATTGGCTCGACTTTAACTTCTGACATTAACAGGCTGAACTGAAGTAATGAGACAGATACAACTTAAAGAAATGACCTGTAGACTAATGACACTGAAGCGAAATGCAAAACAACCACAATACGTGAAACATGACCCAAACCTGACACGTCTCAATACTTGAGAGTGATGCTGGGACATAGAACCAGTCTGTCAGCACTAATGTAGTTCACGTCCAGTTGTCACAGTTGTTCGTTCCGTGTCAGATTTTTGAGCAGCTCGTGGAAATGTCCTCGTTTGCTGTTTTGTTTTTCCCCCTTACTTGTATTTTTCTGTGTTTTGTTTTCTTCTCCCTCCATCGTAGTCGACGTCGCCATCGTTCTATCCTTCACTGTGCAGATCTCAGAAATCTCTTGTTCATGGTTGTGGTTTTCCTCAGGGATCAGTCTTAGGTCCACTACTTTTTAATGTTTTGGGATTTCCACCAGTTTATATTACAGATAGTCGAGATAAAACCAATTTCAGGACCAAAGCCACAGCAGACTAGTCGACTGTGATCATCACCAGTGATGACGTGACATCAGTCTGGATCAGAGCTTTTCTCCTGATCTTGTTGTAGCTTGTGTTATGGGGACGGTTCTGTCCAAGTCGAGGCTCTAAGGACAGAGTTTGCAATGGAGCCACCTGTGAAATCCACAGAGGCAACAGTTATATTAGACATTTTGTGTATTTCATTTTACTGGACTAAATGTGACAGTGCTTGTTGCTTTTATTTGAAGTGATTGAAGTGATTTACGTCTCAGTTGACAAACTGCCTGAAGCTGTTCCCTGATGAGACTCTGGACCCGTTTCTTCTCAGATCCTCCATCCAATATAATCATCTACACTAGAGACGACCTGCAGCTCGGAGACATAAACACTCTGATCTGTTACGTGACTGGGTTCTATCCTGCTCCTGTCAAAGTCCACTGGACCAAGAACGGACAGAACGTGACTGAAGGAACCGTCATCAATGTTCCCCACCCCAACAGAGACGGTTCCTTCAAACAGATCTTCAGGCTGCAGTTCGCCCCCCAGCAGGGAGACACGTACACCTGCACAGTGGAGCATCCAGGCCTGGACCAACCACGTACCCGAATCTGGGGTGAGAGCCTTTATTTAAGCAGCTTGAGTTCATCCAATCATCTGTGTAACCAGCGTGTGTTGTCTCTCCAGAGGTGGACGTGCAGCAGCCCAGCGTTGGACCTGCAGTGTTCTGTGGGCTGGGTCTGACTGCTGGTCTGCTGGGTGTGGCAGCTGGAACCTTCTTCCTCATCAAAGCAAACACTGAAGCTGATTAACTACGTGATGGGAGGAACCATGAAGGCGTCAGCTTGTAGTCGTGTCCAGCGTAACTGTAGACGCGTGACTTCACTCACAGCTCGTCCCTCATTGACTCTAGACTCAACTTGGACCCAGAACAAGGACTCGTGAAGTGTGTCACAGATTCCTAAGGCACAGAACCAAGATGTTTCTCTCTGTCTGTAAACGCTTGCTGTACAGCAGCTTGTGTCCAGGTACTTGAGAACCTCGCTGTGAAAATCCTCCTCACCTGGAGGATCTTCTCCACTAGCTCAGACCTCTGGTAGAGCTACAGAACGGAGGCTTCCTCCAAGTTCTCCACCTCTGCCTCCTCCTCAGAGAACACGTTGGTCGTGTCCAGAGTGTTTCTTCCAGGAGATCCTCAGCTCAAAGCAGCAGTTCTCCTCTGTGGAACTTGGCCTGGATCATGTCCTGCTTCCTGAGCCAAGTCTAGTTGAGCTGAAGGTCGTCTTCTACAGCGTCAGTGGCGTCGAGATGATGTCACTCCAGCTCTTCTGGCCTGTCAGCATCTGTTGTCTAACTTCACTCTGTCATGGTTCATCCTGATGCTTCTGGGTCTTTGTGATTTCATCAATTAAAAGCTGTTAGTGATGCTGTCAATACATTACTGAATATGTGCAGGTTAAACTTTTCTCCCTTTCTACAACAGCCTGACTCTGATTTCCTCTTGAAACTCAACGTTCCATCCATCTTTAACTACTGACGTTGAGTCGTGGTGAGTGTAGTAAGTAAACATACAGGATCTTTTTTAATGCAGTGACATTTGCAGTTGTTTTACTACAACCGTTGAACTCATCAAATCATCCAGGTATATACTGTAGTTACACATTAGATTAAAAAATACAAATAGACATGAAGATAAATAATAAAAAAAAAACATATGCACATATATCAGCTGGGAGGTTAAACAGCAGACTTGTACAGAGCAGTGGTGGGAATGTCAGAGCTGTGGTAAAGCTCCTTCCTCATCGTGGGCGTCTGACTCTGCCACTGAAGGAGCTGCTCAGCCTCAACTCTTGATGCCTCCCAAGCACAAAAATCCAAACCAAAAGTCTTTAACAGAAAACACCCTGGATTTCATCACCGATATCACTGATATTCTACAAGCTGTGATATGTCGGGTCGTTATTTAACCTCATGCTCCATTTGCAATTGTCTGGACACTTGGTACAACTGGTTCTGTGTTGATGTTGACGCTACTGTCTACAGAAACTGGGATGTGGGAAATCCGTGTGACTCTACTGGTTAAATAACAGAAACTGAAAATGAAAGGAACGAGCACAAAACGGATGTGAAAGCATGTTTTTGTCTCGCTCTCCTCTTAAAGGCTGTTTGATCAGGACTTGAAGTCATTCAAACATTCAGCTCATGAGGTGATCAAGGAATCAACAATCAAAGACAAAGAGGAGAATCAGGTGAGTAGCTAAAGCTGAGCTGTGATGGTAGAGGTAGGAAAATATTAGCATTAGAATAAAGCAGCAGACTGAGCATTTAGTGGTTGGATGACAATACATAACGTATATGATAATAATAACAACGTGACCAACATGACTTTTATCTGATTTATGAAACATAGAGTTTGCAGAGTTTTTACCAGAGATACAACATACGCATACGTTTGCTATTTGTCTCCTCGTGTTCACATGTTGACGCGTAAATGGACGTGAGCGACTGGACATTTGCCTCCATTCTGTGCTTTACCTACCTGGTAACAGGTGAGGCTGCATCATGTGACCTCTGTCCTCTGGTTTTTAGAGCTGCTCTCACTCAGACTGTGTCAGTGATCATGGCTTCGTCCCTTCTCAGCTTCTCCCTCCTCTTCATCGTTGTCTCTACTGCAGGTAGGATCCAGTCGCTGCTGACTGATCCACGCTTCTTAGCTTCTTGGATCAGAAGTCACTCTGGTTCTGTTCTGCTCCTTCAGGTGGATTTCGGTGTTACACGGTGGCCCGCTGTGATTTTAACTCCACTGAGCTGAAAGACGTCGAGTACATCTACTCTGATTACTACAACAAGCTGGAGATCATCAGGTTCAGCAGCAGTGTGGGGCACTTTGTGGGCTTCACTGAGTACGGGGTCATGCAGGCCCGAGTGTGGAACAGTGGTCCAGAGCTGACTGATGCAAAGAGCAGGAAGGAGACGTACTGCAGCAACAACGCTGACATCGCGTACGAGTCGGTTCTGACCAGGTCAGGTGAGTGTGAGTGACGACAGACAGGTGAGGAGGACGTGGGCCTCTGGGCGACTGTTCCAACCAGTGGCAGGCGTTTCACTCTAAGACCCATCACTTAAAAATAAAAGGCAACGCAGTAAATCTGTCCACCAAGTTTTATTATTTATAGTCAAGTTAAACTAAACTGAGTCATAAATTAAGTCATAGTTCAAGACACCAACCAACAAGACAAATGTCACCAAACCAACTGTTCATTGAAAACCAAAGTAAACGAGCAGCGTCTCTCAGAAGCCGTGAACCAGGGGAACCGCTCACAGCTGAGACTCAAAGTGATGAACACGGGGACGGTTCACTAGCACAGAGGTTGGTCGACCTCTTCTCACATCCAGCTTCTCTAGAAAGGTCCGTCTGGAAAATGTCCTTGAAAATACATCTACAACCAAAGTTACGTCTCCTCCTTCAGCCATTGTGGGTTAAAAGCTAGTAGATCTATTTGATCCGCTAACGCGCTGCCTCCTCCCAGCGAGTATTTGTGATCACCGTGAGGCCTTCTAGCTGGATTTACTGTCGCCAACTCGTAATCTGATTGGCTATCGCAACTGTGTGTCAACAATATCAGCCCCTTTACTCACAGCGCAGAAAAGCCTGCAGTGTTCATACACACGCTGGCTGAATTCTGATTGGATAAAAAGTTGAAGTTTCAGGCTAGAGCCTGCAATATATCTGACTACCTGTCTGTCTCTATGTCTGACTTCCTGTCTGTCTTTATGTCTGACTACCTGTCTGTCTCTATGTCTGACTAGAGCCTGAACTAGAGGCTAGAGCCTGAAACTTCAACAGCGTAACGAGTGAATATATAATATGACACGAGGAGAAAAGTATACGGAGAATGATTTTATGTTAGACCAGCAGAGAAGGTGTAGCTGGTCCTGACTCCTGCCACTGGTTACAACAAACGCTCAAAAGCCTCATATCAGAAGGTCCATGAAACCTATTGGACATAAAAGAAAGGATCGAACAGCAGCAGGATCAAATGTCTGAACTACACTCACAGATAAACAAATCTGTGTCCAGTGGTTTGTTTAACATAGAACAGTGTCGTCAGTATAGAGGAACACGGTAAATGAAATGTTAGACATCTCCTTGTCTGACGTCCTACTAGAGAAACATAAAACATCTACTCAATCAAACACTGTCACTATGAAATATAGTGTGTTTGTATTTACAAATGGATGGATGTTAAACACAGGAAAACCTCATTTAATCCAGACACCAACCAACTGATGATTATGTGTAACCTGTGTCCAGTTAAGCCTTATGTCAGACTGTCATCTATGACGCCCCCTGCTGGTCACCATCCGGTCATGTTGGTCTGCAGCGTCTACGACTTCTACCCCAAACAGATCAGAGTGAGCTGGACCAGAGACGGACAGGAAGTCGACTCTGATGTCACTTCCACTGAGGAGATGGCAGACGGTGATTGGTTCTACCAGGCCCACTCTCACCTAGTGTACACACCCAGGTGGGTTCAGGTCCTGAAGGTAGCGATCAGTGAAAACTGGATTCTGTCTCAGTCACACAGTCACCGAGCTGTGTTAAAGTTTTCACATTGATTCCTTTTTTTGACACATTACAACTTATTCACTGTTTCCTTGTGCTGCTCAGTGGGATGTTGGGTTTTCTATATAGTTGCAGTTTGTAATCTTTTACTTTGTAATGTGTCTTGTGATCCAGATGTTATGAGCCTTGTGTCCTGAAGCCTCGTTTACTCACAATGTTTTACACATAGGTTTAGAAATAAGGTTCTGAACCAGTTAAACCACTACAGTTAACCAGTGATGTGTTGGTTTGTGTTGGAGCAGGTCTGGAGAGAAGATCTCCTGTGTGGTGGAACATGTCAGCCTCAAGCAACCTCTGGTTGTTGACTGGGGTAAACACCTGACACCACAACTGTCTGTTTTACACCTCGTTACGCTCGCTAAGCTAAAAGTGAATGTTTAATAAGGGGCAAACAAAAATATACAGTATACAAGTCAGAAGGTTGGAGCGACAGATGATCCAACTAAAAAACTCACACAACCATATCAATGAGATTAAAAAGGAAGAGAATGAACCCAAAACAACATTCCAGCATAAACCCAATATGGACACAGGCAAAAACAGGCAGGAAATGTCTAAGACTTACTGTGATCAATTTTATTAAAGCTAAACACAACACACAGCAACAAACCCAGAGAAGATGGAACCAGCAAAGTTGTGCTGCAGCAAAAAAGACCAAAAATAGCCCCAAGCAACACATCCCACAACTCACAGAGAGGGAGAGACTGACTCTGTAAAAGGCCTCACACACACCTGTCTGTCTCTATATCTGACTACCTGTCTGTCTCTATATCTGACTACCTGTCTGTCTTCATATCTGACTACCTGTCTGTCTCTATGTCTGACTACCTGTCTGTCTCTATGTCTGACTACCTGTCTGTCTCTATATCTGACTACCTGTCTGTCTTCATATCTGACTACCTGTCTGTCTCTATATCTGACTACCTGTCTGTCTTTATATCTGACTACCTGTCTGTCTCTATGTCTGACTACCTGTCTGTCTCTATATCTGACTTCCTGTCTGTCTTTATGTCTGACTACCTGTCTGTCTTCTTGTCTGACTACCTGTCTGTCTTCTTATCTGACTACCTGTCTGTCTTCATATCTGACTACCTGTCTGTCTCTATGTCTGACTACCTGTCTGTCTTTATGTCTGACTACCTGTCTGTCTCTATATCTGACTACCTGTCTGTCTCTATATCTGACTAACTTTCTTTCTCTATATCTGACTAACTTTCTTTCTCTATATCTGACTACATGTCTGTCTCTATATCTGACTACCTGTCTGTCTCTATGTCTGATTACCTTTCTGTCTCTATGTCTGACTACCTGTCTGTCTCTATGTCTGATTACCTGTATGTCTCTATATCTGACTACCTGTCTGTCTTTATGTCTGACTCCCTGTCTGTCTCTATATTTGACTACCTGTCTGTCTCTATATCTGACTACCTGTCTGTCTCTATGTCTGACTACCTGTATGTCTCTATATCTGACTACCTGTCTGTCTTTATGTCTGACTACCTGTCTATCTCTATATTTGACTACCTGTCTGTCTACTCCTGCCTGACTCTCCTCTGTCTGCCCTCAGATCGGTCAATGTCTGAGTTAGAGAGGAACCAGTTCGCCATCGGAGCCTCAGGACTGATCCTGGGTCTGATCTTATCTCTGGCTGGATTCATCTACTACAGGAAAAAGACCTGAGGTCAAACCAGGACACACACTCTTTAACCATTTCACATTTCACAGCTAGACCTTCAGTGATGTCCTGCTTGAATAAATGCCCTCATAATACAATAATTAATGACACCACATCTAGAGAAAAGTGATGAACACGGGGACGGTTCACTAGCACAGAGGTTGGTCAACGTCTTCTCACAACATCCAGTTTTTCTTGAAAGGTCCGTCTGGAAAATGTCCTTGAAAATACATCTGCAACCAAAGTTGCGTCTCCTCCTTCAGCCATTGTGGTTTAAAAGCTAGTAGATCTATTTGATCAGCTGCCTCCTCTCAGCGAGTATCCAATCACAGAAGAACTCATCTCTGCTGTTAACAGATTAGATCTGGTTGTTCTGCTGCAGACTGAGCTGAACTCAAACGAGTATTAAAGATTTATTACATCAGGGGATGATGTTCACTGTCTCGTTAGCAAATGAAACGTATCCAGTAGAAGATCTAGCTGATAATTCACATGAACACGTGTCAGCAGGTCAGTGTTTCACTTCCTGCTTCCTCTTGGCCACTTGTTACACATGTAGACACATTTCTGTCTGATGCTGCATCTGTTTTCATCAGTGTGTTATGATGATGTTTGAGACGCTGATGATTTGTTTTCCACTAAACCTGCAACAGTCTGTTGAATAATAATAAAGTCTGTTCATGATGAGCTCAGTCATCTCTGTGGATTTCTGTCCTTGGTGTTAACTATTATTGCAGGTTTGTCAGTGAACCAGACCTTCCTTCATTACTACAAGTGTTGAACTGGCTGCACGGCTTCTCTTTCTGGGCCCATTCAGAGCCCAGACCTCAACCCACTAGAGAAGCTGTGGGTGGACAGCCAGAGAGTGTTCACACCCTGAGAACGTGGCTGAGCTGAAGCTATTCTGAGGACGGACGGTTAAAAGTCCCTCTTGCATGTTGATCAGCTACAGGAAGCTCTTGTTGAGGCTGTTGCTGCCAGAGGTTCATGAGCAGTTAATAAAACCTTGTTCCACATGTTCCAGCAAACTGTATTTTTGTTAACTTGCAATATAAACAATTGTGGTGAAGCTGCCTGTATGACTGTACATGTGTAAATCTCTGTCTAAAGTTTCAAGTTGTACAGAACTTTATTCTTTTTACTGCTGCAACAACAATATTTCCCCACTGTGAGATGAAAAAAGGTTTATTTACCTTATCAGCCTTTTAATGTGGTTCAGTTTATTTAGAAAACCCCTGGACACGAACATCACACACAGACCAAAGTGGACACGTAACTACAACAAGAACAAACAATGGAAAACACACTATGAACTATTGTAAAGTTGATCATATTGTCATTTACAGTGTAAACTTTCTTCTTAGTTCTTTCTGTTTTTAAACACAGTTCATATTAGCAGGAAATGAGAACATGTCAAAGTTTTCTGTGGTCAAACCGAGTTTAGCTGAAGTTGTTAGTTGTTGGCAAAGAGAAGGAAACTGATCTCATTGATATGTGACGTCTTTCTCACATTTCTTTCTTCCTTTTCTTTACAGGTGCTGCAGAAGTTTCTTCATATAAACTGCTCGGTACCAGATATGAGAGCTGTGAGCTGCAGACATTCTGTGAGTAAACGACTTTTTCTGTCTGAATGATACAACTGAGGAAAAACCTTGAGAAGATCAAATAACCAGACGTTTGTCAGTTTGAAGGATTTTGTTAAAAAGACACTGAAATGGTTCTTTTAGTACAATTAGTGTTTTTAGACTAAAGTGTTGTTAATTTTCTCTTTTATAAATAGTTAGTTGTGTTTTATTTTAGAGCATGAATGTAGTATTTCAAGTTTAGTTAATAGTGTGATGTGATCTTTGACTTGTTGTGTAGTTCTTCTTTAGGGACGAACCTAAAGTATGTTAGTTAGTTAGTTAGTTAGTTAGTTAGTTAGTTTGCTTCAGTTAAATCTAACAAACTCACCAGCTCATGAAAATAAATGACTGTTAAAGTGAATATTGGAGAATTTGGGACTGTTCTCCAGTAAATGATCCTAAAGCTCCTCTGTGCAAGTAGCTGCTTAACAACAGCAACAAACTGAGACTGAAGACCCAGATAAATACAGATCTGAGCCACGAGTCAAAGGAAAGAAAAGCTGATGATACATGTTTAATAAAATGTCCAGATCAGATGAATAATGAAATGAACACATGATAAAAGGCTCATTATGTGACTAATATAGTTTATCTAGTGCTCAGGTCAAACCTCGTCACAGTTCAGTTGTAGTGTGTTGGTGAAGGAGGTGAACGTCCTGCTGACACCTGTTATGATGACGACAGGCTTTTATTCTGAAGGACAGATAAATATGATCGATGTCAAATTAATATGAGATCAGAGGTGTCTCCAGTTTACGTTTACTGACACTAGATCACCACTAAAGGAACTGTGTGTTTTCCTTTACAACATGAATCAGGACAGTGTGGAGGCAACAACAGTGGGTTTGAAGTTTCACATTCAGAAATAAACAGATAAATAAACTTATAGTATATGTATAGATTTAGTTATCCATTACAAGCCTGTTCATTATATTTAAACTGCTCCAGTTTGTCGTCTGTGGACGTGTCAGTGAGTTAGACTACGCTGTGGTGAAACTCAGTCTAGTCAAAGAGGAAGAAACTCACACGTTAAATAATGAGACAGAGAAAATGTAACATTCCCATCAAATGTAAGTTGTGCTTCTCCACAGTGAAGTTTTCTCCACATGAGGAGTCAGAGTTGATGTGAGGATGGGACACACTTTCCTCTGTGTGCTGCAGTTTTTCTGTGAGTAAATCACTGCTTGATGAAACAAATGGTAGAAAGTGTTGGAGTGAGGAGAACAGAGCATCAGAGCTTGGTTCAGTGTGAACAGAGCAGACTTGTTGTTTTGTAGGAAGACACGTTGGAGGACGACTGTTCAGTCATCAGACACTTTGATCACGTTGTTTCTATCTTTGCTTTTGTTTCTGTCTTGATTTTAGTGCTGAACACACTTTTCCACTTTGGACACGCTGAAGGTAAATGTAGTTTATTTACTATTAAACTCGGACGATTTTGATAAATTATTTTATTAATATTTACATATTTAATTGTGTAACGTTGTTTTGTGAGTCAGAGACCAACAGATTTGATTTAAAAGCTCTGTTTGTGTGTTTGGACAAATACTGTTGAATCAGCACAATTTAAATGTGACAGTGTTTGAACCTACTGTGTCGTTTAGTTTTTATGAATCTTTGTTCTTCTACGTTTTTCAGTTCACAGACACATTAACCAAACATCACTGAACTAAGTTAGACTGTGAGCTGAGTAGATATTTAACAGGAATTAAAGATAAAGTAAAAATGTTTAAAATGTTTAGTTGTTTTAAGACAACAGACCTTAAACCCAGACTGACAGCAGGTCCATCAACCACCAGTAGGAGGCAGAGTAACACTGAATGACTCAATGAAAGACTAACAACATGGAGACATGTTAAGTTCAGTCCTCCATCTGATCCCTGACTCTGTGGCAGGATCTTCTGATATTAGTTGTAACATTTGTTTCTTCTGTCTAATCTGTTCACACACTCGCTAGGAGGATGACAGGGTTCATTTGTGGTTGATGCAATAACTAATGGACCAGTCTGGTTAGAATAAGAACAGGAGACCTGTATGTACCTCACAAAAAAGAAGTGAAGCTGAGACCCAACACGTCTTGTCTTGTTTTTCATTTAATGTATTAAATCAGATTTTCAGCATTAATACAAGTTGAAGTATAATCAAAGTGAAAAACTTTCTCCCACTGTAGTTTTGTTCTTACTGTGTTTGTTGTGAACAGTTTCCTACAGAGTCTCTGTGACCAAACAACCCAGCTGGACTCAGACATTCAGTGGTGAGAGCATCACTCTGACATGTGAGATCCATGGAGGTGGAGACTCTCAGTGGGAGTATGAATGGTCAACACCCAGCTCCATCAAACCTGATGATAGAACTGGTAAAGTGTTGATGATCAGCAGAGCTGATGTGTCTCACAGTGGAGACTACTGGTGCAGAGGCAGAAGAAACTATACGTTAACAGAGTGGAGTAATGTCACACTGACAATAAGACGTAAGTTTGTTAATTAGTGACGTGTTGTTGTGTTTGCTTGCTGTTACGATCGCTGACTTTCTAGGAATAAAGGAAGTGACAAAGGGTCATTTACTGTAAATGTGTTCAACAACAAACAGACCAACTAAGGGAGGAGTCAAGAAAAGTCACTCAAGTCAAGTGAAGCCATGAAGCAGGACGACACTGAACAACACATTTTAGATGTTTAGTCCAAGTCAGTTACACTGAGGCTGAACATTTGAAACTGGCTGCTGATCATTTTCTAGATGTCTCCACTAAAACTAGTTTCAAACATCCATCTTCTGACTGGTTCAGATCTTTACTGGATTTCAGTCCCATTGTTAACAGTAACTGGATGGACTGTAGATGTTTCCATTGTGTTTCATTTGTGTGCAGTTATAATAATGATAATCATTGTGTTGTTTGTGTTGGATGCCTGACTGTGAAGGCTGACGCTAATTTAAACCTATGTTAAATGTGGCCCAGGTGAATGAGCTTCATACAATGAGCTGATAATGTAAAATGCTGTGTGTGAAACTGACTGATGTTGCAGTGAGACGAGCAGGAGCCACGAGAATCACTGAACACAAACAGATACGGAGACGTGTTAACATGAGGAAACGTTTGTAACGACTGTTAGTGTTTGATTCATTCATAAATGTTTCTTCAGTTTTAAAGCGTTTCTTACTCTGTGGACTTTAACCCCAGATCAACCCAGACCCTCAGTGACACCAGGCAGAGCAGTCGTACCAGCAGGAGGCAGCGTCACACTGACCTGCTCTGTGGACGAGTCAAAGAGCTGGAGATACGACTGGTTCAGACGGACGTCAGCGTCTCAAACAGCTCAGATCAGAAGAAACAAAGAATCCAACAAAGTCAGAATCACAGATGGAGGCGTCTATCACTGCAGAGGAGGAAGAAGAGGAAACCAAGTTTACTACACACACAACAGTGACTCAGTCACTGTAGAGGAAACAGGTGAAGATCTTTGTAATAAATAACATTAATCCATCACCTGAAAACTATTCATGGTTTCATGTTTGTGTGTTTTTCTCCATGTGTGAAGTTTCCAACAAGGCTGTTGTAAAAAGGCAGCATGACTGGCCTGAGATGTTCAGAGGAGAGAACATCACTCTAACATGTGAGATCCAGGCTGGAGGAGACACTGAGTGGGAATATGAATGGACCAAAGGCAGCTCAGGACCAACTTCACATCAGAGTAAACGCTGGGTTTTCACTGCTTCTGATTCCAGTAGTGGAGGCTACAAGTGTAGAGGCAGAAGAAACTATAAGTTAACAGAGTGGAGTGATGACGTCACACTGACAATAAGACGTAAGTTGGACTTTTGGTCATTGTTATATTTTGGTTCTTTTAAAACTTGTGATGTAAGAAAATAATTCAAACTCATTATTTTACTTACCTTAAGACCTAAAGGTAGAATTTGCCGTCTTCACCGTTAGCTTTGTACAAATAAGTTAACATAAAAGACAGAAGAGTCTATGAAAACAATAAATAAATAAATGTCTTCATGTGTGAAGTATATGCACATCTATACGTCAACAGAAATTGACTGAGTCCTGTCCAATAGTCCAAGTGTGGACCAAACCACGTGTTGAGGTTTTAATAGTCACCAGACAGTTGAACACTGGGATGTTCTGATCAGTTTACTGAGCAGACGTCAAACCGACACAGAGACGACTGACAGAGCTGAGACACGTGTTGTGATGAATCCAGGACGTTGACAGTAGCATTAACCCAGAGACCAGAGCAACAGACAGACAGAGGTGGGACTCAGTGCAGAACCTGCTGAGACGGTTTCATCAGGTTGAAGTCGAGTTTTTAGTTCAGCTTCTTATTAAATCCACTGAACATGAAGAAAAGTCTTTTCTATTAAAAGAACAATTCAATTCAATTCAACTTTATTTATATAGCGCCAATTCACAACATCAGTTATCTCAAGGCACTTTACAAGTAAGGTTTTAAGACCTTACACAACTAAACCCAACAAATCCCACATAGAGCAAGCTTTTAATTGTAGCCAATCGATAAATTGTACATTTTAATAGCAACAGCAGAGGAAAAACTCCCTCTCTAACGAGGAAGAAACCTCCAGCAGACCCAGGCTCAGTGTGGGCGGCCATCTGCCTTGACTGGTTGGGGTGAGGGGATAGAGAAGAGAGAAAAGAACACAACAACAAAACAAGCAACAACAGAACACAGGCAGGATGGTTGGACCAGCAACTGAACACTGGAGACACACGACTCTGAGTCTGACGATACCTGTAGATGAGAATAGAGAGAGAGAGACAGAAGGGGAGAAACACAACTAGAAGAGAAAAGAGACAAAGTTAGTCACATGTGGAAATGGAGGCATGTTAGCGGATAGAAGAAAAAAGAGCTCAGTGAATGAAGGACGTCCCCCAGCATCTAAGTCTATAGCAGCTTAACTAAGAGATGGTTCAGGGTGACCAGAACCATCTCTAACTATACGCTTTGTCAAAAAGAAAGGTTTTAAGCCTAGTTTTAAAACTAGAGAGGGTGTCTGCTTCTCGAACCTGAACTGGAAGCTGGTTCCATAGGAGAGGAGCTTGGTAGCTAAAGGCTCTGCCTCCCGTTCTACATTTAGAAACTCTAGGAACCACAAGTAGACCAGCGCTCTGAGAACGAAGCGTTCTGTTGGGAGCATAAGGAGCGATGAGGTCTTTAAGATAAGATGGAGCTTTAGTATGAAGAGCTTTGTAGGTGAGGAGAAGAATTTTGAATTCTATCCTACTTTTGACAGGGAGCCAATGCAGAGAAGCTAATGTTGGAGAAATGTGATCTCTCTTCCTAAGTCCGGTCAGAACTCTGGCTGCAGCATTTTGAACTAATTGGAGGATTTTCAAAGAGTTATTGGGTCGAACTATGAGTAGCGAGTTACAGTCGTCCAGCCTAGAGGTAACAAATGCATGGATTAATTTTTCAGCATCACTCTGTGAGAGGATGCTCCTAACTTTAGCAATATTCCAAAGGTGGAAGTAGGCAGTTCTAGAGATTTCTTTAATATATGGTGTAAAGGACAGATCTTGGTCAACAATGACACCAAGGTTCCTCACAGTAGAACTTGAAGCTAACGTTATATCATCCAGAGTAACAATCTGATTCAATAATGAGTCTCTGTGGTTTTTAGCACCAATTATAATAACCTCAGTTTTATCTGAATTCAGTTGTAGAAAGTTGTGGGACATCCAGGATTTGAAATAATTTAAACAAGTTTGAAGTTTGACTAATTGGTTTGTTTCCTCTGGTTTCATGGACAAATATAACTGAGTATCGTCTGCATAGCAGTGGAAATTTATAGAATGTTTTCTAATAATATCACCAAGAGGAGACATGTAAAGACTGAAAAGTATTGGACCAAGCACAGAACCCTGTGGAACAACAAAGCTAATTCCTGTGCGGATGGAAGATTGATCATGAACATGGACAAATTGGAATCTGTTCAATAGATAAGATTTAAACCATCCCAGTGCTTTTCCTTTAATTCCACTGCTATGTTCCAGTCTCTGCAATAGAATCTTGTGATCTATCGTATCAAATGCTGCACTAAGATCTAACAGGATGATGATGAAGGTGTCAATGTTTCACATGTTTAAAACCAGTGACTTTATTTAATGATTGTTGTCAGTTTGTTTGTTTTTTTTGTTCTATGTTTTCTACTGGTTGCATCTCACTGTTGTGTTTTTGATCTTAACAGCTCTCACTGTGTCTGTGACCAAACAACCCAACTGGACTCAGACATTCAGTGGTGAGAGCATCACTCTGACATGTGAGATCCATGGAGGTGGAGACTCTCAGTGGGAGTATGAATGGTTTACAATCAGCTCCATCAAACTTGATGATAGAACTGGTAAAGTGTTGATGATCAGCAGAGCTGATGTGTCTCACAGTGGATACTACTGGTGCCTGGTTAGAAGAAATACGACAACAAAGTGGAGTAATGCCGTCAGATTGACAATAAGCTGTAAGTTGTTGTTTTTTTTTTAAATAATAACAGTCAGACATTCAGTAGAATAACTCTGTGACTCTATTCGACTGAAGGAATGATGTGATTATTACACTGTTGAGTTTCTGTGCAGGGTCGTCATCAGGGTATTTTACTGGATGAGTGAACTAAGCTTCATACATAATATTTTCATCTTGGAATAAGATTTTTGTCAGGACTGGGCTTCAAGGGGACCTCAAGAATGGACAGCCAGAACCAACACTGGTTTACAATGATTTAACAGGCGTGCGGGTGAACGAAAACTAGTGAGGAGAAGAGGTGCAGCACGCCGACTGTTAGTACCAGGGTCATCAAGGCAGGAGAGCTGGCTAAAGAAAAACAGGATTGTTTAAGAAAGTCTTGGTTCACATCATATTCAGGGAGTATAACCTGGACACAGGAACGAACTTGGGGAGAGAGGTGGGTCTCAATGGGGTTTTATCAGTTGATGCAGGTGGCGGCTGCTCCGGGAGAAGATGATGGCTGGCACGCCCACCACGACTGGGTACAATGCAGAAGGGCACCGTGTGGATGGAGGGTTGGTCCGCAGAGCGAGATCTGGCGGTGGCTGTCCTGAGTCACAGTCTCGAAATACAGCACTAAATGGGATTCTCAGGGGGAGGGGAGGGACACAGTTCACAGTACCCAAGTCTTTTCAACAAAGAGCTAGGGCCGAGATAAGGCTTCAACGATCATTATCGTGCTGCTACTATGAGGCCTCCAGGCCTAACAAAGGACGCTCAAACACGAGGCAACACAAGACTAACTAAAAACATGACCTATAACAGCAAGGGAGTCAGGCTCGATGTTAGCAGGAGTAGTGAGATAGTCAGTCAAAGAGTCTGTTGAAACGAGCTCAAGAAGTATTGTGGCGCCACAGCAGAGGACGAAAAAACACAGGTGTAAACGGGAGCCGTTCAAAGTACTGAGATGGGCCGAACCACGTGATCCGCGATGGCTTGGCTTTCCAAAAAACGTGACGAGGCGACAGGTAGATTAACGATCCGACAGTCTGCGAATGCAAAATGTGTCTAAATGCATCTGAGCCGACGATCGGTACAGGTGAAGCTAATTAGCCAAGTGAAGAGGCCGACAAACCGGAAATAAGACCCTACACAGTAATATACCCAAACCGGAAGTGAGGGGGACAAACCCTAAACCGAAACAAACAACTTCAAAATAAAACCTCACGATCGGCCAAGCCACCGAACATCACAGATTTCTCTGACATAGAGGTGGAGACTGTCAGTGAGTAGTGGAGACTACAAGTGTAGAGGCAGAATGAGAAACGCTCAACATATCACAACAGA
The DNA here is from genome assembly GCA_030770545.1 of Macropodus opercularis. Taxonomy (NCBI): domain Eukaryota; kingdom Metazoa; phylum Chordata; class Actinopteri; order Anabantiformes; family Osphronemidae; genus Macropodus; species Macropodus opercularis. The sequence goes on along the minus strand of CM061090.1, from coordinate 13,821,328 downwards.
GTGGAGTCAATCCATCAGTCTGACAGTCAGTCACAGTACGTTGACTTATGTTTGACTTTGACATGAAAATGTCAAGACTTGATTCAAATGAGCATCAGTGTCTGTTGAGGGTGATTTGATGACTTGGTGTCTCTCCATCAGATGAAGCCCAGTGTGTCCTCAGAGCGTCTCCATCTTGGCTGAGTCCTGGAGCCTCAGTAGCTCTGAAGTGTGAGGTTGAGCCTCCATCTGCAGGATGGAGGTTCTACTGGTACCAGACTGTTCCTGATGGGTCCCACAGCTACAGATATGAGCTGCTACCTGCTAGTGACCATGGGACTGAACAGGGCTCCTACATGGTTCATGGACAGACACACACAGCAGGATATGTGTGTAGAGCTGGAAGAGGAGAACCAGCGTATTACACTGACTACAGCAAAGCAGCATTCGTCTGGTCTGGAGGTCAGTTTGTTTGGACTCTTGGTTCTTTCTCTACCAATTCAATGTTTGCTGAAAGGAACCATGTGGATTCTCCTCTAAAGCTGAACCTACTGACTGTTGTGTGTCTGTTGTTAAATGTGTGTTGATCACGTGTTGCTGTCCAGACGTTGGTCCGTCAGCGTCTCTCACAGTGAGTCCTGACAGAGTTCAACACTTCACCTCTGACTCTGTGTCACTGAGCTGTGAGGGAAACTCTGCTGAGTGGAGAGTCAGGAGGTTTCCTGAAGGAGGCTTCCTGTCATCCTGCTCCAACTGGACAACAACTGGATCCAGATGTGACATCAACACAGCACAGTCTGGTTCTGCAGTGTTCTGGTGTGAGTCTGGATCAGGACACTTCAGTAATTCACTCAACATCACTGTTCATGGTGAGTTTTCATCCTGTTGAGGTTCTGCTTCTTCTGATCTTTGACTGAAGCTTCATGTTGTTGCATTGATTGACAGGTGGTGACATCATCCTGGTGAGTCCTGTCCTTCCTGTGACTCAGGGAACAGCTGTGACTCTTGGCTGCAGGTCGAGGACACAACGTGTTGTTTCTACTGTGTTTTTCTATCAAAATGATCAACTGATCCAAAATGACACCAGAGCAGAGCTGAACATCTCTGCAGCGTCAGAGTCCCATCAAGGTTTTTATTCATGTGAAGTGAAACAACAGAGCAGCAGGACACTGACGTCAGCAAAGAGTTGGATGTCAGTCAAACGTGAGTGGGATTAAAACAGTTCCTTCAGTTTTTAACTGAACTAATTTTCAGTTTCCTGGATGTGAAGATGTAAACGTGATTTTCAGTTTTTTTTCCATCTTTTTGAATCCTCTATTCATTTGTTTTAGTGTCCACAGCTGAAGCTTCATTTTCTGTCTTGTTTATCATTGGGGTGGTTTATAAAATATCTCTGGTGATTCTCTCGCTGCTGTTGTGTTGTTACATCAAATCTACAGGTGAGATCTGATCCTTCTTATAACTGTTCACAGTCTAATTAGTTTGAGTCACTTTCAGAATGAAACATGTGACAGTAAATATGTTTTCACAGGTTCCTGCTCCATCAGGTTGGTACAGTCTCCTCTCACTGTGAACATAACAGCAGAGCATTAACACACCTCAGTACATTGAAGCTTTTGTTACGTGTTGGCTTCCAGCAGGTGTCAGAGAACCAATCAGAGCTTTGCTACAGGTCACGTGACCAACCAGGAACAACCTCCACACAGCACATACGCTTCTCATCTCCATGGTCAGACTTTACCCTGATGAGTTTCATGCTTCACTGTTAATTCACATGATGCCTTCAAATGTTTCAGTCCAGCCTGGTTTAATGGATCATTTGTTTGTAGGTGTTTCTTCTGTTTACGAATCGATCCGTCGTCCTGGAGACGCTGGAAATGGTTCAGTATGCACACGTTGACCAACTAGAAGGATTATTAATATCACAGTAAATGATTGAATGACGAGCTGGAAACATCCAAACTGGAAAATGTCATCGTTTACCTGAACTGTAAAGAGATATGACAATTATATACATTTAAAGAAATGAATTTAAAAAAAACCTCACTTTACATTTTAAATGTCTCAAGTTGTGGCCTGTTGATGTTGAGTGTAACAGTTTTTTCTTCTGCCTCATGTATGTTCATAGTAATAACGTAGTGAGAGCGTGGTGATCATAGCAGGACTCATCTCTCACAGATGAATAAAAACACGAGTCAACAAACACAAAGATCTGCTGTTATCGTGTTTACAGCTTTTATATAGTAACTGTTATGTACAATATAACCAACATATATTTATAGACACAGTATATAACAGTAATCAGGAGGATTTAGCAGATTAAAGGCAGATTAAAAACTCTGTGTTTTATTCAGTTATTTTTTCATGATGTTCTGTTTAGTTCTTTGAATATTATTAGTTACTATGTGAATCTCATCATCAACAGGATGTGTATTAATATATTGTTTGTATTTGAAGTGTTTAATTCTTCTCTGCATCAATAAATGTTCCAGCAGTAAACTGTGACTGTTGCTTCTAAATGCTTTTGTTTTTAATCTTCTGTCTGATTGTGTTGATTTAGTGTCGTTGTGGTTTAAGGGACAGAAGAAGATGTGACAGTTCGTCTTTAGCAGAACGATGTCAGACCTTTGACTTAGTGATGGACACTGAAGCTAAACTACTTCAGTCTCTGTGTGAATAACATGAGGTAATGACTGCAGACGCAGCTCAGCAGAGAAAAAGACTCGAAACCAGGAGGAAGTTTTACATCACGTGATCAGATGCTGAGTTTATGGTCAAGTCAACTCAGAAACGTGTTTGTGTTTCTAACTGTTGAGTCTTCACTCGTCCACATCTTCATTCAGAGAAAAGTAAATGTTTCCCAGTGTTTAGTTGGTCTGATAAAGATGTAGATGTGGTCGTTTAGTGTTTTCATGTCGTCCAGTTCTTCGTTTACCTCATGATTTTGCAAACGTACAGTAGAACAAGGACATTTACAACAGTTAGAACACACAGAATGTAGCAGGTTGTTAAAAGCTACATGTTTAGTTTTGCTGGAAACAGGACTTTTCTCTATTTCTATGTTATATCGCACACAGACAGCAGGTGACTGTTACTGTGCTGTGGATCTTCTGGGACAGATACCAGCCCAGGACACGCTGCTCTTTGATTCTCTGTCTGGATGGATTCCAGTCAATCACCTGAAAGATTAGATGCTGAATAGAAATAAAGTCTAACTAGATGGAGCATTTCCTGATAACGTGCACTGTGGATGCTGAACTGCTCAATATAGTCCCCAAGAATCGCTGCCAGTAGCTGGAAGTGGTTTAAACATAGAACAAGTTGAACCTGTTCAATTCCTAAATGAAGACAATAATGAAAACATTTAGTAAGTATTTATAATTAAGTCCTTTACTAAAACAGAGACCTGATCTAAACAGTAAAATATAGAAAACTCCAAAGATCTAGTAAAGATATTTACTAGTACTAGTATTTACTAGTCGTGTTTGGTGGAGCAGAACCGCTCGGTCTCTGCTCTTCGAGGCAGAGACAGTGGCAGCAGTTCAGCGTAACGTCCGCTTTCACTGCGGTTTGGCTGCGTCGCCTCTGCGTCGTGTTCGTAGCAGTGGTTGAATCCTGCTACAACAACTTGGATGCGAGTCTCTGTTCAACCACCAGGCGTCGCAGTTGTTCACGTAGCTCCAGTTTACAGAAGCCTGTTAGTGCAGCAGTGGCTCGTTTGTCTGTAACATACAAATGTTGCACCAAACGTATTTTATTATAGCATCTGATGAGCCGTAACCTACAATTACACAACTGCTGTGTAACAGGATGGAGACGTCTCGTCTGTCGCCGTCGACCGAAGCAGGATATGAGGACGTTTTTATGAACTTAGTGTTATAACGTAGATCTGTTCAGATAATGAGGCTCATTAAAACAGAATCTATGTAGGACGACGTCCTGCGTCAGGTCGTTGGCTGCAGACAGAGACTTGTGGCGTCGTCACACGTGTAATAACATTTCTGTGAATGAATAGTTGCCTCACGTACAGTAAGACGCCTGAATTGTTACTTCCTCCAACAGTGCAGTGGTTTAAATGCTCGACTCTAATGACAACAGTAAAGCGGGTTTGATTCCCACTCTTTGCATTTATGAAGCTATTTGAATCTGAAACAAACAGCGTTAGTGTCTTATAATTAGATTCTGTTCACTGCAAAGTCATAATCGTCTGAGAAAGACCTACAACATGAATGAGTTGCTTCTGTTTTCCTTCAGACGTGTCCCAACAACATTTACAAACACACAGAATCACATCTGCTGTAATATCTGATACATTATCTCCACATTTGACTTGTGTGGCTATGAGTTTAATTAGTATTTTATTTTCCAGATTATAACTAATCTGCGATCACAAATTCTGTTGGTAAGTGAACTGTTTCCCTTCGTGTTAGACGACGGTTCTTTCAGAGAAATGCTGCTCAGCAAGTCTGTCTGTCTGCAACCAGCGATGTGAACGTACGAAGCCCAGAAGAAATGAAGTCGTCCAACACAAACACAGGTTATGGCAGCAGATGTGATGCACGATGTGTGTACACATGTGAATGAGGCGCCTGCTGCGTAGATCTTTCTATTTAAATTCCCCTTTTAGTGACCCTCACTGTCTGAATCGGTCGTAAAATGTCCATATTGTAGCACCTGATAACTAAATACATGAACAATAAGTAGAAACCCCTGGTACAGGACTCGTGTGTCGTAGGACTACACATGACTATGACGTGTTTGCCGATCGCCACCTACAGGTCATAACGTAACATTGCTGAAACAAATTTCAGCAGCTGAAACATGCGGAACAACAGATGAAAAACATACGGAAGAAATACTGTAAAGACTCGAACGACCTCGCTGTCGACAGCCTCCACAATGATTACAGCTCAGTGGTAAACGTGAACAGAGCCAGAGGATTCATTTCTACGTGATGTTGCAGGTTGAGGAAGTGACAGAGCAACAGACTTAGTCTGCAGGTACAGTCGGGAACTGGGAGCCTCTGGTTTGTTCCTGAATGTGCTTTAGTGACCAATAACTAATCTAGGAACAGGTTAATCACTGTGAGGTTGGATAGGACGGATCACCCTGGGTGCGATTTCTGCCACTGAGATAAGGCCTGAGAACAGAAGAGAAAAATCCCACTGAAAAGCACTTTTCTGTTGAGATCTAGACTTAAACGTGTTGAAATATATATTCACACAGTGTAGTTGATGTAGCTAAGTGCACATTTGAGGATGAGGCTGCAAACGTGTAGCTAGAAAAAATAGTATTCACATATACTGTATGTTACACAATGACTTGTAGAAACTCACCCACAGAACATGAAGACTTTGTTGAGCAGCATCATGAAATTAAATTAAACCTAATTGTTCTGTCAACAATATCAGACAATTTATGTCATGATGAAACAAGTATTATTTTACTGTTTATATTTATTAGTGGTTTTAATTATACAGCAGGATTTTAAAAAGTATCACCAATATCTGGTTTATAGAGAATTCTTTCACACACAGTCACACACTATAATATCAGCCAATGAAAGCTTCACAGTCTAATTTAATTATCAATAAAAATGTTCACTCACACCAAACAGAATAAAAACACATCTGCTCTGCTGGGATCATTGTGAGTGTAAAGAGATCAAAATGTGTGTATCACAGTAGCTCCAGCCATAAGTGTGTGTTGTGTGATTAATTCCTTGTCTTGACTTCCTCTTTACATGTCAGACCCAGTGCAACCGCAACAATCAGCTCAGCTGTTGAGAGGAAGGGAGAGAAGATGATCATTAACTGGTCGCACTAGAAATTAATTGGGTCTGTACGTTTATTGGACTTTTCTGCCAACACACAGCTTAGTTTGCGTCAGTGACTGCTTGAATGTGATGGCGTGATTGGCTGGATTTGACAGATCTGCAGTAGCCTGGAACTGGGTGGAAGCGTTTCTCAGCTCACCAGAAGCTGAGAACAAAAGACCAACACAACAAGATACGAACGTGGCTGATGTACATGTGTGGGTGTGTCTCTAGCAGCTAAGCTGGAGCTGAACGGTCCAGTGAGGACGATCACGTTTGATGCTGCTTCAGCAGATCCATCTGGCAATGAGGCGTTAAACAGGCACTGGATTTAGCTTCCACTGACACTGGCCTTCACAGAGGTCACACTCTGCTGCAGAACAAACACATTCAGACATTTATCTCATACACTCACACTGGTTCAAACCCAGCAACGTAAAGAGATGTCAGACTCACAGTTGTCTTCTTTAGATTGTTGGGTAGCGGTAAAGACCTGAACAGTTCCCTGCAGTGAACAAACCACCTTTTCATTGCACTGGTTTATGTCGATGACTTTAATCAAACCACAGACTTAGCTCAAGACTTTGTATTTTTGTATTTGAGTGACAAAACTTGACGTACGACTGTGCGGCTACTTGACAGAGAGGTACGATGTAGCCTGATGAGTCTCCTGACAGCCCAAGCGTTTGATGCTGCTCCTGTGCTGTTTGATGCGGCGTTTGAAGCTGCTGTTGTGGTGTTTGACGGTGCTGTTGTTGCGTTTAATGCTTGACCTTAAGAATTGTGCCGTTGCAGTGTTTACTGCCACAAACAGCACAGCAATGATCAGTCTGGTGTACGTACCTAGAGCAGGTAGGACGACTGAGTTAGTTACACAACATAACAGGACAATTCATCTAGTTAAATGTGTGGTAGCAGAGGATGTTTCCTAAACAATACCCTAAAAATTTGAAGCATAAAACTATTACCTGAAACGTTTCTGCATAACAGATGGACTGTGATATAGACAAGCAAAGGTAAATGGCGACAACATGCAAAAAGGAAAAACAAATGAACGACAAAATCTGCTGCTTGAGAAGGGAAGAAATAATAATAAGATTTACACACAAATATTTCTTAGTTTGAGCCAACCTGTAGATCCTTTTGTCTTCAGTTCAAACAGTGGGTTGATTGTCTTTAGAAGCCGCTGGATGAGCAGCGTTTTTCAGGTTGGCTGCCTCTGAAGAACTGACACTTGCTGTCGCCCTGTACCTATAGTATGTCTGCATATAGAGAGAGGGGAGGCGCCAAATATTGGAGCCCAACACCTCTGACATCATGGGTGTTTGTAGGAGGAGGGTTGGGGAGTATTGGCTTCAACCTGCACAAATGAATAAATACAGGCTAAAAAAGTTAACAAGAGTCTCTTAAAGCGAGTCAAACTGAAACTTTTAAGAGTTTCAGTGTGAGTGTGAACATATGTGCTTGCTACAGTTTAAAGAACTGGTTTGTCACTGGAAGTTCACGTTTGTTTTATTAAGTCTATGTTGTGTCACAATAACTTATGTACACTTTTGGCCACTGGCAAAGTAATAACCCACTTGTGACAGTTAGTCCTCCAGCCCCTGGATGGCGCTGTGGTCCTGTCCTGTTTTCATTCTTCTTCTTTCCCTGTGTCTTGTTGTGTGTCAATGTAATCATCACGTACACCTGTATCTTGTTTCCTGTTTTGGTAATGTATTATGTTCCTGTCTTGTCCTCGTCACTTGTTGGTCTGTTGTCCTTCGTATCCAACGCTGCCTGGTCGTGCTTCATGTTGCGTCATCTCGTCATTGTTTGTTGTTCTACAGTTCCCTGTTCATGAGTGTGGGTCCATGTCGTACCGTGTAAGTTTGTCGTGTCCTTGTCTGGCGTCAGATCATGTTCAAGAAGTTATCGTAGTAAAGTGTAGTCTAGTCTAGTCTAGTCAATTCATGCCACGTCTTGTCCGGTTCTGGTCACGTTCTTTTGAATTCAGGGAGCCCACATTTTACGTTAGTCAGGGATCTTGTGTTTACTTGTTTGTGTCTTCGTTTTCCGCAGGTGCAGAGATTTTGAGTTTTTCTTTGGTTCCTTGTGTGTGTGTGTGTGTGTGTGTGTGTGTGTGTGTGTGTGTGTGTGTGTGTGTGTGTGTGTGTGTGTGTGTGTGTGTTCTTGTGGTTATCGTTGTATTAAATAAATTCATTTAAGTTCTGAGTCTTGCTGTGGTTGTGTGTTTGGGTTTGACTCCATGACTTGTCAGAGGCAGTATTATAATAATAATTAATATTATAATTAGTATAGTTAATCTCTGGCGCCATCTCGTGGCGCAGCGGCGAACCGCTACCGGTCCCCGGCACCTTCTGCCTCTGTCTCTAGTCTATAATAACAGATGGTGGTTGTTGTTCAGTTATGACTATGGATAAACCGAACAAAGCTCTGAAATGAAAGAACAATTAACCTGTTGAAATCTACGAATGCATTCATAGATTTATGAAAATAACTCAGGTGCATTAATAATAAGAAAAGTGGAATTTAAACATTTAATAATGGCATTTACTTAAGTTATAATAATAAATAGACAGTCTATGCATTTATGAAATCTTCGATGAATATATGGCAGAAATCTAAATCTAATCTTTGTTTTTCTATTTGTTTGTTTCTTTAAACATTTACAAACATTCAAAACAAAGGGCTCAACATCTCTTTGCATTTTGGGCCAATAGAATCTGTCCCTGATGAGGTTTGAGTCCTTTCTGAGCCCAGGTGGCCCATTTGTTTGTTCCGTTCATTCAGGACAAGGTACACTGCAGGGAGAACCAGCTGCTTTTTGTGCTGAGATTTTTTTTGTCCTGTCCTCCCGAATCTTAAGCTTACTCCACTCTCTAACCAATGCATTAAACTCTGAGCTTTCATTTTGAAATTCATGTGCAGGTTTCCTGTTTTGTTGTAACTTTCTTCTATTACAGGGTCTTGCTGCTGGTTTGCACAAATCTCGTCTCTGGGTAACGACTGAATAGTATCCAAAAGTCTTTCTGCTCTGCTGAAGAGCATCAAATGAAACAGCTCTGAACGTAGGAACTTGTTCTGCTTGCTGCACTAAAATACCTTGTTGTGTAGCTACTACAACATCCTGACAAACCGTCGGTGTACAGCCGCTCATGCAGTCCTCAAAGTCAATGGGCATCCTGGATAACCCGTCTGCATTTGTTTTGCCTGGTCTGTATTTTATGGTTGAATTAAACTCTGCTAATTCTGCTACGCAGCGCTGACCAGATGCAAGCAGCTCAGCTGTGGTTGACACATACATAAGCGGGTTATTGTCTGTATAAACCACAGAAGATGGTGCATGGAACACAAAATCTCTGAAGCCTTCACAAACAGCCCACTTTAGTGCTAACACTTCTAATTTGCCTGCATGCATGTAGTATTTTTCTCCTGTGGCGTTAAAGTCCTTGACACATAGGCTTTGACCCTTAATTTGCCATTGCTACGCTGGTAGAGCATATATACGGTCTATAGTAAGATAGGAAGCCCAGTATTTGTGTCACCTCAGCCACTGTGCGAGGCCATTTCTCTTTTAGTGACAGCACTGGGCTCTGCTGGATCCATGCTGTGGCCTTTTTTGGACACAATCCTGCCTAAAAACCTGACTCTAGCCTTAAACAGGTCACATTTCTTAGCAGTAGGTTTTACTCCTTGGTTTTGATACCTCTGTAACACTGCTCTCACATGTTCAACGTGGTGCAGATGCAGATGCTCAATTCAAATGGGATCCTGACCCACTGGTACAAACCACAGGGCGTAATGAATGCTGTTAGTGGCTGACTTTCCTCATCTAAAAACCCCTGATGATAACCTTCCCCTGGTCCAGTATTGTAAACCAAGACCTCCCAATAAGGTCATCAAGCTGGTCTTGTGTCCTAGGAATAGCATGTCTGTCACGATAGTCCTCACAGAGTCTGAGCTCACCTGACTTTTTCCTCACACACACTATGGGGGAAGAATAACGTGACTTTGATTTTGTGACCCAACCCCTGTTTATCAAGTCCTGCAGCTGTGCTTTAACTTCCTGGTGCAGTGGTTTGGGATCACTGATATAAGTCTTTTGAACTGGAGTTGGATCTTTAAGAGTGATATGCATACGGAGGGTTTTAATACAGGCTACATCGTTCTCATCAAAAGCTTTGTACTCCTCCCTGAGCATCTTTCTCACTCCAGACTGCTGTTCATTAGTTAGGTGGTCTAAGGCTACAGGAGGGTCCCATGACTCACCAGTGACACTTTCTGCATCAGTTTCCACTTCTTTTTGAATTTCCACAGGCTGTAGAGCTGCTGGATATGTTGCTTTTACACCTTCAATGTGTCCCAAGATAACACGTGAACCTAAAGTGATGCTCTGCCCTGTAGTGTTAGTGACAGAGGAGTTACCCCCTTTTACTTTAAACAGTACCTGCTTCAGGTGGAGTTTACCTGGAGTCCTTCAGGTAAAGCTGGTTTCACATTTGGGCAGGACAGCATTGCAGTGTCCTCCTCAGCCTGCATGCGTATGCGGCAGCGGATGGTAGTAGCTTCACCTGGACCCACATCAACTTTCCCACGTCCTGTCCTCACTTGAGTCTCTATGTCAGCGGTTCGGTGGGTATGCATCAACTGGATGAAAGTTTTAGCGGAGACAGCATCAGTGTCAAAAACATTACTCACAATTCTTGCAGCATAGCCTCTGTCTTTAGACCCTTTTGTTTCATTTGCCCACTATTAACTTCCTCTATGACATTAAATCCTACCATAGGGTCCTGAGCCACATTGGGGTCACTGGAGACTAGTACCGGTCCATCAGACTCGGGCTGGAAATGTCTGCACTCATGAGCTTAAACGTCGCTGGGACCCACCCAATAAAAGGTATTTGTGTCTGGTTGGCAGCTAAGAGTTCATCTATCCCCCTAAGGGTGGTATGAGGTTAGTGCTCTGCTCTTCTTTTGTCATTTATTGTGTCCCACTGTGCTGTAACTGGTACGTTATCAAAAGTGGACCTGACCATCTTTCGTCTACTGATCAGTTTGAGGTTTTTTTCCTTGCTTATTTGACAGGGTATCAGATTTTCCTATGTGTGGGAACCACCTCCTTTCTTTCTTCTCACCCAAGTACTGCTCAACTACATGTGGGTTTATGTTCTTGCCAGTGTCGTGTCTGACAAGCTTTGGATCAGTAGGTGGCGGATGAGCAGCCTGCACATATCTGCAGCGATACATCACGGGGTCCTGCATTATCTGCTGGCTTCTCTGTGAGCTGGTACTTGTTGTGAGGAGAAGCTAGCACCATCTTCTTCACCTCTGCAACCTCAGCCGTTAGTTCAGTAACCAAGGCATGTACCTCAGGTGGAGCTGGAGCGTTTTCTCCTTGGCTGCAGCTGTTTTGGTTGGTGGGCTGCTGAGTGGCTCCTTTGTTATCTGCAGCTCATTTACCTGCTTCTCTCCAGCTCGAGGTTGGCTGCTTCACTGAGTCTTTCAATCAAGGTTTCATCAGTCACATTCAGGTTGTTGAGAAGTGGCTTAATCTGGAATTTTACGTTGTCATTCAATAGACCGATACCCACTGACCTCAAAGACTCCGTCTTGATCAAGTCTGCACCGTAGTGTCCTGCTTCTTTTCTGCTGGAAACATACAGCAGCCTGTCTTTCAGCTCAATGGCCCTGAAGAGGAAATCTTGTGGGGTCCTGGAAAATATCAACCAGCTTCTGGTACACGTCAGAGGTGTCATCTTCTCTGTAATGTCCCTTCAAAGCCGTGTTTAACTGGGCGAGTGTCAAATCAGTTTTAGTTTCCAGCATGTCCCTCAGTTTAAGTCCGGGGCTGATGGCTCTTATCACTGCCTCAATCACTTCTGGCTCACTGTGGCCTTTACGGAGCCTATTTTCCATCTGGTGGAGCAGGTTGGTGCAGCAGAGCCTGTCGCGCTGTCTGCTTTCCCCTGTTTGGCCACTGATGCTCAACTCTCTGCGGATGGTCACAGGCACAACGTCATGTTAAACTTCTGCCCCAGCTCTTATTTCACCCTGTAGCTCCCTGCACTTGTCCGTCATGTCCGAGAGGCGGGAAAAATCGCGCCACTCACTAGCGTCGCCTTTAGCCCCCGACTGTCCCATAGCTGATAAAAGTTCTTCCACATACTCAACAGCATCTTCTGGTTTGTAGCTTTTCTCGACTTCGTCCAATTTATTCTCAGTTATTTTCATTAGCTCTCGACCGTTGACCTCCATGAGCTGCTCCTTGTTTCTCTGGGACAATGTGGCAGTGACTTGGTCTCTCAAAGCCTCCAGCTCCATCGTGGGTATTTACCAGAGGATCCGTCACTTTATTACTAGGTTCGTTGTAGGAGAAAGGTTTTCCGTCAGCAAGTGGAGGGAGCTAGCATCCGCTGCGAGCGTTAGCCACTAGCAAAGCTAACTAAACGGCCTCTACTCACGCTCAAAGCCCCATTAAAACCAAACTCCTGGCTGGCTCCACATTTCTGTTGCTGCTGGTGAAGCACAGATGACCAATGGAGTTGTCTTCTCTGAAAAAAAACGTTATTTTGCAAATTACCAAGGATGAATGAAATGAACCGTTACTCAACCACAGCAGTGAAAACTTAACTTCCCCGCCTCCTACCAACCCAAGTGAGACGTTCAGGAGACAATTACAAATTTACAAAACGAGACAATTACAAAATTACAAAACTGCCAATCAATCGACAAAAAAATGAAGATCCCCGCAAAACTCAACATTGTTGGATATCTGAACAAAACTGAAGTAAAAATAACCCAGTATCTCACATAGATGTGTAATGTCCATCCTCTACCAGCAGGAGGCGCCAGACTGTCCTTCACCTCCCTCTCTCAGTCTCTCTCCTCCAGCTTCTCTCTGTTTTCCTGTCTTCACTCCCATCTGCTGCATGAATCACACACCTGGTGCTGATCATCTCCAGTATATGAGGCCTCAGCCGTCGCTCACAGGTTGTTGTAGAAAGTCATGGTCTAAGTTTGGCTGATGTGTGTTTATGTCTCTTCCTGTTGCTCTGCTTCTAGATTTGGGTTTTGGGATCTGGACCCTCTCAGCCTCTTCTGGAGCTGTTTTCCTATGATTGGATGGTTGTTGATTTCTTTCCTGGTTCTGTTCAGTGTCTCTGTCCTTGACTAGTTTTTATCAGCTCTACAGCCATCAGAGTTTTCACCCTGCGATTCAGAAAACATCCATGTTTAGTTCCCTGATCAGAGAAAAGTGGTGATGTCTTCTCTCTGTGCTGCAGGTGTTAAACCTACTAGATAGAAGGATCTGAACCATGAGACATGACATGAGATGATGTTCACTGTCTCGTTAGCAAATGAAACGTATCCTGTAGAAGATCTAGCTGATAATTCACATAAACACGTGTCAGCAGGTCAGTGTTTCACTTCCTGCTTCCTCTTGGCCACATGTTACACATGTAGACACATTTCTGTCTGATGCTGCATCTGTTTTCATCAGTGTGTTATGATGATGTTTGAGACGCTGATGATTTGTTTTCTACTAAACCTGCAACAGTCTGTTGAATAATAATAAAGTCTGTTCATGATGAGCTCAGTCATCTCTGTGGATTTCTGTCCTTGGTGTTAAATATTATTGCAGGTTTGTCAGTGAACCAGACCTTCCTTCATTACTACAAGTGTTGAACTGGCTGCACGGCTTCTCTTTCTGGGCCCATTCAGAGCCCAGACCTCAACCCACTAGAGAAGCTGTGGGTGGACAGCCAGAGAGTGTTCACACCCTGAGAACGTGGCTGAGCTGAAGCTATTCTGAGGACGGACGGTTAAAAGTCCCTCTTGCATGTTGATCAGCTACAGGAAGCTCTTGTTGAGGCTGTTGCTGCCAGAGGTTCATGAGCAGTTAATAAAAACTTGTTCCACATGTTTCAGCATCAACCTTTAATGGATGTGTTCAATGAAACTTGTGTTTATTACATTGTTTTTCTTTGAGATTGAATAAGATCAGATCAAATGTGACGAGTTTATGCAGAAAACCCCTGAATATGCAAATCACACACAGACCACAGTGAACACGTGACAAGAACAAACAATGTAAAACACACTATGAACTATTTCTTCTGTTTTTAAACACAGTTCATAGCAGGAAATGAGAACATGTCAAAGTTTTCTGTGGTCAAACCGAGTTTAGCTGAAGTTGTTAGTTGTTGGCAAAGAGAAGAAAACTGATCTCATTGATATGTGACGTCTTTCTCACATTTCTTTCTTCCCTTTTCTTTGTAGTTGTTGCAGAAGTTTCTTCATATAAACTGCTCGGTACCAGATGTGAGAGCTGTGAGCTGCAGACATTCTGTGAGTAAACGACACAATTAGTGTTTTTAGACTCAAGTGTTGTTAATTTTCTCTTTTATAAATAGTTAGTTGTGTTTTATTTTAGAGCATGAATGTAGTATTTCAAGTTCAGTTAATAGTGTGATGTGACCTTTGACTTGTTGTGTAGTTCTTCTTTAGGGACGAACCTAAAGTATGTTAGTTAGTTAGTTAGTTAGTTAGTTAGTTAGTTAGTTAGTTTGCTTCAGTAAATCTAACAAAATAATAAACAACTGTTAAAGTGAATATTGGAGAATTTGGGACTGTTCTCCAGTAAATCCTCCAGTAGCTGCTTAACAACAGCAACAAACTGAGACTGAAGACCCAGATAAATACAGATCTGAGCCACGAGTCAAAGGAAAGAAAAGCTGATGATACATGTTTAATAAAATGTCCAGATCAGATGAATAATTAAATGAACACATGATAAAAGGCTCATTATGTGACTAATATAGTTTATCTTGTGCTCAGGTCAAACCTCGTCACAGTTCAGTTGTAGTGTGTTGGTGAAGGAGGTGAACGTCCTGCTGACACCTGTTATGATGACGACAGGCTTTTATTCTGAAGAAAAAAGATGTGGTGATAAAGTTATAAGAACATTAGCTCAGCTTTTTCTGTTTTTTTACTTTTACTGACACTAGATCACCACTAAAGGAACTGTGTGTTTTCCTTTACAATATGAATCAGGACAGTGTGGAGGTGGGTGTGAAATAAAACATTCAGAATTTAACAGATGAATAAACCTAAACCTACAGCATATGCATAGATTTATATTGTTTTGTAAGTAATGAAGTACAAACCTGTATATTAAATTCAAACTGCTCCAGTTTGTCGTCTGTGGACGTGTCAGTGAGTCAGACTACGCTGTGGTGAAACTCAGTCAAAGAGGAAGAAACTCACACGTTAAATAATGAGACAGAGACAATGTAACATTCCCATCAAATGTAAGTTGTGCTTCTCCACAGTGAAGTTTTCTCCACATGAGGAGTCAGAGTTGATGTGAGGATGGGACACACTTTCCTCTGTGTGCTGCAGTTTTTCTGTGAGTAAATCACTGCTTGATGAAACAAATGGTAGAAAGTGTTGGAGTGAGGAGAACAGAGCATCAGAGCTTGGTTCAGTGTGAACAGAGCAGACTTGTTGGTTTGTAGGAAGACACGTTGGAGGACGACTGTTCAGTCATCAGACACTTTGATCACGTTGTTTCTATCTTTGCTTTTGTTTCTGTCTTGATTTTAGTGCTGAACACACTTTTCCACTGTGGACACGCTGAAGGTAAATGTACTTTATTTACTATTAAACTCAAATGAGTCTGTTTAAAATTATTTTCTCATGTACAATTATCTAATGCTTGTGTTGGTTTTAGATGCTGTTTTGACTCTTAAGCCAAACTGGTCCAGATATTTTACTGGAGACTCTGTGACCTTCACATGTGACATGAAGGAAGGAGAAAACACTGACTGGGAAATTAGTTTCACCAAAGATGGAGAAGAGATTCAACGTTACCGTTCACATCCAACCTTAATATTAGAACCTCTAGATACAGGAGACAGTGGTGGATACCAGTGCTCTGGTCGTCATATGAGGACAAATTATGAGAAAATCAGCAACACCATCACTTTATCTGTTTCAGGTGAGTCAGAGAAAAACAGATTTGATTTAAAAGCTCTGTTTGTGTGTTTGGACAAATACTGTTGAATCAGCACAATTTAAATGTGACAGTGTTTGAACCTACTGTGTCGTTTAGTTTTGATGAATCTTTGTTCTTCTACGTTTTTCCATCAGTTCACAGACACATTAACCAAACATCACTGAACTAACTTAGACTGTGAGCTGTGTAGATATTTAACAGGAATTAAAGATAAAGTCATGGGAAATAAAATGTTTAGTTCTTTCATAACAGCAGATCGACCCAAACCCAGACTGACAGCAGGTCCATCAACCATAACAGTAGGAGGCAGCGTCACACTGAGCTGCTCTGTGGACGACTCTGAAGGCTGGAAATATGACTGGTACAGATGGAAGTTGTACAGATATGAAGATGTGACACCAACAGCTGGTGGAGACAACAGAGAAATCAGAGTCTCACAAGGAGGCGTCTACACGTGTGCAGGAAGAAGAGAATCAGCTGTTTACACTTATCCAAGTGATGATGTCACCGTTGATATAACTTGTGAGTTTGTTCATTGTGTTTGAAGTTAATTTCTACTTGTTGTCTTTTTCTCTGTTTCTCTAACGTCTATATTTGTGTTTGTATCAGATTCTAACTCTGTGTCTGTGACTCTTAACATTTAATATTTGAAGTAATGTGTTGAATATATGTTTTAATTCACTGTATAATAATTCACTGATATTTGCATTTCTCACCTCTTAGATTATTTATTTGCCTTTGACACATTGTGTTGTTTTATACTTTATACTTCCACACAGTTCTGGTCAGAACCATCTATAAATATAATATTTCATAATGTTAATGTTGTGTCTTGTGTCACTGTTGGGTTTTAGATGCTGTGTTGACCCTTGACCCCAGCAGGTCCAGTTATTTTACTGGAGAGTCTGTGACCTTCACATGTGACATGAAGGACAACAAACACACTGGCTGGAAAACCAGACTCATCAAAGATGGAGGAGAAATATCTTCACACACCAGACACACAATAAAACCTCTGTCTACAGGAGACAGTGGTAGATTCCAGTGTTTTGGTCTCCACAAGACAACAAACCATATAAAAACCAGTGAAACCATCTATTTAACTGTATCAGGTGAGTCATAGTTTTTCTGTGTGGTCTAAATGTGTATTTATAACTTTTAAATATTTAACCAATGAGCAGAAAGAAATAAAAGTGATTCATGTTATAAATCACAGAGACACTAATCAACTATTTCCTTTCATAAACTCACCATTAGAGAAACCAAAGGCCCAGCTCAGAGCTGATGACAGAGTCATTCCAGTAGGGGGCAGAGTGACGCTGACCTGCTCTGTGGACGAGTCAAAGAGCTGGAGATACGACTGGTTCAGACGGACGTCAGCGTCTCCAGCAGCTCAGATCAGAACAAACAGTGAATCCAATAGTGTCAGAATCACAGATGGAGGCGTCTATCACTGCAGAGGAGGAAGAGGAGGAAGAGGAGGAAACCAAGTTTACTACACACAGTACAGTGACTCAGTCACTGTAGAGAAAACAGGTGAAGATCTTTGTAATAAATAACATGAATCCATCACCTGAAAACTATTCATGGTTTCATGTTTGTGTGTTTTTCTCCATGTGTGAAGTTTCCAACAAGGCTGTTGTAAAAAGGCAGCATGACTGGCCTGAGATGTTCAGAGGAGAGAACATCACTCTAACATGTGAGATCCAGGCTGGAGGAGACACTGAGTGGGAATATGAATGGACCAAAGGCAGCTCAGGACCAACTTCACATCAGAGTAAACGCTGGGTTTTCACTGCTTCTGATTCAAATAGTGGAGGCTACAAGTGTAGAGGCAGAATGAGAAACGCTCAACATATCACAACAGAGTGGAGTCAATCCATCAGTCTGACAGTCAGTCACAGTACGTTGACTTATGTTTGACTTTGACATGAAAATGTCAAGACTTGATTGAAATGAGCATCAGTGTCTATTGAGGGTGATTTGATGACTTGGTGTCTCTCCATCAGATAAAGCCCAGTGTGTCCTCAGAGCGTCTCCATCTTGGCTGAGTCCTGGAGCCTCAGTAGCTCTGAAGTGTGAGGTTGAGCCTCCATCTGCAGGATGGAGGTTCTACTGGTACCAGACTGTTCCTGATGGGTCACACAGCTACAGATATGAGCTGCTACCTGCTAGTGACCATGGGACTGAACAGGGCTCCTACATGGTTCATGGACAGACACACACAGCAGGATATGTGTGTAGAGCTGGAAGAGGAGAACCAGCGTATTACACTGACTACAGCAAAGCAGCATTCGTCTGGTCTGGAGGTCAGTTTGTTTGGACTCTTGGTTCTTTCTCTACCAATTCAATGTTTGCTGAAAGGAACCATGTGGATTCTCCTCTAAAGCTGAACCTACTGACTGTTGTGTGTCTGTTGTTAAATGTGTGTGGATCACGTGTTGCTGTCCAGACGTTGGTCCGTCAGCGTCTCTCACAGTGAGTCCTGACAGAGTTCAACACTTCACCTCTGACTCTGTGTCACTGAGCTGTGAGGGAAACTCTGCTGAGTGGAGAGTCAGGAGGTTTCCTGAAGGAGGCTTCCTGTCATCCTGCTCCAACTGGACAACAACTGGATCCAGATGTGACATCAACACAGCACAGTCTGGTTCTGCAGTGTTCTGGTGTGAGTCTGGATCAGGACACTTCAGTAATTCACTCAACATCACTGTTCATGGTGAGTTTGGTCTTTTTCCTTCATTTAAATTGCTCCTATGATTCAAGATGCTGTTTCTCCTGCTTCTGGTACATTTGCATGACTCTAGGTTTCATGTGTCCACTCACCTCGTAGACGTTCACTTCCTCCATACGTCACATGATGCTAGTTAGTCTGGTCCTTTCCCAGAATGCTCGGTTCAGATCTCTGCACCTTGTTGACGTAGACGAGCGTCTGTCATCCCACAGCCCCATAAAAAGCAGAGTAGGAGCTTTTCTCTGACTGAAACCTACTGTGACTGTCTCCAGATGCAGCTGTTATCCTGATGAGTCCTGTCCATCCTGTGACTGAGGGTCTCTCTGTTAGTCTGAGCTGCAAGTTGAAGACGGGACAGAAACCTTCCACAGTGTTTTTCTATCAAAATGAGCAAGTGATCCAAAGTGACAGCAGAGTGGATCTGAACATCTCTGCAGTGTCAAAGTCACATCAAGGCTCCTACAAGTGTCAGTACCAAGGAGAAATGTCTCCACAGAGTTGGATGACAGTCAACGGTGAGACTGAAAAAACATGTTTTACTATTTACTGTGAAATTAGCTTTTGTCTAAGAAAGAATATACTATAATCACATATTACATATGTTAACATATGTTACGCTACATGTTTTGTATTTTCTGTTTTTATGTAAGTGTCTATTTAATATTTATTGTTTACAGAAGTCGTGAAGTCAATCTCTTCATTTCATGTGATGTTGGTCGTTGGTCTGGTTTGTGGATTCGTTCTTCTTCTTCTTCTTCTTCTTCTTCTCCTTTCGTGTCGTTTCAGACGCTCCAAGGGTGAGATGATGATGATTTTCTTCAGTTATTAGACGTTTACTTACTATTTCCTCTGTGGTTATTTCACTACACAGACGTGTCCTGATGCTGTAGCATAACGAACACTTCACTCCTGTGTAATAACAGATGTTGTTTTTTTACAGATTCATGCTTTTGCAGGTCAGTCCAACGTCTTCTCACGTCTTCATTTTAACAGCAGGCCTGTAAACGTCTGTTTTAACTGTGTTCATTCTCTTCAGACCAATTCAGTCGAGGACCTGCAACAAAAATCACAGTGTCAGCCAGAACGAAAACCCACGTAATGACTATTCTTCTCATTTAGACTGATGATGATGGTGATGGTGATGATGATGATGATGGTGATGGGTGTTATTATGGGCTGGAGATTTGCTCTTTAACCATCTGACTAAATAGAATCCAAGCAAAGTTTAGCTCTGATGTTAGTAGTAAAACTAGTAAAGAATCCAGTATAATTATTGTTCTGCTGTTTCGTCAATAGACTCTATGATAACAGTGGTTTAAAACATCTCAGATGTCTCTGCACTAAATGCATGAACACGTTTGAAAACAACGTTTTTTGTTGATTTTATTTGATGTTTTGAAATGTTTTTTTTCTTACTCTGTTGTTTTTTGTAGCTGAGGCTTGTGTCTATGAATCCATCAATGACTCTGAAAACACTGGCAAAGGTGCAGTAACATTGATTCATACATGGATGACTTTCACCTCATGATTCATGGGAACTGACTCCATGTGGTTAATAACAAACCATATGAAACCATCTGTTTCAGATGAGTGGGAGGAAATCACATATTCTGTCGTTGAACTGAAAGCGTTTGGACAGAAGAGTGAGTCCTACCAGTGACGCTACAACAGCTACTGTATGATTCACAGATGTTTGGACTCAGAACCGTTAGAAGCATTAATTTCTTCTTCATGGATGTTTCTCTGGACAGGAAGGCAACATGAACCAGCAGAGAGCTCGATATACTCTGACGTGAAAGTACAACCTGCAGGTACAGTCGTGTTGCAGCTGATGAAATGCGTCATCGTGCAGTTAAGTTACTTTCATTCACAGTAGATTTTGGACTTTGTGTATTTAATACTTGGTTATATCATTGTTTTGTATCTTTTCATGTTTGTGCATTTATTGCTGTTCACAAATCAAACAAAGTCTCAAGTTGAGGCATCAGTGTGACGGCATTTGACTTGTGTGGTTTGTTTTTACCACCTGATGCTCAGGTCGTTTTTATTCATTGGTGCCTTTCTGTTGATTTTTCATCCATCTACTGTTAAATGTCTGTGGAACCAGCTAATGCAGAGACGTGTTCTCTGTTTCAGACGACGCTCTGCTCTATGCCCAGATCAACAAACGCAGCAAAGACAAGACGAGGAGGAGCAGAGGTCAGTACCATGTTCAACACGGAGCCATTTATGTTCAGCTGGTGTTAATTATAGTAGTTGTTTGTAATTAATGCTGAAATGCTTCTTTATTTCTTTCTGATGTTTTAGTATTTTACGTTTCACTCTGTCGTCCAGTTAGTTCAGTGTGTGATCATGGTTCATGATTCAATAAACCAACTCAGTCACGTCTCTGTTGACAGGAAAACCTTCTGCTGCAGCCGCTGATGAACATTATTCTCAGGTCAACGTGTTTTAGTATCGATGCTGCCATGAAGCT
Source organism: Macropodus opercularis (assembly GCA_030770545.1). Lineage (NCBI taxonomy): Eukaryota > Metazoa > Chordata > Actinopteri > Anabantiformes > Osphronemidae > Macropodus > Macropodus opercularis. Next base: position 13,800,307 of record CM061090.1, on the reverse strand, counting down.
TAGTGAGACGACTTATTCTACAGAGTTAAAGATCTGTCACAAGAACCAGTTTAAAGAGTAAAAAGCAGCAAACGCATGTTTCTAGAAACCCTGTTAGATCTGATGAGCCCACGTTGTTGTTGTTTTTTGTTGTTTCCTTTCGTGTCTGTAACAGAAATGGTTTAGTGTTTTTATAACCTGTGCTAGAAAACATTTATTATAAAAACCTCTCACTGGCATAAAACCACAGTACACACACACAACATGACACATACTGAACATATTTCCTTAAACTCGTTACCTGCAGGATGTTTCAACAGCAGCTAAAACCAGCTGCTTAATGCACAACGTTGAGCTTTAGAACAGAAGTGATGGTGCAGCTTTAATGTAGGAATCATTTGTTTAGTTTACTGTAGCTTGAGAAAACCTTGTTACTGTGCACAGGACATTTACTGAACGTTTCCTGTTAACGTATGTTCATACATGTTTTAACCACATGGATCTGTGATGATTTTTAATGTTCTTGTCACCGTCGAGTGTTTATTAATGATTATGATTAAACGTTTTTCCAGTAGCAGTTGTGAGAAGTGATTTTATGGCTTATTGGCCTGATAACCACTGTAGCTTCATCTAGATGATCAGACACCAGAACAGTGGATGTATTTAATATCTAGAGGTTATAAAGTTGTGTATGTGCAGGATGTTGTGTCAACTGTTCATGTTTCACTTGGTTTCACTTGGTGATTTTCCTTTACTGTTCAGTTCTTTTGCGTCAGAAATCTAATTTCATCATCTGCTTCCTTTTTCTCCAAACCACCAAGTTACATTTAAAACCAAACTATTTCTTGCTGTTTGGTTAATGAATGTATGTGATCAAATATCAGAAAGCAGTGACTTGGTTTGTGGGTTAAACTTGGTTTGGAGGAGTTTTAGCCTCAACTTTCATCATGTTCGTTGAAGCTTCTTTGTTTTTTCTGTCTGGTTGAAAATGAACATGTCGTCGTCTGTTGTTGCTCGTGGGCACGTGGGCAGTAGTTTCACCCTCAGTGGGTTTAGGCAGTTTGTGTGTGTGCAGCCGTCGATTCCCTGCTTTTAGACATTAACAAATGATTTTTGACGTTCGACCTGTTTAAAGAGAAGATACGTTGAGGTGACAGGGCAGGATTTTAGCTGCTCTCACTTCTGTTCATGAGACGATTTGTGTTCACTCAGGTCCAGTCACTTCCTGTGGGTGAAGCTGTAACCAGTTACTGTATGAAACCAGGATTTGACCAGGCTGAAGCCATGTGCTGAGGTTTGGTGGTGTTGGTGTGGACGCTGGTCGACGTTGTCATTTAAGAACAAATGTTGGTTAAACAGTTTTTAACCAGGTTGGTTTGGAGTTTGAGTTTTACACAGAGTTTACTGAGCATGTGCGAAGCAAAGCTTAATAAAAGATGGTTGATCTGAGAATCAGTGAGGCCTCCAGTGTGTCTCCAGAGAAGAAGAGAAAGAGAAAAAAACAACTCTATTAACTATTATTGGCAAGAGGTAATTCACAGCAAACAACAGTCTGCATTAAGATGATGAAACAAAATGCAAAAGTGTCTCCCTGACTGAACCAAGTTGTCCATTAAACATTAACTGTGATTACATGTTTCTCACTTTCATCAAAGCCTGTGAGTCAGGGTGAAGGAGGCGTCCTGTCATTTCACACCCTGGAGGCCAAAATGTGTCTGTTAATGTAGGAGGTTACAACAAAGTGTAAACAAAATAAAGTCACTTCCTGCATTTTTACCACAGTCTCCTTCTTTCTTTTCTCTTTAGACATTTTACCACATGCAGTAAATGTTTGTTTCTATCATTGTTCAGTTTGTTCTTCAGGCTCAACTGCAAGACTTTGTATCAGGTCCAATCCAGAAAAGAGGAAGTAAGCAATATGCAAAAGTAGGCTGTGGTCAAACGAAGTCTGGTAAAAGGGAAGGAAACACAGAAGTTAAATTCAGAAGAAGAAGATGGAAAACTTTTTATATAACGTATGTAACATTCCCATCAAATGTAAGTTGTGCTTCTCCACAGTGAAGTTTTCTCCACATGAGGAGTCAGAGTTGATGTGAGGATGGGACACACTTTCCTCTGTGTGCTGCAGTTTTTCTGTGAGTAAATCACTGCTTGATGAAACAAATGGTAGAAAGTGTTGGAGTGAGGAGAACAGAGCATCAGAGCTTGGTTCAGTGTGAACAGAGCAGACTTGTTGTTTTGTAGGAAGACACGTTGGAGGACGACTGTTCAGTCATCAGACACTTTGATCACGTTGTTTCTATCTTTGCTTTTGTTTCTGTCTTGATTTTAGTGCTGAACACACTTTTCCACTGTGGACACGCTGAAGGTAAATGTAGTTTATTTACTATTAAACTCAGATGATTCTGTTTAAAATTATTTTCTTATTTACATTTGTGTGACGTTGTTTTTATGTTTATGTTTGTTTTAGATGCTGTTTTGACTCTTGAGCCAAACTGGTCCAGATATTTTACTGGAGAGTCTGTGACCTTCACATGTGACATGAAGGAAGGAGAAAACACTGACTGGGAAATTAGATTCACCAAAGATGGAGAAGAGATTCAACGTTACCGTTCACATCCAACCCTAATATTACAACCTCTATATACAGAAGACAGTGGTGGATACCAGTGCTCTGGTCGTCATATTAGGTCAAATGATACAAAAATCAGCAACACCATCACTTTATCTGTTTCAGGTGAGTCAGAGACCAACAGATTTGATTTAAAAGCTCTGTTTGTGTGTTTGGACAAATACTGTTGAATCAGCACAATTTAAATGTGACAGTGTTTGAACCTACTCGTCGTTTAGTTTTGATGAATCTTTGTTCTTCTCAATTTTTCCATCAGTTCACAGACACATTAACCAAACATCACTGAACTAAGTTAGACTGTGAGCTGTGTAGATATTTAACAGGAATTAAAGATAAAGTCATGGGAAATAAAATGTTTAGTTCTTTCATATCAACAGATCCACCCAAACCCAGACTGACAGCAGGTCCATCAACCATAACAGTAGGAGGCAGCGTCACACTGAGCTGCTCTGTGGACGACTCTGAAGACTGGAAATATTACTGGTACAGAGAGAGGTTATATTTACCTGTGACATCAACAGCTGGTGGAGACAACAGAGAAATCAGAGTCTCACAAGGAGGCGTCTACACGTGTGCAGGAAGAAGAGAACCAGCTGTTTACACTTATCTAAGTGATGATGTCACCGTTGAGATAACTTGTGAGTTTGTTCATTGTGTTTGAAGTTAATTTCTACTTGTTGTCTTTTTCTCTGTTTCTCTAACGTCTATATTTGTGTTTGTATCAGATTCTAACTCTGTGTCTGTGAGTCTACAACTGGACTGGACTCAGATGATCAGAGGTGACATCACTGTTAGATGTGAGATCCAGGGAGGTGGAGACACTCAGTGGGTTTATGAATGGAAAACACCCAGTGAAGCAACAAGGACACAGAGAACAGACACTAAATACTGGACAGTCAGAGAGTCTGAGTTCAGCAGTGGAGGCTACAGGTGCAGAGGAACAAACACACGGGACTCATATTCTGCAACACAGTGGAGTGAAGCTGCTGCACTGACAGTATCAGGTGAGTTGACATTTAATATTTGAAGTAATGTGTTGAATATATGTTTTAATTCACTGTATAATAATTCACTGGTATTTGCATTTCTCACCTCTTAGATTATTTATTTGCCTTTGACACATTGTGTTGTTTTATACTTTATACTTCCACACAGTTCTGGTCAGAACCATCTATAAATATAATATTTCATAATGTTAATGTTGTGTCTTGTGTCACTGTTGGGTTTTAGATGCTGTGTTGACCCTTGACCCCAGCAGGTCCAGTTATTTTACTGGAGAGTCTGTGACCTTCACATGTGACATGAAGGACAACAAACACACTGGCTGGAAAACCAGACTCATCAAAGATGGAGGAGAAATATCTTCACACACCAGACACACAATAAAACCTCTGTCTACAGGAGACAGTGGTAGATTCCAGTGTTTTGGTCTCCACAAGACAACAAACTATATAAAAACCAGTGAATCCATCTATTTAACTGTATCAGGTGAGTCATATTTGTTTTGGTTACAGTTCAGCCCTCAGAGCACTGAGGGCTCCAGGTTTTCTGTCTGTCTTGTGATGCCACGTTCTCCCTCTGTGCTCCTCCCTAGTACTTTGTTGTTTCACCTGTGTTTAATTTCCTGTTTAGTTTGTATTTAAATCTGCCCTTGTGTCTCTGTCCTTCGTCGGTCTGTCGCGCGTATGGATGTTATGTTTTGTGTGGTTGAGGTGCCTATTGATGTTCCCTGTCACGTGAGTCTTTGTTAGTCAAGTCATTTAACCCAGTCGTGTTCATTGCTCGTGTGAAGAGCTTTTGTCCACTCGTGTTCTGATGTTCCTGTGTTTGCCACTGTGTGTTTGTACTTGTAAAATAAAGTCACTGTTAAAGACTAAGTCACGTCGTAGTGGAGTCTGCATTTGGGTCCAACACCTTTTAAACACCATCAGTTCCCAGGTCTGCAACAGTTTAACCTAAATGTGTATTTATAACTTTTAAATATTTAACCAATGAGCAGAAAGAAATAGAAGTGATTCATGTTATAAATCACAGAGACACTAATCAACCATTTTCATTCATAAACTCACCATCAGAGAAACCAAAGGCCCAGCTCAGAGCTGATGACAGAGTCATTCCAGTAGGGGGCAGAGTGACGCTGAGCTGCTCTGTGACGTCATCGACCGGTTGGAAATATTACTGGTACAGAGGTGATAAATCCTCTGAAGTCCTGAACACACAAGATTGTGAAACCAGTGTCTCTCAGGAAGGACTGTACTGGTGCAGAGGAGGAAGAGGAGGAAGAGGAGACGCAGTTTACTACACACAGTACAGTGACTCAGTGAGGATCAACAGAAATGGTGAGTGTGACAACACAAACTATTCTACAGTGAAGAATAGAGTAAAATGTGTTAGAATAAAATCAAGATGTTGATTTAACCTTTGACCTTGAACAGTTGGAAACAAGGTGGTTGTGACTCTTCATCCCAACTGGACTCAGTTGTTCAGAGGAGACACGATCACTGTCAGATGTGAGATCGAGGACACAGGAGACACTGAGTGGGAATATGAATGGAAAACACCCACAAGCATCAAACCACAACACAATGAATTCAACATCAGCTCAGCTTCTCCTTCCTTCAGTGGAGGCTACAAGTGTAGAGGCAGAATGAGAAACGCTCAACATATCACAACAGAGTGGAGTCAATCCATCAGTCTGACAGTCAGTCACAGTACGTTGACTTATGTTTGACTTTGACATGAAAATGTCAAGACTTGATTGAAATGAGCATCAGTGTCTATTGAGGGTGATTTGATGACTTGGTGTCTCTCCATCAGATAAAGCCCAGTGTGTCCTCAGAGCGTCTCCATCTTGGCTGAGTCCTGGAGCCTCAGTAGCTCTGAAGTGTGAGGTTGAGCCTCCATCTGCAGGATGGAGGTTCTACTGGTACCAGACTGTTCCTGATGGGTCACACAGCTACAGATATGAGCTGCTACCTGCTAGTGACCATGGGACTGAACAGGGCTCCTACATGGTTCATGGACAGACACACACAGCAGGATATGTGTGTAGAGCTGGAAGAGGAGAACCAGCGTATTACACTGACTACAGCAAAGCAGCATTCGTCTGGTCTGGAGGTCAGTTTGTTTGGACTCTTGGTTCTTTCTCTGCCAATTCAATGTTTGCTGAAAGGAACCATGTGGATTCTCCTCTAAAGCTGAACCTACTGACTGTTGTGTGTCTGTTGTTAAATGTGTGTGGATCACGTGTTGCTGTCCAGACGTTGGTCCGTCAGCGTCTCTCACAGTGAGTCCTGACAGAGTTCAACACTTCACCTCTGACTCTGTGTCACTGAGCTGTGAGGGAAACTCTGCTGAGTGGAGAGTCAGGAGGTTTCCTGAAGGAGGCTTCCTGTCATCCTGCTCCAACTGGACAACAACTGGATCCAGATGTGACATCAACACAGCACAGTCTGGTTCTGCAGTGTTCTGGTGTGAGTCTGGATCAGGACACTTCAGTAATTCACTCAACATCACTGTTCATGGTGAGTTTGGTCTTTTTCCTTCATTTAAATTGCTCCTATGATTCAAGATGCTGTTTCTCCTGCTTCTGGTACATTTGCATGACTCTAGGTTTCATGTGTCCACTCACCTCGTAGACGTTCACTTCCTCCATACGTCACATGATGCTAGTTAGTCTGGTCCTTTCCCAGAATGCTCGGTTCAGATCTCTGCACCTTGTTGACGTAGACGAGCGTCTGTCATCCCACAGCCCCATAAAAAGCAGAGTAGGAGCTTTTCTCTGACTGAAACCTACTGTGACTGTCTCCAGATGCAGCTGTTATCCTGATGAGTCCTGTCCATCCTGTGACTGAGGGTCTCTCTGTTAGTCTGAGCTGCAAGTTGAAGACGGGACAGAAACCTTCCACAGTGTTTTTCTATCAAAATGAGCAAGTGATCCAAAGTGACAGCAGAGTGGATCTGAACATCTCTGCAGTGTCCAAGTCACATCAAGGCTCCTACAAGTGTCAGTACCAAGGAGAAATGTCTCCACAGAGTTGGATGACAGTGGTGTCCAGGCCTGACAGCTTTTCCTTCACTGCGTTGTTGATCGTTGGGTTGGTTTGTGGAGTGTTTCTGATTGTTGTCCTGCTGCTGTGGTCTGGACACAGAAGGTCTAAAGGTGAGATCTCCTCCTTCTTCTATTTGATGGTGAAACCAGGCTCCAGACAGATTGTGATGCAGTAGAACAGATCTCCATACAATCCCTGTAACAGCTAATGTGTCTTTCACAGACTGGTGGGTCGTCAGGTTGGTGCCACACTCTGAACATCATCAACACAACAGAGGTGCGTCAGGTATTGTTGATCAGATCTAATGTATTTACTGCACGTGTTTGACTCTCACGAGGTCTAAGAGAAGCAACCAGAGCTCTGCTGCAGATCACACGACCAACCAGGACCCAACAACGGACAACGATCAGGCTCCTCAGGGTCTGGATGCGGTTTAGGATTGAAGTATTAATAATTCATTGAAATACTTTCATTCATTTACACGTTTGTTGATGTTACACTTTTACTGCAGGTGATGTGTGTCTGTATGAATCAGTCAGAGGCTCAGAAGACGCTGTAAACGGTAGATCACACACAGTAAAGAAGCTGATGTAACAATGATCTCATTTAACACGACTTGAATCTATTCACTGATAAGTTGAATGTGTCTGTATTTCAGATGAATCCAACTACGTCACATATGCTACAATTGAGTTTAGAAACATTGTAAACACAGGTAAGTCTCCTGTTGGAGGAGAACGTAGTGGGAGGAGAAACCAGCCTCTGATTCCACACACAGTAGTAATAGCTTTAACCAGTTGGATGGTTTCTGACAGAGACGATAAACGGAGCAGCAGAGACGTGCGTTTACTCTGAGGTGAAGGTTGGAGCAGCAGCAGGTACAGTTCTCTCTGCCACAGCAACGTCACCACTGATCAGCTACTGTATAATAAAACTCAAACGCTTTTGTCTGCTTTATGTAAAATATGACACTTTTTAGATTGAGAAGTTAATTAATTAATTTAATGTTTCCTCTGCATAATTTAATATTTGCAAACTTTACATTTACTGTTTGTTAATTGATGCTTTCATGTAAAGTCAACAGTAGATAAATCAGAGAGAAGATGCTGGAAGTAAAGTGTGAGGACAGTAAACGTTTATTAACCTTTTTTTCAGACATGTGACAGAGATTCTTGCTTCTTTCTCTTGTCTGTAGTTTTTGTCCATTCTTGTACATGAAACCTGAAATATGGGCTTTTTTGCTTAGGTGATGATGTGGTTTACGCCCAAGTGAACAGTAAACGTAAGGCAGGCAAAGGTAAGTTCCACACATCCAGAGACGGGGTTTGTGTGTTGGGCAGATGTGTTCTCTGTTTGTCACCTACAGCTTTTTGTTGTTTCCACGCGTCTCCTGTTTCAGAGGTTTTTCTAAAAACAGTGAAACAAACTAAAAGAGACGTTCAGTCCAAACGTTGACTGGTAGTAATTTCATCTACGTGATGATGTTTTATAGTTAGTTTCTTCTCCTTACTATCAACCAGCTTTGTTATTATGTAACAAGTAAAGTGATGTTGACATACTTTTACTACCACTGATGTAAAACTGTTTCTAGGAAACACGTCCAGCGACAGCAGATGAAGCGCTTTATTCTGAAATGCAGCACAAAAAGCCGAAGGTAAAGGTGCAGCAATAAAACCACCTGTTGGGATCAAGCTTAAATGTTGTTATATGTTATGAACCTAAATGTCTTTCTATTCTTTTCCCAGATCAACAGACTCGTGGAAATGATGCCAATATTAGAAAAACAGCCTTGTTCTGACCACGTTTGCAGCTTTTTTCTTCAGTGACCATTAAGCCATTGTTGAACTGCTGTAGCAGAGTTTTATGCTGTTGATCATAGAAGCTTCACATCCTCACACGTGATGTTTGTGTTTCCTGTGTTTGACGCGTTGTTGACCAGTAACAGCAGTTCACTGACAGCAAGGTTTCTTCCTGCTTAACCTTTGTTGTGGGAAGTGACCAGCTTCAGTGTTTCGTGTGCTGCTAGTGTTGGCCAGCAGGAGGCAGTGTGGAGTCTCCTGGTGAACAGAGCAGCTTCTCTGACTTGTTCTCTGTGTTTACACAGGAAGCAGCTGCTACACTCTGGCAGACTTTTACTATGTTCCTTCAGATTCAGGGCGACCTCCTTTGCTGTGCATTGCTATGTATGTTCTGTTGAACTGGAAAGAACCAGTTGTTCTGGACCAAGGATTATAAAAGTGGACTCTGTCCCAGAGACACAGCTTTTTGGTTTTTACTCTCTTCTCCTGCAGCCACATACATTTATTTCAATGTCTTCCAGCTGAAGAATAATTGTTTTAATAAATGTTTGAACTGAACTAAGAATTGGTTGAATATGTTCATATTTTTGTGTATTTGTGCTACAGTTTTTATTTTAATAAATGCTCAGATTTAACTGTCGATCAGTGGACTTTACTTTGAAAAGACTTAACGCCATCTTCAGCTGTTTGTGGTTAAGTTCCTGTCCAGGCGAGTCTGTTCTGTATCCGCCTGGTTTCCGGTGACATCATGTTTTCTTTGAGCTGTGATTGGCTGCTCTGTGAGCAGGTCCAGTGGCTCTTGCTTCACTAGTCTTTCAGTTTCTTCCTCAGAGAGAGTTGCAGAGTTGCTGCTGCTGATTAGGACGATGAAGATGAAGGAGTCAGAAGTGGTCGTCGTCCTGTCCTGGCTCTGGTCCTGTTTCCTGTGTTTCCCTGCTGAGAGTAAGAGCCTGACTCAGTTGATCTCATTTCGAGTGGCTCCTAGGTTTGGCTGAGATCCAGTCCTGAGCAGCAGACGACATGTCGGCGCCTTCTCTTCTGGTTTCAGTTCTCCACAGCGACTTTGCCATCAACGGCTGCTCGGACACCGACGGAGAGCTGATGTACGGCCTGGACGACGAGGCGACGTGGTACGCAGACTTCGTCCAGGGCAGAGGAGTAGAGCCTCAGCCCAGCTTCATCGACCACATCAGCCACGGAAAAGACATGTACGAACAGGCTGTGGAGGGTCAGAGGATCTGCAAGAGGAACCTGGGGCTGAGGCGTCAAGCCATGAAGGACAGACCCCTGGAGAATGGTGACGAGAAACCAAACGAGAGCTTTGACTACGACCAGTAGAAATAAATTGGCTCGACTTTAACTTCTGATATTAACAGACTGAACTGAAGTAATGAGACAGATACAACTTAAAGAAATGACCTGTAGACTAATGACACTGAAGCGAAATGCAAAACAACCACAATACGTGAAACATGACCCGAACCTGACACGTCTCAATACTTGAGAGTGATGCTGGGACATAGAACCAGTCTGTCAGCACTAATGTAGTTCACGTCCAGTTGTCACAGTTGTTCGTTCCGTGTCAGATTTTTGAGCAGCTCGTGGAAATGTCCTCGTTTGCTGTTTTGTTTTTCCCCCTTACTTGTATTTTTCTGTGTTTTGTTTTCTTCTCCCTCCATCGTAGTCGACGTCGCCATCGTTATATCCTTCACTGTGCAGATCTCAGAAATCTCTTGTTCATGGTTGTGGTTTTCCTCAGGGATCAGTCTTAGGTCCACTACTTTTTAATGTTTTGGGATTTCCACCAGTTTATATTACAGATAGTCAATATAAAACCAGTTTCAGGACAAAAGCCACAGCAGACTAGTCGACTGTGATCATCACCAGTGATGACGTGACATCAGTCTGGATCAGAGCTTTTCTCCTGATCTTGTTTTAGCTTGTGTTATGGGGACGGTTCTGTCCAAGTCGAGGCTCTAAGGACAGAGTTTGCTATTGAGCCACCTGTGAAATCCACAGAGGCAACAGTTATATTAGACATTTTGTGTATTTCATTTTACTGGACTAAATGTGACAGTGCTTGTTGCTTTTAATTGAAGTGATGGAAGTGATTTACGTCTCAGTTGACAAACTGCCTGAAGCTGTTCCCTGATGAGACTCTGGACCCGTTTCTTCTCAGATCCTCCATCCAATATAATCATCTACACTAGAGACCACCTGCAGCTCGGAGACATGAACACTCTGATCTGTTACGTGACTGGGTTCTATCCTGCTCCTGTCAAAGTCCACTGGACCAAGAACGGACAGAACGTGACTGAAGGAACCGTCATCAATGTTCCCCACCCCAACAGAGACGGTTCCTTCAAACAGATCTTCAGGCTGCAGTTCTCCCCCCAGCAGGGAGACACGTACACCTGCACAGTGGAGCATCCAGGCCTGGACCAACCACGTACCCGAATCTGGGGTGAGAGCCTTTATTTAAGCAGCTTGAGTTCATCCAATCATCTGTGTAACCAGCGTGTGTTGTCTCTCCAGAGGTGGACGTGCAGCAGCCCAGCGTTGGACCTGCAGTGTTCTGTGGGCTGGGTCTGACTGCTGGTCTGCTGGGTGTGGCAGCTGGAACCTTCTTCCTCATCAAAGCAAACACTGAAGCTGATTAACTACGTGATGGGAGGAACCATGAAGGCGTCAGCTTGTACTCGTGTCCAGCGTAACTGTAGACGCGTGACTTCACTCACAGCTCGTCCCTCATTGACTCTAGACTCAACTTGGACCCAGAACAAGGACTCGTGAAGTGTGTCACAGATTCCTAAGGCACAGAACCAAGATGTTTGTCTCTGTCTGTAAACGCTTGCTGTACAGCAGGTTGTGTCCAGGTACTTGAGAACCTCGCTGTGAAAATCCTCCTCACCTGGAGGATCTTCTCCACTAGCTCAGACCTCTGGTAGAGCTACAGAACGGAGGCTTCCTCCAAGTTCTCCACCTCTGCCTCCTCCTCAGAGAACACGTTGGTCGTGTCCAGAGTGTTTCTTCCAGGTGATCCTCAGCTCAAAGCAGCAGTTCTCCTCTGTGGAACTTGGCCTGGATCACGTCCTGCTTCCTGAGCCAAGTCTAGTTCAGCTGAAGGTCGTCTTCTACAGCGTCAGTGGCGTAGAGATGATGTCACTCCAGCTCTTCTGGCCTGTCAGCATCTGTTGTCTAACTTCACTCTGTCATGGTTCATCCTGATGCTTCTGGGTCTTTGTGATTTCATCAATTAAAAGCTGTTAGTGATGCTGTCAATACATTACTGAATATGTGCAGGTTAAACTTTTCACCCTTTCTACAACAGCCTGACTCTGATTTTCTCTTGAAACTCAACGTTCCATCCATCTTTAACTACTGACGTTGAGTCGTGGTGAGTGTAGTAAGTAAACATACAGGATCTTTTTTAATGCAGTGACATTTGCAGTAGTTTTACTACAAGCATTGAACTTATCAAATCATCCAGGTATATACTGTAGTTACATATTAAATTAAAAAATACAAATAGACATGAAGATAAATAATAAAAAAAAAACATATGCACATATATCAGCTGGGAGGTTAAACAGCAGACTTGTACAGAGCAGTGGTGGGAATGTCAGAGCTGTGGTAAAGCTCCTTCCTCATCGTGGGCGTCTGACTCTGCCACTGAAGGAGCTGCTCAGCCTCAACTCTTGATGCCTCCCAAGCACAAAAATCCAAACCAAAAGTCTTTAACAGAAAACAGAAGGACTGGAGCATCACAGCAAAACACCCTGGATTTCATCACCGATATCACTGATATTCTACAAGCTGTGATATGTCGGGTCGTTATTTAACCTCATGCTCCATTTGCAATTGTCTGGACACTTGGTACAACTGGTTCTGTGTTGATGTCGACGCTACTGTCTACAGACACTGGGATGTGGGAAATCCGTGTGACTCTACTGGTTAAATAACAGAAACTGAAAATGAAAGGAACGAGCACAAAACGGATGTGAAAGCATGTTTTTGTCTCGCTCTTCTCTTAAAGGCTGTTTGATCAGGACTTGAAGTCATTCAAACATTCAGCTCATGAGGTGATCAAGGAATCAACAATCAAAGACAAAGAGGAGAATCAGGTGAGTAGCTAAAGCTGAGCTGTGATGGTAGAGGTGGGAAAATATTAGCATTAGAATAAAGCAGCAGACTGAGCATTTAGTGGTTGGATGACAATACATAACGTATATGATAATAATAACAACGTGACCAACTTGGCTTTTATCTGATTTATGAAACATAGAATTTGCAGAGTTTTTACCAGAGATACAACATACGCATATGTTTGCTATTTGTCTCCTCGTGTTCACGTGTTGACGCGTAAATGGACGTGAGCGTCTGGACATTTGCCTCCATTCTGTGCTTTACCTACCTGGTAACAGGTGAGGCTGCATCATGTGACCTCTGTCCTCTGGTTTTTAGAGCTGCTCTCACTCAGACTGTGTCAGTGATCATGGCTTCGTCCCTTCTCAGCTTCTCCCTCCTCTTCATCGTTGTCTCTACTGCAGGTAGGATCCAGTCGCTGCTGACTGATCCACGCTTCTTAGCTTCTTGGATCAGAAGTCACTCTGGTTCTGTTCTGCTCCTTCAGGTGGATTTCGGTGTTACACGGTGGCCCGCTGTGATTTTAACTCCACTGAGCTGAAAGACGTCGAGTACATCTACTCTGATTACTACAACAAGCTGGAGATCATCAGGTTCAGCAGCAGTGTGGGGCACTTTGTGGGCTTCACTGAGTACGGGGTCATGCAGGCCCGAGTGTGGAACAGTGGTCCAGAGCTGACTGATGCAAAGAGCAGGAAGGAGACGTACTGCAGCAACAACGCTGACATCGCGTACGAGTCGGTTCTGACCAGGTCAGGTGAGTGTGAGTGACGACAGGCAGACAGGTGAGGAGGACGTCGGCCTCTGGGCGACTGTTCCAACCAGTGGCAGGCGTTTCACTCTAAGACCCATCACTTAAAAATAAAAGGCAACGCAGTAAATCTGTCCACCAAGTTTTATTATTTATAGTCAAGTTAAACTAAACTGAGTCATAAATTAAGTCATAGTTCAAGACACCAACCAACAAGACAAATGTCACCAAACCAACTGTTCATTGAAAACCAAAGTATACGAGACGGCGTCTCTCAGAAGCCGTGAACCAGGGGAACCGCTCACAGCTGAGACTCAAAGTGATGAACACGGGGACGGTTCACTAACACAGAGGTTGGTCGACCTCTTCTCACATCCAGCTTCTCTTGAAAGGTCCGTCTGGAAAATGTCCTTGAAAATACATCTACAACCAAAGTTACGTCTCCTCCTTCAGCCATTGTGGGTTAAAAGCTAGTAGATCTTCTTGCTGGACTCACTGTCGCCAACTCATAATCTGATTGGCTATCGCAACTGTGTGTCAACGATATCAGCCCGTTTCCTCACAGCGCAGAAAAGCCTGCAGTGTTCATACACACGCTGGCTGAATTCTGATTGGATAAAAACTAGCCTGAAACTACAACAGCGTAACGAGTGAATATATAATATGACACGAGGAGAAAAGTATACGGAGAATGATTTCATGTTAGACCACCAGAGAAGGCGAAGCTGGTCCTGACGCCTGCCACTGGTTACAACAAACGCTCAAAAGCCTCATATCAGAAGGTCCATGAAACCTATTGGACATAAAAGAAAGGATCGAACAGCAGCAGGATCAAACATCTGAACTACACTCACAGACAAACAAATCTGTGTCCAGTGGTTTGTTTAACATAGAACAGTGTCGTCAGTATAGAGGAACACGGTAAATGAAATGTTAGACACTAGGCTCCTTGTCTGACGTCCTACTAGAGAAACATAAAACATCTACTCAATCAAACACTGTCACTATGAAATATAGTGTGTTTGTATTTTTAAATGGATGGATGTTAAACACAGGAAAACCTCATTTAACCCAGACACCAACCAACTGATGATTATGTGTAACCTGTGTCCAGTTAAGCCTTATGTCAGACTGTCATCTATGACGCCCCCTGCTGGTCACCATCCGGTCATGTTGGTCTGCAGCGTCTACGACTTCTACCCCAAACAGATCAGAGTGAGCTGGACCAGAGACGGACAGGAAGTCGACTCTGATGTCACTTCCACTGAGGAGATGGCAGACGGTGATTGGTTCTACCAGGCCCACTCTCACCTAGTGTACACACCCAGGTGGGTTCAGGTCCTGAAGGTAGCGATCAGTGAAAACTGGATTCTGTCTCAGTCACACGGTCACCGAGCTGTGTTAAAGTTTTCACATTGATTCCTTTTCGTGACACATTACAACTTCTTCACTGTTTCCTTGTGCTGCTCAGTGGGATGTTGGGTTTTCTATATAGTTGCAGTTTGTATTCTTTTACTTTGTAATGTGTCTCCATATGTTATGAGCCTTGTGTCCTGACTCACAATGTTTTACACATAGGTTTAGAAATAAGGTTCTGAACCAGTTAAACCAGTACAGTTAACCAATGATGTGTTGGTTTGTGTTGGAGCAGGTCTGGAGAGAAGATCTCCTGTGTGGTGGAACATGTCAGCCTCAAGCAACCTCTGGTTGTTGACTGGGGTAAACACCTGACACCACAACTGTCTGTTTTACACCTCGTTACGCTCGCTAAGCTAAAAGTGAATGTTTAATAAGGGGCAAACAAAAATTTACAGTATACAAGTCAGAAGGTTGGAGCGACAGATGATCCAACTAAAAAACTCACACAACCATATCAATGAGATTAAAAAGGAAGAGAATGAACCCAAAACAACATTCCAGCATAAACCCAATATGGACACAGGCAGGAAATGTCTAAGACTTACTGTGATCAATTTTATTAAAGCCAAACACAACACACAGCAACAAACTGCAGCAAAGGAACAAGCAAAGTTGTGCTGCAGCAAAAAAGACCAAAAATAGCCCCAAGCAACACATCCCACAACTCACAGAGAGGGAGAGACTGACTCTGTAATAGGCCTCACACACACCTGTCTGTCTCTATATCTGACTACCTGTCTGTCTCTATATCTGACTACCTGTCTGTCTTCATATCTGACTACCTGTCTGTCTCTATGTCTGACTACCTGTCTGTCTCTATGTCTGACTACCTGTCTGTCTCTATATCTGACTACCTGTCTGTCTCTATATCTGACTACCTGTCTGTCTCTATGTCTGACTACCTGTCTGTCTCTATATCTGACTACCTGTCTGTCTCTATATCTGACTACCTGTCTGTCTCTATGTCTGACTACCTGTCTGTCTCTATGTCTGACTACCTGTCTGTCTCTATATCTGACTACCTGTCTGTCTTCATATCTGACTACCTGTCTGTCTCTATGTCTGACTACATGTCTGTCTCTATATCTGACTACCTGTCTGTCTCTATGTCTGACTACCTGTCTGTCTTCATATCTGACTACCTGTCTGTCTCTATGTCTGACTACCTGTCTGTCTTCATATCTGACTACCTGTCTGTCTTCATATCTGACTACCTGTCTGTCTTCATATCTGACTACCTGTCTGTCTCTATGTCTGACTACCTGTCTGTCTCTATGTCTGACTACCTGTCTGTCTCTATGTCTGACTACCTGTCTGTCTCTATATTTGACTACCTGTCTGTCTTTATGTCTGACTACCTGTCTGTCTCTATATCTGACTACCTGTCTGTCTCTATATCTGACTACATGTCTGTCTCTATATCTGACTACCTGTCTGTCTCTATGTCTGACTACCTGTCTGTCTACTCCTGCCTGACTCTCCTCTGTCTGCCCTCAGATCGGTCAATGTCTGAGTTAGAGAGGAACCAGTTCGCCATCGGAGCCTCAGGACTGATCCTGGGTCTGATCTTATCTCTGGCTGGATTCATCTACTACAAGAACAAGACCTGAGGTCAAACCAGGACACACACTCTTTAACCATTTCACATTTCACAGCTAGACCTTCAGTGATGTCCTGCTTGAATAAATACCCTCATAATACAATAATTAATGACACCACATCTAGAGAAAAGTGATGAACACGGGGACGGTTCACTAGCACAGAGGTTGGTCAACGTCTTCTCACAACATCCAGCTTCTCTTGAAAGGTCCGTCTGGACAATGTCCTTGAAAATACATCTGCAACCAAAGTTACGTCTCCTCCTTCAGCCATTGTGGGTTAAAAGCTAGTAGATCTATTTGATCAGCTGCCTCCTCTCAGCGAGTATCCAATCACAGAAAAACTCATCTCTGCTGTTAACAGATTAGATCTGGTTGTTCTGCTGCAGACTGAGCTGAACTTAAATGTGAGTATTAAAGATTTATTATATCAGGGGATGTTGTTCACTGTCTCGTTAGCAAATGAAACGTATCCAGTAGAAGATGTAGCTGATAATTCACATTATTACGTGTCAGCAGGTCAGTGTTTCACTTCCTGCTTCCTCTTGGCCACATGTTACACATGTAGACACATTTCTGTCTGATGCTGCATCTGTTTTCATCAGTGTGTTATGATGATGTTTGAGACGCTGATGATTTGTTTTCTACTAAACCTGCAACAGTCTGTTGAATAATAATAAAGTCTGTTCATGATGAGCTCAGTCATCTCTGTGGATTTCTGTCCTTGGTGTTAACTATTATTGCAGGTTTGTCAGTGAACCAGACCTTCCTTCATTACTACAAGTGTTGAACTGGCTGCACGGCTTCTCTTTCTGGGCCCATTCAGAGCCCAGACCTCAACCCACTAGAGAAGCTGTGGGTGGACAGCCAGAGAGTGTTCACACCCTGAGAACGTGGCTGAGCTGAAGCTATTCTGAGGACGGACGGTTAAAAGTCCCTCTTGCATGTTGATCAGCTACAGGAAGCTCTTGTTGAGGCTGTTGCTGCCAGAGGTTCATGAGCAGTTAATAAAACCTTGTTCCACGTGTTTCAGCAAACTGTATTTTTGTTAACTTGCAATATAAACAATTGTGGTGAAGCTGCCTGTATGACTGTACATATGTAAATTTCTGTCCTTTATTCTTTCTGCTGCAACAAAGAAATTTCCCCACTGTGGGATGAAAAAAGGTTTATTTACCTTATCAACCATTTAATGTGGTTCAGTTTATTTAGAGAAGAGAACATCACACACAGACCACAGTGGACACGTAACTACAACAAGAACAAACAATGAAATACATGCTATGGACTATTTAAAAATTGACCTTGTGACCTATTGTCATTCACACTGTGTTTATTCATTTTCTCCTTAGTTCTTTCTGTCTTTAGACACAGTTCATATTAGCAGGAAATGAGAACATGTCAAAGTTTTCTGTGGTCAAACCGAGTTTAGCTGAAGTTGTTAGTTGTTGGCAGAGAGAAGGAAACTGATCTCAGTGATATGTGACGTCTTTCTCACATTTCTTTCCTCCTTTTCTTTACAGGTGCTGCAGAAGTTTCTTCATATAAACTGCTCGGTACCAGATGTGAGAGCTGTGAGATGCAGACATTCTGTGAGTAAACGACACAATTAGTGTTTTTAGACTAAAGTGTTGTTAATTTTCTGTTTTATAAATAGTTATTTTAGAGCATGAATGTAGTATTTCAAGTTCAGTTAATAGTGTGATGTGACCTTTGACTTGTTGTGTAGTTCTTCTTTAGGGATGAACCTAAAGTTAGTTAGTTAGTTAGTTAGTTAGTTAGTTAGTTAGTTTGCTTCAGTAAATCTAACAAACTCACCAGCTCATGAAAATAAATGACTGTTAAAGTGAATATTGGAGAATTTGGGACTGTTCTCCAGTAAATGATCCTAAAGCTCCTCTGTGCAAGTAGCTGCTTAACAACAGCAACAAACTGAGACTGAAGACCCAGATAAATACAGATCTGAGCCACGAGTCAAAGGAAAGAAAAGCTGATGATACATGTTTAATAAAATGTCCAGATCAGATGAATAATTAAATGAACACATGATAAAAGGCTCATTATGTGACTAATATAGTTTATCTAGTGCTCAGGTCAAACCTCGTCACAGTTCAGTTGTAGTGTGTTGGTGAAGGAGGTGAACGTCCTGCTGACACCTGTTATGATGACGACAGGCTTTTATTCTGAAGGACAAATAAATATGAACAATATCGAATTAATGTGAGATCAGAGGTGTCTCCAGTTTACGTTTACTGACACTAGATCACCACTAAAGGAACTGTGTGTTTTCCATTATGAATCTCAACAGAAATAATATAAACAGATTAAACATGAACAAACATATTTTCATTTTTACTAGTTTCTAATAAAAATAAACATTAACTTGTCAGTAAGTCAGACTAAGCTGTGGTGAAACTCAGTCTAGTCAAAGAGGTAGAAACTCACGTTAAATACACACACACACATATATATATAGAAATAAAATTAATTAATGTTAGAAGAAAAAGAGAATAGATGCAGGTAACTAAATTACATACATTACTTCTTATGCATTATATAACATTTTGCAATCGCCCACAGATATGGTTGTATATTGAAGTTTATGTTCATGTTGTTCACTTTACTGTTTCTGTTAGTATTAAACTCACTCTTACTGTCCTTTCCTTTACTCTTTCCTCACCACAATCCGTCCTCACACAGCCAGCAGGATTAAACCTCACACAAACAGCCATTCCACAGGCCATGCATGCACACACATGTACAACACACAATTCATAATGGACATGTACTCACAACTAAACCTGCCACACAACACACATATAATTCACACCAAGCAGAGCAGTTATGACGTCACTGAGGGTTGTCACCTGGAATGTGCGTGGAATCAGTAAAAAGGGAAAAGAGTCAAAGTATTAAACCACCTCAGCACTTTGCAAGCAGACATTGTATTACTACAAGAAACCCACACTCCCCAAACTCTAGACTACACTTTAGCCTCAGAGTTCCCACATGCTTACTTGGCCGGTTACAACTCTAAACAAAGAGGGGTCGCCATTATGATAAAAATACATTTATAGACCCAGAAGAAAGAACTGTAATAATTAATATTTTAATACAAAGAATTCTGCATAGCTTGTGTGTACGGTCCCAATGTCGATGACCCCTCTTTCTTTCACACCTTCTTCACATCACTGGCTGCTCACTCTGGTTCTAAACTTATAATAGGAGGGGACTTTAATTTAGTGAGTAACCCAGAGTTGGACAGGCTAAGCACAGCAGTGAGCAACAGGAGCTGGCAATCAGTAGAGACGTTAAAACAGTACATGGATGATTTCGGTCTTTGCGACACCTGACGTTCCTTCCACCCCACCTCCAGGGAATATACCTTCTTCTCCCCAGTTCACCACTCGCACTCCCGTATAGATTACATTTTAGTGAGCAAGTCAATTCTATCAGATGTCTCTGACACCAGTATTCACTCTATCACCATTAGCGATCATGCACCAGTTTCTCTTTCTTTGAGTAGGACAGTAAAACCACCAAGCAAGAGCTGGAGATTTAATACATCATTACTTAGACTTAGACTTTATCAGTTACATCAAAACAGAGTGGGCAACTTTTATGGAAATCAATGACACACCAGGAACATCACCTTGTCTTCTCTGGGAGACTGGGAAGGCAGTTATGCGTGGTAGAAATATGTCATATTCATCAAACAAGAAAAAGAACAAATATTAAATCTCTGGAAATTAGCTATGCTGCTACCCCGCATGACGACACCCTGGGAGAACTAAGAAATCTAAAATTAGAACTAAACAAAATTACCGAAAGGAAAACTCAATTTCAAATAGAACAACTACGTTTGGAGAATTTTGATCATGGCAACAAATGTGGCAAATTCTTAGCCAACCAATTAAAAATAATATGGAAAAACAAACCATCGACTCAATTATTACAACAAGAGGGAACATCACTCATGACCCTCACAAAATAAATAATACTTTTGAATTTTTACATGTATATACATCAGAAATAGAGCCATCTACCTCAGCCATAGATACGTTCTTAAATAAACTTGAATTGCCAAAGTTAAACCAAACACAAGTTACAACTTTGGACTCACCGCTTTCCCTGGCTGAGCTACAGGAAGCCTTGCAGCACATGCCAAATAAAAAAGCTCCAGGACCGGATGGTTTTCCAGATGAATTCTATAAGGAATTCTGGACTATGCTGGCACCAAGAACCAGGAAAAGACTCAACTCTCCCATCAAGCTACAGACCAATTTCATTAATAAATGTAGACCTAAAAATAATCTGCAAATAACTTCGCTAGAGGAATAGAGAAAATTACCCCTCATATAATTCACTCTGATCAAACAGGTTTTATAAAAGGAAGACAGTTGACAAACAATATGTATCAACCTAATTGATTATGTCACCACTAACAAGCTAGAATCAGTCATTGTCTCACTAGATGCAGAAAAAGCTTAAGCGAGTAAACTGGAAGTTCCTGTTGGCAACACTGCATAAATTTGGTATCGGGAAAATCCTTTATAGGCTGGATCCAAATATTATATAGCTCAGCAAATGCAGCAGTTCGAACAAACGGTCAAATCTCTTCAAGGTTTAATTTGTGTAGAGCAGACATGTGGCCCGTTAAGCTTTTTAATCCGGCAAATTTGAAGAAATTATATTAATAAACCTTGTTAACTTCACCTGGACGAATGAGAATCTCCACAGACTTGTTAATGTTTTGTTTTAATTTCCCTGCAATTCTGGCCTTTTCCAATAGATGGCGCACTAGATACAGTGACCTTATTTGAGGTGCGGCGTGTTACTCCACGTCTGCGCTTTACCCTTTGACCCCTCAGCCCCTCTGTAAAGATGAGCGGCACTAAGAAAAGAAAAGTTGACAGAGAATGTCGAGTGTTTAATAAGCAGTGGACAAGTAAATATTTTTTACCTAACACCGATCAACTGCTGTATGTCCTGATATGCCAAGAGACTGTAGCGGTTTTTAGAGAATATAATATCAGCCGTCACTTTGCCACTGAACATGCTAACTATTCTAGCAAGCGATCAACGGGAAGCTACGGCTCAAAGGTTGGCAGCTGACCAACAACACTGTTCGCAGTGTAATTAAAAGTACGTTTCCCTGCTGTGTTATGTAAAAATGTGTTTAAAAATAATTAGTTCATTAAGCATTACGTGTTACAGGTCAAGTAGATCTGCATCTCAGTCAGAAGGAGAGTGGTGATGATAATATCCTGAGGAATAACAGAGCTTCTGCTGTTTGAAATAGTAACTGAAAAATCTGTATTTTATTGAAATGACTCTTAAAACAAAGAAAATTTAATTAATAAATAGCTAAATACCGTGGAACTTGAAAGACGGATATTTTGTTGTAATGCTTTTATTAATTTTTTCTATCGAAATTAAAGCATGTTTTCTACATTTCCCATGTTATTTTTTGCTCTTATGAGGTGGATTACCAAAACACTTCATCCATCTGCTCCTGGTCCAGCCCTTCTGTCAAATTTTAGAACCTTTTGTGGCCCACAAGTCAAAACATTTGCCCACCCCTGGTGTAGAGGAACCAGACGAGGTTGTCTATTGTCTATTGGTCTGCGTCTGTTCTTCCCAGGGTGGGCTGGCGCTGGCTCATCGGTGTCCGGGCCTGACTCCTGCTGCCTGTTCCTGTGGCTGCTGCAGCCCTGTCTGGGGGGCGGGTGTGGACACCTCCGTTTACGGCATCCAGTAACCAGTGCACGGGTTGGAGCATTGGTAGGGACACACTCACCACCTTCCCCCATCACCCTGGTTTCTACTACTACTACTTCACTGTGCAACAATGCCTGTATCACCACAGCGGCGAATGATAATGGGACAAACTATATGAGCAACATTGTGCATGCGTGTTATGTTATGATATATCTTCTTATTACTTCCAATAATGATGTTATCATGGTGTTGGTATTGTTGTACATGTACCTATAGTTGTTGTATGGTTATTATTATTGCTGTTGTTGTTATTGTAGTTGTAGCGGCTTGTCATAACATTGTCATTATTATCATACCTACCAGGGCTGTTATTAATCAATTCTATCACTACTACTTATTTAAATACTCCTAATCAATGTTAGTTATACTCTGTTGGTTTTACTCTGTATTTTGTTGTCTGCCCCCTCATTTTGATGGACCAATTAAAACATACACAGATCTTCAAAGAGGGGATCATAGTTTATGTATCCATTTTGAAAAAGCAAAACTGCCCACCACAACACAGCATCCAGCACATACATGCTGGATGCTAAACTGCAGGACAGGACAATGGGGGGGGGCAGTAAAGCCTGCCCATGTGAGGAGATGTTCTGGGCAGGAGGTTGACAGAGAAAATGTAACATTCCCATCAAATGTACGTTGTGCTTCTCCACAGTGAAGTTTTCTCCACATGAGGAGTCAGAGTTGATGTGAGGATGGGACACACTTTCCTCTGTGTGCTGCAGTTTTTCTGTGAGTAAATCACTGCTTGATGAAACAAATGGTAGAAAGTGTTGGAGTGAGGAGAACAGAGCATCAGAGCTTGGTTCAGTGTGAACAGAGCAGACTTGTTGTTTTGTAGGAAGACACGTTGGAGGACGACTGTTCAGTCATCAGACACTTTGATCACGTTGTTTCTATCTTTGCTTTTGTTTCTGTCTTGATTTTAGTGCTGAACACACTTTTCCACTGTGGACACGCTGAAGGTAAATGTAGTTTATTTACTATTAAACTCAGATGATTCTGTTTAAAATAATTTTTTAAGTATTTTATTATTAAATTTTATTTTATTATTATCTACATGTGTGTGCCTTTATTTTTACATTTGTGTTCGTTTTAGATGCTGTTTTGACTCTTAAGCCAAACTGGTCCAGATATTTTACTGGAGACTCTGTGACCTTCACATGTGACATGAAGGAAGGAGAAAACACTGACTGGGAAATTAGATTCACCAAAGATGGAGAAGAGATTCAACGTTACCATTCAACCCTAATATTACAACCTTTATATCCAGAAGACAGTGGTGGATACCAGTGCTCTGGTCGTCATATGACGACAAATGATACAAAAATCTGCAACATCATCACTTTATCTGTTTCAGGTGAGTCAGAGACAGATTTGATTTAAAAGCTCTGTTTGTGTGTTTGGACAAATACTGTTGAATCAGCACAATTTAAATGTGACAGTGTTTGAACCTACTGTGTCGTTTAGTTTTGATGAATCTTTGTTCTTCTACGTTTTTCCATCAGTTCACAGACACATTAACCAAACATCACTGAACTAAGTTAGACTGTGAGCTGAGTAGATATTTAACAGGAATTAAAGATAAAGTCATGGGAAATAAAATGTTTTGTTCTTTCCTAAAAACAGATCGAGCCAAACCCAGACTGACAGCAGGTCCATCAACCATAAAAGTAGGAGGCAGCGTCACACTGAGCTGCTCTGTGGACGACTCTGAAGGCTGGAAATATGACTGGTACAGAAGGAGGTTGGACAAATATGAAGATGTGACACCAACAGCTGGTGGAGACAACAGAGAAATCAGAGTCTCACAAGGAGGCGTTTACATGTGCAAAGGAAGAAGAGAACCAGCTGTTTACACTTATCTAAGTGATGATGTCATCGTTGAGATAACTTGTGAGTTTGTTCATTGTGTTTGAAGTTAATTTCTACTTGTTGTCTTTTTCTCTGTTTCTCTAACGTCTATATTTGTGTTTGTATCAGATTCTAACTCTGTGTCTGTGAGTCTACAACTGGATTTGATTTATCACCATGTTTATTATGACCAACAGCTGTGTGTGTGATTTAACCTTTGACCTTTAAAATGAACAGTTGGAAACAAGGTGGTTGTGACTCTTCATCCCAACTGGACTCAGTTGTTCAGAGGAGACACGATCACTGTCAGATGTGAGATCGAGGACACAGGAGACACTGAGTGGGAATATGAATGGAAAACACCCACAAGCATCAAACCACAACACAATGAATTCAACATCAGCTCAGCTTCTCTTTCCTTCAGTGGAGGCTACAAGTGTAGAGGCAGAATGAGAAACGCTCAACATATCACAACAGAGTGGAGTCAATCCATCAGTCTGACAGTCAGTCACAGTACGTTGACTTATGTTTAACTTTGACATGAAAATGTCAAGACTTGATTGAAATGAGCATCAGTGTCTATTGAGGGTGATTTGATGACTTGGTGTCTCTCCATCAGATGAAGCCCAGTGTGTCCTCAGAGCGTCTCCATCTTGGCTGAGTCCTGGAGCCTCAGTAGCTCTGAAGTGTGAGGTTGAGCCTCCATCTGCAGGATGGAGGTTCTACTGGTACCAGACTGTTCCTGATGGGTCACACAGCTACAGATATGAGCTGCTACCTGCTAGTGACCATGGGACTGAACAGGGCTCCTACATGGTTCATGGACAGACACACACAGCAGGATATGTGTGTAGAGCTGGAAGAGGAGAACCAGCGTATTACACTGACTACAGCAAAGCAGCATTCGTCTGGTCTGGAGGTCAGTTTGTTTGGACTCTTGGTTCTTTCTCTACCAATTCAATGTTTGCTGAAAGGAACCATGTGGTTTCTCCTCTAAAGCTGAACCTACTGACTGTTGTGTGTCTGTTGTTAAATGTGTGTTGATCACGTGTTGCTGTCCAGACGTTGGTCCGTCAGCGTCTCTCACAGTGAGTCCTGACAGAGTTCAACACTTCACCTCTGACTCTGTGTCACTGAGCTGTGAGGGAAACTCTGCTGAGTGGAGAGTCAGGAGGTTTCCTGAAGGAGGCTTCCTGTCATCCTGCTCCAACTGGACAACAACTGGATCCAGATGTGACATCAACACAGCACAGTCTGGTTCTGCAGTGTTCTGGTGTGAGTCTGGATCAGGACACTTCAGTAATTCACTCAACATCACTGTTCATGGTGAGTTTTCATCCTGTTGAGGTTGTGATCACTGAAGTTCTGCTTCTTCTGATCTTTGACTAAAGCTTCATGCTGTTGCATTAAATGTCTTTCTGTTGCTGTAGATGACATTAAATCCTTCATTCATTTATTTCATTGTCCACAGCTGAAGCTTCATTTTCTGTCTTGTTTATCATTGGGGTGGTTTGTAAAATATCTCTGGTGATTCTCTCGCTGCTGTTCTGTTACTACATCACATCTACAGGTGAGATCTGATCCTTCTTATAACTGTTCACAGTCTAATTAGTTCAAGTCACTTTCAGAATGAAAACATGTGACAGTAAATGTGTTTTCACAGGTTCCTGCTCCATCAGGTTGGTACAGTCTCCTCTCACTGTGAACATAACAGCAGAGCATTAACACACCTCAGTACATTGAAGCATTTGTTACGTGTTGGCTTCCAGCAGGTGTCAGAGAACCAATCAGAGCTCTGCTACAGGTCACGTGACCAACCAGGAACAAACTCCACACAGCACATGTGCTTCTCTTCTCCATGGTCAGACTTTACCCTGATGAGTTTCATGCTTTACTGTTAATTCACATGATGCCTTCAAATGTTTCAGTCCAGCCTGGTTTAATGGATCATTTGTTTGTAGGTGTTTCTTCTGTTTACGAATCGATCCGTCGTCCTGGAGACGCTGGAAATGGTTCAGTATGCACACGTTGATCAACTAGAAGGATTATTAATGTCACAGTAAATGATTGAATGACGAGCTGGAAACATCCACACTGGAAAATGTCAACGTTTACCTGAACTGTAACGAGATATGACAAATTATATAAATGGAAAGAAACTAATTTAAAACAAAACTCACTTGTTGATGTTAAATGTAACAGTTTTTTCTTCTGCCTCATGTATGTTCATAGTAATAACGTAGTGAGAGCGTGGTGATCATAGCAGGACTCATCTCTCACAGATGAATAAAAACACGAGTCAAACACAAAGATCTGTTGGTATCATGTTTACAGCTTTTATATGGTAACTGTTATACAATATAACCAACATATATTTATAGACACAGTAAATAACAGTAATCAGGAGGATTTAGCAGATTAAAGACTTTAGATTATTCTCTTGTGTTTTATTGTGTTTTTTGAATATTATTAGTTACTATGTGAATCTGATCGTCAACAGGATGTGTATCAGTCACTTTTACTGACATTGCTGGAAATAACTAACCAGCTTCATGTGTTGTGTTGCTTTGTGTTATTGTAAAATGATGCAGCCTATTGATCTGTAAAGAACGTTAAACAGACGTGGGCTGGACGTTCTGACGTGTGGGCGTTTGAGTCTGGTATTAGTGAAGGAAAGTATTGAGTGAGAGTCTGTATAAGTGCAAGTGGCTGGTTGTACGAGATCTGCACAGAACATTAGGCCCAGACAACGAAAGATGAAGACACTTCAAATGTGCTTTTGATTCTTTGGTCAATGTTGAGGTCAAAGAGCACGTAGGCACTTGCAGGAGCAACAGTCATTTTGTTGTGCTCACTCATTAGAGACAAACATTTAATGTAGCAATAGATTAGGTTGACGCGCTGCCACTTGAACCGGGGGAAGCTTTCATCAGCCTGGGACGGATCAACCCAGAGGCTCCTGAGAGAATCCTGTTGAAAAGCGCTTTTCTGTTGATCAGTGAGTCCAGACTGAAATGTGTTGAATGTATATATGCAGCGTAACTGATGAAGCTTCATATGTGTGTGTACCTATATATCAGCTGTGTGATGAGTGTGTGTTTAATGCTGGCGTAGACTTTAGACGTTTTCTGTGCTGAGGTCTGAGTGGACACTGTGGGGTTAATAATCTCTGGAGTCCAGAGAAGTGTCTGTGTCTCCTTCCTGCAGTTGTGTGTGTGAGGATAAAAATAGACCCATGTGTGTCTGTGAGTGATGGAGAGTTGGGTTTTGATTTGTTTGTTTCCCTGTGTTTCTTGTGCTGTTGGAGAGATGACGACTGTTGGACCGTGAGGGTTAATTCCTGCTTTTTACTTTTTGCTTCTTGCTTCTTGTAGGTGTCTGTTGTGGGCATTTTGATCATAATAGATTTATGTTGAGAGGTGACGAGAGTCCACAAACCTAAAACAATGGATAAGACAAACAGGTGCAAAGCCTGAGGAGGACATTTTCCATTTCCATCCACAGTTTCTCTGGAGGAGGGTCATTGATGACTTGCCTTCGCCATCTCAGATCAAGCAGGTGATGCTGTGGGACGGTGTAACATGTCAGTTATCAGTTCACTGGTCATGTGGTGGATGCTGGGACAAAGGTGCGTGTGGATGCTCCTCCACCTGAAGCAGACAGATGAGGAGGCAGTGAACAAGTTGACACACGGGGAAGAAGTAAAGTCAGGCAGCGGTGACCTCTGCTGAACCAGCCTGACAACCTCACACATCAGCTACAACAGCAGTCACTGTCATGATCGACCATCTGACTTCCGGTGCAGGGCTCTTATTGTGAAGAGCCATCAGTTGGTTGTTTTCAGCTGTGTGTTGTTCTGTCTCTCACTCTTAAGCCTGTTTTCTCCTGGATCTTCACGCATGACTGCAGACCAGTTGGCCAAGAAGAGCCTCTTGAATCCAGACCTTTTCGTTGACCTTGTTACTGTGAGTCCTCTGAACCTCGCTCTACCTGCTGCTGCCTGTGAGGGATTTGTCTCTTCTAAAGGCTCTGGCTAAACGGCTGCCTGGTCTTCGCTGCAGGGACTTTGTGAGCGGCCTGTTGTCACGTGACCTATCGCCCCGTGAGAAGCTTAAGAAACTCACTGAACGACCAGCGTCAACCTCACGGACCAGGAATCACTTTGAACTTTATTAGTGGATCGTGGTGAGTTTTTGTGTCCTCTCTCAGTCTCGTCAGTTGTCTCGCTGCGAAAAGACCCCAGAGCTTCAGAACCGCGTTCATCGACCCTCTCTGCATCTTCCCACTCAGCCACTTGTCTGTTTGCCTCCTGGTCCATTCAGTGTCTACAGCGGCCCCTGGTTTCTCTACCACCATCTCCAATCATCCTCTCCTCATCGTTGTTTCCCCCTCGTCTCCTCTCGCTTCTCTCGGCCGTTCACAGTCTGTGTAACCAAGGCCACTGAGCTTTCACCTCATTCTGCCTTCTTCCTGGTTTTGACTCTCCCATCTGTGTTGTAGATAATCGAAGAGGATTATTATCTCACTTCATCAACTGATTGTTAATAAACGTCATAAATTAACCCTCGGTTCCGCCTGATGCGTCTATCCGCTGGTTCAGTCCTCACTCTGAACCATCACCCAGGAGCTCAAGTGGGAGCAGAACTGTTGGGTTTAGCCTGCCAACACTTAAATAATACGGAGACACTGACACATGAAGACAAACTCAGATATCTTAGCTCATTTACTTGTGAGCACAAGAGAAGCCGCTCTGAGACGCAACAAGCTAGCTTTCAGCCGCCGACTATGACTCCCCTTGGGCACAGCTCCTTTTATTGAGAATAGCATGAAAGTCACTCCTTTACATTCCACATAGCAAGATAGGAAAACAAGTCTGTTATGCAGTAAATTGTGGTCTGCAAAGTCTCCTACTGACATGAGCTGGTCAAGCCACCCTGCCCTAGTACTATAGATCATTCCATGTTTATACAAGTAAAGACAAGAAAAGGTCACAAGATCACAGAGAGGACTATGCTCCATATCCTCTAACAAGAACATCACCAGGAAGGCTCAGCAGAGGTTATACTTCCTGAGGCAGCTGAAGAAGTTCCACCTCCCTGTGAAGATGTTGGTGAACTTCTACACTGCCATCATTGAATCCATGCTCACATCCTCCATCACAGTCTGGTTTGCTGCAGCCAAGGACAA
The DNA here is from genome assembly GCA_030770545.1 of Macropodus opercularis. NCBI lineage: Eukaryota > Metazoa > Chordata > Actinopteri > Anabantiformes > Osphronemidae > Macropodus > Macropodus opercularis. The sequence continues at coordinate 13,771,109 of CM061090.1, read as the reverse complement.
GGCCAAGCTGCAGCGCGTCATCCACTCTGCTGAGAAGCTGATCAGCTGCTGCCTCCCTTCTCTCCAGGAGCTCATACCTCCAGGACTCGTAGCAGCAGCCAAGATCACAGCTGACCCCTCTCAGCCCAGACATGATCACTTTCAGGCCCTCCCCTCTGGCAAGAGACTCCGTTCTATCAGAACCAGGACTTTATGGCACAAGAACAGTTTCTTCCCCACAGCAGTCAGCTGGTTGAATGTGAATAGATCTGGTTGTTCTGCTGCAGTTTGAGCTGAACTCAAACCTGAGGTTGAAAGACTTGTTACAGGATGTTGTTCACTGTCTCATTAACAAATGAAATGTATCCAGTAGAAGATCTATCTGATAATTCACATGAACACGTGTCAGCAGGTCAGTGTTTTACTTCCTGCTTCCTCTTGGCCACATGTTACACATGTAGACACATTTCTGTCTGATGCTGCATCTGTTTTCATCAGTGTGTTATGATGATGTTTGAGACGCTGATGATTTGTTTTCTACTAAACCTGCAACAGTCTGTTGAATAATAATAAAGTCTGTTCATGATGAGCTCAGTCATCTCTGTGGATTTCTGTCCTTGGTGTTAACTATTATTGCAGGTTTGTCAGTGAACCAGACCTTCCTTCATTACTACAAGTGTTGAACTGGCTGCACGGCTTCTCTTTCTGGGCCCATTCAGAGCCCAGACCTCAACCCACTAGAGAAGCTGTGGGTGGACAGCCAGAGAGTGTTCACACCCTGAGAACGTGGCTGAGCTGAAGCTATTCTGAGGACGGACGGTTAAAAGTCCCTCTTGCATGTTGATCAGCTACAGGAAGCTCTTGTTGAGGCTGTTGCTGCCAGAGGTTCATGAGCAGTTAATAAAACCTTGTTCCACATGTTCCAGCATCAACCTTTAATGGATGTGTTCAATGAAAACTGTGTTGATTAGTTTAGAAACATTGTTTTTCTTTGAGTTTGAATAATATCAGATCAAATGTGAAAAGTTTATGCAGAAAACCCCTGGACATGCAAATCACACACAGACCACAGTGGACACGTGACTACAACAAGAATAAACAATGGAAAGTTGACCTTGTGCGCTATTGTCATTCACACAGTGTTTATTAATTATCTTCTTAGTTATTTTTGTCTTTAGACACAGTTCATATTAGCAGGAAATGAGAACATGTCAAATTTTCTGTGGTCAAACCGAGTTTAGCTGAAGTTGTTAGTTGTTGGAAAAACTGATCTCATTGATATGTGACGTCTTTCTCACATTTCTTTCTTCCTTTTCTTTACAGGTGTTGCAGAAGTTTCTTCGTATAAACTGCTCGGTACCAGATGTGAGAGCTGTGAGCTGCAGACATTCTGTGAGTAAACGACTTTCTCTGTTTGATACAACTGAGGAAAAACCTTGAAAACATCAAATAATCAGACTTTTGTCAGAAGGATTTTGTTAAAAAGACACTGAACTGGTTGTTTTAACACAATTAATGTTTTTAGACTAAAGTGTTGTTAATTTTCTCTTCTATAAATAGTTAGTTGTTTTATTTTGGAGCATGAATGTAGTATTTCACCTTCAGTTAATAATTTGTAGGTCTTTATTATGGATCTACCTAAAGTACGTCTGCCATATCAATCTAAATGAAACAATAATGATGACACGTCATTGTCATTGTTAGGTTCAGTAAATCTAACAAACTCACCAGCTCATGAAAATAAATGACTGTTAAAGTGAATATTGGAGAATTTGGGACTGTTCTCCAGTAAATGATCCTAAAGCTCCTCTGTGCAAGTAGCTGCTTAACAACAGCAACAAACTGAGACTGAAGACCCAGATAAATACAGATCTGAGCCACGAGTTAATTTTATTTTAATATCTACAAATTTCTTCTGTCAAAAGCGGATTCTTTTTCACCTCAACCGGAGACGTGTTCATCCAGTTTATTCAAACAAAAACTTCCTCTCACATGGTCCTCCTTACTTTTAAGCCTTACTTTTTTTGTGCTGCTCAGTAGTGTAATGGTTAAGCGACTGTCTTCTACTGAAGGAAACTTGGGTTCAAATCCCACTCATGGCAAACTTCAGAAGTTCAAACAAATTGTGCTCCATTCAGCTTAATTGCTCTACCATTTTTAGCAATACTTTAAAATTCAAAGTTCAAGTTGTTCAACTCTTTCTACTTCTACAGACATTCAAACAAATTCAGCTCCATTCAGCTATGTTTTAATTGCTTCAGCAGTTTTAGCAATGCACTGGAATTCATTCAGCATTGCAGCATTCAGTGCTTTTTCTTATGGAAATACTTTTTCTAGTTTTTATTATTATTACGTACACTTAACGGCATCTAACTCCGGCCGCACCGTTTGAGCTATAGGAACCGTTCAACTATCAAAATATTCAGCTTTTCCGGGACTCGATGGCTTTTGCTTATTGATATCTTATACTTTTTGAAATATTAAGCTAATTTCAAAAAAATTTCCCCATTGAAAATGAATGCAAAGCTGGTATTAATACTTACTTAATATTTTTTCATTATGCTTTATTTTGAAATTTAAGGCTTTTAACTTCTTCTGGACCTGTACAACCCTATTCTATCCACTTCTATTTTTCTTAAGCTGCTTTTAAAAACTCTCGAGCTACAGTTAGCAGTTATTGGCAATACATTCAGCATAAAGCATTCACAGTGCATTTTCTTATGGAAATGCTTTTTCTAGTTATTATTATTATTATTATTCCATCAATTTTTTGGCATCTAACTCTACTGGCACTATTTGAGCTATAGGAACCATTCAAATAACAAAATGTGCAGCTATTATAGGAATCGACTGCTTCTATACAACTTTTTCATATATTTTATACTTTTTGAAATATTAAGCTATTTTTACAATTTTTGCCCTATTGAGAAAGAATGGGAAGCTTGTATAGGGCAACTGGACTCCCCAGCCAGAGACCCGGGTTCAAATCCCACTCAAGGCATCTATGTTCTGCTTGTTGTAACAAAGCGCCATCTTCTGGTTGTTCCTGAGAATTGCGTTATAGGTGTTTAAAATCTCTCTAAACCTTCACTTGGTTATTGTCGCCACGGCCGCAATTTTCGCTCTTTTTAAAAGATTCTTTCACTCAGATGTAGAGACACTTGTCTACTTGGTAACTAGGCACATGGCAAAACCGAAAGACCGACAAATTTCGTATTTGTCTCGAAGCGGCCGCCATTAATTTGCCTGGCTCGCGAGACAGAAAAGACACATCTGAGCGTTTTGAACTCACTATAAATTCAACAATTGTCAGTCTTTCGACATGAAACTCACACAGGTTGTCGATTAAAGTCTCGGCTTTCATTAGATGTGGTGGTCTTTGTGATTACTGTTACGGTTTCGCCGCTACGAACCCGTTTAGCGGGCTTCGTTTCTATCGTTTCACAGCCGCAGCTGCTGCTGCCTTCAGCCTCTTATAGACCTTCGCGTACTGAAATTTCAAGCAGCCCAGTGGCCTAGTGGATAATCCGGTGAGCACCGGGCCCATGAGACAGAGAAAATGTAACATTCCCATCAAATGTAAGTTGTGCTTCTCCACAGTGAAGTTTTCTCCACATGAGGAGTCAGAGTTGATGTGAGGATGGGACACACTTTCCTCTGTGTGCTGCAGTTTTTCTGTGAGTAAATCACTGCTTGATGAAACAAATGGTAGAAAGTGTTGGAGTGAGGAGAACAGAGCATCAGAGCTTGGTTCAGTGTGAACAGAGCAGACTTGTTGTTTTGTAGGAAGACACGTTGGAGGACGACTGTTCAGTCATCAGACACTTTGATCACGTTGTTTCTATCTTTGCTTTTGTTTCTGTCTTGATTTTAGTGCTGAACACACTTTTCCACTGTGGACACGCTGAAGGTAAATGTAGTTTATTTACTATTGAACTCGGACGATTTTGATAAAAATATTTTATTAATATTTTCAATTGTGTGACGTTGTTTTGTGAGTCAGAGATGAACAGATTTGATTTAAAAGCTCTGTTTGTGTGTTTGGACAAATAATGTTGAATCAGCACAATTTAAATGTGACAGTGTTTGATCCTACTGTGTAGTTTAGTTTTGATGAATCTTTGTTCTTCTACGTTTTTCCATCAGTTCACAGACACATTAACCAAACATCACTGAACTAAGTTAGACTGTGAGCTGTGTAGACATTTAACAAGAATTAAAGATAAAGTCATGGGAAACAAAATGTTTTGTTCTTTCATATCAACAGATCCACCCAAACCCAGACTGACAGCAGGTCCATCAACCATAACAATAGGAGGCAGCATCACACTGAGCTGCTCTGTGGACGACTCTGAAGGCTGGAAATATGACTGGTTCAGAAAGAGGTTATATAACAATTATGATCATGTGACACCAACAGCTGGTGGAGACAACAGAGAAATCAGAGTCTCACAAGGAGGCGTTTACATGTGCAGAGGAAGAAGAGAACCAGCTGTTTACACTTATCTAAGTGATGATGTCACCGTTGATATAACTTGTGAGTTTGTTCATTGTGTTTGAAGTTAATTTCTACTTGTTGTCTTTTTCTCTGTTTCTCTAACGTCTATATTTGTGTTTGTATCAGATTATAACTCTGTGTCTGTGAGTCTTAACATTTAATATTTGAAGTAATGTGTTGAATATATGTTTTACTTCACTGTATAATAATTCACTGATATTTGCATTTCTCACCTCTTAGATTATTTATTTGCCTTTGACACATTGTGTTGTTTTATACTTTATACTTCCACACAGTTCTGGTCAGAACCATCTATAAATATAATATTTCATAATGTTAATGTTGTGTCTTGTGTCACTGTTGGGTTTTAGATGCTGTGTTGACCCTTGACCCCAGCAGGTCCAGTTATTTTACTGGAGAGTCTGTGACCTTCACATGTGACATGAAGGACAACAAACACACTGACTGGGAAACCAGACTCATCAAAGATGGAGGAGAAATATCTTCACACACCAGACACACAATAAAACCTCTGTCTACAGGAGACAGTGGTAGATTCCAGTGTTTTGGTCTCCACAAGACAACAAACCATATAAAAACCAGTGGAACCATCTATTTAACTGTTTCAGGTGAGTCATAGTTGATTTATTACCATGTTTGTCTGTTTGACCTAAATGTGTATTTATAACTTTTAAATATTTAACCAATGAGCAGAAATAAATAAAAGTGATTCATGTTATAAATCACAGAGACGCTAATCAAACATTTTCTTTCATAAACTCACCATCAGAGAAACCAAAGGCCCAGCTCAGAGCTGATGACAGAGTCATTCCAGTAGGGGGCAGAGTGACGCTGAGCTGCTCTGTGGACGACTCAAAGAGCTGGAGATACGACTGGTTCAGACAGACGTCAGCGTCTCCAGAAGCTCAGATCAGAAACTACAGTGAATCCAATAGTGTCACAATCACAGATGGAGGCATCTATCACTGCAGAGGAGGAAGAGGAGGAAACCAAGTTTACTACACACACAACAGTGACTCAGTCACTGTAGAGGAAACAGGTGAAGATCTTTGTAATAAATAACATTAATCCATCACCTGAAAACTATTCATGGTTTCATGTTTGTGTGTTTTTCTACATGTGTGAAGTTTCCAACAAGGCTGTTGTAAAAAGGCAGCATGACTGGCCTGAGATGTTCAGAGGAGAGAACATCACTCTAACATGTGAGATCCAGGCTGGAGGAGACACTGAGTGGGAATATGAATGGACCAAAGGCAGCTCAGGACCAACTTCACATCAGAGTAAACGCTGGGTTTTCACTGCTTATGATTCAAATAGTGGAGGCTACAAGTGTAGAGGCAGAATGAGAAACGCTCAACATATCACAACAGAGTGGAGTCAATCCATCAGTCTGACAGTCAGTCACAGTACGTTGACTTATGTTTGACTTTGACATGAAAATGTCAAGACTTGATTGAAATGAGCATCAGTGTCTATTGAGGGTGATTTGATGACTTGGTGTCTCTCCATCAGATAAAGCCCAGTGTGTCCTCAGAGCGTCTCCATCTTGGCTGAGTCCTGGAGCCTCAGTAGCTCTGAAGTGTGAGGTTGAGCCTCCATCTGCAGGATGGAGGTTCTACTGGTACCAGACTGTTCCTGATGGGTCACACAGCTACAGATATGAGCTGCTACCTGCTAGTGACCATGGGACTGAACAGGGCTCCTACATGGTTCATGGACAGACACACACAGCAGGATATGTGTGTAGAGCTGGAAGAGGAGAACCAGCGTATTACACTGACTACAGCAAAGCAGCATTCGTCTGGTCTGGAGGTCAGTTTGTTTGGACTCTTGGTTCTTTCTCTACCAATTCAATGTTTGCTGAAAGGAACCATGTGGATTCTCCTCTAAAGCTGAACCTACTGACTGTTGTGTGTCTGTTGTTAAATGTGTGTGGATCACGTGTTGCTGTCCAGACGTTGGTCCGTCAGCGTCTCTCACAGTGAGTCCTGACAGAGTTCAACACTTCACCTCTGACTCTGTGTCACTGAGCTGTGAGGGAAACTCTGCTGAGTGGAGAGTCAGGAGGTTTCCTGAAGGAGGCTTCCTGTCATCCTGCTCCAACTGGACAACAACTGGATCCAGATGTGACATCAACACAGCACAGTCTGGTTCTGCAGTGTTCTGGTGTGAGTCTGGATCAGGACACTTCAGTAATTCACTTAACATCACTGTTCATGGTGAGTTTTCTTCCAGTTGAGGTTGTGATCACTGAGGTTCTGCTTCTTCTGATCTTTGACTGAAGCTTCATGTTGTTGCATTGATTTACAGGTGGTGACATCATCCTGGTGAGTCCTGTCCTTCCTGTGACTCAGGGAACAGCTGTGACTCTTGGCTGCAGGTCGAGGACACAACGTGTTGTTTCTACTGTGTTTTTCTATCAAAATGATCAACTGATCCAAAATGACACCAGAGCAGAGCTGAACATCTCTGCAGCGTCAGAGTCCCATCAAGGTTTTTATTCATGTGAAGTGAAACAACAGAGCAGCAGGACACTGACGTCAGCAAAGAGTTGGATGTCAGTCAAACGTGAGTGGGATTAAAACAGTTCTTTCAGTTTTTAACATTAACTGTTATGAGGCAGAAAAGTTACCAGAGATTTAGAAGCTGGATCAGTTTCAGCTAATGTAAACATTTTATTGTGTGTAATAGATGATACACAAAAGAATGTTTATAAGGAAACAATAGAAACTTTTTTTCTATGTGTAAATATCTTGAGTTTGTCATAGATATAAAAGTCAGTTCACATGTAGTTTGGTGACTGTTTAACAGTCGTGGGTTTATTGACTGGACGTGATCGTGATCTTCTGTTGTTGTTGTTTTTATTCCAGTTGTGTCCAGGCCTGACAGCTCGTCATTGATCGTTGGCTTGGTTTGTGGATTCACACTCATGCTTCTCCTGCTGCTGTTCTTTCTCTACAGAAAGTCTAAAGGTCAGATCTTGTTTATCTTCTACTTTTTTTATTACAGACAAAATTCAGAATCACAGAATCATAGTTTGATGTAAATAGATTAACTGCAGCACTGAAACATTTTATAAAACAAACTGTGATCAAATAACAAATAACATCCGTTGTTTTTACAGGTTCCTGCTACTTCAGGTTGGTCCAACACGTGTTTGTCATTGTCAACATGACTGTAGCTCATTAAATGTTCATCATTGGTCTATTTATTGCACATGCTGGGTTCCACAGGTGTCAGACCACCAGTCAGAGCTCTGCTACAAGTCACATGACCAACCACGATGGAGGTCCAGACCAGAAACACGATGCTCTTCTCCAAGGTCAGACACCGTCCTGAAAAAATGTCTCATTTCTTTTCAAATGTCTGAGATTCTTGTTTAGTTTAATTGAAGTTTAGTAAGTGATGCTTGTCTGTATGAATCAATCAACGGCCGCAGAGACTTTAATGGTTCAATGACTTGATTACTAGACTGTAAATGTTCTCTTCATAATATATATTAGACAAACGATGATTTAAACATTTCTATGGTTCAGGTGCATCCAGTGATGTCACATACTCTGAGATTGAACTTAAGAAAAACGTCACTAAAGGTCAGTGTTTTTATGTAGCGAACATGTTTTTAACTGTGTTGTGTAAATAAATGACAACATCAACACAACATCTTTTCAACCATCTGATCTGATAACAGACAAAAGAAGAGAAGCTGAGGAGGCGTCAGTTTACTCTGGATCGGCTGCAGGTACCGTTTCTTAGTATTATTATAATACTGGTCTGTTTAGCGGCTACATTTTCTACATCTACTGGGTGATTTGTGTTTTACTGTTTATATCAAATGACATATAATATAACATGTTTCTCCATTTTGCATTTTAACATGTGACTCTACTCTCTTCCCATGACTCCAACTTGCAGGCGTTTAGTCTTTGTTGGCTTGTTTCTTTCCATCCTTATGTGACCGTTGTGTGTTTCAGGCGACAGCGTGACGTATGCGCAGGTGAAGGTTCCCATCGAGGGTAAAGCCAAGAAGCCTAAAGGCAAGTGAGCTGAAACCTGCATCAACCAGCGAAGGCGAGCTGCTGTAGCTTCCTGTTGTCTTCTGCTGTGAACGTTGCTGGTGTGCGGGGAAGTGGTTTTACTACATTTATTCTCCTGCTGTCAGTGCAGCGAGTTGTGTCCTCAGAGTTTATTCTTCTCTTTTACACCATCTGTCTCCGTTTTGGCCTCTAGCTGCTGGTTTACTGAGCAGCAGGCATTTGAATCTCGCTTCACGTCGATCATTTAGTTTAACTCACACAAAGTACGAGGTTTGAATCTTACAGTAATGAAATGTGAGCAGTAACATGTGTCACCACCCATGTATCAGTATCAGGTAACTTGTTCCAGCCAGCGTTGACTCGTCCTCTCACTAAGTGGCAGCTTAGGTTCAGAGTTAGGTTCAGGCTTAAGGTTGTGTCTCCTCCTGTCGTGTTGCTTTGTGCCATTATATTTATATTTTGTGTATCATTGTAATTTTTCCTACAGGAAAATCTGGTGGTGCAGCAGCGGATGAGTGTGTTAACTCTGAAGTGAAATAAGGACCAGCTCTGGGTAATAGAGCAGCCGTTGCCTCAGTACAGTAGATTTAAAATGGAGTCAAACTTAATGAAACTGTTTCACTGCTTCAGTGACTAAATGTTTTAATGTTGTCTCTCCCAGATCATGACAGAGACGTTTGACAACCAACCAGTGGACAACATGGAAAACTTCCTTACGATTGAATTATGTTGCAGCTTATGCCCATGTTTATATAATAGAAGTGCTGTAATCTAATCATATTTATCTTTACGATGACATCAAGGCTCCTGACAGTCATTGATAATAAGCCATAGACCTGTTAAGTGTTTATGTTTGTATTTATGTGAAGCCGGGACAAAATGCACACTCTGGACTTCAAATGTTTGGGGTCTTTAATTCTCGAAAGGTTCCTTACAACAAAAATATTAATTAGAAACCAACCAAAATACGGCAGTGGCACTTCTGTAGACTGGAAACAAAAATAGAAATAAAACACAGTTTCCTCATTACAACACCTTGTGCTCACTTACCCGACTTAAATAATATCTTAATATCTTAAGTGAACAAAATGCATATCTAGGACACTTGCACACATAGTACACGGGTATTATTTCCTACCACGAGTGCAGACTACGAGCTGCGTCGTACACCTGTGGCATGTCTCTTCCACAACCATCCGAAATACTACATGAACAATGACACAATATGTTTATTTCTGTTGCTATATTATATCACACTCTAATATTACAATATATATAATAGATATTTTTCATCAGGATACTTTGTTTTTGAAGGTTCGTTTGAGCCTTTTATTGATGAATAAATTTCTTGTTGCAGCAGTAAAGTTTGCTTTTCCTTCCTACATGATCACATTGATTTACATTATGCTGGTCTTATAACTGGGTGATGCAGATTCAGAGACAGGGGAGTTGAGTGGCCCCTGGTTTAGTTCTTTGAAACATACTGTAACCAGGTGGTAAAACACGTTGAATATTCTGTCCGTAAGCTGCCGTAGTTTGATTCATTTAGCAGTGTCAGTAGCTTTGCAGAGAAGCCAGTGGCCTGCTGGGAAATACAGGAAGTAGAGAGTGGTCTGGGGCTGGGATGGTTGCAATAGTGAGAAAATTATCTAGTTATATATTGTTTGAGAAGAATGTGATCAAATACACAGATGTAATGTTAGAGTGAGAGCTGATGTAGCAACAGAAATGAATATTTTGTGTCATTGTTCATGTTGACTTTCAGATGCTTGTGGAAGAGAAACGCCACAGATGTACGACGCTGCTCGTAGGCTGAACTCGCGGTAGGGAAACCAAACCCGTGTACTGAGTGGGAAAATGTCATGTATATGCATTTAGTTGATTTATTAGCTATGATAGGGGGTAAGTTGGATGAGTGAGCGCTGGGTGTTGTAATGAAGGAACTGTGTTTTATTTCTATGTTTCCATTCCACAGAGGTGCCACTGCCGTATTTTGTTTGGTATTAACTAAATAGTTTTGTTTCTTTCCGAGATAAAAGACCCCAAATATTTGAAGGCCCGAGTGTGAGTTTGTCCCGGCTTCAAATATTGGTACCAGGAGTGGGGCCTCTCCGTCTCTTTTTCCAGTTCCTTTCTTATTTTTTTTTTTAAATCCGTCTTTTGGGAGGCGTCGTGTGCACAGTAAAAACCGAACCATACGGCAGTGGTGAAGAGGAGCCTGTCCGTGATCCTGAGAAGCGGAGAGTTGTGTGCGACAGTACAGAGGACTGAAGAGATTTCCATAGTCTGCTATTGTCTGGGTAGTCAGTTCATCAGAAGAACCAGGTTTGGGTGCAAAAGGTGTTAAGAGTAAAGTGAAGGTCTGTGCTCACACAACAACTGATGCACACTGTGGAGTAGTCACTACTAGTGATACACCGAGATATCATGAAGGTGCCATAAAGATTTTAGCAGAGCAGGGAAACATAAATGCTGCAGACCCAGCTGAGAGATCTATCTCTGTTACTGATGTCATGAAAGTCTTTGCAGAACAAGGCAAGGTAATGACTGAACTGACTAAAGCAGTGAAGGACTTGGCTACGCAGAACAAAAACAGTAGCATGGCAATAGCTGGTAGACCAAGGGCTTCGCCCAGATTCACGGCTGATGGTCAACCTGTAGGTTTCCTGTCACATTGCAAAGCAGTGCCCACAGAAGCGACATAATGTCAGAAAGTTTGCCTGTTTTCAGCCGCAGCGAAACGAGAGGCCTTGGTTGCAGTGAGTCGGGCAAGTCAGGGGCAGATATTAGACTCAACCAGATCTGACATTACACGCGCGCAAGTGATTGAGCATCCAGTAGGAAAGTGTCCAGTTGTGGATCTCAGTTAAACAATGTGCCAACTGCTCGCTTGTTGGATACGGGTAGTCAAGCAAGTACTGTCAAAGATGAATTTTTCAGGAAGAGGCTGCTGGGAAATGATACAGCCATGCTCTGAACTTCGAGTTGGCTTAAGCTAACAGCTGCAAATGGTCTTGAGATTCCCTATCAAGGTTATGTTGAACTTGAAGTCCAGACAATGGGGTTGAGAATCCCTAACTGTGGAGTCTTGGTACTGAAGGCTTCTGACAGTGCAGCCAACACAGAAGCCTGTATTCTGGGTATGAATGTCATTCAGCAATGCCAACAGCAAGCTACTACAGAGTTTGACACAATGTTGGGGGGACTGTAGATTCTGGCTGGAGAAATGTGTTTCAGCAGCTCCAGACCTGTGCTATTGAGAAGAAGGCTCTGGCCAGGGTTGCAGGTAGAAATCAGGTGATACCAGCTGCTTCAGTTGCAACAGTGATGGTCAAGTGTCATCTGTCGCCAGCAGTCGCAGATGCTCGGCTATTGATTGAGCCTGTTAATACACCGCTTCCCGCAGGGTTAGCTGTCATCCCAACATTGGTAGATGGCAGGGGTCAAGTTTTCCCAGTTCAGATTGTTGATTTCTCACAGGAGGACATTTGGTTATGTCCGAGGACCAGACTTGGCATCATGTCCACTGTTGAGTATGCTGATTGTTGAAAATAACCAGAGTGAAGTTTGGTCGCGTTTCTGCGAACAGGTCTCTGTGGACAATAAAGATGAGCAGTTTGACAGCAACGTGCAGTCTGTCTTAGACAGATTAGACATTGGTGCAACAGAGGAAGAGCGACTTACTCTGTGTGCCTCACTGACAAAGTATATTGGTGTTTTTACAGATGATGAGGATCTTGAGTGTACTGACAAGGTCAAACATGAAATTAACGTGGTTGACGACACATCAGTCATTCAACCCTACTGCAAGGAGCTAAGTACTTTTCTACTATTGATCCAAGCAAGTGGCTATAACCAAGTTGTAGTAGATGAGCGTGACCGACACAAGACAGCTTTCACAACACCTTTTGGGCTGTCTGAGTATTTGCACATACCTATGGGTGTTTACAATGGTCCTGCGACCTTTCAAAGGCTGATGCAGGCCACGATGAATGATCTGATCTTTGATATCATGCTAGTCTATCTGGATGAGATACTGGTGTACTCCCCAGAGCTCCAGTCACACCTGAACAGGCTTGACATTGTGTTTACACGGCTTTAGCAAACCAGGCATAAGGTCAAGTGGAGTAAATGTCATTTCCTCCAAGTCAGGTTTCTGGGGCATCAGGTATCGACAGAGGGTATTGCAACCGATCCTTCCAAAGTGGCAGCAGTTAAGGAGTGGCCTGTGCCAGCGACAGTGAAATAACTTCAACCTTTCTGGGGTTGTGTAGCTACTACAGACAGTATGTGGATGGATTTTCAAAGATTGCTTCCCCATTACATGATGTGGTGAATCAGTGTCGTGGTACTGCTAGTTCGGCTAAGGCTAGTCAGAGACTGAGTGCACTGTGGGACACTGGTTGTCAAAGGGCTTTTGATCTGTTGAAGGAGAAGCTTGTGACTGCACCAGTGTTGGGGTTTGCAGATTTCACCTGCCCATTTATCTTAGAAACTGATGCAAGTAGTCAGGGTCTAGGTGCCATCTTGTGTCAGCAACAGGGTGACAGGAAAAGGGTAATTGAATACGCAAGTAGGAGAAATGCAGAAAGAAATGACAAAAACTTCAGTAGCATGAAGTTAGAGCCATTGGCCATAGTAGAGACATTTCGTGGCTACTTACTTGGTTCTAAGTTCACAGTGCTAACTGATAACAACCCTCCCTGTCACCTCAAAGGTGCAAAGCTGGGAGCCATTGAACAGATGGCTCAGTCAGCTGCTTTTGACTTTGATGTACAGGATCGTCCGGGTGCAATTTGTCCCGGCTTCAATACGTCTAACATTCACGTTTTTACCATCTAAACGCAACGAGCTGCAGAAAGTAAAGACGTAAACAGTCTGTAGATAATAACTGTTGTGTGGTTGAGACGCTCAGGTTTCTACTGTGGTTCTCAGGGCAACGCTCTCATTGTGACAGTTAGTCCTCCAGCCCCTGGACGACGCTGTGGTCTTGTCCTGGTTTCTGTTCTTCTTCTGTGCCTACGTCTTGTCGTGTGTTGCTGTAGTTATTACTTACACCTGTGTCTCGTTTCCTGTCTTGTCCTTGTCACTTGTCTATTGTTCCTTGTGGTTGTTCCGTGTCCTGTGTTCCTTGCTCTGTGTCGTTCCTGTCAGAGTGTGGGATCCTGTTCATGTTCTGTGTTGTGACCTGCTCTTGTCTGGTGTCGTTTTTGTGTATTGAATCAAGTCAAGTCATGTTTCGTCATATCCAACTAGTCTTTAGTCAAGTCACGTTTTCCCCGCAGAACCTTTAAAGTGCTTTACTTTGTGCATCTTTGTTTTAAAATGTTTTGAAGCGTTTCATTGGCTCATAGCGTTAGAATCCAGTCTGAACCAATGACAGATTGACTTGTCAGCTTTAGTCTAGTTTGATTCTGTGCACACGATATAAAATGCATGAAAATTACAGAAAAATGTTGTGTTGTGAGGAGATTTGGAAAGAAGTTTGGAGAGTGATGTTTTGCCAATAATATGACAACAAGAACCAAAACTTTGTCACGTTTCTTCTGTTAATAAACCTTAACAGGTTTGTTTGTGTCAGAATTCTGTGTGTTAAGTTTTAGGGTGTGGATGAGTGTGACTCCACTTGTTTCTTACTCACTTAAACTTCTCTGTACTTTTAAATGTAACCACATTCATATTATTCATTTTAATGAGTAATCGGTAAAAACTATTTAGCATTTAAGACATGACCCCCTCACTGTTCTACAAGCATCACTGCTTTTTTCTTTTCATGCATTCATTTCTCCCACCATTTGGGTCGGGTGCATTTTGAAGCCATTTAGTGATCCTGGCCTCAATTTCTTGGTCTGTGGCATCAGATGTCAGGTGATTACGTCGCACAGCCGCTAAAACACACAACAAGCGATAAAAAAAAAATTCAGAATAGGGCATAAAACCTGCAGTGTATGTCAATCCATAAAAAAGTATAGTTAAAGTAACTCTGCGAGGGAGTCAGTAACTTACCGATTACAATATCTTTGATAGAGGTGCTGGAAGCCAATCCTCCCATTCATGCCCCTCATGTTAATGGCCAGACACACATGACTTGCTTCACGCACTCCTTTAGGTCTCCCCCAACTTTCAGAGCCAGTGCATTCCTCTGTGAATTGATTTCTTTTTAGTTGATCAGCAGCACAACATGCTCCCTTTCATGTTAATTAACAGTAGAAAATCTGAACTGATATTCTGGTAGCCTGAGCAGCATGTCTATGTCTACCTATGCAATGTAAGCAACACAGTAATTGAAGAATCTGCAGAGAGAAATTTTCACTATTATATGTAACTATGTTAGATAAATCCCCAAATATTCTCATATATATATATATATATATATATATATATATATATATATTTACACACACACTGTATACATATACTGTATATATACTTTATGTCCCACCAACATTACTTAAAGCCTATTTAACTCGAAAAACATCAGACCCTTTTAATCTCAAGAGGAACTGACATTCTTACCAGTTGGTGTTTGAGCTCAGGACTATTTCTCAGCCTTTCCTCCAGCTTTTCAACAGAGACAGAGTCAGTTAATGGCAGCAGATTTGATTCAAGGCTTATTTCTTCTTCAGCCACAGACTTCAGTCCCTGGACAGTTAAAAAAAATTGTCTTCATTTGGTCCATCATCATCTCCTGATTTGTCAGGAGCTTCTGTAGGACTGCTAGGTCAAAAAATGATTTATTGTTAGTTAATTAAACAATTGATCTTATAAATGTGTATTCAATCAACAGCAGATCACAGCCTATGAATACAACAAAATACTAACATGTATGAAGACTGGTTTGACGTCTCATATGTGACCCAGAGGAAAGTGTCGGACTTGGAGACGCTTGGCCATGGTGGTACAGGCTTGGAGACACACGGCCACTCTGATGCAGGGTAGGAGACACACGGCCACTGGGATGCTGCTCAGGAGTATGGTCCACTCTGCAAGTAGCATGATTAGAGTAATTACGAATAAATTAAGATTTCTGGTTAATTAAAATAAACAGCAGATTTCCTTGGTTTTCCTGTTGGTAAAATAACAGGCAGGGTGCCAATAATTAAATGAACACATGATAAAAGGCTCATTATGTGACTAATATAGTTTATCTAGTGCTCAGGTCAAACCTCGTCACAGTTCAGTTGTAGTGTGTTGGTGAAGAAGGTGAACGTCCTGCTGACACCTGTTATGATGACGACAGGCTTTTATTCTGAAGAACAGATAAATATGATCAATATCAAATTAATATGAGATCAGTGGTGCCTCTAGGTGACCCTAGATCACCACTAAAGGAAATATGTGTTTTCACATATTTTCATTTTCACTGGTTTCTAATGAAAAAAACCAACAATAAACATTAACTTCAAAGGCTCCAGTTTGTCGTCTGTGGACGTGTCAGTGAGTCAGACTACGCTGTGGTGAAACTCAGTCAAAGAGGAAGAAACTCACACGTTAAATAATGAGACAGAGAAAATGTAACATTCCCATCAAATGTACGTTGTGCTTCTCCACAGTGAAGTTTTCTCCACATGAGGAGTCAGAGTTGATGTGAGGATGGGACACACTTTCCTCTGTGTGCTGCAGTTTTTCTGTGAGTAAATCACTGCTTGATGAAACAAATGGTAGAAAGTGTTGGAGTGAGGAGAACAGAGCATCAGAGCTTGGTTCAGTGTGAACAGAGCAGACTTGTTGTTTTGTAGGAAGACACGTTGGAGGACGACTGTTCAGTCATCAGACACTTTGATCACGTTGTTTCTATCTTTGCTTTTGTTTCTGTCTTGATTTTAGTGCTGAACACACTTTTCCACTGTGGACACGCTGAAGGTAAATGTAGTTTATTTACTATTAAACTCAGATGATTCTATTTAAAATTATTTTTATTATTTACTATATTGTTGGCGGCACGGTGGTGTGGTGGTTAGCGCTGTCGCCTCACAGCAAGAAGGTCCCGGGTTTGATTCCCGGAGGCGACCGGGGGCCTTTCTGTGTGGAGTTTGCATGTTCTCCCCGTGTCTGCGTGGGTTTACTCCGGGGTCTCCGGTTTCCTCCCACAGTCAAAAGACATGCAGTTAGGTCAATTGGTTGGATGCGTAAATTGCCCATAGGTGTGAGTGTGTGTATGACTGTGATTGTGTGTCTATATATGTGGCCCTGCGATGGACTGGCGATCTGTCCAGGGTGTACCCTGCCTCTCGCCCAAAGCCAGCTGGGATAGGCTCCAGCACGCCCGCGACCCCTTCGGGGAAAAAGCGGAAGAAGATGGATGAAGATGGATTTACTATATTGTTATTGTTATATTTTTTATGTTTATATTTGTTTTAGATGCTGTTTTGATTCTTGAGCCAAACTGGTCCAGATATTTTCCTGGAGACTCTGTGACCTTCACATGTGACATGAAGGAAGGAGAAAACACTGACTGGGAAATTAGATTCACCAAAGATGGAGAAGAGATTCAACGTTACCGTTCAGATCCAACCCTAATATTACAACCTCTACATACAGGACACAGTGGTGGATACCAGTGCTCTGGTCGTCATATGAGGTCAAATAAAGTAAAAATCAGAAACACCATCACTTTATCTGTTTCATGTGAGTCAGAGACCAACAGATTTGATTTAAAAGCTCTGTTTGTGTGTTTGGACAAATACTGTTGAATCAGCACAATTTAAATGTGACAGTGTTTGAACCTACTGTGTAGTTTAGTTTTTATGAATCTTTGTTTTTCTTCTCTGAAGGTTGAGTCATGGCGACCGGACTTCTTCTAGTTCGTAGAAATGTTTCACCACTTTTCCAGGAAGGTTCTTCAGTCTGTGGGAAGTTGGTAGAAACCACAGATACATCCTCCAGTTTTGGTTTCACTTCACATCTGTGAGGAATGGGTTCGTTATGTGAACAGAGGGGGTGTGAGAGTAGTGAGTAGGTGTGAATCCTACTACTGTGACTCCTCCTCCAACCATTACATGGTCGTTAAGTGTCTCCTTTGTGGGGATCGTGTGAAGTTGTCTTGATCTTTTTGGGCATAGTTGAAAGGGCAGCAGGTAGATGGAGACAAGTTGTGTCTTAGGCCTCCATCCCTGTGGAGAGAGGGGCTGTTCACCTGGACATGTAAAGCTTCTCTGACGCCTCGTTCAAACCACCTGTCTTCTCTGTCCAGAATGTGAACGTAGTTGTCTTCAAATGAGTGGCCTTTGTCTTTTAAGTGGAGATACACAGCAGATACTGGTCCTGATGTGTTGGTCCTCCTGTGCTGGTTCATCCTCTTGGCTGTTTGGTTTCACCAATGTCCAGTTCTGAGCTGTCTTCACCGCATTGAACTGCATATACTATGTTTCTCCTTTTATGTTTCGGTGTCGAGTCCTTTGGCTGCACAAGCTTCTGTCTGAGTGTGTTGGTGGGTTTGAAGTAGACGGTTTGTTGTAGTTTCCAAAGATCCTTTTGAGCTTTTCAGACACTCCGGCCATGTAAGGAATGATCAGATTCTTCTATTGGCTTTGGGTATCAGGCTGTTCCATTGTCCTTTTTCTGGGGTGAGACGCAGCCTTGTTGAAGGCTGTTTGGGAACAAAGGAACATAAATTATGATAATAATACCTATAATTTAGAGTTCACAAATTTTGGTTATTAGCTAAATTTATCATTTAAACTAGCAAACTATCAAATGAATTTCGGGGCACCACCCTATTTCCAGGGACACATTTGTAAAAAGCACAGTTTCAATTAAAAGTATTACTAATTACTCAATATTAAACAATATTAGTTAATTTAGCAAACAGTGAAGGGTGAATTCCGAGCCACAGCCGTGGAGATCAGCTAGTGTTGCAAACCATATACCAATAATCACAGACAACGACTAATTAAGCTATGACAACTTTATTATCTAAACAATGTTGATCAACAATTATTCAGCAACAAGTAACATCATAACTTAAGGCATTAATATTAATAAAAAGGGGCTACTACTCTAATGTGTCGTGTCTGGAGGTGATAGTATAAGTGGATGTGTGTGTGTGTGTGTGTGTGTGTGCGCGCGCATAAGAGAGAGAGAAGAGAAAAAGAGAGAGAGAATGAAATGGCGGAGGCCAAGTGTTGCCATGATGCCTTCAGCCCATGTTCGATCCACGTGCGTGCGTGGTTGAACCAGGAGCGCGTGTGGTGCTCAGAGGACAATGAAAGTTCAGAATCAGAGATGTTAGTCAGATCTAGAAAACCAATCAATCTGCGTTGGCCTGCGAGGGTGAATTTACACATCTAGGAGAGTTTATCCTGTGGTGAACACGCAGAGACCATACGCGGCGGTACAGTCACTAAAACAATGAAACATTAAGCAAACATTATCGGATCACACTTCTTAATTCTCTGCTCAGACTTAGCTAGTTTGCCTCTGTCTTACTGTGAGGAGACCCGGCCGGGGTTTGAGTGGACTTATAGCGGTTGGTTGAGGAGTCCGGTCCGATTGAAGTGGGAATCGGTGTTTCGGGCGTCCTTTTTGCGACGGTTAGGTTCTCCGCCCGTGAGGTTGCGTTCACGGATGAGCTGATTGCGACTATCGTCTTAGCGGCTTCGATGTAAAACCGTGGCAGCGGTGTCGGTGAGCAGCTGCGTGATGCCAGCGGATGCTCTGAGCAGAGCGCGATCAGGCTCATTCCTTGGGAGACGGTCGCCGGTTCCTGAAGCGGTTTCCCTCCCCCATGTTCCCGGGCAGGACGAGGGCAGAAGGTCCGGGAGTCGAGCGGGCAGGAGAGCAGGACACGAGACCCACAGGAAGAGAGAGCTTGGAGTTTGCGAGTTGCCATCCAGAAAGGCCAGGCTGTTGTTCTTAGTGTCTTCTCTGGTGAACCTGATGTTGTTGTCCACTGCATTTATGTGGTCTGTGGATGTCTGTACCTCCTGGATCTTAATTTTCACCCAGGTGTCACATATCTGAACCGATGGGTTGAAGCTGTTCCTGAGAAGTCGAGAGCTTTCTTCTCCACTTCCTCTATGTACAGGTTGGTCACAATAGGTGACACAGGAGAGCCCATAGTGCAGCCATGCCTCTGTCTGTAGAAGTCCCCTCTATAGCTGAAATATGTGGTGTTAAGGCGTAAGTCCAGGAGTGAACGTATCCGACCCGGGTTAAGGTTGCTTCTGGTGCTGAGGGTGCTGTCCTCTTCCAGTCTTTTTCTAACAGCTGTTAAGGCATCGCTGGTGGGGATGCTGGTGAAGAGTGATGTTACATCAAACAAAACCATGGTTTCATCCAATTCCAGTTTCAGTCCTCTGACCTTGGCTGCAAATTGCTCAGAGTTTCGGATGTGATGGTCCGTGTGTCCAACCAGAGGTGCCGGGATAGTGGCCAAGTGTTTTGCAATGTTGTATGTGACCGAGTTGACGCTGCTGATTATGGGTCTGAGCAGGGCTCCCTCCTTGTGAATCTTAGGAATTCCGTAAATGCAGGGGTTGGCCTCTCCAGGATACAGGCGGTGGTATGTCATCCTGTCGATGGTCTGATCTGTTTCCAGCTCTTTGAGGTGAGCTATGATTTTCTTTTTGTAGCTGCTGGTGGGGTCTCTTTTCAGTTTCTCGTAGGTGTGTTGGTCCTCTAACAGTGAGACGACTTTTTGATGGTTGTCTGGGGTGTTCAGAACAACGGTGCATCTTCCTTTGTCCGCCGGCAGAATGGTGATGGTTTCGTCCCTGCTGAGGGCTGTGAGCACACTCCTCTCCTGCCTGGTGAGGGGTTGTGGTGGCTGTGCACTGGCCAGGGCAGCAGAGACTTTGAGCCGTAGTTGTTCAGCTCCTGACGCTGGTGAGTTGTTATTCTGACGGTTGATTATGTGGCTGTGATTAAAATCCTTGGGTGTGATGCTAAGTCAAGGCCTTTAGCTAGAACTTGTCTCTGACTGGGGAAGTTCTCTGTCAGAGGTTCTTCACCCACTTGTCTTTTGAGTCCTCTGCTGTGAACCCATCTTCTTCCTCCTTCCTCCAGGTGGGTTCTCCTGCTGTGTGACTACGGGACCACAGGAGGTGGAACTTCTCGTCTTGTCTCTTCTTCTTTTGTCGTGTTGGGGCAGCTGAGCTTTCTGTGTAGATTCTGTGACTGCGTCGTGTACAGGTGTGGCTCCAGGTAATTTCTGTTTAAGGTCTATGTTCTGTTCCAAGGTTTCTATGGTGAAATTGACCTGTTGAGTCTTTTCATTAAGCAGCTGTTCTTGTGCTTTCTGAAGTATCTTGTCTGCCTGGTTGCTCCTGATGGTGGATTGGAGGCGTAGGCTCACTGAGATGATGTTCTGTTGTCTGCACTTGAGGTTGAATCTCTAGTGGTTCCTGTATTCTGCCATTTTCCTTGCTGTCCTCTCGTATTCCCGTACCAGCTTCAGGGTTTCCACCCCAAAAGTTGTGGCCATATCTCTGTGGAGATTCTCATTCATCCAGCTGAAGACGCAACTTGTCTCCCATCTCCCGTTTTAAGACAACAGACCTTAAACCCAGACTGACAGCGAATACATCAACCACCAGTAGGAGGCAGCGTGACACTGAATGACTCGGTGAAACGCTAACAACATGAAGACATGTTAGGAAGTTGAGTCCTCTGTCTGCTTCCTGACTCTTTGGCAGGATCTTCTGATAATAAAAAGTCTATTCTATTAAAAGACCAAATGATGAAGGTGTCAATGTCGCACTGGCATCTCGTTCATTTAATGATTGTGGGCAGTTTTGTTCCATGTTTTCTACTGGTTGCATCTCACTGTTGTGTTTTTGATCTTAACAGCTCTCACTGTGTCTGTGACCAAACAACCCAACTGGACTCAGACATTCAGTGGTGAGAGCATCACTCTGACATGTGAGATCCATGGAGGTGGAGACTCTCAGTGGGAGTATGAATGGAAAACACCCAGCTCCATCAAACCTGATGATAGAACTGGTAAAGTGTTGATGATCAGCAGAGCTGATGTGTCTCACAGTGGAAACTACTGGTGCAGAGGCAGAAGAAACTATCAGTTAACAGAGTGGAGTGATGACGTCACACTGACAATAAGACGTAAGTTTGTTTAATTAGTGACGTGTTTTTGTGTTTGCTTGCTGTTACGATCGCTGACTTTCTAGGAATAAGGAAAGTGACAAAGGGTCATTTACTGTAAATCTGTTCAACAACAAACAGACCAACTAAGGGAGGAGTCAGGAAAAGTCACTCAAGTCAAGTGAAGCCATGAAGCAGGACGACACTGAACAACACATTTTAGATGTTTAGTCCAAGTCAGTTACACATTTAAAACTGGCTGCTGATCATTTTCTAGATGTCTCCACTAAAACTAGTTTCAAACATCCATCTTCTGACTGGTTCAGATCCTTTCTAACACGAGGAAACGTTTGTAATGACTGTTAGTGTTTGATTCATTCATAAATGTTTCTTCAGTTTTAAAGCGTTTCTTACTGGACTTTAACCCCAGATCAACCCAGACCCTCAGTGACACCATTCAGAGCAGTCGTACCAGCAGGAGGCAGCGTCACACTGACCTGCTCTGTGGACGACTCAAAGAGCTGGAGATACGACTGGTTCAGACGGACGTCAGCGTCTCAAACAGCTCAGATCAGAACAAACGGTGAATCCAACAAAGTCAGAATCACAGATGGAGGCATCTATCACTGCAGAGGAGGAAGAGGAGGAAACCAAGTTTACTACACACACAACAGTAACTCAGTCATTGTAGAGGAAACAGGTGAAGATCTTTGTAATAAATAACTTTAATCCATCACCTGAAAACTATTCATGGTTTCATGTTTGTGTGTTTTTCTCCATGTGTGAAGTTTCCAACAAGGCTGTTGTAAAAAGGCAGCATGACTGGCCTGAGATGTTCAGAGGAGAGAACATCACTCTAACATGTGAGATCCAGGCTGGAGGAGACACTGAGTGGGAATATGAATGGACCAAAGGCAGCTCAGGACCAACTTCACATCAGAGTAAACGCTGGGTTTTCACTGCTTCTCCTTCCAGTAGTGGAGGCTACAAGTGTAAGGGTCGACAGAAAAGGAAGATTTATTCCTCAACAGCATGGAGTGAACCTCTGCGTTTAGTAACAGGTGAGTTTCATTCAGTCGTTATTTACTGTTGAATATTTACAGATACAAGACGTGGACTTGAACAGAGCTGATCAGGAAAATCAGTCATGTCACAAATAGACTGAAGCTTTTATGATTAAACACAATTAAACAATTATTTAGAAAAATATATCACTGATCACAGTGGTTATTTACTGAATTTATGGAGAAACATTATGAACCTGTAATGTTTTTATTCTTAACAGCATCTGAACCAAAGGCTGAACTAACAAGTGATCAGACAGAGTTTCCAGTAGGGGGCAGTGTGACGCTGAGCTGCTCTGTGACGTCATCGTCTGGTTGGAAATATTACTGGTACAGAGGTGATAAATCCTCTGAAGTCCTGAACACACAAGATGGTGAAACCAGTGTCTCTCAGGAAGGACTGTACTGGTGCAGAGGAGGAAGAGGAGAAAGAGGAGACGCAGTTTACTACACACAGTACAGTGACTCAGTGAGGATCAACAGAAATGGTGAGTGTGACAACACAAACTATTCTACAGTGAAGAATAGAGTAAAATGTGTTAGAATAAAATCAACATGTTGATTTAACCTTTGACCTTTAAAATGAACAGTTGGAAACACATTTTATTGTGTGTAATAGATGATACACAAAAGAATGTTTATAAGGCAACAATAGAAACTTGTTTTCTATGTGTAAATATCTTGAGTTTGTCATAGATATAAAAGTCAGTTCACATGTTGTGATGCCTTTCAGATAATAAGAGTAGTTTAGTTAAAGAAACTGTTAAAAATCTGTGATCTTTGCAGTTGTGTTGCCGTTGTGTTATTTATTCCTAGTAGCTCTTGTCTGTTGAAAGTCGTAAACGTTTGTGCCTTGGAGAATATTTGTCTTTGTAAGTGAAAACGTGTTTGTGAGTGAGAATAATAGAACTGGAACGTGTGAATGTATGTATGCTATATGGTTTATCAGTGTGTAAGCTAAGCTATTGTGTAATGTGATACGTTATGTGTAATTTGTTAATTTACTACTGTTTCTGTTAATTTCAGTTACAAGAAAACCAAAGATAAGAAAAGAAAAATAAGGATAAAAAAGGAAATGGAACCCACCCCACCCTTGTGTGGCCCTATTTTTATTTGTTATTTTTGTTGTTAGCTGGCTGTCTAGCGACACACAGCTCACGTGTTGTGAGGACAGCACAGTGTTGAATAATAATAAAGTCTGTTCATGATGAGCTCAGTCATCTCTGTGGATTTCTGTCCTTGGTGTTAACTATTATTGCAGGTTTGTCAGTGAACCAGACCTTCCTTCATTACTACAAGTGTTGAACTGGCTGCACGGCTTCTCTTTCTGGGCCCATTCAGAGCCCAGACCTCAACCCACTAGAGAAGCTGTGGGTGGACAGCCAGAGAGTGTTCACACCCTGAGAACGTGGCTGAGCTGAAGCTATTCTGAGGACGGACGGTTAAAAGTCCCTCTTGCATGTTGATCAGCTACAGGAAGCTCTTGTTGAGGCTGTTGCTGCCAGAGGTTCATGAGCAGTTAATAAAACCTTGTTCCACATGTTCCAGCATCAACCTTTAATGGATGTGTTCAATGAAAACTGTGTTGATTAGTTTAGAAACATTGTTGATGTTTTTTCTGAGTTTGAATAATATCAGATCAAATGTGAAAAGTTTATGCAGACAAATCCTGGACATGCAAATCACACACAGACCACAGTGGACACGTGACTACAACAAGAACAAACAATGGAAAACTACTTAAGCTATTTTTAAATTGTCCTCCTGACTTCATGGTGATAATGTTTTAAAGTTTTATTTGATGCTTTGCTTAGTTTTAGTAATTTACTTCTTAATTCTTTCTGTTTTTAAACACAGTTCATATTAGCAGGAAATGAGAACATGTCAAAGTTTTCTGTGGTCAAACCGAGTTTAGCTGAAGTTGTTGTTGGCAAAGAGAAGGAAACTGATCTCATTGATATGTGACGTCTTTCTCACATTTCTTTCTTCCTTTTCTTTACAGATGCTGCAGAAGTTTCTTCATATAAACTGCTCGGTACCAGATGTGAGAGCTGTGAGCTGCAGACATTCTGTGAGTAAACGACTTTCTCTGTTTGAATGATACAACTGAGGAAAAACCTTGAAAAGATCAAATAGTCATGTCAGTTTAAAAGATTTTGTTAAAAAGACACTGAACTGGTTGTTTTAACACAATTAGTGTTTTTAGACTAAAGTGTTGTTAATTTTCTCTTTTATAAATAGTTAGTTGTGTTTTATTTCATTTTAGAGCATGAATGTAGTATTTCAAGTTCAGTTAATAATGTGATGTGATCTTTGACTTTTTGTGTAGTTCTTCTTTAGGGACGAACCTAAAGTACGTTAGTTAGTTAGTTAGTTAGTTAGTTAGTTAGTTAGTTAGTTAGTTAGTTACTTAGTTACTTAGTTACTTAGTTACTTAGTTACTTAGTTTGCTTCAGTAAATTTAACAAACTCACCAGCTCATGAAAATAAATGACTGTTAAAGTGAATATTGTAGAATTTGGGACTGTTCTCCAGTAAATGATCCTAAAGCTCCTCTGTGCAAGTAGCTGCTTAACAACAGCAACAAACTTAGACTGAAGACCCAGATAAATACAGATCTGAGCCACGAGTCAAAGGAAAGAAAAGCTGATGATACATGTTTAATAAAATGTCCAGATCAGATGAATAATGAAATGAACACATGATAAAAGGCTCATTATGTGACTAATATAGTTTATCTAGTGCTCAGGTCAAACCTCGTCACAGTTCAGTTGTAGTGTGTTGGTGAAGGAGGTGAACGTCCTGCTGACACCTGTTATGATGACGACAGGCTTTTATTCTGAAGAACAGATAAATATGATCAATATCAAATTAATATGAGATCAGAGGTGTCTCCAGTTTACGTTTACTAACAAGATCACCATTAAAGGAACTGTGTGTTAATATATAAATAATATAAACAGATTAAACATGAACAAACATATTTTCATTTTCACTGGTTTCTAAGTAAAAACCAACAATAAACATTAACTTCAAAGGCTCCAGTTTGTCGTCTGTGGACGTGTCAGTGAGTCAGACTACGCTGTGGTGAAACTCAGTCTAGTCAAAGAGGAAGAAACTCACACGTTAAATAATGAGACAGAGAAAATGTAACATTCCCATCAAATGTAAGTTGTGCTTCTCCACAGTGAAGGTTTCTCCACATGAGGAGTCAGAGTTGATGTGAGGATGGGACACACTTTCCTCTGTGTGCTGCAGTTTTTCTGTGAGTAAATCACTGCTTGATGAAACAAATGGTAGAAAGTGTTGGAGTGAGGAGAACAGAGCATCAGAGCTTGGTTCAGTGTGAACAGAGCAGACTTGTTGTTTTGTAGGAAGACACGTTGGAGGACGACTGTTCAGTCATCAGACACTTTGATCACGTTGTTTCTATCTTTGCTTTTGTTTCTGTCTTGATTTTAGTGCTGAACACACTTTTCCACTGTGGACACGCTGAAGGTAAATGTAGTTTATTTACTAATAAATCCCGTTTAAAATTATTTTCTTATTTACATTTGTGTGACGTTGTTTTTATGTTTGTGTTGGTTTTAGATGCTGTTTTGACTCTTGAGCCAAACTGGTCCAGATATTTTACTGGAGACTCTGTGACCTTCACATGTGACATGAAGGAAGGAGAAAACACTGACTGGGAAATTAGATTCACCAAAGATGGACGAGAGATTCAACGTTACCATTCACATCCAACCCTAATATTCCAACGTCTATATACAGGATACAGTGGTGGATACCAGTGCTCTGGTCGTCATATGAGGACAAATGATACAAAAATCAGCAACACCATCACTTTATCTGTTTCATGTGAGTACAATTTAAATGTGACAGTGTTTGAACCTACTGTGTAGTTTAGTTTTTGTGAATCTTTGTTCTTCTACGTTTTTCCATCAGTTCACAGACACATTAACCAAACATCACTGAACTAAGTTAGACTGTGAGCTGAGTAGATATTTAACAGGAATTAAAGATAAAGTCATGGGAAATAAAATGTTTAGTTCTTTCATAACAGCAGATCGACCCAAACCCAGACTGACAGCAGGTCCATCAACCATAACAGTAGGAGGCAGCGTCACACTGAGCTGCTCTGTGGACGACTCTGAAGGCTGGAAATATGACTGGTTCAGAGGGAGATTGGACAGATATGAAGATGTGACACCAACAGCTGGTGGAGACAACAGAGAAATCAGAGTCTCACAAGGAGGCGTCTACACGTGCAGAGGAAAAAGAAAACCAGCTGTTATCACTTATCCAAGTGATGATGTCACCGTTGAGATAACTTGTGAGTTTGTTCATTGTGTTTGAAGTTAATTTCTACTTGTTGTCTTTTTCTCTGTTTCTCTAACGTCTATATTTGTGTTTGTATCAGATTCTAACTCTGTGTCTGTGAGTCTACAACTGGACTGGACTCAGATGATCAGAGGTGACATCACTGTTAGATGTGAGATCCAGGGAGGTGGAGACACTCAGTGGGTTTATGAATGGAAAACACCCAGTGAACCAACAAGGACACAGAGAACAGACACTAAATACTGGACAGTCAGAGAGTCTGAGTTCAGCAGTGGAGGCTACAGGTGCAGAGGAACAAACACACGGGACTCATATTCTGCAACACAGTGGAGTGAAGCTGCTGCACTGACAGTATCAGGTGAGTTGACATTTAATATTTGAAGTAATGTGTTGAATATATGTTTTAATTCACTGTATAATAATTCACTGATATTTGCATTTCTCACCTCTTAGATTATTGATTTGCCTTTGACACATTGTGTTGTTTTATACTTTATACTTCCACACAGTTCTGGTCAGAACCATCTATAAATATAATATTTCATAATGTTAATGTTGTGTCTTGTGTCACTGTTGGGTTTTAGATGCTGTGTTGACCCTTGACCCCAGCAGGTCCAGTTATTTTACTGGAGAGTCTGTGACCTTCACATGTGACATGAAGGACAACAAACACACTGGCTGGGAAACCAGACTCATCAAAGATGGAGGAGAAATATCTTCACACACCAGACACACAATAAAACCTCTGTCTACAGGAGACAGTGGTAGATTCCAGTGTTTTGGTCTCCACAAGACAACAAACCATATAAAAACCAGTGAAACCATCTATTTAACTGTATCAAGTGAGTCATTGTTGATTTATCACCATGTTTGACTGTTTGATCTAAATGTGTATGCTTGGTTTAAATCACCAACAGCGCTAATTACACCTGGAGATACGGTTCAATACCTGTAAAATAATGCACAAGAGTCGCTCAAAGTTTTACTTGTGCAAGGGGAGCTCGGTGGGATCTCAGCGTGTTACCACTTCACCCAAACTCAGCCAACTCCACCAAGCTCCTCCCTGTTCAGCTTTTTATTCACACAAGAGTCAGTAGAGATAAGACATGGGTGTGGGCAGGACAGTACAGCAACAGTGGAGGAAGAGCCTCAGCTGCACTATGCTCTGTTTTACGCACACACTCACCCTAGATGTTTAAAAGTTATGTTCCACACTGTAAATAAGTGTAAATAACATTCACACAATGATAACAAAATAAAAAGGTATAGCATCATTAATTAAATGAATTCTAACTAATATTTATATCTTTTAAATATTTAACCAATAAGCAGAAAGAAATAGAAGTGATTCATGTTGTTAATCACACAGACACTAATCAACCATTTTCTTTCATAAACTCACCATCAGAGAAACCAAAGGCCCAGCTCAGAGCTGATGACAGAGTCATTCCAGTAGGGGGCAGAGTGACGCTGACCTGCTCTGTGGACAAGTCAAAGAGCTGGAGATACGACTGGTTCAGACGGACGTCAGCGTCTCCTGCAGCTCAGATCAGAAGAAACAGTGAATCTAATAGTGTCAGAATCACAGATGGAGGCGTCTATCACTGCAGAGGAGGAAGAGGAGGAAACCAAGTTTACTACACACACAACAGTGACTCAGTCACTGTAGAGGAAACAGGTGAAGATCTTTGTAATAAATAACTAATTAATCATCTGAAAACTATTCATGGTTTCATGTTTGTGTGTTTTTCTCCATGTGTGAAGTTTCCAACAAGGCTGTTGTAAAAAGGCAGCATGACTGGCCTGAGATGTTCAGAGGAGAGAACATCACTCTAACATGTGAGATCCAGGCTGGAGGAGACACTGAGTGGGAATATGAATGGACCAAAGGCAGCTCAGGACCAACTTCACATCAGAGTAAACGCTGGGTTTTCACTGCTTCTCATTCCAGTAGTGGAGGCTACAAGTGTAAGGGTCGACAGAAAAGGAACATTTATTCCTCAACAGCATGGAGTGAACCTCTGCGTTTAGTAACAGGTGAGTTTCATTCAGTCGTTGTTGTATTTACTGTTGAATATTTACAGATACAAGACGTGGACTTGAACAGAGCTGATCAGGAAAATCAGTCATGTCACAAATAGACTGAAGCTTTTATGATTAAACACAATTAAACAAGTAATTAGAAAAATATATCACAACACTGATCACAGTGGTTATTTACTGAATTCATGGAGAAACATTATGAACCTGTAATGTTTTTATTCTTAACAGCATCTGAACCAAAGGCTGAACTAACAAGTGATCAGACAGAGGTTCCAGTAGGGGGCAGTGTGACGCTGAGCTGCTCTGTGACGTCATCGACTGGTTGGAAATATTACTGGTACAGAGGTGATAAATCCTCTGAAGTCCTGATCACACAAGATGGTGAAACCAGTGTCTCTCAGGAAGGACTGTACTGGTGCAGAGGAGGAAGAGGAGACGCAGTTTACTACACACAGTACAGTGACTCAGTGAGGATCAACAGAAATGGTGAGTGTGACAACACAAACTATTCTACAGTGAAGAATAGAGTAAAATGTGTTAGAATAAAATCAAGATGTTGATTTAACCTTTGACCTTTAAAATGAACAGTTGGAAACAAGGTGGTTGTGACTCTTCATCCCAACTGGACTCAGTTGTTCAGAGGAGACACGATCACTGTCAGATGTGAGATCGAGGACACAGGAGACACTGAGTGGGAATATGAATGGAAAACACCCACAAGCATCAAACCACAACACAATGAATTCAACATCAGCTCAGCTTCTCCTTCCTTCAGTGGAGGCTACAAGTGTAGAGGCAGAATGAGAAACGCTCAACATATCACAACAGAGTGGAGTCAATCCATCAGTCTGACAGTCAGTCACAGTACGTTGACCTAAGGGAGGAGTCAGGAAAAGTCACTCAAGTCAAGTGAAGCTATGAAGCAGGACGACACTGAACAACACATTTTAGATGTTTAGTCCAAGTCAGTTACACTGAGGCTGAACATTTAAAACTGTCTGTTAATGATTTTCTAGATGTCTCCACTAAAACTAGTTTCAAACATGAACATCAGTCTTACATGTGAGATCCAGGCTGGAGGAGACACTGAGTGGGAATATGAATGGACCAAAGGCAGCTCAGGACCAATTTTTGGGTTTTCAGGTTTCATTTCCATCAGTCTGACAGTCAGTCACAGTACGTTAACTTACAGTCAGGTCCATAAATATTGGGACAGCAACACAATTCTAATGTTTTTGACTATACACCACAACAATGGATTTTGTCACGATCGGCAAGGCTGCCGATCAGATCCTCGCTGGGTGAATCTCCACCCAGCAGAGACCCTCACCACACCCCCGTCATCACCATGCAATCAGTCTGATTTCCTACACCTGCCTGATTACATGCACCTGGTCCCCTATCTGCCTTCTTAAGCCCGTTCCTCAGTTTCCTCGCTGTCAGATCGTCAATGGTCATTCCCGGACTCGAGACACCAGACTCTGCCTGTTCACGACCACGATCGTCACACCCAGACGCTAGACCACGGACCTTGACCAAAGCTCAGAAACCGGATTCTCGTGAGTGTCTCGATTTATGCCTCGCCTTGCCTTAGTCACCCTGACTGCCTCGGACCGACTCTCACCGTCGTGGTGAGTGGATCTCCCCTGCATCCACGCCTCGTCCACAGCCGGCATCCACGCCCAGCTCTCAGCCGGCATCCACGCCCAGCTCTCAGCCGGCATCCACGCCCAGCTCTCAGCCAGCATCCACGCCCAGCTCTCAGCCGGCCTCCAAGCTGCGTCCAGCACGCCGGGCTGTGTTGCCTTGTCCCAAGCTGAGTACGAGTCCCGGTACCACAGATCTTTCCTCTGGTCTCATGAGGTTCGAGCCTGCCCTTACACCAGAGCTCGCTCCTCGCCTCTCTCCCTCGGAGGCTCGTGACATATGGAAGGAATTGAAGTGCCAGGGGGACCCCCTTTTCTCCACACCAGTGTGTGTCCCCTCACGCCAAGGCCATGCGGCTTCACGCCAGTCCAGCTCCGCGAACTCAGGGCCTCAGAACCTGTCTTTTGCCCATTGCCTCACTGTCCCCAAACCGCTGTCTAGGCAGGAGGAGCCGACCATGCAGCCGGTTCCGCGGCGGACGCTGACCCAGTTCGTGGTCTACTGGGCCACCCTTCGGGCCCGTGCCCACGCAGAACTTGCCACCTCTTCACACCCAGAACTTGCCGTCCATGCTCCACGCCACCCAGCGCCTGCAGCTCCTGCTCCACGCCACCCAGCGCCTGCAGCTCCTGCTCCACGCCACCCAGCGCCTGCAGCTCCTGCTCCACGCCACCCAGCGCCTGCAGCTCCTGCTCCACGCTACCCAGCGCCTGCAGCTCCTGCTCCACGCCACCCAGCGCCTGCAGCTCCTGTCCCACGCCACCCAGCGCCTGCAGCTCCAGCTCCACGAAACCCAAGACCTGTCGCTCCAATTCCGTGTCTCCCAGAGCCTGTCGCTCCAATTCCGTGTCTCCCAGAGCCTGTCGCTCCAATTCCGTGTCTCCCAGAGCCTGTCGCTCCAATTCCAAGCCACGCAGACCCAGGTCAGGCCGCTCCAGGCTGGACCACTCCTGGAGTGCCCCCTGGTTCCGTGTTTTCCCGGGTCGTCACTAGCTCTCGCCGGAGGGAGAGGAGGGAGGTAGTAAACGTGTGGAGGTTATCCTGGAGCGACACATGCTTCCCCAGACCCCTTCGGTGGGTCAAGATGAAGGACGCTCTCGCCATGCTCACCGCCGACGACCTAGGTGAGGTTCCAGTGCCCCCACGCCATGCTGACTCTGACCACGTTGCTCCACGCCACGCTGACTCTGACCACGTTGCTCCACGCCACGCTGACTCTGACCACGCAGCCTCACGCCACGCTGACTCTGACCACGCAGCCTCACGCCACGCTGACTCTGACCACGCAGCCTCACGCCACGCTGACTCTGACCACGCAGCCTCACGCCACGCTGACTCTGACCACGCAGCCTCACGCCACGCTGACTCTGACCACGCAGCCTCACGCCACGCTGACTCTGACCACGCAGCCTCACGCCACGCTGACTCTGACCACGCAGCCTCACGCCACGCTGACTCTGACCACGCAGCCTCACGCCACGCTGACTCTGACCACGCAGCCTCACGCCACGCTGACTCTGACCACGCAGCCTCACGCCACGCTGACTCTGACCACGCAGCCTCACGCCACGCTGACTCTGACCACGTTGCTCCACGCCACGCTGACTCTGACCACGTTGCTCCACGCCACGCTGACTCTGACCACGTTGCTCCACGCCACGCTGACTCTGACCACGTTGCTCCACGCCACGCTGACTCTGACCACGCAGCCTCACGCCACGCTGACTCTGACCACGCAGCCTCACGCCACGCTGACTCTGACCACGCAGCCTCACGCCACGCTGACTCTGACCACGCAGCCTCACGCCACGCTGACTCTGACCACGCAGCCTCACGCCACGCTGACTCTGACCACGTTGCTCCACGCCACGCTGACTCTGACCACGTTGCTCCACGCCACGCTGACTCTGACCACGTTGCTCCACGCCACGCTGACTCTGACCACGTTGCTCCACGCCACGCTGACTCTGACCACGCTGCTCCACGCCACGCTGACTCTGACCACGCTGCTCCACGCCACGCTGACTCTGACCACGCTGCTCCACGCCACGCTGACTCTGACCACGCTGCTCCACGCCACGCTGACTCAGACCACGCTGCTCCACGCCACGCTGACTCAGACCACGCTGCTCCACGCCACGCTGACTCTGACCACGCTGCTCCACGCCACGCTGACTCTGACCACGCTGCTCCACGCCACGCTGACTCAGACCACGCTGCTCCACGCCACGCTGACTCAGACCACGCTGCTCCACGCCATGCTGACTCTGACGTCTCCACTGGCCCAGGGGAGGCCGTTCCGCCCACGACTGCTTCCCCCAGAACTGGAGAGTCTCTCGGGTTCACACCAGCTGACCGCAGGAGCCAACAACGCCCACCTAGGCTCCGTCGCCGTCGGCTGTCCCGAGGTCCTCTCCATGGCAGACGCCGGCCGCCCAGACCGTCACGCCACGGCAACCCCAGACGCCGGCCGCCCAGACCGTCACGCCACGGCAACCACAGACGCCGGCCGCCCAGACCGTCACGCCACAGGAGCCACAGACGCCGGCCGCCCAGACCGTCACGCCACAGCAACAATCGACTGCGGTCACCCAGGGTTCTACCCTGCCGTGGCCACCACCGCCGACGTCGACCACCCAGACCCCCACACCACTACAAGTTTTGCCTCAAACGTTTCTTGAACGCGTTCCAAGCCCTCGCCATGTGCGGCCCGCGGGAGGGGCCGCTCACTGTCCTAGTCATGTGCGGTCCTTTGAAAGGATCCGCTTTCTGCCCTTGCCTTGTAACCAGGTGTCCTGGTATTGTGCGGCCTGGAGGGCTCACACAGGCTTCTGGTTCCGGCGACCCCAGGAGGGCTCCGCCTTCTGGTCCTGGCTCTGGCGACCCCAGGAGGGCTCCGCCTTCTGTTCCCGGCTCGGGCGACCCCAGGAGGGCTCCGCCTTCTGTTCCCGGCTCGGGCGACCCCAGGAGGGCTCCGCCTTCTGTTCCCGGCTCGGGCGACCCCAGGAGGGCGCCGCCTTCTGTTCCCGGCTCGGGCGACCCCAGGAGGGCTCCGCCTTCTGTTCCCGGCTCGGGCGACCCCAGGAGGGGTCCGCCTTCTGTTCCTGGTTCCGGCGACCCCAGGAGGGGTCCGCCTTCTGTTCCTGGTTCCGGCGACCCCAGGAGGGGTCCGCCTTCTGTTCCTGGTTCCGGCGACCCAGGGGGGGTTTCGCCGTTTGTCCTGGTCCCGGCGACCCAGGGGGGGTTTCGCCGTTTGTCCTGGTCCCGGCAACGCAGTGGTGGGAGGACCGCGCGCTGCGTTTGGATCGTCAATGGTCATTCCCGGACTCGAGACACCAGACTCTGCCTGTTCACGACCACGATCGTCACACCCAGACGCTAGACCCCGGACCTTGACCAAAGCTCAGAAACCGGATTCTCGTGAGTGTCTCGATTTATGCCTCGCCTTGCCTTAGTCACCCTGACTGCCTCGGACCGACTCTCACCGTCGTGGTGAGTGGATCTCCCCTGCTCAGTGTCTTGGTTCGCTCCTAGAGCACCAGAGACGAGGAGGAGCTCGTCTCGGGCGGTCCGCGCCTTTGAACATTACGTGTTGTTTTTTTCTGTGAACTCATCAGCCGTCTTGGCTCGCCTTTAGTTGTGTTTTTGTCGGACTTCCCGTCATCATCCCGGCTTCCTTCCCGTGCTCCATGTTTTAGTGTTAAATAAATTCTTTGTTAAACTCTACTCCTGGTCTGTGATTCAGCTCGCTCCATTCCATGCGCAACACCCTGGTCTTAAACCGTGACAGATTTAAAATGAAACGAACAAGATGTGCTTTAACTGCAGACTTTTAGCTTTAATTTGAGGGTATTTACATCCAAATCAGGTGAACGGTGTAGGAATTACAACAATTTTTATATGTGCCTCCCACTTTTTAAGGGACCAAAAGTAATGGGACAATTGGATGCTCAGCTGTTCCATGGCCAGGTGTGTGTTATTCCCTCGTTATCCCATTTACAAGGAGCAGATAAAAGGTTCAGAGTTCATTTCAAGTGTGCTATTTGCATTCGGAAGCTGCTGCTGTCAACTCTCAATATGAGATCCAAAGAGCTGTCACTATCAGTGAAGCAAGCCATCATTAGGCTGAAAAAACAAAACAAACCCATCAGAGAGATAGCAAAAACTTTAGGTTTGGCCAAATCAACTGTTTGGAACATCCTTAAAAAGAAACAACGCACTGGTGAGCTCAGCAACACCAAAAGACCTGGAAGACCACGGAAAACAACTGTGGTGGATGACAGAAGAATTCTTTCCCTGGTGAAGAAAACACCCTTCATAACAGTTGGCCAGATCAAGAACACTCTCCAGGAGATAGGTGTATGTGTGTCAAAGTCAACAATCAAGAGAAGACTTCACCAGAGTGAATACAGACAGTTCACCACAAGATGTAAACCATTGGTGAGCCTCAAAAACAGGAAGGCCACATTAGAGTTTGCCAAACAACATCTAAAAAAGCCTTCAGAGTTCTGGAACAACATCCTATGGACTGATGAGACCAAGATCAACTTATACCAGAGTGATGGGAAGAGAAGAGTATGGAGAAGGAAAGGAACTGCTCATGATCCAAAGCACACCACCTCATCAGTGAAGCATGGTGGTGGTAGTGTCATGGCGTGGGCATGTATGGCTACCAGTGGAATTGGTTATCTTGTATTTATTGATGATGTGACTGCGGACAAAAGCAGCAGGATAATTTCTGAAGTGTTTCGGGCAATATTATCTGCTCATATTCAGCCAAATGCTTCAGAACTCATTGGACGGCGCTTCACAGTGCAGATGGACAGTGACCCAAAGCATACTGCGAAGGCAACCAGAGAGTTTTTTAAGAGAAAGAAGTGGAATGTTATGCAATGGCCAAGTCAATCACCTGACCTGAATCCGATTGAGCTTTTCACTTGCTGAAGACAAGACTGAAGGGAAAATGCCCCAAGAACAAGCAGGAACTGAAGACCGTTGCAGTAGAGGCCTGGCAGAGCATCACCAGGGATGAAACCCAGCGTCTGGTGATGTCTATGCGTTCCAGACTTCAGGCTCTAATTGACTGCAAAGGATTTGCAACCAAGTATTAAAAAGTGAAAGTTTGATTTATGATTGTTAATCTGTCCCATTACTTTTGGTCCCTTAAAAAGTGGGAGGCACATATAAAAACTGTTGTAATTCCTACACCGTTCACCTGATTTGGATGTAAATACCCTCAAATTAAAGCTAAAAGTCTGCAGTTAAAGCACATCTTGTTCGTTTCATTTTAAATCCATTGTTGTGTGTATAGTCAAAAACATTAGAATTGTGTCGATGTCCCAATATTTATGGACCTGACTGTATGTTTGACTTTCACTGTTTGACATCACTGTTCATGGTGGGTTCCTGGTTTCTCTGCATTAAGTGCAACCACTGTTCATTTTTTAATGAGTGACACACATACACCTATCTCCTGGAGAGTGTTCTTGATCTGGCCAACTGTTATGAAGGGTGTTTTCTTCACCAGGGAAAGAATTCTTCTGTCATCCACCACAGTTGTTTTCCGTGGTCTTCCAGGTCTTTTGGTGTTGCTGAGCTCACCAGTGCGTTGTTTCTTTTTAAGGATGTTCCAAACAGTTGATTTGGCCAAACCTAAAGTTTTTGCTATCTCTCTGATGGGTTTGTTTTGTTTTTTCAGCCTAATGATGGCTTGCTTCACTGATAGTGACAGCTCTTTGGATCTCATATTGAGAGTTGACAGCAGCAGCTTCCGAATGCAAATAGCACACTTGAAATGAACTCTGAACCTTTTATCTGCTCCTTGTAAATGGGATAACGAGGGAATAACACACACCTGGCCATGGAATAGCTGAGCAGCCAATTGTCCCATTACTTTTGGTCCCTTAAAAAGTGGGAGGCACATATAAAAACTGTTGTAATTCCTACACCGTTCACCTGATTTGGATGTAAATACCCTCAAATTAAAGCTAAAAGTCTGCAGTTAAAGCACATCTTGTTCGTTTCATTTTAAATCCATTGTTGTGTGTATAGTCAAAAACATTAGAATTGTGTCGATGTCCCAATATTTATGGACCTGACTGTATGTTTGACTTTCACTGTTTGACATCACTGTACTTGGTGGGTTCCTGGTTTCTCTGCATTAAGTGCAACCACTGTTCATTTTTTA
The DNA here is from genome assembly GCA_030770545.1 of Macropodus opercularis. Lineage (NCBI taxonomy): Eukaryota > Metazoa > Chordata > Actinopteri > Anabantiformes > Osphronemidae > Macropodus > Macropodus opercularis. Next base: position 13,734,254 of record CM061090.1, on the reverse strand, counting down.
ATACATTACTGTATGTTTGCATAAAACATTTTTGGACCTATGTTGTGACTGTGGTTTAGTTGTATATAGGAGACACATGTTTTTAAGCGACAGTCCTGCTGGTGTTTGATTTTACTATTAAAGCTTAACGTGTCTTGACTCCATTTACATTAACAACATTTGTTTGTCATCTTTATTTGCAGCAGACAGGCCTGAACCGTCCTCATGTACCATCTCTCTTCTTATTGGGTTTGTTAGTGGAATGTTACTGATCGTTTTGCTGCTGCTGCTCCTGAGTTTCTGTAGAAAACAAACAGGTGAGACGTTCTACTGATGATTCAACGAGATGAGATGAAGCTCAGAAGCCCTGAACTATATAATAATTGAAGTTATGTTTTTCACAGGTCCATGTTTTACCAGGTTGGTCAAACAGTCTCTTCTTCTTCTTCTTTAACCATAATTAACATGTTCTGTTTTCACAGTGTTTCCTCTGTGTTTTGTTTTAGACGCCTTCAGTGTCTGAGCTCTGATAAAAGCTCTGCTACACAGCAAACAGTCAACCAGCAGGAAGCTCAGGTTTACTCCTCTCTGCTCCACGGTCGGTCTGACAACGATCACTGTCCTGATTATCACTGATGACGTTTGAATTTGTTTTAATATTGACTCACTGTATTGTAGGTGATGCTTGTGTCTATGAATCAGTCAGAGACTGTGGAAACAATGGAAACGAAGGTACAGTATAATATGTGATTAATGCAGAGCTGTCAGATTATATGAAACTAAATCCTGTAACAGATGTGACTTGATTATTTCAGATGAAGGCAGTAAAACCACAAAGCTGCTTCATAGCGAATGTCCTGAAAACAAAGAGAAATAAAACACAAACACACCTAATGGTGGATCATAGTAATAATTGTATGGATGTGGAAAACTTTATTGACCTTTACCGTGTTAACAGCGACACGTGATGATGCAGAGGAAGGTCATGACTACAGCAACATGGATCCAAACGCGGCCACAGGTACAAACATGATCCTCAGTGGTTTCTTATCACTGATCACAGTGAAATGCATGTAGAGGAGAGTGTAGCGTCACAAACTGGCTCTTTATGACTCACACAGACCGAGCGAACTTCAAGCGCGGTTCACTGCAGGGATTTAGTTTCACCGCTTGGTGAATGGACGAACAAAGACGGGAGCACACAGGGCAGCGCAAATACTAGACACAACAGGACATGAGGAACAGATGCAAACGATCATTACAGAGACAGGGACACACAACCAGGAAGTGAGAACACAGGGTGTAACGTTTCGGCCCTCCAACCACTGGAGGGCCGAAACGTTCCCCTCTCTTCTTTGTTGATTTCAGTTTTTTCTGTTTGTCCAGTTCTCGGTTTCTCGTTATTGTTTTCACCTGTTGTTGATTTCCTGTCTAGTGGGTATTTAAGTTCCTCTGTTGGTCTTTCTCGTTGCTGGCTGGTTAACTGGTATGTGTATCAACTATTACGTTGTAAGTGTTACTTGTTTACTTGGTGTATTAGTGTTATTTGGTATCTTGTCATGTTCAAGTTTAGGTTTAGCGTTAAAGTTTTATAGCTTCAAGTTCATGTTTGGTCATTGTCAAAGTTTCATAGCGTAATGTTCAGTTTTGTGTCTGTTTAGGTTTACGTTTTAGTCGTGGTTCTCGTTGTTTGTAGTCGCCTGTGTTTGTGTTCTGTCCATGTGTGGTGTTTGTTCCCCCTTTGCTAGTTTGGCGCCATCAAGTGGCGATTTAGAGGCAGTACCAGGGGCTCAGGCACTCCTACCCCTGGTACTCTAGTCAGTCTAGGTTAGTGCGCTTTGTAACACAGGGAGAAAGACCAGACAGAAACACAGCGTCCTCCCGGGGTCGGAGGGTCAGACTGTGACACACACACGTCTTCACAGTTTAGAACAAATAATGTTTGATCTGTCTGAGTAAACCTGTAAATATTACTACAGAGACAACAACAATTGACTTTAAACTGAATTATTATTATTATTTAACATCTGTCGACTGGAGCAGGTTCACTGGTTTCCACTGCAGAGACACCAAAGTACAGTAACACTGACACTTCTCCTCTGCTTTGACTGTTTAGTGCATCTAAGTTGTGATTAATGTCATTTTGTTTCTATACAGACGCATAAAGAGAAGTTGACCAACAAAACCAGAACCACAACATTGTGTCAACAAACCAGGCTGAGACATCAGAGTTTAATACAGGCTGATTATATGACTCATGTAGAAGAGTTCAATAGAAACCAGCTGCACCAAACAACAGTCAAAGCTTCACAACTTAGCTTCAGCTTTTCTACGTCTGGTGTCATAGTGTCATCGTAACTTGCTGCATGTTGTTCAGTTTCCAGTGTTTAACTGGATTCATCGTTGTCTGACCATCGTCTGAAACGTTGTTATGTTGTTATATTAAGTGAAACTGCGCCACCTGGTGTCAGAGCTGAGTCTTTAGTCTCTAGTGTGAAGGAAAGTAGCTGCTGGAAGTTAGTTTAGGCTCTTTGTGTCGCTTTGAACTGTTGTGTTCAGATGTTAATTTTAAATTTGAACTATTGATGAGATAATTTTAGACCTTTGGATTTTACTGGATAATGTTTTGCTTTGTTGAGTGAGTTGTTTACTTTACTTTAGCTGTGGAAAATCTTTATTTGCAAGACACATTTTACTTGTTTTTCATGTTTCCTTGAAGATAATTAATCCTGTAAGTAAATTCTTATTAGAAATAATTAAAAATATTGTATCTGTAAAATAATTAACAGTTCAGTCTCTATGTGCCATAATATGCAATAAATTAATATTGATCATTTTCATGATCTGATTTAATCCATTGTTGAAACCTTTTTGGGTTTTTTCTGCTACTGCTATTTTGTATTTTACACATGTGACCTATGAAATGTTTATAAAATATGTTTGTGTCATGTGATATTAAAAAAAAAAAATAAGATCATTGTTTATTGATCCCACAGTGGGGAAATGCAACTGCTACCACATCTACAAACGAATGTTGTGAACTTTATCTGACTGGATAATGTGAAAGGTTCACCAGCACCAGATTCTTTCCATGGACTAAGACACGAGAAACGATGTGTCAGTAAATGAGACGTAGCTGTGTTGGTCTAAATGTTTCACTAACTACATTTACAGTTTTCCAGCATTTCCAGCATCTTCCATGTGAAATATAAAGCGAGTACAAAGCTAATGTTTGTGTGGGAGCTTTGATGAAGCAGCAGCAACAAGTGTGAGGACGTTGTTCATGACTGTGGCTTCTTTGTGACTGTGTCCTGCACAGAATGGCAGCGTAGTGGTGCAGTGGTCAGCAACAAGCTTAGTGTGAAAGACTGACTGTCCACGCAGCCTCCTCAGCTCACAGCACGAAATGTAGCCTCAAAGCTGCTCAGGTGTTTTCATGCTTTCTCATTTTCACTGGATCGATGTGACTGTTGGTGAAGCACCAATAATAAGGATCAGTCCCCAAATGAAAACAGACGTGATGTTTGTGGGTTTCAGCGAGAAAAACAACACAGAACCAACAAAAACGTGAAACTAAGTTAAAGCGTTTTGATTATTCAACGACAAACTAAGTTCTAACAGCAAACAAACGTGGTTTTAGTCACTGAGTCGGTCGTTAGAGCTTCATGACATAAATCGCGTCATCACATATTGACATGATTCCACAAACATGAATTTGAACATTTGAACTTTTTTCTGAAAGCGACAGTTGATCAAATGCTCCTGTAACAGTTTCCTCACGTTGTCCCACCGGGAGTCTGAATAATCAAAGAGGATAAATGCGTGGAAGGAATCAGTTTGGCTTCTTACCTGCTGCAGCTGTGGGAGGAAGCTGAGTCCAGGTCGCCAGGTGTGTGTTAGCTTTAGTGCTGCTAGCGAGAGCGTTGCTACTGTTGTAGATGGACTGTTGCTCTGCTTCTGGTTCATCTCCGTCGGTTCGGACCGATGGGCAGCAGCACAGGTGACAATAATCTCTTGACGTGTGTTCAGCTCGCAGGCAGTGATGCTGGTTGCGTGGGTGCGTACGTGGAGCAGAGCTGAGGGACTGGGGAGAGCAGCCAGGAAGCCTCGGTTCACGCAGTGGGAACGTTGTAGAGTTACATCATGTTTAGTTTCATTAGAGCCGCTGCTGCTTTGTTGTTTGGTTGGACTCAGCTGATGCATGTTTTCTACTCAGTGGTTTAGTTTGTTTGTTTTTGCATGTTGTGCTACTAACTTTAAGCTGATCAATTAAATGGTCTGTTTGCAGACAACTAGGTGTGTAACGGCCTCATGCCCTAAAACAAACTACAATGAAATACTGATTATTAGAAGAAATTGTTTAACATGAAATAAAGCTTATTTTTTATGTATCACTCAAGCTGCTGTTAATACAAGGTCGTTATCAAGTCAAGTTGAGCTTTATTGTGGCTTCGCTACATGTGAAGACAAACAAAGGAACCAAATGTTGCGTCTCGCAGGACAACAGATAAATAAATGACTACACACATTAACCTCAGACAGACTGTACAGGTACTTTCAGACACAGGTACAAGATGTGGTGCAAAGAGGTGTTTCCTGTGTGTAGGACTCCTCAGAGTTTCACACTGTTTATTCTAGTAAAGTGTCTGGTGCTGCTTGAAGAGAGAAGAGTTGTTGTTCTCAGAGGGGAGCAGGGAGGTTGGACTTTAGTCTCTCTCAGCTTGTGGTAAAGCTGTTGAACAGTCTGGTGCAGCGGCTCTGATGCTCCGCTACCTTCTTCCTGATGAAGGAGCTGAAAGAGACTGTGGGAAGGGTGGGTGGGGTCCTTCACGATGCCGTCGGCTCTGCTGGAGCATCGTGTCAGGAAGACGTCCAGGATGGAGGGAGAGGGCAGAGATGATCTCTGCAGCTGTGTTCGCTGTCCGTTGGAGGGTCTCGCCGTCTGCGGCACCAGGCAGCGATGCAGCTGGTCAGCACACTCTCAATGGTTCCCCTGTAGAACGTGGTGAGGATGGGAGGGAGACACGGAGGAAGTGAAGACGCTGTGGTGCCTCCTTGGAGAGAGACGTGGTGTTGGTGGTCCAGGTGAGATCCTCCGTGATATGCAGCCCAGGAACTTAGTGCAAGTGTTGCTGAGGTTTGACTTCACCATATTCATGTTGACCCTGGTTCTCCTGCCTTTTCTCTGTTTAGTCTTTGTGGTGTTGGGGCTGCCTGTAGATTGGCCCTATGCTCCCTGGCAGCAGCCAAGAGTTATTGAAGAAGGGCCCCAGCAGCTTCAACCACTCGGAGCATTGGTTCTGTCTGTGAGCTTCTCTTCTAGCAACAATAAAAGACAACAAGTGTCTGTGCCACTTCCTCTCTGTGGTGTGTTTTCATGGCTGTTGCTGATGAGACCTACCACAGTCGTGCATCAGCAGCATGAAGAGCAGCAGCTGAGCTCTCAGCCTTCAGTCCAGAATCAGCTGCAGAGGAGGGAGTTTAGACCCAGGAGGTTCAGTGTGTTATTAGTTGTTGTTGTTATTGTGTTGAAAGCTGAGCTGAAGTCAGTGAACAGCATCCTAACGTAGGAGTCTCTGTTTTGTAGGTGAGTGAGAGGCAGGTGGAGGAGGTTGCATCACTGTGGAGCAGTTTGCAAACTGGTGCTGATGCTCTGCAGGACTAACCTCTCAAAGCTCTTCATCATGGTTGGGGTAAGTTCTACGGGGCAGCAGTCATTCAGGCAGGTCAGATGACGTGTTGGTATGTTGTCAGGCCTGCAGCCTTTCGTGGGTTAATCCTCACATCGGCCGGAGTGAGACACAGTAGCTGGTCGTTCTGAGACGTGTGGATTCTGTGCAGGTTTGTCGTTCAGCATCTCGAAGCGCGAGTAGAAATGGTTGAGTGCATCCGGCAGAGACGCGTCATCGTCATCGGCCTGTGGCCGGTGCTCGTAGTCAGTGATGGTCTGAATGGTCACAGGGACCGAGTGTCTTTACTGACACTGAAGTTATTGTTGATTTTTGGGGAATATTTGTTTTGATGTATTTAATTTCTGCTGTTTCATCTCAACCTCAGCAGCTAAAGTAACACAACTGAGCAGAACATGTGCAGCTACATTCAGTTCACTGAGTGTTTACTGATGTGAGAGACTCTGTAAATAGAGGCGATAAAGCAAACGCACTAGAGACGTCCTGCACATGTCTGCAGAGTATAATGAGATGCTCAGACATCCAGGACCTGCCTCACGATGCTACAGGCACGAGTGCTGGTCACAGTGTGTTATGACAACAACACAACATGCACACGTACACAAATAACACAGATTATTCCTCATAGTGTGGATTTGTTTCATGTAATTCATGATGTTTCAGTAACAGTAACAAACCTTTGACAGACGAGCTCATACGTTTCTGCAGCAGACAGGAAGTGTAAACAAGTCAGCGAGTGCGTTGTGGTCAGAGCTGTTAGTTTTCTGAGTTTGTGTGAAAAGGAAAGAAGAACAGAGCGACTATGTATGTATCACATGTTTGAATGATCTGTGACGTCTCTGTCTTTGCTTCTTCTGGTCCTGCTGTTATTTCTCTGCAGCAGAGCGACAGAGTCAGTGGATGTGACGATGGAGCTCACTTTGCTCTGTGTGCTGTCGTTATTCTGTGAGTACGTCAGTGACTGACAACGTTACTGAACACGCTGCTTTTTGACATGTTGGATGTGACCCGGCTTCATTCACAGTAGAAACCAATGTGTGGTTGGACTATTTCTGTGGCTCAGTGCTCAGTCTACTGTTAGGGAGGTGTAGTGGTCTCAGCAAGAAGGACCTGGGTTTGTCTCACAACGTTAAACTGTGTCAGGCTTGATTCAACAAATGTTAAGTAGTTTACGTCTGATCCTGTTTCCATTTTTATTTTAGTGCTGAATACAAACATCTACGGAAACGCTGAAGGTGAGTCATTGTCCTTCTTTTCAGTTGGCTTCTTATATCGTCCTACATTTTTTTCTCCATGTTTTATGTATGAACACTAGCGACCAGATCACTAAACAAATGGTTAATTTATAATCAGGCTCATGCTTGTGTTTATTTTTCCTAAATTAATTTGATCTTGTTCAGGCTGAGAGAAGAATCAGCCTCAGGTACAAAGAATTTAAAGGTTTACTGAAAGTTTACCAAGCTTCAGTTTAATCAATAATTGTTTTAGGTGAAGTCATTTAACTTGAATAGTGGTTTTGTGTGATGCTGCTAATGTGGCTGTTCAGACAGTTTATCTAGAAAACACAAACTTTACACATGAAAAAAGTTCAAAACGTAAATAAATTCACATATGGATGAAACTCTAACAACATGGAGACATGTTAAGTTCAGTCCTCTGTCTGCTTCCTCCCCCTGTGGCTGTGGCAGAATCTTCTGATATTAGTTGTAACATCCGTTACTTGTGTCTAATCTGTTCACACGTTCGCTAGGAGGATGACAGGGTTGATTTGTGGCTGATGCAATGACAGATGGACCAGTCTGGTTAAAATAAGAACAGGAGACTTGTATGTAACTAACAAACATGAAGTGAAGCTGAGACCCAACACGTCTTGTCTTGTTTTTCTCTTAATGTATTAAATCAGATTTTGCAGCATTAATACAAGTTGAAGTATAATCAAAGTGAAAAACTTTCCCCTCCTGTAGTTTTGTTCTTACTGTGTTTGTTGTGAACAGTTTCCTACAGAGTCTCTGTGACCAAACAACCCAACTGGACTCAGACATTCAGTGGTGAGAGCATCACTCTGACATGTGAGATCCATGGAGGTGGAGACTCTCAGTGGGAGTATGAATGGTTTACAATGAGCTCCATCAAACCTGATGATGAAACTGGTAAAGTGTTGATGATCAGCAGAGCTGATGTGTCTCACAGTGGAAACTACTGGTGCAGAGGCAGAAGAAACTATCAGTTAACAGAGTGGAGTGATGACGTCACACTGACAATAAGACGTAAGTTTGTTTAATTAGTGACGTGTTTTTGTTTGCTCGCTGTTACGATCGCTGACTTTCTAGGAATAAGGGAAGTGACAAAGGGTCATTTACTGTAAATCTGTTCAACAACAAACTGTCCAACTAAGGGAGGAGTCAGGAAAAGTCACTCAAGTCAAGTGAAGCCATGAAGCAGGACGACACTGAACAACACATTTTAGATGTTTAGTCCAAGTCAGTTACACTGAGGCTGAACATTTAAAACTGGCTGCTGATCATTTTCTAGATGTCTCCACTAAAACTAGTTTCAAACATCCATCTTCTGACTGGTTCAGGTCTTTTCTGGATTTCAGTCCCATTGTTAACAGTAACTGGATGAACTGTAGATGTTTCCATTGTGTTTCATTTATGTGCATGTTACACACGTGAACATAAGAGTCCTGTTCCAGTGTCAGTTTAGTTCCTTTAATAACGTGAACTGCAACACAGAACACAACGTAGCACAGTTAGCTCAGCCAGCGCTTCTGGCTGCTACTGCTGCAGCTCCCGCTCTGTGTCTGCTTCGGCTCCTGCTATGCAGGGATCACCGCGGCAGTGAACGCATCACGCTGCCACCTAGTGGCGAAAAGTGATCATCGCTCCGCCGAAGCAACGCAGGTGAGAACCTCCCCGTCCCAGTGGCCACACAGCGTTAGATAGGAGACCGATCTGTGATCTGGACAGAATGACCTGGCGCCATAAATGTCCAGTGCGCCACATGCAGTTATAATAATGATAATCATTGTGTTGTTTGGGTTGGATGCCTGACTGTGAAGGCTGACGCTAATTTAAACCTATGTTAAATGTGGCCCAGGTGAATGAGCTTCATACAATGAGCTGATAATGTAAAATGCTGTGTGTGAAACTCACTGATGTTGCAGCCGCGTCACTGGTCAGTGAGACGAGCAGGAGCCACAAGAATCAACAAACAGATACGGAGACGTGTTAACACGAGGACACGTTTGTAATGACTGTTAGTGTTTGATTCATTCATAAATGTTTCTTCAGTTTTAAAGCGTTTCTTACTCTGTGGACTTTAACCCCAGATCAACCCAGACCCTCAGTGACACCAGGCAGAGCAGTCGTACCAGCAGGAGGCAGCGTCACACTGACCTGCTCTGTGGACGACTCAAAGAGCTGGAGATACGACTGGTTCAGACGGACGTCAGCGTCTCAAACAGTTCAGATCAGAACAAACAGTGAATCCAATAGTGTCACAATCACAGATAGAGGCGTCTATCACTGCAGAGGAGGAAGAAGAGGAAGAGGAAACCAAGTTTACTACACACACAACAGTGACTCAGTCACTGTAGAGGAAACTGGTGAGTTTAGCAACTTGTTCTGAAATAAAACGTCATTTTAAACTTGAATCAGCAGTGTAGAAAAGAAACATCTTGGTTGAAAAAGAAATTATTTTGACTAAAATAGTAAAAGTTACACTTCTGTTCATCAGATCTTGAATAGCTGAATAGTTGAATTACTTGTTGTTTTGTTTTAGTTGTGTTATTGTTGTGTTTGTTGTGAACAGTTTCCTACAGAGTCTCTGTGACCAAACAACCCAACTGGACTCAGACATTCAGTGGTGAGAGCATCACTCTGACATGTGAGATCCATGGAGGTGGAGACTCTCAGTGGGAGTATGAATGGAAAACACCCAGCTCCATCAAACCTGATGATAGAACTGGTAAAGTGTTGATGATCAGCAGAGCTGATGCGTCTCACAGTGGAGACTACTGGTGCAGAGGCAGAAGAAACTATCAGTTAACAGAGTGGAGTGAATCCATCAGTCTGACAGTCAGTCACAGTACGTTGACTTATGTTTGACTTTGACATGAAAATGTCAAGACTTGATTGAAATGAGCATCAGTGTCTATTGAGGGTGATTTGATGACTTGGTGTCTCTCCATCAGATAAAGCCCAGTGTGTCCTCAGAGCGTCTCCATCTTGGCTGAGTCCTGGAGCCTCAGTAGCTCTGAAGTGTGAGGTTGAGCCTCCATCTGCAGGATGGAGGTTCTACTGGTACCAGACTGTTCCTGATGGGTCACACAGCTACAGATATGAGCTGCTACCTGCTAGTGACCATGGGACTGAACAGGGCTCCTACATGGTTCATGGACAGACACACACAGCAGGATATGTGTGTAGAGCTGGAAGAGGAGAACCAGCGTATTACACTGACTACAGCAAAGCAGCATTCGTCTGGTCTGGAGGTCAGTTTGTTTGGACTCTTGGTTCTTTCTCTACCAATTCAATGTTTGCTGAAAGGAACCATGTGGATTCTCCTCTAAAGCTGAACCTACTGACTGTTGTGTGTCTGTTGTTAAATGTGTGTGGATCACGTGTTGCTGTCCAGACGTTGGTCCGTCAGCGTCTCTCACAGTGAGTCCTGACAGAGTTCAACACTTCACCTCTGACTCTGTGTCACTGAGCTGTGAGGGAAACTCTGCTGAGTGGAGAGTCAGGAGGTTTCCTGAAGGAGGCTTCCTGTCATCCTGCTCCAACTGGACAACAACTGGATCCAGATGTGACATCAACACAGCACAGTCTGGTTCTGCAGTGTTCTGGTGTGAGTCTGGATCAGGACACTTCAGTAATTCACTCAACATCACTGTTCATGGTGAGTTTGGTCTTTTTCCTTCATTTAAATTGCTCCTATGATTCAAGATGCTGTTTCTCCTGCTTCTGGTACATTTGCATGACTCTAGGTTTCATGTGTCCACTCACCTCGTAGACGTTCACTTCCTCCATACGTCACATGATGCTAGTTAGTCTGGTCCTTTCCCAGAATGCTCGGTTCAGATCTCTGCACCTTGTTGACGTAGACGAGCGTCTGTCATCCCACAGCCCCATAAAAAGCAGAGTAGGAGCTTTTCTCTGACTGAAACCTACTGTGACTGTCTCCAGATGCAGCTGTTATCCTGATGAGTCCTGTCCATCCTGTGACTGAGGGTCTCTCTGTTAGTCTGAGCTGCAAGTTGAAGACGGGACAGAAACCTTCCACAGTGTTTTTCTATCAAAATGAGCAAGTGATCCAAAGTGACAGCAGAGTGGATCTGAACATCTCTGCAGTGTCCAAGTCACATCAAGGCTCCTACAAGTGTCAGTACCAAGGAGAAATGTCTCCACAGAGTTGGATGACAGTGGTTTCCAGGCCTGACAGCTTTTCCTTCACTGCGTTGTTGATCGTTGGGTTGGTTTGTGGAGTGTTTCTGATTGTTGTCCTGCTGCTGTGGTCTGGACACAGAAGGTCTAAAGGTGAGATCTCCTCCTTCTTCTATTTGATGGTGAAACCAGGCTCCAGACAGATTGTGATGCAGTAGAACAGATCTCCATACAAACCCTGTAACAGCTAATGTGTCTTTCACAGACTGGTGGGTCGTCAGGTTGGTGCCACACTCTGAACATCATCAACACAACAGATGTGCGTCAGGTGTTGTTGATCAGATCTAATGTATTTACTGCACGTGTTTGACTCTCACGAGGTCTAAGAGAAGCAACCAGAGCTCTGCTGCAGATCACACGACCAACCAGGACCCAACAACGGACAACGATCAGGCTCCTCAGGGTCTGGATGCGGTTTAGGATTGAAGTATTAATAATTCATTGAAATACTTTCATTCATTTACACGTTTGTTGATGTTACACTTTTACTGCAGGTGATGTGTGTCTGTATGAATCAGTCAGAGGCTCAGAAGACGCTGTAAACGGTAGATCACACACAGTAAAGAAGCTGAAATTATCTCATTTAACGTGACTGGAATCTATTGACTGATAAGTTGAATGTGTCTGTATTTCAGATGAATCCAACTACGTCACATATGCTACAATTGAGTTTAGAAACATTGTAAACACGGGTAAGTCTCCTGTTGGAGGAGAACGTAGTGGGAGGAGAAACCAGCCTCTGATTCCACACACAGTAGTAATAGCTTTAACCAGTTGGATGGTTTCTGACAGAGACGATAAACGGAGCAGCAGAGACGTGCGTTTACTCTGAGGTGAAGGTTGGAGCAGCAGCAGGTACAGTTCTCTCTGCCACAGCAACGTCACCACTGATCAGCTACTGTGTAATAAAACTCAAACGCTTTTGTCTGCTTTATGTAAAATATGACACTTTTTAGATTGAGAAGTAAATTAATTAATTTAATGTTTCTTCTGCATAATTTAATATTTGTTACTTATATACTGTTAATTGATGCTTTCATGTAAAGACAACAGTAGATAAATCAGAGAGAAGATGCTGGAAGTAAAGTGTGAGGACAGTAAACGTTTATTAAACTTTTTTTCAGACATGTGACAGAGATTCTTGCTTCTTTCTCTTGTCTGTAGTTTTTGTCCATTCTTGTACATGAAACCTGAAATATGGGCTTTTTTGCTTAGGTGATGATGTGGTTTACGCCCCAGTGAACAGTAAACGTAAGGCAGGCAAAGGTAAGTTCCACACATCCAGAGACGGGGTTTGTGTGTTGGGCAGATGTGTTCTCTGTTTGTCACCTACAGCTTTTTGTTGTTTCCACGCGTCTCCTGTTTCAGAGGTTTTTCTAAAAACAGTGAAACAAACTCAAACACGTTCAGTCCAAACGTTGACTGGTAGTAATTTCATCTATGTGATGATGTTTTATAGTTAGTTTCTTCTCCTTACTATCAACCAGCTTTGTTATTATGTAACAAGTAAAGTGATGGTGACATACTTTTACTACCACTGATGTAAAACTGTTTCTAGGAAACACGTCCAGCGACAGCAGATGAAGCGCTTTATTCTGAAATGCAGCAGAAAAAGCCGAAGGTAAAGGTGCAGCAATAAAACCACCTGTTGGGATCAAGCTTAAATGTTGTTATATGTTATGAACCTAAATGTCTTTCTATTCTTTTTCCAGATCAACAGACTCTTGGAAATGATGCCAACATTAGAAAAACAGCCTTGTTCTGACCACGTTTGCAGCTTTTTTCTTCAGTGACCATTAAGCCATTATTGAACTGCTGTAGCAGAGTTTTATGCTGTTGATCATAGAAGCTTCACATCCTCACACGTGATGTTTGTGTTTCCTGTGTTTGACGCGTTGTTGACCAGTAACAGCAGTTCACTGACAGCAAGGTTTCTTCCTGCTTAACCTTTGTTGTGGGAAGTGACCAGCTTCAGTGTTTCGTGTGCTGCTAGTGTTGGCCAGCAGGAGGCAGTGTGGAGTCTCCTGGTGAACAGAGCAGCTTCTCTGACTTGTTCTCTGTGTTTACACAGGAAGCAGCTGCTACACTCTGGCAGACTTTTACTATGTTCCTTCAGATTCAGGGCGACCTCCTTTGCTGTGCATTGCTATGTATGTTCTGTTGAACTGGAAAGAACCAGTTGTTCTGGACCAAGGATTAGAAAAGTGGACTCTGTCCCAGAGACACAGCTTTTTGGTTTTTACTCTCTTCTCCTGCAGCCACATACATTTATTTCAATGTCTTCCAGCTGAAGAATAATTGTTTTAATAAATGTTTGAACTGAACTAAGAATTGGTTGAATATGTTCATATTTTTGTGTATTTGTGCTACAGTTTTTATTTTAATAAATGCTCAGATTTAACTGTCGATCAGTGGACTTTACTTTGAAAAGACTTGACGCCATCTTCAGCTGTTTGTGGTTAAGTTCCTGTCCAGGCGAGTCTGTTCTGTATCCGCCTGGTTTCCGGTGACATCATGTTTTCTTTGAGCTGTGATTGGCTGCTCTGTGAGCAGGTCCAGTGGCTCTTGCTTCACTCGTCTTTCAGTTTCTTCCTCAGAGAGAGTTGCAGAGTTGCTGCTGCTGATTAGGACGATGAAGATGAAGGAGTCAGAAGTGGTCGTCGTCCTGTCCTGGCTCTGGTCCTGTTTCCTGTGTTTCCCTGCTGAGAGTAAGAGCCTGACTCAGTTGATCTCATTTCGAGTGGCTCCTAGGTTTGGCTGAGATCCAGTCCTGAGCAGCAGACGACATGTCGGCGCCTTCTCTTCTGGTTTCAGTTCTCCACAGCGACTTTGCCATCAACGGCTGCTCGGACACCGACGGAGAGCTGATGTACGGCCTGGACGACGAGGCGACGTGGTACGCAGACTTCGTCCAGGGCAGAGGAGTAGAGCCTCAGCCCAGCTTCATCGACCACATCAGCCACGGAAAAGACATGTACGAACAGGCTGTGGAGGGTCAGAGGATCTGCAAGAGGAACCTGGGGCTGAGGCGTCAAGCCATTAAGGACAGACCCCTGGAGAATGGTGACGAGAAACCAAACGAGAGCTTTGACTACGACCAGTAGAAATAAATTGGCTGGACTTTAACTTCTGATATTAACAGACTGAACTAAAGTAATGAGACAGATACAACTTAAAGAAATGACCTGTAGACTAATGACACTGAAGCGAAATGCAAAACAACCACAATACGTGAAACATGACCCGAACCTGACACGTCTCAATACTTGAGAGTGATGCTGGGACATAGAACCAGTCTGTCAGCACTAATGTAGTTCACGTCCAGTTGTCACAGTTGTTCGTTCCGTGTCAGATTTTTGAGCAGCTCGTGGAAATGTCCTCGTTTGCTGTTTTGTTTTTCCCCCTTACTTGTATTTTTCTGTGTGTTGTTTTCTTCTCCCTCCATCGTAGTCGACGTCGCCATCGTTATATCCTTCACTGTGCAGATCTCAGAAATCTCTTGTTCATGGTTGTGGTTTTCCTCAGGGATCAGTCTTAGGTCCACTACTTTTTAATGTTTTGGGATTTCCACCAGTTTATATTACAGATAGTCAATATAAAACCAGTTTCAGGACCAAAGCCACAGCAGACTAGTCGACTGTGATCATCACTAGTGATGATGTGACATCGGTCTGGATCAGAGCTGTCTCCTGATCTTGTTGTAGCTTGTGTTATGGGGACGGTTCTGTCCAAGTCGAGGCTCTAAGGACAGAGTTTGCTATGGAGCCACCTGTGAAATCCACAGAGGCAACAGTTATATTAGACATTTTGTGTATTTCATTTTACTGGACTAAATGTGACAGTGCTTGTTGCTTTTAATTGAAGTGATGGAAGTGATTTACGTCTCAGTTGACAAACTGCCTGAAGCTGTTCCCTGATGAGACTCTGGACCCGTTTCTTCTCAGATCCTCCATCCAATATAATCATCTACACTAGAGACGACCTGCAGCTCGGAGACATGAACACTCTGATCTGTTACGTGACTGGGTTCTATCCTGCTCCTGTCAAAGTCCACTGGACCAAGAACGGACAGAACGTGACTGAAGGAACCGTCATCAATGTTTCCCACCCCAACAGAGCATCCAGGCCTGGACCAACCACGTACCCGAATCTGGGGTGAGAGCCTTTATTTAAGCAGCTTGAGTTCATCCAATCATCTGTGTAACCAGCGTGTGTTGTCTCTCCAGAGGTGGACGTGCAGCAGCCCAGCGTTGGACCTGCAGTGTTCTGTGGGCTGGGTCTGACTGCTGGTCTGCTGGGTGTGGCAGCTGGAACCTTCTTCCTCATCAAAGCAAACACTGAAGCTGATTAACTACGTGATGGGAGGAACCATGAAGGCGTCAGCTTGTAGTCGTATCCAGCGTAACTGTAGACGCGTGACTTCACTCACAGCTCGTCCCTCATTGACTCTAGACTCAACTTGGACCCAGAACAAGGACTCGTGAAGTGTGTCACAGATTCCTAAGGCACAGAACCAAGATGTTTCTCTCTGTCTGTAAACGCTTGCTGTACAGCAGGTTGTGTCCAGGTACTTGAGAACCTTGCTGTGAAAATCCTCCTCACCTGGAGGATCTTCTCCACTAGCTCAGACCTCTGGTAGAGCTACAGAACGGAGGCTTCCTCCAAGTTCTCCACCTCTGCCTCCTCCTCAGAGAACACGTTGGTCGTGTCCAGAGTGTTTCTTCCAGGAGATCCTCAGCTCAAAGCAGCAGTTCTCCTCTGTGGAACTTGGCCTGGATCACGTCCTGCTTCCTGAGCCAAGTCTAGTTCAGCTGAAGGTCGTCTTCTACAGCGTCAGTGGCGTAGAGATGATGTCACTCCAGCTCTTCTGGCCTGTCAGCATCTGTTGTCTAACTTCACTCTGTCATGGTTCATCCTGATGCTTCTGGGTCTTTGTGATTTCATCAATTAAAAGCTGTTAGTGATGCTGTCAATACATTACTGAATATGTGCAGGTTAAACTTTTCTCCCTTTCTACAACAGCCTGACTCTGATTTCCTCTTGAAACTCAAAGTTCCATCCATCTTTAACTACTGACGTTGAGTCGTGGTGAGTGTAGTAAGTAAACATACAGGATCTTTTTTAATGCAGTGACATTTGCAGTAGTTTTACTACAAGCATTGAACTCATCAAATCATCCAGGTATATACTGTAGTTACACATTAGATTAAAAAATACGAATAGACATGACGATAAATAATAAAAAAAAACATATGCACATATATCAGCTGGGAGGTTAAACAGCAGACTTGTACAGAGCAGTGGTGGGAATGTCAGAGCTGTGGTAAAGCTCCTTCCTCATCGTGGGCGTCTGACTCTGCCACTGAAGGAGCTGCTCAGCCTCAACTCTTGATGCCTCCCAAGCACAAAAATCCAAACCAAAAGTCTTTAACAGAAAACAGAAGGACTGGAGCATCACAGCAAAACACCCTGGATTTCATCACCGATATCACTGATATTCTACAAGCTGTGATATGTCGGGTCGTTATTTAACATCACGCTCCATTTGCAATTGTCTGGACACTTGGTACAACTGGTTCTGTGTTGATGTTGACGCTACTGTCTACAGAAACTGGGATGTGGGAAATCCGTGTGACTCTACTGGTTAAATAACAGAAACTGAAAATGAAAGGAACGAGCACAAAACGGATGTGAAAGCATGTTTTTGTCTCGCTCTTCTCTTAAAGGCTGTTTGATCAGGACTTGAAGTCATTCAAACATTCAGCTCATGAGGTGATCAAGGAATCAACAATCAAAGACAAAGAGGAGAATCAGGTGAGTAGCTAAAGCTGAGCTGTGATGGTAGAGGTGGGAAAATATTAGCATTAGAATAAAGCAGCAGACTGAGCATTTAGTGGTTGGATGACAATACATAACGTATATGATAATAATAACAACGTGACCAACATGACTTTTATCTGATTTATGAAACATAGAGTTTGCAGAGTTTTTACCAGAGATACAACATACGCATACGTTTGCTATTTGTCTCCTCGTGTTCACATGTTGACGCGTAAATGGACGTGAGCGACTGGACATTTGCCTCCATTCTGTGCTTTACCTACCTGGTAACAGGTGAGGCTGCATCATGTGACCTCTGTCCTCTGGTTTTTAGAGCTGCTCTCACTCAGACTGTGTCAGTGATCATGGCTTCGTCCCTTCTCAGCTTCTCCCTCCTCTTCATCGTTGTCTCTACTGCAGGTAGGATCCAGTCGCTGCTGACTGATCCACGCTTCTTAGCTTCTTGGATCAGAAGTCACTCTGGTTCTGTTCTGCTCCTTCAGGTGGATTTCGGTGTTACACGGTGGCCCGCTGTGATTTTAACTCCACTGAGCTGAAAGACGTCGAGTACATCTACTCTGATTACTACAACAAGCTGGAGATCATCAGGTTCAGCAGCAGTGTGGGGCACTTTGTGGGCTTCACTGAGTACGGGGTCATGCAGGCCCGAGTGTGGAACAGTGGTCCAGAGCTGACTGATGCAAAGAGCAGGAAGGAGACGTACTGCAGCAACAACGCTGACATCGCGTACGAGTCGGTTCTGACCAGGTCAGGTGAGTGTGAGTGACGACAGGCAGACAGGTGAGGAGGACGTCGGCCTCTGGGCGACTGTTCCAACCAGTGGCAGGCGTTTCACTCTAAGACCCATCACTTAAAAATAAAAGGCAACGCAGTAAATCTGTCCACCAAGTTTTATTATTTCCCCCAAAATAGTCAAGTTTTTGCACTAAGCTGAGTCATAAATTAAGTCATAGTTCAAGACACCAACCAACAAGACAAATGTCACCAAACCAACTGTTCATTGAAAACCAAAGTAAACGAGCAGCGTCTCTCAGAAGCCGTGAACCAGGGGAACCGCTCACAGCTGAGACTCAAAGTGATGAACACGGGGACGGTTCACTAGCACAGAGGTTGGTCGACCTCTTCTCACATCCAGCTTCTCTAGAAAGGTCCGTCTGGAAAATGTCCTTGAAAATACATCTACAACCAAAGTTACGTCTCCTCCTTCAGCCATTGTGGGTTAAAAGCTAGTAGATCTATTTGATCCGCTAACGCGCTGCCTCCTCCCAGCGAGTATTTGTGATCACCGTGAGGCCTTCGAGCTGGATTTACTGTCGCCAACTCGTAATCTGATTGGCTATCGCAACTATGTGTCAACAATATCAGCCCCTTTACTCACAGCGCAGAAAAGCCTGCAGTGTTCATACACACGCTGGCTGAATTCTGATTGGATAAAAAGTTG
The DNA here is from genome assembly GCA_030770545.1 of Macropodus opercularis. Classification (NCBI taxonomy): domain Eukaryota; kingdom Metazoa; phylum Chordata; class Actinopteri; order Anabantiformes; family Osphronemidae; genus Macropodus; species Macropodus opercularis. The sequence continues at coordinate 13,715,856 of CM061090.1, read as the reverse complement.
AAGTTTCAGGCTAGAGCCTGCAATATATCTGACTACCTGTCTGTCTCTATGTCTGACTACCTGTCTGTCTCTATGTCTGACTAGAGCCTGAACTAGAGGCTAGAGCCTGAAACTTCAACAGCGTAACGAGTGAATATATAATATGACACGAGGAGAAAAGTATACGGAGAATGATTTTATGTTAGACCAGCAGAGAAGGTGTAGCTGGTCCTGACGCCTGCCACTGGTTACAACAAATGCTCAAAAGCCTCATATCAGAAGGTCCATGAAACCTATTGGACATAAAAGAAAGGATCGAACAGCAGCAGGATCAAATGTCTGAACTACACTCACAGATAAACAAATCTGTGTCCAGTGGTTTGTTTAACATAGAACAGTGTCGTCAGTATAGAGGAACACGGTAAATGAAATGTTAGACATCTCCTTGTCTGACGTCCTACTAGAGAAACATAAAACATCTACTCAATTAAACACTGTCACTATGAAATATAGTGTGTTTGTATTTACAAATGGATGGATGTTAAACACAGGAAAACCTCATTTAATCCAGACACCAACCAACTGATGATTATGTGTAACCTGTGTCCAGTTAAGCCTTATGTCAGACTGTCATCTATGACGCCCCCTGCTGGTCACCATCCGGTCATGTTGGTCTGCAGCGTCTACGACTTCTACCCCAAACAGATCAGAGTGAGCTGGACCAGAGACGGACAGGAAGTCGACTCTGATGTCACTTCCACTGAGGAGATGGCAGACGGTGATTGGTTCTACCAGGCCCACTCTCACCTAGTGTACACACCCAGGTGGGTTCAGGTCCTGAAGGTAGCGATCAGTGAAAACTGGATTCTGTCTCAGTCACACAGTCACCGAGCTGTGTTAAAGTTTTCACATTGATTCCTTTTTTTGACACATTACAACTTATTCACTGTTTCCTTGTGCTGCTCAGTGGGATGTTGGGTTTTCTATATAGTTGCAGTTTGTAATCTTTTACTTTGTAATGTGTCTTGTGATCCAGATGTTATGAGCCTTGTGTCCTGAAGCCACGTTTACTCACAATGTTTTACACATAGGTTTAGAAATAAGGTTCTGAACCAGTTAAACCACTACAGTTAACCAGTGATGTGTTGGTTTGTGTTGGAGCAGGTCTGGAGAGAAGATCTCCTGTGTGGTGGAACATGTCAGCCTCAAGCAACCTCTGGTTGTTGACTGGGGTAAACACCTGACACCACAACTGTCTGTTTTACACCTCGTTACGCTCGCTAAGCTAAAAGTGAATGTTTAATAAGGGGCAAACAAAAATATACAGTATACAAGTCAGAAGGTTGGAGCGACAGATGATCCAACTAAAAAACTCACACAACCATATCAATGAGATTAAAAAGGAAGAGAATGAACCCAAAACAACATTCCAGCATAAACCCAATATGGACACAGGCAGGAAATGTCTAAGACTTACTGTGATCAATTTTATTAAAGCCAAACACAACACACAGCAACAAACCCAGAGAAGATGGAACCAGCAAAGTTGTGCTGCAGCAAAAAAGACCAAAAATAGCCCCAAGCAACACATCCCACAACTCACAGAGAGGGAGAGACTGACTCTGTAATAGGCCTCACACACACCTGTCTGTCTCTATATCTGACTACCTGTCTGTCTCTATATCTGACTACCTGTCTGTCTTCATATCTGACTACCTGTCTGTCTCTATGTCTGACTACCTGTCTGTCTCTATGTCTGACTACCTGTCTGTCTCTATATCTGACTTCCTGTCTGTCTTCATATCTGACTACCTGTCTGTCTTTATATCTGACTACCTGTCTGTCTCTATGTCTGACTACCTGTCTGTCTCTATATCTGACTTCCTGTCTGTCTTTATGTCTGACTACCTGTCTGTCTCTATGTCCGACTACCTGTCTGTCTTTATGTCTGACTACCTGTCTGTCTTCTTGTCTGACTACCTGTCTGTCTCTATATCTGACTACCTGTCTGTCTTCTTATCTGACTACCTGTCTGTCTTCATATCTGACTACCTGTCTGTCTCTATGTCTGACTACCTGTCTGTCTTTATGTCTGACTACCTGTCTGTCTCTATATCTGACTACCTGTCTGTCTCTATATCTGACTAACTTTCTTTCTCTATATCTGACTAACTTTCTTTCTCTATATCTGACTACATGTCTGTCTCTATATCTGACTACCTGTCTGTCTCTATGTCTGATTACCTTTCTGTCTCTATGTCTGACTACCTGTCTGTCTCTATGTCTGATTACCTGTATGTCTCTATATTTGACTACCTGTCTGTCTACTCCTGCCTGACTCTCCTCTGTCTGCCCTCAGATCGGTCAATGTCTGAGTTAGAGAGGAACCAGTTCGCCATCGGAGCCTCAGGACTGATCCTGGGTCTGATCTTATCTCTGGCTGGATTCATCTACTACAGGAAAAAGACCTGAGGTCAAACCAGGACACACACTCTGGAACCATTTCACATTTCACAGCTAGACCTTCAGTGATGTCCTGCTTGAATAAATGCCCTCATAATACAATAATTAATGACACCACATCTAGAGAAAAGTGATGAACACGGGGACGGTTCACTAGCACAGAGGTTGGTCAACGTCTTCTCACAACATCCAGTTTTTCTTGAAAGGTCCGTCTGGAAAATGTCCTTGAAAATACATCTGCAACCAAAGTTGCGTCTCCTCCTTCAGCCATTGTGGTTTAAAAGCTAGTAGATCTATTTGATCAGCTGCCTCCTCTCAGCGAGTATCCAATCACAGAAGAACTCATCTCTGCTGTTAACAGATTAGATCTGGTTGTTCTGCTGCAGACTGAGCTGAACTCAAACGAGTATTAAAGATTTATTACATCAGGGGATGATGTTCACTGTCTCATTAGCAAATGAAACGTATCCAGTAGAAGATGTATCTGATAATTCACATGAACACGTGTCAGCAGGTCAGTGTTTCACTTCCTGCTTCCTCTTGGCCACTTGTTACACATGTAGACACATTTCTGTCTGATGCTGCATCTGTTTTCATCAGTGTGTTATGATGATGTTTGAGACGCTGATGATTTGTTTTCCACTAAACCTGCAACAGTCTGTTGAATAATAATAAAGTCTGTTCATGATGAGCTCAGTCATCTCTGTGGATTTCTGTCCTTGGTGTTAACTATTATTGCAGGTTTGTCAGTGAACCAGACCTTCCTTCATTACTACAAGTGTTGAACTGGCTGCACGGCTTCTCTTTCTGGGCCCATTCAGAGCCCAGACCTCAACCCACTAGAGAAGCTGTGGGTGGACAGCCAGAGAGTGTTCACACCCTGAGAACGTGGCTGAGCTGAAGCTATTCTGAGGACGGACGGTTAAAAGTCCCTCTTGCATGTTGATCAGCTACAGGAAGCTCTTGTTGAGGCTGTTGCTGCCAGAGGTTCATGAGCAGTTAATAAAACCTTGTTCCACATGTTTCAGCAAACTGTATTTTTGTTAACTTGCAATATAAACAATTGTGGTGAAGCTGCCTGTATGACTGTACATGTGTAAATCTCTGTCTAAAGTTTCAAGTTGTACAGAACTTTATTCTTTTTACTGCTGCAACAACAATATTTCCCCACTGTGAGATGAAAAAAGGTTTATTTACCTTATCAGCCTTTTAATGTGGTTCAGTTTATTTAGAAAACCCCTGGACACGAACATCACACACAGACCAAAGTGGACACGTAACTACAACAAGAACAAACAATGGAAAACACGCTATGAACTATTGTAAAGTTGATCATATTGTCATTTACAGTGTAAACTTTCTTCTTAGTTCTTTCTGTTTTTAAACACAGTTCATATTAGCAGGAAATGAGAACATGTCAAAGTTTTCTGTGGTCAAACCGAGTTTAGCTGAAGTTGTTGTTTGTTGTCAAAGAGAAGGAAACTGATCTCATTGATATGTGACGTCTTTCTCACATTTCTTTCTTCCTTTTCTTTACAGGTGCTGCAGAAGTTTCTTCATATAAACTGCTCGGTACCAGATATGAGAGCTGTGAGCTGCAGACATTCTGTGAGTAAACGACTTTTTCTGTCTGAATGATACAACTGAGGAAAAACCTTGAGAAGATCAAATAACCAGACGTTTGTCAGTTTGAAGGATTTTGTTAAAAAGACACTGAAATGGTTCTTTTAGTACAATTAGTGTTTTTAGACTAAAGTGTTAATTTTCTCTTTTATAAATAGTTAGTTGTGTTTTATTTTAGAGCATGAATGTAGTATTTCAAGTTTAGTTAATAGTGTGATGTGATCTTTGACTTGTTGTGTAGTTCTTCTTTAGGGACGAACCTAAAGTATGTTAGTTAGTTAGTTAGTTAGTTAGTTAGTTAGTTAGTTTGCTTCAGTTAAATCTAACAAACTCACCAGCTCATGAAAATAAATGACTGTTAAAGTGAATATTGGAGAATTTGGGCCTGTTCTCCAGTAAATGATCCTAAAGCTCCTCTGTGCAAGTAGCTGCTTAACAACAGCAACAAACTGAGACTGAAGACCCAGATAAATACAGATCTGAGCCACGAGTCAAAGGAAAGAAAAGCTGATGATACATGTTTAATAAAATGTTCAGATCAGATGAATAATTAAATGAACACATGATAAAAGGCTCATTATGTGACTAATATAGTTTATCTAGTGCTCAGGTCAAACCTCGTCACAGTTCAGTTGTAGTGTGTTGGTGAAGGAGGTGAACGTCCTGCTGACACCTGTTATGATGACGACAGGCTTTTATTCTGAAGAACAGATAAATATGATCGATGTCAAATTAATATGAGATCAGAGGTGTCTCCAGTTTACGTTTACTGACACTAGATCACCACTAAAGGAACTGTGTGTTTTCCTTTACAACATGAATCAGGACAGTGTGGAGGCAACAACAGTGGGTTTGAAGTTTCACATTCAGAAATAAACAGATGAATAAACTTATAGTATATGTATAGATTTAGTTATCCATTACAAGCCTGTTCATTATATTTAAACTGCTCCAGTTTGTCGTCTGTGGACGTGTCAGTGAGTCAGACTACGCTGTGGTGAAACTCAGTCTAGTTAAAGAGGAAGAAACTCACACGTTAAATAATGAGACAGAGAAAATGTAACATTCCCATCAAATGTAAGTTGTGCTTCTCCACAGTGAAGTTTTCTCCACATGAGGAGTCAGAGTTGATGTGAGGATGGGACACACTTTCCTCTGTGTGCTGCAGTTTTTCTGTGAGTAAATCACTGCTTGATGAAACAAATGGTAGAAAGTGTTGGAGTGAGGAGAACAGAGCATCAGAGCTTGGTTCAGTGTGAACAGAGCAGACTTGTTGTTTTGTAGGAAGACACGTTGGAGGACGACTGTTCAGTCATCAGACACTTTGATCACGTTGTTTCTATCTTTGCTTTTGTTTCTGTCTTGATTTTAGTGCTGAACACACTTTTCCACTGTGGACACGCTGAAGGTAAATGTAGTTTATTTACTATTAAACTCGGACGATTTTGATAAATTATTTTATTAATATTTACATATTTAATTGTGTAACGTTGTTTTGTGAGTCAGAGACCAACAGATTTGATTTAAAAGCTCTGTTTGTGTGTTTGGACAAATACTGTTGAATCAGCACAATTTAAATGTGACAGTGTTTGAACCTACTGTGTCGTTTAGTTTTTATGAATCTTTGTTCTTCTACGTTTTTCAGTTCACAGACACATTAACCAAACATCACTGAACTAAGTTAGACTGTGAGCTGAGTAGATATTTAACAGGAATTAAAGATAAAGTAAAAATGTTTAAAATGTTTAGTTGTTTTAAGACAACAGACCTTAAACCCAGACTGACAGCAGGTCCATCAACCACCAGTAGGAGGCAGAGTAACACTGAATGACTCAATGAAACTCAACAACATGGAGACATGTTAAGTTCAGTCCTCCATCTGCTTCCTGACTCTGTGGCAGGATCTTCTGATATTAGTTGTAACATTTGTTTCTTCTGTCTAATCTGTTCACACACTCGCTAGGAGGATGACAGGGTTCATTTGTGGTTGATGCAATAACTAATGGACCAGTCTGGTTAGAATAAGAACAGGAGACCTGTATGTACCTCACAAAAAAGAAGTGAAGCTGAGACCCAACACGTCTTGTCTTGTTTTTCATTTAATGTATTAAATCAGATTTTGCAGCATTAATACAAGTTGAAGTATAATCAAAGTGAAAAACTTTCTACTCCTGTAGTTTTGTTCTTACTGTGTTTGTTGTGAACAGTTTCCTACAGAGTCTCTGTGACCAAACAACCCAGCTGGACTCAGACATTCAGTGGTGAGAGCATCACTCTGACATGTGAGATCCATGGAGGTGGAGACTCTCAGTGGGAGTATGAATGGAAAACAACGAGCTCCATCAAACCTGATGATAGAACTGGTAAAGTGTTGATGATCAGCAGAGCTGATGTGTCTCACAGTGGAGACTACTGGTGCAGAGGCAGAAGAAACTATACGTTAACAGAGTGGAGTAATGTCACACTGACAATAAGACGTAAGTTTGTTAATTAGTGACGTGTTGTTGTGTTTGCTTGCTGTTACGATCGCTGACTTTCTAGGAATAAGGGAAGTGACAAAGGGTCATTTATTGTAAATCTGTTAACAACAAACAGACCAACTAAGGGAGGAGTCAAGAAAAGTCACTCAAGTCAAGTGAAGCCATGAAGCAGGACGACACTGAACAACACATTTTAGATGTTTAGTCCAAGTCAGTTACACTGAGGCTGAACATTTAAAACTGGCTGCTGATCATTTTCTAGATGTCTCCACTAAAACTAGTTTCAAACATCCATCTTCTGACTGGTTCAGATCTTTACTGGATTTCAGTCCCATTGTTAACAGTAACTGGATGGACTGTAGATGTTTCCATTGTGTTTCATTTGTGTGCAGTTATAATAATGATAATCATTGTGTTGTTTGTGTTGGATGCCTGACTGTGAAGGCTGACGCTAATTTAAACCTATGTTAAATGTGGCCCAGGTGAATGAGCTTCATACAATGAGCTGATAATGTAAAATGCTGTGTGTGAAACTGACTGATGTTGCAGCCGCGTCACTGGTCAGTGAGACGAGCAGGAGCCACGAGAATCACTGAACACAAACAGATACGGAGACGTGTTAACATGAGGAAACGTTTGTAATGACTGTTAGTGTTTGATTCATTCATAAATGTTTCTTCAGTTTTAAAGCGTTTCTTACTCTGTGGACTTTAACCCCAGATCAACCCAGACCCTCAGTGACACCAGGCAGAGCAGTCGTACCAGCAGGAGGCAGCGTCACACTGACCTGCTCTGTGGACGAGTCAAAGAGCTGGAGATACGACTGGTTCAGACGGACGTCAGCGTCTCAAACAGCTCAGATCAGAAGAAACAAAGAATCCAACAAAGTCAGAATCACAGATGGAGGCGTCTATCACTGCAGAGGAGGAAGAAGAGGAAACCAAGTTTACTACACACACAACAGTGACTCAGTCACTGTAGAGGAAACAGGTGAAGATCTTTGTAATAAATAACATTAATCCATCACCTGAAAACTATTCATGGTTTCATGTTTGTGTGTTTTTCTCCATGTGTGAAGTTTCCAACAAGGCTGTTGTAAAAAGGCAGCATGACTGGCCTGAGATGTTCAGAGGAGAGAACATCGCTCTAACATGTGAGATCCAGGCTGGAGGAGACACTGAGTGGGAATATGAATGGACCAAAGGCAGCTCAGGACCAACTTCACATCAGAGTAAACGCTGGGTTTTCACTGCTTCTGATTCCAGTAGTGGAGGCTACAAGTGTAGAGGCAGAAGAAACTATAAGTTAACAGAGTGGAGTGATGACGTCACACTGACAATAAGACGTAAGTTGGACTTTTGGTCATTGTTACATTTTGGTTCTTTTAAAACTTGTGATGTAAGAAAATAATTCAAACTCATTATTTTACTTACCTTAAGACCTAAAGGTAGAATTTGCCGTCTTCACCGTTAGCTTTGTACAAATAAGTTAACATAAAAGACAGAAGAGTCTATGAAAACAATAAATAAATAAATGTCTTCATGTGTGAAGTATATGCACATCTATACGTCAACAGAAATTGACTGAGTCCTGTCCAATAGTCCAAGTGTGGACCAAACCACGTGTTGAGGTTTTAATAGTCACCAGACAGTTGAACACTGGGATCTTCTGATCAGTTTACTGAGCAGACGTCAAACCGACACAGAGACGACTGACAGAGCTGAGACACGTGTTGTGATGAATCCAGGACGTTGACAGTAGCATTAACCCAGAGACCAGAGCAACAGACAGACAGAGGTGGGACTCAGTGCAGAACCTGCTGAGACGGTTTCATCAGGTTGAAGTCGAGTTTTTAGTTCAGCTTCTTATTAAATCCACTGAACATGAAGAAAAGTCTTTTCTATTAAAAGAACAATTCAATTCAATTCAACTTTATTTATATAGCGCCAATTCACAACATCAGTTATCTCAAGGCACTTTACAAGTAAGGTTTTAAGACCTTACACAACTAAACCCAACAAATCCCACATAGAGCAAGCTTTTAATTGTAGCCAATCGATAAATTGTACATTTTAATAGCAACAGCAGAGGAAAAACTCCCTCTCTAACGAGGAAGAAACCTCCAGCAGACCCAGGCTCAGTGTGGGCGGCCATCTGCCTTGACCGGTTGGGGTGAGGGGATAGAGAAGAGAGAAAAGAACACAACAACAAAACAAGCAACAACAGAACACAGGCAGGATGGTTGGACCAGCAACTGAACACTGGAGACACACGACTCTGAGTCTGACGATACCTGTAGATGAGAATAGAGAGAGAGAGACAGAAGGGGAGAAACACAACTAGAAGAGAAAAGAGACAAAGTTAGTCACATGTGGAAATGGAGGCATGTTAGCGGATAGAAGAAAAAAGAGCTCAGTGAATGAAGGACGTCCCCCAGCATCTAAGTCTATAGCAGCTTAACTAAGAGATGGTTCAGGGTGACCAGAACCATCTCTAACTATACGCTTTGTCAAAAAGAAAGGTTTTAAGCCTAGTTTTAAAACTAGAGAGGGTGTCTGCTTCTCGAACCTGAACTGGAAGCTGGTTCCATAGGAGAGGAGCTTGGTAGCTAAAGGCTCTGCCTCCCGTTCTACATTTAGAAACTCTAGGAACCACAAGTAGACCAGCGCTCTGAGAACGAAGCGTTCTGTTGGGAGCATAAGGAGCGATGAGGTCTTTAAGATAAGATGGAGCTTTAGTATGAAGAGCTTTGTAGGTGAGGAGAAGAATTTTGAATTCTATCCTACTTTTGACAGGGAGCCAATGCAGAGAAGCTAATGTTGGAGAAATGTGATCTCTCTTCCTAAGTCCGGTCAGAACTCTGGCTGCAGCATTTTGAATTAATTGGAGGATTTTCAAAGAGTTATTGGGTCGAACTATGAGTAGCGAGTTACAGTAGTCCAGCCTAGAGGTAACAAATGCATGGATTAATTTTTCAGCATCACTCTGTGAGAGGATGCTTCTAACTTTAGCAATATTCCAAAGGTGGAAGTAGGCAGTTCTAGAGATTTCTTTAATATATGGTGTAAAGGACAGATCTTGGTCAACAATGACACCAAGGTTCCTCACAGTAGAACTTGAAGCTAACGTTATATCATCCAGAGTAACAATCTGATTCAATAATGAGTCTCTGTGGTTTTTAGCACCAATTATAATAACCTCAGTTTTATCTGAATTCAGTTGTAGAAAGTTGTGGGACATCCAGGATTTGAAATAATTTAAACAAGTTTGAAGTTTGACTAATTGGTTTGTTTCCTCTGGTTTCATGGACAAATATAACTGAGTATCGTCTGCATAGCAGTGGAAATTTATAGAATGTTTTCTAATAATATCACCAAGAGGAGACATGTAAAGACTGAAAAGTATTGGACCAAGCACAGAACCCTGTGGAACAACAAAGCTAATTCCTGTGCGGATGGAAGATTGATCATGAACATGGACAAATTGGAATCTGTTCAATAGATAAGATTTAAACCATCCCAGTGCTTTTCCTTTAATTCCACTGCTATGTTCCAGTCTCTGCAATAGAATCTTGTGATCTATCGTATCAAATGCTGCACTAAGATCTAACAGGATGATGATGAAGGTGTCAATGTTTCACATGTTTAAAACCAGTGACTTTATTTAATGATTGTTGTCAGTTTGTTTTTTTTTTTGTTCTATGTTTTCTACTGGTTGCATCTCACTGTTGCGTTTTTGATCTTAACAGCTCTCACTGTGTCTGTGACCAAACAACCCAACTGGACTCAGACATTCAGTGGTGAGAGCATCACTCTGACATGTGAGATCCATGGAGGTGGAGACTCTCAGTGGGAGTATGAATGGTTTACAATCAGCTCCATCAAACTTGATGATAGAACTGGTAAAGTGTTGATGATCAGCAGAGCTGATGTGTCTCACAGTGGATACTACTGGTGCCTGGTTAGAAGAAATACGACAACAAAGTGGAGTAATGCCGTCAGATTGACAATAAGCTGTAAGTTGTTGTTTTTTTTTTAAATAATAACAGTCAGACATTCAGTAGAATAACTCTGTGACTCTATTCGACTGAAGGAATGATGTGATTATTACACTGTTGAGTTTCTGTGCAGGGTCGTCATCAGGGTATTTTACTGGATGAGTGAACTAAGCTTCATACATAATATTTTCATCTTGGAATAAGATTTTTGTCAGGACTGGGCTTCAAGGGGACCTCAAGAATGGACAGCCAGAACCAACACTGGTTTACAATGATTTAACAGGCGTGCGGGTGAACAAAAACTAGTGAGGAGAAGAGGTGCAGCACGCCGACTGTTACTACCAGGGTCATCAAGGCAGGAGAGCTGGCTAAAGAAAAACAGGATTGTTTAAGAAAGTCTTGGTTCACATCATATTCAGGGAGTATAACCTGGACACAGGAACGAACTTGGGGAGAGAGGTGGGTCTCAATGGGGTTTTATCAGTTGATGCAGGTGGCGGCTGCTCCGGGAGAAGATGATGGCTGGCACGCCCACCACGACTGGGTACAATGCAGAAGGGCACCGTGTGGATGGAGGGTTGGTCCGCAGAGCGAGATCTGGCGGTGGCTGTCCTGAGTCACAGTCTCGAAATACAGCACTAAATGGGATTCTCAGGGGGAGGGGAGGGACACAGTTCACAGTACCCAAGTCTTTTCAACAAAGAGCTAGGGCCGAGATAAGGCTTCAACGATCATTATCGTGCTGCTACTATGAGGCCTCCAGGCCTAACAAAGGACGCTCAAACACGAGGCAACACAAGACTAACTAAAAACATGACCTATAACAGCAAGGGAGTCAGGCTCGATGTTAGCAGGAGTAGTGAGATAGTCAGTCAAAGAGTCTGTTGAAACGAGCTCAAGAAGTATTGTGGCGTCACAGCAGAGGACGAAAAAACACAGGTGTAAACGGGAGCCGTTCAAAGTACTGAGATGGGCCGAACCACGTGATCCGCGATGGCTTGGCTTTCCAAAAAACGTGACGAGGCGACAGGTAGATTAACGATCCGACAGTCTGCGAATGCAAAATGTGTCTAAATGCATCTGAGCCGACGATCGGTACAGGTGAAGCTAATTAGCCAAGTGAAGAGGCCGACAAACCGGAAATAAGACCCTACACAGTAATATACCCAAACCGGAAGTGAGGGGGACAAACCCTAAACCGAAACAAACAACTTCAAAATAAAACCTCACGATCGGCCAAGCCACCGAACATCACAGATTTCTCTGACATAGAGGTGGAGACTGTCAGTGAGTAGTGGAGACTACAAGTGTAGAGGCAGAATGAGAAACGCTCAACATATCACAACAGAGTGGAGTCAATCCATCAGTCTGACAGTCAGTCACAGTACGTTGACTTATGTTTGACTTTGACATGAAAATGTCAAGACTTGATTGAAATGAGCATCAGTGTCTATTGAGGGTGATTTGATGACTTGGTGTCTCTCCATCAGATAAAGCCCAGTGTGTCCTCAGAGCGTCTCCATCTTGGCTGAGTCCTGGAGCCTCAGTAGCTCTGAAGTGTGAGGTTGAGCCTCCATCTGCAGGATGGAGGTTCTACTGGTACCAGACTGTTCCTGATGGGTCACACAGCTACAGATATGAGCTGCTACCTGCTAGTGACCATGGGACTGAACAGGGCTCCTACATGGTTCATGGACAGACACACACAGCAGGATATGTGTGTAGAGCTGGAAGAGGAGAACCAGCGTATTACACTGACTACAGCAAAGCAGCATTCGTCTGGTCTGGAGGTCAGTTTGTTTGGACTCTTGGTTCTTTCTCTACCATTTCAATGTTTGCTGAAAGGAACCATGTGGATTCTCCTCTAAAGCTGAACCTACTGACTGTTGTGTGTCTGTTGTTAAATGTGTGTGGATCACGTGTTGCTGTCCAGACGTTGGTCCGTCAGCGTCTCTCACAGTGAGTCCTGACAGAGTTCAACACTTCACCTCTGACTCTGTGTCACTGAGCTGTGAGGGAAACTCTGCTGAGTGGAGAGTCAGGAGGTTTCCTGAAGGAGGCTTCCTGTCATCCTGCTCCAACTGGACAACAACTGGATCCAGATGTGACATCAACACAGCACAGTCTGGTTCTGCAGTGTTCTGGTGTGAGTCTGGATCAGGACACTTCAGTAATTCACTCAACATCACTGTTCATGGTGAGTTTTCATCCTGTTGAGGTTCTGCTTCTTCTGATCTTTGACTGAAGCTTCATGTTGTTGCATTGATTTACAGGTGGTGACATCATCCTGGTGAGTCCTGTCCTTCCTGTGACTCAGGGAACAGCTGTGACTCTTGGCTGCAGGTCGAGGACACAACGTGTTGTTTCTACTGTGTTTTTCTATCAAAATGATCAACTGATCCAAAATGACACCAGAGCAGAGCTGAACATCTCTGCAGCGTCAGAGTCCCATCAAGGTTTTTATTCATGTGAAGTGAAACAACAGAGCAGCAGGACACTGACGTCAGCAAAGAGTTGGATGTCAGTCAAACGTGAGTGTGATTCCAGATTTTAACTGAAGTAATTTTCCTGGATGTGAAGATTTGATGTAAACGTGAATTTCTCTTTTTTTAATCACATTAAATCCTCTATTCATTTGTTTCCGTGTCCACAGCTGAAGCTTCATTTTCTGTCTTGTTTATCATTGGGGTGGTTTGTAAAATCTCTCTGGTGATTCTCTCGCTGCTGTTGTGTTGTTACATCAAATCTACAGGTGAGATCTGATCCTTCTTATAACTGTTCACAGTCTAATTAGTTTGAGTCACTTTCAGAATGAAACATGTGACAGTAAATGTGTTTTCACAGGTTCCTGCTCCATCAGGTTGGTACAGTCTCCTCTCACTGTGAACATAACAGCAGAGCATTAACACACCTCAGTACATTGAAGCTTTTGTTACGTGTTGGCTTCCAGCAGGTGTCAGAGAACCAATCAGAGCTCTGCTACAGGTCACGTGACCAACCAGGAACAACCTCCACACAGCACATATGCTTCTCATCTCCATGGTCAGACTTTACCCTGATGAGTTTCATGCTTTACTGTTAATTCACATGATGCATTCAAATGTTTCAGTCCAGCCTGGTTTAATGGATCATTTGTTTGTAGGTGATTCTTCTGTTTACGAATCGATCCGTCGTCCTGGAGACGCTGGAAATGGTTCAGTATGCACACGTTGATCAACTAGAAGGATTATTAATGTCACAGTAAATGATTGAATGACGAGCTGGAAACATCCAAACTGGAAAATGTCATTGTTTACCTGAACTGTAAAGAGATATGACAAATTGTATAAATTGAAAAAAAAAATATTATTTTTTTAAACTCACTTTGCATTTTAAATGTCTCAAGTTGTTGCCTGTTGATGTTGAGTGTAACAGTTTTTTCTTCTGCCACATGTATGTTCATAGTAATAACGTAGTGAGAGCGTGGTGATCATAGCAGGACTCATCTCTCACAGATGAATAAAAAGAGTCAACAAACACAAAGATCTGTTGTTATCGTGTTTACAGCTTTTATATGGTAACTGTTATGTACAATATAACCAACATATATTTATAGACACAGTAAATAATAGTAATCAGGAGGATTTAGCAGATTAAAGGCTTTAGATTATTACACATATTAAACTTTGTGTGTTTTATTCAGTTATTCTTTTCATGATGTTCTGTTTGAAGTTCTTTGAATATTGTTAGTTACTATGTGAATCTCATCATCAACAGGATGTGTATTAATATATTGTTTGTATAAGTGTTTAATTCTTCTCTGCATCAATAAATGTTCCAGCAGTAAACTATGACTGTTGCTTCTAAATGCTTTTGTTTTCAATCTTGTGTCTGATTGTGTTGATTTAGTGTCGTTGTGGTTTAAGGGACAGAAGAAGATGTGACAGTTCGTCTTTAGCAGAACGATGTCAGACCTTTGACTTAGTGATGGACACTGAAGCTAAACTACTTCAGTCTCTGTGTGAATAACATGAGGTAATGACTGCAGACGCAGCTCAGCAGTGTCGGGCTGGGAGACGCTGCTGGTGTCTTTTATTGGATGTGCTCTGTGTGTGGGACCAAGTTGAGGAACGTTGGTGAGACTGTTTGTCAAAGTCATATGATTTGGTTAAACGGGTAAATTGCAGCTTGGCTGCCTTAAGAAAAGAATTTGGTTTGGGAAGAAACCCTGTGATGCTGTGGTGGATGTGAAGGTGCGATACTGACATTGCTGTAAATAACTAACCAGCTTCATGTGTTGTGTTGCTTTGTGTTATTGTAAAATGATGCAGCCTATTGACCTGTAAAGAACGTTAAACAGACGTGGGCTGGACATTCTGACGTGTGGATGTTTGAGTCTGGTATTAGTGAAGGAAAGTATTGAGTGAGAGTCTGTATAAGTGCAAGTGGCTGGTTGTACGAGATCTGCACAGAACATTAGGCCCAGGCAACGAAAGATGAAGACACTTCAAATGTGGAAGCTTTCATTAGCCTGGGTGTCATTTTCTTTCTTAATGCTGGCGTAGACTTTAGATGTTTTCTGTGCTGAAGTCTCAGCGGACACTGTGGGGTTGCCACGTGACCTATCGCCACGTGAGGAGCTTCACTCACCGAACGACCGACGCGAACCTCACGGACTAGGAATCACCACTTTAAACTTTATCAGTGGATCTGTTACAAATCCACTTGAACCAGAGCCGAACCCACACGCAGAACCAGGCCAGAAGAAAGAGTAGGCGGTCTCAGAAATAATTTATTCTGATTCACAACAAGCTGGAAAAATGCAAAACCTAAATTTGAAATGATTCCTAAGAAACAAAAGGCCCATTATTTTAGGACAGATTCTGAAGATTACCCAGCAGTTTAGTTAAAAGAGAAAGGATGGACAGGAACCATAAAAAACAGTATAGATTAGTGTACGAGGGCCGAGGTTAGACTCCCCTTAGAGAACAAGCAAACCACCACACTCTGCTGTGGAACGTTCCAATTGATGCCAAGTGTTTTAAAGTGGTTGACTTGTGTTCAGCCTTTTGCCCCTGAGTGAAAACAGTAGGCGCCTCTTCGCATTCACGTAGAGGGGACAGTCCTATACGTGCACTCAAATGACTATGGAGTTTTAAACACAGTCCCCACTTGTTCATCAAAATTTGAAGGAGGATTTGGCAGGAAAGATCGAGTACAGTCCTCCAACACGTTGATGACATCATCCTCTGTGCACCTGACTTGCAGACATGTCATAAGGATTCCATCACTTTGTTGACACTGCTGGATGAAACAGACAGGTTGCAGTGCAGAATGGATGGAGGGGTATTCAACGACTGTGCAGCCCCTAAAGAATGTGGTAAAAGCAGGAGGAGCTGGACATTTTCGGGGAAAACTCATGTGGACCCCAGAGGGTCACGAGGCATTTGAAACCATTAAGATGTTGCAGCAGGCTCCAGCTTTGGCTCCCAGACGAGGAGAGAACGTTACTAGTGCATGTTTGTTGGAATGTGGGCAAACTGGTTGGAGCTTATTACTTAATTATTATTAATGTTAACTATTACAGCAACTAACGGAACTGTGACTGTGCAGGGTTTTACCTCTTTACGAAGAGAGAAACAAGGGAAAATATCAAGAAATGTCCCTGTGGTTGACGGCACGGTGGTGTGGTGGTTAGCACTGTCGCCTCACAGCAAGAAGGTCCCGGGTTTGATTCCCGGAGGTGACCAGGGGCCTTTCTGTGTGGAGTTTGCATGTTCTCCGGTTTCCTCCCAAAGACATGCAGTTAGGTCAATCGGAAAGATGCGTAAATTGCCCATAGGTGTGAGTGTGTGCATGACTGGGACTTGTGTGCGATGGACTGGCGATCTATCCAGGGTGCACCCTGCCTCTCTGGGATAGGGTCCAGCACGCCCTCGACCCCTTCGGGGGAAAAGCGGAAGAAGACAAATGAATGTGTAGAATCAGATGTGGAAGTTGTATTAAGACAATAAACATTGAGAGTCTCGTGTTGTGGACGTGTGTGTCAGAACAAGAGCAGAACGTTGGGACTAACATCGCTGGAACATGCTTTAACAGTGTCTAATAGCAATGATAACAGATGCGAACAACCAATGATCAGATCATTCATATACACACGAGTGTCTGTTTCAGTGTGGTTTTAGCAGGACAAAGAGACCAGAGAAGATCCAGAGTCTGCTGCCATGGATGAGCCTCTAAGTGACACTGCTGATTCCTTTAACACGTAGCCGTTAGCTGACTCCTTTAACACGTAGCCGTTAGCTGATTCCTTTAGCAGAACATGTAGCCGTTAGCTGATTCCTTTAGCAGAACACGTAGCCATTAGCTGATTCCTTTAACACATAGCTGTTAGCTGATTCCTTTAGCAGAACACGTAGCCGTTAGCTGATTCCTTTAACACGTAGCCATTAGCTGATTCCTTTAACACATAGCTGTTAGCTGATTCCTTTAGCAGAACACGTAGCCGTTAGCTGATTCCTTTAACACGTAGCCGTTAGCTGATTCCTTTAGCAAAACACGTAGCCATTAGCTGATTCCTTTAACACGTAGCTGTTAGCTGGTTCCTTTAACACGTAGCCGTTAGCTGATTCCTTTAGCAGAACACGTAGCCGTTAGCTGATTCCTTTAACACGTAGCCGTTAGCTGATTCCTTTAACACGTAGCCGTTAGCTGATTCCTTTAACACGTAGCCGTTAGCTGATTCCTTTAACACGTAGCTGTTAGCTGATTCCTTTAACACATAGCCGATGAACACATTACGTCAGTGATTGCAGGTTTTTTTCTGTTTGATTGGCGTCCAGACTTCCGGTGCGGGACTCTTATTGTGTAGAGCCCGCTTCCGGGTCTCGCCAACTTTCTCAACTGATTGACTCCACCTGTGCCTTGTTCGCTGCCTCCTCTTCGTTGGTTCCTGGTCTGAATCCTCGTGTGACATGTTTCCGTCTGGTCGCCATCAGCTCCTGCGTCTGTGAGTAATTCTGGAACCTCGCTCTGCGTTGGCTGCGTCTTGGTCGCAGCGTTTCCTTGGAGACCGACCGTTAACTGCTGCGTGATGCTCTGAGTGGAGACTCGCTGTCGCTCACGCCACGTAACAGGAGCCTCGCTGGGAGTTTTCCCCGAGTTGTGGCTCATTCCTGTCGGACATCGTGTCTCCTTTGCTCAAGCTGCACAGACTTGTCTGTCGGACATCGGGACTGCGAAGCGATCCCCGCTGCAGCAGCGCAGCTGTTTGAACTTCGGTTTTCGTGGTTTGCTCGTTGTTTCCCCTTTGCACTGTTGCTCTCAGACTGTGAGGAGCCTCCACCTGCCTCCTCAGTTTATCTACACTCTCACGCTCGTCGACCCTTCTGGCTTGTTCTCACCTGCGGCCGAGGACAGAGCTTCTCTGTTCTGCCCTGTTCACCTACAGCATCTTCTGGTTTCGTCCTGGTCTCCTCCTGACTCCATACCTCAGCCTCCTGCCAAACCCTTTTCCTCATCCTCCTAATTCTCGACCGGTCACAGAACGTAATAAATATTGTTGTTATTGACCGTTTCTTTTCCCACTGTCTTGCCTGAAGACACTGATTCTCCCATCTCTGTTTCAGATGGGGGGAAGTTTACCGTCGACAACTAGCTCCCTAAACTACCACACTACCTGTAAATGGCTGCTAAAGGAAACTGAAGCCTTGGTTCCGCCTGATCAGTTTCCCTCGCTGGCTCTGAAGTCAGTCTGAGCCAGTGGACCATGACATGTTTTTACTTTAATTACTGCGGAAACCATACGTCACAGTCTGAGACCAATGGAATTAGTTCCTTCTCTGAACCGATATAGACAATGAGCCACGATTGAGTTACTTCATAGCTGCTCTCACAGATTATTACTGTAAATACTTTTCAGGGAAATGGCGGCACATGTAGTTTTTAACTTGGGCGACTGATGCGGACAAACGTTTGGTGCATCTGTTTTCATCAGTGTGTTATGATGATGTTTGAGACGCTGATGATTTGTTTTCTACTAAACCTGCAACAGTCTGTTGAATAATAATAAAGTCTGTTCATGATGAGCTCAGTCATCTCTGTGGATTTCTGTCCTTGGTGTTAACTATTATTGCAGGTTTGTCAGTGAACCAGACCTTCCTTCATTACTACAAGTGTTGAACTGGCTGCACGGCTTCTCTTTCTGGGCCCATTCAGAGCCCAGACCTCAACCCACTAGAGAAGCTGTGGGTGGACAGCCAGAGAGTGTTCACACCCTGAGAACGTGGCTGAGCTGAAGCTATTCTGAGGACGGACGGTTAAAAGTCCCTCTTGCACGTTGATCAGCTACAGGAAGCTCTTGTTGAGGCTGTTGCTGCCAGAGGTTCATGAGCAGTTAATAAAACCTTGTTCCACATGTTCCAGCATCAACCTTTAATGGATGTGTTCAATGAAAACTGTGTTGATTAGTTTAGAAACATTGTTTTTCTTTGAGTTTGAATAATATCAGATCAAATGTGAAAAGTTTATGCAGAAAACCCCTGGACATGCAAATCACACACAGACCACAGTGGACACGTGACTACAACAAGAACAAACAATGGAAAACACGCTATGAACTATTTTAAAGTTGACCTTGTGCGCTATTGTCATTCACACAGTGTTTATTAATTATCTTCTTAGTTATTTTTGTCTTTAGACACAGTTCATATTAGCAGGAAATGAGAACGTGTCAAAGTTTTCTGTGGTCAAACCGAGTTTAGCTGAAGTTGTTAGTTGTTGGAAAAACTGATCTCATTGATATGTGACGTCTTTCTCACATTTCTTTCTTCCTTTTCTTTACAGGTGCTGCAGAAGTTTCTTCATATAAACTGCTCGGTACCAGATGTGAGAGCTGTGAGCTGCAGACATTCTGTGAGTAAACGACACAATTAGTGTTTTTAGACTAAAGTGTTGTTAATTTTCTCTTTTATAAATAGTTATTTTAGAGCATGAATGTAGTATTTCAAGTTCAGTTAATAATGTGATGTGACCTTTGACTTGTTGTGTAGTTCTTCTTTAGGGATGAACCTAAAGTTAGTTAGTTAGTTAGTTAGTTAGTTTGCTTCAGTAAATCTAACAAACTCACCAGCTCATGAAAATAAATGACTGTTAAAGTGAATATTGGAGAATTTGGGACTGTTCTCCAGTAAATGATCCTAAAGCTCCTCTGTGCAAGTAGCTGCTTAACAACAGCAACAAACTGAGACTGAAGACCCAGATAAATACAGATCTGAGCCACGAGTCAAAGGAAAGAAAAGCTGATGATACATGTTTAAATGTCCAGATCAGATGAATAATGAAATGAACACATGATAAAAGGCTCATTATGTGACTAATATAGTTTATCTAGTGCTCAGGTCAAACCTCGTCACAGTTCAGTTGTAGTGTGTTGGTGAAGGAGGTGAACGTCCTGCTGACACCTGTTATGATGACGACAGGCTTTTATTTTGAAGAACAAATAAATATAAACAATATCGAATTAATGTGAGATCAGAGGTGTCTCCAGTTTACGTTTACTGACACTAGATCACCACTAAAGGAACTGTGTGTTTTCCTTTATGAATCTCAGCAGAAATAATATAAACAGATTAAACATGAACAAACATATTTTCATTTTTACTAGTTTCTAATGAAAATAAACATTAACTTGTCAGTAAGTCAGACTACGCTGTGGTGAAACTCAGTCTAGTCAAAGAGGTAGAAACTCACACGTTAAATACACACACACACATATATATATAGAAATAAAATTAATTAATGTTAGAAGAAAAAGAGAATAGATGCAAGTAACTAAATTACATACATTACTTCTTATGCATTATATAAAAGTTTGCAATCGCCCACAGATATGGTTGTATATTGAAGTTTATGTTCATGTTGTTCACTTTACTGTTTCTGTTAGTATTAAACTCACTCTTACTGTCCTTTCCTTTACTCTTTCCTCACCACAATCCGTCCTCACACAGCCAGCAGGATTAAACCTCACACAAACAGCCATTCCACAGGCCATGCATGCACACACATGTACAACACACAATTCATAATGGACATGTACTCACAACTAAACCTGCCACACAACACACATATAATTCACACCAAGCAGAGCAGTTATGATGTCACTGAGGGTTGTCACCTGGAATGTGCGTGGAATCAGTAAAAAGGGAAAAGAGTCAAAGTATTAAACCACCTCAGCACTTTGCAAGCAGACATTGTATTACTACAAGAAACCCACACTCCCCAAACTCTAGACTACACTTTAGTCTCAGAGTTCCCACATGCTTACTTGGCTGGTTACAACTCTAAACAAAGAGGAGTCGCCATTATCACAAAAATACAATTATAGACCCAGAAGGAAGAACTGTAATAATTCATATTTTAATACAAAGAATTCTGCATAGCTTGTGTGTACGGTCCCAATGGTGACGACCCCTCTTTCTTTCACACCTTCTTCACATCACTGGCTGCTCACTCTGGTTCTAAACTTATAATAGGAGGGGACTTTAATTTAGTGAGTAACCCAGAGTTGGACAGGCTAAGCACAGCAGTGAGCAACAGGAGCTGGCAATCAGTAGAGACGTTAAAACAGTGCATGGATGATTTCGGTCTTTGCGACACCTGACGTTCCTTCCACCCCACCTCCAGGGAATATACCTTCTTCTCCCCAGTTCACCACTCGCACTCCCGTATAGATTACATTTTAGTGAGCAAGTCAATTCTATCAGATGTCTCTGACACCAGTATTCACTCTATCACCATTAGCGATCATGCACCAGTTTCTCTTTCTTTGAGTAGTACAGTAAAACCACCAAGCAAGAGCTGGAGATTTAATACATCATTACTTAGACTTAGACTTTATCAGTTACATCAAAACAGAGTGGGCAACTTTTATGGAAATCAATGACACACCAGGAACATCACCTTGTCTTCTCTGGGAGACTGGGAAGGCAGTTATGCGCGGTAGAAATATGTCATATTCATCAAACAAGAAAAAGAACAAATATTAAATCTCTGGAAATTAGCTATGCTGCTTCCCCGCATGACAACACCCTGGGAGAAGTAAGAAATCTAAAATTAGAACTAAATAAAATTACCGAAAGGAAAACTCTTTCAAATAGAACAACTACGTTTGGAGAATTTTGATCATGGCAACAAATGTGGCAAATTCTTAGCCAACCGATTAAAAAATAATATGGAAAAACAAACCATCCACTCAATTATTACAAAAAGAGGGAACATCACTCATGACCCCCACAAAATAAATAATACTTTTAAGAACTTTTATCAACATGTATACACATCAGGAATAGAGCCATCTACCTCAGCCATAGATACGTTCTTAAATAAACTTGAATTGCCAAAGTTAAACCAAACACAAGTTACAACTTTGGACTCACCGCTTTCCCTGGCTGAGCTACAGGAAGCCTTGCAGCACATGCCAAATAAAAAAGCTCCAGGACCGGATGGTTTTCCAGATGAATTCTATAAGGAATTCTGGACTATGCTGGCACCAAGAACCAGGAAAAGACTCAACTCTCCCATCAAGCTACAGACCAATTTCATTAATAAATGTAGACCTAAAAATAATCTGCAAAGCCCTTCGCTAGAAGAATAGAGAAAATTACCCCTCATATAATTCACTCTGATCAAACAGGTTTTATAAAAGGAAGACAGTTGACAAACAATATCAACCTAATTGATTATGTCACCACTAACAAGCTAGAATCAGTCATTGTCTCACTAGATGCAGAAAAAGCTTAAGCGAGTAAACTGGAAGTTCCTGTTAGCAACACTGCATAAATTTGGTATCGGGAAAATCCTTTATAGACTGGATCCAAGTATTATATAGCTCAGCAAATGCAGCAGTTCGAACAAACGGTCAAATCTTTTCAAGGTTTAATTTGTGTAGAGCAGACATGGGCAAACTACGGCCCGGGGGCCATATGCGGCCCGTTAAGCTTTTTAATCCGGCAAATTTGAAGAAATTATATTAATAAACCTTGTTAACTTCACCTGGACGAATGAGAATCTCCACAGACTTGTTAATGTTTTGTTTTAATTTCCCTGCAATTCTGGCGTTTTCCAATAGATGGCGCACTAGATACAGTGACCTTATTTGAGGTGCGGCGTGTTGCTCCACGTCTGCGCTTTACCCTTTGACCCCTCAGCCCCTCTGTAAAGATGAGCGGCACTAAGAAAAGAAAAGTTGACAGAGAAGAGTGTTTAATAAGCAGTGGACAAGTAAATATTTTTTACCTAACACCGATCAACTGCTGTATGTCCTGATATGCCAGGAGACTGTAGCGGTTTTTAGAGAATATAATATCAGCCGTCACTTAGCCACTGAACATGCTAACTATGCTAGCAAGCGATCAACGGGAAGCTACGGCTCAAAGGTTGGCAGCTGACCAACAACACTGTTCGCAGTGAAATTAAAAGTAAGTTTCCCTGCTGTGTTATGTAAAAATGCGTTTAAAAATAATTAGTTCATTAAGCATTACGTGTTACAGGTCAAGTAGATCTGCATCTCAGTCAGGAGGAGAGTGGTGATGATAATATCCTGAGGAATAACAGAGCTTCTGCTGTTTGAAATAGTAACTGAAAAATCTGTATTTTATAGAAATGACTCTTAAAACAAAGAAAATTTAATTAATAAATAGCTAAATACCGTGGAACTTGAAAGACGGATATTTTGTTGTAATGCTTTTATTATTTTTTTTATTGAAATTAAAGCATGTTTTCTACATTTCCCATGTTATTTTTTGCTCTTATGAGGTGGATTACCAAAACACTTCATCCATCTGCTCCTGGTCGCTTCTGTCAAATTTTAGAACCCTTTGTGGCCCACAAGTCAAACAGACCATCCCATTTGGTCTCTCGCTAGCTCCGAGAGTGTTCAGCAAGTGTGTGGAAGCAGCTCTGACCCCGTTGAGAATCAGCGGCATCAGAATATTCTCATACATACACGATTATTTGATATGCTCCCACTCGCGACAACAGGCACTGCGGGACTCCGCAGTGGTGGTTTCCCATCTCGGCAACCTCGGTTTTAGAATCAACCGGGAAAAAAGCCGTTTGGTGTCGGCTCAGTGCACGGACTATCTGGGGCTCAGTATAAATTCCCTTTCCTATCGTGTCTCATTAATGAAGGAGAGGATCGGTTCGTTCACACAATGCCTCGCTTATTTTCAGCTTGGGGAGAACGTATTGTTCAGACTGTGCCTTCGACTCCTCGGCCTTATGGCTTCAGTCATCTCGGTGGTGCGCTTGGGACTGCTGTTAATGAGGGACTTTCAACGCTGGGTTGCGTCCCTGCGGCTCTGCCCGCGGCGGCACCTCCGACGGTGTGTGTGACGGTGACGGTGACTCGCGAATGCATCTCGGCCCTCCAGCTGTGGAGAGAGCCGGCTACTCTGGCGTCGGGAGTTCCCCTAGGGGCGGTGCTAACCAGGAGGACGCTGACAACAGACGTGTCACTGTCAGGCTGGGGCGCCACCTTTATGGGGAGAGCCGTGAACGGCGTTTGGACCCCGGAAATGGCTCAGAGCCACATAAATGTTTTGGAGCTACAAGCGGTGGTTTTAGCTCTGAAACATTTTCAGGGTTTCCTACAGGGCAATCATGTCCACGGTTGTAGCTTATATCAACCGCCAAGGGGGCACTCGGTCCATGCAGTTACATATGTTAGCCCAGAGGCTAATTCTGTGGAGCAGCGCCAGGTTTTTACCCCTACGGGCGACTCACGTGCCTGGTGTGTTGAACCGTGGCGCCGATCTGCTGTACGGAGAATGGAGACTCCACCCACAGGTGGTGGAGCAGATTTGGGAGTGGTTCGGCCAGGCCACCGTGGACCTGTTTGCATCACGAGAGAACACTCACTGCCCTGCGTTTTTCTCCCTCTCCGATGCGGACGCCCCCCTGGGGGTGGATGCTTTAGCTCATACATGGCCTCGGGTCCTACTGTATGCTTTCCCGCCTCTCAGCCTGATCTGCCCAACCCTTTCCAGAGTGAGGCAACAGAGCTTGTCATTGATCCTGATAGCCCCTCGCAGGCCATCCAAGAGCTGGATGGCGGAAGTAGTCCAGCTGCTGATGAAGGAGCCATGGGCCCTTCCAGTTCGGAGGGATCTACTGTCCCAGGCGGGCGGAGAAATTTTCCACCCTCACCCAGACAGGCTGGCTCTTTGGGCCTGGCACGTAAAAGGTGGAACTTGAATGCAGCAGGCCTTCCTCCTGGAGTCGTCGACACGATCCAGAACGCAAGAGCTGCTTCCACCCGTCGTCTATATGGTGGGAAATGGCGTATTTTTGAGGAGTGGTGTGAGTCTAGGGCCACTGTTTCTTTTCAGTGTTCAGTGGTGGATATTCTATGCTTCCTTCAGGACTTATTGGAGAAAGGAAGAGCCTTTTCTACCATTAAAGTCTATTTGGCAGCGATTTCAGCGTGCCACGTGGGTTTCGGTGATAAATCGGCTGGCCAGCACCCGTTGATTTGTCAGTTTATGAAAGGGGCCCGTCGCAGGCGCCCAGTTTCCAGGTCCCTGGTTCCTGTGTGGGATTTGATGTTGGTCTTAGATGCCCTCTCTCATCACCCATTTGAGCCTATTGATGCTGTGGGTTTTGAGTTTCTCTCACTTAAAACTGCACTGCTATTGGCCCTTACCACGGCAAAACGTGTTAGCGACTTGCAGGCGCTTTCTATCAGCCCCTCTTGCTTGCAGTGGGCCCCAGGGTTGGTAAAGGCTTATCTCAGGCCCAATCCTGTGTTTGTTCCCAAGGTTTTGGATCCCTCATACAGGTGCTCTACTGTGGAGCTGGTAGCTTTCCATGCGCCCCCTTTTCTCTCAGAAGAGGAACGACGGCTAAACACCTTATGTCCCGTTAGGGCCCTCCGCACTTAGGTGGACAGGACGGCTGTTTTCAGGAAGTCAGATCAGCTGTTCGTTTCATGGGCTGCCCCTCATAAGGGAAAGCCGCTATCTCGCCAGAGACTGTCCCACTGGATTGTGAAGGCCATAAGTCTGGCATACGAGTGCAAGGGAGCACAGCCCCCTCAGGGTCTGAGAGCCCACTCTACGAGGGGCATGGCCACTTCGTGGGCTCTGTTTAGGGGAATTTCAGTCCAGGATATCTGTGCTTCAGCTAGCTGGGCTACTCCACACACGTTTGTGCGGTTTTACAGGCTGGATGTGGCCAAACCTTCTCTGGCTCATGCAGTCTTAGAGGCGGAGGGTTCAGACTCTGTTTGATTCAGTGGTTGTTGGTCCCTCTTTATTTTGGCTTCGGGAAATTATATGCAATGCGGGAGTGGACTATATCTCCCATAGTGAAACACCGAGCGAAGTTAGAAAAAGAACGTTGGGTTACTTAACGTAAACCCTGGTTCTTTGATAACAGAGTGAGGTGTTTCACCAACACTCCCCTCCTTGCATGAGCACGGAAAGAAAGCCACTTAGAATGGCTTAGGAGGGGAGGTTGACCGTGTCAATATGAGGTGGGCGGAGCCTGGACACGGCTCGACCTGTCTGTCAGGGACAGACGTGATGTCATTGGAGCTTCCATTGTTGGTCACACCGGAGCGGTTCCCATAGTATAGTAAAGCCTGCCCATGTGAGGAGACGTTCTGGGCAGGAGGTTGACAGATAAAATGTAACATTCCCATCAAATGTAAGTTGTGCTTCTCCACAGTGAAGTTTTCTCCACATGAGGAGTCAGAGTTGATGTGAGGATGGGACACACTTTCCTCTGTGTGCTGCAGTTTTTCTGTGAGTAAATCACTGCTTGATAAAACAAATGGTAGAAAGTGTTGGAGTGAGGAGAACAGAGCATCAGAGCTTGGTTCAGTGTGAACAGAGCAGACTTGTTGTTTTGTAGGAAGACACGTTGGAGGACGACTGTTCAGTCATCAGACACTTTGATCACGTTGTTTCTATCTTTGCTTTTGTTTCTGTCTTGATTTTAGTGCTGAACACACTTTTCCACTGTGGACACGCTGAAGGTAAATGTAGTTTATTTACTTTTAAACTGAGATGATTCTGTTAAAATTTATTTTATTATTATTTACAATTGTGTGATGTTGTTTTTATGTTTGTGTTGGTTTTAGATGCTGTTTTGACTCTTGAGCCAAACTGGTCCAGTTTTCTTATTGGAGACTCTGTGACCTTCACATGTGACATGAAGGAAGGAGAAAACACTGACTGGGAAATTAGATTCACCAAAGATGGAGAAGAGATTCAACGTTACCATTCACATTCAACCCTAATATTACAGCCTTTATATCCAGAAGACAGTGGTGGATACCAGTGCTCTGGTCGTCATATGAGAACAAATGATGAGAAAATCAGCAACACCATCACTTTATCTGTTTCATGTGAGTCAGAGATGAACAGATTTGATTTAAAAGCTCTGTTTGTGTGTTTGGACAAATACTGTTAAATCAGCACAATTTAAATGTGACAGTGTTTGATCCTACTGTGTCGTTTAGTTTTGTGAATCTTTGTTCTTCTACGTTTTTCCATCAGTTCACAGACACATTAACCAAACATCACTGAACTAAGTTAGACTGTGAGCTGTGTAGATATTTAACAGGAATTAAAGATAAAGTCATGGGAAATAAAATGTTTAGTTCTTTCATATCAACAGATCGACCCAAACCCAGACTGACAGCAGGTCCATCAACCATAACAGTAGGAGGCAGCATCACACTGAGCTGCTCTGTGGACGACTCTGAAGACTGGAAATATGACTGGTTCAGATGGAAGTTGGACAGATATGAAGATGTGACACCAACAGCTGGTGGAGACAACAGAGAAATCAGAGTCTCACAAGGAGGCGTCTACACGTGCAAAGGAAGAAGAAAACCAGCTGTTTACACTTATCTAAGTGATGATGTCACCGTTGATATAACTTGTGAGTTTGTTAATTGTGTTTGAAGTTAATTTCTACTTGTTGTCTTTTTCTCTGTTTCTCTAACGTCTATATTTGTGTTTGTATCAGATTCTAACTCTGTGTCTGTGAGTCTTAACATTTAATATTTGAAGTAATGTGTTGAATATATGTTTTAATTCACTGTATAATAATTCACTGATATTTGTATTTCTCACCTCTTAGATTATTTATTTGCCTTTGACACATTGTGTTGTTTTATACTTTATACTTCCACACAGTTCTGGTCAGAACCATCTATAAATATAATATTTCATAATGTTAATGTTGTGTCTTGTGTCACTGTTGGGTTTTAGATGCTGTGTTGACCCTTGACCCCAGCAGGTCCAGTTATTTTACTGGAGAGTCTGTGACCTTCACATGTGACATGAAGGACAACAAACACACTGGCTGGAAAACCAGACTCATCAAAGATGGAGGAGAAATATCTTCACACACCAGACACACAATAAAACCTCTGTCTACAGGAGACAGTGGTAGATTCCAGTGTTTTGGTCTCCACAAGACAACAAACCATATAAAAACCAGTGAATCCATCTATTTAACTGTATCAGGTGAGTCATTGTTTATTACCATGTTTGTTTGTTTGACCTAAATGTGTATTTATAACTTTTAAATATTTAACCAATGAGCAGAAAGAAATAGAAGTGATTCATGTTATAAATCACACAGACGCTAATCAAACATTTTCTTTCATAAACTCACCATCAGAGAAACCAAAGGCCCAGCTCAGAGCTGATGACAGAGTCATTCCAGTAGGGGGCAGAGTGACGCTGAGCTGCTCTGTGACGTCATCGTCTGGTTGGAAATATTACTGGTACAGAGGTGATAAATCCTCTGAAGTCCTGAACACACAAGATGGTGAAACCAGTGTCTCTCAGGAAGGACTGTACTGGTGCAGAGGAGGAAGAGGAGGAAGAGGAGACGCAGTTTACTACACACAGTACAGTGACTCAGTGAGGATCAACAGAAATGGTGAGTGTGACAACACAAACTATTCTACAGTGAAGAATAGAGTAAAATGTGTTAGAATATAATTAAGATGTTGATTTAACCTTTGACCTTGAACAGTTGGAAACAAGGTGGTTGTGACTCTTCATCCCAACTGGACTCAGTTGTTCAGAGGAGACACGATCACTGTCAGATGTGAGATCGAGGACACAGGAGACACTGAGTGGGAATATGAATGGAAAACACCCACAAGCATCAAACCACAACACAATGAATTCAACATCAGCTCAGCTTCTCCTTCCTTCAGTGGAGGCTACAAGTGTAGAGGCAGAATGAGAAACGCTCAACATATCACAACAGAGTGGAGTCAATCCATCAGTCTGACAGTCAGTCACAGTACGTTGACTTATGTTTGACTTTGACATGAAAATGTCAAGACTTGATTGAAATGAGCATCAGTGTCTATTGAGGGTGATTTGATGACTTGGTGTCTCTCCATCAGATAAAGCCCAGTGTGTCCTCAGAGCGTCTCCATCTTGGCTGAGTCCTGGAGCCTCAGTAGCTCTGAAGTGTGAGGTTGAGCCTCCATCTGCAGGATGGAGGTTCTACTGGTACCAGACTGTTCCTGATGGGTCACACAGCTACAGATATGAGCTGCTACCTGCTAGTGACCATGGGACTGAACAGGGCTCCTACATGGTTCATGGACAGACACACACAGCAGGATATGTGTGTAGAGCTGGAAGAGGAGAACCAGCGTATTACACTAACTACAGCAAAGCAGCATTCGTCTGGTCTGGAGGTCAGTTTGTTTGGACTCTTGGTTCTTTCTCTACCAATTCAATGTTTGCTGAAAGGAACCATGTGGATTCTCCTCTAAAGCTGAAGCTACTGACTGTTGTGTGTCTGTTGTTAAATGTGTGTGGATCACGTGTTGCTGTCCAGACGTTGGTCCGTCAGCGTCTCTCACAGTGAGTCCTGACAGAGTTCAACACTTCACCTCTGACTCTGTGTCACTGAGCTGTGAGGGAAACTCTGCTGAGTGGAGAGTCAGGAGGTTTCCTGAAGGAGGCTTCCTGTCATCCTGCTCCAACTGGACAACAACTGGATCCAGATGTGACATCAACACAGCACAGTCTGGTTCTGCAGTGTTCTGGTGTGAGTCTGGATCAGGACACTTCAGTAATTCACTCAACATCACTGTTCATGGTGAGTTTTCATCCTGTTGAGGTTCTGCTTCTTCTGATCTTTGACTGAAGCTTCATGTTGTTGCATTGATTTACAGGTGGTGACATCATCCTGGTGAGTCCTGTCCTTCCTGTGACTCAGGGAACAGCTGTGACTCTTGGCTGCAGGTCGAGGACACAACGTGTTGTTTCTACTGTGTTTTTCTATCAAAATGATCAACTGATCCAAAATGACACCAGAGCAGAGCTGAACATCTCTGCAGCGTCAGAGTCCCATCAAGGTTTTTATTCATGTGAAGTGAAACAACAGAGCAGCAGGACACTGACGTCAGCAAAGAGTTGGATGTCAGTCAAACGTGAGTGGGATTAAAACAGTTCCTTCAGTTTTTAACTGAACTAATTTTCAGTTTCCTGGATGTGAAGATGTAAACGTGATTTTCAGTTTTTTTCCATCTTTTTGAATCCTCTATTCATTTGTTTTAGTGTCCACAGCTGAAGCTTCATTTTCTGTCTTGTTTATCATTGGGGTGGTTTATAAAATATCTCTGGTGATTCTCTCGCTGCTGTTGTGTTGCTACATCACATCTACAGGTGAGATCTGATCCTTCTTATAACTGTTCACAGTCTAATTAGTTCAAGTCACTTTCAGAATCAAACATGTGACAGTAAATATGTTTTCACAGGTTCCTGCTCCATCAGGTTGGTACAGTCTCCTCTCACTGTGAACATAACAGCAGAGCATTAACACACCTCAGTACATTGAAGCTTTTGTTACGTGTTGGCTTCCAGCAGGTGTCAGAGAACCAATCAGAGCTTTGCTACAGGTCACGTGACCAACCAGGAACAACCTCCACACAGCACATACGCTTCTCATCTCCATGGTCAGACTTTACCCTGATGAGTTTCATGCTTTACTGTTAATTCACATGATGCCTTCAAATGTTTCAGTCCAGCCTGGTTTAATGGATCATTTGTTTGTAGGTGATTCTTCTGTTTACGAATCGATCCGTCGTCCTGGAGACGCTGGAAATGGTTCAGTATGCACACGTTGACCAACTAGAAGGATTATTAATGTCACAGTAAATGATTGAATGACGAGCTGGAAACATCCAAACTGGAAAATGTCATCGTTTACCTGAACGAGAGATAAAGAGATATGACAATTATATAAATTTAAAAAAATGAATTTAAAAAAAAAACTCACTTTACATTTTAAATGTCTCAAGTTGTGGCCTGTTGATGTTGAGTGTAACAGTTTTTTCTTCTGCCTCATGTATGTTCATAGTAATAACGTAGTGAGAGCGTGGTGATCATAGCAGGACTCATCTCTCACAGATGAATAAAAACACGAGTCAACAAACACAAAGATCTGCTGTTATCGTGTTTACAGCTTTTATATAGTAACTGTTATGTACAATATAACCAACATATATTTATAGACACAGTATATAACAGTAATCAGGAGTATTTAGCAGATTAAAGGCAGATTAAAAACTCTGTGTTTTATTCAGTAATTTTTTCATGATGTTCTGTTTAGTTCTTTGAATATTATTTACTATGTGAATCTCATCATCAACAGGATGTGTATTAATATATTGTTTGTATAAGTGTTTAATTCTTCTCTGCATCAATAAATGTTCCAGCAGTAAACTGTGACTGTTGCTTCTAAATGCTTTTGTTTTTAATCTTCTGTCTGATTGTGTTGATTTAGTGTCGTTGTGGTTTAAGGGACAGAAGAAGATGTGACAGTTCGTCTTTAGCAGAACGATGTCAGACCTTTGACTTAGTGATGGACACTGAAGCTAAACTACTTCAGTCTCTGTGTGAATAACATGAGGTAATGACTGCAGACGCAGCTCAGCAGAGAAAAAGACTCGAAACCAGGAGGAAGTTTTACATCACGTGATCAGATGCTGAGTTTATGGTCAAGTCAACTCAGAAACGTGTTTGTGTTTCTAACTGTTGAGTCTTCACTCGTCCACATCTTCATTCAGAGAAAAGTAAATGTTTCCTAGTGTTTAGTTGGTCTTATAACGATGTAGATGTGGTCGTTTAGTGTTTTCATGTCGTCCAGTTCTTCGTTTACCTCATGATTTTGCAAACGTACAGTAGAACAAGGACATTTACAACAGTTAGAACACACAGAATGTAGCAGGTTGTTAAAAGCTACATGTTCAGTTTTGCTGGAAACAGGACTTTTCTGTATTTCTATGTTATATCGCACACAGACAGCAGGTGACTGTTACTGTGCTGTGGATCTTCTGGGACAGATACCAGCCCAGGACACGCTGCTCTTTGATTCTCTGTCTGGATGGATTCCAGTCAATCACCTGAAAGATTAGATGCTGAATAGAAATTAAGTCTAAGTAGATGGAGCATTTCCTGATAACGTGCACTGTGGATGCTGAACTGCTCAATATAGTCCCCAAGAATCGCTGCCAGTAGCTGGAAGTGGTTTAAACATAGAACAAGTTGAACCTGTTCAATTCCTAAATGAAGACAATAATGAAAACATTTAGTAAGTATTTATAATTAAGTCCTTTACTAAAACAGAGACCTGATCTAAACAGTAAAATATAGAAAACTCCAAAGATCTAGTAAAGATATTTACTAGTACTAGTATTTACTAGTCGTGTTTCGTGGAGCAGAACCGCTCGGTCCCTGCTCTTCGAGGCAGAGACAGTGGCAGCAGTTCAGCGTAACGTCCGCTTTCACTGCGGTTTGGCTGCGTCGCCTCTGCGTCGTGTTCGTAGCAGTGGTTGAATTCCTGCTACAACAACCTGGATGCGAGTCTCTGTTCAACCACCAGGCGTCGCAGTTGTTCACGTAGCTCCAGTTTACAGAAGCCTGTTAGTGCAGCAGTGGCTCGTTTGTCTGTAACATACAAATGTTGCACCAAACGTATTTTATTATAGCATCTGATGAGCTGTAACCTACAATTACACAACTGCTGTGTAACAGGATGGAGACGTCTCGTCTGTCGCCGTCGACCGAAGCAGGATATGAGGACGTTTTTATGAACTTAGTGTCTGTGAAGGTTCTCATTCATCCAGGTCAAGTTGTCTGAAGGTTGAGTCATGGCAACTGGACTTCTTCTAGTTAGTAGAAACGTTTCACCACCTATCCAGGTGGCTTCTTCAGTCTGTGGGAAGTTGGTGGAGACCACTAATTTATCCTCCAGTTGGGTTTCACTTAACACCTGTGAAGAATGGGCTCGTTATGCGAACAGAGGGGGGTGTGAGGGTAGTGAGTAGGTGTGAATCCTCAACTACCGTGACTCCTCCTACAACCATTAAAGGGTCGTTAAGTGTCTCCTTTGTGGGGGACGTGTGAAGTGGTCTTGATCTTCCTGGGCATAGTTGAAAGGGCAGCATGGTAAATGGGAGACAAATTGTGTCTGAGGCCTCCACCTCTGTTGAGAGAGGGGCTGTTCACCTGGACATGTATGGCTTCTCTGACGCCTCGTTCAAACCACCTGTCTTCTCTGTCCAGAATGTGAACGTTGTTGTCATCAAATGAGTGGCCTTTGTCTTTTAAGTGGAGATACACGGCAGATACTGGTCCTGATGTGTTGTTCCTCCTATGCTGGGCCATCCTCTTGTGTAATGGCTGTTTGGTTTCACCAATGTATAGTTCCGAGCACTCTTCACTGCATTGAACTGCATATACTATGTTGCTCCTCTTGTGTTTTGGTGTCGGGTCCTTTGGATGTACAAGCTTCTGTCTGAGGGTGTTGGTGGGTTTGAAGTAGACAGGTATGTTGTAGTTTCTAAAAATCCTTTTAAGCTTTTCGGACACTCCGGCCATGTAAGGAATGACCAGGTTCTTCCGTTGGCTTTGGGTGTCCGGCTGTTCTGTTGTCCTTGTTCTGGGACGTGACGCAGCTTTGTTGAAGGCCCATCTGGGGTAGCCACAGGTCCTGAGAGCTGCCCTTACATGCATGTTCTCCTTCGTCTTGGCTACAGTGGAAGTGGGAATGTTCTCCGCTCTGTGGTTCAGGGTCCTGATGACTCCTAGTTTGTGCTGAAGGGGGTGATGAGAGTCAAACAGAAGATATTGGTCTGTGTGTGTGGGTTTCCTGTAGATTTCTATTTCCAAGCCGCACTTAGTGTTATAACGTAGATCTGTTCAGATAATGAGGCTCATTAAAACAGAATCTATGTAGGACGACGTCCTGCGTCAGGTCGTTGGCTGCAGACAGAGACTTGTGGCGTCGTCACACGTGTAATAACATTTCTGTCAATGAATAGTTGCCTCACGTACAGTAAGACGCCTGAATTGTTACTTCCTCCAACAGTGCAGTGGTTTAAATGCTCGACTCTAATGACAACAGTAAAGCGGGTTTGATTCCCACTCTTTGCATTTATGAAGCTATTTGAATCTGAAACAAACAGCGTTAGTGTCTTATAATTAGATTCTGTTCACTGCAAAGTCATAATCGTCTGAGAAAGACCTACAACATGAATGAGTCGCTTCTGTTTTCCTTCAGACGTGTCCCAACAACATTTACAAACACACAGAATCACATCTGCTGTAATATCTGATACATTATCTCCACATTTGACTTGTGTGGCTATGAGTTTAATTAGTATTTTATTTTCCAGATTATAACTAATCTGCGATCACAAATTCTGTTGGTAAGTGAACTGTTTCCCTTCGTGTTAGACGACGGTTCTTTCAGAGAAATGCTGCTCAGCAAGTCAGTTTGTCTGCAACCAGCGATGTGAACGTACGAAGCCCAGAAGAAATGAAGTCGTCCAACACAAACACAGGTTATGGCAGCAGATGTGATGCACGATGTGTGTACACATGTGAATGAGGCGCCTGCTGCGTAGATCTTTCTATTTAAATTCCCCTTTTAGTGACCCTCACTGTCTGAATCGGTCGTAAAATGTCCATATTGTAGCACCTGATAACTAAATACATGAACAATAAGTAGAAACCCCTGGTACAGGACTCGTGTGTCGTAGGACTACACATGACTATGACGTGTTTGCCGATCGCCACCTACAGCTCATAACGTAACATTGCTGAAACAAATTTCAGTAGCTGAAACATATGGAGCAACGGATGAAAAACATACGGAAGAAATACTGTAAAGACTCGAACGACCTCGCTGTCGACAGCCTCCACAATGATTACAGCTCAGTGGTAAACGTGAACAGAGCCAGAGGATTCATACGTGATGTTGCAGGTTGAGGAAGTGACAGAGCAACAGACTTAGTCTGCAGGTACAGTCGGGAACTGGGAGCCTCTGGTTTGCTACTGAATGTGCTTTAGTGACCAATAACTAATCTAGGAACAGGTTAATCACTGTGAGGTTGGATAGGACGGATCACCCTGGGTGTGATTTCTGCCACTGAGATAAGGCCTGAGAACAGAAGAGAAAAATCCCACTGAAAAGCACTTTTCTGTTGAGATCTAGACTTAAACGTGTTGAAATATATATTCACACAGTGTAGTTGATGTAGCTAAGTGCACATTTGAGGGTGAGGCTGCAAACGTGTAGCTAGAAAAAATAGTATTCACATATACTGTATGTGACACAGTGACTTGTAGAAACTGTAGGAATCTAAATAGTTAAGTAGTAGTTAAAATAGTAGTTGAAAGCTTAGATAGTAGGATGCATGCAGAAAACAGAACAAGCCGATTGCATTAAAGTATAGTTTGAAACACACACATCAGATTTAGAGAATAGTAGAGACACCAGATGCACCCAGACACGGCAGAAAATAAGATAAGTAGGGAGTGAAACATGTGAATGTCTGTAGAAGGAATGTGCTTGGATCCATAGGTTATGGGACCACAAAGCAACGGAGAAGATAAGACACCAATAAACCAGCCATGGAGACGAACACCAGACCACGGCATCAGGATCCTGTTACACCACAGAAAGATGCTCTGTCCAGCATAAAAGTGTGGGTCGAGGGACAGACAGTGTCAGTCAGACTTCGTGCCCTGACTATATGCTGTATAGTATAGGGACAGACTGACCCAGGCCTGTACATTATTATTCTTCAAGTTTGAAATAAAAGTAAGACTGATTTTTATCAGACGTTTCTCCTCATCATTCAACGAACGCGCAGAGCTGGAATTGGGAGAGCAGCTCAACAAAACTCACCCACAGAACATGAAGACTTTGTTGAGCAGCATCATGAAATTAAATTAAACCTAATTGTTCTGTCAACAATATCAGACAATTTATGTCATGATGAAACAAGTATTATTTTACTGTTTATTTTTATTAGTGGTTTTATTTATACAGCAGGATTTTAAAAAGTATCACCAATATCTGGTTTATTCACACACAGTCACACACTATAATATCAGCCAATGAAAGCTTCACAGTCTAATTTAATTATCAATAAAAATGTTCACTCACACCAAACAGAATAAAAACACATCTGCTCTGCTGGGATCATTGTGAGTGTGAAGAGATGAAAATGTGTCACAGTAGCTCCAGCCATAAGTGTGTGTTGTGAGACCCAGTGCATGATGGCGTGATTGGCTGGATTTGACAGATCTGCAGTAGCCTGGAACTGGGTGGAAGCGTTTCTCAGCTCACCAGAAGCTGAGAACAAAAGACCAACACAACAAGATCAGAACGTGGCTGATGTACATGTGTGGATGTGTCTCTAGCAGCTAAGCTGGAGCTGAACGGTCCAGTGAGGACGATCACGTTTGATGCTGCTTCAGCAGATCCATCTGGCAATGAGGCGTTAAACAGGCACTGGATTTAGCTTCCACTGACACTGGCCTTCACAGAGGTCACACTCTGCTGCAGAACAAACACATTCAGACATTTATCTCATACACTCACACTGGTTCAAACCCAGCAACGTAAAGAGATGTCAGACTCACAGTTGTCTTCTTTAGATTGTTGGGTAGCGGTAAAGACCTGAACAGTTCCCTGCAGTGAACAAACCACCTTTTCATTGCACTGGTTTATCTCGATGACTTTAATCAAACCACAGACTTAGCTCAAGACTTTGTATTTTTGTATTTGAGTGACAGAACTTGACGTACGACTGTGCGGCTACTTGACAGAGAGGTAGCGATGTAGCCTGATGAGTCTCCTGACAGCCCAAGCGTTTGATGCTGCTCCTGTGCTGTTTGATGCGGCGTTTGAAGCTGCTGTTGTGCTGTTTGACGGCGCTGTTGTTGCGTTTAATGCTTGACCTTAAGAATTGTGCCGATGCAGTGTTTACTGCCACAAACAGCACAGCAATGATCAGTCTGGTGTACGTACCTAGAGCAGGTAGGACGACTGAGTTAGTTACACAACATAACAGGACAATTCATCTAGTTAAATGTGTGGTAGCAGAGGATGTTTCCTAAACAATACCCTAAAAATTTGAAACATAAAACCATTACCTGAAACGTTTCTGCATAACAGATGGACTGTGATATAGACAAGCAAAGGTAAATGGCGACAACATGCAAAAAGGAAAAACAAATGAACGGCAAAATCTGCTGCTTGAGAAGGGAAGAAATAATAATAAGATTTACACACAAATATTTCTTAGTTTGAGCCAACCTGTAGATCCTTTTGTCTTCAGTTCAAACAGTGGGTTGATTGTCTTTAGAAGCCGCTGGATGAGCAGCGTTTTTCAGGTTGGCTGCCTCTGAAGAACTGACACTTGCTGTCACCCTGTACCTATAGTATGTCTGCATATAGAGAGAGGGGAGGCGCCAAATATTGGAGCCCAACACCTCTGACATCATGGGTGTTTGTAGGAGGACAGTTGGGGAGTATTGGCTTCAACCTGCACAAATGAATAAATACAGGCTAAAAAAGTTAACAAGAGTCTCTTAAAGCGAGTCAAACTGAAACTTTTAAGAGTTTCAGTGTGAGTGTGAACATATGTGCTTGCTACAGTTTAAAGAACTGGTTTGTCACTAAAAGTTCACGTTTGTTTTATTAAGTCTATGTTGTGTCACAATAACTTATGTACACTTTTGGCCACTGGCAAAGTAATAACCCACTTGTGACAGTTAATCCTCCAGCCCCTGGATGGCGCTGTGGTCCTGTCCTGTTTTCATTCTTCTTCTTTCCCTGTGTCTTGTTGTGTGTCAATGTAATCATCACGTACACCTGTATCTTGTTTCCTGTTTTGGTAATGTATTATGTTCCTGTCTTGTCCTCGTCACTTGTTGGTCTGTTGTCCTTCGTATCCAACGCTGCCTGGTCGTGCTTCATGTTGCGTCATCTCGTCATTGTTTGTTGTTCTACAGTTCCCTGTTCATGAGTGTGGGTCCATGTCGTACCGTGTAAGTTTGTCGTGTCCTTGTCTGGCGTCAGATCATGTTCAAGAAGTTATCGTAGTAAAGTGTAGTCTAGTCTAGTCTAGTCTAGTCTAGTCAATTCATGCTGCGTCTTGTCCGGTTCTGGTCACGTTCTTTTGAATTCAGGGAGCCCACATTTTACGTTAGTCAGGGATCTTGTGTTTACTTGTTTGTGTCTTCGTTTTCCGCAGGTGCAGAAAATATGAGTTTTTCTTTGGTTCCTTGTGTGTGTGTGTGTGTGTGTGTGTGTGTGTGTGTGTGTGTGTGTGTGTGTGTGTGTGTGTGTGTTGCTCTTGTGGTTATCGTTGTATTAAATAAATTCATTTAAATTCTGAGTCTTGCTGTGGTTGTGTGTTTGGGTTTGACTCCATGACTTGTCAGAGGCAGTATTATAATAATAATTATTATTATAATTAGTATAGTTAATCTCTGGCACCATCTCGTGGCGCAGCGGCGAACCGCTACCGGTCCCCGGCACCTTCTACCTCTGTCTCTAGTCTATAATAACAGATGGTGGTTGTTGTTCAGTTATGACTATGGATAAACCGAACAAAGCTCTGAAATGAAAGAACAATTAACCTGTTGAAATCTACGAATGCATTCATAGATTTATGAAAATAACTCAGGTGCATTAATAATAAGAAAAGTGGAATTTAAACATTTAATAATGGCATTTCAATGAATGTTTACTTAAGTTATAATAATAAATAGACAGTCTATGCATTTATGAAATCTTCGATGAATATATGGCAGAAATCTAAATCTAATCTTTGTTTTTCTATTTGTTTGTTTCTTTAAACATTTACAAACATTCAAAACAAAGGGCTCAACGTCTCTTTGCATCTTGGGCCAATAGAATCTGTCCCTGATGAGGTTTGAGTCCTTTCTGAGCCCAGGTGGCCCATTTGTTTGTTCCGTTCATTCAGGACAAGGTACACTGCAGGGAGAACCAGCTGCTTTTTGTGCTGAGATTTTTTTTAGTCCTGTCCTCCTGAATCTTAAGCTTACTCCACTTTCTAACCAATGCATTGAACTCTGAGCTTTCATTTTGAAATTCATGTGCAGGTTTCCTGTTTTGTTGTAACTTTCTTCCTATCACAGGGTCTTGCTGCTGGTTTGCACAAATCTCGTCTCTGGGTAACGGCTGAATAGTATCCAAAAGTCTTTCTGCTCTGCTGAAGAGCATCAAATGAAACAGCTCTGAACGTAGGAACTTGTTCTGCTTGCTGCACTAAAATACCTTGTTGTGTAGCTACTACAACATCCTGACAAACCGTCGGTGTACAGCCGCTCATGCAGTCCTCAAAGTCAATGGGCATCCTGGATAACCCGTCTGCATTTGTTTTGCCTGGTCTGTATTTTATGGTGAAATTAAACTCTGCTAATTCTGCTACGCAGCGCTGACCAGATGCAAGCAGCTCAGCTGTGGTTGACACATACATAAGCGGGTTATTGTCTGTATAAACCACAGAAGATGGTGCATGGAACACAAAATCTCTGAAGCCTTCACAAACAGCCCACTTTAGTGCTAACACTTCTAATTTGCCTGCATGCATGTAGTATTTTTCTCCTGTGGCGTTAAAGTCCGTGACACATAGGCTTTGACCCTTAATTTGCCATTGCTACGCTGGTAGAGCATATATACGGTCTATAGTAAGATAGGAAGCCCAGTATTTGTGTCACCTCAGCCACTGTGCGAGGCCATTTCTCTTTTAGTGACAGCACTGGGCTCTGCTGGATCCATGCTGTGGCCTTTTTTGGACACAATCCTGCCTAAAAACCTGACTCTAGCCTTAAACAGGTCACATTTCTTAGCAGTAGGTTTTACTCCTTGGTTTTGATACCTCTGTAACACTGCTCTCACATGTTCAACGTGGTGCAGATGCAGATGCTCAATTCAAATGGGATCCTGACCCACTGGTACAAACCACAGGGCGTAATGAATGCTGTTAGTGGCTGACTTTCCTCATCTAAAAACCCCTGATGATAACCTTCCCCTGGTCCAGTATTGTAAACCAAGACCTCCCAATAAGGTCATCAAGCTGGTCTTGTATCCTAGGAATAGCATGTCTGTCACGATAGTCCTCACAGAGTCTGAGCTCACCTGACTTTTTCCTCACACACACTATGGGGGAAGAATAATGTGACTTTGATTTTGTGACCCAACCCCTGTTTATCAAGTCCTGCAGCTGTGCTTTAACTTCCTGGTGCAGTGGTTTGGGATCACTGATATAAGTCTTTTGAACTGGAGTTGGATCTTTAAGAGTGATATGCATACGGAGGGTTTTAATACAGGCTACATC
Source organism: Macropodus opercularis (assembly GCA_030770545.1). NCBI lineage: Eukaryota > Metazoa > Chordata > Actinopteri > Anabantiformes > Osphronemidae > Macropodus > Macropodus opercularis. The sequence goes on along the minus strand of CM061090.1, from coordinate 13,675,625 downwards.
GTTCTCATCAAAAGCTTTGTACTCCTCCCTGAGCATCTTTCTCACTTCAGACTGCTGTTCATTAGTCAGGTGGTCTCAGGCTACAGGAGGGTCCCATGACTCACCAGTGACACTTTCTGCATCAGTTTCCACTTCTTTTTGAATTTCCACAGGCTGTAGAGCTGCTGGATATGTTGCTTTTACACCTTCAATGTGTCCCAAGATAACACGTGGACCTAAAGTGATGCTCTGCCCTGTAGTGTTAGTGACAGAGGAGTTACCCCCTTTTACTTTAACCAGTACCTGCTTCAGGTGGAGTTTACCTGGAGTCCTTCAGGTAAAGCTGGTTTCACATTTGGGCAGGACAGCATTGCAGTGTCCTCCTCAGCCTGCATGCGTATGCGGCAGCGGATGGTAGTAGCTTCACCTGGACCCACATCAACTTTCCCACGTCCTGTCCTCACTTGAGTCTCTATGTCAGCGGTTCGGTGGGTATGCATCAACTGGATGAAAGTTTTAGCGGAGACAGCATCAGTGTCAAAAACATTACTCACAATTCTTGCAGCATAGCCTCTGTCTTTAGACCCTTTTGTTTCATTTGCCCACTATTAACTTCCTCTGTGACATTAAATCCTACCATAGGGTCCTGAGCCACATTGGGGTCACTAGAGACTAGTACCGGTCCATCAGACTCGGGCTGGAAATGTCTGCACTCATGAGCTTAAACGTCGCTGGGACCCACCCAATAAAAGGTATTTGTGTCTGGTTGGCAGCTAAGAGTTCATCTACCCCCCTAAGGGTGGTATGAGGTTAGTGCTCTGCTCTTCATTTGTCATTTATTGTGTCCCACTGTGCTGTAACTGGTACGTTATCAAAAGTGGACCTGACCATTTTTCGTCTACTGATCAGTTTGAGTTTTTTTTTTCCTTGCTTATTTGACAGGGTATCAGATTTTCCTATGTGTGGGAACCACCTCCTTTCTTCCTTCTCACCCAAGTACTGCTCAACTACATGTGGGTTTATGTTCTTGCCAGTGTCGTGTCTGACAAGCTTTGGATCAGTAGGTGGCGGATGAGCAGCCTGCACATATCTGCAGCGATACATCACGGGGTCCTGCATTATCTGCTGGCTTCTCTGTGAGCTGGTACTTGTTGTGAGGAGAAGCTAGCACCATCTTCTTCACCTCTGCAACCTCAGCCGTTAGTTCAGTAACCAAGGCATGTACCTCAGGTGGAGCTGGAGCGTTTTCTCCTTGGCTGCAGCTGTTGTGGTTGGTGGGCTGCTGAGTGGCTCCTTTGTTATCTGCAGCTCATTTACCTGCTTCTCTCCAGCTCGAGGTTGGCTGCTTCACTGAGTCTTTCAATCAGTTTCATCAGTCACATTCAGGTTGTTGAGAAGTGGCTTAATCTGGAATTTTACGTTGTCATTCAATAGACCGATACCCACTGACCTCAAAGACTCCGTCTTGATCAAGTCTGCACCGTAGTGTCCTGCTTATTTTCTGCTGGAAACATACAGCAGCCTGTCTTTCAGCTCGATGGCCCTGAAGAGGAAATCTTGTGGGGTCCTGGAAAATATCAACCAGCTTCTGGTACACGTCAGAGGTGTCATCTTCTCTGTAATGTCCCTTCAAAGTCGTGTTTAACTGGGCGAGTGTCAAATCAGTTTTAGTTTCCAGCATGTGCCTCAGTTTAAGTCCGGGGCTGATGGCTCTTATCACTGCCTCAATCACTTCTGGCTCACTGTGGCCTTTACGGAGCCTATTTTCCATCTGGTGGAGCAGGTTGGTGCAGCAGAGCCTGTCGCGCTGTCTGCTTTCCCCTGTTTGGCCACTGATGCTCAACTCTCTGCGGATGGTCACAGGCACAACGTCATGTTAAACTTCTGCCCCAGCTCTTATTTCACCCTGTAGCTCCCTGCACTTGTCCATCATGTCCGAGAGGCGGGAAAAATCGCGCCACTCACTAGCGTCGCCTTTAGACCCCGACTGTCCCATAGCTGATAAAAGTTCTTCCACATACTCAACAGCATCTTCTGGTTTGTAGCTTTTCTCGACTTCGTCCAATTTATTCTCAGTTATTTTCATTAGCTCTCGACCGTTGACCTCCATGAGCTGCTCCTTGTTTCTCTGGGACAATGTGGCAGTGACTTGGTCTCTCAAAGCCTCCAGCTCCATCGTGGGTATTTACCAGAGGATCCGTCACTTTATTACTAGGTTTGTTGTAGGAGAATGGTTTTCCGTCAGCAAGTGGAGGGAGCTAGCATCCGCTGCGAGCGTTAGCCACTAGCAAAGCTAACTAAACGGCCTCTACTCACGCTCAAAGCCCCATTAAAACCAAACTCCTGGCTGGCTCCACATTTCTGTTGCTGCTGGTGAAACACAGATGACCAATGGAGTTGTCTTCTCTGAAAAAAACGTTGTTTTGCAAATCACCAAGGATGAATGAAATGAACCATTACTCAACCACAGCAGTGAAAACTTAACTTCCCCGCCTCCTACCAACCCAAGTGAGACGTTCAGGAGACAATTACAAATTTACAAAACGAGACAATTACAAAATTACAAAACTGCCAATCAATCGACAAAAAAATGAAGATCCCCGCAAAACTCAACATTGTTGGATATCTGAACAAAACTGAAGTAAAAATAACCCAGTATCTCACATAGATGTGTAATGTCCATCCTCTACCAGCAGGAGACGCCAGACTGTCCTTCACCTCCATCTCTCAGTCTCTCTCCTCCAGCTTCTCTCTGTTTTCCTGTCTTCACTCCCATCTGCTGCATGAATCACACACCTGGTGCTGATCATCTCCAGTATATGAGGCCTCAACCGTCGCTCACAGGTTGTTGTAGAAAGTCATGGTCTAAGTTTGGCTGATGTGTGTTTCTGTCTCTTCCTGTTGCTCTGCTTCTAGATTTGGGTTTTGGGGTCTGGACCCTCTCAGCCTCTTCTGGAGCTGTTTTCCTATGAGTGGATGGTTGTTGATTTCTTTCCTGGTTTTGTTCAGTGTCTCTGTCCTTGACTAGTTTTTATCAGCTCTACGTCCATCAGAGTTTTCACCCTGCGATTCAGAAAACATCCACGTTTAGTTCCCTGATCAGAGAAAAGTGGTGACGTCTTCTCTCTGTACTGCAGGTGCTAAACCTACTAGATAGAAGGATCTGAACCATGAGACATGACATGAAATGATGTTCACTGTCTCGTTAGCAAATGAAACGTATCCAGTAGAAGATCTATCTGATAATTCACATTAATTCAATGTAAAACTGTGTTGATTAGTTAAGGAACAATGTTTTTTGTTGTAACTTTGAATAATATCAGATCAAATGTGAAGAGTTTATGCAGAAAACCCCTGGACATGCAAATCACACACAGATCACAGTGGAGACGTAACTACAACAAGAACAATGAAAAAAATGTATGAACTATTTTAAAACCTTGTGACCTATTGTCATTCACACAATTATCTTCTTAGTTTTTTCTGTTTTTAAACACAGTTCATATTAGCAGGAAATGACAACATGTCAAAGTTTTCTGTGGTCAAACCGAGTTTAGCTGAAGTTGTTAGTTGTTGGCAAAGAGAAGGAAACTGATCTCATTGATATGTGACGTCTTTCTCACATTTCTTTCTTCCTTTTCTTTACAGGTGCTGCAGAAGTTTCTTCGTATAAACTGCTCGGTACCAGATGTGAGAGCTGTGAGCTGCAGACATTCTGTGAGTAAACGACTTTCTCTGTTTGAATGATACAACTGAGGAAAAACCTTGAAAAGATCAAATAATCAGACGTTTGTCAGTTTGAAGGATTTTGTTAAAAAGACACTGAACTGGTTGTTTTAACACAATTCGTGTTTTTAAGTGTTTTTAATTTTCTCTTTTCTAAATAGTTTACAGTGTTTTATTTTAGTTTTATTTAGTTAGTTAAAAGTCCCTCTTGCATGTTGATCAGCTACAGGAAGCTCTTGTTGAGGCTGTTGCTGCCAGAGGTTCATGAGCAGTTAATAAAACCTTATTCCACATGTTTCAGCAAACTGTATTTTTTTTAACTTTGCAATATAAACACTTGTGGGGAAGCTGCCTGTATGACTGTGTACATATGTATTAAATGTCTGTCCCTTAAGTTTCAAGTTGTACATAATTTTCTTTTTTCTACTGCTGCAACAAAGACATGTCCCCACTGCAGGATGAAAAAGGAAAGAAAAGAGAAAAAAATTTATCTTATCAGCCTTTAATGTGGTTCAGTGAATATTGTATTTATTATTTTAGAAATATTGTTTTTCGTAGAGTTTGATTAATATCATATTAAATTTGAGGAGTTCATGCAGAAAACCGCTGAACATGCACATCACACACAGACCACAGTGGAGACGTAACTACAACAAGAACAAACAATGGAAAACACACTATGAACTATCTTAAAGTTGACCTTGTGACCTATTGTCATTCACACAGTGTTTATTAATTATCTTCTTAGTTGTTTCTGTTTTTAAACACAGTTCATATTAGCAGGAAATGACAACAAGTTTTCTGTAGTCAAACCGAGTTTAGCTGAAGTTGTTAAACTGATCTCATTGATATGTGACGTCTTTCTCACATTTCTTTCTTCCTTTTCTTTACAGACGCTGCAGAAGTTTCTTCATATAAACTGCTCGGTACCAGATGTGAGAGCTGTGAGCTGCAGACATTCTGTGAGTAAACGACTTTCTCTGTTTGAATGAAACAACTGAGGAAAAACCTTGAAAAGATCAAATAATCAGACGTTTGTCAGTTTGAAGGATTTTGTTAAAAAGACTTGTTAGTTAGTTAGTTAGTTTGCTTCAGTAAATCTAACAAAATAAAATGAATAAAATGATCCTATGTGTGTTGGTTTACGTTTACTGACACTAGATCACCACTAAAGGAACTGTGTGTTTTCCTTTACAACATGAATCAGGACAGTGTGGAGGCAACAACAGTGGGTTTGAAGTTGAATAAACAGATGAATAAACCTTCAATATATATAGGTATATGTACAGTATATGTATAAATTTATTCTATTTATTAAGTAATGAAGTACAAACCTGGTCATTAAATTCAAACTGCTCCAGTTTGTCGTCTGTGGACGTGTCAGTGAGTCAGACTACGCTGTGGTGAAACTCAGTCTAGTCAAAGAGGAAGAAACTCACACGTTAAATAATGAGACAGAGAAAATGTAACATTCCCATCAAATGTAAGTTGTGCTTCTCCACAGTGAAGTTTTCTCCACATGAGGAGTCAGAGTTGATGTGAGGATGGGACACACTTTCCTCTGTGTGCTGCAGTTTTTCTGTGAGTAAATCACTGCTTGATGAAACAAATGGTAGAAAGTGTTGGAGTGAGGAGAACAGAGCATCAGAGCTTGGTTCAGTGTGAACAGAGCAGACTTGTTGTTTTGTAGGAAGACACGTTGGAGGACGACTGTTCAGTCATCAGACACTTTGATCACGTTGTTTCTATCTTTGCTTTTGTTTCTGTCTTGATTTTAGTGCTGAACACACTTTTCCACTGTGGACACGCTGAAGGTAAATGTAGTTTATTTACTATTAAACTCAGATGATTCTGTTAAAATTTATTTTATTATTATTTACAATTGTGTGATGTTGTTTTTATGTTTGTGTTGGTTTTTGAAGCTGTTTTGACTCTTGAGCCAAACTGGTCCAGATATTTTCCTCGAGACTCTGTGACCTTCACATGTGACATGAAGGAAGGAGAAAACACTGACTGGGAAATTAGATTCACCAAAGATGGAGAAGAGATTCAACGTTACCGTTCACATCCAACCCTAATATTACAACCTCTATATCCAGGACACAGTGGTGGATACCAGTGCTCTGGTCGTCATATGAGGACAAATGATACAAAAATCAGCAACACCATCACTTTATCTGTTTCATGTGAGTCAGAGACCAACATATTTTATTTAAAAGCTCTGTTTGTGTGTTTGGACAAATACTGTTGAATCAGCACAATTTAGTAAATGTGACAGTGTTTGAACCTACTGTGTAGTTTAGTTTTGATGAATCTTTGTTCTTCTACGTTTTTCCATCAGTTCACAGACACATTAACCAAACATCACTGAACTAAGTTAGACTGTGAGCTGTGTAGATATTTAACAGGAATTAAAGATAAAGTCATGGGAAATAAAATGTTTAGTTATTTATGACCTTAAACCCAGACTGAGCAGGTCCATCAACCACCAGTAGGAGGCAGCGTGACACTGAATGACTCAATAAAAGACTAACAACATGAGGACATGTTAAGTTCAGTCCTCCGTCTGCTTCCTGACTCTGTGGCAGGATCTTCTGATATTAAAAAGTATATTCTATTTAAAAACAAAATGATGAAGGTGTCAATGTTGCACAGGTTTAAAAACCAGTGACTTCATTTAATGATTGTCGTCAGTTTGTTTTTTTTGTTCTATGTTTTCTACTGGTTGCATCTCACTGTTGTGTTTTTGATCTTAACAGCTCTCACTGTGTCTGTGACCAAACAACCCAACTGGACTCAGACATTCAGTGGTGAGAGCATCACTCTGACATGTGAGATCCATGGAGGTGGAGACTCTCAGTGGGAGTATGAATGGAAAACAACCAGCTCCATCAAACCTGATGATAGAACTGGTAAAGTGTTGATGATCAGCAGAGCTGATGTGTCTCACAGTGGAGACTACTGGTGCCTGGTTAAAAGAAATACGTTAACAAAGTGGAGTAATTACTTCAAATTGACAATAAGCTGTAAGTTGGACTGTTTTTTTAAAATTAAGTCCACGTTTTAATGTTTACTCTTAAAAACAGTCAAACGTTCAGTAGAATAACTCTGTGACTCTATTCAACTGAAGGAATGATGTGATTATTACACTGTTGAGTTTCTGTGCAGGGTCGTCATCAGCGTAATTTACAGGATGAATGAACTGAGCTTCATACATAATATTTAATGCAGTACATTTAAATGTGATTATCTAGTAGAAATAAACACAAACGTCTTCAAAGATGTTTCACTTCTACCTGTCAGACGTCACAATAAGAGCATTTAACAAGGTGCAGCTGAAAACCAACCATCTAAGGGTTAAATCAGGAAACAAACTATTCACAGCACTGATACGTTTATAAACTGTTTTTATTTATTTCACAGAATCACTGAGGTTATGAGTAATATATCAATATATATATATAATTTTTATAATTAAGGTATAATATCTCTAAGAATCACATCACATGGTATTTTTATTAGTAAGTACAGTAAATGTGATTATTTATTTATTTTTAAATAAATAAGGGAAGGATGAACTAAGGTTTATAATTTGACAATAATTAACTAATTTCCTGTATTTAGTCACATTCTGATCATTTCTATCTTTCGTGTTTCATCTTTGACCTGAGCAGCAGATGAACCCAAAGCCTCTGTGAGAGCAGACGCCACCACACCAACCATAGCTACAGGTGGACGTGTGACACTGAGCTGCTCTGTGGACGGTTCTGATGGTTGGAAATATGACTGGTACCAACGTTCCACAGACTCCTCTGAAGCTCAGGCCATGAAAAGTAGTGGAGCAGACGGAGCTGATGTGGTAGTGACAGAAGGAGGTCGGTTCTACTGCAGAGGAGGGAGAGGAGACCCACTGTTCTACACACAGAGCAGCACAGACGTCACCGTTGAGGAAACTGGTGAGTTTAGCAACTTGTTCTGGAATAAAACGTCACTTTCAACTTTTATCAGCAGTGAAGAGAAGAAACATATGGAGGCTCCAGAGGGACGTGTGTTTTTGTGCTTTTAAATTTCTTGCGTCAAAGCAAAACCTTGTCAACAGTCAAGAACGTGGTCAGTCGTGGCAACTGGATTTGTTTCTTCTAAAGGGGAAACGTTCACTAGAAGAAAGTTGTCATGACTCAACCTTCAGACGACGTCACCTGATGAATCTTCACCAGCAGCGTCACTACAGCCTGAGATGATTGATGCGATGTTTACTGTGGCAGAGACGCAACCACTGAGAGGAGCTGTTGGACCCCCCTCATACACAGAGAATATTAAAGCTACTCTTAGTTAGAACATACTGGAAACACAGAACAGATCAGAGAACGAACTAGAACTGACTGAGAACAAGAAAGGTTTGCATGAGATAGTTTCACCAGAAAAACAACAACAACAAATACGTCTCTGTAGAGGCTCTGGAGAAAGATGTTGGTTGCAGCAAAAATATTTAACTTTAACGGAAATCTAGGAATAATTCATCTACTGTTTTACTTTGTAATAATTCAATAATAATCTCAGTAAACAGCAAAGAACATTTACATTAACACGATTGTGTTATTGTTGTTGTGAACAGTTTCCTACAGAGTCTCTGTGACCAAACAACCCAACTGGACTCAGACATTCAGTGGTGAGAGCATCACTCTGACATGTGAGATCTATGGAGGTGGAAACTCTCAGTGGGAGTATGAATGGAAAACACCCAGCTCCATCAAACCTGATGATAGAACTGGTAAAGTGTTGATGATCAGCAGAGCTGATGTGTCCAACAGTGGAGACTACTGGTGCAGAGGCAGAAGAAACTATCAGTTAACAGAGTGGAGTCATGTCACACTGACAATAAGACGTAAGTTTGTTTAATTAGTGACGTGTTTTTGTGTTTGCTTGCTGTTACGATCGCTGACTTTCTAGGAATAAGGGAAGTGACAAAGGGTCATTTACTGTAAATCTGTTAACAACAAACAGACCAACTAAGGGAGGAGTCAGGAAAAGTCACTCAAGTCAAGTGAAGCCATGAAGCAGGACGACACTGAACAACACATTTTAGATGTTTAGTCCAAGTCAGTTACACTGAGGCTGAACATTTAAAACTGGCTGTTGATCATTTTCTAGATGTCTCCACTAAAACTAGTTTCAAACATCCATCTTCTGACTGGTTCAGATCTTTTCTTTTCTTCAGTCCCATTGTTAACAGTAACTGGATGGACTGTAGATGTTTCCAATGTGTATCATTTGTGTGCAGTTGTAATAATGATAATCATTGTGTTGTTTGGGTTGGATGCCTGACTGTGAAGGCTGACGCTAATTTAAACCTATGTTAAATGTGGCCCAGGTGAGTGAGCTTCATGCAATGAGCTGATAATGTAAAATGCTGTGTGTGAAACTGACTGATGTTGCAGCCGCGTCACTGGTCAGTGAGACGAGCAGGAGCCACGAGAATCAACAAACAGATACGGAGACGTGTTAACACGAGGAAACGTTTGTAATGACTGTTAGTGTTTGATTCATTCATAAATGTTTCTTCAGTTTTAAAGCGTTTCTTACTCTGTGGACTTTAACCCCAGATCAACCCAGACCCTCAGTGACACCAGGCAGAGCAGTCGTACCAGCAGGAGGCAGCGTCACACTGACCTGCTCTGTGGACGACTCAAAGAGCTGGAGATACGACTGGTTCAGACGGACGTCAGCGTCTCCAGCAGCTCAGATCAGAAGCTACAGTGAATCCAATAGTGTCACAATCACAGATGGAGGCGTCTATCACTGCAGAGGAGGAAGAGGAGGAAACCAAGTTTACTACACACAAAACAGTTACTCAGTCATTGTAGAGAAAACAGGTGAAGATCTTTGTAATAAATAACTTTAATCCATCACCTGAAAACTATTCATGGTTTCATGTTTGTGTTTTTCTCCATGTGTGAAGTTTCCAACAAGGCTGTTGTAAAAAGGCAGCATGACTGGCCTGAGATGTTCAGAGGAGAGAACATCACTCTAACATGTGAGATCCAGGCTGGAGGAGACACTGAGTGGGAATATGAATGGACCAAAGGCAGCTCAGGACCAACTTTACATCAGAGTAAACGCTGGGTTTTCACTGCTTCTCATTCCAGTAGTGGAGGCTACAAGTGTAAGGGTCGACAGAAAAGGAAGATTTATTCCTCAACAGCATGGAGTGAACCTCTGCGTTTAGTAACAGGTGAGTTTCATTCAGTCGTTGTTGTATTTACAGATACAAGACGTGGACTTGAACAGAGCTGATCAGGAAAATCAGTCATGTCACAAATAGACTGAAACTTTTATGATTAAACACAATTATTTTGAAAAATACATTACAACACTGATCACAGTGGTTATTTACCGAATTCATGGAGAAACATTATGAACCTGTAATGTTTTTATTCTGAACAGCATCTGAACCAAAGGCTGAACTGACAAGTGATCAGACAAAGGTTCCAGTAGGGGGCAGTGTGACGCTGAGCTGCTCTGTGACGTCATCATCTGGTTGGAAATATTACTGGTACAGAGATGATAAATCCTCTGAAGTCCTGAACACACAAGATGGTGAAACCAGTGTCTCTCAGGAAGGACTGTACTGGTGCAGAGGAGGAAGAGGAGGAAGAGGAGACGCAGTTTACTACACACAGTACAGTGACTCAGTGAGGATCAACAGAAATGGTGAGTGTGACAACACAAACTATTCTACAGTGAAGAATAGAGTAAAATGTGTTAGAATAAAATCAAGATGTTGATTTAACCTTTGACCTTTTAAATGAACAGTTGGAAACAAGGTGGTTGTGACTCTTCATCCCAACTGGACTCAGTTGTTCAGAGGAGACACGATCACTGTCAGATGTGAGATCGAGGACACAGGAGACACTGAGTGGGAATATGAATGGAAAACACCCACAAGCATCAAACCACAACACAATGAATTCAACATCAGCTCAGCTTCTCCTTCCTTCAGTGGAGGCTACAAGTGTAGAGGCAGAATGAGAAACGCTCAACATATCACAACAGAGTGGAGTCAATCCATCAGTCTGACAGTCAGTCACAGTACGTTGACTTATGTTTGACTTTGACATGAAAATGTCAAGACTTGATTGAAATGAGCATCAGTGTCTATTGAGGGTGATTTGATGACTTGGTGTCTCTCCATCAGATAAAGCCCAGTGTGTCCTCAGAGCGTCTCCATCTTGGCTGAGTCCTGGAGCCTCAGTAGCTCTGAAGTGTGAGGTTGAGCCTCCATCTGCAGGATGGAGGTTCTACTGGTACCAGACTGTTCCTGATGGGTCACACAGCTACAGATATGAGCTGCTACCTGCTAGTGACCATGGGACTGAACAGGGCTCCTACATGGTTCATGGACAGACACACACAGCAGGATATGTGTGTAGAGCTGGAAGAGGAGAACCAGCGTATTACACTGACTACAGCAAAGCAGCATTCGTCTGGTCTGGAGGTCAGTTTGTTGGACTCTTGGTTCTTTCTCTACCAATTCAATGTTTGCTGAAAGGAACCATGTGGATTCTCCTCTAAAGCTGAACCTACTGACTGTTGTGTGTCTGTTGTTAAATGTGTGTGGATCACGTGTTGCTGTCCAGACGTTGGTCCGTCAGCGTCTCTCACAGTGAGTCCTGACAGAGTTCAACACTTCACCTCTGACTCTGTGTCACTGAGCTGTGAGGGAAACTCTGCTGAGTGGAGAGTCAGGAGGTTTCCTGAAGGAGGCTTCCTGTCATCCTGCTCCAACTGGACAACAACTGGATCCAGATGTGACATCAACACAGCACAGTCTGGTTCTGCAGTGTTCTGGTGTGAGTCTGGATCAGGACACTTCAGTAATTCACTCAACATCACTGTTCATGGTGAGTTTTCATCCTGTTGAGGTTCTGCTTCTTCTGATCTTTGACTGAAGCTTCATGTTGTTGCATTGATTTACAGGTGGTGACATCATCCTGGTGAGTCCTGTCCTTCCTGTGACTCAGGGAACAGCTGTGACTCTTGGCTGCAGGTCGAGGACACAACGTGTTGTTTCTACTGTGTTTTTCTATCAAAATGATCAACTGATCCAAAATGACACCAGAGCAGAGCTGAACATCTCTGCAGCGTCAGAGTCCCATCAAGGTTTTTATTCATGTGAAGTGAAACAACTGAGCAGCAGGACACTGACGTCAGCAAAGAGTTGGATGTCAGTCAAACGTGAGTGGAATTAAAGTGTGATTCCAGGTTTTAACCGAAGTAATTTTTAGTTTGCTGGATATGAATTTGAATATTTTGATGTAAACGTGAATTTCTCTTTTTTTAATCACATTAAATGCTCTATTCATTTATTTCAGTGTCCACAGCTGAAGCTTCATTTTCTGTCTTGTTTATCATTGGGGTGATTTGTAAAATATCTCTGGTGATTCTCTCGCTGCTGTTCTGTTACTACATCACATCTACAGGTGAGATCTGATCCTTCTTTTAACTGTTCACAGTCTAATTAGTTCAAGTCACTTTCAGAATCAAACATGTGACAGTAAATATGTTTTCACAGGTTCCTGCTCCATCAGGTTGGTACAGTCTCCTCTCACTGTGAACATAACAGCAGAGCATTAACACACCTCAGTACATTGAAGCTTTTGTTACGTGTTGGCTTCCAGCAGGTGTCAGAGAACCAATCAGAGCTCTGCTACAGGTCACGTGACCAACCAGGAACAAACTCCACACAGCACATATGCTTCTCTTCTCCATGGTCAGACTTTACCCTGATGAGTTTCATGCTTCACTGTTAATTCACATGATGCCTTCAAATGTTTCAGTCCAGCCTGGTTTAATGGATCATTTGTTTGTAGGTGATTCTTCTCTTTACGAATCGATCCGTCGTCCTGGAGACACTGGAAATGGTTCAGTATGCACACGTTGACCAACTAGAAGGATTATTAATGTCACAGTAAATGATTGAATGACGAGCTGGAAACATCCAAACTGGAAAATGTCATCGTTTACCTGAACTGTAAAGAGATATGACAAATTGTATAAATTGAAAAAAAAATTATTATTTTTTTAAACTCACTTTGCATTTTAAATGTCTCAAGTTGTTGCCTGTTGATGTTGAGTGTAACAGTTTTTTCTTCTGCCTCATGTATGTTCATAGTAATAACGTAGTGAGAACGTGGTGATCATAGCAGGACTCATCTCTCACAGATGAATAAAAAGAGTCAACAAACACAAAGATCTGTTGTTATCGTGTTTACAGCTTTTATATGGTAACTGTTATGTACAATATAACCAACATATATTTATAGACACAGTAAATAATAGTAATCAGGAGGATTTAGCAGATTAAAGGCTTTAGATTATTACACATATTAAACTTTGTGTGTTTTATTCAGTTATTCTTTTCATGATGTTCTGTTTGAAGTTCTTTGAATATTGTTAGTTACTATGTGAATCTCATCATCAACAGGATGTGTATTAATATATCGTTTGTATTTGAAGTGTTTAATTCTTCTCTGCATCAATAAATGTTCCAGCAGTAAACTATGACTGTTGCTTCTAAATGCTTTTGTTTTTAATCTTGTGTCTGATTGTGTTGATTTAGTGTCGTTGTGGTTTAAGGGACAGAAGAAGATGTGACAGTTCGTCTTTAGCAGAACGATGTCAGACCTTTGACTTAGTGATGGACACTGAAGCTAAACTACTTCAGTCTCTGTGTGAATAACATGAGGTAATGACTGCAGACGCAGCTCAGCAGTGTCGGGCTGGGAGACGCTGCTGGTGTCTTTTATTGGATGTGCTCTGTGTGTGGGACCAAGTTGAGGAACGTTGGTGAGACTGTTTGACAAAGTCATATGATTTGGTTAAACGGGTAAATTGCAGCTTGGCTGCCTTAAGAAAAGAATTTGGTTTGGGAAGAAACCCTGTGGTGCTGTGGTGGATGTGAAGGTGCGATACTGACATTGCTGTAAATAACTAACCAGCTTCATGTGTTGTGTTGCTTTGTGTTATTGTAAAATGATGCAGCCTATTGACCTGTAAAGAACGTTAAACAGACGTGGGCTGGACATTCTGACGTGTGGACGTTTGAGTCTGGTATTAGTGAAGGAAAGTATTGAGTGAGAGTCTGTATAAGTGCAAGTGGCTGGTTGTACGAGATCTGCACAGAACATTAGGCCCAGACAACGAAAGATGAAGACACTTCAAATGTGGAAGCTTTCATTAGCCTGGGTGTCATTTTCTTTCTTAATGCTGGCGTAGACTTTAGATGTTTTCTGTGCTGAAGTCTCAGCGGACACTGTGGGGTTGCCACGTGACCTATCGCCACGTGAGGAGCTTCACTCACCGAACGACCGACGCGAACCTCACGGACTAGGAATCACCACTTTAAACTTTATCAGTGGATCTGTTACAAATCCACTTGAACCAGAGCCGAACCCACACGCAGAACCAGGCCAGAAGAAAGAGTAGGCGGTCTCAGAAATAATTTATTCTGATTCACAACAAGCTGGAAAAATGCAAAACCTAAATTTGAAATGATTCCTAAGAAACAAAAGGCCCATTATTTTAGGACAGATTCTGAAGATTACCCAGCAGTTTAGTTAAAAGAGAAAGCATGGAAAGGAACCATAAAAAACAGTATAGATTAGTGCACGAGGGCCGAGGTTAGACTCCCCTTAGAGAACAAGCAAACCACCACACTCTGCTGTGGAACGTTCCAATTGATGCCAAGTGTTTTAAAGTGGTTGACTTGTGTTCAGCCTTTTGCCCCTGAGTGAAAACAGTAGGCGCCTCTTCGCATTCACGTAGAGGGGACAGTCCTATACGTGCACTCAAATGACTATGGAGTTTTAAACACAGTCCCCACTTGTTCAACAAAATTTGAAGGAGGATTTGGCAGGAAAGATCGAGTACAGTCCTCCAGCACGTTGATGACATCATCCTCTGTGCACCTGACTTGGAGACATGTCATAAGGATTCCATCACTTTGTTGACACTGCTGGATGAAACGGACAGGTTGCAGTGCAGAATGGATGGAGGGGTATTCAACGACTGTGCAGCCCCTAAAGAATGTGGTAAAAGCAGGAGGAGCTGGACATTTTCGGGGAAAACTCATGTGGACCCCAGAGGGTCACGAGGCATTTGAAACCATTAAGATGTTGCAGCAGGCTCCAGCTTTGGCTCCCAGACGAGGAGAGAACGTTACTAGTGCATGTTTGTTGGAATGTGGGCAAACTGGTTGGAGCTTATTACTTAATTATTATTAATGTTAACTATTACAGCAACTGACGGAAGTGTGAGTGTTCAGGTTTTTTTTTACCTCTTTACGAAGAGAGAAACAAGGGAAAATATCAAGAAATGTCCCTGTGGTTGGTGGCACGGTGGTGTGGTGGTTAGCACTGTCGCCTCACAGCAAGAAGGTCCCGGGTTTGATTCCCGGAGGTGACCAGGGGCCTTTCTGTGTGGAGTTTGCATGTTCTCCGGTTTCCTCCCAAAGACATGCAGTTAGGTCAATCGGAAAGATGCGTAAATTGCCCATAGGTGTGAGTGTGTGCATGACTGGGACTTGTGTGCGATGGACTGGCGATCTATCCAGGGTGCACCCTGCCTCTCTGGGATAGGGTCCAGCACGCCCTCGACCCCTTCGGGGAAAAAGCGGAAGAAGACAAATGAATGTCCCTGTGGTGCATAGTGGGTCTCATGCACCGAATCAGATGTGGAAGTTGTATTAAGACAATAAACATAGAGAGTCTCGTGTTGTGGACGTGTGTGTCAGAACAAGAGCAGAACGTTGGGACTAACATCGCTGGAACATGCTTTAACAGTGTCTAATAGCAATGATAACAGATGCGAACAACCAATGATCAGATCATTCATATACACACGAGTGTCTGTTTCAGTGTGGTTTTTGCAGGACAGAGAGACCAGAGAAGATCCAGAGTCTGCTGCCATGGATGAGCCTCTAAGTGACACTGCTGATTCCTTTAACACGTAGCCGTTAGCTGACTCCTTTAACACGTAGCTGTTAGCTGATTCCTTTAGCAGAACACGTAGCCATTAGCTGATTCCTTTAACACATAGCTGTTAGCTGATTCCTTTAGCAGAACACGTAGCCATTAGCTGATTCCTTTAACACGTAGCCATTAGCTGATTCCTTTAACACGTAGCTGTTAGCTGGTTCCTTTAACACGTAGCCGTTAGCTGATTCCTTTAACACGTAGCTGTTAGCTGGTTCCTTTAACACGTAGCCATTAGCTGATTCCTTTAACACGTAGCTGTTAGCTGGTTCCTTTAACACGTAGCCGTTAGCTGATTCCTTTAACACGTAGCTGTTAGCTGGTTCCTTTAACACGTAGCCGTTAGCTGATTCCTTTAACACGTAGCCGTTAGCTGATTCCTTTAACACATAGCCGATGAACACATTACGTCAGTGATTGCAGGTTTTTTTCTGTTTGATTGGCGTCCAGACTTCCGGTGCGGGACTCTTATTGTGTAGAGCCCGCTTTCGGGTCTCGCCAACTTTCTCAACTGATTGACTCCACCTGTGCCTTGTTCGCTGCCTCCTCTTCGTTGGACCGTCCCTCATGGTTCCTGGTCTGAATCCTCGTGTGACATGTTTCCGTCTGGTCGCCATCAGCTCCTGCGTCTGGGAGTAATTCTGGAACCTCGCTCTGCGTTGGCTGCGTCTTGGTCGCAGCGTTTCCTTGGACACCGACCGCTAACTGCTGCGTGATGCTCTGAGTGGAGACTCGCTGTCGCTCACGCCACGTAACAGGAGCCTCGCTGGGAGTTTTCCCCGAGTTGTGGCTCATTCCTGTCGGACATCGTGTCTCCTTTGCTCAAGCTGCACAGACTTGTCTGTCGGACATCGGGACTGCGAAGCGATCCCCGCTGCAGCAGTGCAGCTGTTTGAACTTCGGTTTTCGTGGTTTGCTCGTTGTTTCCTCTTTGCACTGTTGCTCTCAGACTGTGAGGAGCCTCCACCTGCCTCGTCAGTTTATCTACACTCTCACGCTCGTCGACCCTTCTGGCTTGTTCTCACCTGCGGCCGAGGACAGAGCTTCTCTGTTCTGCCCTGTTCACCTACAGCATCTTCTGGTTTCGTCCTGGTCTCCTCCTGACTCCATACCTCAGCCTCCTGCCAAACCCTTTTCCTCGTCCTCCTAATTCTCGACCGGTCACAGAACGTAATAAATATTGTTGTTATTGACCGTTTCTTTTCCCACTGTCTTGCCTGAAGACACTGATTCTCCCATCTCTGTTTCAGATGGGGGGAAGTTTACCGTCGACAACTAGCTCCCTAAACTACCACACTACCTGTAAGTGGCTGCTAAAGGAAACTGAAGCCTTGGTTCCGCCTGATCAGTTTCCCTCGCTGGCTCTGAAGTCAGTCTGAGCCAGTGGACCATGACATGTTTTTACTTTAATTACTGCGGAAACCATACGTCACAGTCTGAGACCAATGGAATTAGTTCCTTCTCTGAACCGATATAGACAATGAGCCACGATTGAGTTACTTCATAGCTGCTCTCACAGATTATTACTGTAAATACTTTTCAGGGAAATGGCGGCACATGTAGTTTTTAACTTGGGCGACTGATGCGGACAAACGTTCGGTGCATCTGTTTTCATCAGTGTGTTATGATGATGTTTGAGACGCTGATGATTTGTTTTCTACTAAACCTGCAACAGTCTGTTGAATAATAATAAAGTCTGTTCATGATGAGCTCAGTCATCTCTATGGATTTCTGTCCTTGGTGTTAACTATTATTGCAGGTTTGTCAGTGAACCAGACCTTCCTTCATTACTACAAGTGTTGAACTGGCTGCACGGCTTCTCTTTCTGGGCCCATTCAGAGCCCAGACCTCAACCCACTAGAGAAGCTGTGGGTGGACAGCCAGAGAGTGTTCACACCCTGAGAACGTGGCTGAGCTGAAGCTATTCTGAGGACGGACGGTTAAAAGTCCCTCTTGCATGTTGATCAGCTACAGGAAGCTCTTGTTGAGGCTGTTGCTGCCAGAGGTTCATGAGCAGTTAATAAAACCTTGTTCCACATGTTCCAGCATCAACCTTTAATGGATGTGTTCAATGAAAACTGTGTTGATTAGTTTAGAAACATTGTTTTTCTTTGAGTTTGAATAATATCAGATCAAATGTGAAAAGTTTATGCAGAAAACCCCTGGACATGCAAATCACACACAGACCACAGTGGACACGTAACTACAACAAGAACAAACAATGGAAAACACACTATGAACTATTTTAAAGTTGACCTTGTGCGCTATTGTCATTCACACAGTGTTTATTAATTATCTTCTTAGTTATTTTTGTCTTTAAACACAGTTCATATTAGCAGGAAATGAGAACATGTCAAAGTTTTCTGTGGTCAAACCGAGTTTAGCTGAAGTTGTTAGTTGTTGGAAAAACTGATCTCATTGATATGTGAAGTCTTTCTCACATTTCTTTCTTCTTTTTCTTTACAGGTGCTGCAGAAGTTTCTTCATATAAACTGCTCGGTACCAGATGTGAGAGCTGTGAGCTGCAGACATTCTGTGAGTAAACGACACAATTAGGGTTTTTAGACTAAAGTGTTGTTAATTTTCTCTTTTATAAATAGTTATTTTAGAGCATGAATGTAGTATTTCAAGTTCAGTTAATAATGTGATGTGACCTTTGACTTGTTGTGTAGTTCTTCTTTAGGGATGAACCTAAAGTTAGTTAGTTAGTTAGTTAGTTAGTTAGTTAGTTAGTTAGTTAGTTAGTTTGCTTCAGTAAATCTAACAAACTCACCAGCTCATGAAAATAAATGACTGTTAAAGTGAATATTGTAGAATTTGGGACTGTTCTCCAGTAAATGATCCTAAAGCTTCTCTGTGCAAGTAGCTGCTTAACAACAGCAACAAACTGAGACTGAAGACCCAGATAAATACAGATCTGAGCCACGAGTCAAAGGAAAGAAAAGCTGATGATACATGTTTAATAAAATGTCCAGATCAGATGAATAATTAAATGAACACATGATAAAAGGCTCATTATGTGACTAATATAGTTTATCTAGTGCTCAGGTCAAACCTCGTCACAGTTCAGTTGTAGTGTGTTGGTGAAGGAGGTGAACGTCCTGCTGACACCTGTTATGATGACGACAGGCTTTTATTCTGAAGAACAGATAAATATGATCAATATCAAATTAATATGAGATCAGAGGTGTCTCCAGTTTACGTTTACTGACACTAGATCACCACTAAAGGAACTGTGTGTTTTCCTTTATGAATCTCAGCAGAAATAATATAAACAGATTAAACATGAACAAACATATTTTCATTTTTACTAGTTTCTAATGAAAATAAACATTAACTTGTCAGTAAGTCAGACTACGCTGTGGTGAAACTCAGTCTAGTCAAAGAGGTAGAAACTCACACGTTAAATACACACACACACATATATATATATATAGAAATAAAATTAATTAATGTTAGAAGAAAAAGAGAATAGATGCAGGTAACTAAATTACATACATTACTTCTTATGCATTATATAAAATCTTGATATGGTTGTATATTGAAGTTTATGTTCATGTTGTTCACTTTACTGTTTCTGTTAGTATTAAACTCACTCTTACTGTCCTTTCCTTTACTCTTTCCTCACCACAAGCCCTCCTCACACAGCCAGCAGGATTAAACCTCACACAAACAGCCATTCCACAGGCCATGCATGCACACACATGTACAACACACAATTCATAATGGACATGTACTCACAACTAAACCTGCCACACAACACACATAAAATTCACACCAAGCAGAGCAGTTATGATGTCACTGAGGGTTGTCACCTGGAATGTGCGTGGAATCAGTAAGAAGGGAAAAGAGTCAAAGTATTAAACCACCTCAGCACTTTGCAAGCAGACATTGTATTACTACAAGAAACCCACACTCCCCAAACTCTAGACTACACTTTAGCCTCAGAGTTCCCACATGCTTACTTGGCTGGTTACAACTCTAAACAAAGAGGAGTCGCCATTATCACAAAAATACATTTATAGACCCAGAAGGAAGAACTGTAATAATTAATATTTTAATACAAAGAATTCTGCATAGCTTGTGTGTACGGTCCCAATGGTGACGACCCCTCTTTCTTTCACACCTTCTTCACATCACTGGCTGCTCACTCTGGTTCTAAACTTATAATAGGAGGGGACTTTAATTTAGTGAGTAACCCAGAGTTGGACAGGCTAAGCACAGCAGTGAGCAACAGGAGCTGGCAATCAGTAGAGACGTTAAAACAGTGCATGGATGATTTCGGTCTTTGCGACACCTGGCGTTCCTTCCACCCCACCTCCAGGGAATATACCTTCTTCTCCCCAGTTCACCACTCGCACTCCCGTATAGATTACATTTTAGTGAACAAGTCAATTCTATCAGATGTCTCTGACACCAGTATTCACTCTATCACCATTAGCGATCATGCACCAGTTTCTCTTTCTTTGAGTAGGACAGTAACACCACCAAGCAAGAGCTGGAGATTTAATACATCATTACTTAGACTTAGACTTTATCAGTTACATCAAAACAGAGTGGGCAACTTTTATGGAAATCAATGACACACCAGGAACATCACCTTGTCTTCTCTGGGAGACTGGGAAGGCAGTTATGCGTGGTAGAAATATGTCATATTCATCAAACAAGAAAAAGAACAAATATTAAATCTCTGGAAATTAGCTATGCTGCTACCCCGCATGACGACACCCTGGGAGAAGTAAGAAATCTAAAATTAGAACTAAATAAAATTACCGAAAGGAAAACTCTTTCAAATAGAACAACTACGTTTGGAGAATTTTGATCATGGCAACAAATGTGGCAAATTCTTAGCCAACTGATTAAAAAATAATATGGAAAAACAAACCATCCACTCAATTATTACAACAAGAGGGAACATCACTCATGACCCCCACAAAATAAATAATACTTTTAAGAACTTTTATCAACATGTATATACATCAGAAATAGAGCCATCTACCTCAGCCATAGATACGTTCTTAAATAAACTTGAATTGCCAAAGTTAAACCAAACACAAGTTACAACTTTGGACTCACCGCTTTCCCTGGCTGAGCTGCAGGAAGCCCTGCTGTGTTATGTAAAAATGCGTTTAAAAATAATTAGTTCATTAAACATTACGTGTTACAGGTCAAGTAGATCTGCATCTCAGTCAGGAGGAGAGTGGTGATGATAATATCCTGAGGAATAACAGAGCTTCTGCTGCTTTGAAATAGTAACTGAAAAATCTGTATTTTATTGAAATGACTCTTAAAACAAAGAAAATTTAATTAATAAATAGCTAAATACCGTGGAACTTGAAAGACGGATATTTTGTTGTAATGCTTTTATTAATTTTTTTAATTGAAATTAAAGCATGTTTTCTACATTTCCCATGTTATTTTTTGCTCTTATGAGGTGGATTACCAAACACTTCATCCATCTGCTCCTGGTCGCTTCTGTCAAATTTTAGAACCCTTTGTGGCCCACAAGTCAAAACATTTGCCCACCCCTGGTGTAGAGGAACCAGACGAGGTTGTCTATTGTCTATTGGTCTGCGTCTGTTCTTCCCAGGGTGGGCTGGCGCTGGCTCATCGGTGTCCGGGCCTGACTCCTGCTGCCTGTTCCTGTGGCTGCTGCAGCCCTGTCTGGGGGGCGGGTGTGGACACCTCCATTTACGGCATCCAGTAACCAGTGCACTGGTTGGAGCATTGGTAGGGACACACTCACCACCTTCCCCCATCACCCTGGTTCTTTTTCTAACTTGGCTCGGTGTTTCACTATGGGAACCGCTCCGGCGTGACCAACTATGGAAGCTCCAATGACATCACGTCTGTCAGGGACAGACAGGTCGAGCCCTGTCCAGGCTCCGCCCACCTCATATTGACACAGTCGACCTCCCCTCCTAAGCCATTCTCGCTTTCTTCCCGTGAGAAACTAGAAGCTCCCTCAGCGTATCCAGGCAACCTGGTATCTGTTAAACAGTTCACAGATGCCCCATCAAGGAACACGTCGCCGAACGCAGGTCTCAGGTATAAGCCTTGAGTGCGCTGGGTAAGCAATAACTATTGCATACGCTTTCGGAGATGGTGTACGCGTTAAGGCGAACTGTTTTTCTCGGCTACCTCGTATTCGTTTACGTTCGTAGTGCGCTAGCGTAACTCAGGCTAACGCGTCACGGCGAGCCATCTATAGTCTCGGCCAGCATTAGTTTGTCAGCCGGGAAAGATTTTCAGACGCTGGCTAACGTTTCAAGGCGAGCTAGTTCTGAACCCCGTGCTTAGCTTGGACTCAACCCCAACTAAACCGGACAACGGTGTCTAGCTAACGCGTCAAGGCGAGCTAACCCCGTATCTGTGCCGGGCGCGGGAATTGTACCCCGTGTCCTACAGTGGTTCTACATAAGGCTAACGTGTCACAACGGGCCTTTTTGTGTTCCACACAGTCTCCCTTCTGTCCTTTACGATGTCGGCGGCCGCCACACCGACCAAAGGTCCGGAGCCGAAGACGAAAGAGGCTGCATCCCACCCGTGCCCCGCGTCATGCGGCTCGTCGGTGTCGGGCAGGGACCCTCACCCTATGTGCATAGCCTGTATGGGCGTTAAGCATGCACAAGCTTCACTGGCTGACCAGCAAGTGTGCCCAAACTGTGCGGGAATGCCAGTAAAGATCCTGGAAAGGAGGTTAAGAGTAGCGGTGGCTAACAGTCAGGACCTCTGTCTGGCAGCTACCACCCCTACTACCGACATTCATCCTCCGCGAGCTAAGATGAGCTGGGCGGACGCGATGGACATTGAATCTCCACTCGTGCCCCCGCTGTTTGAGGAACAGCGGGGGCACGCGGGGAGGGAGAACCCGGCGACGAGGCAGACTGCGGCTCTGACCTCCTCGACTCAGATGATATGGAGGAAGAGGACGAAGATTCCACCTTCCCCGCACAGCAGTCCAGGCCTCCCAGTGCCTCAGACGCTGTTCCCCCAGTCGAGAACGACCTGTATGAGGTTTGTAAACGAGCTGCAGCCAGGCTTAGCATCCCATGGCCGGCAGCACAAGACTCTGAGGGGGTAGAGAGGGACTTTTATGATGGTAAGAGGCTTCCGCCAGCTCAGGCGCCATCCAAACAGCTCTTACCGGCAGTCCCTGCTTGCATGAGGGAAATGAGCCGTTACTGGTCAAGCCCCTTTAAGAGTAAACTTCCTACCAAGGGTGACTCTAAGCTGGAGATCCAGAACATGGCGGAGCTGGGGCTGTCCGAACCCCCAGCGGTGGAGCTTTCAGTGGCATATCACCGTCACCCTAACTGCAGAACTATGTCTGCCGCTTCTAATATCTCTCTGCCAAGCAAAATGGATCGCCTCACCGCCTCCATTTTTCAGAGAACGTATAAATACGCAGCCCAGTCTGTGTGTTCTCTGAATGCTGCTACCCTGCTGTCAGCATACCAGGTTGAGATTTTAGAGGAGATGGGACGCCAGCTGGACTCAGGGTCTCCTAACCCGGTTCTGTGGGATGAGATTTGCATTGTAAATGACCTCATCCTGCGCTCTTCCAGGGGAGCGGTTCAGGGCTCTGGCCGAGTGATGGGGCTGGCAGTCTCTGGAGAGAGAGCCCTCTGGTTGAACCTGTCGGGTTTGAGTGATGCTCAGAAGGCAGAGATGATGGATGCCACATACGACCCCTCCAAGGGTCTTTTTGGACCAGCCTTGGAGAAAATGAAAGAGACCAGCACTCTCAGAAAACAAGAGGGTGAAGCTTTCAACCTCTGCCTACCACGAAAACTCACCCCACGTCCTCCCCAGGCGCCCAGGGCTGGCTTTGCTGCCGCAGCCTGTCAAGGTTTTTACTCCCGGTACTTCGTTGTCCCGAAGAAGGGCGGCGCGTCACTGCGGCCCATTCTGGATCTTCGGGTGCTAAACAAGCACTTACGAAAGTACACATTCAGAATGTTAACACACAGAGCGCTCTGTCACTCGATTCGCCCAAGAGATTGGTTTGTGACGATCGATCTGGCAGACGCTTATTTTCACATCGCTGTCTATCCGCCACACAGGAAATTCCTCCGGTTTGCATATCGAGGCACGGCCTACGAGTATCAGACCATCCCATTTGGTCTCTCGCTAGCTCCGAGAGTGTTCAGCAAGTGTGTGGAAGCAGCTCTGACCCCGTTGAGAATCAGCGGCATCAGAATATTCTCATACATAGACGATTATTTGATATGCTCCCACTCACAACAACAGGCGCTGCGGGACTCCGCAATGGTGGTTTCCCATCTCGGCAACCTCGGTTTTAGAATCAACCGGGAAAAAAGCCGTTTGGTGCCGGCTCAGTGCACGGACTATCTGGGGCTCAGTATAAATTCCCTTTCCTATCGTGTCTCATTAATGAAGGAGAGGTTCGTTCACACAATGCCTCCCTTATTTTCAGCTTGGGGAGAACGTATCGTTCAGACTGTGCCTTCGACTCCTCGGCCTTATGGCTTCAGTCATCTCGGTGGTGCGCTTGGGACTGCTGTTAATGAGGGACTTTCAACGCTGGGTTGCGTCCCTGCGGCTCTGCCCGCGGCGGCACCTCTGACGGTGTGTGTGACGGTGACGGTGACTCGCGAATGCATCTCGGCCCTCCAGCTGTGGAGAGAGCCGGCTACTCTGGCGTCGGGAGTTCCCCTAGGGGCGGTGCTAACCAGGAGGACGCTGACAACAGACGTGTCACTGTCAGGCTGGGGCGCCACCTTTATGGGGAGAGCCGTGAACGGCGTTTGGACCCCGGAAATGGCTCAGAGCCACATAAATGTTTTGGAGCTACAAGCGGTGGTTTTAGCTCTGAAACATTTTCAGGGTTTCCTACAGGGCAATCATGTCCTGGTAAAGTCGGACAACTCCACGGTTGTAGCTTATATCAACCGCCAAGGGGGCACTCAGTCCATGCAGTTACATATGTTAGCCCAGAGGCTAATTCTGTGGAGCAGCGCCAGGTTTTTATCCCTACGGGCGACTCACGTGCCTGGTGTGTTGAACCGTGGCGCCGATCTGCTGTACGATCTGCTGGAGAATGGAGACTCCACCCACAGGTGGTGGAGCAGATTTGGGAGTGGTTCGGCCAGGCCACCGTGGACCTGTTTGCATCACGAGAGAACACTCACTGCCCTGCGTTTTTCTCCCTCTCCGATGCGGACGCCCCCCTGGGGGTGGATGCTTTAGCTCATACATGGCCTCGGGTCCTACTGTATGCTTTCCCGCCTCTCAGCCTGATCTGCCCAACCCTCTCCAGAGTGAGGCAACAGAGCTTGTCATTGATCCTGATAGCCCCTCGCTGGCCATCCAAGAGCTGGATGGCGGAAGTAGTCCAGCTGCTGATGAAGGAGCCATGGGCCCTTCCAGTTCGGAGGGATCTACTGTCCCAGGCGGGCGGAGAAATTTTCCACCCTCACCCAGACAGGCTGGCTCTTTGGGCCTGGCACGTAAAAGGTGGAACTTGAATGCAGCAGGCCTTTCTCCTGGAGTCGTCGACACGATCCAGAACGCAAGAGCTGCTTCCACCCGTCGTCTATATGGTGGGAAGTGGCGTATTTTTGAGGAGTGGTGTGAGTCTAGGGCCACTGTTTCTTTTCAGTGTTCAGTGGTGGATATTCTATGCTTCCTTCAGGACTTATTGGAGAAAGGAAGAGCCTTTTCTACCATTAAAGTCTATTTGGCAGCGATTTCAGCGTGCCACGTGGGTTTTGGTGATAAATCGGCTGGCCAGCACCCGTTGATTTGTCAGTTTATGAAAGGGGCCCGTCGCAGGCGCCCAGTTTCCAGGTCCCTGGTTCCTGTGTGGGATTTGATGTTGGTCTTAGATGCCCTCTCTCATCACCCATTTGAGCCTATTGATGCTGTGGGTTTTGAGTTTCTCTCACTTAAAACTGCACTGCTATTGGCCCTTACCACTGCAAAACGTGTTAGCGACTTGCAGGCGCTTTCTATCAGCCCCTCTTGCTTGCAGTGGGCCCCAGGGTTGGTAAAGGCTTATCTCAGGCCCAATCCTGTGTTTGTTCCCAAGGTTTTGGATCCCTCATACAGGTGCTCTACTGTGGAGCTGGTAGCTTTCCACGCGCCCCCTTTTCTCTCAGAAGAGGAACAACGGCTAAACACCTTATGTCCCGTTAGGGCCCTCCGCACTTATGTGGACAGGACGGCTGTTTTCAGGAAGTCAGATCAGCTGTTCGTTTCATGGGCTGCCCCTCATAAGGGAAAGCCACTATCTCGCCAGAGACTGTCCCACTGGATTGTGAAGGCCATAAGTCTGGCATACGAGTGCAAGGGAGCACAGCCCCCTCAGGGTCTCAGAGCCCACTCTACGAGGGGCATGGCCACTTCGTGGGCTCTGTTTAGGGGAATTTCAGTCCAGGATATCTGTGCTTCAGCTAGCTGGGCTACTCCACACACGTTTGTGCGGTTTTACAGGCTGGATGTGGCCAAACCTTCTCTGGCTCATGCAGTCTTAGAGGCGGAGGGTTCAGACTCTGTTTGATTCAGTGGTTGTTGGTCCCTCTTTATTTTGGCTTCGGGAAATTATATGCAATGCGGGAGTGGACTATATCTCCCATAGTGAAACACCGAGCGAAGTTAGAAAAAGAACGTTGGGTTACTTAACGTAAACGGAGCCTGGACACGGCTCGACCTGTCTGTCAGGGACAGACGTGATGTCATTGGAGCTTCCATTGTTGGTCACGCCGGAGCGGTTCCCATAGTGAAACACCTCACTCTGTTATCAAAGAACCAGGGTTTACGTTAAGTAACCCAACGTTTCTACTACTACTACTTCACTGTGCAACAATGCCTGTATCACCACAGCGGCGAATGATAATGGGACAAACTATATGAGCAACATTGTGCATGCGTGTTATGTTATGATATATCTTCTTATTACTTTCAATAATGATGTTATCGTGGTGTTGGTATTGTTGTACATGTACCTATAGTTGTTGTATGGTTATTATTATTGCTGTTGTTGTTATTGTAGTTGTAGCGGCTTGTCATAACATTGTCATTATTATCATACCTACCAGGGCTTTTGGGGGAGGGGGGCAGTAAAGCCTGCCCATGTGAGGAGACGTTCTGGGCAGGAGGTTGACAGAGAAAATGTAACATTCCCATCAAATGTAAGTTGTGCTTCTCCACAGTGAAGTTTTCTCCACATGAGGAGTCAGAGTTGATGTGAGGATGGGACACACTTTCCTCTGTGTGCTGCAGTTTTTCTGTGAGTAAATCACTGCTTGATGAAACAAATGGTAGAAAGTGTTGGAGTGAGGAGAACAGAGCATCAGAGCTTGGTTCAGTGTGAACAGAGCAGACTTGTTGTTTTGTAGGAAGACACGTTGGAGGACGACTGTTCAGTCATCAGACACTTTGATCACGTTGTTTCTATCTTTGCTTTTGTTTCTGTCTTGATTTTAGTGCTGAACACACTTTTCCACTGTGGACACGCTGAAGGTAAATGTAGTTTATTTACTATTAAACTCAGATGATTCTGTTTAAAATAATTTTTTAAGTATTTTATTATTAAATTTTATTTTATTATTATCTACATGTGTGTGCCTTTATTTTTACATTTGTGTTCGTTTTAGATGCTGTTTTGACTCTTAAGCCAAACTGGTCCAGATATTTTACTGGAGACTCTGTGACCTTCACATGTGACATGAAGGAAGGAGAAAACACTGACTGGGAAATTAGATTCACCAAAGATGGAGAAGAGATTCAACGTTACCGTTCACATCCAACCCTAATATTACAACCTCTAGATACAGGAGACAGTGGTGGATACCAGTGCTCTGGTCGTCATATGAGAACAAATGATGAAAAAATCAGCAACACCATCACTTTATCTGTTTCATGTGAGTCAGAGATGAACAGATTTGATTTAAAAGCTCTGTTTGTGTGTTTGGACAAATACTGTTGAATCAGCACAATTTAAATGTGACAGTGTTTGAACCTACTGTGTCGTTTAGTTTTGATGAATCTTTGTTCTTCTACGTTTTTCCATCAGTTCACAGACACATTAACCAAACATCACTGAACTAAGTTAGACTGTGAGCTGTGTAGATATTTAACAGGAATTAAAGATAAAGTCATGGGAAATAAAATGTTTAGTTCTTTCATATCAACAGATCGACCCAAACCCAGACTGACAGCAGGTCCATCAACCATAACAGTAGGAGGCAGCGTCACACTGAGCTGCTCTGTGGACGACTCTGAAGGCTGGAAATATGACTGGTTCAGAGGGAGGTTGGACAAATATGAAGATGTGACACCAACAGCTGGTGGAGACAACAGAGAAATCAGAGTCTCACAAGGAGGCGTTTACATGTGCAAAGGAAGAAGAAAACCAGCTGTTTACACTTATCTAAGTGATGATGTCACCGTTGATATAACTTGTGAGTTTGTTCATTGTGTTTGAAGTTAATTTCTACTTGTTGTCTTTTTTTCTAACGTCTATATTTGTGTTTGTATCAGATTCTAACTCTGTGTCTGTGAGTCTTAACATTTAATATTTGAAGTAATGTGTTGAATATATGTTTTACTTCACTGTATAATAATTCACTGATATTTGCATTTCTCACCTCTTAGATTATTTATTTGCCTTTGACACATTGTGTTGTTTTATACTTTATACTTCCACACAGTTCTGGTCAGAACCATCTTTAAATATAATATTTCATAATGTTAATGTTGTGTCTTATGTCACTGTTGGGTTTTAGATGCTGTGTTGACCCTTGACCCCAGCAGGTCCAGTTATTTTACTGGAGAGTCTGTGACCTTCACATGTGACATGAAGGACAACAAACACACTGGCTGGAAAACCAGACTCATCAAAGATGGAGGAGAAATATCTTCACACACCAGACACACAATAAAACCTCTGTCTACAGGAGACAGTGGTAGATTCCAGTGTTTTGGTCTCCACAAGACAACAAACCATATAAAAACCAGTGAATCCATCTATTTAACTGTATCAGGTGAGTCATTGTTGATTTATCACCATGTTTGTTTGTTTGACCTAAATGTGTATTTATAACTTTTAAATATTTAACCAATGAGCAGAAAGAAATAGAAGTGATTCATGTTATAAATCACACAGACGCTAATCAAACAATTTCTTTCATAAACTCACCATCAGAGAAACCAAAGGCCCAGCTCAGAGCTGATGACAGAGTCATTCCAGTAGGGGGCAGAGTGACGCTGAGCTGCTCTGTTGACGAGTCAAAGAGCTGGAGATACGACTGGTTCAGACGGACGTCAGCGTCTCCAGCAGCTCAGATCAGAAGAAACAGTGAATCCAATAGTGTCACAATCACAGATGGAGGCGTCTATCACTGCAGAGGAGGAAGAGGAGGAGGAAACCAAGTTTACTACACACACAACAGTGACTCAGTCACTGTAGAGAAAACAGGTGAAGATCTTTGTAATAAATAACATGAATCCATCATCTGAAAACTATTCATGGTTTCATGTTTGTGTGTTTTTCTCCATGTGTGAAGTTTCCAACAAGGCTGTTGTAAAAAGGCAGCATGACTGGCCTGAGATGTTCAGAGGAGAGAACATCACTCTAACATGTGAGATCCAGGCTGGAGGAGACACTGAGTGGGAATATGAATGGACCAAAGGCAGCTCAGGACCAACTTTACATCAGAGTAAACGCTGGGTTTTCACTGCTTCTCCTTCCAGTAGTGGAGGCTACAAGTGTAAGGGTCGACAGAAAAGGAAGATTTATTCCTCAACAGCATGGAGTGAACCTCTGCGTTTAGTAACAGGTGAGTTTCATTCAGTCGTTGTTGTATTTACTGTTGTCAGTCATGTCACAAATAGTCTGAAGCTTTTATGATTAAACACAATTAAACAATTATTTGAAAAAAATATATCACAACGCTGATCACAGTGGTTATTTACTGAATTCATGGAGAAACATTATGAAACTGTAATGTTTTTATTCTGAACAGCATCTGAACCAAAGGCTGAACTGACAAGTGATAAGACAGAGGTTCCAGTAGGGGGCAGTGTGACGCTGAGCTGCTCTGTGACGTTATCGTCTGGTTGGAAATATTACTGGTACAGAGGTGATAAATCCTCTGAAGTCCTGAACACACAAGATGGTGAAACCAGTGTCTCTCAGGAAGGACTGTACTGGTGCAGAGGAGGAAGAGGAGGAAGAGGAGACGCAGTTTACTACACACAGTACAGTGACTCAGTGAGGATCAACAGAAATGGTGAGTGTGACAACACAAACTATTCTACAGTGAAGAATAGAGTAAAATGTGTTAGAATAAAATCAACATGTTGATTTAACCTCTTACCTTTAAAATGAACAGTTGGAAACAAGGTGGTTGTGACTCTTCATCCCAACTGGACTCAGTTGTTCAGAGGAGACACGATCACTGTCAGATGTGAGATCGAGGACACAGGAGACACTGAGTGGGAATATGAATGGAAAACACCCACAAGCATCAAACCACAACACAATGAATTCAACATCAGCTCAGCTTCTCCTTCCTTCAATGGAGGCTACAAGTGTAGAGGCAGAATGAGAAACGCTCAACATATCACAACAGAGTGGAGTCAATCCATCAGTCTGACAGTCAGTCACAGTACGTTGACTTATGTTTGACTTTGACATGAAAATGTCAAGACTTGATTGAAATGAGCATCAGTGTCTATTGAGGGTGATTTGATGACTTGGTGTCTCTCCATCAGATAAAGCCCAGTGTGTCCTCAGAGCGTCTCCATCTTGGCTGAGTCCTGGAGCCTCAGTAGCTCTGAAGTGTGAGGTTGAGCCTCCATCTGCAGGATGGAGGTTCTACTGGTACCAGACTGTTCCTGATGGGTCACACAGCTACAGATATGAGCTGCTACCTGCTAGTGACCATGGGACTGAACAGGGCTCCTACATGGTTCATGGACAGACACACACAGCAGGATATGTGTGTAGAGCTGGAAGAGGAGAACCAGCGTATTACACTGACTACAGCAAAGCAGCATTCGTCTGGTCTGGAGGTCAGTTTGTTGGACTCTTGGTTCAACACTTCACCTCTGACTCTGTGTCACTGAGCTGTGAGGGAAACTCTGCTGAGTGGAGAGTCAGGAGGTTTCCTGAAGGAGGCTTCCTGTCATCCTGCTCCAACTGGACAACAACTGGATCCAGATGTGACATCAACACAGCACAGTCTGGTTCTGCAGTGTTCTGGTGTGAGTCTGGATCAGGACACTTCAGTAATTCACTCAACATCACTGTTCATGGTGAGTTTTCTTCCAGTTGAGGTTGTGATCACTGAAGTTCTGCTTCTTCTGATCTTTGACTGAAGCTTCATGTTGTTGCATTGATTGACAGGTGGTGACATCATCCTGGTGAGTCCTGTCCTTCCTGTGACTCAGGGAACAGCTGTGACTCTTGGCTGCAGGTCGAGGACACAACGTGTTGTTTCTACTGTGTTTTTCTATCAAAATGATCAACTGATCCAAAATGACACCAGAGCAGAGCTGAACATCTCTGCAGCGTCAGAGTCCCATCAAGGTTTTTATTCATGTGAAGTGAAACAACAGAGCAGCAGGACACTGACGTCAGCAAAGAGTTGGATGTCAGTCAAACGTGAGTGGGATTTAAACAGTTCCTTCAGTTTTTAACTGAACTAATTTTCAGTTTCCTGGATGTGAAGATGTAAACTTGATTTTCAGTTTTTTTCCATCTTTTTGAATCCTCTATTCATTTGTTTTAGTGTCCACAGCTGAAGCTTCATTTTCTGTCTTGTTTATCATTGGGGTGGTTTGTAAAATCTCTCTGGTGATTCTCTCGCTGCTGTTGTGTTGCTACATCAAATCTACAGGTGAGATCTGATCCTTCTTTTAACTGTTCACAGTCTAATTAGTTCAAGTCACTTTCAGAATCAAACATGTGACAGTAAATATGTTTTCACAGGTTCCTGCTCCATCAGGTTGGTACAGTCTCCTCTCACTGTGAACATAACAGCAGAGCATTAACACACCTCAGTACATTGAAGCTTTTGTTACATGTTGGCTTCCAGCAGGTGTCAGAGAACCAATCAGAGCTTTGCTACAGGTCACGTGACCAACCAGGAACAACCTCCACACAGCACATATGCTTCTCATCTCCATGGTCAGACTTTACCCTGATGAGTTTCATGCTTTACTGTTAATTCACATGATGCCTTCAAATGTTTCAGTCCAGCCTGGTTTAATGGATCATTTGTTTGTAGGTGTTTCTTCTGTTTATGAATCGATCCGTCGTCCTGGAGACACTGGAAATGGTTTAGTATGCACACGTTGACCAACTAGAAGGATTATTAATGTCACAGTAAATGATTGAATGACGAGCTGGAAACATCCAAACTGGAAAATGTCATCGTTTACCTGAACGAGAGATAAAGAGATATGACAATTATATAAATTTAAAGAAATGAATTTAAAAAAAACCTCACTTTACATTTTAAATGTCTCAAGTTGTGGCCTGTTGATGTTGAGTGTAACAGTTTTTTCTTCTGCCTCATGTATGTTCATAGTAATAACGTAGTGAGAGCGTGGTGATCATAGCAGGACTCATCTCTCACAGATGAATAAAAACACGAGTCAACAAACACAAAGATCTGCTGTTATCGTGTTTACAGCTTTTATATAGTAACTGTTATGTACAATATAACCAACATATATTTATAGACACAGTATATAACAGTAATCAGGAGGATTTAGCAGATTAAAGGCAGATTAAAAACTCTGTGTTTTATTCAGTTATTTTTTCATGATGTTCTGTTTAGTTCTTTGAATATTATTTACTATGTGAATCTCATCATCAACAGGATGTGTATTAATATATTGTTTGTATTTGAAGTGTTTAATTCTTCTCTGCATCAATAAATGTTCCAGCAGTAAACTGTGACTGTTGCTTCTAAATGCTTTTGTTTTTAATCTTCTGTCTGATTGTGTTGATTTAGTGTCTTGTGGTTTAAGGGACAGAAGAAGATGTGACAGTTCGTCTTTAGCAGAACGATGTCAGACCTTTGACTTAGTGATGGACACTGAAGCTAAACTACTTCAGTCTCTGTGTGAATAACATGAGGTAATGACTGCAGACGCAGCTCAGCAGAGAAAAAGACTCGAAACCAGGAGGAAGTTTTACATCACGTGATCAGATGCTGAGTTTATGGTCAAGTCAACTCAGAAACGTGTTTGTGTTTCTAACTGTTGAGTCTTCACTCGTCCACATCTTCATTCAGAGAAAAGTAAATGTTTCCTAGTGTTTAGTTGGTCTGATAACGATGTAGATGTGGTCGTTTAGTGTTTTCATGTCGTCCAGTTCTTCGTTTACCTCATGATTTTGCAAACGTACAGTAGAACAAGGACATTTACAACAGTTAGAACACACAGAATGTAGCAGGTTGTTAAAAGCTACATGTTCAGTTTTGCTGGAAACAGGACTTTTCTGTATTTCTATGTTATATCGCACACAGACAGCAGGTGACTGTTACTGTGCTGTGGATCTTCTGGGACAGATACCAGCCCAGGACACGCTGCTCTTTGATTCTCTGTCTGGATGGATTCCAGTCAATCACCTGAAAGATTAGATGCTGAATAGAAATAAAGTCTAACTAGATGGAGCATTTCCTGATAACGTGCACTGTGGATGCTGAACTGCTCAATATAGTCCCCAAGAATCGCTGCCAGTAGCTGGAAGTGGTTTAAACATAGTTGACTGTCTACAGAACAAGTTGAACCTGTTCAATTCCTAAATGAAGACAATAATGAAAACATTTAGTAAGTATTTATAATTAAGTCCTTTACTAAAACAGAGACCTGATCTAAACAGTAAAATATAGAAAACTCCAAAGATCTAGTAAAGATATTTACTAGTACTAGTATTTACTAGTCGTGTTTCGTGGAGCAGAACCGCTCGGTCCCTGCTCTTCGAGGCAGAGACAGTGGCAGCAGTTCAGCGTAACGTCCGCTTTCACTGCGGTTTGGCTGCGTCGCCTCTGCGTCGTGTTCGTAGCAGTGGTTGAATCCTGCTACAACAACCTGGATGCGAGTCTCTGTTCAACCACCAGGCGTCGCAGTTGTTCACGTAGCTCCAGTTTACAGAAGCCTGTTAGTGCAGCAGTGGCTCGTTTGTCTGTAACATACAAATGTTGCACCAAACGTATTTTATTATAGCATCTGATGAGCCGTAACCTACAATTACACAACTGCTGTGTAACAGGATGGAGACGTCTCGTCTGTCGCCGTCGACCGAAGCAGGATATGAGGACGTTTTTATGAACTTAGTGTTATAACGTAGATCTGTTCAGATAATGAGGCTCATTAAAACAGAATCTATGTAGGACGACGTCCTGCGTCAGGTCGTTGGCTGCAGACAGAGACTTGTGGCGTCGTCACACGTGTAATAACATTTCTGTGAATGAATAGTTGCCTCACGTACAGTAAGACGCCTGAATTGTTACTTCCTCCAACAGTGCAGTGGTTTAAATGCTCGACTCTAATGACAACAGTAAAGCGGGTTTGATTCCCACTCTTTGCATTTATGAAGCTATTTGAATCTGAAACAAACAGCGTTAGTGTCTTATAATTAGATTCTGTTCACTGCAAAGTCATAATCGTCTGAGAAAGACCTACAACATGAATGAGTCGCTTCTGTTTTCCTTCAGACGTGTCCCAACAACATTTACAAACACACAGAATCACATCTGCTGTAATATCTGATACATTATCTCCACATTCGACTTGTGTGGCTATGAGTTTAATTAGTATTTTAGTTTTCCAGATTATAACTAATCTGCGATCACAAATTCTGTTGGTAAGTGAACTGTTTCCCTTCGTGTTAGACTGTAGCGGCCCCTCGGATATAGATTGATCAAGACGCAGAGAGTTTCAAACGGGTGTCGATTTATTTCGTCCTCTCAACGAGCACCATGCACCTTGAACACTGTGAACACCGTGAAAACTACAGAATAAACAGAAATACAAAAGGCTTCCATGTAGTTTCACAAATAATTTGCACATAAATCATCTTCACATATTAATCATGTTTACACCCAATACAAACTCCACCTATTTTCCTTCGTACCTCATTCCGCTTTTCCAAGGGCGCTAATCGAAGAGTTTCAGCCATCAGCTACCTGCGCACTAGCTTGACACACCCTCACAGTTCGGAGCTCTTAAAAAATAACATGTACGAGCAACACAAATAATAAAGTAAATTACAATGTAAACCTTTTCTTTGCAAGATTGAAATGGATGAAAATGATAAATAACTTAACTGTTTACAAGTTTTTACCGTTCTTCGGACGATACGTGACCATCACATTGTGACGAGAGAATAGCGGAAGTCACAAAAAAAACCGAAGAAGAAAGCTTTTTCAAAATAAAAGCGGAACAGATAAAGTGACACTGTTAAACATATAATGCCTTAAAATATTAATATAAATGCCATATTACAAACTGTGCAGAATACCAATGCTATTTACAAAGACATTTACACTCCCACCAAATCCTGGTACAATGAATGAACAAATATACAAGGCGTAAGTGAACTGTGCAGGATTTCTTGACTAAGAATTTTATAGCCTGAACTTAAGCTATCAGAGGCGCAACTATATGGCATCATGCATAATAAGGCAGTTTGTGCAGTGTTGTGAATCACTTTCTTTTAATCAGTTCTCTAGGAGGAGCACCAATTTTTTGATTGGTCTCTCAATAACTGAGGGCTTGGAGGGTGGATCTTGTTTTTTATGAGGTTTCCGCTCACCAACTTGCACTTTAACTCGACGGACCAAGCCATCACTACTTTGAACAGTTTCAATCACCCGTCCAAGTTGCCACTGATTTCTTGGGAGGTTGTCGTCTTTAATAATGACAATGTCATCTACTTTGAAGTTGCGCTGAGGTGAGTGCCATTTCTGTCTCAAGGATATGTTCAGCAGATATTCCCTTTTCCAGCGACTCCAAAATTGTTCGATGAGATACTGAACTCTTCTCCACCTTTTTGACGCATACAAGTCTTCCTTGACAAATACTCCAGGAGGAGGAAGAGCAACTTTTGATTTCATCATAATGAGATGATTCGGTGTTATAGGCTCCAGTGCCTGTGGGTCATTGATTCCATCCACTGTTAACGGGCGGCTGTTAACGATAGCCATGGTCTCATATAGCAGCGTTCTGAGGGAAGCGTCGTCAAGTCGACCTGGGCACTGTGCAAAGGCGGCATTTAGCACATTTCTAACAGTTCTGATCTGGCGTTCCCAGACACCACCTGCAGGACTGTCAGAGGGAGCATTGAAGACAAATTCGCACTGCTTCTCTGTCAGGAAGATTTCCAGAAGCTTAATGTCACATTGTTTAAGTGCTTCCTTGAACTCATTCCTTGCGCCAACAAAATTAGAGCCTTGGTCGCAGCGAAGTTGTTGAACGGCTCCTCTCAAGCTGATGAAGCATCTCAATGAGTTGATGAATGAGTCTGTTGACAAATCTTCGAGCATTTCAATATGAACAGCTCTAGAATACAGACATGTGAAAATCACTCCATATCTTTTGTATTCTTTTCGGGCTTTCTTTACAATGAAAGGACCGAAACAGTCCATGCCACAGTGTGTGAAGGGTGCTGAAGCTTCAACACGTTCTGTGGGAAGTTCAGCCATTCGTTGTCTTTCTGTTGGCCTTCGCAGTTTCCTGCAAAGCACACAAGTGTGTATCACTTTAGCAACCAACTTGCTCCCACCAATTACCCAGAATCCATTGGCCCGAAGCTCCATTAAAGTCTGGCTTCGACCCTGATGGCATGTCTTAGCATGGAAATGACACACAATTAGCTTAGTGATGTGGCTGTTGTTCGGTAGGATGACTGGGTGCTTGACTTTATGACAGAGCGATGACTGGTTCAGTCTGCCACCAACACAGAGGAATCCTTCAGACCAGATAGGGTCGAGACGGAAAAGAGAGCTTGAGTTTGGAAGGTCCCTTTTACCCTGAAGCGTCTTTATCTCTTGGGGAAAAGCTTGCTGCTGTACGATCTTAATCACTTCATCTGCAGCCTTCTCAATCTCCTTAACAGTCACATACTCACTGTGTTGTCTCTGTTTAGACCCCAGCCTCTTGATTCTTGCCACCACCTTAAGAATTTTTGTCCAGGAGGAAAACTGACACAGACGGCTGAGGATGTCATTGTAGTCTTTGACTTCTGTTGCAAACGCCTGAATTGTCTTGACTTCAGGATCACCAACAAGTAATTCTGATGGAGTGCTGGGTGCTAGAAGTAAATTACTTTCCCAGAGAAACTTTGGTCCTCGAAGCCAGTTTGTTGAACGAAGGTCTGAAACACTAAGACCTCGGGAAACATGATCTGCTGGGTTTTCTGCGGTGTCCACATAATGCCACTGACTGGGATCACTGTTATCCCTTATCATCGCAACAAATATGTGGAACCTACGGGCATCATTGTTAATATACCCAAGCACAACCTTTGAATCGGTCCAGAAAACCTCTTCATCAATCTTTATGTCAAGTTCAGCTTTTAACATGACACTGACTTTCGTAGAAACCACAGCTGCTGCAAGTTCTAGTCTCGGGATACTTGTGATCTTTGAGGGTGCAACCCTTGCTTTCGCCAGCACGAGACTGCAATGGACTTCATCCTTGTCATTTTTTAACCTGAGATAAGAACATGCACCATATCCCACGCAGCTGGCATCCGAAAAATGATGCAACTCTACTCTGACAATGTTATGGAAGTCATATGGATGGTAACATCTCGGAATTGAAACCTCTTTCAACCTCTGAAGCCCATTTATCCACTCCTCCCACCGTGGCCTCATATCTTCTGGTAGTGGATCATCCCATCCGATGCCTCTGTGACACAGCTCTTGAAGTATACGCTTTCCAGTTAGGCTGAATGGAGCGATGAATCCAAGTGGGTCATAAAGAGAGGCAATGACAGAAAGGCAACCACACCGGGTTGAAGGCTGATCTTTCAAGCTGCTGTTAAAACTGAAAGTGTCAGTTTTAATCTGCGTGATGTTGTCACTGAGGAACTGTATGAAATGAACATCGTTCTGGGACACATATTTATCTTCATAAGTTCTCTCTGTGAAGTCTGATTCTAGGGCTTTTAGAACATCTGTTGTAGATGGAATTGGCAGTTCTTTTACTGTGAGCCGATGCACAAAGCTCTGACTTCCTTGTCTGTCTAGGTGAGGATTTGATGAGCCTATGATGCTCCATCCTAGTTTTGATCTCTGTGCAAACGGTTGATTTTTGTCCCCAATGATAACTTCAAGAGGAGTCAATGCTGCTGGACAGTCATATCCAATCAGGAGCCCTACATCACAGTCTAGAAGGGGTGGTAGCTTATCTGCCAAATGTCTGAGATGAGGCCAGCGTAAGGCTGTTTCATTTGTTGGAACGTAAGACTTGTCCACTGGTATAAAGTCACGGCTGTAGGCC
The DNA here is from genome assembly GCA_030770545.1 of Macropodus opercularis. Lineage (NCBI taxonomy): Eukaryota > Metazoa > Chordata > Actinopteri > Anabantiformes > Osphronemidae > Macropodus > Macropodus opercularis. The sequence goes on along the minus strand of CM061090.1, from coordinate 13,637,400 downwards.
TGCTGTAATTGGATGTGGTCCTTAGAGTGCAGTCCTCGAACTTGTAGACCACGGACGTTCTTGCTAGATATGATTGTGTCAATAGCCGTCATAGTACTCAATTTTAATTTTACTGGTTGGGCATTAACATTCAGTTTGTCAAGTACATCTTCTAAGACAAATGTTGAGTCACTCTGTGTGTCCAGTATTGCGTACGTAAGTACTTCTCTGTGTGGCTCTTGCATTGAAGACACAAGGACTGGGACGATACTTGAGGTAGCTGAAGAACGTTGCGTTGATGCATGGGATATTACATTGTGAGTTTCCAAGCTTGCATGGTTTTCTGTGGAAGTGGAACTATTCGTTGTTGCTTCCACAGATCTTTGTTTCCTGTCATCGTGCAAGCAGGTTGGGTGACGACGGCTGCATATGCTGCATGTGTGTCGTCTCTTACAATCTTTGGTCATGTGACCCTTCCTCAAGCACCCAAAGCAGAGCCGATTTTCACAGATGAATGCCTTTTTATCTTCAATACTCTTTGCTGCAAAGGTGGGACACTTGGTGATGTTATGAACTTCACTTTTACACATGAAACAAGGTGATTTTGGTTTACTGCCATTTGTTTCTTGTTTCTCCTGAGCGAAACTCTTTGTTTGTGTATTTGTGTTGAGAGCTTTGGCTCTCTTTGGTGATCTCTCATTTATGGCCCTGAAGTTCATAAACAATGGAGAAGCAATAGGGTTACAGGCTATCCGTGCCTCTTTGCTCAGGAAATTTGTGAAGCTTGCAAGATCCGGATAGCTTCCGGACGTGTCAAGTTCCTCCACAACAACTCGACTCCACTTGCGCACGATCCATTCTGGTAGTTTTCTGAGCAGCTTGTGGTTTTCCTCACAATCGTTCAGGATAGCTAGTCCTTTGACATGGGGCATTGCCTCAGTGCAGCCTTGGAGGAAGTCAGCAAACTCTTGTAGTGCTAGTGGATCATTTGTGTTGATCTTTGGCCATCTCATGAGCTTATCTCTGAAAGCCTTTTGTATGATGAACGGGTTCCCATATTTGTCTTGTAAGACTTTCCATGCTCCATTGTATGCACTTTCTGAATCTCGATAAAAGAAACCTTCAACTGCTTTACGTGCCTCTCCAGCAAGATAATTTTTTAGATAAAACATTTTTTCACTTGGTGGGAGGGGTTTTCTATCAATAAGAGCTATAAATGACATCTTCCAATCTGTAAACTGTAGAGGATCACCACGGAACGTGGTTGGTTCAGGGACCGGCAAGCGGTTCATGCTTAATGAGCTGGCGATTGCCTGGGCTAGACTGACAGACTACTGGGTCATTGTCGCCTCATGAGCAGTTTGGTGAGGTTGGAATGATGCAGCATCAGGATTTAATCGAGGTTCATTTTGATTTCTGTAGCAAGCAGAGTTAGTTTGGTCATTAATCTCCTCATCATGGTTCTCAAACCCTTCAAAATTGTCATATGCTCTCAAACGAGCTGCTGCTATGGCAACGTCTTTTACTGCTTGTAACTGCTGCAATTTGGTTCTCTCTTGTTCCAACTGTTGTTGCATTTCCCACTCTTTTTGCTTCATTTCTACTAACATTTTTGCCTCTCTAAGTTTCCATTCACCTTCTAGCTTGTGAAGATGTGCTTGCTGTGCTTGGATTTCCTTTATGGCCTTTGATTGTTCCAGCTTAGCCGCAAACTCTGCTTGTGCATCTACTCTACTGCTGTGAGTACTGGCTGAGCTGGAGTGGTTGCTCAATCTCTCCGATGACTTTGCTGAGCTTACCGTTTCAGTTTTAGTGTGGCCAAAGACAGACCCATATTCATCTTTGTTTAAGATTTCTCTTACTCTTTTCTTCTCAAGTTGATCGTTATATTCTTGATTGACAGTCTGTAGACGGTTACTAATAAGGTCACAAATGTCTTTTGTTAGCGTAACACACGCATCCATCTTCTTTACAATCTCTGGTGTGGTGTCACTGTTACGAAGTATGGGTTCATACTGCTGGGCTACACCATCATGCTTTGCTTGAATGTCTTGCTGTAATTTAATAAGGTCTTCTGATGAACAGAGGGTTTTTAATGTTGTCCTAGTCTCCCTAGCTACCAGCTTCCAAGTGTCATAGGACTTGTTGAATGCTTTCTCACGTTTTCTGGTGTCTTGCTCATGCATCTCTTGGCCTTTCTCTGTTAGCTTTCTTTCTCGTGAACTGGACCTGCAAGGCGCTTCTTCAAGTGACATCTTGTTTGTTTGTGCTGCTGCTTTAAGTCGAGTGTAGCCTTTGATTGTCCAACGCCTGAATTTACACTTGTAAGCTGTAGTTATCCTTTACTACAGAGTAATGTTTATGCTACGCATTAACAGAATGGACATCTAAAAGGATTTTTAGCTTAAAACAGTAACAACAAAACACTCCTTTTAACCTGTTCATAAACAGCTATGACCGAAGAGCATGGGCTAATTTCTTTCACCAGTTTTAGAAGCTTTAGGAACGGAGAATTAATTTGCAAGATATTTTGACCTTATAACACCATATTATTATTAAGCCATTCAGATATGCTGCAAGCATGTGTGTAGAAAGTGTCCCTTTTCAGCTTTCTTGCTCCTTGGCATCCAGTGTCTCTTTTTGCAGCTCTAGCTGTAGCTTAAGTATGTTGTCCATTTTAAGACTTGCCTGTGTGCAGGAGTTGGATGCAAGCGAAGTGAACTGGCTGGTATTAGGTTGGTGTTTGACCTCAGATGTGATGGCATCAACTTCTCACCAGAGATGGCAGGGCTGGTGCAGCCATGAGTTTTCACTGTAGCGGCCCCTCGGATGTAGATTGATCAAGACGCAGAGAGTTTCAAACGGGTGTCGATTTATTTCGTCCTCTCAACGAGCACCATGCACCTTGAACACCGTGAACACCGTGAAAACTACAGAATAAACAGAAATACAAAAGGCTTCCATGTAGTTTCACTAGTTTCAATAATTTGCACATAAATCATCTTCACATATTAATCATGTTTACACCCAATACAAACTCCACCTATTTTCCTTCGTACCTCATTCCGCTTTTCCAAGGGCGCTAATCGAAGAGTTTCAGCCATCAGCTACCTGCGCACTAGCTTGACACACCCTCACAGTTCGGAGCTCTTAAAAAATAACATGTACGAGCAACACAAATAATAAAGTAAATTACAATGTAAACCTTTTCTTTGCAAGATTGAAATGGATGAACATGATAAATAACTTAACTGTTTACAAGTTTTTACCGTTCTTCGGACGATACGTGACCATCACATTGTGACGAGAGAATAGCGGAAGTCACAAAAAAACTGAAGAAGAAAGCTTTTTCAAAATAAAAGCGGAACAGATAAAGTGACACTGTTAAACATATAATGCCTTAAAATATTAATATAAATGCCATATTACAAACTGTGCAGAATACCAATGCTATTTACAAAGACATTTACATAGACGACGGTTCTTTCAGAGAAATGCTGCTCAGCAAGTCTGTCTGTCTGCAACCAGCGATGTGAACGTACGAAGCCCAGAAGAAATGAAGTCGTCCAACACAAACACAGGTTATGGCAGCAGATGTGATGCACGATGTGTGTACACATGTGAATGAGGCGACCTCTGCGTAGATCTTTCTATTTAAATTCCCCTTTTAGTGACCCTCACTGTCTGAATCGGTCGTAAAATGTCCATATTGTAGCACCTGATAACTAAATACATGAACAATAAGTAGAAACCCCTGGTACAGGACTCGTGTGTCGTAGGACTACACATGACTATGACGTGTTTGCCGATCGCCACCTACAGGTCATAATGTAACATTGCTGAAACAAATTTCAGCAGCTGAAACATGCGGAACAACAGATGAAAAACATACGGAAGAAATACTGTAAAGATTCGAACGACCTCGCTGTCGACAGCCTCCACAATGATTACAGCTCAGTGGTAAACGTGAACAGAGCCAGAGGATTCATACGTGATGTTGCAGGTTGAGGAAGTGACAGAGCAACAGACTTAGTCTGCAGGTACAGTCGGGAACTGGGAGCCTCTGGTTTGCTACTGAATGTGCTTTAGTGACCAATAACTAATCTAGGAACAGGTTAATCACTGTGAGGTTGGATAGGACGGATCACCCTGGGTGCGATTTCTGCCACTGAGATAAGGCCTGAGAACAGAAGAGAAAAATCCCACTGAAAAGCACTTTTCTGTTGAGATCTAGACTTAAACGTGTTGAAATATATATTCACACAGTGTAGTTGATGTAGCTAAGTGCACATTTGAGGGTGAGGCTGCAAACGTGTAGCTAGAAAAAATTGTATTCACATATACTGTATGTGACACAGTGACTTGTAGAAACTCACCCACAGAACATGAAGACTTTGTTGAGCAGCATCATGAAATTAAATTAAACCTAATTGTACTGTCAACAATATCAGACAATTTATGTCATGATGAAACAAGTATTATTTTACTGTTTATATTTATTAGTGGTTTTAATTATACAGCAGGATTTTAAAAAGTATCACCAATATCTGGTTTATCGAGAATTCTTTCACACACAGTCACACACTATAATATCAGCCAATGAAAGCTTCACAGTCTAATTTAATTATCAATAAAAATGTTCACTCACACCAAACAGAATAAAAACACATCTGCTCTGCTGGGATCATTGTGAGTGTAAAGAGATGAAAATGTGTGTGTCACAGTAGCTCCAGCCATAAGTGTGTGTTGTGTGATTAATTCCTTGTCTTGACTTCCTCATTACATGGTCAGACCCAGTGCAACCGCAACAATCAGCTCAGCTTTTGAGAGGAAGGGAGAGAAGATGATCATTAACTGGTCGCACTAGAAATTAATTGGGTCTGTACGTTTATTGGGCTTTTCTGCCAACACACAGCTTAGTTTGCGTCAGTGACTGCTTGAATGTGATGGCGTGATTGGCTGGATTTGACAGATCTGCAGTAGCCTGGAACTGGGTGGAAGCGTTTCTCAGCTCACCAGAAGCTGAGAACAAAAGACCAACACAACAAGATCAGAACGTGGCTGATGTACATGTGTGGATGTGTCTCTAGCAGCTAAGCTGGAGCTGAACGGTCCAGTGAGGACGATCACGTTTGATGCTGCTTCAGCAGATCCATCTGGCAATGAGGCGTTAAACAGGCACTGGATTTAGCTTCCACTGACACTGGCCTTCACAGAGGTCACACTCTGCTGCAGAACAAACACATTCAGACATTTATCTCATACACTCACACTGGTTCAAACCCAGCAACGTAAAGAGATGTCAGACTCACAGTTGTCTTCTTTAGATTGTTGGGTAGCGGTAAAGACCTGAACAGTTCCCTGCAGTGAACAAACCACCTTTTCATTGCACTGGTTTATGTCGATGACTTTAATCAAACCACAGACTTAGCTCAAGACTTTGTATTTTTGTATTTGAGTGACAGAACTTGACGTACGACGGTGCGGCTACTTGACAGAGAGGTAGCGATGTAGCCTGATGAGTCTCCTGACAGCCCAAGCGTTTGACGCTGCTCCTGTGCTGTTTGATGCGGCGTTTGAAGCTGCTGTTGTGGTGTTTGACGGTGCTGTTGTTGCGTTTAATGCTTGACCTTAAGAATTGTGCCGTTGCAGTGTTTACTGCCACAAACAGCACAGCAATGATCAGTCTGGTGTACGTACCTAGAGCAGGTAGGACGACTGAGTTAGTTACACAACATAACAGGACAATTCATCTAGTTAAATGTGTGGTAGCAGAGGATGTTTCCTAAACAATACCCTAAAAATTTGAAACATAAAACCATTACCTGAAACGTTTCTGCATAACAGATGGACTGTGATATAGACAAGCAAAGGTAAATGGCGACAACATGCAAAAAGGAAAAACAAATGAACGACAAAATCTGCTGTTTGAGAAGGGAAGAAATAATAATAAGATTAACACACAAATATTTCTTAGTTTGAGCCAACCTGTAGATCCTTTTGTCTTCAGTTCAAACAGTGGGTTGATTGTCTTTAGAAGCCGCTGGATGAGCAGCGTTTTTCAGGTTGGCTGCCTCTGAAGAACTGACACTTGCTGTCACCCTGTACCTATAGTATGTCTGCATATAGAGAGAGGGGAGGCGCCAAATATTGGAGCCCAACACCTCTGACATCATGGGTGTTTGTAGGAGGAGGGTTGGGGAGTATTGGCTTCAACCTGCACAAATGAATAAATACAGGCTAAAAAAGTTAACAAGAGTCTCTTAAAGCGAGTCAAACTGAAACTTTTAAGAGTTTCAGTGTGAGTGTGAACATATGTGCTTGGTACATTTTAAAGAACTGGTTTCTCACTGGAAGTTCACGTTTGTTTTATTAAGTCTATGTTGTGTCACAATAACTTATGTACACTTTTGGCCACTGGCGAAGTAATAACCCACTTGTCACAGTTAGTCCTCCAGCCCCTGGATGGCGCTGTGGTCCTGTCCTGTTTTCATTCTTCTTCTTTCCCTGTGTCTTGTTGTGTGTCAATGTAATCATCACGTACACCTGTATCTTGTTTCCTGTTTTGGTAATGTATTATGTTCCTGTCTTGTCCTCGTCACTTGTCGGTCTGTTGTCCTTCGTGTCCAACGCTGCGCCTGGTCGTGATTTATGTTGCGTCATCTCGTCATTGTTTGTTGTTCTACAGTTACCTGTTCATGAGTGTGGGTCCATGTCGTGTCGTGTAAGTTTGTCGTGTCCTTGTCTGGCGTCAGATCATGTTCAAGAAGTTATCGTAGTAAAGTCTAGTCTAGTCTATTCATGCCACGTCTTGTCCGGTTCTGGTCACGTTCTTTTGAATTCAGGGAGCCCACATTTTATGTTAGTCAGGGATCTTGTGTTTACTTGTTTGAGTTTTCGTTTTCCGGTGCAGAGATTTTGAGTTTCTCTTTGGTTCCTTTTGTGTGTGTGTGTGTGTGTGTGTGTGTGTGTGTGTGTGTGTGTGTGTGTGTGTGTGTGTGTGTGTGTGTGTGTGTGTGTGTGTGTGTGTGTGTGTGTGTGTGTGTGTGTGTGTGTGTGTGTGTGTGTGTGTTGTTCTTGTGGTTATCTTTGTATTAAATAAATTCATTTAAGTTCTGAGTCTTGCTGTGGTTGTGTGTTTGGGTTTGACTCCATGTCTTGTCAGAGGCAGTATTATAACTTACTGGCCTCATCTACTACAGCTTAGTATAGTTAATCTCTGGCACCATCTCGTGGCGCAGCGGCGAACCGCTACCGGTCCCCGGCACCTTCTACCTCTGTCTCTAGTCTATAATAACAGATGGTGGTTGTTGTTCAGTTATGACTATGGATAAACCGAACAAAACTCTGAAATGAAAGAACAATTAACCTGTTGAAATCTACGAATGCATTCATAGATTTATGAAAATAACTCAGATGCATTAATAATAAGAAAAGTGGAATTTAAACATTTAATAATGGCATTTCAATGAATGTTTACTTAAGCTATAATAATAAATAGACAGTCTATGCATTTATGAAATCCTTGATTAATATATGGCAGAAATCTAAATCTAATCTTTGTTTCTCTGTTTCTTTAAACATTTACAAACATTCAAAACAAAGGGCTCAACGTCTCTTTGCATTTTGGGCCAATAGAATCTGTCCCTGATGAGGTTTGAGTCCTTTCTGAGCCCAGGTGGCCCATTTGTTTGTGCCGTTCATTCAGGACAAGGTACACTGCAGGGAGAACCAGCTGCTTTTTGTGCTGAGATTTTTTTTAGTCCTGTCCTCCTGAATCTTAAGCTTACTCCACTTTCTAACCAATGCATTGAACTCTGAGCTTTCATTTTGAAATTCATGTGCAGGTTTCCTGTTTTGTTGTAACTTTCTTCTATTACAGGGTCTTGCTGCTGGTTTGCACAAATCTCGTCTCTGGGTAACGGCTGAATAGTATCCAAAAGTCTTTCTGCTCTGCTGAAGAGCATCAAATGAAACAGCTCTGAACGTAGGAACTTGTTCTGCTTGCTGCACTAAAATACCTTGTTGTGTAGCTACTACAACATCCTGACAAACCGTCGGTGTACAGCCGCTCATGCAGTCCTCAAAGTCAATGGGCATCCTGGATAACCCGTCTGCATTTGTTTTGCCTGGTCTGTATTTTATGGTTGAATTAAACTCTGCTAATTCTGCTACGCAGCGCTGACCAGATGCAAGCAGCTCAGCTGTGGTTGACACATACATAAGCGGGTTATTGTCTGTATAAACCACAGAAGATGGTGCATGGAACACAAAATCTCTGAAGCCTTCACAAACAGCCCACTTTAGTGCTAACACTTCTAATTTGCCTGCATGCATGTAGTATTTTTCTCCTGTGGCGTTAAAGTCCGTGACACATAGGCTTTGACCCTTAATTTGCCATTGCTACGCTGGTAGAGCATATATACGGTCTATAGTAAGATAGGAAGCCCAGTATTTGTGTCACCTCAGCCACTGTGCGAGGCCATTTCTCTTTTAGTGACAGCACTGGGCTCTGCTGGATCCATGCTGTGGCCTTTTTTGGACACAATCCTGCCTAAAAACCTGACTCTAGCCTTAAACAGGTCACATTTCTTAGCAGTAGGTTTTACTCCTTGGTTTTGATACCTCTGTAACACTCACATGTTCAACGTGGTGCAGATGCAGATGCTCAATTCAAATGGGATCCTGACCCACTGGTACAAACCACAGGGCGTAATGAATGCTGTTAGTGGCTGACTTTCCTCATCTAAAAACCCCTGATGATAACCTTCCCCTGGTCCAGTATTGTAAACCAAGACCTCCCAATAAGGTCATCAAGCTGGTCTTGTGTCCTAGGAATAGCATGTCTGTCACGATAGTCCTCACAGAGTCTGAGCTCACCTGACTTTTTCCTCACACACACTATGGGGGAAGAATAATGTGACTTTGATTTTGTGACCCAACCCCTGTTTATCAAGTCCTGCAGCTGTGCTTTAACTTCCTGGTGCAGTGGTTTGGGATCACTGATATAAGTCTTTTGAACTGGAGTTGGATCTTTAAGAGTGATATGCATACGGAGGGTTTTAATACAGGCTACATCGTTCTCATCAAAAGCTTTGTACTCCTCCCTGAGCATCTTTCTCACTTCAGACTGCTGTTCATTAGTCAGGTGGTCTCAGGCTACAGGAGGGTCCCATGACTCACCAGTGACACTTTCTGCATCAGTTTCCACTTCTTTTTGAATTTCCACAGGCTGTAGAGCTGCTGGATATGTTGCTTTTACACCTTCAATGTGTCCCAAGATAACACGTGGACCTAAAGTGATGCTCTGCCCTGTAGTGTTAGTGACAGAGGAGTTACCCCCTTTTACTTTAAACAGTACCTGCTTCAGGTGGAGTTTACCTGGAGTCCTTCGGGTAAAGCTGGTTTCACATTTGGGCAGGACAGCATTGCAGTGTCCTCCTCAGCCTGCATGCGTATGCGGCAGCGGATGGTAGTAGCTTCACCTGGACCCACATCAACTTTCCCACGTCCTGTCCTCACTTGAGTCTCTATGTCAGCGGTTCGGTGGGTATGCATCAACTGGATGAAAGTTTTAGCAGAGACAGCATCAGTGTCAAAAACATTACTCACAATTCTTGCAGCATAGCCTCTGTCTTTAGACCCTTTTGTTTCATTTGCCCACTATTAACTTCCTCTGTGACATTAAATTCTACTATAGGGTCCTGAGCCACATTGGGGTCACTAGAGACTAGTACCGGTCCATCAGACTCGGGCTGGAAATGTCTGCACTCATCAGCTTAAACGTCGCTGGGACCCACCCAATAAAAGGTATTTGTGTCTGGTTGGCAGCTAAGAGTTCATCTACCCCCCTAAGGGTGGTATGAGGTTAGTGCTCTGCTCTTCATTTGTCATTTATTGTGTCCCACTGTGCTGTAACTGGTACATTATCAAAAGTGGACCTGACCATCTTTCGTCTACTGATCAGTTTGAGTTTTTTTTCCTTGCTTATTTGACAGGGTATCAGATTTTCCTATGTGTGGGAACCACCTCCTTTCTTCCTTCTCACCCAAGTACTGCTCAAGTACATGTGGGTTTATGTTCTTGCCAGTGTCGTGTCTGACAAGCTTTGGATCAGTAGGTGGCGGATGAGCAGCCTGCACATATCTGCAGCGATACATCACGGGGTCCTGCATTATCTGCTGGCTTCTCTGTGAGCTGGTACTTGTTGTGAGGAGAAGCTAGCACCATCTTCTTCACCTCTGCAACCTCAGCCGTTAGTTCAGTAACCAAGGCATGTACCTCAGGTGGAGCTGGAGCGTTTTCTCCTTGGCTGCAGCTGTTTTGGTTGGTGGGCTGCTGAGTGGCTCCTTTGTTATCTGCAGCTCATTTACCTGCTTCTCTCCAGCTCGAGGTTGGCTGCTTCACTGAGTCTTTCAATCAGTTTCATCAGTCACATTCAGGTTGTTGAGAAGTGGCTTAATCTGGAATTTTACGTTGTCATTCAATAGACCGATACCCACTGACCTCAAAGACTCCGTCTTGATCAAGTCTGCACCGTAGTGTCCTGCTTCTTTTCCGCTGGAAACATACAGCAGCCTGTCTTTCAGCTCGATGGCCCTGAAGAGGAAATCTTGTGGGGTCCTGGAAAATATCAACCAGCTTCTGGTACACGTCAGAGGTGTCATCTTCTCTGTAATGTCCCTTCAAAACGTGTTTAACTGGGCGAGTGTCAAATCAGTTTTAGTTTCCAGCATGTCCCTCAGTTTAAGTCCGGGGCTGATGGCTCTTATCACTGCCTCAATCACTTCTGGCTCACTGTGGCCTTTACGGAGCCTATTTTCCATCTGGTGGAGCAGGTTGGTGCAGCAGAGCCTGTCGCGCTGTCTGCTTTCCCCTGTTTGGCCACTGATGCTCAACTCTCTGCGGATGGTCACAGGCACAACGTCATGTTAAACTTCTGCCCCAGCTCTTATTTCACCCTGTAGCTCCCTGCACTTGTCCGTCATGTCCGAGAGGCGGGAAAAATCGCGCCACTCACTAGCGTCGCCTTTAGCCCCCGACTGTCCCATAGCTGATAAAAGTTCTTCCACATACTAAACAGCATTTTCTGGTTTGTAGCTTTTCTCGACTTCGTCCAATTTATTCTCAGTTATTTTCATTAGCTCTCGACCGTTGACCTCCATGAGCTGCTCCTTGTTTCTCTGGCACAATGTGGCAGTGACTTGGTCTCTCAAAGCCTCCAGCTCCATCGTGGGTATTTACCAGAGGATCCGTCACTTTATTACTAGGTTCGTTGCTCAAAGCCCGATTAAAACCAAACTCCTGGCTGGCTGGTGAAGCACAGATGATCAATGGAGTTGTCTTCTCTGAAAAAAACGTTATTTTGCAAATTACCAAGGATGAATGAAATGAACCGTTACTCAACCACAGCAGTGAAAACTTAACTTCCCCGCCTCCTACCAACCCAAGTGAGACGTTCAGGAGACAATTACAAATTTACAAAACGAGACAATTACAAAATTACAAAACTGCCAATCAATCGACAAAAAAATGAAGATCCCCGCAAAACTCAACATTGTTGGATATCTGAACAAAACTGAAGTAAAAATAACCCAGTATCTCACATAGATGTGTAATGTCCATCCTCTACCAGCAGGAGGCGCCAGACTGTCCTTCACCTCCCTCTCTCAGTCTCTCTCCTCCAGCTTCTCTCTGTTTTCCTGTCTTCACTCCCATCTGCTGCATGAATCACACACCTGGTGCTGATCATCTCCAGTATATGAGGCCTCAGCCGTCGCTCACAGGTTGTTGTAGAAAGTCATGGTCTAAGTTTGGCTGATGTGTGTTTATGTCTCTTCCTGTTGCTCTGCTTCTAGATTTGGGTTTTGGGGTCTGGACCCTCTCAGCTCTACGTCCGTCAGAGTTTTCACCCTGCGATTCAGAAAACATCCATGTTTAGTTCCCTGATCAGAGAAAAGTGGTGATGTCTTCTCTCTGTGCTGCAGGTGTTAAACCTACTAGATAGAAGGATCTGAACCATGAGACATGACATAAGATGATGTTTACTGTCTCGTTAGCAAATGAAACGTATCCAGTAGAAGATCTATCTGATAATTCACATGAACACGTGTCAGCAGGTCAGTGTTTCACTTCCTGCTTCCTCTTGGCCACATGTTACACATGTAGACACATTTCTGTCTGATGCTGCATCTGTTTTCATCAGTGTGTTATGATGATGTTTGAGACGCTGATGATTTGTTTTCTACTAAACCTGCAACAGTCTGTTGAATAATAATAAAGTCTGTTCATGATGAGCTCAGTCATCTCTGTGGATTTCTGTCCTTGGTGTTAAATATTATTGCAGGTTTGTCAGTGAACCAGACCTTCCTTCATTACTACAAGTGTTGAACTGGCTGCACGGCTTCTCTTTCTGGGCCCATTCAGAGCCCAGACCTCAACCCACTAGAGAAGCTGTGGGTGGACAGCCAGAGAGTGTTCACACCCTGAGAACGTGGCTGAGCTGAAGCTATTCTGAGGACGGACGGTTAAAAGTCCCTCTTGCATGTTGATCAGCTACAGGAAGCTCTTGTTGAGGCTGTTGCTGCCAGAGGTTCATGAGCAGTTAATAAAACCTTGTTCCACATGTTTCAGCATCAACCTTTAATAGATGTGTTCAATGAAAACTGTGTTGATTAGTTTAGAAACATTGTTTTTCTTTGAGTTTGAATAAGAACAGATCAAATGTGACGAGTTTATGCAGAAAACCCCTGAATATGCAAATCACACACAGACCACAGTGAACACGTGACAAGAACAAACAATGTAAAACACGCTATGAACTATTTTTTCTGTTTTTAAACACAGTTCATAGCAGGAAATGAGAACATGTCAAAGTTTTCTGTGGTCAAACCGAGTTTAGCTGAAGTTGTTAGTTGTTGGCAAAGAGAAGGAAACTGATCTTGTTGATATGTGACGTCTTTCTCACATTTCTTTCTTCCTTTTCTTTGTAGTTGTTGCAGAAGTTTCTTCATATAAACTGTTACAATCCAGCCCTCAGAGCACTGAGGGTTCCAGGTTTTCTGTCTGTCTTGTGATGTCACGTTCTCCCTCTGTGCTCCTCCCCTGTAATTAGTGGTTACACCTGTGTTTAATTTCCTGTTTAGTTCTGTATTTAAGCCTGCCCTCTTGTTTCTGTCCTTGTCGGTCCGTCGTACATTGTTGTGAATGTGATGGTGTTGCTGTCCCTGGGTCACGTGAGTTTTGTATGGTCAAGCCAAGCCATGTTTGTTCAGTTAAGTTTAAGTCAGGTCATGTCGTGTTTGTTTTGCAATAAAGCCTATATGATTAAGTTTCATCACGCCTGAGTTCTGCAATTGGGTCCTAACCTCTACCACACCAGCCGCTTCGTAACAGAACGGACCGACCAAACAGGACCCAGCGGACTCAGTTTTTTTTTTCTTCTCTTCAGTCTTTTTGTTCAGGATTGTTTGAGAGGGAGATGAGCCGTGTGGAACTTGAGTCAGATTTGGAGGCTTTGAGCTCTGTAAAGGAGCTGGTTAAGCTGGCTCACAGTGGACCCACTCGGCTCGCTAGGAAGCGGGCCTGTGCTAATGCTCTGGCCGTCCTGGCTGACGCATCAGGGTTGAGGAGCTCTACGGCGAGCTGGGTGATTTGTTCCTGACCCTAAGCCAGAAGGAGGACTCATTCCCCGTTCCTGCCACAGCTGCTCCAGCCCCTGCTCACCGTGCTCCTGAGTCTCGGCGCTCTCGACGTCGACCTCCGGCTTCCGCGCCTTCATCTCGGCCTGTCTTGCTCTCTGGTCGGCTCAAGATGAGCGACCAGCCTCCTGAACTGTCTCCCCACCTGTCTGCGGATGAGGCACGTCGGATTTGGAAGGAGCTGAAGGCTCAGAGCTCTGGTCCATTCTCTGCAGAGGAGCTGCGCTGCAAGCAGCCTGCTCGCACCTCTGTTGGGGCTGGGGTGTACCACACATGTTCCCCAGTGATCCTGTCTGTCCCCTGTGCGCCGGACTGCGCACAGGGTGGGTTCTGTCCTGTCCCGGAGGAGTTGAAGTCACCTCCGGTGGTCCTGTCTGTCCCCTGTGCGCCGGACTGCGCACAGGATGAGTCATGTTCGCTACCGGAGGAGGTGGAGCAGCCTTCGGTGGTCCTGTCTGTTCCCTGTGCGCCGGACTGCGCACGGGTCGAATCATGTTCAGGGTTTGTGTCCCAGACTCCAGCTCCAGCACCCCGGCGTTTCAAGGTGGAGACGCCGGCCGGTGAAAGTCGGCGGTTCCCTACCGCCGCACCTGCCCCTTCGCCCAGCAGTCTTCAGGAGGAGACGACAGGCTTGGGGAAACAGCGGCTCATCCCCGCTGCACCTACCCGGAGTCCGGTTCCTGCCCCGCGGCGCTTGATGTCAGCACCGCAGCCCGCAGCGCCGGTTCCAGCACCGCGGCGTTTTAAGGTGGAGACGCCGGCCGGTGAAAGTCGGCGGTTCCCTACCGCCGCACCTGCCCCTTCGCCCAGCAGTCTTCAGGAGGAGACGACAGGCTTGGGGAAACAGCGGCTCATCCCCGCTGCACCTACCCGGAGTCCGGTTCCTGCCCCGCGGCGCTTGATGTCAGCACCGCAGCCCGCAGCGCCGGTTCCAGCACCGCGGCGTTTTAAGGTGGAGACGCCGGCCGGTGAAAGTCGGCGGTTCCCTACCGCCGCACCTGCCCCTTCGCCCAGCAGTCTTCAGGAGGAGACGACAGGCTTGGGGAAACAGCGGCTCATCCCCGCTGCACCTACCCGGAATCCGGTTCCTGCCCCGCGGCGCTTGATGTCAGCACCGCAGCCCACAGCGCCGGCTCCAGCACCGCGGCGTTTTAAGGTGGAGACGCCGACCGGTGAAAGTCAGCGGTTCCTCACCGCTGCATCTGCCCCGTCGCCCTGTTCACTGGAGGGAACAGACTCGGGGAAACAGCGGCTCATTGCCGCTGCACCTATCCGGAGTCCGGTTCCTGCCCCGCGGCGCCTGATGTCGGCACCACGGCCTGTGGCACCAACTCCAGCACCTCGGCTTCTTAAGGTGGAGAGGCCGACCGGTGGAAGTCAGCGGTCCCTCACCGCTGCACCTGCCCCGTCGCCCTGTTCTCTGGAGGGAACAGACTCGGGGAAACAGCGGCTCAACGCCGCTGCACCTATCCGGAGTCCGGTTCCTGCCCCGCGGCACTTAATGTCAGCACCGCGACCTGCAGCACCTACTCCAGCACCGCGGCGTCGCGAGGCGGAGGCGCCGTCCGGTGAGAACCAGCGGTTCATCACCGCTGCACCTGCTCCATCACCCCAGCGTTTCCTGGAGGAGGCGAGGGGTCCTGGGGAGTTCCGCACCTCCACACCCACGTCTGTCCACGGCTCTCCAGGAGGAGAGGCCGCTACGCCCACGTCTGTCCACGGCTCTCCAGGAGGAGAGGCCGCTATGCCCACGTCTGTCCACGGCTCTCCAGGAGGAGAGGCCGCTACGCCCACGTCTGTCCACGGCTCTCCAGGAGGAGAGGCCGCTACGCCCACGTCTGTCCACGGCTCTCCAGGAGGAGAGGCCGCTATGCCCACGTCTGTCCACGGCTCTCCAGGAGGAGAGGCCGTCCCAGCGCCCACGTCTGTCCACGGCTCTCCAGGAGGAGAGGCCGTCCCAGCGCCCACGTCTGTCCACGGCTCTCCTGGTGGAGAGGCCGTCCCAGCGCCCACGTCTGTCCACGGCTCTCCTGGTGGAGAGGCCGTCCCAGCGCCCACGTCTGTCCACGGCTCTCCTGGTGGAGAGGCCGTCCCAGCGCCCACGTCTGTCCACGGCTCTCCTGGTGGAGAGGCCGTCCCAGCGCCCACGTCTGTCCACGGCTCTCCTGGTGGAGAGGCCGTCCCAGCGCCCACGTCTGTCCACGGCTCTCCTGGTGGAGAGGCCGTCCCAGCGCCCACGTCTGTCCACGGCTCTCCTGGTGGAGAGGCCGTCCCAGCGCCCACGTCTGTCCACGGCTCTCCTGGTGGAGAGGCCGTCCCAGCGCCCACGTCTGTCCACGGCTCTCCTGGTGGAGAGGCCGTCCCAGCGCCCACGTCTGTCCACGGCTCTCCTGGTGGAGAGGCCGTCCCAGCGCCCACGTCTGTCCACGGCTCTCCTGGTGGAGAGGCCGTCCCAGCGCCCACGTCTGTCCACGGCTCTCCTGGTGGAGAGGCCGTCCCAGCGCCCACGTCTGTCCATGGCTCTCCTGGTGGAGAGGCCGTCCCAGCGCCCATATCCGTCCATGGCTCTCCTGGTGGAGAGGCCGTCCCAGCGCCCATATCCGTCCACGGCTCTCCTGGTGGAGAGTCCGCCTCCTCATCTGACTCTGGGGGTCCAGGGAGGTCCACCACATCGCGCGCACCTAGAGCGCCCTGGAGGCTCCGCCTTCGATGGGGTAGACGCCGGCCGCCCAGACCGCCACACCACAGCACTCACCGATGCCAGCCGCCCAGGCTCTCACGCCACGGCAACCATAGACGTCGGCCACCCAGGCCTTCACGCCGCGGCAACCACAGACGCCGGCCACCCAGGTTCCTGTCTTGGTTTCGTGCATCCCGGAGGCTCTGCATCTGTTCCCTGTTCGGCGGCCCCGAGGAGGGGTCCGCTTATGTTCCTGGTTCTGGCGACCCCAGGAGGGGTCCGCCTTCTGGTTCTGGCGGCCCCAAGGGGGGGTCCGCTTCTGTTCCTGAGTCTGGCGGCCCCAAGGAGGGGTCCGCGTCTGGTTCCTGTTCCCGGCGGCCCCACGGAGGGGTCCGCGTCTGGTTCCTGTTCCCGGCGGCCCCACGGAGGGGTCCGCGTCTGGTTCCTGTTCCCGGCGGCCCCACGGAGGGGTCCGCGTCTGGTTCCTGTTCCCGGCGGCCCCACGGAGGGGTCCGCGTCTGGTTCCTGTTCCCGGCGGCCCCACGGAGGGGTCCGCGTCTGGTTCCTGTTCCCGGCGGCCCCACGGAGGGGTCCGCGTCTGGTTCCTGTTCCCGGCGGCCCCACGGAGGGGTCCGCGTCTGGTTCCTGTTCCCGGCGGCCCCACGGAGGGGTCCGCGTCTGGTTCCTGTTCCCGGCGGCCCCACGGAGGGGTCCGCGTCTGGTTCCTGTTCCCGGCGGCCCCACGGAGGGGTCCGCGTCTGGTTCCTGTTCCCGGCGGCCCCACGGAGGGGTCCGCGTCCGGTTCCTGTTCCCGGCGGCCCCACGGAGGGGTCCGCGTCCGGTTCCTGTTCCCGGCGGCCCCACGGAGGGGTCCGCGTCCGGTTCCTGTTCCCGGCGGCCCCACGGAGGGGTCCGCGTCCGGTTCCTGTTCCCGGCGGCCCCACGGAGGGGTCCGCGTCCGGTTCCTGTTCCCGGCGGCCCCACGGAGGGGTCCGCGTCCGGTTCCTGTTCCCGGCGGCCCCACGGAGGGGTCCGCTTCCGGTTCCTGAGCTCGGCGGCCCCAGGGAGGGGTCCGCTTCCGGTTCCTGAGCTCGGCGGCCCCAGGGAGGGGTCCGCTTCCGACTTTTGGTTAAGCCCACCATGAAGGGACTTTATAACTCAATGAACATTTAATTCATGGACATTTTTAGTTTTTCTGGTGTCCTGTCTGTCTGTCTCTGTGGTTCCCGGTCTTGTCTGGTCTGTTTGTCCTGGTCTGCCAGTCATGTCTTGTCTTAGTCTGTTTTGGTCCCTGTCTGTCCTGTCTGCCTTCCCTCCAGTTGCCTGGGCCATGGGGTCCAGGCTCTCAGGCCGTCTGGAATCCGGCATCGGAGGGGGGGCTCTGTTACAATCCAGCCCTCAGAGCACTGAGGGTTCCAGGTTTTCTGTCTGTCTTGTGATGTCACGTTCTCCCTCTGTGCTCCTCCCCTGTAATTAGTGGTTACACCTGTGTTTAATTTCCTGTTTAGTTCTGTATTTAAGCCTGCCCTCTTGTTTCTGTCCTTGTCGGTCCGTCGTACATTGTTGTGAATGTGATGGTGTTGCTGTCCCTGGGTCACGTGAGTTTTGTATGGTCAAGCCAAGCCATGTTTGTTCAGTTAAGTTTAAGTCAGGTCAGGTCGTGTTTGTTTTGCAATAAAGCCTATATGATTAAGTTTCATCACGCCTGAGTTCTGCAATTGGGTCCTAACCTCTACCACACCAGCCGCTTCGTAACATAAACTGCTCGGTACCAGATGTGAGAGCTGTGAGCTGCAGACATTCTGTGAGTAAACGACTTTCTCTGTTTGAATGATACAACTGAGGAAAAACCTTGAAAAGATCAAATAATCAGACGTTTGTCAGTTTGAAAGATTTTGTTAAAAAGACACTGAAATGGTTGTTTTAACAGAATTAGTGTTTTTAGACTAAAGTGTTGTTAGTTTTCTTAGTTAGTTAGTTAGTTAGTTAGTTAGTTAGTTAGTTAGTTTGCTTCAGTAAATCTAATAAAATAATAAACGACTGTTAAAGTGAATATTGGAGAATTTGGGACTGTTCTCCAGTAAATGATCCTAAAGCTCCTCTGTGCAAGTAGCTGCTTAACAACAGCAACAAACTGAGACTGAAGACCCAGATAAATACAGATCTGAGCCACGAGTTAAAGGAAAGAAAAGCTGATGATACATGTTTAATAAAATGTCCAGATCAGATGAATAATTAAATGAACACATGATAAAAAGCTCATTATGTGACTAATATAGTTTATCTAGTGCTCAGGTCAAACCTCGTCACAGTTCAGTTGTAGTGTGTTGGTGAAGGAGGTGAACGTCCTGCTGACACCTGTTATGATGACGACAGGCTTTTATTCTGAAGAACAGATAAATATGATCAATATCAAATTAATATGAGATCAGAGGTGTCTCCAGTTTACGTTTACTAACAAGATCACCATTAAAGGAACTGTGTGTTAATATATAAATAATATAAACAGATTAAACATGAACAAACATATTTTCATTTTCACTGGTTTCTAAGTAAAAACCAACAATAAACATTAACTTCAATGGCTCCAGTTTGTCGTCTGTGGACGTGTCAGTGAGTCAGACTACGCTGTGGTGAAACTCAGTCAAAGAGGAAGAAACTCACACGTTAAATAATGAGACAGAGAAAATGTAACATCCCCATCAAATGTAAGTTGTGCTTCTCCACAGTGAAGTTTTCTCCACATGAGGAGTCAGAGTTGATGTGAGGATGGGACACACTTTCCTCTGTGTGCTGCAGTTTTTCTGTGAGTAAATCACTGCTTGATGAAACAAATGGTAGAAAGTGTTGGAGTGAGGAGAACAGAGCATCAGAGCTTGGTTCAGTGTGAACAGAGCAGACTTGTTGTTTTGTAGGAAGACACGTTGGAGGACGACTGTTCAGTCATCAGACACTTTGATCACGTTGTTTCTATCTTTGCTTTTGTTTCTGTCTTGATTTTAGTGCTGAACACACTTTTCCACTGTGGACACGCTGAAGGTAAATGTAGTTTATTTACTATTAAACTCAAATGATTCTGTTTAAAATTATTTTCTGATTATTTACTATTTTGTGACATTGTTTTTTATGTTTTTGTTGGTTTTAGATGCTGTTTTGACTCTTGAGCCAAACTGGTCCAGATATTTTACTGGAGAGTCTGTGACCTTCACATGTGACATGAAGGACAACAAACACACTGGCTGGGAAACCAGACTCATCAAAGATGGAGGAGAAATATCTTCACACACCAGACACACAATAAAACCTCTTTCTACAGGAGACAGTGGTAGATTCCAGTGTTTTGGTCTCCACAAGACAACAAACCATATAAAAACCAGTGGAACCATCTATTTAACTGTATCAGGTGAGTCATAGTTGATTTATTACCATGTTTGTCTGTTTGACCTAAATGTGTATTTATAACTTTTAAATATTTAACCAATGAGCAGAAAGAAATAGAAGTGATTCATGTTATAAATCACAGAGACACTAATCAAACATTTTCTTTCATAAACTCACCATCAGAGAAACCAAAGGCCCAGCTCAGAGCTGATGACAGAGTCATTCCAGTAGGGGGCAGAGTGACGCTGAGCTGCTCTGTGGACGACTCAAAGAGCTGGAGATACGACTGGTTCAGACGGACGTCAGCGTCTCCAGCAGCTCAGATCAGAAGAAACAGTGAATCCAATAGTGTCACAATCACAGATGGAGGCATCTATCACTGCAGAGGAGGAAGAGGAGGAAACCAAGTTTACTACACACACAACAGTGACTCAATCACTGTAGAGGAAACAGGTGAAGATCTTTGTAATAAATAACATGAATCCATCATCTGAAAACTATTCATGGTTTCATGTTTGTGTGTTTTTCTACAATGTGTGAAGTTTCCAACAAGGCTGTTGTAAAAAGGCAGCATGACTGGCCTGAGATGTTCAGAGGAGAGAACATCACTCTAACATGTGAGATCCAGGCTGGAGGAGACACTGAGTGGGAATATGAATGGACCAAAGGCAGCTCAGGACCAACTTTACATCAGAGTAAACGCTGGGTTTTCACTGCTTATGATTCAAATAGTGGAGGCTACAAGTGTAGAGGCAGAATGAGAAACGCTCAACATATCACAACAGAGTGGAGTCAATCCATCAGTCTGACAGTCAGTCACAGTACGTTGACTTATGTTTGACTTTGACATGAAAATGTCAAGACTTGATTGAAATGAGCATCAGTGTCTATTGAGGGTGATTTGATGACTTGGTGTCTCTCCATCAGATAAAGCCCAGTGTGTCCTCAGAGCGTCTCCATCTTGGCTGAGTCCTGGAGCCTCAGTAGCTCTGAAGTGTGAGGTTGAGCCTCCATCTGCAGGATGGAGGTTCTACTGGTACCAGACTGTTCCTGATGGGTCACACAGCTACAGATATGAGCTGCTACCTGCTAGTGACCATGGGACTGAACAGGGCTCCTACATGGTTCATGGACAGACACACACAGCAGGATATGTGTGTAGAGCTGGAAGAGGAGAACCAGCGTATTACACTGACTACAGCAAAGCAGCATTCGTCTGGTCTGGAGGTCAGTTTGTTTGGACTCTTGGTTCTTTCTCTACCAATTCAATGTTTGCTGAAAGGAACCATGTGGATTCTCCTCTAAAGCTGAACCTACTGACTGTTGTGTGTCTGTTGTTAAATGTGTGTGGATCACGTGTTGCTGTCCAGACGTTGGTCCGTCAGCGTCTCTCACAGTGAGTCCTGACAGAGTTCAACACTTCACCTCTGACTCTGTGTCACTGAGCTGTGAGGGAAACTCTGCTGAGTGGAGAGTCAGGAGGTTTCCTGAAGGAGGCTTCCTGTCATCCTGCTCCAACTGGACAACAACTAGATCCAGATGTGACATCAACACAGCACAGTCTGGTTCTGCAGTGTTCTGGTGTGAGTCTGGATCAGGACACTTCAGTAATTCACTCAACATCACTGTTCATGGTGAGTTTTCATCCTGTTGAGGTTGTGATCACTGAGGTTCTGCTTCTTCTGATCTTTGACTGAAGCTTCATGTTGTTGCATTGATTTACAGGTGGTGACATCATCCTGGTGAGTCCTGTCCTTCCTGTGACTCAGGGAACAGCTGTGACTCTTGGCTGCAGGTCGAGGACACAACGTGTTGTTTCTACTGTGTTTTTCTATCAAAATGATCAACTGATCCAAAATGACACCAGAGCAGAGCTGAACATCTCTGCAGCGTCAGAGTCCCATCAAGGTTTTTATTCATGTGAAGTGAAACAACAGAGCAGCAGGACACTGACGTCAGCAAAGAGTTGGATGTCAGTCAAACGTGAGTGGGATTAAAACAGTTCCTTCAGTTTTTAACTGAACTAATTTTCACTTTCCTGAATGTGAAGATTTGGTGTAAACTTGACTTTTCAGGTTCAGGCATCTTTTTAAATCCTCTATTTATTTTTTCAGTGTCCACAGCTGAAGCTTCATTTTCTGTCTTGTTTATCATTGGGGTGGTTTGTAAAATATTTCTGGTGATTCTCTCGCTGCTGTTCTGTTGCTACATCAAATCTACAGGTGAGATCTGATCCTTCTTATAACTGTTCACAGACTAATTAGTTCAAGTCACTTTCAGAATCAAACATGTGACAGTAAATGTGTTTTCACAGGTTCCTGCTCCATCAGGTTGGTACAGTCTCCTCTCACTGTGAACATAACAGCAGAGCATTAACACACCTCAGTACATTGAAGCTTTTGTTACGTGTTGGCTTCCAGCAGGTGTCAGAGAACCAATCAGAGCTCTGCTACAGGTCACGTGACCAACCAGGAACAACCTCCACACAGCACATATGCTTCTCTTCTCCATGGTCAGACTTTACCCTGATGAGTTTCATGCTTTACTGTTAATTCACATGATGCATTCAAATGTTTCAGTCCAGCCTGGTTTAATGGATCATTTGTTTGTAGGTGATTCTTCTGTTTACGAATCGATCCGTCGTCCTGGAGACACTGGAAATGGTTCAGTATGCACACGTTGACCAACTAGAAGGATTATTAATGTCACAGTAAATGATTGAATGACGAGCTGGAAACATCCAAACTGGAAAATGTCATCGTTTACCTGAACTGTAGAGAGATATGACAAATTATATAAATTGAAAAAAAAAACAATTATTTTTTTTAACTCACTTTGCATTTTAAATGTCTCTAGTTGTGGCCTGTTGATGTTGAGTGTAACAGTTTTTTCTTCTGCCTCATGTATGTTCATGGTAATAACGTAGTGAGAGCGTGGTGATCATAGCAGGACTCATCTCTCACAGATGAATAAAAACACGAGTCAACAAACACAAAGATCTGTTGGTATCGTGTTTACAGCTTTTATATGGTAACTGTTATGTTCAATATAACCAACATATATTTATAGACACAGTAAATAACAGTAATCAGGAGGATTTAGTAGATTAAAGGCTTTATATTATTATTATTATTATTATTATTATTATTATTATTATTATTATTATTATATGTTTGATGTGAGGGAACTTTGACTGTTTGTGACAACTGTTGGTAAAAAATATACTTTTTTAGACAAACAGGAATTGACAGTGTTCAGACTTAAAATAATACTAATGTAGTAGTAGTTTTTGTAAATGGCATCAGATTTCTACCCTAAAAAACAAAAAATTAAATTAAAAACTCACACACAACAAAACATTGTGTTTTTCCTACATCCTATATTTCTCAAAGCCCCAGAGGTTAAATGAGGCATAGATACATTGTGTGAAATACTAAACTAATCTTTTACCTTTACGATGAAAGAATAGTGTTTGTGAGGAGAGTTACATGTTGCCTCATCCTTCTCTTGGCTCGTCATGCTGCACTGTCACAGTCTTTGTGTAGTCTTTGCCTTGTGGTGGAGGAGGAGGCAGGTAACAGGAAGGCTCTGGATGGGGAGGGAGGCGTTGGTGGACAATGTTTTTCTGACTGTTAGCGATAAATCCTAACGTTTGAGGAAAAAAACATAATTTAATGTGAAATAGTTTTTTATTATTGTGGTGATAGACTTGTGTTTTTTGAGGAGAGTTAGGTGTTTATTCTCCTCAGGGCTCATCATGCTGCTGCATCATCGAAGTTGGTGTAGTGTGTGTGTGTGTGTGTGTGTGTGTGTGTGTGTGTGTGTGTGTGTGTGTGTGTGTGTGTGTGTGTGTGTGTGACTTGTGGCTGAGGAGGAGGAGGAGGATGAAGGGTAACGTGGGGGCTGCTCTGACCGTTTGTGATAACTGTTGGTGAAAAGCATAGTTTTTAGACAAAAGGAATTAAACAAAAACAAAGTTCTTATAATGTTTAGTGAGGAAAGTGTTCAGAGGTAAAATAATGTTAGCGTAGTAGTTTAGTAAGCGGTAAACGCTTCTACCTGAACAAAATAAAAAAACACACACAACTAAATGTTGTTTTTCCTAGATCCTGTATTTCTCAAAGCCCTTGAGGTTAAATTAAACAAACATAGATCCTCGTGTGAAACACTGAAATAAGCTTCACCTTTGTGATGAAAGAATGTTTTTTGTTTTTTATTGAGGAGAGTTAGACGCTTGACCATCTCTGGACTCATCATGCTGCACACAAGAAAAGTTCCTTAGTGAAGAATGTGTTCAGAGTTAAAATAGTGCAATAGTGTTCATGTCACACTGCTTGTAAACAGCATCAGCTTCTACCTTAAAGTTAAGGACTTGACAGCTCTGCTTAGAGACTGGTGTCTTGTAGGTCCTATATTTATCAAAGACCCTGAGACAGAATTAAACAAAGACATCTAGTGTGAAATAATCTTTACATTTGTGATGAAATATTGGTTGTTGTTGTTGTTATTTTTAACAGTGTTGTTCACTAAATGTGAGAAAACAATCCACGTCTGAAATCTGCTGCCGTTGCTTCCTACACATCTCTGCGTCTCCAAACCTGCTGATAAACGCAGCTAAGATCAACCCAACTGTCCTGTCTGTATGAACATCTGTTGGCTGACACAGAGTTTTCTGTTGCAAACCTCCTCTTAGGAAAACTTATCACTAGGTTTCTGTACTTATGCTTATGTTCTACATCAGAAATCAGGATTTTGTATGTGAATAAGTCTCATTTTGTTTTAAGGTAGAAGCTGATGCTGTTTACAAAACTACTACACTAACATTATTTTGTGAAATACTGTTTTATTAATGGATACTGTGAAGCTGCTTTCACAAGTTTGATAAGATTTTTCCAGTTCACTATTTATGTCTGAACACATTCTTTACTAAAGAACTTTCTTTTTGTGGAACATTTTGTGTCTGTCTAAAAACACAGTTTTCTCCCAGTTAGGAGTTATCACTATTCACCAATGTCCAGTTCTGAGTCGTCTTCACTGCGTTGAACTGCAGACACTATGTTTCTCCTCTTATGCTTCGGTGTCGGGTCCTTTGGCTGCACAAGCTTCTGTCTGAGTCTGTTGGTGGGTTTAAAGTAGACGCTATGTTGGAGTTTTCGCTATGTTTTGAGCTTTTCTGAAACTGTGGCCACGTCAGGAATGAGCAGGTTCTTCCGTTGGCTCTGGGTCTCTGTTCATTTGTCCTTTTCTGGGCTGAGTCGCAGCCTTGTTGAAGGCTCGTCTGGGGCCTCAGGTCCTGAGAGCTGCCCTTAGATGAATGTTTCTTTCTGCCTCCTAGTTTGTGCTGTAGCGGATGATGAGAGTCAACAGTAGGTTCTGGTCAGTGTGGGTGTGTTTCCTGTACGTTTCTCTTTCTAAACCGCCGTCGTTGCCTCTGATGACTGACAGTCCAGAAAGGCCAGGCTGTTGTTCTTAGTGTCTTCTCTGGTGAACCTGATGCTTCTGTCCACTGCATTTATGTGGTCTGTGGATGTCTGTAGCTCCTGGATCTTGATCTTCACCCAGGTGTCATCCACTTATCTGAGCCTGTGGGTCGGGGCTGTTCCACTTCCTCCATATACAGGTTGGCCACAATAGGTGACACAGGAAAGAGCAGCCGTGCCTCTGTCTGTAAAAGTCCCCTCTGTAGCTGGAATATGTGGCGTTAAGCCATAAGTCCAGGAGTGAACGTATTTGGCCTGGGTTAAGTTTGCTTCTGGTGCTGAGTGTTGTCCTCTCCCAGTCTCCTAACAGCTGTTACAGCATCGCTGGTAAAGAGTGATGTTACATGGAAGGAAACACGGTGGTTGTGCTCTGGCAGCAGAGACTTTGAGCCGTAGTTGTTCAGCTCCTGACGCTGGTGAGTTGTTATTCTGACTGGTAGATTATGTGGCTGTGATAAAATCCTTGGGTGTGATGCTAAGTCAAGGCCTTTAGCCAGAACTTGTCTCTGACTGGGGAAGTTCTCTGTCAGAGGTTCTTCACCCACTTGTCTTTTGAGTCCTCTGCTGTGAACCCATCTTCTTCCTCCTTCCTCCAGGTGGGTTCTCCTGCTGTGACTACGGGACCACAGGAGGTGGAACTTCTTGTCTTGTCTCTTCTTCTTTTGTCGTGTTGGGGCAGCTGAGCTTTCTGTGTAGATTCTGTGACTGCGTCATGTACAGGTGTGGGTCCAAGTCATTTCTGTTTAAGGTCTATGTTCTGTTCATTAAGCAGCTGTTCTTGTGCTTTCTGTAATGGTTGGAGGAGGAGTCACAGTAGTTGAGGTTTCACACCTACTCACTACCCTCAGACCCCTTTGTTCAAACAACGAGCCCATTCTTTACAGGTGTGAAGTGAAACCAAACTGGAGGAAGAATCTGTGGTTTCTACCAACTTCCCACAGACTGAAGAAGCTTCCTGGACACGTGGTGAAACGTTTCTACGAAATAGGAGGAGTCCAGTTGCCTTCAGACACATGGCTCCAGTGTTTACTCCAGGGACTTTAATCTGGCCTGTTACGGCCCTTGGCCTTTGTGTTTTATTTCTTTTCCTTAACAGGGTAAAACTGCAGGCAAATTCATGGTGTCCCAGCCCCCTCCTCAGATTGGTGGATCACTTCTGTTTCTGTCGTCCACCAACCACCTGAAGCCCAGTCACCTGGTCCAAGCCTCCTTCCAGATTGGTCTGGCACGTGCAGGCTTACCCAATCCGACGCATGGGAACAACTACAGGCCTTATAAAAGCGCTGCAGAAGCTCACCCAAAGGGCGGCTGCATAGTAGAGAGCAGTGCGCCTCTGGGCTGGATAGGAGACTTTGGTGTATTGGGTTTTGTGCTGGGATAGAGAAAACTGTGTATAGATAGGTCTGGTTTCTATTTGTGTAAAACCTGATGTTGGAGGTGTGGAGAAAGGCTACCGGATTTGTTTTGTTTTCCTCACCTGCTTGTTTCTTTGATTTAGTATGGCCTAGTACCTCCCAAACCTGTTTCTGTTGCTGTTGTGTATATTGGGATTATTAAATGTCCATGATTATTGTACCTTGTGGTTGTTTATATTTCTTTCCCGGTTTTTGTGTTACTTCCCCAAACCTAGCACGGGTCGTAACGTAATAAGGTCGTAATAAGTGGGGGCTCGTCCGGGATCCACAACTCAGTTACCCTGGTTGTGGTCTCTGTGTGTGTACTGGGGCCACTTGTCGTTTTGTAATAAGTATAACAGTGGAGATCATGTTTTCGTTAAAGGAGTTTATAGACAAACCAACGTTTGACCAGGTCGATGCCTGTAAAAAGTGTGACTTATTGCAAATTGCTAACCATTTTGGTATTCCTGTTTCTAAGCAGATTGTGAAGAAAGAGGTGAAAAGCATCGTAGTAGATAAGCTGGTGGAGTTGGGGGTTTTGATGTTGCCAGTAGCTGAAGGTGTCCCTGAGGGTGATGCCCAGTGGGTTGGTAACGTAAAGGGAGACGTGGATGCAAGTGACGGAGAGGGACGTGGCAGTGAGACAGAACCAGAGGTAGGTGGCCGAGTGATAACCCCGGTCACTCTCCCTCGATATGATCCGCTCTCCCTCTCCTCCAAAGGAACGCCGTCTGATGCACGGCTGAGAGTGCGTCTTGCCCGGCTTGAGATGGAAGCCCGGGAAAAGGTGCAAGCTCGTTAATCCCAGTTCGAACTGGAGATTCGTAAATTAGAAATTGAAGCTGACACAAAGGTTCGGCTTAGAAAATTAGAACTAGATTCCCAAGCTCCGCGGCACCCTGTTGATTCTGCTGGAGCCGGCTCTCCCTCGTCCACTACTACCCCTTCTTTACACTTTGAGCTGACCAAGTATATACCACTGGTGCCAAATTTTAGAGAATCTGAGGTGGATTCGTATTTCGCTGCATTTGAACGAATTGCTAGTGCTTTAACCTGGCCTCGAGAGATATGGGCTCTTCTACTGCAATGCAAGCTGCAGGGGAAAGCTCAGGAGGTTCTAGCTGCCCTGCCACTGGAGGACAGTTTAGACTACGACCTAGTTAAAAGTTCCATATTACAGACATATGAGTTGGTTCCAGAGGCTTACCGACAAAGGTTCAGAAGCTTAAAGAAAACAGCCAACAAAACATATGTTGAGTTCGCTAGGGAAAAGGCGATGCTTTTTGATAAGTGGAGTGCCGCTTCTAAAGCTTTAGGTTTTGTGTCCCTAAAGGAACTTATGTTGTTGGAAGAGTTCAAAAGATGTCTGCCTGAGAGGGTGGTGACATATTTAAATGAACAGAAAGTAGAGACACTGAACAAGGCAGCAATGCTAGTGGATGAATACGTGTTGACCCACAAAGTTACTTTTAGTGCGCCCAGCGAAAAGGCTAAGCTGTTACCACCGTTACAGGCTAAAACTGGCCTAAAAGAGACTAGAGAGTGTTTTTACTGCCACAAGCCTGGACATGTTATTGCTGACTGTTTGACCTTGAAAAGAAAGGAGAAGTTCTCTGAAAGACAGCCAAAGGGTGTTGCTTTCCTCAAGTCTGAGAGACTACAACTTGAGGAAGGGAGCACTGTAGATCCCATGTTCAAGCCGTTTATATTCAGTGGCTATGTGTCCTTAGCTGGGGATCCTGCTAATCGTTGGCTGGTGTCCATATTAAGGGATACGGGGGCATCACAGTCTCTGATTGTAGCTAAAGCGCTGCCATTTTCTGAGAGATCAGCATGTGACTATAGTGTGGTAATCCAAGGTGTGGGGATGAGATTAACTCCCAGACCAGTACACATGGTACATGTAGAGTCCGACCTCGTTAGTGGGGTTTTCCCCGTGGCAGTTTGTCCTTCTTTGCCGATAAAAAGTGTTGTCATGCTTATGGGCAATGACATAGCTGGTGGAAAAATAGTTCCTAGCTTAGAGGTTTTAAATAACTTGTCACCGAGTGACGTGGTGGAAGCTGGGATGCCACCAACTGAGGGGTACCCAGCATGTGTGTTAACTCGTGCTCAGTCACAGAAAGATTCTAACCTCACGCTTGTTGATACAGTGGTTGGTTCTATTCTTGCAGGCGACGGCCCCGCTGTTCATGCGTACAGGGGATGCAGGCACGCCCCTCCTGGTGATGGAGAGGACAGGCCATCAGCTCCACTACCAGAGGGGATATTCCCCATCACCTGTGAGCAGCTCCGGGTTGCACAGGAGGAAGACTCCACATTACAACCATGTTATCTCGGAGTGGTGAGTGCTGACACTGACAAAGGCCAGAGTGGAAGGTATATCAAGGAGCATGGTATTTTGATGCGCACATGGTTTCCGAAACATGCAAATGGTGCTGACTGGAGTGTGGTAAAACAGATAGTCATTCCTTTCATTTACCGACACCAAGTGTTGTCTGTGGCACATGAAGGTCAGTGGTCCGGTCACCTAGGCATCAACAAAACTTATCAGCTAATCTTAAAACATTTCTTCTGGCCCGGGTTAAAACGAGATGTAGCCCGTTTCTGTCGTAGTTGTCATGTTTGTCAGCTGGTTGGGAAACCAAACAGGCCCATTCCTTCTGCTCCACTGTATCCCATCCCAGTAGTGGAACAGCCCTTTAAGAGGGTCATTGTGGATTGTGTGGGCCCGTTACCCCGAACTAAGTCTTGTCACCAGTATTTACTAACCATTATGTGTACAGCAACCCGGTTTCCGGAAGCCGTGCCACTGCGAAGAATTACTGCCACAACTGTGGTAAAAGCACTTACACAGTTCTTTTCACTTTTTGGACTCCCGAAGGTCATACAAACTGACCAGGGAACTAATTTTCAATCAAGGATTTTTAAACAAGTGGTGCAAACCTTACATGTAAAGCACATAGTCTCCAGTGCTTATCACCCAGAGTCGCAGGGGGCACTAGAGCGCTGGCACCAAACTTTAAAAGCTATGCTTAGAAAGTATTGTCTGGAGACAGGGAAGAACTGGGACGAAGGCATCCCATTCCTCTTGTTCTCGGCACGTGAAGCAGTTCAAGAATCACTAGGGTTTAGTCCGGCAGAACTTGGTTTTGGTCACACTCCTCGTGGACCACTGAGAGCTTTAAAAGAGCAAATCTTGCAGAACTCAGAGAGTCCAGCAAGAAAAGTGACAGATTATGTTAAACAGATGCGTAAACGGTTAACCCATGCTAATAAGTTAGCAAAAGAGTGTTTAGCCAAGACACAGAGTGTTATGAAAAGACGTTATGATGTAACCAGCATCAAACGTGAGTTCCAAGCTGGAGATGAGGTGCTGGTATTGTTACCAATACCCGGCTCTGCGCTCTCCACTAAATACTCTGGACCATATAAAGTGATTGGGCGTGTTAATGAATATAACTACATTTTGGAAACTCCCGACAGACGGCGTATGTCTAGGGTGTGTCATATAAACATGCTAAAGCTATATCACACCAGGGTCACAGGTGGGAAACCTCTTGCTCCAGTACTGGCTGTTACTGAGCATGTAAGCACACACGGTGAAAGGGAAACTCTGGAGGAGGATGGTTTACAAATGCGGGGTGCCACTAGCCCCAGTGCCCGTCTCCTCAATTCTGAGATGCTGTGTGCTTTACCCAAGAAACTTACTCATCTTTCCCCGTCTCAGCAGAGTGACCTGCTAAAGTTAGTGGATACATATAGGTGTCTTTTCAGTGATGTGCCCACTCAGACCAACATTTTGAAACATGACATTGAGGTTCAATCTGTCAAACCCATAAAACAGCACCCTTATCGAGTTAATACTATTAAGCGTGGACTCATGAGACAAGAAACAGATTATCTATTACAGCATGGTTTTGCCAAACCCAGTATGAGCGCCTGGAGTTCACCCTGCCTGCTTGGGGTGAAGCCAGATGGCTCTTCTCGTTTTATTACAGACTATCGCAAGGTGAATGCTGTTACAGTACCTGACTCCTACCCATTGCCACGGATGGAGGACTGTGTAGACAATGTTGGTAGTGCTCAGTATGTGACCAAACTGGATTTATTAAAAGGCTATTGGCAGGTACCGCTGACTGATCGTGCCTCTGACATCTCTGCTTTTGTGACTCCTGACCGATTTTTACAATATACCGTAATGGCTTTTGGCATGTGTAACGCTCCTGCTACTTTTCAACGCCTCATTAATGTAGTTTTAGCTGATGTACCAAACTGTAGTGCCTACTTAGATGATCTTCTGGTTTATACCAGCACTTGGCAAGAGCAGTTGGATAGCTTACACTTAGTATTCGCTAAGTTAGCAATGGCTTCGCTAACGCTTAACCTTGCTAAATGTGAGTTTGGGAAAGCAACTGTGACATTCTTAGGGAAACAGGTGGGACAGGGAAAGGTAAAACCAGCTGAGGGGAAAATATCTGCCATCATTGAGTACCCTGCACCTAACTCTCGGCGTGAGTTGCGGCGATTCTTAGGAATGGCCGGATATTATCGCTGTTTCTGTAAGAATTTTTCTTCTGTAGTGCAGCCCTTGACTGCGTTACTCAGTCCAAAGGTGGCCTTTACTTGGACCCAAGATTGCCAGACGGCCTTCGATTGTGTTAAAACCCTCCTTTGCCACACTCCAGTCCTTGCCGCTCCTAATGTGACACAGCCCTTTAAGTTAGAAGTAGACGCCAGTGCTGTGGGTGTTGGCGCTGTGCTCATACAGGAGGATGATCAAGGTGTAGATCACCCAATAGCATACTTCTCCCGCAAGTTCAACAGGCACCAAGAAAACTATTCTGTTATTGAGAAAGAAACTCTGGCCTTGTTGTTAGCCCTACAGCACTTCGAGGTATATGTGGGGTCCTCCTCCTCTCCTGTGATTGTTTACACCGATCACAATCCGCTAACGTTTCTTTCACAAATGTACAATCACAATCAACGCCTCATGAGGTGGGCCATGTTGGTGCAAGATTTTAAGTTGGACATTAGACATAAAAAAGGTACTGAAAATGTCATGGCAGATGCATTATCCCGTGTTTGACATGTAGAGGGTTGGTCGAAGGCAAAGCCTGCTGGGTTGTATCTTATGGGGGGGAGTGTTACGGCCCTTGGCCTTTGTGTTTTATTTCTTTTCCTTAACAGGGTAAAACTGCAGGCAAATTCATGGTGTCCCAGCCCCCTCCTCAGATTGGTGGATCACTTCTGTTTCTGTCGTCCACCAACCACCTGAAGCCCAGTCACCTGGTCCAAGCCTCCTTCCAGATTGGTCTGGCACGTGCAGGCTTACCCAATCCGACGCATGGGAACAACTACAGGCCTTATAAAAGCGCTGCAGAAGCTCACCCAAAGGGCGGCTGCATAGTAGAGAGCAGTGCGCCTCTGGGCTGGATAGGAGACTTTGGTGTATTGGGTTTTGTGCTGGGATAGAGAAAACTGTGTATAGATAGGTCTGGTTTCTATTTGTGTAAAACCTGATGTTGGAGGTGTGGAGAAAGGCTACCGGATTTGTTTTGTTTTCCTCACCTGCTTGTTTCTTTGATTTAGTATGGCCTAGTACCTCCCAAACCTGTTTCTGTTGCTGTTGTGTATATTGGGATTATTAAATGTCCATGATTATTGTACCTTGTGGTTGTTTATATTTCTTTCCCGGTTTTTGTGTTACTTCCCCAAACCTAGCACGGGTCGTAACATGGCCTCACTCTCTCCTGTTCTCCCTCCTTTACCCAGTACATGAAATGCCACACGAGACGCTGGACTTGCTGTATGCGAATGTACAGGACGCGTACGACTCAACCTCATCCCCCACTCGGCTGCTCCGATCACAACCTGGTTTAGCTGCTCCCTGAACACACACCCAGGGTGAGAAGAGCCTGAAGAAGAAGCCAGTGAAGGTGTGGACAGATGAGGCCCCTGAGAGACTGTTTCCAGACCACGGACTGGGAGACGCTCTGCAGCTCTCATGGAGAAGACATCAACAGCCTGAGCCACTGCATCACAGACTACATCAGCTTCTGTGTAGAGAACACGGTGCTTCTCTAACAACAAGCCCTGGTGACCCCTGACCTTAAAGGCCTGCTGAAGGAGAAGAGGAGGCTTTTAACTCAGGAGAGGAGCAGAGGAGAGTTCAGCGTGAACTCAACTACAAGATCAGGCCAAGAGCAGCAACAGGAGGAAGCTGGAGGAGAACAACGTCAGAGTTGTGTGGAGACGCCTGAAGACCATCTCTGGCCACGGACAGAGCAGAGGAGCAGGCGTAGTGAGGCCTCTGTTAAGGACATTCTGTGACTCTGTGGTAGCCTCTGCTCTCACTACGCTGTGGTTCTGTCCTGGGCGTCCACTGGACTCTGTGGAGGAGGATCATGGACAGACACCACAGATCATTTATTCCTCGGGAAGTTGTAGTAAAACAATAATGTTGTTTGGATAAACATTGAGAGTCTCGTGTTATGGACGTGTGTCAGAACGAGGGCAGAACGTTGGGACTAACATCGCTGGAACATGCTTTTAACAGTGTCTAATACCAATGATATCAGATGCTAACAACCAATGATCAGATCATGAAATCATTCATATACACACTGTGTCTGTTCCAGCGTTTGTTCTTGTAAGACAGAGACCAGAGGAGACGAGCTGCTTAGTGACACTGCTGATTGGTGCTGCAGTGCCAGTGATGATGGGTAAAGGAGCAAGTGCAGGATTATACGAAGATGCATCCCCTTAACAAAAAGAGTCTTTCTTCCCCTGCAGGGTTTAGTTCTAAAGAAGTTAACAATGTTCATTTTGAGTTTCTGTCTTTTAGTTGTTTCTCTGTCTGTTAGGTTTCATTTAATCTGACGCAGGTTCTTTAAAGGTGAGAATAAAGTTAAGTGGCCAAAACAGTCTGAGCTGTTGGACAAACAATTCTGGATGTGAAATATTCACATTGGACTGACACAGGCTGAGGGTTTAAAAACCCACTAACTAGAATGAGAGGAGGGAGATGTGCTGTGACGAGCAGCAGCAGATCCATCTGATAATTCACATTAACACGTGTCAGCAGGTCAGTGTTTCACTTCCTGCTTCCTCTTGGCCACATGTTACACATGTAGACACATTTCTTTGACGTTGATGATTTGTTTTATACAAAAAAATCAGCATCAACCTGAAATGGATGTGTTCAATGAAAATTGTGTTTATTAGTGTAGAGACATTGTTTTACTTTGAGTTTAAATAATATCAGATCAAATGTGAAAAGTTTATGCAGAAAACTGGCTGCACGGCTTCTCTTTCTGGGCCCATTCAGAGCCCAGACCTCAACCCACTAGAGAAGCTGTGGGTGGACAGCCAGAGAGTGTTCACACCCTGAGAACGTGGCTGAGCTGAAGCTATTCTGAGGACGGACGGTTAAAAGTCCCTCTTGCATGTTGATCAGCTACAGGAAGCTCTTGTTGAGGCTGTTGCTGCCAGAGGTTCATGAGCAGTTAATAAAAACTTGTTCCACAGGTTTCAGCAAACTGTATTTTTGTTAACTTGCAATATAAACCATTGTGATGAAGCTGCCTGTATGACTGTACTTATGTAAATTTCTGTCCTTTATTCTTTCTGCTGCAACAAAGAAATTTCCCCACTGTGGGATGAAAAAATGTCTTGCCCATAGGTGTGAGTGTGTGTATGACTGTGACTTGTGTGTCTATATATGTGGCCCTGCGATGGACTGGCGATCTGTCCAGGGTGAACCCTGCCTCTCGCCCAAAAGCCAGCTGGGATAGGCTCCAGCATGCCCGCGACCCCTTCGGGGAAAAGCGGAAGAAGATGGATGGATGGATGGATGGATGGGATAAAAAAGGTTTATTCACCTTATCAACCATTTAATGTGGTTCAGTTTATTTAGAAAACCCCTGGAGACAAACATCACACACAGACCACAGTGGACACGTAACTACAACAAGAACAAACAATGGAAAACACGCTATGAACTATTTAAAAATTGATCTTGTGACCTATTGTCATTCACACAGTGTTTATTAATTTTCTCCTTAGTTCTTCCTGTTTTTAAACATAGTTTCATTAGCAGGAAATGAGAACATGTCAATGTTTTTTGTGGTCAAACCGAGTTTAGCTGAAGTTGTTAGTTGTTGGCAAAGAGAAGGAAACTGATCTCATTGATATGTGACGTCTTTCTCACATTTCTTTCCTCCTTTTCTTTACAGGTGCTGCAGAAGTTTCTTAATATAAACTGCTCGGTACCAGATGTGAGAGCTGTGAGCTGCAGACATTCTGTGAGTAAACGACACAATTAGTGTTTTTAGACTAAAGTGTTGTTAATTTTCTCTTTTATAAATAGTTTTTAATAATTTATTTTAGAGCATGAATGTAGTATTTCAAGGTCCGTTAATAGTGTGATGTCACCTTTGACTTGTTGTGTAGTTCGTCTTTAGGAACAAACCTGAAAGTTAGTTAGTTAGTTGGTTGGTTGGTTAGTTGGTTAGTTAGTTAGTTGGTTAGTTAGTTTGCTTCAGTAAATCTAACAAACTCACCAGCTCATGGAAATAAATGACTGTTAAAGTGAATATTGGAGAATTTGGGACTGTTCTCCAGTAAATGATCCTAAAGCTCCTCTGTGCAAGTAGCTGCTTAACAACAGCAACAAACTGAGACTGAAGACCCAGATAAATACAGATCTGAGCCACGAGTCAAAGGAAAGAAAAGCTGATGATACATGTTTAATAAAATGTCCAGATCAGATGAATAATTAAATGAACACATGATAAAAGGCTCATTATGTGACTAATATAGTTTATCTAGTGCTCAGGTCAAACCTCGTCACAGTTCAGTTGTAGTGTGTTGGTGAAGGAGGTGAACGTCCTGCTGACACCTGTTATGATGACGACAGGCTTTTATTCTGAAGAACAGATAAATATGATCAATATCAAATTAATATGAGATCAGAGGTGTCTCCAGTTTACGTTTACTGACACTAGATCACCACTAAAGGAACTGTGTGTTAATATATAAATAATATAAACAGATTAAACATGAACAAACACATTTTCATTTTCACTCGTTTCTAATTAAAATCCAACAATAAACGTTAACTTTAAAAGGCTCCAGTTTGTCGTCTGTGGACGTGTCAGTGAGTCAGACTACGCTGTGGTGAAACTCAGTCAAAGAGGAAGAAACTCACACGTTAAATAATGAGACAGAGAAAATGTAACATTCCCATCAAATGTAAGTTGTGCTTCTCCACAGTGAAGTTTTCTCCACATGAGGAGTCAGAGTTGATGTGAGGATGGGACACACTTTCCTCTGTGTGCTGCAGTTTTTCTGTGAGTAAATCACTGCTTGATGAAACAAATGGTAGAAAGTGTTGGAGTGAGGAGAACAGAGCATCAGAGCTTGGTTCAGTGTGAACAGAGCAGACTTGTTGTTTTGTAGGAAGACACGTTGGAGGACGACTGTTCAGTCATCAGACACTTTGATCACGTTGTTTCTATCTTTGCTTTTGTTTCTGTCTTGATTTTAGTGCTGAACACACTTTTCCACTGTGGACACGCTGAAGGTAAATGTAGTTTATTTACTATTAAACTCAAATTAGTCTGTTTAAAATTATTTTCTCATTTACAGTTGTGTGATGTTTGTGTTGGCTTTAGATGCTGTTTTGAGTCTTGAGCCAAACTGGTCCAGATATTTTACTGGAGAGTCTGTGACCTTCACATGTGACATGAAGGAAGGAGAAAACACTGACTGGGAAATTAGATTCACCAAAGATGGACGAGAGATTCAACATAACCATTCAGATCCAACCCTAATTTTACAGCCTTTATATACAGGAGACAGTGGTGGATACCAGTGCTCTGGTCGTCATATGAGGACAAATGATGAAAAAATCAGCAACACCATCACTTTATCTGTTTCATGTGAGTCAGAGACCAACAGATTTGATTTAAAAGCTCTGTTTGTGTGTTTGGACAAATACTGTTGAATCAGCACAATTTAAATGTGACAGTGTGTGAACCTACTGTGTCGTTTAGTTTTTATGAATCTTTGTTCTTCTACTTTTTTCCATCAGTTCATAGACACATTAACCAAACATCACTGAACTAAGTTAGACTGTGAGCTGAGTAGATATTTAACAGGAATTAAAGATAAAGTCATGGGAAATAAAATGTTTTGTTCTTTCATAACAGCAGATCGACCCAAACCCAGACTGACAGCAGGTCCATCAACCATAACAGTAGGAGGCAGCGTCACACTGAGCTGCTCTGTGGACGACTCTGAAGACTGGAAATATGACTGGTTCAGAAAGAGGTTGAACAGATATGAAGATGTGACACCAACAGCTGGTGGAGACAACAGAGAAATCAGAGTCTCACAAGGAGGCGTCTACACGTGTGTAGGAAGAAGAAAACCAGCTGTTAACACTCATCTAAGTGATTTTGTCACCGTTGATATAACTTGTGAGTTTGTTCATTGTGTTTGAAGTTAATTTCTACTTGTTGTCTTTTTCTCTGTTTCTCTAACGTCTATATTTGTGTTTGTGTCAGATTCTAACTCTGTCTGTGAGTCTTAACATTTAATATTTGAAGTAATGTGTTGAATATATGTTTTACTTCACAGTATAATAATTCACTGATTTGCATTTCTCACCTCTTAGATTATTTATTTGCCTTTGGCACATTGTGTTGTTTTATTCTTTATACTTCCACACAGTTCTGGTCAGAACCATCTATAAATATAATATTTCATAATGTTAATGTTGTGTCCTATGTCACTGTTGGGTTTTAGATGCTGTGTTGACCCTTGACCCCAGCAGGTCCAGTTATTTTACTGGAGAGTCTGTGACCTTCACATGTGACATGAAGGACAACAAACACACTGACTGGAAAACCAGACTCATCAAAGATGGAGGAGAAATATCTTCACACACCAGACACACAATAAAACCTCTGTCTACAGGAGACAGTGGTAGATTCCAGTGTTTTGGTCTCCACAAGACAACAAACCATATAAAAACCAGTGAAACCATCTATTTAACTGTATCAGGTGAGTCATTGTTGATTTATCATCATGTTTGTCTGTTTGACCTAAATGTGTATTTATGACTTTTAAATATTTAACCAATGAGCAGAAAGAAATAGAAGTGATTCATGTTATAAATCACAGAGACACTAATCAACCATTTTCTTTCATAAACTCACCATCAGAGAAACCAAAGGCCCAGCTCAGAGCTGATGACAGAGTCATTCCAGTAGAGGGCAGAGTGACGCTGAGCTGCTCTGTGGACGAGTCAAAGAGCTGGAGATACGACTGGTTCAGACGGACGTCAGCGTCTCCAGCAGCTCAGATCAGAAACTACAGTGAATCCAATAGTGTCACAATCACAGATGGAGGCGTCTATCACTGCAGAGGAGGAAGAGGAGGAAACCAAGTTTACTACACACACAACAGTGACTCAGTCACTGTAGAGAAAACAGGTGAAGATCTTTGTAATAAATAACATTAATCCATCACCTGAAAACTATTCATGGTTTCATGTTTGTGTGTTTTTCTCCATGTGTGAAGTTTCCAACAAGGCTGTTGTAAAAAGGCAGCATGACTGGCCTGAGATGTTCAGAGGAGAGAACATCACTCTAACATGTGAGATCCAGGCTGGAGGAGACACTGAGTGGGAATATGAATGGACCAAAGGCAGCTCAGGACCAACTTTACATCAGAGTAAACGCTGGGTTTTCACTGCTTCTCATTCCAGTAGTGGAGGCTACAAGTGTAAGGGTCGACAGAAAAGGAAGATTTATTCCTCAACAGCATGGAGTGAACCTCTGCGTTTAGTAACAGGTGAGTTTCATTCAGTCGTTATTTACTGTTGAATATTTACAGATACAAGACGTGGACTTGAACAGAGCTGATCAGGAAAATCAGTCATGTCACAAATAGACTGAAGCTTTTATGATTAAACACAATTAAACAATTAGAAGAATATATCACAACACTGATCACAGTGGTTATTTACTGAATTCATGGAGAAACATTATGAACCTGTAATGTTTTTATTCTTAACAGCATCTGAACCAAAGGCTGAACTAACAAGTGATCAGACAGAGGTTCCAGTAGGGGGCAGTGTGACGCTGAGCTGCTCTGTGACGTCATCGTCTGGTTGGAAATATTACTGGTACAGAGATGATAAATCCTCTGAAGTCCTGAACACACAAGATGGTGAAACCAGTGTCTCTCAGGAAGGACTGTACTGGTGCAGAGGAGGAAGAGGAGGAAGAGGAGACGCAGTTTACTACACACAGTACAGTGACTCAGTGAGGATCAACAGAAATGGTGAGTGTGACAACACAAACTATTCTACAGTGAAGAATAGATTAAAATGTGTTAGAATAAAATCAAGATGTTGATTTAACCTTTGACCTTGAACAGTTGGAAACAAGGTGGTTGTGACTCTTCATCCCAACTGGACTCAGTTGTTCAGAGGAGACATGATCACTGTCAGATGTGAGATCGAGGACACAGGAGACACTGAGTGGGAATATGAATGGAAAACACCCACAAGCATCAAACCACAACACAATGAATTCAACATCAGCTCAGCTTCTCCTTCCTTCAGTGGAGGCTACAAGTGTAGAGGCAGAATGAGAAACGCTCAACATATCACAACAGAGTGGAGTCAATCCATCAGTCTGACAGTCAGTCACAGTACGTTGACTTATGTTTGA
Organism: Macropodus opercularis; assembly: GCA_030770545.1. NCBI lineage: Eukaryota > Metazoa > Chordata > Actinopteri > Anabantiformes > Osphronemidae > Macropodus > Macropodus opercularis. The sequence goes on along the minus strand of CM061090.1, from coordinate 13,598,037 downwards.
CTTTGACATGAAAATGTCAAGACTTGATTGAAATGAGCATCAGTGTCTATTGAGGGTGATTTGATGACTTGGTGTCTCTCCATCAGATAAAGCCCAGTGTGTCCTCAGAGCGTCTCCATCTTGGCTGAGTCGTGGAGCCTCAGTAGCTCTGAAGTGTGAGGTTGAGCCTCCATCTGCAGGATGGAGGTTCTACTGGTACCAGACTGTTCCTGATGGGTCACACAGCTACAGATATGAGCTGCTACCTGCTAGTGACCATGGGACTGAACAGGGCTCCTACATGGTTCATGGACAGACACACACAGCAGGATATGTGTGTAGAGCTGGAAGAGGAGAACCAGCGTATTACACTGACTACAGCAAAGCAGCATTCGTCTGGTCTGGAGGTCAGTTTGTTTGGACTCTTGGTTCTTTCTCTACCAATTCAATGTTTGCTGAAAGGAACCATGTGGATTCTCCTCTAAAGCTGAACCTACTGACTGTTGTGTGTCTGTTGTTAAATGTGTGTGGATCACGTGTTGCTGTCCAGACGTTGGTCCGTCAGCGTCTCTCACAGTGAGTCCTGACAGAGTTCAACACTTCACCTCTGACTCTGTGTCACTGAGCTGTGAGGGAAACTCTGCTGAGTGGAGAGTCAGGAGGTTTCCTGAAGGAGGCTTCCTGTCATCCTGCTCCAACTGGACAACAACTGGATCCAGATGTGACATCAACACAGCACAGTCTGGTTCTGCAGTGTTCTGGTGTGAGTCTGGATCAGGACACTTCAGTAATTCACTCAACATCACTGTTCATGGTGAGTTTTCATCCTGTTGAGGTTCTGCTTCTTCTGATCTTTGACTGAAGCTTCATGTTGTTGCATTGATTTACAGGTGGTGACATCATCCTGGTGAGTCCTGTCCTTCCTGTGACTCAGGGAACAGCTGTGACTCTTGGCTGCAGGTCGAGGACACAACGTGTTGTTTCTACTGTGTTTTTCTATCAAAATGATCAACTGATCCAAAATGACACCAGAGCAGAGCTGAACATCTCTGCAGCGTCAGAGTCCCATCAAGGTTTTTATTCATGTGAAGTGAAACAACAGAGCAGCAGGACACTGACGTCAGCAAAGAGTTGGATGTCAGTCAAACGTGAGTGGGATTAAAACAGTTCCTTCAGTTTTTAAAATTAACTGTTATGAGGCAGAAAAGTTACCAGAGATTTAGAAGCTGGATCAGTTTCAGCTGATGTAAACATTTTATTGTGTTTAATAGATGATACACAAAAGAATGTTTATAAGGCAACAATAGAAACTTGTTTTCTATGTGTAAATATCTTGAGTTTGTCATAAAAGTCAGTTCACATGTAGTTTGGTGACTGTTTAACAGTCGTGGGTTTATTGACTGGACGTGATCGTGATCTTCTGTTGTTGTTGTTTTTATTCCAGTTGTGTCCAGGCCTGACAGCTCGTCATTGATCGTTGGCTTGGTTTGTGGATTTACACTCATGCTTCTCCTGCTGCTGTTCTTTCTCTACAGAAAGTCTAAAGGTCAGATCTTGTTTATCTTCTACTGTTTTTGTTTTTATTACAGACAAAATTCAGAATCACAGAATCATAGTTTGATGTAAATAGATTAACTGCAGCAGCACTGAAACATTTTATAAAACAAAATGTGATCAAATAACAAATAACAGCAGATGTTGTTTTTACAGGTTCCTGCTACTTCAGGTTGGTCCAACACGTGTTTGTCATTGTCAACATGACTGTAGCTCATTAAATGTTCATCATTGGTCTATTTATTGCACATGCTGGGTTCCACAGGTGTCAGACCACCAGTCAGAGCTCTGCTACAAGTCACATGACCAACCACGATGGAGGTCCAGACCAGAAACACGATGCTCTTCTCCAAGGTCAGACACCGTCCTGTCTCATTTCTTTTCAAATGTCTGAGAGTCTTGTTTAGTTTAATTGAAGTTTAGTAAGTGATGCTTGTCTGTATGAATCAATCAACGGCCGCAGAGACTTTAATGGTTCAATGACTTGATTACTAGACTGTAAATGTTCTCTTCATAATATATATTAGACAAACGATGATTTAAACATTTCTATGGTTCAGGTGCATCCAGTGATGTCACATACTCTGAGATTGAACTTAAGAAAAACGTCACTAAAGGTCAGTGTTTTTATGTAGCGAACATGTTTTTAACTGTGTTGTGTAAATAAATGACAACATCATCTTTTCAACCATCTGATCTGATAACAGACAAAAGAAGAGAAGCTGAGGAGGCGTCAGTTTACTCTGGATCGGCTGCAGGTACCGTTTCTTAGTATTATTATAATACTGGTCTGTTTAGCGGCTACATTTTCTACATCTACTGGGTGATTTGTGTTTTACTGTTTATATCAAATGACATATAATATAACATGTTTCTCCATTTTGCATTTTAACATGTGACTCTACTCTCTTCCCATGACTCCAACGTGCAGGCGTTTAGTCTTTGTTGGCTTGTTTCTTTCCATCCTTATGTGACCGTTGTGTGTTTCAGGCGACAGCGTGACGTATGCGCAGGTGAAGGTTCCCATCGAGGGTAAAGCCAAGAAGCCTAAAGGCAAGTGAGCTGAAACCTGCATCAAGCAGCGAAGGCGAGCTGCTGTAGCTTCCTGTTGTCTTCTGCTGTGAACGTTGCTGGTGTGCGGGGAAGTGGTTTTACTACATTTATCCTCCTGCTGTCAGTGCAGCGAGTTGTGTCCTCAGAGTTTATTCTTCTCTTTTACACCATCTGTCTCCGTTTTGGCCTCTAGCTGCTGGTTTACTGAGCAGCAGGCATTTGAATCTCGCTTCACGTTGATCATTTAGTTTAACTCACACAAAGTACGAGGTTTGAATCTTACAGTAATGAAATGTGAGCAGTAACATGTGTCACCACCCATGTATCAGTATCAGGTAACTTGTTCCAGCCAGCGTTGACTCGTCCTCTCACTAAGTGGCAGCTTAGGTTCAGAGTTAGGTTCAGGCTTAAGGTTGTGTCTCCTGCTGTCGTGTTGCTTTGTGCCTTTATGTTTATTGTGTGTCATTGTAATTTTTCCTACAGGAAAATCTGGTGGTGCAGCAGCGGATGAGTGTGTTAACTCTGAAGTGAAATAAGGACCAGCTCTGGGTAATAGAGCAGCCGTTGCTTCAGTACAGTAGATTTAAAATGGAGCCAAACTTAATAAAACTGTTTCACTGCTTCAGTGACTAAATGTTTTAATGTTGTCTCTCCCAGATCATGACAGAGACGTTTGACAACCAACCAGTGGACAACATGGAAAACGTCCTTATGATCGAATTATGTTGCAGCTTATGCCCATGTTTATATAATAGAAGTGCTGTAATCTAATCATATTTATCTTTACGATGACATCAAGGCTCCTGACAGTCATTGATAATAAGCCATAGACCTGTTAAGTGTTTATGTTTGTATTTATGCTCTGGACACGTTTGATTGCAGCTATAATTTCAGCTATAATTTTCTATGTGCATTTTCATCAGGATACTTTGTTTTTAAAGCTTTGGTTGAGGCTTTTATTGATGAATAAATTTCTTGTTGCAGCAGTAAAGTTTGCTTTTCCTTCCTACATGATCACATTGATTTACATTATGCTGGTCTTATAACTGGGTGATGCAGATTCAGAGACAGGGGGGTTGAGTGGCCCCTGGTTTAGATCTTTGAAACATACTGTAACCAGGTGGTAAAACACGTTGAATATTCTGTCCGTAAGCTGCCGTAGTTTGATTCATTTAGTGAACCAGTGTTGGTGCTGAGGATTTCTTTCGACAGCAGGGAAACATTTCCACTGTCCCAGTGTCAGTAGTATGTGCAGAGAAGCCAGTGGCCTGCTGGGAAATACTTACTTAAAGTACTTTGACTTCTGTAAAGAAGGACAAAACCAGATTAGTCATTTCTACCTGAGGTCATGCAACATAGTGAAATCTATTAATTGAGGGACAATTCACTGAGCTCTGGGTTTTTTAACTGAGCTATTATCTAATCTGTGCAATACTACTGTACATGTTTTTGTGTTTATTCTTACGTTGGTGACAGAAATCCTGTATCCTTGTTGCGCCTTGGTTTATGGTCCAGTTGACCTGGTTGCTATGGTTACACTTGATGGAGTAATTCTCAAGGTAGACATGGAGAACAGCACCAGAGGTTGTATTTTTGATCTGTCTCCATCTTCACTGCAGCTTTGATGGACACATGTAAAAGTGTTGCTGATGTGAGAGTCGAGTGTCCTGCAGGTCACAGTGAGGTTACAGGAGTCTGAGCTGCTGGACACTGGGTCCACAGTCAGAGTCACTGGAGACGCTGTGACTTTGTATTCTGCTCCTATTGGTTCTCCTTGAGCTCCTGTAACTTGTGCAGTATAAACTCCACTGTCTGTCTCTTGTACATTCTTTAATTTCACAGGGAAAACTCAACTTTTCCAGTGTAATTACTAAAGACTTTGGGTTTTCCACCAGGCGAAAATGATGCTACATTATCTCTTCCATTGAATTTCCATAGAAGAAGAACAAAATCCTCAGAACATCAGCTTCCTTAACGTCCAGCTGAACATCACTGCCCTTTAGGACAAACACAGGAGTCACAGCCTGGATCCTGCAAATACAGAATCAAATAAAAAAAAAATTCCACAGTTTGCAGATGTTTGTTTGTTTGTTTTTATCATTATTATTGTATTGGACAATTATTACTTGTTGACTGTTATCACTTAGCAATTAAGTGAAGTTTAGAGCCACTGTCTGCAGATCGTTTTTCTCTCACAGTCCAGAGACGAGCAGATCAGGTTGACTGAACTGTGTGTGGTCGTTGTTCTTTGTTTGTCAGCCCTGTTATAACACGAATGATCTCACTCTTGTCAGTCAACGTAGTTTACTGCACTGTCTAAATTCTAAACGGCGGCATATGACCCAGAACCATTCAAGAACAGAATATGAACCAAAAAACTCACAATAAAAATGATCAAATCAATAAATAGCTACAATTATTTACTATGAAATATGAATACATGTAATGGGGTGAAATAATTTTGCTTATTTTACTACATTTAGTATATTTATATATAAATCTCTCAGCCGTCTCCATTGTCCACATGTCATTAGTTTCATTTTACTTTTGAGACATTTTTTTTTGAGACGTTTCACTACGAACATAAACCAGGTTTTAAACAACACAGACAAGAGAACAGAGACAAGAAATACTTACCTTGAATATGATATGATGAAAGAAAAAGACGCACTGAAAGATATGATCCATGGTATGAACCTGTACATCTCTTACTTACTAACTTACTTCCTGACAGGAAATACGCCTGCATCCATCAGCTACATTCAGTAGAGGAACAGTTCTCACCTCTGAGTAGTCAAACGTTTCCTAAAAGGCAGAATATGACAATAGAAAACAAAACTAAATGCATGTAACCGTTTACATTACACATAGAGGAGATGACAGCACTAACAACATGTGTGTGATGTGATGAACACACTGACCCTGGATTCAATGTAATGTGGTGTTTTTACACAATAATCTATTCTGTACATTACTGATAATTAATAACAGTCGTCATTACTCAGTGTGTGTTTTGTCCTGGCTCAAGCAAAATAAGTTTCCAACTTTGTAATGATGTGATTAACCTGCCAGTCAGGAAAAGGCAGAGAGTAGGAAACTATATATTATTGTATATTTACATGTACATGTAAAAAGAAATGCAAAACAAGTAAGTTAAGTTAGTTAACAATACTGTAATATGATAAAATTCTTAATTGCTTCATTTGTTGTGTGGTGACCTCAAAACATGACTACACTTATTTATTTGTTTACTTTATAGTACAGTCAACATTCATAATTCATGTTCTCCCTGTGTGGTCGTCGAGGTATGAGCGTAAGTTGCCCATAGGTGTGAGCGTGTGCGTGACTTGTGTGTCTATATGTGTGGCCCAGACTGAAACCCTGCCTGTTTCATTCTTTACTGTAAGAATGAAACAGGGTCAAAACTATTGTGAGGACACTACAAGTTATGTACTGGTTGCTGGGTTTACATGAGTTAATCATGTTAATCTCTGAGAGCTAATCTCTCTGTTATACAGACTGTCCACACCTGTGGAGACAGAAACCAACATTACCTCCATCATTCATCTGATTGTTCAGCGTTTCTAATCAGTTTATTAGGGTGAATCCACTGAAAGCTCCTCACAGGATCCAGCTGCCAACATCAGCATCACAGCCACAGAGAACATGTTGATGTGGAAGCTGGACTGATGTCAGATCTGTGTCCTCTCTCTCACACTCACACTCAGACTCTTAACTTCCTTATGTAGCAACATACAAGATTTTAAATTTGCATAATGCAAATTAAACATAATTTTTATGTAGTTACACATCAGTTATAACATCTTATGGAAATAAAATGTTTTGACCCAAACATTTTACATTAGACTAACATTAAGTTTAAGCTAAGAATTTTCATAAAACCAAATTTTAACTAATAATTCAAGACGCTCCTGTGAAACAATCATGATCACGTTGAACTGGTGTATGACTCATTCCTGGTGTGAGGGCTCCTCCTCTGGTGGCTCCGTGTTACTAATGTTTGGCTCTGAGGGGTTTTTGTTCATCTCCACTCATGGTTTGTGTCACTGTGTGGTTTCTGCCACAGTAATAAACAGCAGAGTTTTCAGGCAGGACGTTCTGTCCGTTTAGAGTCGCTGTGTTGCTGGAGGAGTCTAAGCTGATACTGAACTTGTTCTTCAGTGAGTCTTTCTAGAATGTAGTCTGTCCAACCCGTCCACTCACAATAAACTCCAGAGCTTTATCCCTCGTCTGTCTGATCCAAGCTGTCCAGTAGCTGTTCACAGAGTAAGAGACTTGACAGCTGATGGTCAGACGTTGTCCTGGCTGCACAGTCAGAGTCTGTCTGAGTCAGCTGTTCACACTTCACACCTGGTAAAACAAGATTGTTTTTGAATTTATAGAATAATCTGACATAATACAGCAAAATGCATTATAATAGAAATGTATTATATTTAATTTTGTTTTATTACAGTGATTGAGGACTTGGTCTCAGTTCAAGTATGATTTATGACTTCACACATCATAAATGATCACAGTGGAAAGTGTGAATGTCATGGTGAGATTTGTTCAAATACGATGATACTGTATGTAAATATGATAACAGTTGTTTATTTTTATTTTTACAAACACATATAAGCAAGTGAGACATTCACATTGGTTTGGATTAGCTAAGTAATGACTGAGAGTAGCAGCTGTTGCCACCGTCGTGTCTCACAATGGAAACTCACTCCAGGCCTTTACCAGGCGCCTGTCTGACCCAAACCATCCAGTAGCTGCTGAGTGTGAATCCAGACGTTGTGCAGGTCAGTCTGTGGGATTCTCCAGCTCTTTTAACCACTGGTTCAGATTCTGTCAGAGTCTGACCACCAACACCTGTAAAACAAAAAAAGACAAAAGCGTCAACCGCAGCAAACTGGAGTATGATAAGATCTAAAGTTAGACATGATAGAGTAGCTGTACCTGCCCAGCAGATAAAAAGTATGAGTCCTGTCAAACAGTCCATCATGTGTCCACTGTTCTCTGTCGCCCTCTCTGCAGGCAAACTGTTATAGATGGATGACTGAGTTTTGCATCGTACACACATAATCTCATACACAGAGGTTCTGTGAGGTAGTGGAGCTCACACAGGTTGTTGTGCTGCCGTTCACCCAGCTCCAGTCACTGTGGTCCACGAGCACAGTAATAAACAGCAGAGTCGCCAGCTGCCAGACTGCTCATCTGCAGATACACCTGCTGTCTGCTGTTGTCTCTGGAGACGGTGAACCGGCCTCTGTGTGTGCTGTCGTCTTTAAAGGTGAACCCAGAGCAACATGAAACAAGAAAATGGATGCAATGATAATTGCAGGTTTTTGTACAGCTGCTCAGAAAACTTCAGTCACTGTGTCTTCATGAGCACAATAATAAACAGCAGAATCTTCAGTCTTCAGACTGTTAATCTGCAGAAACAGCTGCTCTCTGCCGTTGTCTCTGGAGATGGTAAAACGATCTTGGACTGACTCAGAGTAGTATCTGTTTAAACGTTTACTGCCAATAAAAGCGATCCACTCAGGTCCTTGTCCTGGAGCCTGTCTGACCCAGTTCATGTTGGAGCCATCAAAGTTAAACCCAGACGCTGTACAGGTCAATCTGTGGGATTCACCAGGTTTTTTTACCTACTGGTTCTGACTGAGTCAGAGTCTGACCAGCAGCACCTGTCAGGATAAAACAGAAGCAGTGACATGTACCTGTGTGATGGCTGTTTGAAGATATGTATAAATATAAAAGTCAGATTAAGGCCAGTGAAAATGTTTACAGGAACATCCTGCCCAGCAGAGAGTCAGCAGCAGCCCCGTCCTGAAGCCCATCATGTCACCGCACCTCCGCTTGTCTCTCATCCTCTCTCAGACACATAAGTAGAGCTGGACAACAGAGGAGTTTGCATTGACTCCTCCTCTCATTGACTCAGATGCCTGCCAGGTTTATTTTATGACAAAAAAAGAGCTTCTTCTTTATTAATTAATACAATTCACCACAACATAACAGCAAACTTCACTGCAAGATTACAAAAAAGACAACACTGGTGCTTTTGAAAACATATTAACAACAATGGAGTCGAAACCAACATTAATAAAGATGATGTTTGATGTTTTACCACTATATTTATTTTACTTCTACCGCCACCTGGTGGTTGGACACCGGAAATGCAGTCACGGCGCCTTAGCACTTTAACAGTAAGAAATAATAATTATTGCGTTTTTTTTTCATTAGGTTTGTGATAAATACAATGTTTCAGTAAATCATATTAATATAAAATGTTGCTACATTTCAAAACGTTTCACTCATGAAGAATCCAAAAACTAACCATCAGGCGTCTAAAGGCTCACGTGCCTCCACCAGGCAGGTGAGTTTGATTTTTACGACCCGCTGCGTTCAGTTAACGCAACACTCGGCCAATAAAAGCCTGACGTCAGACGCCACTAAGAGCACGCGCCAACCACTTGTGGTCGCGTGAGCGGGCTTTTGAAAACCCACTTTGGCGCTTGACAAAACTAATCGCGTCTGCTAAGACAAAAGCCAAAGTAGAACCGGGTCGAGCTGGTCCGGACTGGAAACCTGATCCAAAGGCATCTGAAGAGGTGAGTGAGGTTCTGGAAGTTACCTGAGCTGCTGTTGTGTGATTAACGTCAGGTGTTAGACGCCACCGGACCTGGTGGACACACGCTAACTGGGGCTGAACTGCTTTTATCCGTCGAATACTCAACGTGTTACTTAAAATCCCTTAGTGTTAATTTAATACACGTCTAAAAGAGCCAGTGCAGCGCTGAGTGAGTTGCTACCGATCAAAGAATCGTCTTGACCGCTGCTGGTTGTGACGCAGTTTGGCTCCATGTTTGGCCTGGACTTTAGTTTTTCTTCACATCGGCCTCAAAGTTTCTGGGGTAAAATCCAGCTTGTTGAATTGAATTTACCAACTGCTTCAGAAACGTTCTTACGCTTCCCCACGTTTTAAAGCGAAGCGCTTGTTGGAAGGTTTCTGCACTTTTAATTCTGCTGCCGAACACAGGCTCCGTCAGTTTAAATGCGTTGTGGTCTCATTAGTGACATGACTTAACAGCAGATTAAGTTGGTTTGTGCAGCTCAGTGATGATCTGTGATCCTCCTCCAGGATCGTCCTCCACAGGTGTAGGACACCTGAACCTTGAGCAATGGAGGGTCCAGCACTCTCTGCTTTTCAGGTGAGTCCAGGAATCTTCAAAGCCTGAAACATTAAGAAAAATGAGCAGAATGTAACTTCAGTTTTTGTTTTTCTGTTTTTTCAGGTAGATCTACGACCTGTAAGTCCCTTTTATTTGCTTGGCCGCTGAGCCTGTTTCCTGGCTGATCAGATTGGATCTATGTAGGTGGTGGTTTTCATACTTTTCTAACTGTGCTTTGGCCGCTGTGCCAGAACTGCCTCAACTGTTGGTTTCATCCAATTAACATGAATAATGTGCCAACATTTGTTAGTAGATCAGCCGACCACTGGTCTTAGCCTAAATTGCCAGCCGACTACTGGTGATTGTTTTGCCTCACATGCTTTTATTTCAGGTGTATTGCATTTCGTCCATTTTGGTGCCAGTAAACCATAACGTCCAGTCAGTTCTCAAAGAATTTCTCCAGCTCGTACATACGCAAACTTCTTCCTTCAACATTTCCGCCATAGACCTGGAAGGTCTATACACAGTAAGTGGGTTTTTGATGGCCGCCGTGCCTACTAACCTCTTTCTTTTACGCTTCATCCAGTTTCTCGTCGTCAATAGTAAGTCCGTGTGTTTCCTTGGCTGCTATGCCAAAATCGCAAGCTCCCTTGCTCTCTGTCACTGTTTCCTTACTTTCTCTTGCCTGCTTTGCTCTCACTCGCTCTCTGTCCTTTCTTTCTTATTGTTGTCCTCTGATCAGCCTGTTGGTGCCAAGGAAGGCGGAGTCTATTCTAGTTCTGCAGCTTAGGCCATGTGGCCTTTACTTGATGGTGCCTGTGTTCCCAGTATATGTGGGGTGTGGTCCCAGTACAGTAGGTTTGTTTTGTTTTATTTTTTTGTTGTCTGTGGTCGCAGTAGGTTTGGTTGTAGTTTCAGCAGTGTGTGTGTTTGTGTGTGTGGTGGTCTCCCAGTAGGCTGGATACAATAAACAAACTGTATTTTATTCTAGTTGTGTAGAAGCTAATCTCAGGGACAGCTGTTGTCCACAGACCCATGGATTCTAACAGAAGTAAATGTCCCCTAATCTGGCGCAAAATTTAGAATAAGGCATTTAAGCCTAAGTGAAAGCTGGCAGCTGTTGACTTGAATAAATTACCAATATGTGAAAATGATACATGGCCTCAACTTTTACAGGACTGCTTCAGATGAACTACCAGGTGTAAATGCAATTGACCCTCCCACAAACTCCTGGTATAGTATTATGCCCTGAATACAAGTTACTAACTGATCAAATTGGCCAATGGTTACAGTTGTTGGTTAATAACTGACAACCAATAGTGTCCACGTTTATTCAGATAAGTCTGTTTTACCCTTATCTATCAGGTAGCGTTCATCCAGGCTGCAGCAGGTGGCACATGAAAACACAACTTATCTGACTGAATGTGGACATTTAGCTTTAAATCTTTCCTCCTTTCTCTGATTCTATTTAACTTAATAGAGGATCCTGATCCAGGATCTGTCTTAATCAGCTTTGAACAATATGTACAAGTAACATTTTATTCCCCCAGGTATTAAACCTTCTTTTATTTAACGGATCAATCCAGGAGCAGTTTAACTTTTGTGGTCATGTCTCCTGTAGTAGCTCTGTCCTGCCCTTAATGGTGTGTGTTGTGTTTGTTTGTTTTTTCTGGTTCTTTCTTGGTTCTATTGTCTAAAACCAGTTAACTAAAATATGTACTGGCATCACAGGTTCATGTTCCTTATACTGTAAAATTTGGTTTGGTACATTGTTCTGTAATTCTGACTCCACTAATATTGTTGCTCTGTGTAGTTGTGCTGTGGTTGTAATTAACCCTTTAATGGGTTTGACCGTTAACAATTTCAGGGTTAAGTGCTGGTTTAATTTTTGTTGAGACTTCTTGTTAGAAGACTGTTTATAAGAATAGTTATAAATTGAACGGGTTGAAATCATACTGACAGTTAATGCACGACAATAAGAAGGAAAGTTCATGTGTCAGTTACATATGTGATTAAAATAAACTGTGTCATGATGGTTGGTGAATTTCAGGGAAACTGACTTCATTTTTCCAAGATGCATTGCACGAGGAAAGGTCTAGAAGAAGTTGATGTTCGAGTTAGTGGCAGCTTTGATGCGCTAAGGAAGCACACGTTTTATTGTACTCCCTTCTTTCTTTTATTTTATAAACGTCTAAACCGAAGCAGTGTCTCGCTTCGTTATTCTTCGTTGCCAGGACGTGAATTGAATTATTAAAGGAAGATAAGGATGTCGATCGTGTGCGGGACATGTTAGCCGTGTTGTCAGTAAAGGAGGACAGTTTACGTGAGCTGGACAGCATAGTGGAGGAACACACTTCGCTGGGTGATATGGAGGCGGAGATTGAACTCGCAGAGGAATACAGAGACCGCGTCATCGAGATGAAATCGCGGGCTCACCGAGTGATCAGAGAACGTGAGACTGTGAGTAACCCAAGGCCTGCTGCTCAGTCAAGGGATGGTAGTGCAAATACACCAACAGTTAGACTGCCCAAACTACAAATTGATAAGTTCAGCGGAGACGTAAGTGTATGGCAGGAGTTTTGGAGCCAGTTTGAGACTATTCATATAAACAATGCACTTTGCAAAAGGGAAAAGTTTACCTACCTGAAAACTTACCTTACTGGAACAGCTGCAAGGGCTGTAGCAGGACTCACACTGACAGACAGCAACTATGATGCTGCAGTTGATATTTTACAAAGCAGATTTGGAAGGAAAGATCTCATTGTAAATGCTCACATGTCAAAGCTTCTGAATCACCTCTTCAAATCATCCGATGTCAGTGCATTAAGGCAATTATATGATGACTGTGAAATCCAAATCAGAAACCTTGAGTCAGACACTTATGGCGGTATGTTGTGCCCAATATTACTCCAGATGATGCCAGACGACATGGCTCTTGAATACAGTCGCCATAGAGGGGATGCTGATGAGTGGAATGTGCCTAATGTGTTGAAGTTCCTGCAGAAAGAGGTTCAGAGCCGAGAGAGAACTTTACAAATGATGAACTCATACAACCAGAGAGAAAGGCAGTCTGCTAACAAAACGTGCAGCAAATCATATTCAACTAATCGTGTGAAATTTAAGAAACCAAGCATGAAATCTGCAGATGCACTACACATTGCTGACCAGAAAATGCAAAACTGCCTGTTCTGTGATAGCGCTGAACACGAATCTGAAAAATGTCCAGACCACTCAATGTCGGAACGTAAGGAACAACTGAAGAAGCTCGGCAGGTGCTTCGTGTGTCTGGGTACCAAACATATCGCCAGGTTTTGCAGGTCAAAGGCCAAGTCATGTGCCACATGTGGAGGAAGGCATCATGCAGCTATTTGTGAGAAAAATGAGGCATCTCCACCTGCTGCGGCTGCCAACATTGACACTGTTATTTCGTCAGTAATTCCCCAAGCAGGAAAGTGTAAACTTGACATTGAGAACACTGTGCTGCTACAGACCGTAAAGGCATGGGTCATAGGACCCACAAGCAGGAAGATGGTTCGCTGCTTGCTAGATGGAGGCAGTCAGGGGAGTTTTGTGCATGAGAATGTGGTAAAGGAGCTGCAGCTACCCGTTACTAAACAAGGAACGCTTACTCTTCACACATTTGGCTCCGCTGCTCCAACTACGGTGAGTCGCAACATAGTGAAGCTCAGCTTGAAGAATGTATGGGATAAACAGCAGGGAATTGAAATAGAGGCAGTTGTCACCCCCAAAGTGTGCACAGCACTGATGAAAGTGCCTGGTGAATATATATATATATATATATATATATATATATATATATATATATATATATATATATATATATATATATATATATATATATATATATATATATATATATATATATACAGAGCGAAATGAAAAGCAGAGGTCTTCAACTAGCTGACTGTGATGGAGATGATAAAACTGAACTTTCTGTGCTAATTGGTTCTGACTATTACTGGCAGATAGTATCAGGCAGGGTAGAAAGGCTGACAAAAAGCCTAGTGGCACTGGAGAGCACCTTCGGATGGGCAGTGCAAGGCCCAGTAGCAGTGTCCAGCATGACAGAGACAGCATGCATGCACATTCAGCTTAGCGAGGATGCACAAATTGATAAACAGCTGCATGCATTCTGGGAGCTTGAGTCCTTAGGCATCACAAGTGAGAAGTCTGAGAGCCCAGAGGATGTAGAAGCGTTGCAGCGGTTCGAGGAAACCTCCGTCTTCAAGGATGGGCGTTACCAAGTGGAGTTGCCATGGCGATAACATCATCCTCCACTTCAAGATAACTACCGCATTGCAAAAAAAGAGACTTGAGAGTTTAAAAAGGAAATTAAGCAAGGATGTCGCACTCTACAGCAGATACAATGAAGTGGTGGAGGACTACTTGAAGCAAGGAATGGCTGAGGATGTGCCAAGGGAGCATACATCACCACAAGGCAGTCAGACATATTACTTACCTCATCACGCCGTATTGAGAGAGGATAAGGCGACAACAAAACTGCGGGTTGTGTTTGATGCATCATCCCACGAAGAGAGAAGTCCCTCACTAAATGACTGTCTCTTGACAGGTCCTAATCTGAATCCGGATCTGATGAGTATTTTGATCAAATTCAGACTGCATGAAATCGCATATATGGCCGATATCAAGAAAGCATTTCTGCAGATTTTACTCTCAGAAAGAGATTGGGACGCTGTAAGATTTCTGTGGTTCATTGGACCACCAAAAGAGGAGAAGGATGTGACGCTGCGCATGCTCAGAATGACGAGAGTGGTGTTTGGAGTTTCGTCAAGCCCATTCTTACTCGCAGCCACTATTAGGAAGCATTTGAGACGGTATGAACTTGAATACCCAGAAGTGGTACAAATCCTCAGCTCGTCACTCTATGTTGACGATTTTATTTCAAGTGCAAGTGAGCTGACAGAGGCACATACAGTGACAACAACAGCCAGAAACATTATGTCTGCTGCAGGCATGGAGCTGTGTAAATGGATGACAAACTCTCCTGAGCTCAAAGAAAAATGGCAAGAAAGCATGATGGATTGTGCTGTACAGCAAAAGCTACATGTGTTCTGTGACTCAAGTGAAAGGGCTTATAGTGCAGTTGCCTATCTTCAAGGAGAAACAAAGGAAGGTGAAGTGACCATGAGCCTGGTTGCATCCAAGTCCAGAGTAGCTCCACTCAAAAGGATGACGCTGCCACGACTGGAGCTAATGGATGCTGTAATAGCAGCCAGGCTGGGGAACACCCTCATGAAAGCACTGCAGCTAGACAAGACACAGCTCAGACTATGGACAGACTCAATGATAGTGCTGCATTGGATTTGCGGTTCTGCTCATAAGTGGAAGCAGTTTGTAGCAAATAGAGTCACAGAAATCCAGTCTTTAACTGACCCACAGTCATGGTCTCACTGTAAAGGGAAAATGAACCCAGTTGACCTCCCCACCAGAGGCCTAACTGTGCAGGACCTGAAGCAGAGCACATTGTGGTGGAATGGTCCTTGTGTTCTGATGTCACCTGATCAGCCAGTAAACACTCAGGAAGATGTTCAGGATGATGAGGTAAAGTCTGAGCTCAGATCTAAATACCAGATTGCTGTACAGCTTGCCACGCAAGACCAAGACTTCTTATGCCCTGTTTTATGTCTAGAAAAGTACAGCAAACTAAAAACAGTGCTCCGGGTGACAGCTTGGATAAAGAGGTTTATTACCAACATCCGCTCAAGCACAAAAATCAGGGGTGAGCTGACGACAGAAGAGCTGGATGAAGCCGGAAAACAGTGGATAAAGGTGATTCAGAACCAGAGTTTCAGCTCTGAAATTGATCTGCTGAAAGCAGGGAAATGTCCCAACATCCAGAATCAGAGAGCTAAACCCATTTCTCGATGACGATGAGCTGCTCAGTGTGGGAGGAAGGCTCCAGCATTCCGATTTCTCTTACCGAGAAAAGCACCCATGGATTTTGCCCACCGATACACAGAAATGTTGGTGCAGTATGAACATGAAAGGGTAATGCATGCGGGTGTACGAGACACTTTAGTGCAGACCAGAGAGAAATATTGGGTTTTGAGAGCGCGACAGATAGTGAAGAAGGTTGTGTCCAGATGTGTATTCTGTAAGAAATTCAAGGCAAGGGCTGGACAGCAGACTACCGCGCCACTGCCAAGAGACAGAATAACAGAGTCACCTCCATTTGAGACCACTGGTGTGGACTTCGCAGGGCCACTCTATGTGAAGAAACAGAGTGTTATGACAAAGGCATATATAGCACTTTTCACTTGTGCCGTGACCAGAGCAGTGCACTTAGAACTGGTCTCAGATATGTCTACAGAGAGCTTCCTGCTAGCGTTAAAAAGATTCATTGCCAGAAGAGGATTATGTAAGGTGATTTATTCAGATAACGCTAAGACGTTCAAGAGCGTGAAAAGGCATTAAAGATTCACTGCTACGAGAGTTCTTCTCAAGAAAGGGTGTCACCTGGCGGTTCATCGCTGAAAGAGCAGCCTGGTGGGGCGGTTTCTGGGAGCGGCTTGTACGGTCAGTCAAAATTATTCTCAGAAAGGTGCTTGGCAGAGCTAAACTCAACTTTGAAGAAGTGTGCACCATTCTGACTGAAGCTGAAGCCATAATAAACTCGAGGCCGCTCACTTATGTGCACAATGATGTGGATGAGCCAGAGCCACTCACACCTGCTCACTTTCTGGTGGGTCGGAGACTGACCTGTTTGCCCCCTAAGACATGTCCAGCTGAGACTAATCATCCTACTGGGAGCAAGGAGGAGATGAATAGGAGGTGGCGCTACAGACAAAGACTTATGACCAACATCTGGAACCGATGGCGGAGAGAATATTTGCTGGATTTGAAGTCGGCCCATCGCTGTGACACCCCACAGCCATCTCTGCTGAAGGTCGGAGATGTCGCACTCATCTGAGAAGATAACACCCCGAGGCAGAGCTGGAGGCTAGGAAAAATTGAGAAACTGTTTACTGGTCGTGATGGCCTTGTGAGGTCATGTGCGGTTCGCACAAGTTCAGGGACTGTTCTGCGGAGACCCATCGAGCTTTTGTATCCTTTGGAAATAATATAAACTATTGTTTATGGGGGGGAGGATGTTGAGACTTCTTGTTAGAAGACTGTTTATAAGAATAGTTATAAATTGAACGGGTTGAAATCATACTGACAGTTAATGCACAACAATAAGAAGAAAAGTTCATGTGTCAGTTACATATGTGATTAAAATAAACTGTGTCATGACGGTTGGTGAATTTCAGGGAAACTGACTTCATTTTCCCAAGATGCATTGCACGAGGAAAGGTCTAGAAGAAGTTGATGTTCGAGTTAGTGGCAGCTTTGATGCGCTAAGGAAGCACACGTTTTATTGTACTCCCTTCTTTCTTTTATTTTATAAACGTCTAAACCGAAGCAGTGTCTCGCTTCGTTATTCTTCGTTGCCAGGACGATAAATTCGTAACAAATTTTGAATTTCTCCAGCTTTTTAAGGTCAAGTCAGTACATTGCCAGACTTTCTACTATAAGTTTCTCAACAGCACAACTACCAAAGCCTAAGTGATACATTAATGTACCAGGGTTAAAGAAAAAACACATGATTTTTTTTTTTTTCTTAACTGAAATGCTGTAAAGTTTATATGGTTGTGTTCACTTTAAACCGAGGAAATGTTCAGTCGACACTGGCCTCAAAGGTAGTGAGACAATCGCTCACTCAGGACTCAAAAGACTTTGCCCCTCACTGATCAGTGATTCTACTCTTTGGACAATCTTGGAAACTACTCCCTTGGACACAAACACTGGATATGTTAAATCAAAAATGTGGTGTTTTTTTTTTTTTTTTTGCTGTATTTTATTTTCACTGCTGTTAACTTGCTGAAGCTTTGTACACTGTACTTCAGTTTATGGCTGCACTGAAGTTTGCTGCAGGTTTAAAATGTCCAGAGGAGGCAACGGATGTAGGACAAGGAATCTGAGGTGCTGGCAGACCTGAAGTACGGTGTAGACAACGCAGTGTGAGCTGGAACAACAAACAGACGGAGGGGGGAGAGCAGCCACAGATGTTAGATGTTAGACATGTGCACAAGACACCACGGTGAGGACGACTTCAGCGTATGGTTGCGATAGGTTTGTAATTTAAGAACATTAACTGTAGGTGTCTTTTCTCTACCAGGTGCACATCAGTCTCCTCATAAGCTGGTTCAGGCCTGACATGTTGCCAGTTACACTTACTGACTTGGGCCCCAGACTAATTTGCTTTAGGATGATTCTCATAGCATTTATGTCTACATTGCTATAGCATGACTATTTGTTTTTGCTTTCAAGTTACTGACTGTGGTTATTGTCACCATCCTGAATTTTTGTCAAATGTTATCCCTTAAACATTTCTGGGTCAAGTGCTGACTCGCCTCTGCCAAGTTTGAATTCCTCTGAAACTCGAACACGTTTGCGTCGTCTTTTTAAACTTACTGGGAGGCCTCCCAGCAGGGGAACTTATCAGCCCCTGCTCTGCATTTTTGTAGCTGATCCCTGTGCAGATTGACTTATTAGTTTTGACGGCTTTTGCATATTTAGACGCTCAAACCTGGCAGAGAAGACTCAAAGCTGCTGCTCGGTGATCACCCACTTGGGTAAAAATGTCTCGGCTTAGGTTTTGGTAGTTGAAGTTTATATGCACCAGGTTAGTCTCAAGACATTAAAGTCACATTGCAATTAAACACACCCTGTCAGACAAACATTGGTGGCCTTAAATTAGTGGCTGACTTCCTAAATTGATCAACACTTTCAGGTTCATTGTGACTTGACTTTAAACACAAGTTCAACTGGCAACGTGTCCTGTACCAGCTGGAGATGATCATGAGCTCTGTGAAGGAGCAGGCACATAACATGGACGTAGGAACAGACGTGGGCCAACCAAGAGACGATGGAGGAGGCTGGACTGAAGAGGATCTACAGCTGAACCAATGGAGCATCAAGAAACTGCTTGAATATAAGACCACACAATGGTGAGTACAACAGGAGCGTCACTCATTGTTTAGTGTTGTGCATTGGGAATGTTAACTGTAGATTTCTTGTCTCTACCCAGGTTGTTCTGGGTTTTATGGACATCAGGTGTCTCCCCTGAGACGGTGGATGGCCCTGACATGTTGCCAGTTTATGCCCTGTTCAAAATTTAATTTGGCCTTTATGTTTTTGAGGATAACAACCTACAATATGACTGACAGCTAAGGTACCAGATGCATAACACTTTAATTGAAATTTAACCCAACTGTTTGTTTTTTTTAATGTCATAGCTTTATTCATTCAACTTTTCTTATATGGCGCCAATTCACAACATCAGTTATCTCAAGGCACTTTACAAGTGAGCTTTAAGACCTTACCCAACAAATCCCACAGAGCAAGCTTTTAATTGGAGCCAATCGATAAATTCTTAACTTTAAAAACGTTGTGGTCATCACCATCCAAAATGTTGTATCTGGATTTACTTTAACCCATAGATTTCAGGGTTAAATGCTGACTCATCTCTGCCAAGTTTGAATCCCTCTGAAGCTGGAGTAAAATAGTATATATTCAGTTTCCTAGTACAATGGGAGGCCTCCCAGCAGGGGATTTATCCCACCCCTGCTCTGCAGTTTTACAGTAGTTGATTATTGTGCAGCTCTAATGACTATTCCATCGTACGTGTTGAGACAGGTTGCATATGTAGAGGAGCAAACCTGGCAGAGGTGACTCAAAGCAGCTGAGTGTCCGGTTTAAAATTTTATCCTAGGGGTGAAACAGCACAACTACAAGAGTCTGGTTTGAACAAAAAAAGCCATTTAAGGTTTTTTGTTTAACATTTGTTTGGTAGAGGACACCATCACTGAGCTCCAGATTGCCCCACTGGGAATGAAGAAGCTTGATCTCCGGCCCTGTGGCTGAGATAGCTGGCCACTCCGGTCGTTGTCCAGTCTCCAGCCAACCCCGAACCTCAGCCAGCACCGGATCAGCTTCTTGATGCTGTCGCAGCTGCTGTCTGCTGAATGGCTCCCTCTCCCCGGTGGTGATGTCTGGCTGTGCTGCAGCTGCAGATGGAACCGGCTCTCGTTCCTCCTGGCGGTGACAGTAGCGGCACTCGTCAGGGGGACAAGGGCGTCGGGAGAGGGCATCAGCATTGCCATGCTGTCGCCCCAGCTGGTGTTGGATGTCAAAGTCATATTCCTGGAGGATCTCCAGCCATCTCGCCACCTGGCCCTCGGGCTGCTTGAAGTTGAGCAGCCAAGTGAGAGATGTATGGTCGGTCCTCAGGGTGAATCGGGTGCCCAGAAGATATGGCCTGAAGTGTTGTAAAGCCAGGACCACAGCCAACAGTTCTCTCCTGGTGACACAGTAGTTGCAGCACAGCTCAGACTACAGCTATAATAGGCCACCACTCGTTCTCCTGTCTCCCCCCTTGGGAAAGTACTGCTCCGATACATCTGTATCCACGATGAACGGCTGCTGCGGGTCGGGTTATGCCAGGACAGGAGCCGCTGAGAGAGCCATCTTCAGCCGCTGGAATGCCACCACGCGGGCCTCAAACCACTCGAACCGCCAGCCCTTCTCAGTCACTCAGTGGAGGGGTCTGGCGATGGTGGCAAAGTCTTCAACAAATCTCCTGTAGTAGGAGGCTAGGCCCAGGAAACTCCTCAGCTCGCTCGTGGTGGTAGGCTGGGGCCACTCTTTAATTGCAGTCACCTTGGCCCGGTCCGTGGTCACCCCACGTGCCCCAGGAACTGAGTCTCTCTCGCCAGCAAGCGACATTTTGCCAGGTTGAGCCGCAGTCCAGCCTGACGAATAGCTGTGAAGACCCCCGTGAGGTTGCTGATGGCGTCCTCGAAGCTCCTGGCGTGCACCAGCAGGTCGTCCAGGTAGACCACACAGCGGCTCCGTGGGATGTCCCTGAGAACCTGCTCCATCAACCGTTCAAAGGTGGCGGGGGCATTGCAAAGTCCAAAACGTGTCGCTTTAAACTGCCACAGTCCTTGCCCTATGGTAAAGGCCATCTTCGGGCGGGCCTCTGGTGCCAGCTCCACTTGCCAGTACCCGCTGCGTAAGTCTAAGGAGCAGAACCAGCAGGATCCAGGGCATCATCGACGCGGGGCAGGGGGTAGGAGTCTTTTTTTTGTCACTGCATTTAGGCGCCTATAATTTAGGCGCCTATAATCCACACAAGGGCGCCACTCTCATGAACATGTCAAAGTTTTCTGTGGTCAAACCGAGTTTAGCTGAAGTTGTTAGTTGTTGGCAAAGAGAAGGAAACTGATCTCATTGATATGTGACGTCTTTCTCACATTTCTTTCTTCCTTTTCTTTACAGACGCTGCAGAAGTTTCTTCATATAAACTGCTCGGTACCAGATGTGAGAGCTGTGAGCTGCAGACATTCTGTGAGTAAACGACACAATTAGTGTTATTAATTTTCTCTTTTATTAATAGTTAGTTGTGTTTTATTTTAGAGCATGAATGTAGTATTTCAAGTTCAGTTAATAATGTGATGTGATCTTTGACTTGTTGTGTAGTTCTTCTTTAGGGATGAACCTAAAGTTAGTTAGTTAGTTAGTTAGTTTGCTTTAGTAAATCTAACAAACTCACCAGCTCATGAAAATAAATGACTGTTAAAGTGAATATTGGAGAATTTGGGACTGTGCCCCAGTAAATGATCCTAAAGCTCCTCTGTGCAAGTAGCTGCTTAACAACAGCAACAAACTGAGACTGAAGACCCAGATAAATACAGATCTGAGCCACGAGTCAAAGGAAAGAAAAGCTGATGATACATGTTTAATAAAATGTCCAGATCAGATGAATAATTAAATGAACACATGATAAAAGGCTCATTATGTGACTAATATAGTTTATCTAGTGCTCAGGTCAAACCTCGTCACAGTTCAGTTGTAGTGTGTTGGTGAAGGAGGTGAACGTCCTGCTGACACCTGTTATGATGACGACAGGCTTTTATTCTGAAGAACAGATAAATATGATCAATGTCAAATTAATATGAGATCAGAGGTGTCTTCAGTTTAGTTTTACTGATACTAGATCACCACTAAAGGAACTGTGTGTTAATATATAAATAATATAAACAGATTAAACATGAAGAAACATATTTTGATTTTCACTGGTTTCTAATTAAAAACCAACAATAAACATAAACTTTAAAAGGCTCCAGTTTGTCGTCTGTGGACGTGTCAGTGAGTCAGACTACGCTGTGGTGAAACTCAGTTTAGTCAAAGAGGAAGAAACTCACACGTTAAATAATGAGACAGAGAAAATGTAACATTCCCATCAAATGTAAGTTGTGCTTCTCCACAGTGAAGTTTTCTCCACATGAGGAGTCAGAGTTGATGTGAGGATGGGACACACTTTCCTCTGTGTGCTGCAGTTTTTCTGTGAGTAAATCACTGCTTGATGAAACAAATGGTAGAAAGTGTTGGAGTGAGGAGAACAGAGCATCAGAGCTTGGTTCAGTGTGAACAGAGCAGACTTGTTGTTTTGTAGGAAGACACGTTGGAGGACGACTGTTCAGTCATCAGACACTTTGATCACGTTGTTTCTATCTTTGCTTTTGTTTCTGTCTTGATTTTAGTGCTGAACACACTTTTCCACTGTGGACACGCTGAAGGTAAATGTAGTTTATTTACTAATAAACTCAGATGATTCGGTTTGAATTTATGATTAAATTATTATTATGTGAGTCAGAGACCAACAGATTTTATTTAAAAGCTCTGTTTATGTGTTTCGACACTGTCACATTTAAATTGTGCTGATTCAAGTTTTTATGAATCTTTGTTCTTCTACGTTTTTCCATCAGTTCACAGACACATTAACCAAACATCACTCAACTAAGTTAGACTGTGAGCTGAGTAGATATTTAACAGGAATTAAAGATAAAATCATGGGAAATAAAATGTTTAGTTGTTTTAAGGCAACAGTCCTTAAACCCAGACTGACAGCAGGTCCATCAAGCATCACACTGAATGACTCAATGAAACGCTAACAACATGAAGACATGTTAAGTTCAGTCCTCAAGTTAAGTTCAGAACATCTATTCTATTAAAAAACAAAATGATGAAGGTGTCAATGTTGCACATGTTAAAAAAAACAGTGACTTCATTTAATGATTGTTGTCAGTTTGTTATTTTGTTCTATGTTTTCTACTGGTTGCATCTCACTGTTGTGTTTTTGATCTTAACAGCTCTTACTGTGTCTGTGACCAAACAACCCAACTGGACTCTGACATTCAGTGGTGAGAGCATCACTCTGACATGTGAGATCCATGGAGGTGGAGACTCTCAGTGGGAGAATGAATGGACAACACCCAGGTACATGAAACCTGATGATAGAACTGGTAAAGTGTTGATGATCAGCAGAGCTGATGTGTCCCACAGTGGAAAATACTGGTGCAGAGGCAGAAGAAACTATACGTTAACAGAGTGGAGTAATGTCACACTGACAATAAGACGTAAGTTTGTTTAATTAGTGACGTGTTTTTGTGTTTGCTTGCTGTTACGATCGCTGACTTTCTAGGAATAAGGGAAGTGACAAAGGGTCATTTACTGTAAATCTGTTCAACAACAAACAGACCAACTAAGGGAAGAGTCAGGAAAAGTCAAGTGAAGCTATGAAGCAGGACGACACTGAACAACACATTTTAGATGTTTAGTCCAAGTCAGTTACACATTTAAAACTGGCTGCTGATCATTTTCTAGATGTCTCCACTAAAACTAGTTTCAAACATCCATCTTCTGACTGGTTCAGGTCTTTTCTGGACTTCAGTCCCATTGTTAACAGTAACTGGATGGACTGTAGATGTTTTCCATTGTGTTTCATTTGTGTGCAGTTGTAATAATGATAATCATTGTGTTGTTTGGGTTGGATGCCTGACTGTGAAGGCTGACGCTAATTTAAACCTATGTTAAATGTGGCCCAAGTGAATGAGCTTCATACAATGAGCTGATAATGTAAAATGCTGTGTGTGAAACTGACTGATGTTGCAGCCGCGTCACTGGTCAGTGAGACGAGCAGGAGCCACGAGAATCAACAAACAGATACGGAGACGTGTTAACACAAGGAAACGTTTGTAATGACTGTTAGTGTTTGATTCATTCATAAATGTTTCTTCAGTTTTAAAGCGTTTCTTACTCTGTGGACTTTAACCCCAGATCAACCCAGACCCTCAGTGACACCAGGCAGAGCAGTCGTACCAGCAGGAGGCAGCGTCACACTGACCTGCTCTGTGGACGACTCAAAGAGCTGGAGATACGACTGGTTCAGACGGACGTCAGCGTCTCAAACAGCTCAGATCAGAAGAAACAAAGAATCCAACAAAGTCAGAATCACAGATGGAGGCGTCTATCACTGCAGAGGAGGAAGAAGAGGAAACCAAGTTTACTACACACACAACAGTGACTCAGTCACTGTAGAGGAAACAGGTGAAGATCTTTGTAATAAATAACATTAATCCATCACCTGAAAACTATTCATGGTTTCATGTTTGTGTGTTTTTCTCCATGTGTGAAGTTTCTAACAAGGCTGTTGTAAAAAGGCAGCATGACTGGCCTGAGATGTTCAGAGGAGAGAACATCGCTCTAACATGTGAGATCCAGGCTGGAGGAGACACTGAGTGGGAATATGAATGGACCAAAGGCAGCTCAGGACCAACTTTACATCAGAGTAAACGCTGGGTTTTCACTGCTTCTCATTCCAGTAGTGGAGGCTACAAGTGTAGAGGCAAAAGAAACTATCAGTTAACAGAGTGGAGTGATGACGTCACACTGACAGTAAGACGTAAGTTGGACTTTTGGTCATTGTTACAGTCTGGTTCTTTAAAACGTGTGATGTAAGAAAATAATTCAAACTCATTATTTTACTTACCTTAAGACCTAAAGGTAGAATTTGCCGTCTTCACCGTTAGCTTTGTACAAATACGTTAACATAAAAGACAGAAGAGTCTATGAAAACAATAAATAAATAATTGTCTTCATGTGTGAAGTATATGCACATCTATACGTCAATAGAAATTCACTGAGTCCTGTCCAATAGTCCAAGTGTGGATCAAACCACGTGTTGAGGTTTTAATAGTCACCAGACGGTTGAACACTGGGATGTTCTGATCAGTTTACTGAGCAGACGTCAAACCGACACAGAGACGACTGACAGAGCTTAGACACGTGTTGTGATGAATCCAGGACGTTGACAGTAGCATTAACGCAGAGACCAGAGCAACAGACAGACAGAGGTGGGACTCAGTGCAGAACCTGCTGAGACGGTTTCATCAGGTTGAAGTCGGGACAGTTTTTAGTTCAGCTTCTAATTAAATCCACTGAACATGAAGAAAATGTTTGTCTATTAAAAGAACAAATGATGAAGGTGTCAATGTTGCACAGGTTAAAAAACCAGTGACTTCATTTAATGATTGTTGTCAGTTTGTTTTTTTTGTTCTATGTTTTCTACTGGTTGCATCTCACTGTTGTGTTTTTGATCTTAACAGCTCTCACTGTGTCTGTGACCAAACAACCCAACTGGACTCAGACATTCAGTGGTGAGAGCATCACTCTGACATGTGAGATCCATGGAGGTGGAGACTCTCAGTGGGAGTATGAATGGTCAACACCCAGCTCCATCAAACCTGATGATAGAACTGGTAAAGTGTTGATGATCAGCAGAGCTGATGTGTCTCACAGTGGAAACTACTGGTGCCTGGTTAGAAGAAATACGTTAACAAAGTGGAGTAATGTCTTCAGATTGACAATAAGCTGTAAGTTGGACTGTTTTTTTTTTTTATTAAGTCCATGTTTTAATGTTTACCCTTAAAAACAGTCAAACGTTTAGTAGAATAACTCTGTGACTCTATTCGACTGAAGGAATGATGTGATTATTACACTGTTGAGTTTCTGTGCAGGGTCGTCATCAGCGTAATTTACTGGATGAATGAACTGAGCTTCATACATAATATTTAATGCAGAACATTTAAATGTGATTATCTAGTGGAAATAAACACAAACGTCTTCAAAGATGTTTCACTTCTACCTGTCAGACGTCACAATAAGAGCATTTAACAAGGTGCAGCTGAAAACCAACCATCTAAGGGTTAAATCAGGAAACAAACTATTCACAGCACTGATACAAGTGTTTTTATTTATTTCACAGAATCACTGAGGTTATGAGTAATATATCAATATAAATATTATTTTATAATTAAGCTGTAATATGTCTAATATTCATGTCACATGTTATTTTTATTAGTAAGTACAGTAAATGTGATTTATTTATTTTTTTTTAATAAATAAGGGAAGGATGAACTAAGGTTTATAATTTGACAATAATAAACTAATTTCCTGTATTTAGTCCCATTCTGATCATTTCTATCTTTCGTGTTTCATCTTTGACCTGAGCAGCAGATGAACCCAAAGCCTCTGTGAGAGCAGACGCCACCACACCAACCATAGCAACAGGTGGACGTGTGACACTGAGCTGCTCTGTGGACGGTTCTGATGGTTGGAAATATGACTGGTACCAACGTTCCACAGACTCCTCTGAAGCTCAGGCCATGAACAGTAGTGGAGCAGACGGAGCTGATGTGGTAGTGACAGAAGGAGGTCGGTTCTACTGCAGAGGAGGGAGAGGAGACCCACTGTTCTACACACAGAGCAGCACAGACGTCACCGTTGAGGAAACTGGTGAGTTTAGCAACTTGTTCTGGAATAAAACGTCACTTTCAGCTTTTGTCAGCACTGAAGAGAAGAAACGTATGGAGGCTCCAGAGGGACATGTGTGTTTTTGTGCTTTTAAATTTCTTGCGTGAAAGCAAAACCTTCTTGTCAACAGTCAAGAACGTGGTCAGTCGTGGCAACTGGATTTGTTTCTTCTAAAGGGGAAACGTTCACTAGAAGAAAGTTGTCATGACTCAACCTTCAAACGACGTCACCTGATGAATCTTCACCAGCAGCGTCACTACAGCCTGAGATGATTGATGCGATGTTTACTGTGGCAGAGACGCAACCACTGAGAGGAGCTGTTGGACCCCCCTCATACACAGAGAATATTAAAGCTACTCTTAGTTAGAACATACTGGAAACACAGAACAGATCAGAGAACGAACTAGAACTTAGTTGTATATAGGAGACACATGTTTTTAGGCGACAGTCCTGCTGGTGTTTGATTTTACTATTAAAGCTTAACGTGTCTTGACTCCATTTACATTAACAACATTTGTTTGTCATCTTTATTTGCAGCAGACAGGCCTGAACCGTCCTCATGTACCGTCTCTCTTCTTATTGGGTTTGTTAGTGGAATGTTACTGATCGTTTTGCTGCTGCTGCTCCTGAGTTTCTGTAGAAAACAAACAGGTGAGACGTTCTACTGATGATTCAACGAGATGAGATGAAGCTCAGAAGCCCTGAACTATATAATAATTGAAGTTATGTTTTTCACAGGTCCATGTTTTACCAGGTTGGTCAAACAGTCTCTTCTTCTTCTTCTTTAACCATAATTAACATGTTCTGTTTTCACAGTGTTTCCTCTGTGTTTTGTTTTAGACGCCTTCAGTGTCTGAGCTCTGATAAAAGCTCTGCTACACAGCAAACAGTCAACCAGCAGGAAGCTCAGGTTTACTCCTCTCTGCTCCACGGTCGGTCTGACAACGATCATTGTCCTGATCATTAACACTCACTGTTTAAAAGAACTAGTTTGATTCTTTTATCCTCGCTGACATGTAGGTGACGTCTGTGTCTACGAATCAATCAGAGACTCTGGAAACAATGGAAACGAAGGTACAGTATAATATGTGATTAATGCAGAGCTGTCAGATTAGATGAAGCTAAATCCTGTAACAGATGTGACTTGATTATTTCAGATGAAGCCAGTAAAACCACAAAGCTGCTTCATAGTGAATGTCCTGAAAACAAAGAGAAATAAAACACAAACACACCTAATGGTGGATCATAGTAATAATTGTATTGATGTGGAAAACTTTATTGACCTTTACCGTGTTAACAGCGACACGTGATGATGCAGAGGAAGGTCATGACTACAGCAACATGGATCCAAACGCGGCCACAGGTACAAACATGATCCTCAGTGGTTTCTTATCACTGATCACAGTGAAATGCATGTAGAGGAGAGTGTAGCGACACAAACTGGCTCTTTATGACTCACACAGACCGACCGAACTTCAAGCACGGTTCACTGCAGGGATTTAGTTTCACCGCTTGGTGAATGGACGAACAAAGACGGGAGCACACAGGGCAGCGCAAATACTAGACACAACAGGACATGAGGAACAGATGCAAACGATCATTACAGAGACAGGGACACACAACCAGGAAGTGAGAACACAGGGTGTAACGTTTCGGCCCTCCAACCACTGGAGGGCCGAAACGTTCCCCTCTCTTCTTTGTTGATTTCAGTTTTTTCTGTTTGTCCAGTTCTCGGTTTCTCGTTATTGTTTTCACCTGTTGTTGATTTCCTGTCTAGTGGGTATTTAAGTTCCTCTGTTGGTCTTTCTCGTTGCTGGCTGGTTAACTGGTATGTGTATCAACTGTTATGTTGTAAGTGTTACTTGTTTACTTGGTGTATTAGTGTTATTTGGTATCTTGTCATGTTCAAGTTTAGGTTTAGCGTTAAAGTTTTATAGCTTCAAGTTCATGTTTGGTCATTGTCAAAGTTTCATAGCGTCATGTTCAGTTTAGTGTCTGTTTAGGTTTACGTTTTAGTCCTGGTTCTCGTTGTTTGTAGTCGCCTGTGTTTGTGTTCTGTCCATGTGTGGTGTTTGTTCCCCCTTTGCTAGTTTGGCGCCATCAAGTGGCGATTTAGAGGCAGTACCAGGGGCTCAGGCACTCCTACCCCTGGTACTCTAGTCAGTCTAGGTTAGTGCGCTTTGTAACACAGGGAGAAAGACCAGACAGAAACACAGCGTCCTCCCGGGGTCGGAGGGTCAGACTGTGACACACACACACACACGTCTTCACAGTTTAGAACAAATAATGTTTGATCTGTCTGAGTAAACCTGTAAATATTAATACAGAGACAACAACAATTGACTTTAAACTGAATTATTATTATTTAACATCTGTCAACTGGAGCAGGTTCACTGGTTTCCACTGCAGAGACACCAAAGTACAGTAACACTGACACTTCTCCACTGCTTTGACTGTTTAGTGCACCTAAGTTGTGATTAATGTCATTTTGTGTTTCTATACAGACGCATAAAGAGACGTTGACCAACAAAACCAGAACCACAACATTGTGTCAACAAACCAGGCTGAGACATCAGAGTTTAATACAGGCTGATTATATGACTCATGTAGAAGAGTTCAATAGAAACCAGCTGCACCAAACAACAGTCAAAGCTTCACAACTTAGCTTCAGCTTTTCTACGTCTGGTGTCATAGTGTCATCGTAACTTGCTGCATGTTGTTCAGTTTCCAGTGTTTAACTGGATTCATCGTTGTCTGACCATCGTCTGAAACGTTGTTATATTAAGTGAAACTGCGCCACCTGGTGTCAGAGCTGAGTCTTTAGTCTCTAGTGTGAAGGAAAGTAGCTGCTGGAAGTTAGTTTAGGCTCTTTGAGTCGCTTTGAACTGTTGTGTTCAGATGTTAATTTTAGATTTAAACTGTTGATGAGATAAGTTTAGACCTTTTTACTGGATAATGAGTGAAAAAAATTTTTATTTGCAAGACACATTTCTACTTGTTTTTCATGTTTCCTTGAAGATAATTAATCCTGTAAGTAAATTTTTATTAGAAATAATTAAAAATATTGTATCTGTAAAAAATTAACAGTTCACGGTCTCTATGTGCCATAATATGCAATAAATTAATATTGAGCTTTTTTATGATCTGATTTAATCCATTGTTGAAACCTTTTTGGGTTTTTTGTGCTTCTGCGTTTCAACTTACACATGTGACCTATGAAATATTTCTAAAATATGTTTGTGTCATATTGAACAAATAAGATAATATCATTGTTTATTGATCCCACAGTGGGGAAATGCAACTGCTACCACAGCTACAAACGAATGTTGTGAACTTTATCTGACTGGATAATGTGAAAGGTTCACCAGCACCAGATTCTTTCCATGGACTAAGACACGAGAAACGATGTGTCAGTAAATGAGACGTAGCTGTGTTGGTCTCAATGTTTCACTAACTACATTTACAGTTTTCCAGCATTTCCAGCATCTTCCATGTGAAATATAAAGCGAGTACAAAGCTAATGTTTGTGTGGGAGCTTTGATGAAGCAGCAGCAACAAGTGTGAGGACGTTGTTCATGACTGTGGCTTCTTTGTGACTGTGTCCTGCACAGAATGGCAGCGTAGTGGTGCAGTGGTCAGCAACAAGCTTAGTGTGAAAGACTGACTGTCCACGCAGCCTCCTCAGCTCACAGCACGAAATGTAGCCTCAAAGCTGCTCAGGTGTTTTCATGCTTTCTCATTTTCACTGGATCGATGTGACTGTTAGTGAAGCACCAATAATAAGGATCAGTCCCCAAATGAAAACAGACGTGATGCTTGTGGGTTTCAGCGAGAAAAACAACACAGAACCAACAAAAACGTGAAACTAAGTTAAAGCGTTTTGATTATTCAACGACAAACTAAGTTCTAACAGCAAACAAACGTGGTTTTAGTCACTGAGTCAGTCGTTAGAGCTTCATGACATAAATCGCGTCATCACATATTGACATGATTCCACAAACATGAATTTGAACATGAATCAGATGATTTGAACTTTTCTCACGTGTTTTCTGAAAGTGACAAAGTTGATCAAATGCTCCTGTAACAGTTTCCTCACGTTGTCCCACCGGGAGTCTGAATAATCAAAGAGGATAAATGCGTGGAAGGAATCAGTTTGGCTTCTTACCTGCTGCAGCTGTGGGAGGAAGCTGAGTCCAGGTCGCCAGGTGTGTGTTAGCTTTAGTGCTGCTAGCGAGAGCGTTGCTACTGTTGTAGATGGACTGTTGCTCTGCTTCTGGTTCATCTCCGTCAGATCGGACCGATGGGCAGCAGCACAGGTGACAATAATCACTTGACGTGTGTTCAGCTCGCAGGCAGTGATGCTGGTTGCGTGGGTGCGTACGTGGAGCAGAGCTGAGGGACTGGGGAGAGCAGCCAGGAAGCCTCGGTTCACGCAGTGGGAACTTTGTAGAGTTACATCATGTTTAGTTTCATTAGAGCCGCTGCTGCTTTGTTGTTTGGTTGGACTCAGCTGATGCATGTTTTCTACTCAGTGTTTTAGTTTGTTTGTTTTTGCATGTTGTGCTACTAACTTTAAGCTGATCAATTAAATGGTCTGTTTGCAGACAACTAGGTGTGTAACGGCCTCATGTCCTAAAACAAACTACAATGAAATACTGATTATCAGAAGAAATTGTTGAACATGACATAAAGCTTATTTTTATGTGTCACTCAGGTTCATGGCGTATTTAGTGATGTGTTAACTGTGTGGGATCCTTTAGCTAATTTAAAAATCCAGGATTGTAAGATCTTTGGGTGAGAGTCTCATGGTGGGTAGATAAATAAAACCACAGCTGTTTCCTTATGCCTCTCTGATCAGCTATAGAGAGAGAAGGCTGAACCTGTAGAGTCTCTCTCTCTCAAGCGCATCTATCTGGCTACACTCCTCATCTGTGGTTGGTTCCTTCCTCTGGTTTGGTTTGGTCCAGTCACGGCAGTCGTCCAGAATCTCCAGCTTTGGTTAATTGGCTCTGGTCTCCATCAGCCACATACAGTTTATGACGCTGTTTAACGTTGGACCTTCTGCCTCAGTTGGTTCTGTGTCTGATTCTGGTTTTTGATATTGAATATTGATGAGACATGATTGAATGAAGCTTCATCTGGGAGGCTTCAGAATCACTGAAGACTGATGATGCGTCAAACCTTCAGCATAACGTCTGTGTTTGAAGCTCAGTTCTCAGTCAAGCAGTGATTTTTGGCTCCTTCTTAGCAGGTGATCAACTCAAAGACAGACTTAAATAAAGCTGCTATTAATACAAGGTCGTTATCAAGTCAAGCTGAGCTTTATTGTCGCTTCGCTACATGTGAAGACAAACAAAGGAACCAAATGCTGCGTCTCGCAGGACCACGGTCCACAGAGACAACAGATAAATAAATGACTACACACATTAAGCTCAGACAGACTGTACAGGTACTTTCAGACACAGGTACAAGATGTGGTGCAAAGAGGTGTTTCCTGTGTGTAGGACTCCTCAGAGTTTCACACTGTTTATTATAGTAAAGTGTCTGGTGCTGCTTGAAGAGAGAAGAGTTGTTGTTCTCAGAGGGGAGCAGGGAGGTTGGACTTTAGTCTCTCTCAGCTTGTGGTAAAGCTGTTGAACAGTCTGGTGCAGCGGCTCTGATGCTCCGCTACCTTCTTCCTGATGAAGGAGCTGAAAGAGACTGTGGGAAGGGTGGGTGGGGTCCTTCACGATGCCGTCGGCTCTGCTGGAGCATCGTGTCAGGAAGACGTCCAGGATGGAGGGAGAGGGCAGAGATGATCTCTGCAGCTGTGTTCGCTGTCCGTTGGAGGGTCTCGCCGTCTGCGGCACCAGGCAGCGATGCAGCTGGTCAGCACACTCTCAATGGTTCCCCTGTAGAACGTGGTGAGGTTGGAGGGAGACACGGAGGAAGTGAAGACGCTGTGGTGCCTCCTTGGAGAGAGACGTGGTGTTGGTGGTCCAGGTGAGATCCTCCGTGATGTGCAGCCCAGGAACTTAGTGCTGCTGACTGAATCTAAAGGGATGTTTCACTGTGACAGGACCCAGACACATAGAAATAGAATTAATTGTGTAGAGCTTGGTCTAATCTTAAGTGTTGCTGAGGTTTGACTTCACCATATTCATGTTGACCCTGGTTCTCCTGCCTTTTCTCTGTTTAGTCTTTGTGGTGTTGGGGCTGCCTGTAGATTGGCCCTATGCTCCCTGGCAGCAGCCAAGAGTTATTGAAGAAGGGCCCCAGCAGCTTCAACCACTCGGAGCATTGGTTCTGTCTGTGAGCTTCTCTTGTAGCAACAATAAAAGACAACGAGTGTCTGTGCCACTTCCTCTCTGTGGTGTGTTTTCATGGCTGTTGCTGATGAGACCTACCACAGTCGTGCGTCAGCAGCATGAAGAGCAGCAGCTGAGCTCTCAGCCTTGTGGGGCCCTGTGCTCAGTGGTGGTGCTGGAGGTGTTTGGCCGACGCGGACTGACTGAGGTCTTTCAGTTAAAGTCCAGAATCCAGCTGCAGAGGAGGGAGTTTAGACCCAGGAGGTTCAGTGTGTTATTAGTTGTTGTTGTTATTGTGTTGAAAGCTGAGCTGAAGTCAGTGAACAGCATCCTAACGTAGGAGTCTCTGTTTTGTAGGTGAGTGAGAGGCAGGTGGAGGAGGTTGCATCACTGTGGAGCAGTTTGCAAACTGGTGCTGATGCTCTGCAGGACTAACCTCTCAAAGCTCTTCATCATGGTTGGGGTCAGTTCTACGGGGCAGCAGTCATTCAGGCAGGTCAGGAGACGTGTTGGTATGTTGTCAGGCCTGCAGCCTTTCGTGGGTTAATCCTCACATCGGCCGGAGTGAGACACAGTAGCTGGTCGTTCTGAGACGTGTGGTTTCTGTGCAGGTTTGTCGTTCAGCATCTCGAAGCGCGAGTAGAAATGGTTGAGTGCATCCGGCAGAGACGCGTCATCGTCATCGGCCTGTGGCCGGTGCTCGTAGTCAGTGATGGTCTGAATGGTCACAGGGACCGAGTGTCTTTACTGACACTGAAGTCATTGTTGATTTTTGGGAATATTTCTGTTGATGTATTTAATTTCTGCTGTTTCATCTCAACCACAGCAGCTAAAGTCAAACACAACTGAGCAGAACATGTGCAGCTACATTCAGTTCACTGAGTGTTTACTGATGTGAGAGACTCTGTAAATAGAGGCCATAAAGCAAACGCACTAGAGACGTCCTGCACATGTCTGCAGAGTATAATGAGATGCTCAGACATCCAGGACCTGCCTCACGATGCTACAGGCACGAGTGCTGGTCACAGTGTGTTATATGACAACAACACAACATGCACACGTACACAAATAACACAGATTATTCCTCATAGTGTGTATTTGTTTCATGTAATTCATGATGTTTCATAGAACAGTAACAAACCTTTGACAGACGAGCTCATACGTTTCTGCAGCAGACAGGAAGTGTAAACAAGTCAGCGAGTGAGTTGTGGTCAGAGCTGTTAGTTTTCTGAGTTTGTGTGAAAAGGAAAGAAGAACAGAGCAACTATGTATATATCACATGTTTGAATGATCTGTGACGTCTCTGTCTTTGCTTCTTCTGGTCCTGCTGTTATTTCTCTGCAGCAGAGCGACAGAGTCAGTGGATGTGACGATGGAGCTCACTTTGCTCTGTGTGCTGTCGTTATTCTGTGAGTACGTCAGTGACTGACAACGTTATTGAACACGCTGCTTTTTGACATGTTGGATGTGACCCGGCTTCATTCACAGTAGAAACCAATGTGTGGTTGGACTATTTCTGTGGCTCAGTGCTCAGTCTACTGTTAGGGAGGTGTAGTGGTCTCAGCAAGAAGGACCTGGGTTTGTCTCACAACGTTAAACTGTGTCAGGCTTCAACAAATGTTAAGTAGTTTACGTCTGATCCTGTTTCCATGTTTGTTTTAGTGCTGAATACAAACATCTACGGAAACGCTGAAGGTGAGTCATTGTCCTGCTTTTCAGTTGGCTTCTTATATCTTCTTAAATTTTGTCTCCATGTTTCATGTATGAACACTAGCGACCAGATCACTAAACAAATGGTTAATTTATAATCAGGCAGAGTCTCATGCTTGTGTTTATTTTTCATAAATTAATTTGATCTTGTTCAGATTGTGAGAGAAGAATCAGCCTCAGGTACAAAGAATTTAAAGGTTTACTGAAAGTTTACCAAGCTTCAGTCTAATCAATAATTGTTTTAGGTGAAGTCATTTAACTTGAATAGTGGTTTTGTGTGATGCTGCTAATGTGGCTGTTCAGACAGTTTATCTAGAAAACACAAACTTTACACATGAAAAAAGTTCAAAACGTAAATAAATTCACATATGGATGAAACTCTAACAACATGGAGACATGTTAAGTTCATTCCTCCGTCTGCTTCCTGACTCTGTGGCTGTGGCAGAATCTTCTGATATTAGTTGTAACATCCGTTACTTGTGTCTAATCTGTTCACACGTTCGCTAGGAGGATGACAGGGTTGATTTGTGGCTGATGCAATGACAGATGGACCAGTCTGGTTAAAATAAGAACAGGAGACCTGTATGTAGCTAACAAACACGAAGTGAAGCTGAGACCCAACACGTCTTGTCTTGTTTTTCTCTTAATGTATTAAATCAGATTTTGCAGCATTAATACAAGTTGAAGTATAATCAAAGTGAAAAACTTTCCCCTCCTGTAGTTTTGTTCTTACTGTGTTTGTTGTGAACAGTTTCCTACAGAGTCTCTGTGACCAAACAACCCAACTGGACTCAGACATTCAGTGGTGAGAGCATCACTCTGACATGTGAGATCCATGGAGGTGGAGACTCTCAGTGGGAGTATGAATGGTTTACAATCAGCTCCATCAAACCTGATGATGAAACTGGTAAAGTGTTGATGATCAGCAGAGCTGATGTGTCTCACAGTGGAAACTACTGGTGCAGAGGAAGAAACTATGAGGTCACAAAGTCGAGTGACGCCTTCACACTGACAATAAGACGTAAGTTTGTTTAATTAGTGACATGTTTTTGTGTTTGCTTGCTGTTACGATTGCTGACTTTCTAGGAATAAGGGAAGTGACAAAGGGTCATTTACTGTAAATCTGTTCAACAACAAACAGACGGGGAGGAGTCAGGAAAAGTCACTCAAGTCAAGTGAAGCTATGAAGCAGGACGACACTGAACAACACATTTTAGATGTTTAGTCCAAGTCAGTTACACTGAGGCTGAACATTTAAAACTGGCTGCTGATCATTTTCTAGATGTCTCCACTAAAACTAGTTTCAAACATCCATCTTCTGACTGGTTCAGATCTTTACTGGACTTCAGTCCCATTGTTAACAGTAACTGGATGGACTGTAGATGTTTCCATTGTGTTTCATTTATGTGCATGTTACACACGTGAACATAAGAGTCCTGTTCCAGTGTCAGTTTAGTTCCTTTAATAACGTGAACTGCAACACAGAACACAACGTAGCACAGTTAGCTCAGCCAGCGCTTCTGGCTGCTAGTGCTGCAGCTCCCGCTCTGTGTCTGCTTCGGCTCCTGCTATGCAGGGATCACCGCGGCAGTGAACGCATCACGCTGCCACCTAGTGGCGAAAAGTGATCATCGCTCCGCCGAAGCAACGCAGGTGAGAACCTCCCCGTCCCAGTGGCCACACAGCGTTAGATAGGAGACCGATCTGTGATCTGGACAGAATGACCTGGCGCCATAAATGTCCAGTGCGCCACATGCAGTTATAATAATGATAATCATTGTGTTGTTTGGGTTGGATGCCTGACTGTGAAGGCTGACGCTAATTTAAACCTATGTTAAATGTGGCCCAGGTGAATGAGCTTCATACAATGAGCTGATAATGTAAAATGCTGTGTGTGAAACTGACTGATGTTGCAGCCGCGTCACTGGTCAGTGAGACGAGCAGGAGCCACGAGAATCACTGAACACAAACAGATACGGAGACGTGTTAACACGAGGACACGTTTGTAATGACTGTTAGTGTTTGATTCATTCATAAATGTTTCTTCTGTTTTAAAGAGTTTCTTACTCTGTGGACTTTAACCCCAGATCAACCCAGACCCTCAGTGACACCAGGCAGAGCAGTCGTACCAGCAGGAGGCAGCGTCACACTGAGCTGCTCTGTGGACGACTCAAAGAGCTGGAGATACGACTGGTTCAGACGGACGTCAGCGTCTCAAACAGTTCAGATCAGAACAAACAATGAATCCAATAGTGTCACAATCACAGATGGAGGCGTCTATCACTGCAGAGGAGGAAGAGGAGGAGGAAACCAAGTTTACTACACACACAACAGTGACTCAGTCACTGTAGAGGAAACTGGTGAGTTTAGCAACTTGTTCTGAAATAAAACGTCATTTTAAACTTGAATCAGCAGTGTAGAAAAGAAACATCTTGGTTGAAATTATTTTGACTAAAATAGTAAAAGGTACACTTCTGTTCATCAGATCTTGAATAGCTGAATAGTTTAATTACTTGTTGTTTTGTTTTAGTTGTGTTATTGTTGTGTTTGTTGTGAACAGTTTCCTACAGAGTCTCTGTGACCAAACAACCCAACTGGACTCAGACATTCAGTGGTGAGAGCATCACTCTGACATGTGAGATCCATGGAGGTGGAGACTCTCAGTGGGAGTATGAATGGTTAACACCCAGCTCCATCAAACCTGATGATAGAACTGGTAAAGTGTTGATGATCAGCAGAGCTGATGTGTCTCACAGTGGAAACTACTGGTGCAGAGGCAGAAGAAACTATCAGTTAACAGAGTGGAGTCATGTCACACTGACAATAAGACGTAAGTTGGACTGTTGGTCATTGTTACATCCACCTTATAATAGGACGTAAGAAATGCTCACATAGATTTACATAAAATGTTAAGATTAAGCTTTCAATCACAATGTAAACATTGCGCATGTAAGTAACTAACATAAAATCCTAAAAAAAAATAGGATCCTTAAATATCAAATAGTTCATGTTATGCAAACCACGTGTTGAGGTTTTAATAGTCACCAGACGGTTGAACACTGGGATGTTCTGATCAGTTTACTGAGCAGACGTCAAACCGACACAGAGACGACTGACAGAGCTTAGACACGTGTTGTGATGAATCCAGGACGTTGACAGTAGCATTAACGCAGAGACCAGAGCAACAGACAGACAGAGGTGGGACAGAACCTGCTGAGACAGTTTCATCAGGTTGAAGTCGGGACAGTTTTTACTTCAGCTTCTAATTAAATCCACGAAACATGAAGAAAAGTCTTTTCTGTTAAAAGAACAAATGATGAAGGTGATGAATGTTTCACATGTTTAAAACCAGTGACTTCATTTAATGATTGTTGTCAGTTTGTTATTTTGTTCTATGTTTTCTACTGGTTGCATCTCACTGTTGTGTTTTTGATCTTAACAGCTCTCACTGTGTCTGTGACCAAACAACCCAACTGGACTCAGACATTCAGTGGTGAGAGCATCACTCTGACATGTGAGATCCATGGAGGTGGAGACTCTCAGTGGGAGTATGAATGGTCAACACCCAGCTCCATCAAACCTTATGATAGAACTGGTAAAGTGTTGATGATCAGCAGAGCTGATGAGTCTCACAGTGGAAACTACTGGTGCAGAGGAAGAAGAAACTATGAGTTAACAGAGTGGAGTGAATCCATCAGTCTGACAGTCAGTCACAGTACGTTGACTTATGTTTGACTTTGACATGAAAATGTCAAGACTTGATTGAAATGAGCATCAGTGTCTATTGAGGGTGATTTGATGACTTGGTGTCTCTCCATCAGATAAAGCCCAGTGTGTCCTCAGAGCGTCTCCATCTTGGCTGAGTCCTGGAGCCTCAGTAGCTCTGAAGTGTGAGGTTGAGCCTCCATCTGCAGGATGGAGGTTCTACTGGTACCAGACTGTTCCTGATGGGTCACACAGCTACAGATATGAGCTGCTACCTGCTAGTGACCATGGGACTGAACAGGGCTCCTACATGGTTCATGGACAGACACACACAGCAGGATATGTGTGTAGAGCTGGAAGAGGAGAACCAGCGTATTACACTGACTACAGCAAAGCAGCATTCGTCTGGTCTGGAGGTCAGTTTGTTTGGACTCTTGGTTCTTTCTCTACCAATTCAATGTTTGCTGAAAGGAACCATGTGGATTCTCCTCTAAAGCTGAACCTACTGACTGTTGTGTGTCTGTTGTTAAATGTGTGTTGATCACGTGTTGCTGTCCAGACGTTGGTCCGTCAGCGTCTCTCACAGTGAGTCCTGACAGAGTTCAACACTTCTACTCTGACTCTGTGTCACTGAGCTGTGAGGGAAACTCTGCTGAGTGGAGAGTCAGGAGGTTTCCTGAAGGAGGCTTCCTGTCATCCTGCTCCAACTGGACAACAACTGGATCCAGATGTGACATCAACACAGCACAGTCTGGTTCTGCAGTGTTCTGGTGTGAGTCTGGATCAGGACACTTCAGTAATTCACTCAACATCACTGTTCATGGTGAGTTTGGTCTTTTTCCTTCATTTAAATTGCTCCTATGATTCAAGATGCTGTTTCTCCTGCTTCTGGTACATTTGCATGACTCTAGGTTTCATGTGTCCACTCACCTCGTAGACGTTCACTTCCTCCATACGTCACATGATGCTAGTTAGTCTGGTCCTTTCCCAGAATGCTCGGTTCAGATCTCTGCACCTTGTTGACGTAGACGAGCGTCTGTCATCCCACAGCCCCATAAAAAGCAGAGTAGGAGCTTTTCTCTGACTGAAACCTACTGTGACTGTCTCCAGATGCAGCTGTTATCCTGATGAGTCCTGTCCATCCTGTGACTGAGGGTCTCTCTGTTAGTCTGAGCTGCAAGTTGAAGACGGGACAGAAACCTTCCACAGTGTTTTTCTATCAAAATGAGCAAGTGATCCAAAGTGACAGCAGAGTGGATCTGAACATCTCTGCAGTGTCAAAGTCACATCAAGGCTCCTACAAGTGTCAGCACCAAGGAGAAATGTCTCCACAGAGTTGGATGACAGTGGTGTCCAGGCCTGACAGCTTTTCCTTCACTGCGTTGTTGATCGTTGGGTTGGTTTGTGGAGTGTTTCTGATTGTTGTCCTGCTGCTGTGGTCTGGACACAGAAGGTCTAAAGGTGAGATCTCCTCCTTCTTCTATTTGATGGTGAAACCAGGCTCCAGACAGATTGTGATGCAGTAGAACAGATCTCCATACAATCCCTGTAACAGCTAATGTGTCTTTCACAGACTGGTGGGTCGTCAGGTTGGTGCCACACTCTGAACATCATCAACACAACAGATGTGCGTCAGGTGTTGTTGATCAGATCTAATGTATTTACTGCACGTGTTTGACTCTCACGAGGTCTAAGAGAAGCAACCAGAGCTCTGCTGCAGATCACACGACCAACCAGGACCCAACAACGGACAACGATCAGGTTCCTCAGGGTCTGGATGTGGTTTAGGATTGAAGTATTAATAATTCATTTAAATACTTTCATTCATTTACACGTTTGTTGATGTTACACTTTTACTGCAGGTGATGTGTGTCTGTATGAATCAGTCAGAGGCTCAGAAGACGCTGTAAACGGTAGATCACACACAGTAAAGAAGCTGAAATTATCTCATTTAACGTGACTTGAATCTATTGACTGATAAGTTGAATGTGTCTGTATTTCAGATGAATCCAACTACGTCACATATGCTACAATTGAGTTTAGAAACATTGTAAACACGGGTAAGTCTCCTGTTGGAGGAGAACGTAGTGGGAGGAGAAACCAGCCTCTGATTCCACACACAGTAGTAATAGCTTTAACCAGTTGGATGGTTTCTGACAGAGACGATAAACGGAGCAGCAGAGACGTGCGTTTACTCTGAGGTGAAGGTTGGAGCAGCAGCAGGTACAGTTCTCTCTGCCACAGCAACGTCACCACTGATCAGCTACTGTGTAATAAAACTCAAACGCTTTTGTCTGCTTTATGTAAAATATGACACTTTTTAGATTGAGAAGTTAATTAATTAATTTAATGTTTCCTCTGCATAATTTAATATTTGCAAACTTTACATTTACTGTTTGTTAATTGATGCTTTCATGTAAAGACAACAGTAGATAAATCAGAGAGAAGATGCTGGAAGTAAAGTGTGAGGACAGTAAACGTTTATTAACCTTTTTTTCAGACATGTGACAGAGATTCTTGCTTCTTTCTCTTGTCTGTAGTTTTCGTCCATTCTTGTACATGAAACCTGAAATATGGGCTTTTTTGCTTAGGTGATGATGTGGTTTACGCCCCAGTGAACAGTAAACGTAAGGCAGGCAAAGGTAAGTTCCACACATCCAGAGACGGGGTTTGTGTGTTGGGCAGATGTGTTCTCTGTTTGTCACCTACAGCTTTTTGTTGTTTCCACGCGTCTCCTGTTTCAGAGGTTTTTCTAAAAACAGTGAAACAAACTAAAAGAGACATTCAGTCCAAACGTTGACTGGTAGTAATTTCATCTACGTGATGATGTTTTATAGTTAGTTTCTTCTCCTTACTATCAACCAGCTTTGTTATTATGTAACAAGTAAAGTGATGTTGACATACTTTTACTACCACTGATGTAAAACTGTTTCTAGGAAACACGTCCAGCGACAGCAGATGAAGAGCTTTATTCTGAAATGCAGCACAAAAAGCCGAAGGTAAAGGTGCAGCAATAAAACCACCTGTTGGGATCAAGCTTAAATGTTGTTATATGTTATGAACCTAAATGTCTTTCTATTCTTTTCCCAGATCAACAGACTCGTGGAAATGATGCCAACATTAGAAAAACAGCCTTGTTCTGACCACGTTTGCAGCTTTTTTCTTCAGTGACCATTAAGCCATTATTGAACTGCTGTAGCAGAGTTTTATGCTGTTGATCATAGAAGCTTCACATCCTCACACGTGATGTTTGTGTTTCCTGTGTTTGACGCGTTGTTGACCAGTAACAGCAGTTCACTGACAGCAAGGTTTCTTCCTGCTTAACCTTTGTTGTGGGAAGTGACCAGCTTCAGTGTTTCGTGTGCTGCTAGTGTTGGCCAGCAGGAGGCAGTGTGGAGTCTCCTGGTGAACAGAGCAGCTTCTCTGACTTGTTCTCTGTGTTTACACAGGAAGCAGCTGCTACACTCTGGCAGACTTTTACTATGTTCCGTCAGATTCAGGGCGACCTCCTTTGCTGTGCATTGCTATGTATGTTCTGTTGAACTGGAAAGAACCAGTTGTTCTGGACCAAGGATTATAAAAGTGGACTCTGTCCCAGAGACACAGCTTTTTGGTTTTTACTCTCTTCTCCTGCAGCCACATACATTTATTTCAATGTCTTCCAGCTGAAGAATAATTGTTTTAATAAATGTTTGAACTGAACTAAGAATTGGTTGAATATGTTCATATTTGTGTTTAATTTCTATTTTTATAAATTAAACACGATTTAACTGTTGATCAGTGGACTTTACTTTGAAAAGACTTGACGCCATCTCCAGCTGTTTGTGGTTAAGTTCCTGTCCAGGCGAGTCTGTTCTGTATCCGCCTGGTTTCCGGTGACATCATGTTTTCTTTGAGCTGTGATTGGCTGCTCTGTGAGCAGGTCCAGTGGCTCTTGCTTCACTCGTCTTTCAGTTTCTTCCTCAGAGAGAGTTGCAGAGTTGCTGCTGCTGATTAGGACGATGAAGATGAAGGAGTCAGAAGTGGTCGTCGTCCTGTCCTGGCTCTGGTCCTGTTTCCTGTGTTTCCCTGCTGAGAGTAAGAGCCTGACTCAGTTGATCTCATTTCGAGTGGCTCCTAGGTTTGGCTGAGATCCAGTCCTGAGCAGCAGACGACATGTCGGCGCCTTCTCTTCTGGTTTCAGTTCTCCACAGCGACTTTGCCATCAACGGCTGCTCGGACACCGACGGAGAGCTGATGTACGGCCTGGACGACGAGGCGACGTGGTACGCAGACTTCGTCCAGGGCAGAGGAGTAGAGCCTCAGCCCAGCTTCATCGACCACATCAGCCACGGAAAAGACATGTACGAACAGGCTGTGGAGGGTCAGAGGATCTGCAAGAGGAACCTGGGGCTGAGGCGTCAAGCCATGAAGGACAGACCCCTGGAGAATGGTGACGAGAAACCAAACGAGAGCTTTGACTACGACCAGTAGAAATAAATTGGCTCAACTTTAACTTCTGACATTAACAGACTGAACTGAAGTAATGAGACAGATACAACTTAAAGAAATGACCTGTAGACTAATGACACTGAAGCGAAATGCAAAACAACCACAATACGTGAAACATGACCCGAACCTGACACGTCTCAATACTTGAGAGTGATGCTGGGACATAGAACCAGTCTGTCAGCACTAATGTAGTTCACGTCCAGTTGTCACAGTTGTTCGTTCCGTGTCAGATTTTTGAGCAGCTCGTGGAAATGTCCTCGTTTGCTGTTTTGTTTTTCCCCCTTACTTGTATTTTTCTGTGTTTTGTTTTCTTCTCCCTCCATCGTAGTCGACGTCGCCATCGTTATATCCTTCACTGTGCAGATCTCAGAAATCTCTTGTTCATGGTTGTGGTTTTCCTCAGGGATCAGTCTTAGGTCCACTACTTTTTAATGTTTTGGGATTTCCACCAGTTTATATTACAGATAGTCAAGATAAAACCAGTTTCAGGACCAAAGCCACAGCAGACTAGTCGACTGTGATCATCACCAGTGATGACGTGACATCAGTCTGGATCAGAGCTTTTCTCCTGATCTTGTTGTAGCTTGTGTTATGGGGACGGTTCTGTCCGAGTCGAGGCTCTAAGGACAGAGTTTGCTATGGAGCCACCTGTGAAATCCACAGAGGCAACAGTTATATTAGACATTTTGTGTATTTCATTTTACTGGACTAAATGTGACAGTGCTTGTTGCTTTTATTTGAAGTGATGGAAGTGATTTACGTCTCAGTTGACAAACTGCCTGAAGCTGTTCCCTGATGAGACTCTGGACCCGTTTCTTCTCAGATCCTCCA
The DNA here is from genome assembly GCA_030770545.1 of Macropodus opercularis. Classification (NCBI taxonomy): domain Eukaryota; kingdom Metazoa; phylum Chordata; class Actinopteri; order Anabantiformes; family Osphronemidae; genus Macropodus; species Macropodus opercularis. The sequence goes on along the minus strand of CM061090.1, from coordinate 13,554,509 downwards.
TCCAATATAATCATCTACACTAGAGACGACCTGCAGCTCGGAGACATGAACACTCTGATCTGTTACGTGACTGGGTTCTATCCTGCTCCTGTCAAAGTCCACTGGACCAAGAACGGACAGAACGTGACTGAAGGAACCGTCATCAATGTTCCCCACCCCAACAGAGACGGTTCCTTCAAACAGATCTTCAGGCTGCAGTTCGTCCCCCAGCAGGGAGACACGTACACCTGCACAGTGGAGCATCCAGGCCTGGACCAACCACGTACCCGAATCTGGGGTGAGAGCCTTTATTTAAGCAGCTTGAGTTCATCCAATCATCTGTGTAACCAGCGTGTGTTGTCTCTCCAGAGGTGGACGTGCAGCAGCCCAGCGTTGGACCTGCAGTGTTCTGTGGGCTGGGTCTGACTGCTGGTCTGCTGGGTGTGGCAGCTGGAACCTTCTTCCTCATCAAAGCAAACACTGAAGCTGATTAACTACGTGATGGGAGGAACCATGAAGGCGTCAGCTTGTAGTCGTATCCAGCGTAACTGTAGACGCGTGACTTCACTCACAGCTCGTCCCTCATTGACTCTAGACTCAACTTGGACCCAGAACAAGGACTCGTGAAGTGTGTCACAGATTCCTAAGGCACAGAACCAAGATGTTTGTCTCTGTCTGTAAACGCTTGCTGTACAGCAGGTTGTGTCCAGGTACTTGAGAACCTTGCTGTGAAAATCCTCCTCACCTGGAGGATCTTCTCCACTAGCTCAGACCTCTGGTAGAGCTACAGAACGGAGGCTTCCTCCAAGTTCTCCACCTCTGCCTCCTCCTCAGAGAACACGTTGGTCGTGTCCAGAGTGTTTCTTCCAGGAGATCCTCAGCTCAAAGCAGCAGTTCTCCTCTGTGGAACTTGGCCTGGATCACGTCCTGCTTCCTGAGCCAAGTCTAGTTCAGCTGAAGGTCGTCTTCTACAGCGTCAGTGGCGTAGAGATGATGTCACTCCAGCTCTTCTGGCCTGTCAGCATCTGTTGTCTAACTTCACTCTGTCATGGTTCATCCTGATGCTTCTGGGTCTTTGTGATTTCATCAATTAAAAGCTGTTAGTGATGCTGTCAATACATTACTGAATATGTGCAGGTTAAACTTTTCACCCTTTCTACAACAGCCTGACTCTGATTTCCTCTTGAAGCTCAACGTTCCATCCATCTTTAACTACTGACGTTGAGTCGTGGTGAGTGTAGTAAGTAAACATACAGGAGCTTTTTTAATGCAGTGACATTTGCAGTAGTTTTACTACAAGCATTGAACTTATCAAATCATCCAGGTATATACTGTAGTTACACATTAGATTAAAAAATACAAATAGACATGAAGATAAATAATAAAAAAAAAACATATGCACATATATCAGCTGGGAGGTTAAACAGCAGACTTGTACAGAGCAGTGGTGGGAATGTCAGAGCTGTGGTAAAGCTCCTTCCTCATCGTGGGCGTCTGACTCTGCCACTGAAGGAGCTGCTCAGCCTCAACTCTTGATGCCTCCCAAGCACAAAAATCCAAACCAAAAGTCTTTAACAGAAAACAGAAGGACTGGAGCATCACAGCAAAACACCCTGGATTTCATCACCGTTATCATTGATATTCTACAAGCTGTGATATGTCGGGTCGTTATTTAACCTCACGATCCATTTGCAATTGTCTGGACACTTGGTACAACTGGTTCTGTGTTGATGTTGACGCTACTGTCTACAGAAACTGGGATGTGGGAAATCCGTGTGACTCTACTGGTTAAATAACAGAAACTGAAAATGAAAGGAACGAGCACAAAACGGATGTGAAAGCATGTTTTTGTCTCGCTCTTCTCTTAAAGGCTGTTTGATCAGGACTTGAAGTCATTCAAACATTCAGCTCATGAGGTGATCAAGGAATCAACAATCAAAGACAAAGAGGAGAATCAGGTGAGTAGCTAAAGCTGAGCTGTGATGGTAGAGGTGGGACAATATTAGCATTAGAATAAAGCAGCAGACTGAGCATTTAGTGGTTGGATGACAATACATAACGTATATGATAATAACGTGACCAACATGACTTTTATCTGTTTTATGAAACATAGTCTGCAGAGTTTTTACCAGAGATACAACATACGCATACGTTTGCTATTTGTCTCCTCGTGTTCACGTGTTGATGCGTAAATGGACGTGAGCGTCTGGACATTTGCCTCCATTCTGTGCTTTACCTACCTGGTAACAGGTGAGGCTGCATCATGTGACCTCTGTCCTCTGGTTTTTAGAGCTGCTCTCACTCAGACTGTGTCAGTGATCATGGCTTCGTCCCTTCTCAGCTTCTCCCTCCTCTTCATCGTTGTCTCTACTGCAGGTAGGATCCAGTCGCTGCTAACTGATCCACGCTTCTTAGCTTCTTGGATCAGAAGTCACTCTGGTTCTGTTCTGCTCCTTCAGGTGGATTTCGGTGTTACACGGTGGCCCGCTGTGATTTTAACTCCACTGAGCTGAAAGACGTCGAGTACATCTACTCTGATTACTACAACAAGCTGGAGATCATCAGGTTCAGCAGCAGTGTGGGGCACTTTGTGGGCTTCACTGAGTACGGGGTCATGCAGGCCCGAGTGTGGAACAGTGGTCCAGAGCTGACTGATGCAAAGAGCAGGAAGGAGACGTACTGCAGCAACAACGCTGACATCGCGTACGAGTCGGTTCTGACCAGGTCAGGTGAGTGTGAGTGACGACAGGCAGACAGGTGAGGAGGACGTGGGCCTCTGGGCGACTGTTCCAACCAGTGGCAGGCGTTTCACTCTAAGACCCATCACTTAAAAATAAAAGGCAACGCAGTAAATCTGTCCACCAAGTTTTATTATTTATAGTCAAGTTAAACTAAACTGAGTCATAAATTAAGTCATAGTTCATCTAAGACACCAACCAACAAGACAAATGTCACCAAACCAACTGTTCATTGAAAACCAAAGTAAACGAGCAGCGTCTCTCAGAAGCCGTGAACCAGGGGAACCGCTCACAGCTGAGACTCAAAGTGATGAACACGGGGACGGTTCACTAGCACAGAGGTTGGTCGACCTCTTCTCACATCCAGCTTCTCTTGAAAGGTCCGTCTGGAAAATGTCCTTGCAAATATATCTGCAACCAAAGTTACGTCTCCTCCTTCAGCCATTGTGGGTTAAAAGCTAGTAGATCTTTTAGCTGGACTTACTGTCGCCAACTCATAATCTAATTGATTATCGCAACTATGTGTCAACAATATCAGCCCCTTTACTCACAGCGCAGAAAAGCCTGCAGTGTTCATACACACGCTGGCTGAATTCTGATTGGATAAAAACTAGCCTGAAACTACAACAGCGTAACAATTGAATATATAATATGACACGAGGAGAAAAGAATACGGAGAATGATTTTATGTTAGACCAGCAGAGAAGGCGTAGCTGGTCCTGACTCCTGCCACTGGTTACAACAAACGCTCAAAAGCCTCATATCAGAAGGTCCATGAAACCTATTGGACATAAAAGAAAGGATCGAACAGCAGCAGGATCAAATGTCTGAACTACACTCACAGATAAACAAATCTGTGTCCAGTGGTTTGTTTAACATAGAACAGTGTCGTCAGTATAGAGGAACACGGTAAATGAAATGTTAGACATCTCCTTGTCTGACGTCCTACTAGAGAAACATAAAACATCTACTCAATCAAATCACTATGAAATATAGTGTGTTTGTATTTTCAAATGGATGGATGTTAAACACAGGAAAACCTCATTTAATCCAGACACCAACCAACTGATGATTATGTGTAACCTGTGTCCAGTTAAGCCTTATGTCAGACTGTCATCTATGACGCCCCCTGCTGGTCACCATCCGGTCATGTTGGTCTGCAGCGTCTACGACTTCTACCCCAAACAGATCAGAGTGAGCTGGACCAGAGACGGACAGGAAGTCGACTCTGATGTCACTTCCACTGAGGAGATGGCAGACGGTGATTGGTTCTACCAGGCCCACTCTCACCTAGTGTACACACCCAGGTGGGTTCAGGTCCTGAAGGTAGCGATCAGTGAAAACTGGATTCTGTCTCAGTCACACAGTCACCGAGCTGTGTTAAAGTTTTCACATTGATTCTACAGTACGTTCCTCTACGTGACACATTACAACTTCTTCACTGTTTCCTTGTGCTGCTCAGTGGGATGTTGGGTTTTCTATATAGTTGCAGTTTGTAATCTTTTACTTTGTAATGTGTCTTGTGATCCAGATGTTATGAGCCTTGTGTCCTTAAGCCTCGTTTACTCACAATGTTTTACACATAGGTTTAGAAATAAGGTTCTGAACCAGTTAAACCAGTACAGTTAACCAGTGATGTGTTGGTTTGTGTTGGAGCAGGTCTGGAGAGAAGATCTCCTGTGTGGTGGAACATGTCAGCCTCAAGCAACCTCTGGTTGTTGACTGGGGTAAACACCTGACACCACAACTCTCTGTTTTACACCTCGTTACGCTTGCTAAGCTAAAAGTGAATGTTTAATAAGGGGCAAACAAAAATATACAGTATACAAGTCAGAAGGAACTAAAAAACTCACACAACCATATCAATGAGATTAAAAAGGAAGAGAATGAACCCAAAACAACATTCCAGCATAAACCCAATATGGACACAGGCAAGAACAGGCAGGAAATGTCTAAGACTTACTGTGATCAATTTTATTAAAGCTAAACACAACACACAGCAACAAACCCAGAGAAGATGGAACCAGCAAAGTTGTGCTGCAGCAAAAAAGACCAAAAATAGCCCCAAGCAACACATCCCACAACTCACAGAGAGGGAGAGACTGACTCTGTAATAGGCCTCACACACACCTGTCTGTCTCTATATCTGACTACCTGTCTGTCTCTATATCTGACTACCTGTCTGTCTCTATATCTGACTACCTGTCTGTCTCTATGTCTGACTACCTGTCTGTCTCTATATCTGACTACCTGTCTGTCTCTATGTCTGACTACCTGTCTGTCTTTATGTCTGATTACCTGTCTGTCTCTATGTCTGACTACCTGTCTGTCTCTATGTCTGACTACCTGTCTGTCTCTATATCTGACTACCTGTCCGTCTCTATATCTGACTACCTGTCCGTCTCTATATCTGACTACCTGTCTGTCTCTATATCTGACTACCTGTCTGTCTCTATATCTGACTACCTGTCTGTCTCTATATCTGACTACCTGTCTGTCTCTATATCTGACTACCTGTCTGTCTTTATGTCTGACTACCTGTCTATCTCTATATCTGACTACCTGTCTGTCTTTATGTCTGACTACCTGTCTGTCTTTATGTCTGACTACCTGTCTGTCTCTATATCTGACTACCTGTCTGTCTCTATGTCTGACTACCTGTCTGTCTCTATGTCTGACTACCTGTCTGTCTTTATGTCTGACTACCTGTCTGTCTCTATATCTGACTACCTGTCTATCTCTATATCTGACTACCTGTCTATCTCTATATCTGACTACCTGTCTGTCTCTATATCTGACTACCTGTCTGTCTCTATGTCTGACTACCTGTCTATCTTTATATCTGACTACCTGTCTGTCTTTATGTCTGACTACCTGTCTGTCTCTATATCTGACTACCTGTCTGTCTCTATGTCTGACTACCTGTCTGTCTTTATGTCTGACTACCTGTCTGTCTCTATGTCTGACTACCTGTCTGTCTCTATATCTGACTACCTGTCTGTCTTTATGTCTGACTACCTGTCTGTCTCTATATCTGACTACCTGTCTGTCTTTATATCTGACTACCTGTCTATCTCTATGTCTGACTACCTGTCTGTCTCTATGTCTGACTACCTGTCTGTCTCTATATCTGACTACCTGTCTGTCTTTATATCTGACTACCTGTCTATCTCTATATCTGACTACTTGTCTGTCTTTATGTCTGACTACCTGTCTGTCTCTATATCTGACTACCTGTCTGTCTCTATGTCTGACTACCTGTCTGTCTTTATATCTGACTACCTGTCTGTCTCTATATCTGACTACCTGTCTGTCTCTATGTCTGACTACCTGTCTGTCTTTATGTATGACTACCTGTCTGTCTCTATGTCTGACTACCTGTCTGTCTCTATGTCTGACTACCTGTCTGTCTTTATGTCTGACTACCTGTCTGTCTCTATATCTGACTACCTGTCTGACTACCTGTCTGTCTTTATGTCTGACTACCTGTCTTTCTCTATATCTGACTACCTGTCAATCTCTATATCTGACTACCTGTCTGTCTCTATATCTGACTACCTGTCTGTCTTTATGTCTGACTACCTGTCTGTCTCTATGTCTGACTACCTGTCTGTCTCTATGTCTGACTACCTGTCTGTCTTTATATCTGACTACCTGTCTGTCTCTATGTCTGACTACCTGTCTGTCTCTATATCTGACTACCTGTCTTTCTCTATGTCTGACTACCTGTCTGTCTCTATATCTGATTAACTGTCTTTCTCTATGTCTGACTACCTGTCTGTCTTTATGTCTGACTACCTGTCTATCTCTATATCTGACTACCTGTCTGTCTTTATGTCTGATTACCTGTCTGTCTCTATGTCTGACTACCTGTCTGTCTCTATGTCTGACTACCTGTCTGTCTCTATATCTGACTACCTGTCCGTCTCTATATCTGACTACCTGTCCGTCTCTATATCTGACTACCTGTCTGTCTACTCCTGCCTGACTCTCCTCTGTCTGCCCTCAGATCGGTCAATGTCTGAGTTAGAGAGGAACCAGTTCGCCATCGGAGCCTCAGGACTGATCCTGGGTCTGATCTTATCTCTGGCTGGATTCATCTACTACAGGAACAAGACCTGAGGTCAAACCAGGACACACACTCTGGAACCATTTCACATTTCACAGCTAGACCTTCAGTGACGTCCTGCTTGAATAAATGCCCTCATAATACAATAATTAATGACACCACATCTAGAGAAAAGTGATGAACACGGGGACGGTTCACTAGCACAGAGGTTGGTCGACCTCTTCTCACATCCTGCTTCTCTTGAAAGGTCCGTCTGGAAAATGTCCTTGAAAATACATCTGCAACCAAAGTTACGTCTCCTCCTTCAGCCATTTTGGGTTAAAAGCTAGTAGATCTATTTGATCAGCTGCCTCCTCTCAGCGAGTATCCAATCACAGAAGAACTCATCTCTGCTGTTAACAGATTAGATCTGGTTGTTCTGCTGCAGACTGAGCTGAACTCAAACCTGAGTATTAAAGATTTATTACATCAGGGGATGATGTTCACTGTCTCATTAACAAATGAAACGTATCCAGTAGAAGATCTAGCTGATAATTCACATGAACACGTGTCAGCAGGTCAGTGTTTCACTTCCTGCTTCCTCTTGGCCACATGTTACACATGTAGACACATTTCTGTCTGATGCTGCATCTGTTTTCATCAGTATGTTATGATGATGTTTGAGACGCTGATGATTTGTTTTCTACTAAACCTGCAACAGTCTGTTGAATAATAATAAAGTCTGTTCATGATGAGCTCAGTCATCTCTGTGGATTTCTGTCCTTGGTGTTAACTATTATTGCAGGTTTGTCAGTGAACCAGACCTTCCTTCATTACTACAAGTGTTGAACTGGCTGCACGGCTTCTCTTTCTGGGCCCATTCAGAGCCCAGACCTCAACCCACTAGAGAAGCTGTGGGTGGACAGCCAGAGAGTGTTCACACCCTGAGAACGTGGCTGAGCTGAAGCTATTCTGAGGACGGACGGTTAAAAGTCCCTCTTGCATGTTGATCAGCTACAGGAAGCTCTTGTTGAGGCTGTTGCTGCCAGAGGTTCATGAGCAGTTAATAAAACCTTGTTCCACATGTTTCAGCATCAACCTTTAATGGATGTGTTCAATGAAAATTGTGTTGATTAGTTTAGAAACATTGTTTTTCTTAATGACTTTGAATACTATCATATAAAATGTGAAGAGTTTATGCGGAAAACCCCTGAACATGCAAATCACACACAGACCACAGTGGATACGTGACTACAATAACAACAAACAATGGAAAACACACTGTGAACTATTTTTTCTGTTTTTAAACACAGTTCATATTAGCAGGAAATGAGAACATGTCAAAGTTTTGTGGTCAAACCGAGTTTAGCTGAAGTTGTTAGTTCTTGGCAAAGAGAAGGAAACTGATCTCATTGATATGTGACGTCTTTCGCACATTTCTTTCTTCCTTTTCTTTCCAGGTGCTGCAGAAGTTTCTTCATATAAACTGCTCGGTACCAGATGTGAGAGCTGTGAGCTGCAGACATTCTGTGAGTAAACGACTTTCTCTGTTTGAATGATACAACTGAGGAAAAACCTTGAAAAGATCAAATAATCAGACGTTTGTCAGTTTGAAGGATTTTGTTAAATGATCCTAAAGCTCCTCTGTGCAAGTAGCTGCTTAACAACAGCAACAAACTGAGACTGAAGACCCAGATAAATACAGATCTGAGCCACGAGTCAAAGGAAAGAAAAGCTGATGATACATGTTTAATAAAATGTCCAGATCAGATGAATAATTAAATGAACACATGATAAAAGGCTCATTATGTGACTAATATAGTTTATCTAGTGCTCAGGTCAAACCTCGTCACAGTTCAGTTGTAGTGTGTTGGTGAAGGAGGTGAACGTCCTGCTGACACCTGTTATGATGACGACAGGCTTTTATTCTGAAGAACAGATAAATATGATCAATATCAAATTAATATGAGATCAGAGGTGTCTCCAGTTTACGTTTACTGACACTAGATCACCACTAAAGGAACTGTGTGTTTTCCTTTACAACATGACTCAGGACAGTGTGGAGGCAACAACAGTGGGTTTGAAGTTTCACATTCAGAAATAAACAGATGAATAAACCTATAGTATATGTATAGATTTAGTTATCCATTACAAGTACAAACCTGTTCATTATATTCAAACTGCTCCAGTTTGTCGTCTGTGGACGTGTCAGTGAGTCAGACTACGCTGTGGTGAAACTCAGTTTAGTCAAAGAGGAAGAAACTTACTCGTTAAATAATGAGACAGAGAAAATGTAACATTCCCATCAAATGTAAGTTGTGCTTCTCCACAGTGAAGTTTTCTCCACATGAGGAGTCAGAGTTGATGTGAGGATGGGACACACTTTCCTCTGTGTGCTGCAGTTTTTCTGTGAGTAAATCACTGCTTGATGAAACAAATGGTAGAAAGTGTTGGAGTGAGGAGAACAGAGCATCAGAGCTTGGTTCAGTGTGAACAGAGCAGACTTGTTGTTTTGTAGGAAGACACGTTGGAGGACGACTGTTCAGTCATCAGACACTTTGATCACGTTGTTTCTATCTTTGCTTTTGTTTCTGTCTTGATTTTAGTGCTGAACACACTTTTCCACTGTGGACACGCTGAAGGTAAATGTAGTTTATTTACTATTAAACTGAGAGGATTCTGTTTAAAATTATTTTCTTATTTACATTTGTGTGACGTTGTTTTTATGTTTATATTTGTTTTAGATGCTGTTTTGACCCTTGAGCCAAACTGGTCCAGATATTTTACTGGAGACTCTGTGACCTTCACATGTGACATGAAGGAAGGAAAAAACACTGACTGGGAAATTAGATTCACCAAAGATGGAGAAGAGATTCAACGTTACCATTCACATCCAACCCTAATATTACAACCTCTATATACAGGATACAGTGGTGGATACCAGTGCTCTGGTCGTCATATGAGGACAAATTATGAGAAAATCAGCAACACCATCACTTTATCTGTTTCAGGTGAGTCAGAGACCAACAGATTTTATTTAAAAGCTCTGTTTGTGAGTTTGGACAAATACTGTTGAATCAGCACAATTTAAATGTGACAGTGTTTGAACCTACTGTGTTGTTTAGTTTTTATGAATCTTTGTTCGTCTTCGTTTTTCCATCAGTTTACAGACACATTAACCAAACATCACTGAACTAAATTAGACTGTGAGCTGAGTAGATATTTAACAGGAATTAAAGATAAAGTCATGGGAAATAAAATGTTTAGTTCTTTCATATCAACAGATCCACCCAAACCCAGACTGACAGCAGGTCCATCAACCACAACAGTAGGAGGCAGCGTCACACTGAGATGCTCTGTGGACGACTCTGAAAGCTGGAAATATTACTGGTATAGAGGGAGGTTAAATTTAACTGTGAAACCAACAGCAGGTGGAGACAACAGAGAAATCAGAGTCTCACAAGGAGGCGTCTACACGTGTGTAGGAAGAAGAAAACCAGCTGTTGACACTTATCCAAGTGATTATGTCACCGTTGAGATAACTTGTGAGTTTGTTCATTGTGTTTGAAGTTAATTTCTACTTGTTGTCTTTTTCTCTGTTTCTTTGAAGTCTTTAGTTGTGTTTGTATCAGATTCTAACTCTAATATTTGAAGTAATGTGTTGAATATATGTTTTAATTCACTGTATAATAATTCACTGATATTTGCATTTCTCACCTCTTAGATTATTTATTTGCCTTTGACACATTGTGTTGTTTTATACTTTATACTTCCACACAGTTCTGGTCAGAACCATCTATAAATATAATATTTCATAATGTTAATGTTGTGTCTTATGTCACTGTTGGGTTTTAGATGCTGTGTTGACCCTTGACCCCAGCAGGTCCAGTTATTTTACTGGAGAGTCTGTGACCTTCACATGTGACATGAAGGACAACAAACACACTGACTGGGAAACCAGACTCATCAAAGATGGAGGAGAAATATCTTCATACACCAGACACACAATAAAACCTCTGTCTACAGGAGACAGTGGTAGATTCCAGTGTTTTGGTCTCCACAAGACAACAAACTATATAAAAACCAGTGAAACCATCTATTTAACTGTATCAGGTGAGTCATTGTTGATTTATCACAAAGTTTATCTGTTTGACCTAAATGTGTATTTATAACTTTTAAATATTTAACCAATGAGCAGAAAGAAATAGAAGTGATTCATGTTATAAATCACACAGACACTAATCAACCATTTTCTTTCATAAACTCACCATCAGAGAAACCAAAGGCCCAGCTCAGAGCTGATGACAGAGTCATTCCAGTAGGGGGCAGAGTGACGCTGAGCTGCTCTGTGACGTCATCGTCTGGTTGGAAATATTACTGGTACAGAGATGATAAATCCTCTGAAGTCCTGAACACACAAGATTGTGAAACCAGTGTCTCTCAGGAAGGACTGTACTGGTGCAGAGGAGGAAGAGGAGGAAGAGGAGACGCAGTTTACTACACACAGTACAGTGACTCAGTGAGGATCAACAGAAATGGTGAGTGTGACAACACAAACTATTCTACAGTGAAGAATAGAGTAAAATGTGTTAGAATAAAATTAAGATGTTGATTTAACCTTTGACCTTGAACAGTTGGAAACAAGGTGGTTGTGACTCTTCATCCCAACTGGACTCAGTTGTTCAGAGGAGACACGATCACTGTCAGATGTGAGATCGAGGACACAGGAGACACTGAGTGGGAATATGAATGGAAAACACCCACAAGCATCAAACCACAACACAATGAATTCAACATCAGCTCAGCTTCTCCTTCCTTCAGTGGAGGCTACAAGTGTAGAGGCAGAATGAGAAACGCTCAACATATCACAACAGAGTGGAGTCAATCCATCAGTCTGACAGTCAGTCACAGTACGTTGACTTATGTTTGACTTTGACATGAAAATGTCAAGACTTGATTGAAATGAGCATCAGTGTCTATTGAGGGTGATTTGATGACTTGGTGTCTCTCCATCAGATAAAGCCCAGTGTGTCCTCAGAGCGTCTCCATCTTGGCTGAGTCCTGGAGCCTCATTAGCTCTGAAGTGTGAGGTTGAGCCTCCATCTGCAGGATGGAGGTTCTACTGGTACCAGACGGTTCCTGATGGGTCACACAGCTACAGATATGAGCTGCTACCTGCTAGTGACCATGGGACTGAACAGGGCTCCTACATGGTTCATGGACAGACACACACAGCAGGATATGTGTGTAGAGCTGGAAGAGGAGAACCAGCGTATTACACTGACTACAGCAAAGCAGCATTCGTCTGGTCTGGAGGTCAGTTTGTTTGGACTCTTGGTTCTTTCTCTACCAATTCAATGTTTGCTGAAAGGAACCATGTGGATTCTCCTCTAAAGCTGAACCTACTGACTGTTGTGTGTCTGTTGTTAAATGTGTGTTGATCACGTGTTGCTGTCCAGACGTTGGTCCGTCAGCGTCTCTCACAGTGAGTCCTGACAGAGTTCAACACTTCACCTCTGACTCTGTGTCACTGAGCTGTGAGGGAAACTCTGCTGAGTGGAGAGTCAGGAGGTTTCCTGAAGGAGGCTTCCTGTCATCCTGCTCCAACTGGACAACAACTGGATCCAGATGTGACATCAACACAGCACAGTCTGGTTCTGCAGTGTTCTGGTGTGAGTCTGGATCAGGACACTTCAGTAATTCACTCAACATCACTGTTCATGGTGAGTTTTCATCCTGTTGAGGTTCTGCTTCTTCTGATCTTTGACTGAAGCTTCATGTTGTTGCATTGATTTACAGGTGGTGACATCATCCTGGTGAGTCCTGTCCTTCCTGTGACTCAGGGAACAGCTGTGACTCTTGGCTGCAGGTCGAGGACACAACGTGTTGTTTCTACTGTGTTTTTCTATCAAAATGATCAACTGATCCAAAATGACACCAGAGCAGAGCTGAACATCTCTGCAGCGTCAGAGTCCCATCAAGGTTTTTATTCATGTGAAGTGAAACAACAGAGCAGCAGGACACTGACGTCAGCAAAGAGTTGGATGTCAGTCAAACGTGAGTGGGATTAAAACAGTTCTTTCAGTTTTTAACATTAACTGTTATGAGGCAGAAAAGTTACCAGAGACTTAGAAGCTGGATCAGTTTCAGCTGATGTAAACATTTTATTTTGTGTAATAGATGATACACAAAAGAATGTTTATAAGGCAACAATAGAAACTTGTTTTCTATGTGTAAATATCTTGAGTTTGTCATAGATATAAAAGTCAGTTCACATGTAGTTTGGTGATTGTTTAACAGTCGTGGGTTTATTGACTGGACGTGATCGTGAGCTTCTGTTGTTGTTGTTGTTTTTATTCCAGTTGTGTCCAGGCCTGACAGCTCGTCATTGATCGTTGGCTTGGTTTGTGGATTTACACTCATGCTTCTCCTGCTGCTGTTCTTTCTCTACAGAAAGTCTAAAGGTCAGATCTTGTTTATCTACTACTTTTTTTATTACAGACAAAATTCAGAATCACAGAATCATAGTTTGATGTAAATAGATTAACTGCAGCACTGAAACATTTTATAAAACAAGCTGTGATCAAATAACAAATAACAGCAGATGTTGTTTTTACAGGTTCCTGCTACTTCAGGTTGGTCCAACACATGTTTGTCATTGTCAACATGACTGTAGCTCATTAAATGTTCATCATTGGTCTATTTATTGCACATGCTGGGTTCCACAGGTGTCAGACCACCAGTCAGAGCTCTGCTACAAGTCACATGACCAACCACGATGGAGGTCCAGACCAGAAACACGATGCTCTTCTCCAAGGTCAGACACCGTCCTGAAAAAATGTCTCATTTCTTTTCAAATCTGTCTGAGATACTTGTTTAGTTTAATTGAAGTTTAGTAAGTGATGCTTGTCTGTATGAATCAATCAACGGCCGCAGAGACTTTAATGGTTCAATGACTTGATTACTAGACTGTAAATGTTCTGTTCGTATAATATATATTAGACAAACGATGATTTAAACATTTCTATGGTTCAGGTGCATCCGGTGATGTCACATACTCTGAGATTGAACTTAAGAAAAACGTCACTAAAGGTCAGTGTTTTTATGTAGCGAACATGTTTTTAACTGTGTTGTATAAATAAATGACGACATCATCTTTTCAACCATCTGATCTGATAACAGACAAAAGAAGAGAAGCTGAGGAGGCGTCAGTTTACTCTGGATCGGCTGCAGGTACCGTTTCTTAGTATTATTATAATACTGGTCTGTTTAGCGGCTACATTTTCTACATCTACTGGGTGATTTGTGTTTTACTGTTTATATCAAATGACATATAATATAACATGTTTCTCCATTTTGCATTTTAACATGTGACTCTACTCTCTTCCCATGACTCCAACGTGCAGGCGTTTAGTCTTTGTTGGCTTGTTTCTTTCCATCCTTATGTGACCGTTGTGTGTTTCAGGCGACAGCGTGACGTATGCGCAGGTGAAGGTTCCCATCGAGGGTAAAGCCAAGAAGCCTAAAGGCAAGTGAGCTGAAACCTGCATCAACCAGCGAAGGCGAGCTGCTGTAGCTTCCTGTTGTCTTCTGCTGTGAACGTTGCTGGTGTGCGGGGAAGTGGTTTTACTACATTTATTCTCCTGCTGTCAGTGCAGCGAGTTGTGTCCTCAGAGTTTATTCTTCTCTTTTACACCATCTGTCTCCGTTTTGGCCTCTAGCTGCTGGTTTACTGAGCAGCAGGCATTTGAATCTCGCTTCACGTCGATCATTTAGTTTAACTCACACAAAGTACGAGGTTTGAATCTTACAGTAATGAAATGTGAGCAGTAACATGTGTCACCACCCATGTATCAGTATCAGGTAACTTGTTCCAGCCAGCGTTGACTCGTCCTCTCACTAAGTGGCAGCTTAGGTTCAGAGTTAGGTTCAGGCTTAAGGTTGTGTCTCCTCCTGTCGTGTTGCTTTGTGCCATTATATTTATATTTTGTGTATCATTGTAATTTTTCCTACAGGAAAATCTGGTGGTGCAGCAGCGGATGAGTGTGTTTACTCTGAAGTGAAATAAGGACCAGCTCTGGGTAATAGAGCAGCCGTTGCCTCAGTACAGTAGATTTAAAATGGAGTCAAACTTAATGAAACTGTTTCACTGCTTCAGTGACTAAATGTTTTAATGTTGTCTCTCCCAGATCATGACAGAGACGTTTGACAACCAACCAGTGGACAACATGGAAAACTTCCTTACGATTGAATTATGTTGCAGCTTATGCCCATGTTTATATAATAGAAGTGCTGTAATCTAATCATATTTATCTTTACGATGACATCAAGGCTCCTGACAGTCATTGATAATAAGCCATAGACCTGTTAAGTGTTTGTTTGTATTTATGTGAAGCCGGGACAAAATGCACACTCTGGACTTCAAATGTTTGGGGTCTTTAATTCTCGAAAGGTTCCTTACAACAAAAATATTAATTAGAAACCAACCAAAATACGGCAGTGGCACTTCTGTAGACTGGAAACAAAAATAGAAATAAAACACAGTTTCCTCATTACAACACCTTGTGCTCACTTACCCGACTTAAATAATATCTTAATATCTTAAGTGAACAAAATGCATATCTAGGACACTTGCACACATAGTACACGGGTATTATTTCCTACCACGAGTGCAGACTACGAGCTGCGTCGTACACCTGTGGCATGTCTCTTCCACAACCATCCGAAATACTACATGAACAATGACACAATATGTTTATTTCTGTTGCTATATTATATCACACTCTAATATTACAATATATATAATAGATATTTTTCATCAGGATACTTTGTTTTTGAAGGTTCGTTTGAGCCTTTTATTGATGAATAAATTTCTTGTTGCAGCAGTAAAGTTTGCTTTTCCTTCCTACATGATCACATTGATTTACATTATGCTGGTCTTATAACTGGGTGATGCAGATTCAGAGACAGGGGAGTTGAGTGGCCCCTGGTTTAGTTCTTTGAAACATACTGTAACCAGGTGGTAAAACACGTTGAATATTCTGTCCGTAAGCTGCCGTAGTTTGATTCATTTAGCAGTGTCAGTAGCTTTGCAGAGAAGCCAGTGGCCTGCTGGGAAATACAGGAAGTAGAGAGCGGTCTGGGGCTGGGATGGTTGCAATAGTGAGAAAATTATCTAGTTATATATTGTTTGAGAAGAATGTGATCAAATACACAGATGTAATGTTAGAGTGAGAGCTGATGTAGCAACAGAAATGAATATTTTGTGTCATTGTTCATGTTGACTTTCAGATGCTTGTGGAAGAGAAACGCCACAGATGAACGACGCTGCTCGTAGGCTGAACTCGTAGGGAAACCAAACCCGTGTACTGAGTGGGAAAATGTCATGTATATGCATTTAGTTGATTTATTAGCTATGATAGGGGGTAAGTTGGATGAGTGAGCGCTGGGTGTTGTAATGAAGGAACTGTGTTTTATTTCTATGTTTCCATTCCACAGAGGTGCCACTGCCGTATTTTGTTTGGTATTAACTAAATAGTTTTGTTTCTTTCCGAGATAAAAGACCCCAAATATTTGAAGGCCCGAGTGTGAGTTTGTCCCGGCTTCAAATATTGGTACCAGGAGTGGGGCCTCTCCGTCTCTTTTTCCAGTTCCTTTCTTATTTTTTTTTTTAAATCCGTCTTTTGGGAGGCGTCGTGTGCACAGTAAAAACCGAACCATACGGCAGTGGTGAAGAGGAGCCTGTCCGTGATCCTGAGAAGCGGAGAGTTGTGTGCGACAGTACAGAGGACTGAAGAGATTTCCATAGTCTGCTATTGTCTGGGTAGTCAGTTCATCAGAAGAACCAGGTTTGGGTGCAAAAGGTGTTAAGAGTAAAGTGAAGGTCTGTGCTCACACAACAACTGATGCACACTGTGGAGTAGTCACTACTAGTGATACACCGAGATATCATGAAGGTGCCATAAAGATTTTAGCAGAGCAGGGAAACATAAATGCTGCAGACCCAGCTGAGAGATCTATCTCTGTTACTGATGTCATGAAAGTCTTTGCAGAACAAGGCAAGGTAATGACTGAACTGACTAAAGCAGTGAAGGACTTGGCTACGCAGAACAAAAACAGTAGCATGGCAATAGCTGGTAGACCAAGGGCTTCGCCCAGATTCACGGCTGATGGTCAACCTGTAGGTTTCCTGTCACATTGCAAAGCAGTGCCCACAGAAGCGACATAATGTCAGAAAGTTTGCCTGTTTTCAGCCGCAGCGAAACGAGAGGCCTTGGTTGCAGTGAGTCGGGCAAGTCAGGGGCAGATATTAGACTCAACCAGATCTGACATTACACGCGCGCAAGTGATTGAGCATCCAGTAGGAAAGTGTCCAGTTGTGGATCTCAGTTAAACAATGTGCCAACTGCTCGCTTGTTGGATACGGGTAGTCAAGCAAGTACTGTCAAAGATGAATTTTTCAGGAAGAGGCTGCTGGGAAATGATACAGCCATGCTCTGAACTTCGAGTTGGCTTAAGCTAACAGCTGCAAATGGTCTTGAGATTCCCTATCAAGGTTATGTTGAACTTGAAGTCCAGACAATGGGGTTGAGAATCCCTAACTGTGGAGTCTTGGTACTGAAGGCTTCTGACAGTGCAGCCAACACAGAAGCCTGTATTCTGGGTATGAATGTCATTCAGCAATGCCAACAGCAAGCTACTACAGAGTTTGACACAATGTTGGGGGGACTGTAGATTCTGGCTGGAGAAATGTGTTTCAGCAGCTCCAGACCTGTGCTATTGAGAAGAAGGCTCTGGCCAGGGTTGCAGGTAGAAATCAGGTGATACCAGCTGCTTCAGTTGCAACAGTGATGGTCAAGTGTCATCTGTCGCCAGCAGTCGCAGATGCTCGGCTATTGATTGAGCCTGTTAATACACCGCTTCCCGCAGGGTTAGCTGTCATCCCAACATTGGTAGATGGCAGGGGTCAAGTTTTCCCAGTTCAGATTGTTGATTTCTCACAGGAGGACATTTGGTTATGTCCGAGGACCAGACTTGGCATCATGTCCACTGTTGAGTATGCTGATTGTTGAAAATAACCAGAGTGAAGTTTGGTCGCGTTTCTGCGAACAGGTCTCTGTGGACAATAAAGATGAGCAGTTTGACAGCAACGTGCAGTCTGTCTTAGACAGATTAGACATTGGTGCAACAGAGGAAGAGCGACTTACTCTGTGTGCCTCACTGACAAAGTATATTGGTGTTTTTACAGATGATGAGGATCTTGAGTGTACTGACAAGGTCAAACATGAAATTAACGTGGTTGACGACACATCAGTCATTCAACCCTACTGCAAGGAGCTAAGTACTTTTCTACTATTGATCCAAGCAAGTGGCTATAACCAAGTTGTAGTAGATGAGCGTGACCGACACAAGACAGCTTTCACAACACCTTTTGGGCTGTCTGAGTATTTGCACATACCTATGGGTGTTTACAATGGTCCTGCGACCTTTCAAAGGCTGATGCAGGCCACGATGAATGATCTGATCTTTGATATCATGCTAGTCTATCTGGATGAGATACTGGTGTACTCCCCAGAGCTCCAGTCACACCTGAACAGGCTTGACATTGTGTTTACACGGCTTTAGCAAACCAGGCATAAGGTCAAGTGGAGTAAATGTCATTTCCTCCAAGTCAGGTTTCTGGGGCATCAGGTATCGACAGAGGGTATTGCAACCGATCCTTCCAAAGTGGCAGCAGTTAAGGAGTGGCCTGTGCCAGCGACAGTGAAATAACTTCAACCTTTCTGGGGTTGTGTAGCTACTACAGACAGTATGTGGATGGATTTTCAAAGATTGCTTCCCCATTACATGATGTGGTGAATCAGTGTCGTGGTACTGCTAGTTCGGCTAAGGCTAGTCAGAGACTGAGTGCACTGTGGGACACTGGTTGTCAAAGGGCTTTTGATCTGTTGAAGGAGAAGCTTGTGACTGCACCAGTGTTGGGGTTTGCAGATTTCACCTGCCCATTTATCTTAGAAACTGATGCAAGTAGTCAGGGTCTAGGTGCCATCTTGTGTCAGCAACAGGGTGACAGGAAAAGGGTAATTGAATACGCAAGTAGGAGAAATGCAGAAAGAAATGACAAAAACTTCAGTAGCATGAAGTTAGAGCCATTGGCCATAGTAGAGACATTTCGTGGCTACTTACTTGGTTCTAAGTTCACAGTGCTAACTGATAACAACCCTCCCTGTCACCTCAAAGGTGCAAAGCTGGGAGCCATTGAACAGATGGCTCAGTCAGCTGCTTTTGACTTTGATGTACAGGATCGTCCGGGTGCAATTTGTCCCGGCTTCAATACGTCTAACATTCACGTTTTTACCATCTAAACGCAACGAGCTGCAGAAAGTAAAGACGTAAACAGTCTGTAGATAATAACTGTTGTGTGGTTGAGACGCTCAGGTTTCTACTGTGGTTCTCAGGGCAACGCTCTCATTGTGACAGTTAGTCCTCCAGCCCCTGGACGACGCTGTGGTCTTGTCCTGGTTTCTGTTCTTCTTCTGTGCCTACGTCTTGTCGTGTGTTGCTGTAGTTATTACTTACACCTGTGTCTCGTTTCCTGTCTTGTCCTTGTCACTTGTCTATTGTTCCTTGTGGTTGTTCCGTGTCCTGTGTTCCTTGCTCTGTGTCGTTCCTGTCAGAGTGTGGGATCCTGTTCATGTTCTGTGTTGTGACCTGCTCTTGTCTGGTGTCGTTTTTGTGTATTGAATCAAGTCAAGTCATGTTTCGTCATATCCAACTAGTCTTTAGTCAAGTCACGTTTTCCCCGCAGAACCTTTAAAGTGCTTTACTTTGTGCATCTTTGTTTTAAAATGTTTTGAAGCGTTTCATTGGCTCATAGCGTTAGAATCCAGTCTGAACCAATGACAGATTGACTTGTCAGCTTTAGTCTAGTTTGATTCTGTGCACACGATATAAAATGCATGAAAATTACAGAAAAATGTTGTGTTGTGAGGAGATTTGGAAAGAAGTTTGGAGAGTGATGTTTTGCCAATAATATGACAACAAGAACCAAAACTTTGTCACGTTTCTTCTGTTAATAAACCTTAACAGGTTTGTTTGTGTCAGAATTCTGTGTGTTAAGTTTTAGGGTGTGGATGAGTGTGACTCCACTTGTTTCTTACTCACTTAAACTTCTCTGTACTTTTAAATGTAACCACATTCATATTATTCATTTTAATGAGTAATCGGTAAAAACTATTTAGCATTTAAGACATGACCCCCTCACTGTTCTACAAGCATCACTGCTTTTTTCTTTTCATGCATTCATTTCTCCCACCATTTGGGTCGGGTGCATTTTGAAGCCATTTAGTGATCCTGGCCTCAATTTCTTGGTCTGTGGCATCAGATGTCAGGTGATTACGTCGCACAGCCGCTAAAACACACAACAAGCGATAAAAAAAAATTTCAGAATAGGGCATAAAACCTGCAGTGTATGTCAATCCATAAAAAAGTATAGTTAAAGTAACTGCGAGGGAGTCAGTAACTTACCGATTACAATATCTTTGATAGAGGTGCTGGAAGCCAATCCTCCCATTCATGCCCCTCATGTTAATGGCCAGACACACATGACTTGCTTCACGCACTCCTTTAGGTCTCCCCCAACTTTCAGAGCCAGTGCATTCCTCTCTGAATTGATTTCTTTTTAGTTGATCAGCAGCACAACATGCTCCCTTTCATGTTAATTAACAGTAGAAAATCTGAACTGATATTCTGGTAGCCTGAGCAGCATGTCTATGTCTACCTATGCAATGTAAGCAGCAGAGTAATTGAAGAATCTGCAGAGAGAAATTTTCACTATTATATGTAACTATGTTAGATAAATCCCCAAATATTCTCATATATATATATATATATATATATATATATATATATATATATATTTACACACACACTGTATACATATACTGTATATATACTTTATGTCCCACCAACATTACTTAAAGCCTATTTAACTCGAAAAACATCAGACCCTTTTAATCTCAAGAGGAACTGACATTCTTACCAGTTGGTGTTTGAGCTCAGGACTATTTCTCAGCCTTTCCTCCAGCTTTTCAACAGAGACAGAGTCAGTTAATGGCAGCAGATTTGATTCAAGGCTTATTTCTTCTTCAGCCACAGACTTCAGTCCCTGGACAGTTAAAAAAAATTGTCTTCATTTGGTCCATCATCATCTCCTGATTTGTCAGGATCTTCTGTAGGACTGCTAGGACAAAAAATGATTTATTGTTAGTTAATTAAACAATTGATCTTATAAATGTGTATTCAATCAACAGCAGATCACAGCCTATGAATACAACAAAATACTAACATGTATGAAGACTGGTTTGACGTCTCATATGTGACCCAGAGGAAAGTGTCGGACTTGGAGACGCTTGGCCATGGCGGTACAGGCTTGGAGACACACGGCCACTCTGATGCAGGGTAGGAGACACACGGCCACTGGGATGCTGCTCAGGAGTATGGTCCACTCTGCAAGTAGCATGATTAGAGTAATTACGAATAAATTAAGATTTCTGGTTAATTAAAATAAACAGCAGATTTCCTTGGTTTTCCTGTTGGTAAAATAACAGGCAGGGTGCCAATAATTAAATGAACACATGATAAAAGGCTCATTATGTGACTAATATAGTTTATCTAGTGCTCAGGTCAAACCTCGTCACAGTTCAGTTGTAGTGTGTTGGTGAAGGAGGTGAACGTCCTGCTGACACCTGTTATGATGACGACAGGCTTTTATTCTGAAGAACAGATAAATATGATCAATATCAAATTAATATGAGATCAGTGGTGCCTCTAGGTGACCCTAGATCACCACTAAAGGAAATATGTGTTTTCACATATTTTCATTTTCACTGGTTTCTAATGAAAAAAACCAACAATAAACATTAACTTCAAAGGCTCCAGTTTGTCGTCTGTGGACGTGTCAGTGAGTCAGACTACGCTGTGGTGAAACTCAGTTTAGTCAAAGAGGAAGAAACTCACACGTTAAATAATGAGACAGAGAAAATGTAACATTCCCATCAAATGTAAGTTGTGCTTCTCCACAGTGAAGTTTTCTCCACATGAGGAGTCAGAGTTGATGTGAGGATGGGACACACTTTCCTCTGTGTGCTGCAGTTTTTCTGTGAGTAAATCACTGCTTGATGAAACAAATGGTAGAAAGTGTTGGAGTGAGGAGAACAGAGCATCAGAGCTTGGTTCAGTGTGAACAGAGCAGACTTGTTGTTTTGTAGGAAGACACGTTGGAGGACGACTGTTCAGTCATCAGACACTTTGATCACGTTGTTTCTATCTTTGCTTTTGTTTCTGTCTTGATTTTAGTGCTGAACACACTTTTCCACTGTGGACACGCTGAAGGTAAATGTAGTTTATTTACTATTAAACTCAGATGATTCTATTTAAAATTATTTTTATTATTTACTATATTGTTATTGTTATATTTTTTATGTTTATATTTGTTTTAGATGCTGTTTTGACTCTTGAGCCAAACTGGTCCAGATATTTTCCTGGAGACTCTGTGACCTTCACATGTGACATGAAGGAAGGAGAAAACACTGACTGGGAAATTAGATTCACCAAAGATGGAGAAGAGATTCAACGTTACCGTTCAGATCCAACCCTAATAATACAACCTCTAGATACAGGACACAGTGGTGGATACCAGTGCTCTGGTCGTCATATGAGGTCAAATAAAGTAAAAATCAGAAACACCATCACTTTATCTGTTTCATGTGAGTCAGAGACCAACAGATTTGATTTAAAAGCTCTGTTTGTGTGTTTGGACAAATACTGTTGAATCAGCACAATTTAAATGTGACAGTGTTTGAACCTACTGTGTAGTTTAGTTTTTATGAATCTTTGTTTTTCTTCTCTGAAGGTTGAGTCATGGCGACCGGACTTCTTCTAGTTCGTAGAAATGTTTCACCACTTTTCCAGGAAGGTTCTTCAGTCTGTGGGAAGTTGGTAGAAACCACAGATTCATCCTCCAGTTTTGGTTTCACTTCACATCTGTGAGGAATGGGTTCGTTATGTGAACAGAGGGGGTGTGAGAGTAGTGAGTAGGTGTGAATCCTACTACTGTGACTCCTCCTCCAACCATTACATGGTCGTTAAGTGTCTCCTTTGTGGGGATCGTGTGAAGTTGTCTTCATCTTTTTGGGCATAGTTGAAAGGGCAGCAGGTAGATGGAGACAAATTGTGTCTGAGGCCTCCATCCCTGTGGAGAGAGGGGCTGTTCACCTGGACATGTAAAGCTTCTCTGACGCCTCGTTCAAACCACCTGTCTTCTCTGTCCAGAATGTGAACGTAGTTGTCTTCAAATGAGTGGCCTTTGTCTTTTAAGTGGAGATACACAGCAGATACTGGTCCTGATGTGTTGGTCCTCCTGTGCTGGTTCATCCTCTTGGCTGTTTGGTTTCACCAATGTCCAGTTCTGAGCTGTCTTCACCGCATTGAACTGCATATACTATGTTTCTCCTTTTATGTTTCGGTGTCGAGTCCTTTGGCTGCACAAGCTTCTGTCTGAGTGTGTTGGTGGGTTTGAAGTAGACGGTTTGTTGTAGTTTCCAAAGATCCTTTTGAGCTTTTCAGACACTCCGGCCATGTAAGGAATGATCAGATTCTTCTATTGGCTTTGGGTATCAGGCTGTTCCATTGTCCTTTTTCTGGGGTGAGACGCAGCCTTGTTGAAGGCTGTTTGGGAACAAAGGAACATAAATTATGATAATAATACCTATAATTTAGAGTTCACAAATTTTGGTTATTAGCTAAATTTATCATTTAAACTAGCAAACTATCAAATGAATTTCGGGGCACCACCCTATTTCCAGGGACACATTTGTAAAAAGCACAGTTTCAATTAAAAGTATTACTAATTACTCAATATTAAAGAATATTAGTTAATTTAGCAAACAGTGAAGGGTGAATTCCGAGCCACAGCCGTGGAGATCAGCTAGTGTTGCAAACCATATACCAATAATCACAGACAACGACTAATTAAGCTATGACAACTTTATTATCTAAACAATGTTGATCAACAATTATTCAGCAACAAGTAACATCATAACTTAAGGCATTAATATTAATAAAAAGGGGCTACTACTCTAATGTGTCGTGTCTGGAGGTGATAGTATAAGTGGATGTGTGTGTGTGTGTGTGTGTGTGTGCGCGCATAAGAGAGAGAGAAGAGAAAAAGAGAGAGAGAATGAAATGGCGGAGGCCAAGTGTTGCCATGATGCCTTCAGCCCATGTTCGATCCACGTGCGTGCGTGGTTGAACCAGGAGCGCGTGTGGTGCTCAGAGGACAATGAAAGTTCAGAATCAGAGATGTTAGTCAGATCTAGAAAACCAATCAATCTGCGTTGGCCTGCGAGGGTGAATTTACACATCTAGGAGAGTTTATCCTGTGGTGAACACGCAGAGACCATACGCGGCGGTACAGTCACTAAAACAATGAAACATTAAGCAAACATTAACGGATCACACTTCTTAATTCTCTGCTCAGACTTAGCTAGTTTGCCTCTGTCTTACTGTGAGGAGACCCGGCCGGGGTTTGAGTGGACTTATAGCGGTTGGTTGAGGAGTCCGGTCCGATTGAAGTGGGAATCGGTGTTTCGGGCGTCCTTTTTGCGACGGTTAGGTTCTCCGCCCGTGAGGTTGCGTTCACGGATGAGCTGATTGCGACTATCGTCTTAGCGGCTTCGATGTAAAACCGTGGCAGCGGTGTCGGTGAGCAGCTGCGTGATGCCAGCGGATGCTCTGAGCAGAGCGCGATCAGGCTCATTCCTTGGGAGACGGTCGCCGGTTCCTGAAGCGGTTTCCCTCCCCCATGTTCCCGGGCAGGACGAGGGCAGAAGGTCCGGGAGTCGAGCGGGCAGGAGAGCAGGACACGAGACCCACAGGAAGAGAGAGCTTGGAGTTTGCGAGTTGCCATCCAGAAAGGCCAGGCTGTTGTTCTTAGTGTCTTCTCTGGTGAACCTGATGTTGTTGTCCACTGCATTTATGTGGTCTGTGGATGTCTGTACCTCCTGGATCTTAATTTTCACCCAGGTGTCACATATCTGAACCGATGGGTTGAAGCTGTTCCTGAGAAGTCGAGAGCTTTCTTCTCCACTTCCTCTATGTACAGGTTGGTCACAATAGGTGACACAGGAGAGCCCATAGTGCAGCCATGCCTCTGTCTGTAGAAGTCCCCTCTATAGCTGAAATATGTGGTGTTAAGGCGTAAGTCCAGGAGTGAACGTATCCGACCCGGGTTAAGGTTGCTTCTGGTGCTGAGGGTGCTGTCCTCTTCCAGTCTTTTTCTAACAGCTGTTAAGGCATCGCTGGTGGGGATGCTGGTGAAGAGTGATGTTACATCAAACAAAACCATGGTTTCATCCATTTCCAGTTTCAGTCCTCTGACCTTGGCTGCAAATTGCTCAGAGTTTCGGATGTGATGGTCCGTGTGTCCAACCAGAGGTGCCGGGATAGTGGCCAAGTGTTTTGCAATGTTGTATGTGACCGAGTTGACGCTGCTGATTATGGGTCTGAGCAGGGCTCCCTCCTTGTGAATCTTAGGAATTCCGTAAATGCAGGGGTTGGCCTCTCCAGGATACAGGCGGTGGTATGTCATCCTGTCGATGGTCTGATCTGTTTCCAGCTCTTTGAGGTGAGCTATGATTTTCTTTTTGTAGCTGCTGGTGGGGTCTCTTTTCAGTTTCTCGTAGGTGTGTTGGTCCTCTAACAGTGAGACGACTTTTTGATGGTTGTCTGGGGTGTTCAGAACAACGGTGCATCTTCCTTTGTCCGCCGGCAGAATGGTGATGGTTTCGTCCCTGCTGAGGGCTGTGAGCACACTCCTCTCCTGCCTGGTGAGGGGTTGTGGTGGCTGTGCACTGGCCAGGGAAGCAGAGACTTTGAGCCGTAGTTGTTCAGCTCCTGACGCTGGTGAGTTGTTATTCTGACGGTTGATTATGTGGCTGTGATTAAAATCCTTGGGTGTGATGCTAAGTCAAGGCCTTTAGCTAGAACTTGTCTCTGACTGGGGAAGTTCTCTGTCAGAGGTTCTTCACCCACTTGTCTTTTGAGTCCTCTGCTGTGAACCCATCTTCTTCCTCCTTCCTCCAGGTGGGTTCTCCTGCTGTGACTACGGGACCACAGGAGGTGGAACTTCTCGTCTTGTCTCTTCTTCTTTTGTCGTGTTGGGGCAGCTGAGCTTTCTGTGTAGATTCTGTGACTGCGTCTTGTACAGGTGTGGCTCCAGGTAATTTCTGTTTAAGGTCTATGTTCTGTTCCAAGGTTTCTATGGTGAAATTGACCTGTTGAGTCTTTTCATTAAGCAGCTGTTCTTGTGCTTTCTGAAGTATCTTGTCTGCCTGGTTGCTCCTGATGGTGGATTGGAGGCGTAGGCTCACTGAGATGATGTTCTGTTGTCTGCACTTGAGGTTGAATCTCTAGTGGTTCCTGTATTCTGCCATTTTCCTTGCTGTCCTCTCGTATTCCCGTACCAGCTTCAGGGTTTCCACCCCAAAAGTTGTGGCCATATCTCTGTGGAGATTCTCATTCATCCAGCTGAAGACGCAACTTGTCTCCCATCTCCCGTTTTAAGACAACAGACCTTAAACCCAGACTGACAGCGAGTACATCAACCACCAGTAGGAGGCAGCGTGACACTGAATGACTCGGTGAAACGCTAACAACATGAAGACATGTTAGGAAGTTGAGTCCTCTGTCTGCTTCCTGACTCTTTGGCAGGATCTTCTGATAATAAAAAGTCTATTCTATTAAAAGACCAAATGATGAAGGTGTCAATGTCGCACTGGCATCTCGTTCATTTAATGATTGTGGGCAGTTTTGTTCCATGTTTTCTACTGGTTGCATCTCACTGTTGTGTTTTTGATCTTAACAGCTCCCACTGTGTCTGTGACCAAACAACCCAACTGGACTCAGACATTCAGTGGTGAGAGCATCACTCTGACATGTGAGATCCATGGAGGTGGAGACTCTCAGTGGGAGTATGAATGGAAAACAACCAGCTCCATCAAACCTGATGATAGAACTGGTAAAGTGTTGATGATCAGCAGAGCTGATGTGTCTCACAGTGGAAACTACTGGTGCAGAGGCAGAAGAAACTATCAGTTAACAGAGTGGAGTCATGTCACACTGACAATAAGACGTAAGTTTGTTTAATTAGTGACGTGTTTTTGTGTTTGCTTGCTGTTACGATCGCTGACTTTCTAGGAATAAGGGAAGTGACAAAGGGTCATTTACTGTAAATCTGTTCAACAACAAACAGACCAACTAAGGGAGGAGTCAGGAAAAGTCACTCAAGTCAAGTGAAGCCATGAAGCAGGACGACACTGAACAACACATTTTAGATGTTTAGTCCAAGTCAGTTACACATTTAAAACTGGCTGCTGATCATTTTCTAGATGTCTCCACTAAAACTAGTTTCAAACATCCATCTTCTGACTGGTTCAGATCCTTTCTAACACGAGGAAACGTTTGTAATGACTGTTAGTGTTTGATTCATTCATAAATGTTTCTTCAGTTTTAAAGCGTTTCTTACTGGACTTTAACCCCAGATCAACCCAGACCCTCAGTGACACCAGGCAGAGCAGTCGTACCAGCAGGAGGCAGCGTCACACTGACCTGCTCTCTGGACGACTCAAAGAGCTGGAGATACGACTGGTTCAGACGGACGTCAGCGTCTCAAACAGCTCAGATCAGAACAAACGGTGAATCCAACAAAGTCAGAATCACAGATGGAGGCATCTATCACTGCAGAGGAGGAAGAGGAGGAAACCAAGTTTACTACACACACAACAGTTACTCAGTCATTGTAGAGGAAACAGGTGAAGATCTTTGTAATAAATAACTTTAATCCATCACCTGAAAACTATTCATGGTTTCATGTTTGTGTGTTTTTCTCCATGTGTGAAGTTTCCAACAAGGCTGTTGTAAAAAGGCAGCATGACTGGCCTGAGATGTTCAGAGGAGAGAACATCACTCTAACATGTGAGATCCAGGCTGGAGGAGACACTGAGTGGGAATATGAATGGACCAAAGGCAGCTCAGGACCAACTTCACATCAGAGTAAACGCTGGGTTTTCACTGCTTCTCATTCCAGTAGTGGAGGCTACAAGTGTAAGGGTCGACAGAAAAGGAAGATTTATTCCTCAACAGCATGGAGTGAACCTCTGCGTTTAGTAACAGGTGAGTTTCATTCAGTCGTTATTTACTGTTGAATATTTACAGATACAAGACGTGGACTTGAACAGAGCTGATTCAGGAAAATCAGTCATGTCACAAATAGACCGAAGCTTTTATGATTAAACACAATTAAACAATTATTTAGAAAAATATATCACTGATCACAGTGGTTATTTAATGAATTTATGGAGAAACATTATGAACCTGTAATGTTTTTATTCTTAACAGCATCTGAACCAAAGGCTGAACTAACAAGTGATCAGACAGAGGTTCCAGTAGGGGGCAGTGTGACGCTGAGCTGCTCTGTGACGTCATCGTCTGGTTGGAAATATTACTGGTACAGAGGTGATAAATCCTCTGAAGTCCTGAACACACAATATGGTGAAACCAGTGTCTCTCAGGAAGGACTGTACTGGTGCAGAGGAGGAAGAGGAGGAAGAGGAGAAAGAGGAGACGCAGTTTACTACACACAGTACAGTGACTCAGTGAGGATCAACAGAAATGGTGAGTGTGACAACACAAACTATTCTACAGTGAAGAATAGAGTAAAATGTGTTAGAATAAAATCAACATGTTGATTTAACCTTTGACCTTTAAAATGAACAGTTGGAAACACATTTTATTGTGTGTAATAGATGATACACAAAATAATGTTTATAAGGCAACAATAGAAACTTGTTTTCTATGTGTAAATATCTTGAGTTTGTCATAGATATAAAAGTCAGTTCACATGTTGTGATGCCTTTCAGATAATAAGAGTAGTTTAGTTAAAGAAACTGTTAAAAATCTGTGATCTTTGCAGTTGTGTTGCCGTTGTGTTATTTATTCCTAGTAGCTCTTGTCTGTTGAAAGTCTTAAACGTTTGTGCCTCGGAGAATATTTGTCTTTGTAAGTGAAAACGTGTTTGTGAGTGAGAATAATAGAACTGGAACGTGTGAATGTATGTATGCTATATGGTTTATCAGTGTGTAAGCTAAGCTATTGTGTAATGTGATACGTTATGTGTAATTTGTTAATTTACTACTGTTTCTGTTCATTTCAGTTACAAGAAAACCAAAGATAAGAAAAGAAAAATAAGGATAAAAAAGGAAATGGAACCCACCCCACCCTTGTGTGGCCTTATTTTTATTTTTTATTTTTATTGTTAGCTGGCTGTCTAGCGACACACAGCTCACGTGTTGTGAGGACAGCACAGTAAAAAGACGATTACACGGCGGGTTCAAACAATACAAAGCAACTTTAAGCAAACATGAGTCTACGCTCAGGGAGAAGTTACCACAGGAACGACAACACGCGGCAGCACAATGAGGGAAGTGAAGCACAGGCAGAGGTCTCAGATCAACCTGTACCGATGCAGCCGTCTTCACCGTCGTCTAGAGCAACAACACGCTCTCAGCAGTCATCGACAAGTTCTGCAGCAGCAAAAGCCTACGCTAAGGCACAAGCAGCTAGGGCCCAACTTGCATTCGCAGAAAGAGAAGCTGACGTGATGAAGAGGAGAGCGGAGCTAGATGCTAGCCTTCACGTTTTACAGTGTCAAAAAGCAGTAGCCGCAGCTGAAGCTGAAGCCACAGCCCTCGAAGAAGCTGTAATTCAAAGCGGGGAGCTCATGAGAGACACCAACAACAAAGCAGAGTCTTGCAGTTCAGCCCACCGCACCAGTGAATATGTTCAGCAACAACGTGAGTTGCTTTTCCCAGACACTTGTGTCCAACATGCCACAATAGAACCTTCTAAAAGGGAAAACAACACATTTAACATTGTTCCTACTGGCCCCTATTCACCTAAAGCTTCTAAACATACATTAGACTTTTCAAACAACCACTTACATGATTCCAGTGGAACACAGGACTTTGCAAGATATCTCATCCGCAAAGAACTGGTGAGTTCAGGGCTCTTACAACTCGACGACAAACCTGAAAACTATCGTTCATGGAAAGCCTCATTTATTAGTGCAATTAAGGACTTAAATTTATCTGACAGAGAGGAGCTAGACCTGCTGACAAAATGGCTGGGTCCCAATTCGTCAGAACAAGCTAAAAGGATCCGAGCTGTACATAACCTCAATCCTTCTGCAGGCACCAAGGTGGTTTGGCAACGCCTCGAGGAGTGCTATGGTGCACCAGAGGTTATTGAAGATGCACTCTTGAAAAAGTTGGAGGAATTTCCCAGGCTCACCATCAAAGACAGTGTTAAACTAAGAGAGCTTAGTGACGTCCTGTTGGAATTGGAATGTGCAAAACAAGACGGTGGTCTCCCAGGACTCACTATCCTAGATACAGCTCGAGGAGTTCGACAAATTGTCTTCCAGGAAACTTGCAGGAAAGATGGACAACTGTAGGAACACAATACAAAGAGACTCATACTGTTCCGTTTCCACCTTTCTCTGTTTTCACACAATTCATCCAGCAACAAGCAAAAATGAGAAATGACCCAAGCTTTGCCATGTCCAGTCCCAGCCATATCGCCCCACGAACAGGGAAGCCCACACTATATAATAACAAACCCATGGTGTCGGCACACAAAACGGACATTGCAACAGAGCCGGTCCAGAGTAGCCCAGTGATGAAGAAAATGGAGGAACCAGATCGACAGTGCCCGATCCACAAGAAACCACACCCACTCAAAAAATGCAACCCATCGAAGAACAGCAAGCTTATCTCAAAGAACATCGTATTTGCTATAGGTGCTGTGGATCTGTGCAGCATATTGCAAGGGATTGTACAGCAGCAGTCAAGTGCACAGAGTGTAACAGTAGTAGGCATATGTCAGCATTACATCCAGGTCCTGCTCCAAAGTACACAAAATCAGCAGCTAATGACAACGAAGAGCAGAGCGATGACCCTCCTTCAGTAATCTCAAAGTGCACCGAGGTATGTAGCTCAAGTGGCAGCTCACGCTCTTGTTCCAAGATCTGTCTAGCAAAGGTCTATCCTGTAGGGAGGAAAGAGTCAGCTATCAGAATGTATGCTGTGATCGATGAACGGAGCAATAGGTCACTTGCAAAGTCAGAGTTTTTTTAACCTCTTTGAAATTAAAACCAGACCTACTCCATATACATTGAAGACCTGCTCTGGAAGAGCACAGGTATTAGGAAGAAGAGCTCAGAACTTCTGTATAGAGTCCATGGATGGAAAATTAAATATCCAGTTACCTCCCTTAATTCAATGCGACTCTGTGCCAGACGACAGGACAGAGATACCCTCTCCTGAGATAGCACACCATCATCCACATCTCCTTGCAGTTGCAGACAAGATCCAACCTGTGGATCACCAGGCTCCAATCCTTTTACTCCTGGGAAGGGACATCCTAAGGCTTCATAAGGTACGTGAGCAAATCAATGGGCCTAACAATTCTCCATATGCCCAACGACTGGACCTAGGCTGGGTTATCGTGGGAGAGGTGTGTTTAGGGAAGACTCACAGTTCCTCAGAGGTCAGTGTATACAGAACACACACCACTGACACTGGCCGTGCATCTTACTTTGAGCCGTGTCAAAACTTTATTCATGTAAAGGAAAACTACGGGGTCACATCGCAGCAGCGCGCCCCACCAGCAGCAAATCCTGTGGACACAATGCACAGTGCTCAGGACACAGACAGCCTAGGGAACTATGTGTTCGATAGGTCAGAGTGTGATAATAAGGCTGCACTGTCAGTAGACGACAAAACTTTCTTAGCCCTCATGTCCAAGGAAATCTACCAAAACAATGACAACAGCTGGGTTGCTCCTTTGCCTTTTCACTCTCCATGAAGAAGGCTTCCAGACAACAAAGAACAGGCATTAAAACGCCTCCACTCACTGAGGAAAAGTCTGGAAAGGAAAACCGAAATGAAGACTAATTATATCCAGTTCATGCAGAAAATGCTGGATAATGATCACGCTGAGCCTGCACCACCTCTACCTCTAGGTAAGGAACACTGGTATCTACCTACATTTGGTGTATACCACCCACAGAAGCCAGACCAGATACGGGTTGTATTTGACTCTAGCGCAGAGTGTGATGGAACATCACTCAACCAAATGCTTCTTAGTGGACCTAACCTGAACAATACACTGATTGGAGTACTCCTGCGCTTTCGAAAGGAAACCATAGCTCTGAAAGCTGACGTGCAGCAAATGTTTTACTGCTTTGTTGTACGGTAGGACCACAGGGACTATCTCCGCTATCTCTGGTTTGAGGACAATGACATCACCAAGAACGTGATGGAGTATAGAATGAAGGTTCATGTTTTTGGTAACAGCCCGTCGCCTGCTGTAGCTGTTTACTGCATGAGAAGAGCAGCTCAAGAAGGTGAGCAAGAACATGGCTCAGATGCAAGACACTTCGTAGAGAGACAGTTTTATGTTGATGATGGGCTCACATCAGTTGCCACGCCAGAAGAAGCAATTGACCTCTTCATGAGAACCAGAAATATGCTAGCAGAATTCAACCTGCGACTTCACAAAGTGGCATCAAACTTTTCCTGTCGAGGATCGAGCGAAGGATCTTAAAGATTTAGATCTTGGAGTAGATGCTCTTCCAGTTCAGAGGAGCTTGGAGGAAATCAAAAATTGAAAAGCAAGCGCATGACATCTAAAAGATCACCCACCCCTCTATCTTGCATCGTGGATTTGATCTGACCCCTGAAAGGATGAGCAGTATTTGCTTTGCAGGAAATATCCTAACTAAAAACACAATTTATCTTATGCATCTTATTGTACACGTTGTACCGTATTTTGGTTCGACACTGAACTCAACCTGGTTCCATCCACTCTGGGTGGTTCATCTGAAGCATCTTGGTGCATTTTGGATTCCATTCCATTGTGCAGTGTTCGTAGAATTCTGATGACAGAATTCTGCTATGGGAATTGGTTGGAACCTACAAACTGACAGCTTTACCTTTTTTGTGTCCGATGAGGTCAAGCCATTCACACGAAGAGAGGTACTGTCAACAGTTAACAGCCTATATGACCCGCTGGGTTTTGTGACTGTCATCTGAAGAGAGGGACTGGGATGCTCCCCTACCTGCAGAAAAGGAAGAGATGTGGATCTCATGGAAGGACTCTTTAAAAACCTTAAAAGGTCTACAAGTACCGAGGTGCTACTGTTCAGATTCCTTAAGCAGAATGGAACGAAAAGAACTGTGCATTTTCTCCGATGCCTCAACAGTAGCCATAGGGGCAGTGGCTTACCTGTGTGCTGTTGACAGTGATGGACATCGTCATGTTGGATTTGTAATGGGGAAGTCAAAACTAGCACCTCGCCCTGCACACACAGTACCACGCCTGGAACTCTGTGCTGCCGTGCTCGCAGTTGAAATGTTTGAGCTGATCAGGGATGAGTTGGATATGAAAGTGGACAACGTCCAATTTTTCACTGACAGTAGGATCGTGTTGGGATACATACATAGCTCTTCAAGAAGATTCTATATGTATGTTGCCAACCGGGTCACGAGAATCAGAGTGTCCACACACCCCAAACAATGGCATTATGTCCCAAATGAGCTAAATCCATCTGATCAAGCTACAAGATTTATTCCAGCAGCACAGCTTCAAAACAGTAACTGGTTTTCAGGTTTTCTATATTCAGACAAATCCATAGAGTCACACAAAGTCAGTAAGTTCAGGCTGATTGAACCTGATGCAGATAAGGAGATACGTCCAGAAGTCACTGCACTGGTAACTGCAGCATCAGAGTGTCAGCTGGGTTCTCAGCGTTTTGAGAAATATTCCTGTTGGACTACACTTTGTCGAGTCATAGCCAGACTCATTCATGTTGCTGCATCCTTCAAACAAAAGAGCAGTGATCACAGGGGACGGAAAAGTATCGCTGAAAGTCCAAGCATCAAGGAACTTACACAGGCCAGGATCGTTATCACTGTAGCAGTTCAGCGGGACACTTTCCAAGACATACTCAAAAACAAAGAAAGAAAGCAGACAAACACAAGACATGACACTCTAAAAAGGCTGAATCCGATTATAGACAAAGATGGCCTCCTACGGGTTGGTGGACGCCTTTCTTTTGCCAACCTCACAGAAAACGAGAAGCATCCTATAATCATCCCATCTGCCAACCACGTCGCCACACTGCTTGTAAGACACTTCCACAAACAAGTGGCTCATCAAGGACGTCACATAACTGAAGGAGCTGTCCGCAGTGCTGGATATTGGATACTTGGAGGTAAATGGTTTGTGTCTGCAGTGATTCATAAATGTGTTACCTGTCGCAAACTCAGAGGCAAGATAGAAATTCAGAAGATGGCAGACCTACCTGCAGATCGAGTCACTCCTGAACCTCCTTTCACTACTGTTGGCTTAGATGTTTTTGGACCATGGTCAGTCATTACTCGTCGCACAAGAGGTGGTTGTGCCCAGAGCAAACGATGGGCTGTGCTCTTTACATGCATGTCTACAAGGGCTGTACACATCGAACTGGTCGAGACCATGTCAACAGACAGCTTTATCAACGCCCTGAGGAGGTTCTTTTTTATTCGTGGACCAGCTAAGCTTCTGCGCTCAGACAGAGGGACCAATTTCATGGGAGCTTGTAAAGAATTAGGTCTAGAAGCAAATGCTGTGGAAGTCTGAAAGTACCTGGAGAAGAGAGGTTGCACTTGGGTGTTTAACCCGCCTCACGCATCAAACATGGGAGGATCCTGGGAACGTCTAATTGGTGTAGCCAGACGCATTCTTGATGCAATGTTATTGCAGAATGTTTCGACGCGTCTCCCTCATGACGTTTTAAGCACCTTTATGGCAGAGGTAATGGCAATTATTAACGCAAGACCTCTTGTTCCCGTATCTACTGACCCAGACTGTCCTACAGTGCTCACCCCAACAATGTTACTCACACAGAAGATGAGCACAGTTTCTGCTCCCTGCGGGAACTTTTCCTCAGGACAGTTGTTTGGGAAGCAGTGGAAACATGTTCAGTACCTCGCTGACACCTTTTGGAAAATGTGGAAAGGAGAATATTTATCAACCTTACAGGCTCGCAAAAAGTGGACTGACAAGAGACCGAATGTTCAGGAAGGTGATGTAGTCCTGTTAAAGGAGGCCCAGACCAGCAGGAATGAATGGCCTATGGGAATAGTTGTAAAGGCTCTTCCCAGCAAAGACAATAAAGTTCGCAAGGTGGAAGTGCAGACTGTGAAAGAAGGGACTGCCAAACTGTTCTTAAGACCAATCTCAGACATTGTGGTTCTTGTTTCACAGGCTTTATGAGTATTGTTACTTGATGTTAAATTACATTTGATGTAAACCGTTAAGTGTGTTTCATTCAGTTGTGGTAATATAATATGATTATATCAAGCGAGGAGTGTGATGCCTTTCAGATAATAAGAGTAGTTTAGTTAAAGAAACTGTTAAAAATCTGTGATCTTTGTTTTTGAGTTTAGAGTGAGTGCTCGTTCATATGTGTTTAGGAGAAGATCTTTGAGGCACTTTCTCCAACGGCGGAGTTAACGGCAGTTGTGTTGCCGTTGTGTTATTTATTCCTAGTAGCTCTTGTCTGTTGAAAGTCGTAAACGTTTGTGCCTTGGAGAATATTTGTCTTTGTAAGTGAAAACGTGTTTGTGAGTGAGAATAATAGAACTGGAACGTGTGAATGTATGTATGCTATATGGTTTATCAGTGTGTAAGCTAAGCTATTGTGTAATGTGATACGTTATGTGTAATTTGTTAATTTACTACTGTTTCTGTTAATTTCAGTTACAAGAAAACCAAAGATAAGAAAAGAAAAATAAGGATAAAAAAGGAAATGGAACCCACCCCACCCTTGTGTGGCCCTATTTTTATTTGTTATTTTTGTTGTTAGCTGGCTGTCTAGCGACACACAGCTCACGTGTTGTGAGGACAGCACAGTGTTGAATAATAATAAAGTCTGTTCATGATGAGCTCAGTCATCTCTGTGGATTTCTGTCCTTGGTGTTAACTATTATTGCAGGTTTGTCAGTGAACCAGACCTTCCTTCATTACTACAAGTGTTGAACTGGCTGCACGGCTTCTCTTTCTGGGCCCATTCAGAGCCCAGACCTCAACCCACTAGAGAAGCTGTGGGTGGACAGCCAGAGAGTGTTCACACCCTGAGAACGTGGCTGAGCTGAAGCTATTCTGAGGACGGACGGTTAAAAGTCCCTCTTGCATGTTGATCAGCTACAGGAAGCTCTTGTTGAGGCTGTTGCTGCCAGAGGTTCATGAGCAGTTAATAAAACCTTGTTCCACATGTTCCAGCATCAACCTTTAATGGATGTGTTCAATGAAAACTGTGTTGATTAGTTTAGAAACATTGTTGATGTTTTTTCTGAGTTTGAATAATATCAGATCAAATGTGAAAAGTTTATGCAGACAAATCCTGGACATGCAAATCACACACAGACCACAGTGGACACGTGACTACAACAAGAACAAACAATGGAAAACTACTTAAGCTATTTTTAAATTGTCCTCCTGACTTCATGGTGATAATGTTTTAAAGTTTTATTTGATGCTTTGCTTAGTTTTAGTAATTTACTTCTTAATTCTTTCTGTTTTTAAACACAGTTCATATTAGCAGGAAATGAGAACATGTCAAAGTTTTCTGTGGTCAAACCGAGTTTAGCTGAAGTTGTTGTTGGCAAAGAGAAGGAAACTGATCTCATTGATATGTGACGTCTTTCTCACATTTCTTTCTTCCTTTTCTTTACAGATGCTGCAGAAGTTTCTTCATATAAACTGCTCGGTACCAGATGTGAGAGCTGTGAGCTGCAGACATTCTGTGAGTAAACGACTTTCTCTGTTTGAATGATACAACTGAGGAAAAACCTTGAAAAGATCAAATAGTCATGTCAGTTTAAAAGATTTTGTTAAAAAGACACTGAACTGGTTGTTTTAACACAATTAGTGTTTTTAGACTAAAGTGTTGTTAATTTTCTCTTTTATAAATAGTTAGTTGTGTTTTATTTCATTTTAGAGCATGAATGTAGTATTTCAAGTTCAGTTAATAATGTGATGTGATCTTTGACTTTTTGTGTAGTTCTTCTTTAGGGACGAACCTAAAGTACGTTAGTTAGTTAGTTAGTTAGTTAGTTAGTTAGTTAGTTAGTTACTTAGTTACTTAGTTAGTTAGTTTGCTTCAGTAAATTTAACAAACTCACCAGCTCATGAAAATAAATGACTGTTAAAGTGAATATTGTAGAATTTGGGACTGTTCTCCAGTAAATGATCCTAAAGCTCCTCTGTGCAAGTAGCTGCTTAACAACAGCAACAAACTTAGACTGAAGACCCAGATAAATACAGATCTGAGCCACGAGTCAAAGGAAAGAAAAGCTGATGATACATGTTTAATAAAATGTCCAGATCAGATGAATATTGAAATGAACACATGATAAAAGGCTCATTATGTGACTAATATAGTTTATCTAGTGCTCAGGTCAAACCTCGTCACAGTTCAGTTGTAGTGTGTTGGTGAAGGAGGTGAACGTCCTGCTGACACCTGTTATGATGACGACAGGCTTTTATTCTAAAGAACAGATAAATATGATCAATATCAAATTAATATGAGATCAGAGGTGTCTCCAGTTTACGTTTACTAACAAGATCACCATTAAAGGAACTGTGTGTTAATATATAAATAATATAAACAGATTAAACATGAACAAACATATTTTCATTTTCACTGGTTTCTAAGTAAAAACCAACAATAAACATTAACTTCAAAGGCTCCAGTTTGTCGTCTGTGGACGTGTCAGTGAGTCAGACTACGCTGTGGTGAAACTCAGTCAAAGAGGAAGAAACACACACACGTTAAATAATGAGACAGAGAAAATGTAACATTCCCATCAAATGTAAGTTGTGCTTCTCCACAGTGAAGTTTTCTCCACATGAGGAGTCAGAGTTGATGTGAGGATGGGACACACTTTCCTCTGTGTGCTGCAGTTTTTCTGTGAGTAAATCACTGCTTGATGAAACAAATGGTAGAAAGTGTTGGAGTGAGGAGAACAGAGCATCAGAGCTTGGTTCAGTGTGAACAGAGCAGACTTGTTGTTTTGTAGGAAGACACGTTGGAGGACGACTGTTCAGTCATCAGACACTTTGATCACGTTGTTTCTATCTTTGCTTTTGTTTCTGTCTTGATTTTAGTGCTGAACACACTTTTCCACTGTGGACACGCTGAAGGTAAATGTAGTTTATTTACTAATAAATCCCGTTTAAAATTATTTTCTTATTTACATTTGTGTGACGTTGTTTTTATGTTTGTGTTGGTTTTAGATGCTGTTTTGACTCTTGAGCCAAACTGGTCCAGATATTTTACTGGAGACTCTGTGACCTTCACATGTGACATGAAGGAAGGAGAAAACACTGACTGGGAAATTAGATTCACCAAAGATGGACGAGAGATTCAACGTTACCGTTCACATCCAACCCTAATATTCCAACGTCTATATACAGGATACAGTGGTGGATACCAGTGCTCTGGTCGTCATATGAGGACAAATGATACAAAAATCAGCAACACCATCACTTTATCTGTTTCATGTGAGTACAATTTAAATGTGACAGTGTTTGAACCTACTGTGTAGTTTAGTTTTTGTGAATCTTTGTTCTTCTACGTTTTTCCATCAGTTCACAGACACATTAACCAAACATCACTGAACTAAGTTAGACTGTGAGCTGTGTAGATATTTAACAGGAATTAAAGATAAAGTCATGGGAAATAAAATGTTTAGTTCTTTCATAACAGCAGATCGACCCAAACCCAGACTGACAGCAGGTCCATCAACCATAACAGTAGGAGGCAGCGTCACACTGAGCTGCTCTGTGGACGACTCTGAAGGCTGGAAATATGACTGGTTCAGAGGGAGATTGGACAGATATGAAGATGTGACACCAACAGCTGGTGGAGACAACAGAGAAATCAGAGTCTCACAAGGAGGCGTCTACACGTGCAGAGGAAAAAGAAAACCAGCTGTTATCACTTATCCAAGTGATGATGTCACCGTTGAGATAACTTGTGAGTTTGTTCATTGTGTTTGAAGTTAATTTCTACTTGTTGTCTTTTTCTCTGTTTCTCTAACGTCTATATTTGTGTTTGTATCAGATTCTAACTCTGTGTCTGTGAGTCTACAACTGGACTGGACTCAGATGATCAGAGGTGACATCACTGTTAGATGTGAGATCCAGGGAGGTGGAGACACTCAGTGGGTTTATGAATGGAAAACACCCAGTGAAGCAACAAGGACACAGAGAACAGACACTAAATACTGGACAGTCAGAGAGTCTGAGTTCAGCAGTGGAGGCTACAGGTGCAGAGGAACAAACACACGGGACTCATATTCTGCAACACAGTGGAGTGAAGCTGCTGCACTGACAGTATCAGGTGAGTTGACATTTAATATTTGATGTAATGTGTTGAATATATGTTTTAATTCACTGTATAATAATTCACTGATATTTGCATTTCTCACCTCTTAGATTATTTATTTGCCTTTGGCACATTGTGTTGTTTTATTCTTTATACTTCCACACAGTTCTGGTCAGAACCATCTATAAATATAATATTTCATAATGTTAATGTTGTGTCTTGTGTCACTGTTGGGTTTTAGATGCTGTGTTGACCCTTGACCCCAGCAGGTCCAGTTATTTTACTGGAGAGTCTGTGACCTTCACATGTGACATGAAGGACAACAAACACACTGGCTGGGAAACCAGACTCATCAAAGATGGAGGAGAAATATCTTCACACACCAGACACACAATAAAACCTCTGTCTACAGGAGACAGTGGTAGATTCCAGTGTTTTGGTCTCCACAAGACAACAAACCATATAAAAACAAGCTCCATCTATTTAACTGTATCAGGTGAGTCATAGTTGATTTATCACCATGTTTGACTGTTTGATCTAAATGTGTATGTTTGGTTTAAATCACCAACAGCGCTAATTACACCTGGAGATACGGTTCAATAACTGTAAAATAATGCACAAGAGTCGCTCAAAGTTTTACTTGTGCAAGGGGAGCTCGGTGGGATCTCAGCGTGTTACCACTTCACCCAAACTCAGCCAACTCCACCAAGCTCCTCCTGGTTCGGCTTTTTATTCACACAAGAGTCAGTAGAGATAAGACATGGGTGTGGGCAGGACAGTACAGCAACAGTGGAGGAAGAGCCTCAGCTGCACTATGCTCTGTTTTACGCACACACTCACCCTAGATGTTTAAAAGTTATGTTCCACACTGTAAATAAGTGTAAATAACATTCACACAATGATAACAAAATAAAAAGGTATAGCATCATTAATTAAATGAATTCTAACTAATATTTATATCTTTTAAATATTTAACCAATAAGCAGAAAGAAATAGAAGTGATTCATGTTGTTAATCACACAGACACTAATCAACCATTTTCTTTCATAAACTCACCATCAGAGAAACCAAAGGCCCAGCTCAGAGCTGATGACAGAGTCATTCCAGTAGGGGGCAGAGTGACGCTGACCTGCTCTGTGGACAAGTCAAAGAGCTGGAGATACGACTGGTTCAGACGGACGTCAGCGTCTCCTGCAGCTCAGATCAGAAGAAACAGTGAATCCAATAGTGTCAGAATCACAGATGGAGGCGTCTATCACTGCAGAGGAAGAAGAGGAGGAAACCAAGTTTACTACACACACAACAGTGACTCAGTCACTGTAGAGGAAACAGGTGAAGATCTTTGTAATAAATAACTAATTAATCATCTGAAAACTATTCATGGTTTTATGTTTGTGTGTTTTTCTCCATGTGTGAAGTTTCCAACAAGGCTGTTGTAAAAAGGCAGCATGACTGGCCTGAGATGTTCAGAGGAGAGAACATCACTCTAACATGTGAGATCCAGGCTGGAGGAGACACTGAGTGGGAATATGAATGGACCAAAGGCAGCTCAGGACCAACTTCACATCAGAGTAAACGCTGGGTTTTCACTGCTTCTCCTTCCAGTAGTGGAGGCTACAAGTGTAAGGGTCGACAGAAAAGGAAGATTTATTCCTCAACAGCATGGAGTGAACCTCTGCGTTTAGTAACAGGTGAGTTTCATTCAGTCGTTATTTACTGTTGAATATTTACAGATACAAGACGTGGACTTGAACAGAGCTGATCAGGGAAATCAGTCATGTCACAAATAGACTGAAGCTTTTATGATTAAACACAATTAAACAAGTAATTAGAAAAATATATCACAACACTGATCACAGTGGTTATTTACTGAATTTATGGAGAAACATTATGAACCTGTAATGTTTTTATTCTTAACAGCATCTGAACCAAAGGCTGAACTAACAAGTGATCAGACAGAGGTTCCAGTAGGGGGCAGTGTGACGCTGAGCTGCTCTGTGACGTCATCGACTGGTTGGAAATATTACTGGTACAGAGGTGATAAATCCTCTGAAGTCCTGATCACACAAGATGGTGAAACCAGTGTCTCTCAGGAAGGACTGTACTGGTGCAGAGGAGGAAGAGGAGACGCAGTTTACTACACACAGTACAGTGACTCAGTGAGGATCAACAGAAATGGTGAGTGTGACAACACAAACTATTCTACAGTGAAGAATAGAGTAAAATGTGTTAGAATAAAATCAAGATGTTGATTTAACCTTTGACCTTTAAAATGAACAGTTGGAAA
Source organism: Macropodus opercularis (assembly GCA_030770545.1). NCBI lineage: Eukaryota > Metazoa > Chordata > Actinopteri > Anabantiformes > Osphronemidae > Macropodus > Macropodus opercularis. The sequence goes on along the minus strand of CM061090.1, from coordinate 13,512,906 downwards.
CAAGGTGGTTGTGACTCTTCATCCCAACTGGACTCAGTTGTTCAGAGGAGACACGATCACTGTCAGATGTGAGATCGAGGACACAGGAGACACTGAGTGGGAATATGAATGGAAAACACCCACAAGCATCAAACCACAACACAATGAATTCAACATCAGCTCAGCTTCTCCTTCCTTCAGTGGAGGCTACAAGTGTAGAGGCAGAATGAGAAACGCTCAACATATCACAACAGAGTGGAGTCAATCCATCAGTCTGACAGTCAGTCACAGTACGTTGACCTAAGGGAGGAGTCAGGAAAAGTCACTCAAGTCAAGTGAAGCTATGAAGCAGGACGACACTGAACAACACATTTTAGATGTTTAGTCCAAGTCAGTTACACTGAGGCTGAACATTTAAAACTGTCTGTTAATGATTTTCTAGATGTCTCCACTAAAACTAGTTTCAAACATGAACATCAGTCTTACATGTGAGATCCAGGCTGGAGGAGACACTGAGTGGGAATATGAATGGACCAAAGGCAGCTCAGGACCAATTTTTGGGTTTTCAGGTTTCATTTCCATCAGTCTGACAGTCAGTCACAGTACGTTAACTTACAGTCAGGTCCATAAATATTGGGACAGCAACACAATTCTAATGTTTTTGACTATACACCACAACAATGGATTTTGTCACGATCGGCAAGGCTGCCGATCAGATCCTCGCTGGGTGAATCTCCACCCAGCAGAGACACTCACCACACCCCCGTCATCACCATGCAATCAGTCTGATTTCCTACACCTGCCTGATTACATGCACCTGGTCCCCTATCTGCCTTCTTAAGCCCGTTCCTCAGTTTCCTCGCTGTCAGATCGTCAATGGTCATTCCCGGACTCGAGACACCAGACTCTGCCTGTTCACGACCACGATCGTCACACCCAGACGCTAGACCACGGACCTTGACCAAAGCTCAGAAACCGGATTCTCGTGAGTGTCTCGATTTATGCCTCGCCTTGCCTTAGTCACCCTGACTGCCTCGGACCGACTCTCACCGTCGTGGTGAGTGGATCTCCCCTGCATCCACGCCTCGTCCACAGCCGGCATCCACGCCCAGCTCTCAGCCGGCATCCACGCCCAGCTCTCAGCCGGCATCCACGCCCAGCTCTCAGCCGGCATCCACGCCCAGCTCTCAGCCGGCCTCCAAGCTGCGTCCAGCACGCCGGGCTGTGTTGCCTTGTCCCAAGCTGAGTACGAGTCCCGGTACCACAGATCTTTCCTCTGGTCTCATGAGGTTCGAGCCTGCCCTTACACCAGAGCTCGCTCCTCGCCTCTCTCCCTCGGAGGCTCGTGACATATGGAAGGAATTGAAGTGCCAGGGGGACCCCCTTTTCTCCACACCAGTGTGTGTCCCCTCACGCCAAGGCCATGCGGCTTCACGCCAGTCCAGCTCCGCGAACTCAGGGCCTCAGAACCTGTCTTTTGCCCATTGCCTCACTGTCCCCAAACCGCTGTCTAGGCAGGAAGAGCCGACCATGCAGCCGGTTCCGCGGCGGACGCTGCCCCAGTTCGTGGTCTACTGGGCCACCCTTCGGGCCCGTGCCCACGCAGAACTTGCCACCTCTTCACACCCAGAACTTGCCGTCCATGCTCCACGCCACCCAGCGCCTGCAGCTCCTGCTCCACGCCACCCAGCGCCTGCAGCTCCTGCTCCACGCCACCCAGCGCCTGCAGCTCCTGCTCCACGCCACCCAGCGCCTGCAGCTCCTGCTCCACGCCACCCAGCGCCTGCAGCTCCTGCTCCACGCCACCCAGCGCCTGCAGCTCCTGCTCCACGCCACCCAGCGCCTGCAGCTCCTGCTCCACGCCACCCAGCGCCTGCAGCTCCTGCTCCACGCCACCCAGCGCCTGCAGCTCCTGCTCCACGCCACCCAGCGCCTGCAGCTCCTGCTCCACGCCACCCAGCGCCTGCAGCTCCTGCTCCACGCCACCCAGCGCCTGCAGCTCCTGTCCCACGCCACCCAGCGCCTGCAGCTCCTGCTCCACGCCACCCAGCGCCTGCAGCTCCTGTCCCACGCCACCCAGCGCCTGCAGCTCCTGTCCCACGCCACCCAGCGCCTGCAGCTCCTGTCCCACGCCACCCAGCGCCTGCAGCTCCAGCTCCACGAAACCCAAGACCTGTCGCTCCAATTCCGTGTCTCCCAGAGCCTGTCGCTCCAATTCCGTGTCTCCCAGAGCCTGTCGCTCCAATTCCAAGCCACGCAGACCCAGGTCAGGCCGCTCCAGGCTGGACCACTCCTGGAGTGCCCCCTGGTTCCGTGTTTTCCCGGGTCGTCACTAGCTCTCGCCGGAGGGAGAGGAGGGAGGTAGTAAACGTGTGGAGGTTATCCTGGAGCGACACATGCTTCCCCAGACCCCTTTGGTGGGTCAAGATGGAGGACGCTCTCGCCATGCTCACTGCCGACGACCTAGGTGAGGTTCCAGTGCCCCCACGCCATGCTGACTCTGACCACGCAGCCTCACGCCACGCTGACTCTGACCACGCAGCCTCACGCCACGCTGACTCTGACCACGCAGCCTCACGCCACGCTGACTCTGACCACGTTGCTCCACGCCACGCTGACTCTGACCACGCCGCCCAGACCGTCACGCCACAGGAGCCACAGACGCCGGCCGCCCAGACCGTCACGCCACAGGAGCCACAGACGCCGGCCACCCAGACTGTCACGCCACAGGAGCCACAGACGCCGGCCGCCCAGACTGTCACGCCACAGCAACAATCGACTGCGGTCACCCAGGGTTCTACGCCACCGTGGCCACCACCGCCGACGTCGACCACCCAGACCCCCACACCACTACAAGTTTTGCCTCAAACGTTTCCACGCAGCCTCACGCCATGCTGACTCTGACCACGCAGCCTCACGCCACGCTGACTCTGACCACGCAGCCTCACGCCACGCTGACTCTGACCACGTTGCTCCACGCCACGCTGACTCTGACCACGTTGCTCCACGCCACGCTGACTCTGACCACGCAGCCTCACGCCACGCTGACTCTGACCACGCAGCCTCACGCCACGCTGACTCTGACCACGCAGCCTCACGCCACGCTGACTCTGACCACGTTGCTCCACGCCACGCTGACTCTGACCACGTTGCTCCACGCCACGCTGACTCTGACCACGCAGCCTCACGCCACGCTGACTCTGACCACGCAGCCTCACGCCACGCTGACTCTGACCACGCAGCCTCACGCCACGCTGACTCTGACCACGCAGCCTCACGCCACGCTGACTCTGACCACGTTGCTCCACGCCACGCTGACTCTGACCACGTTGCTCCACGCCACGCTGACTCTGACCACGTTGCTCCACGCCACGCTGACTCTGACCACGTTGCTCCACGCCACGCTGACTCTGACCACGTTGCTCCACGCCACGCTGACTCTGACCACGTTGCTCCACGCCACGCTGACTCTGACCACGTTGCTCCACGCCACGCTGACTCTGACCACGTTGCTCCACGCCACGCTGACTCTGACCACGTTGCTCCACGCCACGCTGACTCTGACCACGTTGCTCCACGCCACGCTGACTCTGACCACGTTGCTCCACGCCACGCTGACTCAGACCACGCTGCTCCACGCCGTGCTGACTCAGACCACGCTGCTCCACGCCGTGCTGACTCAGACCACGCTGCTCCACGCCGTGCTGACTCAGACCACGCTGCTCCACGCCGTGCTGACTCAGACCACGCTGCTCCACGCCGTGCTGACTCAGACCATGCTGCTCCACGCCATGCTGACTCTGACGTCTCCACTGGCCCAGGGGAGGCCGTTCCGCCCACGACTGCGTCCCCCAGAACTGGAGAGCCTCTCGGGTTCACACCAGCTGACCGCAGGAGCCAACAACGCCCACCTAGGCTCCGTCGCCGTCGGCTGTCCCGAGGTCCTCTCCATGGCAGACGCCGGCCGCCCAGACCGTCACGCCACGGCAACCACAGACGCCGGCCGCCCAGACCGTCACGCCACGGCAACCACAGACGCCGGCCGCCCAGACCGTCACGCCACAGGAGCCACAGACCCCGGCCGCCCAGACCGTCACGCCACAGGAGCCACAGACGCCGGCCACCCAGACTGTCACGCCACAGGAGCCACAGACGCCGGCCGCCCAGACTGTCACGCCACAGCAACAATCGACTGCGGTCACCCAGGGTTCTACGCCGCCGTGGCCACCACCGCCGACGTCGACCACCCAGACCCCCACACCACTACAAGTTTTGCCTCAAACGTTTCTTGAACGCGTTCCAAGCCCTCGCCATGTGCGGCCCGCGGGAGGGGCCGCTCACTGTCCTAGTCATGTGCGGTCCTTTGAAAAGATCCGCTTTCTGCCCTTGCCTTGTAACCAGGTGTCCTGGTATTGTGCGGCCTGGAGGGCTCACACAGGCTTCTGGTTCCTGGTTCCGGCGACCCCAGGAGGGCTCCGCCTTCTGGTCCTGGCTCTGGCGACCCCAGGAGGGCTCCGCCTTCTGTTCCCGGCTCGGGCGACCCCAGGAGGGCTCCGCCTTCTGTTCCCGGCTCGGGCGACCCCAGGAGGGCTCCGCCTTCTGTTCCCGGCTCGGGCGACCCCAGGAGGGCTCCGCCTTCTGTTCCCGGCTCGGGCGACCCCAGGAGGGGTCCGCCTTCTGTTCCCGGCTCGGGCGACCCCAGGAGGGGTCCGCCTTCTGTTCCCGGCTCGGGCGACCCAGGGGGGGTTTCGCCGTTTGTCCTGGTCCCGGCGACCCAGGGGGGGTTTCGCCGTTTGTCCTGGTCCCGGCAACGCAGTGGTGGGAGGACCGCGCGCTGCGTTTGGTCCCTCCTCCGGGTCCCCCTCCTCCCGCCCGACCTTGTGTGGATGGCCTGCACAAGGTTGGGCCGTCTGGAATACGGCCCTTGAGGGGGGGGCTCTGTCACGATCGGCAAGGCTGCCGATCAGATCCTCGCTGGGTGAATCTCCACCCAGCAGAGACACTCACCACACCCCCGTCATCACCATGCAATCAGTCTGATTTCCTACACCTGCCTGATTACCTGCACCTGTTTGATTACATGCACCTGGTCCCCTATCTGCCTTCTTAAGCCCGTTCCTCAGTTTCCTCGCTGTCAGATCGTCAATGGTCATTCCCGGACTCGAGACACCAGACTCTGCCTGTTCACGACCACGATCGTCACACCCAGACGCTAGACCACGGACCTTGACCAAAGCTCAGAAACCGGATTCTCGTGAGTGTCTCGATTTATGCCTCGCCTTGCCTTAGTCACCCTGACTGCCTCGGACCGACTCTCACCGTCGTGGTGAGTGGATCTCCCCTGCTCAGTGTCTTGGTTCGCTCCTAGAGCACCAGAGACGAGGAGGAGCTCGTCTCGGGCGGTCCGCGCCTTTGAACATTACGTGTTGTTTTTTTCTGTGAACTCATCAGCCGTCTTGGCTCGCCTTTAGTTGTGTTTTTGTCGGACTTCCCGTCATCATCCCGGCTTCCTTCCCGTGCTCCATGTTTTAGTGTTAAATAAATTCTTTGTTAAACTCTACTCCTGGTCTGTGATTCAGCTCGCTCCATTCCATGCGCAACACCCTGGTCTTAAACCGTGACAGATTTAAAATGAAACGAACAAGATGTGCTTTAACTGCAGACTTTTAGCTTTAATTTGAGGGTATTTACATCCAAATCAGGTGAACGGTGTAGGAATTACAACAATTTTTATATGTGCCTCCCACTTTTTAAGGGACCAAAAGTAATGGGACAATTGGATGCTCAGCTGTTTCATGGCCAGGTGTGTGTTATTCCCTCGTTATCCCATTTACAAGGAGCAGATAAAAGGTTCAGAGTTCATTTCAAGTGTGCTATTTGCATTCGGAAGCTGCTGCTGTCAACTCTCAATATGAGATCCAAAGAGCTGTCACTATCGGTGAAGCAAGCCATCATTAGGCTGAAAAAACAAAACAAACCCATCAGAGAGATAGCAAAAACTTTAGGTTTGGCCAAATCAACTGTTTGGAACATCCTTAAAAAGAAACAACGCACTGGTGAGCTCAGCAACACCAAAAGACCTGGAAGACCACGGAAAACAACTGTGGTGGATGACAGAAGAATTCTTTCCCTGGTGAAGAAAACACCCTTCATAACAGTTGGCCAGATCAAGAACACTCTCCAGGAGATAGGTCTATGTGTGTCAAAGTCAACAATCAAGAGAAGACTTCACCAGAGTGAATACAGACAGTTCACCACAAGATGTAAACCATTGGTGAGCCTCAAAAACAGGAAGGCCAGATTAGAGTTTGCCAAACAACATCTAAAAAAGCCTTCAGAGTTCTGGAACAACATCCTATGGACTGATGAGACCAAGATCAACTTATACCAGAGTGATGGGAAGAGAAGAGTATGGAGAAGGAAAGGAACTGCTCATGATCCAAAGCACACCACCTCATCAGTGAAGCATGGTGGTGGTAGTGTCATGGCGTGGGCATGTATGGCTACCAGTGGAATTGGTTATCTTGTATTTATTGATGATGTGACTGCGGACAAAAGCAGCGGGTTAATTTCTGAAGTGTTTCGGGCAATATTATCTGCTCATATTCAGCCAAATGCTTCAGAACTCATTGGACGGCGCTTCACAGTGCAGATGGACAGTGACCCAAAGCATACTGCGAAGGCAACCAGAGAGTTTTTTTAAGAGAAAGAAGTGGAATGTTATGCAATGGCCAAGTCAATCACCTGACCTGAATCCGATTGAGCATTTCACTTGCTGAAGACAAGACTGAAGGGAAAATGCCCCAAGAACAAGCAGGAACTGAAGACCGTTGCAGTAGAGGCCTGGCAGAGCATCACCAGGGATGAAACCCAGCGTCTGGTGATGTCTATGCGTTCCAGACTTCAGGCTCTAATTGACTGCAAAGGATTTGCAACCAAGTATTAAAAAGTGAAAGTTTGATTTATGATTGTTAATCTGTCCCATTACTTTTGGTCCCTTAAAAAGTGGGAGGCACATATAAAAACTGTTGTAATTCCTACACCGTTCACCTGATTTGGATGTAAATACCCTCAAATTAAAGCTAAAAGTCTGCAGTTAAAGCACATCTTGTTCGTTTCATTTTAAATCCATTGTTGTGTGTATAGTCAAAAACATTAGAATTGTGTCGATGTCCCAATATTTATGGACCTGACTGTATGTTTGACTTTCACTGTTTGACATCACTGTTCATGGTGGGTTCCTGGTTTCTCTGCATTAAGTGCAACCACTGTTCATTTTTTAATGAGTGACACACATACACCTATCTCCTGGAGAGTGTTCTTGATCTGGCCAACTGTTATGAAGGGTGTTTTCTTCACCAGGGAAAGAATTCTTCTGTCATCCACCACAGTTGTTTTCCGTGGTCTTCCAGGTCTTTTGGTGTTGCTGAGCTCACCAGTGCGTTGTTTCTTTTTAAGGATGTTCCAAACAGTTGATTTGGCCAAACCTAAAGTTTTTGCTATCTCTCTGATGGGTTTGTTTTGTTTTTTCAGCCTAATGATGGCTTGCTTCACTGATAGTGACAGCTCTTTGGATCTCATATTGAGAGTTGACAGCAGCAGCTTCCGAATGCAAATAGCACACTTGAAATGAACTCTGAACCTTTTATCTGCTCCTTGTAAATGGGATAACGAGGGAATAACACACACCTGGCCATGGAATAGCTGAGCAGCCAATTGTCCCATTACTTTTGGTCCCTTAAAAAGTGGGAGGCACATATAAAAATTGTTGTAATTCCTACACCGTTCACCTGATTTGGATGTAAATACCCTCAAATTAAAGCTAAAAGTCTGCAGTTAAAGCACATCTTGTTCGTTTCATTTTAAATCCATTGTTGTGTGTATAGTCAAAAACATTAGAATTGTGTCGATGTCCCAATATTTATGGACCTGACTGTATGTTTGACTTTCACTGTTTGACATCACTGTTCATGGTGGGTTCCTGGTTTCTCTGCATTAAGTGCAACCACTGTTCATTTTTTAATACATTACTGTATGTTTGCATAAAACATTTTTGGACCTATGTTGTGACTGTGGTTTAGTTGTATATAGGAGACACATGTTTTTAAGCGACAGTCCTGCTGGTGTTTGATTTTACTATTAAAGCTTAACGTGTCTTGACTCCATTTACATTAACAACATTTGTTTGTCATCTTTATTTGCAGCAGACAGGCCTGAACCGTCCTAATGTACCGTCTCTCTTCTTATTGGGTTTGTTAGTGGAATGTTACTGATCGTTTTGCTGCTGCTGCTCCTGAGTTTCTGTAGAAAACAAACAGGTGAGACGTTCTACTGATGATTCAACGAGATGAGATGAAGCTCAGAAGCCCTGAACTATATAATAATTGAAGTTATGTTTTTCACAGGTCCATGTTTTACCAGGTTGGTCAAACAGTCTCTTCTTCTTCTTCTTCTTTAACCATAATTAACATGGTCTGTTTTCACAGTGTTTCCTCTGTGTTTTGTTTTAGACGCCTTCAGTGTCTGAGCTCTGATAAAAGCTCTGCTACACAGCAAACAGTCAACCAGCAGGAAGCTCAGGTTTACTCCTCTCTGCTCCACGGTCGGTCTGACAACGATCACTGTCCTGATTATCACTGATGACGTTTGAATTTGTTTTAATATTGACTCACTGTATTGTAGGTGATGCTTGTGTCTATGAATCAGTCAGAGACTGTGGAAACAATGGAAACGAAGGTACAGTATAATATGTGATTAATGCAGAGCTGTCAGATTATATGAAACTAAATCCTGTAACAGATGTGACTTGATTATTTCAGATGAAGGCAGTAAAACCACAAAGCTGCTTCATAGCGAATGTCCTGAAAACAAAGAGAAATAAAACACAAACACACCTAATGGTGGATCATAGTAATAATTGTATGGATGTGGAAAACTTTATTGACCTTTACCGTGTTAACAGCGACACGTGATGATGCAGAGGAAGGTCATGACTACAGCAACATGGATCCAAACGCGGCCACAGGTACAAACATGATCCTCAGTGGTTTCTTATCACTGATCACAGTGAAATGCATGTAGAGGAGAGTGTAGCGTCACAAACTGGCTCTTTATGACTCACACAGACCGAGCGAACTTCAAGCGCGGTTCACTGCAGGGATTTAGTTTCACCGCTTGGTGAATGGACGAACAAAGACAGGAGCACACAGGGCAGCGCAAATACTAGACACAACAGGACATGAGGAACAGATGCAAACGATCATTACAGAGACAGGGACACACAACCAGGAAGTGAGAACACAGGGTGTAACGTTTCGGCCCTCCAACCACTGGAGGGCCGAAACGTTCCCCTCTCTTCTTTGTTGATTTCAGTTTTTTCTGTTTGTCCAGTTCTCGGTTTCTCGTTATTGTTTTCACCTGTTGTTGATTTCCTGTCTAGTGGGTATTTAAGTTCCTCTGTTGGTCTTTCTCGTTGCTGGCTGGTTAACTGGTATGTGTATCAACTATTACGTTGTAAGTGTTACTTGTTTACTTGGTGTATTAGTGTTATTTGGTATCTTGTCATGTTCAAGTTTAGGTTTAGCGTTAAAGTTTTATAGCTTCAAGTTCATGTTTGGTCATTGTTAAAGTTTCATAGCGTCATGTTCAGTTTAGTGTCTGTTTAGGTTTACGTTTTAGTCCTGGTTCTCGTTGTTTGTAGTCGCCTGTGTTTGTGTTCTGTCCATGTGTGGTGTTTGTTCCTTAAATTAAAATATTAGTTAATCGTTCACCTGTTCTGTCTCTGGGTCGTGCAATTGGGTCCCCCTTCTCAGTTTGTTAGTGTGGGCACAGGCTCTAGTTCAAGCAGCCCTTTTGTATTTTCGAATCTTGTGATCAGGGGATTAGGCTCTAGGTTGAGCTCCCCCTTTGCTAGTTTGGCGCCATCAAGTGGCGATTTAGAGGCAGTACCAGGGGCTCAGGCACTCCTACCCCTGGTACTCTAGTCAGTCTAGTTTAGTGCGCTTTGTAACACAGGGAGAAAGACCAGACAGAAACACAGCGTCCTCCCGGGGTCGGAGGGTCAGACTGTGACACACACACACACACGTCTTCACAGTTTAGAACAAATAATGTTTGATCTGTCTGAGTAAACCTGTAAATATTAATACAGAGACAACAACAATTGACTTTAAACTGAATTATTATTATTTAACATCTGTCGACTGGAGCAGGTTCACTGGTTTCCACTGCAGAGACACCAAAGTACAGTAACACTGACACTTCTCCTCTGCTTTGACTGTTTAGTGCATCTAAGTTCTGATTAATGTCATTTTGTGTTTCTATACAGACGCATAAAGAGAAGTTGAGCAACAAAACCAGAACCACAACATTGCGTCAACAAACCAGGCTGAGACATCAGAGTTTAATACAGGCTGATTATATGACTCATGTAGAAGAGTTCAATAGAAACCAGCTGCACCAAACAACAGTCAAAGCTTCACAACTTAGCTTCAGCTTTTCTACGTCTGGTGTCATAGTGTCATCGTAACTTGCTGCATGTTGTTCAGTTTCCAGTGTTTAACTGGATTCATCGTTGTCTGACCATCGTCTGAAACGTTGTGATGTTGTTATATTGAAGTGAAACTGCGCCACCTGGTGTCAGAGCTGAGTCTTTAGTCTCTAGTGTGAAGGAAAGTAGCTGCTGGAAGTTAGTTTAGGCTCTTTGTGTCGCTTTGAACTGTTGTGTTCAGATGTTAATTTTGGATTTGAACTATTGATGATATAAGTTTAGACCTTTTTACTGGATAATGAGTAAGTTGTTGATTTTAATTTAGTTTTGCTGTGAAAAATTTCATTTGCAAGACACATCTACTTCTTCTACTTGTTTTTCATGTTTCCTTGAAGATAATTAATCCTGTAAGTACATTTTTATTAGAAATAATGAAAAATATTGTATCTGTAAAAAAATTAACAGTTCACAGTCTCTATGTGCATAATAAGCAATAAATTAATGTTGAGCATTTTCATGGTCTGATTTAATCCATTGTTGAAACCTTTTTGTTTTTTTTGTGCTTCTGCGTTTCAACTTACACATGTGACCTATGAAATATTTCTAAAATATGTTTGTGTCAGATGGAACAAATAAGATAAGATCATTGTTTATTGATCCCACAGTGGGGAAATGCAACTGCTACCACAGCTACAAACAAATGTTGTGAACTTTATCTGACTGGATAATGTGAAAGGTTCACCAGCACCAGATTCTTTCCATGGACTAAGACACGAGAAACGATGTGTCAGTAAATGAGACGTAGCTGTGTTGGTCTCAGTGTTTCACTAACTACATTTACAGTTTTCCAGCATTTCCAGCATCTTCCATGTGAAATATAAAGCGAGTACAAAGCTAATGTTTGTGTGGGAGCTTTGATGAAGCAGCAGCAACAAGTGTGAGGACGTTGTTCATGACTGTGTTTTCTTTGTGACTGTGTCCTGCACAGAATGGCAGCGTAGTGGTGCAGTGGTCAGCAACAAGCTTAGTGTGAAAGACTGACTGTCCACGCAGCCTCCTCAGCTCACAGCACGAAATGTAGCCTCAAAGCTGCTCAGGTGTTTTCATGCTTTCTCATTTTCACAGGATCGATGTGACTGTTAGTGAAGCACCAATAATAAGGATCAGTCCCCAAATGAAAACAGACGTGATGCTTGTGGGTTTCAGCGAGAAAAACAACACAGAACCAACAAAAACGTGAAACTAAGTTAAAGCGTTTTGATTATTCAACGACAAACTAAGTTCTAACAGCAAACAAACGTGGTTTTAGTCACTGAGTCAGTCGTTAGAGCTTCATGACATAAATCGTGTCATCACATATTGACATGATTCCACAAACATGAATTTGAACATGAATCAGATGATTTGAACTTTTCTCACGTGTTTTCTGAAAGTGACAAAGTTGATCAAATGCTCCTGTAACAGTTTCGTCACGTTGTCCCACCGGGACAGAGGATAAATGCGTGGAAGGAATCAGTTTGGCTTCTTACCTGCTGCAGCTGTGGGAGGAAGCTGAGTCCAGGTCTCCAGGTGTGTGTTAGCTTTAGTGCTGCTAGCGAGAGCGTTGCTACTGTTGTAGATGGACTGTTGCTCTGCTTCTGGTTCATCTCCGTCAGATCGGACCGATGGGCAGCAGCACAGGTGACAATAATCTCTTGACGTGTGTTCAGCTCGCAGGCAGTGATGCTGGTTGCGTGGGTGCGTACGTGGAGCAGAGCTGAGGGACTGGGGAGAGCAGCCAGGAAGCCTCGGTTCACGCAGTGGGAACTTTGTAGAGTTACATCATGTTTAGTTTCATTAGAGCCGCTGCTGCTTTGTTGTTTGGTTGGACTCAGCTGATGCATGTTTTCTACTCAGTGTTTTAGTTTGTTTGTTTTTGCATGTTGTGCTACTAACTTTAAGATGATCAATTAAATGGTCTGTTTGCAGACAACTAGGTGTGTAACGGCCTCATGTCCTAAAATAAACTACAATGAAATACTGATTATCAGAAGAAATTGCTTAACATGAAATAAAGCTTATTTTTATGTATCACTCAGGTTCATGGCGTATTTAGTGATGTGTTAACTGTGTGGGATCCATTAGCTAAAAATCCAGGATTATAAGATCTTTGGGTGAGAGTCTCAAGGTGGGTAGATAAATAAAACCACAGCTGTTTCCTTATGCCTCTCTGATCAGCTATAGAGAGAGAAGGCTGAACCTGTAGAGTCTCTCTCTCTCAAGCGCATCTATCTGGCTACACTCCTCATCTGTGGTTGTTTCCTTCCTCTGGTTTGGTTTGGTCCAGTCACGGCAGTCGTCCAGAATCTCCAGCTTTGGTTAATTGGCTCTGGTCTCCATCAGCCACATACAGTTTATGACGCTGTTTAACGTTGGACCTTCTGCCTCAGTTGGTTCTGGGTCTGATTCTGGTTTTTGATATTGAATATTGATGAGACATGATTGAAAGAAGCTTCATCTGGGAGGCGTCAGAATCACTGAAGACTGATGATGCGTCAAACCTTCAGCATAACGTCTGTGTTTAAAGCTCAGTTCTCAGTCAAGCAGTGATTTTTGGCTCCTTCTTAGCAGGTGATCAACTCAAAGACAGACTTAAATAAAGCTGCTATTAATACAAGGTCGTTATCAAGTCAAGCTGAGCTTTATTGTCGCTTCGCTACATGTGAAGACAAACAAAGGAACCAAATGTTGCGTCTCGCAGGACCACGGTCCACAGAGACAACGGATAAATAAATGACTACACACATTAAGCTCAGACAGACTGTACAGGTACTTTCAGACACAGGTACAAGATGTGGTGCAAAGAGGTGTTTCCTGTGTGTAGGACTCCTCAGAGTTTCACACTGTTTATTATAGTAAAGTGTCTGGTGCTGCTTGAAGAGAGAAGAGTTGTTGTTCTCAGAGGGGAGCAGGGAGGTTGGACTTTAGTCTCTCTCAGCTTGTGGTAAAGCTGTTGAACAGTCTGGTGCAGCGGCTCTGATGCTCCGCTACCTTCTTCCTGATGAAGGAGCTGAAAGAGACTGTGGGAAGGGTGGGTGGGGTCCTTCACGATGCCGTCGGCTCTGCTGGAGCATCGTGTCAGGAAGACGTCCAGGATGGAGGGAGAGGGCAGAGATGATCTCTGCAGCTGTGTTCGCTGTCCGTTGGAGGGTCTCGCCGTCTGCGGCACCAGGCAGCGATGCAGCTGGTCAGCACACTCTCAATGGTTCCCCTGTAGAACGTGGTGAGGATGGGAGGGAGACACGGAGGAAGTGAAGACGCTGTGGTGCCTCCTTGGAGAGAGACGTGGTGTTGGTGGTCCAGGTGAGATCCTCCGTGATGTGCAGCCCAGGAACTTAGTGCTGCTGACTGAATCTAAAGGGATGTTTCACTGTGACAGGACCCAGACACATAGAAATAGAATTAATTGTGTAGAGCTTGGTCTAATCTTAAGTGTTGCTGAGGTTTGACTTCACCATATTCATGTTGACCCTGGTTCTCCTGCCTTTTCTCTGTTTAGTCTTTGTGGTGTTGGGGCTGCCTGTAGATTGGCCCTATGCTCCCTGGCAGCAGCCAAGAGTTATTGAAGAAGGGCCCCAGCAGCTTCAACCACTCGGATCATTGGTTCTGTCTGTGAGCTTCTCTTGTAGCAACAATAAAAGACAACAGAAGACAACTTTGAGTGACGTTTGGTTTCTTCATCAGGTTCCTGATAATTTGTCTCTGGTGTCAGTGGGATCCGCTGGTGGTGGTCGGACGGGTTGCTGACGGTGGAAAGACGTCGTCCTGAGCACGGCTCAGCCTCCTCTACACCAACAGAGTGAGACGGACGACCTCTGATCTCCATGACGGATCCTGATGACGGATCCTGTCAACTCAAAAAATAACTGATTGACTGGGAGTCGTGAAATGTTTCCTTCTCGTGCTGTATATCATGGACAAGTGTTAGTCTGGGACACTCTGAGGGCGTCGACCTCTCACAGAGACGTATGTGACTGTGTCAAGCTGCGCGTATGTAACCTGGTTATACTTGTGCTTCTATATTTTTGTTATAATTACACAAAATGTGTTTGTAGTGTTGGTTTCAGTATTAATCCTGATAGCATAGAAGAAGTCCTTTTTTCTATTATTTCTTCTTTGTTGGTGTGTTATTTTCATTGGCTTTATATATGGGTTGCAGCCCCTGACTCTCCCCTTTCTGTACGATCCTTTGGTGGGAGAGGTGGGTGCTGCTTTACTCGTCTCTTTATATTTTCATACTTTTATATTAATTTGTGTTACTTAATTTCTTTATTGTCATTATATCTGTCATTACTGTTTTATGTGAATATGTTGATTTATTTTTGCTTCATTTTCTGCCACTCTGTAAGTTGCTGCCCTCCAATGCTGCTAGCTTACAAAGTTAGTCAGTCAAGCTAACTTTAGTTTTGCCGTTATAGGAACTGGAGCGGGCAGATGTTACAGGAGTGTGTTTTTGTTTGTTTCTATGCATCAGATATTAAAAAGACATCATCCCAACAACCAACTCTTTAAAAGAACACAACGCAGAAGTACACCGGTCACACTTGGTGCCGTTCGACCCGTTACGTCGCCATCTGCTCCTGCGCCGTCCGGCCGCTGCAGCCTCTGCTCTGCGCTGCGAGACGAGGACGCTCGTGCCTGTGATCCGACTGGCGGGAATCTACATAGGGCGGAGCCAACGAGACACATTGCTTTGACTGACAGGTGCATCTGTTGAGGTTAAAGGGCCAGAACAATTTAAAGCAGTTAGGCTGTGTTAGAAGGGCTCAATTCAGAGTTATTTTGAGTGAAATCTTTATTTATTTCTTCTCTATTTACTACGTTTATACTTGATGGGATATATGGAGTCTCTAAGTTAGTTAGTGCCAAATTCTAAGTGGGATTTTGTGGTGTTTTTATTTTTTTCTATTATTGCGCAACTGTGTATTGTTAAAATAGAGATGTCTCGTGATGGGACTGTGGACAATGTGCCTGCTGACACGTTTGTCATGGGGAGAGGTCGGCAGATGTCCTCACTGTGTTTTGGGAGGGGTAGACCAGTGGTTCCCAGCATTAGTGATTGCATAGCTGATCAGTCAGTGATTCATTCTCACCCGGCTGCTAGTTCTACACCAGCTGCTCATGAACGCTATGTACCCTCTCAGGTTGTTACCACTGAAATGTTGAGTAGTTTGATAACTGACTTGGCAAAGCAAATCGGGGACAACATTGCATCGAACCTTAGCTCCTTGCATCAGCCATCCTCAACCCAGCCACTGTTTCACAAGACTCAGTCCTCCAGCTGCAATGATCAGTCCCAGCTGAAGCTGGTTGTTCAGTCATCTGCCAAAGCTCCACCATACTTCAAGGGGGATAAAACAGACACATTTCCTATTGACGAATGGGAAGATATGATGAGATGTTATCTGCAGAGGATGAAGTGTGACACATATGAGGAGATGGCTGCATTGTTGATGTCCAGACTAAGTGGTAAGGCCAGAGATGTGGTTAAGGTTTCACTCCGCTGTCGTCCTGAAGTGACTGGACATGAGTTTCTTGATGCAGTGTTTGACATACTAAAGTGCAATTTTAGCGACTTGACATATTCCAGCCTTCCCATGAAAGACTTCTACAGCACTATTCCACAACCAGGTGAGAGTGCTATGGATTACTGGATCCGGTTAAACAAATCCATAGATGCGGCCGATGAGTGTCTTCGTAGGCGAGGCAAGCTTGTGGAGGACCCCAAAAGTGAGGTGGTCATGATGTTTATCAATCACTGTCCCGATCCCAGTCTTGCTCTATCTTTCCAGTTGAAGGCCCCTGAGAAGTGGACTGCAACTGAGGTGCAGGACCGTTTAGACAACCATGTGAGGAAAATGAAAAGATCAACGATTCTGTCCCAAAATGTGGTGTGTTTACCTGAGCCATCCCAGGGTGCTGTTGGGGCTATTTGTGGATCCTATTTGTGGATGAGCCAATGTCCCATCCGGTGCTCTCAGCTGCACCCACTGTAGCCACCAGTAAAGCCCCATCATCTAGTGGAGCACTGAGTTCACAGGAATCCCCAGCCTATGTCACACCCCAGTCTCCACCAGCGTCCAGTTCTCCAACATCTGAACCAGGCAGTCAGCTGGTAGCCATGTTTGACAAAGTTTTATCCCTGTGCAATGCTTCCCTTAGCACCAATTGTAGGCATTCTCAGCCGGTCAGAAGCCTTAGCAGCCACCAGTTTGGGCAGCGTACATCATGCAAAGTTTGTGGGTCAAGAGAACACACAACCCATGCACACTGCAGACTGAATAGGCTTTGCCACAATTGTTTTGACCATGGGCACATGAAACGTGACTGTCCACAGGCCAGCCAGCATCCAAATATGCCAGCGCCTCTTCCGGGCAGTTCTGCTTTAAACTAGACCGCCCATGTGAAGAGAGGGGCAGCATGGGCAGTGTTGATGAGACCCTCATTGGAGCGCCTGACCCACACGCCATTTATATTAACTGGCACAGTAATCCATCTGAAGAAAAAACTGTTATTGTAGGGTCTCAGAGAATTGAAGGAGCCAGTGAATTGTTTTATGCACCAGTTTCAGTTAGTGGCCAGTGCTTTCTTAGGGGGATGCTGGACTCGGGGAGTATGTCATGTACACTCAGTGAAGCGGCGGAAGAAAAATTGAGAGCTGCAGGCATCGTGCTGACCCCCCAGCGTGTTCCAGAAGGTGTAGTACTGGTTGGCTGTGGAGGCCTCATCACTCAGCCTAGATGCATTTACGATCTGAATGTGGAAATTTATGGTTCTAAATTTGTTGTGCCTACTCTTGTCGTCCCTGGGCAAAGAGATGAGTTTATTGTTGGGAGTAATATTCTCCGGCCCATCATCCAAAAGATGAAGGTTGATCCAAAGTACTGGGAGCTTGTTACCTGTAGCAATGCTGGACCTGAATGTGAAGAGTATCTACAGTTGTTGAGCTGTATCTCTCGGTGGTCTGGTCCTGCTGTGCCTAAGAAGGTTGGCTCGGTCAGGTTACGGCAAGCTGTCACTCTGCTCCCACGGCAAGAATATATTGTTTGGGGAAAGTTGCCACCAGATTCTCCCATATCACCAGGGAGCACTGTCATTGTGGAGCCTACATCAGCTCGTTCCACCCCGAGGAACATCATGGTTGGTCGTGTTATAACACCGATGTGGGGGGATCGCTGGGTTCCGATGAAGATTCTTAATCCCACACCTAACCCTGTGACACTACGCCGCAATGCGAAGATTGCAGATGTGTTCCCCTGTGTTGCAGCAGAGGATCTACTTGTTACGCAGAACACCTGCAGAGCCCAAAGCAACCCATCCTCTGGGTTTGCCAAGGAACTGGACCCTCAGTATGACCCTGTACAGCTACTTAAGCAAAGTGGGTTGGGAGAGATTGACATCGAGGGCTGTGAAGTGTCTGACGAGTGGAAGAGGAAAGTCGTTGAACTTATATTGGCTTATGAAGACGTGTTCTCTAAAGGCAAACTGGACTGTGGTGAGGCTAAAGAATTTGTCCATCGTATTCACCTCACAGATGACCGTCCTTTTCGACTTCCGTACCGCAGGGTACCCCCTGCCTATTACCACAAGTTAAGGGAAGTTCTGTCTGATATGGAGATGAAGGGCATCATCAGCAAGTCTGTCAGCGAATATGCGTCACCTCTAGTGATGGTCTGGAAGAAGTCAGGAGACCTGAGAATATGCACTGACTTTCGCTGGCTCAACGCCAAAACTGTTAAAGATGCTCACCCACTGCCCCATCAGGCTGACTGCCTCGCTGCTCTTGGTGGCAATGCTTTCTTCAGCACCATGGACCTCACATCTGGATTTTACAATGTTCCCCTCCATGAGTCTGACAGGCACTATACAGCTTTCACTACACCGTTGGGGTTGTATGAATATAATAGGCTCCCCCAGGGCTTGTGTAACAGCCCAGCATCCTTTATGAGGATGATGCTCAGCATCTTCGGGGACTTAAACTTCTCCAGTCTTCTCTGTTATCTGGATGACTTGCTAAGCTTTGCACCTTCAGAAGAAGAAGCTCTCAGGCAATTGGAGGTTGTTTTCAGCCGTCTGAGGGCTAACAATCTGAAACTTGCTCAGAAGAAGTGTTATTTTCTCAGGCATTCTGTTAGGTTCCTGGGCCATATAGTAAATGCGGATGGTGTTTCGGTCGACCAGAGAAAGTTAAGGTTATCTCAAATTTTGAGAAAACAGACCTCATGGAGATGAATGGCTGCACCCCGTCTCAAAAGAAAGTACAGTCATTTCTTGGCATGGTGATGTTTTACCAGCATTTTATTCCAGGGTGTTCACGTGTCGCCAGGTCACTTTTTGCCTTGACAGCTGGTCAGAAGAGGAGGATTAAGGGCTGCCCTGGGCGTGGGAGAGCTGGAACGTATCGATTGCTAACCCCTGA
Source organism: Macropodus opercularis (assembly GCA_030770545.1). Lineage (NCBI taxonomy): Eukaryota > Metazoa > Chordata > Actinopteri > Anabantiformes > Osphronemidae > Macropodus > Macropodus opercularis. The sequence continues at coordinate 13,493,980 of CM061090.1, read as the reverse complement.
AGACTGGACTCCCGCTTGTGAGAAAGCGTTTGAGGACCTTAAACAGGCTCTCCTTAACTGTGTTATGTTGGCTCATCCTGATTTCAACAGACCATTTATCCTGTCTACAGATGCTTCAATGGACGGTCCGGGTGCTGTTCTATCTCAGGTCCCTGCAGACGAGGAGAAGGGCAGACCAATAGCTTTTGCTAGTAAGTCCCTTAGCCGCAGTCAGACCAAATACCCAGCACACCGACTTGAATTTTTGGCCCTCAAGTGGGCGGTGTGTGATAAGTTCAGCCATTGGCTCAAGGGTCATCAGTTCACGGTTTGGACAGATAACAACCCCCTCACATATATTCTAACTAAGCCTAAGCTGGATGCCTGTGAGCAGCGTTGGGTCTCCAAACTGGCCCCCTACTCTTTTGAAATCAAGTACGTGCCGGGCAGGTTGAACGTTGTCGCAGACAGGCTGAGTAGGGTCCCCTTTGTGAACTCTTTAGCTCAGCGCCTTCTGTCTGAACGCTACCATGACCTATTACAACAAGTCCATGGTGTGAATGATTCCAGTGTTCAAGATGCCTTCCGGTTAACCTGCCTGCCTCAGCAGCTACACGGCCCTCCTCTGTCCACAGATGCTAATGTGTCTATGTCAGAAGACGATGTCTCTTCTCTCTTGTCTTCCTTTGATGACTGGGAGTCTGCTCCTCACCAGCGTGCAATATCACTTGCTGACCATTTAACTTCCATCAGATTGTAGTGGTTAGAAATGTCCCAACTCAGAAGAACTCAAGCCGAGGCAGCATTAGGTAGGCAAAGAACTCTCCCCCCGAGATTCCTCGGGAGCATGTTTTAATCCCTCAGTTTGCGTCAGACCAAATGCAAACATTTGTGATTACAGCCACTTGTTTTGACTCAATTGTTTTGGTTACCAGGTCAGTATGTTTTGCCCAAATTGTTCTGCTCTACCGGTCAGATATCCTCGGAGCCACCCAAGGCCAGCAAGCGTCCTGTACAATCATATTCCCTAGAAATGAACAAGGCCTAAACAATATCTATTCTACTCTAACTGTAGTCTAATTCTAACTGTACTCTAATTTTTAAATCCTGTAAAGATCTAACCTAGACTATACTAAGTTAAAGTACAACTATACACCTGTCCCCTGAAATCAACATTCTAGATTAATAGCTAAGCTAATGATCAGAACAAAAAGACTAAGACTGAACTAAGCACACAAGGTCCTGCATTCTGAAGAGGTGATTCTCTGCACTCTGCCAACAACAAATGTTCACATAGACATAGTTCACTACAACGTCCCAGGCAGCCACACGCGTCCATCAAGGAGGCCCAATCCCAGATGAGCGTCTCTCCCACTTCCAGGGGCGACGGCCTCCATTCATCCACGGGTGCAACCCCCAGTTTAAGCTCTGCAGTGAACCTGAGTATGAGGAAAAAACAAACACACATAAGGCAAATCACAAGAACTGACCATTTCTTGAAATGTATGTTGCTAACTCAAAAATATTATAATCCTCTGACTTCTATCAATTAATCAATCATCCATCAATCGTCAGTGTATTTTAAAGCGTAACCTTAGTTGCAGGAATCAAATCATAATACAATTTAATTAAAACTTATAGAGCAGAGAAATAGATCATTAGATAAAATCCATTACACAACTGTGTGAAGTGGAGAAGTCAGAGGCTAACTGTAGTGCGTATATATGAGTATGTGTATGTTTGAGAAATAGAAAAACATGGTAGATAGCTGGCAGCCGCCTGGCTCTGCTCCGGCCTCATTCTTCCCCCTCGTCTGCTTGGTCCTGTCCCTCGTTATCGACATAGATCCAGTCGGGCACAGGATACAGGTAGTATCCATCTCGTCGTTCTCCCTGTCCCGATTCTGCTCTAACCCCTGCGTCAGCACGGCCATCTGCAAGTTCTGCTTCCTCACTGCTCTCAGGGCCACAGACCTCATCAGAGGAATGCAACCACACAGGATGAATCCCACTTATCACCAATCTGATTAGTCCCAGCTTCCAGCCACTAACAGCGTTCTCCAACCAACTTATTCAGCCCACATTTGCATCCCTGCCAGCGTTCTCCTTCACCTCCATCTTAAGGGCTTTCAGTTTCCTCATCACCTCAGTGAACGCTCCATCAGGGGCAGTGTGACCTGGAATGTAGGTGCAGCAGTATTCACCTATGAGAGCACACACACCTCCTTTCTCAGCCAAAATCCAATCAGTAGCTTGACGATTCTGCCATAGCACTAGTGGCGCTCACCTGCTCTCCCAACGCACCTAGAGCTACATCAGTGTACTTAATGAAACGCTGTTGGTTGTAATAGATGTAATTGATCCACTCAGTTTTCTTATTAGTTGTCTGCAGTCTGCGATCACACTTCTGCCAACTGAACCCTGTGTTCAACATGAAAACTTATCTGGCTTAGCCTTGGAGCAGATGTAACAATCAGTCTTGTCATTCATCCGGCTTGCAAACTGGACCCACTGGTACCAGCTGTTCTGCTGGAGCGTTTCCAGACTGATCTCTTCGTCCTCATAATCCTCTACCTTAGTTATCACTCCTTTCATTCCGGCAGAATGAGATGTCCACTCCTGGACCTCTGTTCCCTTTTCTCCTGTAGCTCTCCTCCCTCTCTTGATTGTGGTCTTACTCTTGCTGGGCCCTTCGTCTCTGGACGGCCCTGGTTTGGGGATAGTCAACTGTAATACTATCAGCACAATCAATGCGAGGACCAGAATTAGGGAGAGGATCAGGGTCACCCCTTTCCTCCCCCTCTGGGCATTCTCCTGAAACCTCATTCTTCTCCTTCTTGGCCACTGCCAACTCTGGTTCCCCCTCTGGGACTTTCACACAATGATTTAGATGATACCACGTGGGTGAACCTTCAACCTGTACGGCTCTGGCAGTAGCTTTAACTACCTCATACGGACCCTCTCGCCGAGGGTGGTCCCACTTTCTCCTGAACACTTTAACATACACCAGATCACCTGGCTTCACGAATGGCTCTGGATCTTCTCAAGCTTCTTTTTTCCTGCAGAGAGACAACACGGGAGGAAATACTCCTATGCATGTTAGTCATTTGTTTGATGTAAGAACTGAGGTCATTTGTCAACATGTCAACAGATGGACCCTTCACTGCTCTGTACATTGGCGCTGGCATCGGTCAACCAAGCAAAGCTTCATGCGGTGTTAGTTTCAGCGTTCTGTGAGCACTTGATCGACAAGCCATGAGCCAGAGGCAAAGCGTCCAGTTTAACCCTGTGCTTTGGCAGATTTTCAGCAGTTTGTTTTTCAAAATCCTGTTGCACCTCTCAACATCGGACTGTGACACTGCAGTCTCACACTCACGCTTATGTTCACGCTTTGTAGATTTGTCTTTAATTTGGTAATTTTTTATTAAAACTTCCATCTCAACACACCCTCTCCGGTCAAACGCTCCCTCCAATGGCCAACGTGAAGTTGATTTACCTGTGCATTCATCCCATTTCTTCGAGTATCTCAGAATTTCGTCTTTCAGAAGCCAGGCAATGGTCGAGCTGATTCTCAAAAGCAGATTCTTTTTTCAAGATCACCCGGCTGTGATTTTTCTGAAGTGTTGCCCCATGCAGATCTTCTTTCTCGTCAAAAGGGAGACCCTGTGATCTCTAGAGTTTTCCACTACGTCGACCGCAAGCGCAGGCCTTCTAGGCGTGAACGTTGCTACGAGAGCCAGCAAACGCTGAGAATTCTGAAACAATGGGACAAGCTCACATCTCTCAAGGGTGTAGTCTACAGGGTTGTTAAAGATCCACTCACTAAACGTAAGAAATTTCAGTTTGTGGTGCCCGATTCCCTGAAGCCAGAAGTGTTGGCTGGTGTCCATGACAATGCTGGTCATCAAGGTCAGCCTCGCACGCTTTCTCTAGCTTGTCAGCGTTTCTTCTGGTATGACATGGAAAAGGATGTGCGGGATTATGTGAAAAACTGTCACAGATGTGTTCTCAGTAAAACCCCAGAGCCAGCTGCTAGAGCCCCATTGGAGAACATCAGAACCAGTGCCCCACTTGAGCTTGTCTGCATTGACTTCTGGTCAGCTGAGGACAGCAACAACAGATCTGTGGATGTCCTTGTGATAACTGATCACTTCACAAAACTATCGCATGCTTTCCAATGCAAAGATCAAACAGCTAAGTGAGTGGCAAAAACACTTTGGGATGGATTCTTCTGTGTGTATGGCTTCCCTCAACGAATTCACTCTGACCAAGGTGCGAATTTTGAGAGTGAACTCATTGCAGAGTTTCTAGAGCTGAGTGGCGTTGGTAAGTCCCACACTTCGCCCTACCACCCTATGGGCAATGGCACCACGAAAAGGTTCAATCGCACCCTTGGCAACATGCTACGATCGCTTCCCCCCAGATCAAAGCAGAAATGGCCACAGATGATACAGACTATGACGTTTGTGTATAACTGTACGGCACATGAGACCACTGGATTTGCACCATTCTATTTAATGTTTGGACGAGTCCCCAGGTTGCCAGTTGACCTCATGTTTCGGGACGTCCTTCATGACGACACAGTTGGTGATTACAATGCTTATGTCAAGTCATTGCTATCTGACCTGCAATCTGCTTTGCACATGGCCCAAAAGCACAGCACACTGGAGCAGAAGCATCAGTCTAACCAGTATAACAAACGAACCAAAGGATTGCCTCTCTCATTAGGTGATCAGGTGCTGGTGGCGAACAAAGGAGCTCGAGGGAAACGAAAGCTTTCTGACAAATGGGAGCCTGTCGTTTATACAGTTGTGGATTCAAACCCCACCCTCCATATCTATTGCATCAGAGACAGTGAAGGAAAAGTGCGTGTAGTGCATCACAACTTGTTACTTCAGGTGAATTTTTTACCCTTGGATGTTGCTCTGACCAAAGATGCCACGCATGCAGTTTCAGCTGTGATAGAGGGACCGCTAGAGCCCAGCCTGCATGGATCCACAGCATCTCTTGTGGACACAGGGGCTGACATTCATGGGACTGATAACATATCCAACATTAGTGAGCATGATGATCACACACTTTCATGGGTCCAACAGCATTCCCCCACTAGCACAGGTGGTGCAGTCAATGAGTTGACCTCACCTGAGACCAGTGCTCCGGTCCTGGAACGAGCAGATGATGCTGGTACCTCTGCAGACTCCTCCACCGAGCATCACCTCCAGCCTTCATACTGCTCTGCATCCTATGATGGTGCTATAGGCCAGACACTTACCACACGTTTTGGGAGGATGATTAAACCGGTCTGTCGCTTGATTGAGTCAATGACTCAAATCGAGGCTATTCTTGGTATCGAGCCAGTCCAACCTGTTATTGATGTGTGATTGGTTCTGTCATAGGTTTGAGGCAGGTGTAATCTGTTCATGGTGTTATTTCATTATAAAAATAGAATTATTATAGAAGTATATAGTATAGTCCTGCTGATTGATTAGTGTGACTGCCCATAGTTATTGTGGCCTGTTTGTGTGGTGTAAAGGGCACCTCATCTTTGCCTATAAAGTAACCTGTGGTCCTGCTAGGCGCCAAGTAGGTCCCAGGTCTTTTATCCTTTTTGAAGGTAGCTGTACTGCTGAATTTACTCACTATGTGTGTGGGATTTATTATGGCCAGTGTCATGGGTGCACTTTGATTTCAGTAGAGATGGGTATTTTCTGGAATTTTGTGTAATTCTTGAGGGGTGAATGTAACCTGGTTATACTTGTGCTTCTATATTTTTGTTATAATTACACAAAATGTGTTTGTAGTGTTGGTTTCAGTATTAATCCTGATAGCATAGAAGAAGTCCTTTTCTATTATTTCTTCTTTGTTGGTGTTTTATTTTCATTGGCTTTATATATGGGTTGCAGCCCCTGACTCTCCCCTTTCTGTACGATCCTTTGGTGGGAGAGGTGGGTGCTGCTTTACTCGTCTCTTTATATTTTCATACTTTTATATTAATTTGTGTTACTTAATTTCTTTATTGTCATTATATCTGTCATTACTGTTTTATGTAAATATGTTGATTTATTTTTGCTTCATTTTCTGCCACTCTGTAAGTTGCTGCCCTCCAATGCTGCTAGCTTACAAACTTAGTCAGTCAAGCTAACTTTAGTTTTGCCGTTATAGGAACTGGAGCGGGCAGATGTTACAGGAGTGTGTTTTTGTTTGTTTCTATGCAGCAGATATTAAAAAGGACATCATCCCAACAACCGACTCTTTTAAAGAACACAACGCAGAAGTACACCGGTCACACGTAGTGCTGCACCATGGACAACAGTAAAAGTAAATACAGTTTGGTGCTGGATGGTGCTACAACCACCACCGTCCTGTCACAGAGCTTCTGCTTTCTATCCACAGGTCACTGCCCTGAACCTGGACCCAGACCTGGATTCTTCCCGTTTGCCCACAGTCGTCACCGACCTCCTCCACCACCTTCACAATAGATGAGGAACAAACCACTTTCCTTGTCGACAGCGGGGCCACACGCTCTGTAGTGATGCCTTCAGGCTGTGAACTACACCACAATGAGTGGATGACGTGTGTAGTGTTGGGGCTTCAGGTGTAACAGTAAAAGAATATTTGACCGAACCGTTGACGCGTCTCAGTCCAGATGGTCCCACATTAAACAACAACACTTCTCTGACGTCATGGGTGTTTGGAGGAACAGCTTTTAATCAAAGCCAAGTTTTGTAAAAGGGCGCCTTGGGTATTTATAAAACATATAATTAGTGAATTATTCCAAACTTGCAGTAAACTGTATCATACATGTTACGTTTGCACTACGTTCTCAGCGGTTTCTAATATCACGGCTCGTCTCTGCTATCGCGCCGTTACCGTAATTATCGCGTAAATCGCGCACTTGAACTATAGTGTCGGCTGATTCGACCGCGGAAGTGCGACCGCAGCCACTGACTGAACCGCTCGACGAACAGCCGCCGGTTTAACACGTGCTGTGTTAAACACAAAGCCTGATCTAACGACATTCACCACAGTGGCGCTAAAGTGCGACTGGCAGCTGATCTCCCGTTCACCAGCAGGATCAAGCTCACAGTCGCAGGTTGACTGGACTTACTGAAAGGCCCGTCGGTGCCAGGCTGAGGTCTGTGTCCCTGCGATGAAGCCTGGCTCTGGCCCGACTGGCAGACCAGGAAAATGAGTTATTATCTCACTGTAGACTTTGGATGAATCTGAATAAGTCCCTCACGGCACCTCATGACAACGTTCACACAGAGGAAAATAAATAGTTTAAATGTATCTGGAAAAAATGGCAATAATGAAAAATGTGAAAAAGTTGAATACAAGCAGTCATCTCCTAAAATAGCAGCACTTTTCTGATAGAAGACCTATAACGATTCAGATAAATCTACTGTTAAAACAGTTAACAGCAGCCAGACTGATGGAAACAACAACATGTCTACAAGGTTGAACTCGTGCAGGTTGTTGCTGCTCGTCTGTGGAGGATCATGTTGTTGCCTCCTCAGCTCAACACACCAGTCTATGATGGTCTGTCTATGAGGGATTATTGTCAGTTCAGTGTCTGTCTACATGTAATATCATCCTCTACCAGAGGGAGGCGCCAGACTCTGTCCTTCACTTCCTTCTCTCAACCTCTTCTCGAGACGTTTTCCTGGATGTTTCTTTCCTGGTTCTGTTCAGTGTCTCTGTCCTTGACTAGTTTTTATCAGCTCTACGTCCGTCAGAGTTTTTACCCTGCGATTCTGATGCTGCATCTGTTTTCATCAGTGTGTTATGATGATGTTTGAGACGCTGATGATTTGTTTTCTACTAAACCTGCAACAGTCTGTTGAATAATAATAAAGTCTGTTCATGATGAGCTCAGTCATCTCTATGGATTTCTGTCCTTGGTGTTAACTATTATTGCAGGTTTGTCAGTGAACCAGACCTTCCTTCATTACTACAAGTGTTGAACTGGCTGCACGGCTTCTCTTTCTGGGCCCATTCAGAGCCCAGACCTCAACCCACTAGAGAAGCTGTGGGTGGACAGCCAGAGAGTGTTCACACCCTGAGAACGTGGCTGAGCTGAAGCTATTCTGAGGACGGACGGTTAAAAGTCCCTCTTGCATGTTGATCAGCTACAGGAAGCTCTTGTTGAGGCTGTTGCTGCCAGAGGTTCATGAGCAGTTAATAAAACCTTGTTCCACATGTTTCAGCAAACTGTATTTTTGTTAACTTGAAATATAAACAATTGTGGTGAAGCTGTCTGTTTGACTGTACATGTGTAAATTTCTGTCCTTTATTGTTTCTGCTGCAACAAAGAAATTTCCCCACTGTGGGATGAAAAAATTTCTTTTTTTAGTTTATTTAGAAAACCCCTGGACACAAACATCACACACAGACTACAATGGACACGTGACTACAACAAGAACAAAAAATTGAAAACACGCTGTAAACTTTTTAAAGTTGACCTTGTCATTCACGCAGTGTTTATTAATTATCTTCTTAGTTATTTTTGTCTTTAAAAATAGGTCATATTAGCAGGAAATGAGAACATGTCAAAGTTTTCTGTGGTCAAACCGAGTTTAGCAGAAGTTGTTAGTTGTTGGCAAAGAGAAGGAAACTGATCTCATTGATATGTGACGTCTTTCCCACATTTCTTTCTTCCTTTTCTTTACAGACGCTGCAGAAGTTTCTTCATATAAACTGCTCGGTACCAGATGTGAGAGCTGTGAGCTGCAGACATTCTGTGAGTAAACGACTTTCTCTGTTTGAAAGATACAACTGAGGAAAAACCTTGAAAAGATCAAATAGTCATGTCAGTTTAAAAGATTTTGTTAAAAAGACACTGAACTGGTTGTTTTAACACAATTAGTGTTTTAGACTAAAGTGTTGTTAATTTTGTCTTTTATAAATAGTTAGTTGTGTTTTATTTCATTTTAGAGCATGAATGTAGTATTTCAAGTTCAGTTAATAATGTGATGTGACCTTTGACTTGTTGTGTAGTTCTTCTTTAGGAACGAACCTGAAAGTTAGTTAGTTAGTTAGTTAGTTAGTTAGTTAGTTAGTTAGTTAGTTAGTTTGCTTCAGTAAATCTAACAAACTCACCAGCTCATGAAAATTAATGACTGTTAAAGTGAATATTGGAGAATTTGGGACTGTTCTCCAGTAAATGATCCTAAAGCTTCTCTGTGCAAGTAGCTGCTTAACAACAGCAACAAACTGAGACTGAAGACCCAGATAAATACAGATCTGAGCCACGAGTCAAAGGAAAGAAAAGCTGATGATACATGTTTAATAAAATGTCCAGATCAGAAGAATAATTAAATGAACACATGATAAAAGGCTCATTATGTGACTAATATAGTTTATCTAGTGCTCAGGTCAAACCTTGTCACAGTTCAGTTGTAGTGTGTTGGTGAAGGAGGTGAACGTCCTGCTGACACCTGTTATGATGACGACAGGCTTTTATTCTGAAGAACAGATAAATATGATCAATATCAAATTAATATGACATCAGAGGTGTCTCCAGTTTACGTTTACTGACACTAGATCACCACTAAAGAAACTGTGTGTTTTCCTTTACAACATGACTCAGGACAGTGTGGAGGCAACAACAGTGGGTTTGAAGTTTCACATTCAGAAATAAACAGATGAATAAACTTATAGTATATGTATAGATTTAGTTATCCATTACAAGTACAAACCTGTTCATTATATTTAAACTGCTCCAGTTTGTCGTCTGTGGACGTGTCAGTGAGTCAGACTACGCTTTGGTGAAACTCAGTCTAGTCAAAGAGGAAGAAACTCACACGTCAAATAACGAGACAGAGAAAATGTAACATTCCCATCAAATGTAAGTTGTGCTTCTCCACAGTGAAGTTTTCTCCACATGAGGAGTCAGAGTTGATGTGAGGATGGGACACACTTTCCTCTGTGTGCTGCAGTTTTTCTGTGAGTAAATCACTGCTTGATGAAACAAATGGTAGAAAGTGTTGGAGTGAGGAGAACAGAGCATCAGAGCTTGGTTCAGTGTGAACAGAGCAGACTTGTTGTTTTGTAGGAAGACACGTTGGAGGACGACTGTTCAGTCATCAGACACTTTGATCACGTTGTTTCTATCTTTGCTTTTGTTTCTGTCTTGATTTTAGTGCTGAACACACTTTTCCACTGTGGACACGCTGAAGGTAAATGTAGTTTATTTACTAATAAACTTTGATAATTCTGTTTAAAATAATTTTCTGATTATTTACTTTATTGTTTTTATGTTTGTGTTGGTTTTAGATGCTGTTTTGACTCTTGAGCCAAACTGGTCCAGATATTTTCCTGGAGACTCTGTGACCTTCACATGTGACATGAAGGAAGGAGAAAACACTGACTGGGAAATTAGATTCACCAAAGATGGAGAAGAGATTCAACGTTACCGTTCACATCCAACCCTAATATTACAACCTCTATATACAGGACACAGTGGTGGATACCAGTGCTCTGGTCGTCATATGAGGACAAATTATGAAAAAATCAGCAACACCATCACTTTATCTGTTTCATGTGAGTCAGAGATGAACAGATTTGATTTAAAAGCTCTGTTTATGTGTTTGGACAAATACTGTTGAATCAGCACAATTTAAATGTGACAGTGTTTGAACCTACTGTGTCGTTTAGTTTTGATGAATCTTTGTTCTTCTATGTTTTTCCATCAGTTCACAGACACATTAACCAAACATCACTGAACTAAGTTAGACTGTGAGCTGTGTAGATATTTAACAGGAATTAAAGATAAAGTCATGGGAAAGAAAATGTTTTGTTCTTTCATATCAACAGATCCACCCAAACCCAGACTGACAGCAGGTCCATCAACCATAACAGTAGGAGGCAGCATCACACTCAGCTGCTCTGTGGACGACTCTGAAGGCTGGAAATATGACTGGTTCAGAGGGAGGTTGGACAAATATGAAGATGTGACACCAACAGCTGGTGAAGACAGCAGAGAAATCAGAGTCTCACAAGGAGGCGTCTACACGTGTGTAGGAAGAAGAAAACCAGCTGTTTACACTTATCTAAGTGATTTTGTCACCGTTGATATAACTTGTGAGTTTGTTCATTGTGTTTGAAGTTAATTTCTACTTGTTGTCTTTTTCTCTGTTTCTCTAACGTCTATATTTGTGTTTGTATCAGATTCTAACTCTGTGTCTGTGAGTCTTAACATTTAATATTTGAAGTAATGTGTTGAATATATGTTTTACTTCACTGTATAATAATTCACTGATATTTGCATTTCTCACCTCTTAGATTATTTATTTGCCTTTGACACATTGTGTTGTTTTATACTTTATACTTCCACACAGTTCTGGTCAGAACCATCTATAAATATAATATTTCATAATGTTAATGTTGTGTCTTATGTCACTGTTGGGTTTTAGATGCTGTGTTGACCCTTGACCCCAGCAGGTCCAGTTATTTTACTGGAGAGTCTGTGACCTTCACATGTGACATGAAGGACAACAAACACACTGGCTGGAAAACCAGACTCATCAAAGATGGAGGAGAAATATCTTCACACACCAGACACACAATAAAACCTCTGTCTACAGGAGACAGTGGTAGATTCCAGTGTTTTGGTCTCCACAAGACAACAAACCATATAAAAACCAGTGAAACCATCTATTTAACTGTATCAGGTGAGTCATTGTTGATTTATCACCATGTTTGTCTGTTTGACCTAAATGTGTATTTATAACTTTTAAATATTTAACCAATGAGCAGAAAGAAATAGAAGTGATTCATGTTATAAATCACAGAGACACTAATCAACCATTTTCTTTCATAAACTCACCATCAGAGAAACCAAAGGCCCAGCTCAGAGCTGATGACAGAGTCATTCCAGTAGGGGGCAGAGTGACGCTGAGCTGCTCTGTGACGTCATCGTCTGGTTGGAAATATTACTGGTACAGAGGTGATAAATCCTCTGAAGTCCTGAACACACAAGATGGTGAAACCAGTGTCTCTCAGGAAGGACTGTACTGGTGCAGAGGAGGAAGAGGAGACGCAGTTTACTACACACAGTACAGTGACTCAGTGAGGATCAACAGAAATGGTGACTGTGACAACACAAACTATGACCTTTGACCTTTAAAATGAACAGTTGGAAACACATTTTATTGTGTGTAATAGATGATACACAACAGAATGTTAATAAGTCAACAAAAGAAACTTGTTTTCTATGTGTAAATATCTTGAGTTTGTCATTTGATATAAAAGTCAGTTCACATGTAGTTTGGTGATTGTTTAACAGTCGTGGGATTATTGACTGGACGTGATCGTGATCTTCTGTTGTTGTTGTTTTTATTCCAGTTGTGTCCAGGCCTGACAGCTTGTCATTGATCGTTGGCTTGGTTTGTGGACTTACACTCATGCTTCTCGTGCTGCTGTTCTTTCTCTACAGAAAGTCTAAAGGTCAGATCTTGTTTATCTTCTACTGTTTTTGTTTTTACTACAGACAAAAATCAGAATCACAGAATCATAGTTTGATGTAAATAGATTAACTGCAGCACTGAAACATTTTATAAAACAAAATGTGATCGACTAACAACTAGCGAGAACATGTTTGTAAACCTAAAAAAGATTTATTCAACTGTCTTGTCTGAATAAATGACAACATCATCTTTTCAATTATCTGATCTTTATAACAGACAAACGAAGAGAAGCTCAGGAGGCGTCAGTTTACTCTGATACTCCACACAGCACATATGCTTCTCTTCTCCATGGTCAGACTTTACCCTGATGAATTTCATGCTTTACTGTTAATTCACATGATGCATTCAAATGTTTCAGTCCAGCCTGGTTTAATGGATCATTTGTTTGTAGGTGATTCTTCTGTTTACGAATCGATCCGTCGTCCTGGAGACACTGGAAATGGTTCAGTATGCACACGTTGACCAACTAGAAGGATTATTAATGTCACAGTAAATGATTGAATGACGAGCTGGAAACATGTCATAGTTTACCTGAACTGTAAAGAGATATGACAAATTATATAAGTTTAAATAAAAAAAAACAAGAAAAAAAAAAACTCTATTGCATTTTAAATGTCTCTAGTTGTGGCCTGTTGATGTTGAGTGTAACAGTTTTTTCTTCTGCCTCATGTATGTTCATAGTAATAACGTAGTGAGAGCGTGGTGATCATAGCAGGACTCATCTCTCACAGATGAATAAAAACACGTCTGTTATCGTGTTTACAGCTTTTATATGGTAACTGTTATGTACAATATAACCAACATATATTTATAGATACAGTATATAACAATAATCAGGAGGATTTAGCAGATTAAAGGCTTTAGATTATTACACATATTAAACTCTGTCTGTTTTATTCACTTATTTTTTCATAATGTTCTGTTTGAAGTTCTTTGAATATTATTAGTTACTATGTGAATCTCATCATCAACAGGATGTGTATTAATATATTGTTTGTATTTGAAGGGTTTAATTCTTCTCTGCATCAATAAATGTTCCAGCAATAAACTGCGACTGTTGCTTCTAAATGCTTTTGTTTTTAATCTTCTGTCTGATTTTCCATAGACAGTTTCTCTGGAGGAGGGTCATTGATGACTTGCCTTCGCCGTCTCAGATCAAGCAGGTGATGCTGTGGGATGGTGTAACATGTCAGTTATCACTTCACTGGTCATGTGGTGGATGCTGGGACAAAGGTTCGTGTGGATGCTCATCCACCTGAAGCAGACAGATGAGGAGGCAGTGAACAAGTTGACACACGGGAAAGAAGTAAAGTCAGGCAGCGGTGACCTCTGCTGAACCAGCCTGACAACCTCACACATCAGCTACAACAGCAGTCACTGTCATGATCGACCATCTGACTTCCGGTGCAGGGCTCTTATTGTGAAGAGCCATCAGTTGGTTGTTTTCAGCTGTGTCTTGTTCTGTCTCTCACTCTTAAGCCTGTTTTCTCAGATGCTCCTTCGCCAGATCTTCACTCGTGACTGGAGACCAGTTGGCCAAGAAGAGCCTCTTGAATCCAGACCTTTTCGTTGACCTTGTTACTGTGAGTCCTCTGAACCTCGCTTTACCTGCTGCTACCTGTGAGGGATTTGTCTCTTCTAAAGGCTCTGGCTAAACGGCTGCCTGGTGTTCGCTGCAGGGACTTTGTGAGCGGCCTGTTGTCACGTGACCTATCGCCCTGTGAGGAGCTTCACTCACTGAACGACCAGCGTCAACCCCATGGACTAGGAATCACCACTTTGAACTTTATCAGTGGATCGTGGTGAGTTTTTGTGTCCTCTCTCAGTCTCGTCAGTTGTCTCGCTGCGAAAAGACCCCAGAGCTTCAGAACCGCGTTCGTCTACCCTCTCGGCTTCTTCCCACTCAACCACTTGTCTGTTTGCCTCCTGGTCCATTCAGTGTCTACAGCGGCCCCTGGTTTCTCAACCACCATCTCCAACCATCCTCTCCTCGTCGTTGTTTCCCCCTCGTCTCTTTCACCTGGACCTGTTTCACTCACACCTGACTTAAGATCCGTTCCCCGACACCATAGTGTTGTTCATGCACGGTCGCCCATGTTCGCTCACGTTTCGTTCCATGCTCTCGTTCATGTTTTTTCCATGGTCATGCTCTCGCTCATGGAGCCTGGAACTTTCTAGAACTCTGGACCTCTCACTGACTGTGCTGGTACCCCTTGGACTCGGACGATCGTGGTGAATTCTGGCCGCCGACTGACGGCCAGTCCGGCGCTTCATTTATTTTTTGTAAGAACTACAAAGCGGTCTCTGTTTTTGTTTCCCTGGCTCTGCGTCTTTGTTTTTGCACACCCACATTAAGTTTAAAAAAGTGACTAATTTGAAGCGCCGAATCCGCCTGGTCCTTACAGTTGCTGGCACTTACGCTGGCCGTAGGGAATGGAGGGAGCTGGTGGCCATGTGGAGACAAACCTGGAGCAACTCGTGCTTTCCTAGACCCCTGTTGTGGCTTAAAATGGAGGATGCCCTCGCCATGCTCTCCGGCGACTGCCTAGAGGAGACTTCCGTCTTCCCACCTGCCTCTAGTCTTGCCCTCACAGCCATAGCCCCTGCAGCAGACTCCAGTTCACGCTCGGTTGATCCTGTCTCCTATGCCCCTGTGCTGCCCATTCTACCATCTTCAGCCCCTGCCTGCTTTGCAGCGTCCACACCCGTCTCCACCTACCCAGGGAAGACCGCCTCATCTGTCACGATCGGCACCGGCCACTCAAACCCTTATTGCGGAGAGCTCCGCTCTGACTTTTGTTGTGGAGAGCTCTGCCTGATGCTCTCTCACCACCCCCGCCAGCTTTGTGTGTTTGTGTGATTGTTTTCACTACCACTGCATCTAAGCCCTGTTCTCTGACGTCTGTTTTGACGTCGTTCATGTTTGTCCATGTTTCCGCGCATGTTTGTTCACGCTTTGTCCGCGCTCCCACTCATGTCAGTCTTGCCTGAAGAATACCTGTCTCCTGGATTTCGTGAGTAAAAAGTTTCTTGCCTGGAACCTATTAAAAGAACTATTGGATTTACTCCCGTACTCCCTGCTCCACGAATGAACCTTTGCTAATTGCTAACATCCACAGCTAACCACTAGCCGAACACTCAAGCTGGCGTCTGGACACTAAACCTCTCGCTCTCTGGAAGTGCTTCCTTTTGACGCCACCGACTCCGCTCCGGGTTAAATAAACCCCTGTTTAGGATCACAGACTATTGAGCATGGACTAACCTGGTCACGTTTGATTTCCCTTTTTTTGCATTGAGGATTGTAGCGTGTATTTTCTGTTTGGTTGTCTTTCACATGTGTGAAAATAAAAGCCCTCAAAATATAAGAGTTGGAATCTGCCTGGTCCTTAACAGCTGTCGACACCACCCATGAAGTGGTGTCAGCATAAACCCTGACAACTGAATGCAGATGATGGTTTGTTTCTGATGCTGACAGTGTCTGAGACCCATATGCAATTACACACAATTTCCCATTCAATTCAATTCAACTGTATTTATATAGGACAATTCACAACATCAGTTATCTCAAGGCACTTTACAAGTAAGGTTTTAAGACCTTACACAACTAAACCCAACAAATCCCACATAGAGCAAGCTTTTAATTGTAGCCAATCGATAAATTGTACATTTTAATAGCAACAGTGGAGGAAAAACTCCCTCTCTAACGAGGAAGAAACCTCCAGCAGACCCAGGCTCAGTGGGTCTGCTGGAGGCCCATCTGCCTTGACCAGTTGGGGTGAAGGGATAGAGAAGAGAGAAAAGAACACAACAACAACAAAACAAGCAGCAACAGAACACAGGCAGGATGGTTGGACCAGCAACTGAACACTGGAGACACATGGCTCTGATTCTGACAATACATGTAGATGAGGATAGAGAGAGACAGAAGGGGAGAAACACAACTAGGAGAGAAAAGGGACAAAGTTAGTCACATGTGGAAATGGAGGCATGTTGGCGGATAGAAGAAACCGAAAAGAGCTCAGTGAATGAAGGACGTCCCCCAGCATCTAAGTCAAAAAGGAAGGTTTTAAGCCTAGTTTTAAAACTAGAGAGGGTGTCTGTTTCTCGAACCTGAACTGGAAGCTGGTTCCACATAGAGGAGCTTGGTAGCTAAAGGCTCTGCCTCCCGCTCTACTAAAAACTTCTTCTAAACTCTAGGAATCACAAGCAGACCAGCGCTCTGAGAACGAAGCGTTCTGTTGGGAGCATAAGGAGCGATGAGGTCTTTGAGATAAGATGGAGCTTTATTATGAAGAGCTTTGTAGGTGAGGAGAAGAATTTTTAATTCTATCCTAGATTTGACAGGGAGCCAATGCAGAGAAGTTAATGTAGGAGAAATGTGATCTCTCTTCCTAAGTCCAGGCAGACTCTGGCTGCAGCATTTTGAATTAACTTTTTAGAGAGTTATTGGGACAAACTATGAGTAGCGAGTTACAGTAGTCCAGCCTAGAGGTAACAAATGCATGGATTAATTTTTCAGCATCACTCTGTGAGAGGATGCTCCTAACTTTAGCAATATTCCTAAGGTGGAAGTAGGCAGTTCTAGAGATTTCTTTAATATATGGTGTAAAGGAGAGATCTTGGTTAAAGATGACACCAAGGTTCCTCACAGTAGAACTTGAAGCTAACGTTATGTCATCCAGAGTAACAATCTGATTCAATAATGAGTCTCTCTGGTTTTTAGCACCAATTATAATAACCTCAGTTTTGTCTGAATTCAGTTGTAGAAAGTTATGGGACATCCAGGATTTGATATCATTTAAACAAGTTTGAAGTTTGACTAATTGGTTTGTTTCTTCTGGTTTCATGGACAAATATAACTGAGTATCATCTGCATAGCAGTGGAAATTTATAGAATGTTTTCTAATAATATCACCAAGAGGAGACATTTAAAGACTGAAAAGTATTGGACCAAGCACAGAACCCTGTGGAACAACACAGTTAATCTTTGTGCAGATGGAAGATTGATCATGAACAAATTGGAATCTGTTCAACAGATAAGACTTAAACCATCCCAGTGCTTTTCCTTTAATCCCAATGCTATGTCCCAGTCTCTGCAATAGAATCTTGTGATCTATCGTATCAAATGCTGAACTAAGATCTAACAGGACAAGTACAGAAACTAGACCATTGTCTGAAGCTGTGAGAAGATCATTAGTGACTCTAATCAGAGCTGTTTCTGTGCTATGATGTATCTGAATCCTGACTGGAAATCTTCATATAGGTCATTTCTACGCAAGTGGTCACATAATTGTTTAGCTACGGTTTTTTTCAAGAACTTTAGAAATAAAGGGCAGATTGGATATAGGCCTATAATTTGCAAGTTCTCTAGGGTCAAGAGTAGTTTTTTTCAATAAAGGTTTGACCACAGCAACTTTAAAAGCCTGTGGTACGTAGCCTGTAAACAGAGATTGGTTGATTTGATTTAATATGGACGTGCTGATCAATGGAAAAACTTCTTTGAGTAATCTGGTTGGGATTGGGTCTAAGAGACAAGTAGCTGATTTAGCAGAGTTAATTATTGAAGTTAGCTCAGTGTGATCTATGGGGGAAAAGCAGTTTAAGTAAGACATAGGTCTAACCAGCAAATCTAAGGCTGTTGGATCTGTAGATCAGTTTATGACTTTTGTTGGCAGATTCTGATAAATCTGTTCTCTAATGGTTATGATTTTATTAGTGAAGAAATTCATAAAGTCATTGCTGCTGAGATTTAAAGGGTCACTAGGCTCAACACAGCTATGACTCTTAGTCAGCCTGGCTACAGTGCTGAAAAGAAACCTGGGGTTGTTTTTATTTTCCTCAATTAATGATGAATAATATGTGGTTCTAGCAGCACAAAGTGCTTTTTATATAGTATAGTACTGGAGGTGGTGAATCGACCCTGGAAGTAATAGATGAACTGGACATGTGTACCAACGCGATCCACTCCAGCCCTTCACCAGGAGCCTGTCGGATCCAGTTCCACACTGAGCTACTGAAGTCAAATCCAGATGTTGTGCAGGTGAGTCTGTGCTACTCCCCTGGACTTTTAATGACTGGGTCAGACTCTGTTATGGACCAACCTTCAAGAGAAGGAGCAGACAGACTGGTAACCTGCCGTAGGCCGTGCTGACAGTCAGCATGTCCTCTAACCTAGGAAGCCCTTTAAATGTCATGTGGACTGGATCTGCGTTTGTTGACAGGAAGCTCCTCCTACATCGCTTCACATTGAGCTTCCAAGTCAAACAGGAGCGAAAACAAAAAAGGTGAAATGAATCAACACAAGCCTTTAGTTCTCATCTCTCAGCACAGTAACGTGTTAGAGGCCGTGTTGCGTTTTGTTGCTGCTGTGACTCAATGTTGCCTCCAACATTTTTAACACGCTGTCAGACCAACCTAATGAAACCAGCCACTGTTCATCTCTTCTCATGTTGTGTCGAATGTGTTTGTTTGACTGTACTGTTGAAGTGAATCGACACATTTCTGGTGAAGTTCGAGACCTTTTGCTTTTAAATGTATCGTAAACGACCGAGCTGATCTGAAATCCTTCCTGGTGTGAGGGCTCCTCCTCTGGTGGCTCCGTGTTACTAATGTTTGGCTCTGAGGGGTTTCTGTTCATCTCCACTCATGGTTTGTGTCACTGTGTGGTTTCTGCCACAGTAATAAACAGCAGATGTTCTGTCTGTTTAGAGTCGCTGTGTTGCTGGAGGAGTCTAAGCTGATACTGAACTTGTTCTTCAGTGAGTCTTTGTAGAATGTAGTCTGTCCAACCCGTCCACTCACAATAAACTCCGGAGCTTTATCCCTCGTCTGTCAGATCCAAGCTTTGCTAGTAGCTGTTCACAGAGTAAGAGACTTGACAGCTGATGGTCAGACGTTGTCCTGGCTGCACAGTCAGAGTCTGTGTAATGGAAATTTTACTATATGGGTATTTTCACTTGTGACAGAACTCTGATTCATATTACTTGATATATTCTCATATGTATCTGTACTAAGCAAAGTAATCATAGAATGAGTTATATACTTGCTTACAGAAATATTTTAGAATAGTGAGCCTTCTCTTTCCCATGGGAAAGGGAGCTAGGGAGATACTGTTTAGTTATAATTGTTTTACACCATGGACCATGGCCATGAGAGCATGGCAGAAGAACTTTGATTTACTTTGTTTCTGTTACACTTTCCACCTGGCGCAAGGCAGTGACTGACCCTGAGTTGTGGGCTGATAAGACCCTTGTGGACTGTTTTTGTTTGAGACTGAGCTAATGAGAAGATACATCTTTACTCCCTCGCAACGAAGGAGGTATTTAGGTAGGCACGGAGGTAGATGACTTCAGAACTACACTCAGGCAGGACAGTTTTGCACTGACTCTGTGTACTTCTCTTCTTGCAAGAATTAAACACAACAGAAAGACAACTTTGATTGGTTTTTGATTCATTCACCAGGTTCCTAACAGGTTTTTGCCTCCACAATTTGGTGTCAGAAGTGGGATCCGCTGGTGGTCGTCAGAGGGGTCGCTGACGGTGGAAGACGTCGCCCTGAGCGCAGCTCAGCCTCAACCTCCTCTACAAAAACAGAGTGAGACGAAGGGCCTAAGGCATCACCTCTGATCTCCATCGGACGGATCCTACGAACTCAAAATTACTTATCAACGGGGAAACCTGGTGAGTCGTTGACATATTTGCTTCTCATATGTCCTGGGGAAAGTGTTGATCAGTGAACACTATAATATGGCACTGATATGAGTGTTAGTTAGTGAACACTATAATATGGCACTGATATGAGTGTTAGTCAGTGAACACTATAATATGGCGCTGATATGAGTGTTAGTCAGTGAACACTATAATATGGCACTGATATGAGTGTTAGTCAGTGAACACTATAATATGGCACTGATATGAGTGTTAGTCGGTGAACACTATAATATGGCACTGATATGAGTGTTAGTCGGTGAACACTATAATTTGGCATCGAACTTTCGCAGAGACGTCTGTGACCGTACAACTACGCGTAGTGCTGCTTTATGGTGAGCAGTTATGGTAAAGTTGGCTTGGAGCCACAGGGTCCCAGTGTGGATATCATGAGGAGGAAATATGGAGACGATAGTATCAGTTGTCTTTCTGTGTGAACAAAACAATATGGGTTCCCAGAGGGTGGGTCATTAAAAATTTATCAAATTGACATTTAGAAAAAGAAAAAAAAAAAAAAAAAAAAATTGAAAGAAGACGAACGAAAGTTGAGAAAAAGAGAGAATTTGAAGTCAAAAGATTTAGATAATGTGGAAAAGCATAGAAAATGCTGGCAACAATGAAAAGATGAAGCTGAAAGTAGAGAGAGAAAACGATTACAAAAGGAAATGACTACGGTTGAAAGTAGAACAGAGAATAATTCTGCATCCTGCAAACAGCCACCACCATACTGTCCCAGTGCGTCTTCTCTTTATCTACAGATCACTGCGCTGAAGCTGGTCCCGGACCTGGATTCCTACCTGTCTGTCCTGCAACTGCAACCACAACAACAACAGCAAAAACAACCAGACCCGTCTGTCCTACAACCACTGCAACAGCTTCAAAGTCTGCCTGCCCTGCAACTATTGCCACCGTTGCAACCACAGCTGCTTCAAAGTAAAATAAAGACAGAAAAGAGTTACACCTGGCAGCTGTAACCATGTATCAGGCAGTCGCACAACAGAACCGTGGTCGAGGAAGAGGCTACACCAGAGGAGGACGAGGTCGCGCAGGTCAAAAAGGACATGGCCGAGGAAACGGACAATCAACAACATGCTTTAAATGCGGTAAAGAAGGACATTGGGCTCGAAACTGCCAATCCACTGAGGGACGGTGTCCGTACTGCAAGGAAGAGGGACACAGACCAGCTGACTGTCCGCTGAGTGTTTCAGCGGGGGCAGACTGACGGGTGGGGAGACGGTCTGGGCCCGGTGACGGTGTAGCTGAGGCTGAGGAGGGAGGTGATGGCACTGACACACACACACACCGCAATGAAGACACGCTTACACAAACATCTACTGATGATGCTATTGCTGCCATTGCAATGAAGAACGCTTGCTATGCTTAACCTCAAATGCTTCTACTAACTGCAATGAAGAACGCTTACCTTGCATAGATTCAGAAATGATTTTACAGTGTTTGATGAATTTAGAAAGTAGAATGAAAACACCACTAGGCACCTATGTGCACCTGACTGAACCACACGTGCAATTTCCAGAAATGGTTTTAACGATAAATGGGGAGCAAATCACTTTTCTTGTAGACAGTGGAGCTACACGCTCTGTGATGACGTCTTCAAGCCTTAAAACTGCACCAAGAATGAGAGGGAATTATGTTTATAGTGTTGGGGCTTCGGGGGTAACAGTAAAAGAATATTAAACCAAACCTTTGACATGTCTTACTCCAGATGGTACCACATTCAAGCAGGTTTTTCATGTTTTCTGATTTGTGCCCGATAAATTTGCTAGGGAGAGATCTAATGATAAAACTGGGCATTTCTCTGATTTCATCCCCAGAGGGATTGAAGGTCAGCACAGATGCGAACACAGACCCAGAGGGAGTGTTTGTGCTCTGTGGAGTGAGTGATTTACTGTATGTATGTGTGTAAGCTGCAGCAGTCTGTCTTGTGTGAGCAGTTAATGTCTATAGCGCATGCGTTAGTTAACCCAGAAGAAACAGACTATATGGATCCAGAAGACTTACACTGCACCATTCATGTGTCACAGGGTTAACATCAACTCCTGCTTTAGCAGAAGTGCCACACATGGGAATACATCCCACTGAGAGGCCGTTACCATCCACTTCACTTTGTGAAGATGACATGTTACAGTACTGTAAGTCTTTGTCTGCAGTTCTGTCTCAGATCTCTCAGTAGGTGACAGCAGCTTTACCAGTTCCAGCAAAAGGGCCACTACACTCTCTGGAACCAGGCGACTGGATTGTGGTACGAGAACATCGCCCTAAACACTGGCAGGCACTCAAGTGGGTTGGACCCTTCCAGGTGCTACTGACTACGCATACGGCAGTGAAGGTCGCAGAGAGGGCAACGTGGATCCATGCGAGCCACTGCAGGAAGGTGCCGGAGCCAGTAGATGACTTCTCACCAGCTGTCCACCAGCACGAGGGCTCTGATCAGCAGTAACACCCTTGTTCTACGAGGGGCGGCGTTGACCAGCACAGTGGGAAAGACACGTTGAGTGTTTCTCCACTGCACCGGTGAAATACACTTTAGCATAGCACATACTGCACACACTGAGAAAACAAATACACAGTGGTGTACCACCTACGAGGGATTTCAACGCTACACATCTGTACAGTGCAGTAGTGTCTCTAGTGACAAAGGGGAGGGAAACCTAACGGTGACAACAACTCCCTACGACACTACAAAGACCAGTTGCTCGGGTGAACTCCATACAAACTGGTTGGCTATTGCACTGACATCGTGGACCAGGACAGGACAACGTCCATACATCAGTATCGTGATTGGATCCGCTTGGACCAAGCACTAACACAACAACAGAGAACTGTGAGAGACATTGTGTGAACTGTGGGACTTTGCTTAATTTTTCTGTGAACAGTTTATGATGGTAGCTAAAGCCTTTGTGAATTTAGCTATACTGATATTTCTTTGTTCACTTTCACTTTGTGTGTTGATTAATTAATAATCAAAGGGGAGGGATTGTAATGGAAATTTTACTATATGGGTATTTTCACTTGTGACAGAACTCTGATTCATATTACTTGATATATTCTCATATGTATCTGTACTAAGCAAAGTAATCATAGAATGAGTTATATACTTGCTTACAGAAATATTTTAGAATAGTGAGCCTTCTCTTTCCCATGGGAAAGGGAGCTAGGGAGATACTGTTTAGTTATAATTGTTTTACACCATGGACCATGGCCATGAGAGCATGGCAGAAGAACTTTGATTTACTTTGTTTCTGTTACACTTTCCACCTGGCGCAAGGCAGTGACTGACCCTGAGTTGTGGGCTGATAAGACCCTTGTGGACTGTTTTTGTTTGAGACTGAGCTAATGAGAAGATACATCTTTACTCCCTCGCAACGAAGGAGGTATTTAGGTAGGCACGGAGGTAGATGACTTCAGAACTACACTCAGGCAGGACAGTTTTGCACTGACTCTGTGTACTTCTCTTCTTGCAAGAATTAAACACAACAGAAAGACAACTTTGATTGGTTTTTGATTCATTCACCAGGTTCCTAACAGGTTTTTGCCTCCACAGTCTGTCTGAGTCAGCTGTTCACACTTCACACCTGGTAAAACAAGATTGTTTTTGAATTTATAGAATAATCTGACATAATACAGCAAAATGCATTATAATAGAAATGTATTACATTTAATTTTGTTTTATTACAGTGATTGAGGACTTGGTCTCAGTTCAAGTATGATTTATGACTTCACACATCATGAATGATCACAGTGGAAAATGTGAATGTCATGGTGATGTTACAAAACCACTTGAACCAGAGCCGAACCCACACGCAGAACCAGGCCAGGAGAAAGAATAGGCGGTCTCAGAAATAATTTATTCTTTTGACTAACAAAAATTCACAACAAGCTGGGAAAATGCAGAACCTAAAATAGAAATGATCCCTACAAAACAAAGCGCTGCCTGGTGCAGGATCTAGGAGATGAACTGATACAACCGAACATAAACTCTCAGGCTACTGAGGAAAACCAAGACGCTGCTCTATGCAGGGAAAAACACTGTAGTTTCAAACTAACGAAGGAATAACTCTGCCGAAGCAGGAGCATGAGAATTACCGTAAGACTGACTGAGGGCTTACGCGAAAAAATAGCAATGGCTAAAGATCAGGCACTGTGGAACAGGACAGAAAGCAGAGACACGGGAGAAACGGGTAAACGAGGCAGGAGGGAAAGTGTCTCAAGTCCACCCCCTAGAGGCTGACTGATCTGTGACAGGTGAGATTTGTTCAAATACGATGATACTGTATGTAAATATGATAACAGTTGTTTATTTTTATTTTTACAAACACATATAAGCAAGTGAGACATTCACATTGGTTTGGATTAGCTAAGTAATGACTGAGAGTAGCAGCTGTTGCCACCGTCGTGTCTCACAGTGGAAACTCACTCCAGGCCTTTACCAGACGCCTGTCTGACCCAAACCATCCAGTAGCTGCTGAGTGTGAATCCAGACGTTGTGCAGGTCAGTCTGTGGGATTCTCCAGCTCTTTTAACCACTGGTGCAGATTCTGTCAGAGTCTGACCACCAACACCTGTAAAACAAAAAAAGACAAAAGCGTCAACCGCAGCAAACTGGAGTATGATAAGATCTAAAGTTAGACATGATAGAGTAGCTGTACCTGCCCAGCAGATAAAAAGTATGAGTCCTGTCAAACAGTCCATCATGTGTCCACTGTTCTCTGTCGCCCTCTCTGCAGGCAAACTGTTATGGATGGATGACTGAGTTTTGCATCGTACACACATAATCTCATACACAGAGGTTCTGTGAGGTAGTGGAGCTCACACAGGTTGTTGTGCTGCCGTTCACCCAGCTCCAGTCACTGTGGTCCACGAGCACAGCAATAAACAGCAGAGTCGCCAGCTGCCAGACTGCTCATCTGCAGATACACCTGCTGTCTGCTGTTGTCTCTGGAGACGGTGAACCGGCCTCTGAATGACTCCCGAGTAGTATTTAGTGGTGCTACTACTACCACTATCATGCAGCCAATCCCCTCCAGTCCTTTTCCAGGAGCCTGCTTGATCCAGCTCATGTAGTAGCCATAGACACTGAAGCCAGACACTGTACAGGTCAGTGTGTGGGATTCTCCAGGCCTTTCAAACACTGGTTCAGACTGAGTCAGAGTCTGAGCGTCAACACTTGGTGTAAAGTGGCATCTTCATAAACACAGATCCATGTGCATCACTGAATGTTTCCCCTGCCCAGCAGAGCGTAAACAGCATCAGCCCTGTCCTGTAGGCCATCGTGTTGATCAGCGCATCCACTGTTCTCTGACGTCCAGACAGATAAGTAGAGGTAGCGGACGTCTGGGTTTTGCATTGACTCCTCCTCACATTGGTCTGTGTTTACTGAACTCGCACGTTAATAACTTGAACCTCTAGTAGTAAACAAACCTGTCATTTCCTACAACCTGTCTGCTGAGAAAAAAACAGATTTAGATTTTCCAGGAAACGCAGAGCTGTCATGAATTTATTGTCTTGTTGATGCATCAGAAATGCAAAGGTTATTCATTTATTGATTAGGTTGCACAGCTGGACATGAAAGACAACAGCTTTGTGAAGCTTTGTCCGACCTAAGCTGTATTAGTTGACTCTTGTTTTGATCCAGATGCAGTAGTTTGGTTCTTTTTCACATTTTGGTTTGATCTCCTACTGTCATCTATAGATACAGGCAAGAAATAGGCTTTAACCAGTGGACGTCTCTTCCAGACTGGCACAGTCAAACACAGTAGAGTCCTCAGAGGCTGAATGAGCAGTGATGAAGCTACTGTCATATCATATACGTGATTCGCTCCAGTGCCTTTCCAGAACGTTGTTTGACCCAGTGTGTGCTGTCGTCTTTAAAGGTGAACCCAGAGCAACGTGAAACAAGAAAATGGATGCAATGATAATGTAGGTTTTTGTACAGCTGCTCAGAAAACTTCAGTCACTGTGTCTTCACGAGCACAATAATAAACAGCAGAATCTTCAGTCTTCAGACTGTTCATCTGCAGAAACAGCTGCTCTCTGCCGTTGTCTCTGGAGATGGTAAAACGATCTTGGACTGACTCAGAGTAGTATCTGTTTAAACGTTTACTGCCAATAAAAGCGATCCACTCAGGTCCTGGTCCTGGAGCCTGTCTGACCCAGTTCATATTGGAGCCATCAAAGTTAAACCCAGACGCTGTAAAGGTCAATCTGTGGGATTCACCAGGTTTTTTACCTACTGGTTCTGACTGAGTCAGAGTCTGACCAGCAGCACCTGTCAGGATAAAACAGAAGCAGTGACATGTACCTGTGTGATGGCTGTTTGAAGATATGTATAAATATAAAAGTCAGATTAAGGCCAGTGAAAATGTTTACAGGAACATCCTGCCCAGCAGAGAGTCAGCAGCAGCCCCGTCCTGAAGCCCATCATGTCACCGCACCTCCGCTTGTCTCTCATCCTCTCTCAGACACATAAGTAGAGCTGGACAACAGAGGAGTTTGCATTGACTCCTCCTCTCATTGACTCAGATGCCTGCCAGGTTTATTTTATGACAAAAAAAGAGCTTCTTCTTTATTAATTAATACAATTCACCACAACATAACAGCAAACTTCACTGCAAGATTACAAAAAAGACAACATTGTTGTTAATATGAAAACATATTAACAACAATGGAGTCGAAACCAACATTAACAGCTGCTCTTTAATAAAGATGATGTTTGATGTTTTACCACTATATTTATTTTACTTCTACCGCCACCTGGTGGTTGGACACAGGAAATGCAGTCACGGCGCCTCAGCACTTTAACAGTAAGAAATAATAATTAATGCGTTTTTTTTTTTTAGGTTTGTGATAAATACACTGTTTTAGTAAATCATATTAATATAAAATGTTACCACATTTCAAAATGTTTCACTCATGAAGAATCCAAAAACTAACCATCAGGCGTCTAAAGGCTCACGTGCCTCCACCAGGCAGGTGAGTTTGATTTTTACGACCCGCTGCGTTCCTTTAACGCAACACTCGGCCAATAAAAGCCTGACGTCAGACGCCACTAAGAGCACGCGCCAACCACTTGTGGTCGCGTGAGCGGGCTTTTGAAAACCCACTTTGGCGCTTGACAAAACTAATCGCGTCTGCTAAGACAAAAGCCAAAGTAGAACCGGGTCGAGCTGGTCCGGACTGAAAACCTGATCCAAAGGCATCTGAAGAGGTGAGTGACGTTCTGGAAGTTACCTGAGCGGCTGTTGTGTGATTAACGTCAGGTGTTAGACGCCACCGGGCCTGGTGGACACACGCTAACTGGGGCTGAACTGCATTTATCCGTCGAATACTCAACGTGTTACTTAAAATCCCTTAGTGTTAATTTAATACACGTCTAAAAGAGCCAGTGCAGCGCTGAGAGTCTGTGAGTTGTTACTGATCAAAGAATCGTCTTGACCGCTGCTGGTTGTGACGCAGTTTGGCTCCATGTTTGGCCTGGACTTTAGTTTTTCTTCCCATCGGCCTCAAAGTTTCTGGAGTAAAATCCAGCTTGTTGAATTGAATTTACCAACTGCTTCAGAAACGTTTTTACGCTTTCCCACGTTTTAAAACGAAGCGCTTGTTGGAAGGTTTCTGCACTTTTAATTCTGCTGCCGAACACAGGCTCCGTCAGTTTAAATGCGTTGTGGTCTCATTAGTGACATGACTTAACAGCAGATTAAGTTGGTTTGTGCAGCTCAGTGATGATCTGTGATCCTCCTCCACAGGTGTAGGACACCTGAACCTTGAGCAATGGAGGGTCCAGTTCTCTCTGCTTTTCAGGTGAGTACAGGAATCTTCAAAGCCTGAAACACTAAGAAAAATGAGCAGAATGTAACTTCAGTTTTTGTTCTGTTTTTTCAGGTAGATCTACGACCTGTAAGTCCCTTTTTTATTTGCTTGGCTGCTGAGCCTGTTTCCTGGCTGATCAGATTGGATCTATGTAGGTGGTGGTTTTCATACTTTTCTAACTGTGCTTTGGCCTCCGTGCCAGAACTGCCTCAACTGTTGGTTTCATCCAATTAACATGAATAATGTGCCAACATTTGTTAGTAGATCAGCCGACTACTGGTCTTAGCCAAAATTGCCAGCCGACTACTGGTGAGACCAGCCGACTACTGGTGAGACCAGCCGACTACTGGTGAGACCAGCCGACTACTGGTGAGACCAGCCGACTACTGGTGTCTTTATTTTTGGATGAAACTGTCTTTGTATTTGAGGTTAGCTTGGTCAGGTGTTGGTGGCCGGCCATCTGCTTGGTTAGATGTAGGTGGTGGTCGGCCGTGTGGTTGGTGGCTACTGTGAAGGCTGGAAGGTTTGGCCTTTCCTTTAGCAGTTTGAGGGCAGGTCAGATGTGTGAACTTGGTTTCTGAGGTGTAGATCAAAGCCAGGCTGTCAATTTAATATGAAATAACCTTTTCCCCCCTCAGATCTCTACAAATGGTGAGTCATTTTTTTCATTGTCTCTTTTATCCCCCTTTCCCTTCTTTTGCGCTGTCTCAACCCCCTATTGTTTTGCCATTTTGATGAAGGATTTCTCCAGCTCGTACATACGCAAACTTCTTCCTTCAACATTTCCGCCATAGACCTGGAAGGTCTATACACAGTAGGTGGGTTTTTGATGGCCGCCGTGCCTACTAACCTCTTTCTTTCCAGTTTCTCGTCGTCAATATTAAGTCTGTGTGTTTCCTTGGCTGCTATGCCAAAATCGCGAGCTCCCTTGCTCTCTGTCACTGTTTCCTTACTTTCTCTTGCCTGCTTTGCTCTCACTCGCTCTCTGTCCTTTCTATCTTATTGTTGTCCTCTGATCAGCCTGTTGGTGCCAAGGAAGGCGGAGTCTATTCTAGTTCTGCAGCTTAGGCCATGTGGCCTTTACTTGATGGTGCCTGTGTTCCCAGTATATGTGGGGTGTGGTCCCAGTACAGTTCTTTTTTTTTTTTTTGTGGTCTGTGGTCGCAGTAGGTTTGGTTGTAGTTTCAGCAGTGTGTGGTGGTCTCCCAGTAGGTTGGATACAAAAACAGACTAGTATTTTTTATTCTAGTTGTGTAGAAGCTAATCTCAGGGACAGCTGTTGTCCACAGACCAATGGATTCTAACAGAAGTAAATGTCCCCTAATCTGGCGCAAAATTTTAGAATAAGGCATTTAAGCCTAAGTGAAAGCTGGCAGCTGTTGACTTGAATAAATTACCAATATGTGAAAATGATACATGGCCTTCAACTTTTACAGGACTGCTTCAGATGAACTACCAGCTGTAAATTGACCCTCCCACAAACTCCTGGTATATATAGTATTATGCCCTGAATACAAGTTACTAACTGATCAAATTGGCCAATGGTTACAGTTGTTGATTAATAACTGACAACCAATAGTGTCCATGTTTATTCAGATAAGTCTGTTTTACCCTTAACTATCAGGTAGCGTTCATCCAGGTGGCACATGAAAACACAACTTATCTGACTGAATGTGGACATTTAGCTTTAAATCTTTCCTCCTTTCTCTGATTTTATTTAACTTAATAGAAGATGCTGATCCAGGATCTGTCTTCATCAGCTTTGAACAATATGTACAAGTAACATTTTATTCCCCCAGGTATTAAACCTTTTATTTAACGGATCAATCCAGGAGCATTTTAACTTTTGTGGTCATGTCTCCTGTAGTAGCTCTGTCCTGCCCTTAATGGTGTGTTTTGTTTTTGTGTTTTTTTTTTTTTTTTTTTTCCCTGGTTCTTTCTTGGTTCTATTGTCTAAAACCAGTTAACTAAAATATGTATTGGCATCACAGGTTCATGTTCCTTTTATACTGTAAAATTTGGTTTGGTACATTGTTCTGTAATTCTGACTCCACTAATATTGTTGCTCTGTGTAGTTGTGCTGTGGTTGTAATTAACCCTTTAATGGGTTTGACCCTTAACAATTTCAGGGTTAAGTGCTGGCTTAAATTTGCCAAGTTTGAATTTCTCCAGTCAGTACATTGCCAGACTTTTTCTACTATAAGTTTCTCAACAGCACAACTACCAAAGCCTAAGTGATACATTAATGTACCAGGGTTAAAGAAAAAACACATGATTTTTGTTTTTTTTTTAACTGAAATGCTCTAAAGTTTATATGGTTGTGTTCACTTTAAACCAAGGAAATATTGAGTCGACACTGGACTCAAAGGTAGTGAGACAATCGCTCATTCAGGACTCAAAAGACTTTGCCCCTCACTGATCAGTGATTCTACTCTTTGGACAATCTTGGAAACTACTCCCTTGGACACAAACACTGGATATGTTAAATCAAAAATGTGGTGTCTTTGTTTGTGGTTCTTTGTTTGTTTTTTTTTTTTGCTGTATTTTATTTTCACTGCTGTTAACTTGCTGAAGCTTTGTACACTGTACTTCAGTTTATGGCTGCACTGAAGTTTGCTGCAGGTTTAAAATGTCCAGAGGAGGCAACGGATGTAGGACAAGGAATCTGAGGTGCTGGCAGACCTGAAGTACGGTGCAGACAACCCAGTGTGAGCTGGAACGACAGACTTGAGCCAGTAGACGGAGGGGGGAGAGCAGCCACAGATGTCAGATGTTAGACATGTGCACAAGACACCACGGTGAGTAAGACTTCAGCGTATGGTTGCGATAGGTTTGTAATTTAAGAACATTAACTGTAGGTGTCATTTCTCTACCAGGTCTCCTCAGAAGCTGGTTCAGGCCTGACATGTTGCCAGTTACACTTACTGACTTGGGCCCCAGACTGATTTGCTTTAGGATGATTCTCATAGCATTTATGTCTACATTGCTATAGCATAACTTTATTTTAGCTTTCAAGTTACTGACTGTAGTTATTGTCACCATCCTGAATTTGTCAAATGTTATCCCTTAAACATTTCTGGGTCAAGTGCTGACTCGCCTCTGCCAAGTTTGAATTCCTCTGAAACTCGAACACGTTTGCGTCGTCTTTTTTAACTTACTGGGAGGCCTCCCAGCAGGGGAACTTATCAGCCCCTGCTCTGCGTTTTGTAGCTGATCGTTGTGCAGATTGACTTAGTTTTGACGGCTTTTGCATATTTTAGATGCTCAAACCTGGCAGAGAAGACTCAAAGCTGCTGCTCGGTGATCACCCACTTGGGTAAAAATGTCTCAGCTTAGGTTTTAGTAGTTGAAGTTTATATGCACCAGGTTGGATTCAAGACATTAACGTCACATTGCAATTAAACAGACCCTGTCAGATCAAAACATTGGTGGCCTTAAATTAGTGGCTGACTTCCTAAATTGACCAACACTTTCAGGTTCATTGTGACTTGACTTTAAACACAAGTTCAACTGGCAACGTGTCCTGTACCAGCTGGAGATGATCATGAGCTCTGTGAAGGAGCAGGCACATAACATGGATGTAGGAGCAGACGTGGGCCAACCAAGAGACGATGGAGGAGGCTGGACTGAAGAGGATCTACAGCTGAACCAATGCAGCATCAAGAAACTGCTTGAGTAAAAGACCACACAATGGTGAGTACAACAGGAGCATCACTCATTGTTTAGTGTGTTGTGCATTGGGAATGTTAACTGTAGATTTCTTGTCTCTACCCAGGTTGTTCCGGGTTTTTACGGACATCAGGTGTCTCCCCTGAGACAGTAGATGGCAACGGCCCTGACATGTTGCCAGTTTATGCCCTGTTCAAAATTTAATTTGGCCATATGATTTTGAGGATTACTAATCATAGCTTTTTTTTTATGCGGGTGCTACAATATGACTGACAGCTAAGGTACCAGATGCATAACACTTCAATTTAAATTTAACCCAACTGTTTTTTTTTAATGTCATAGCTTTATTCATTCAACTTTCCTTATTTGGCACCAATTCACAACATCAGTTATCTCAAGGCACTTTACAAGTGAGCTTTAAGACCTTACCCAACAAATCCCACAGAGCAAGCTTTTAATTGGAGCCGATCGATAAATTCTTAACTTTAAAAACGTTGTGGTCGTCACCATCCAAAATGTTGTATCTGGATTTACTTTAACCCGTAGATTTCAGGGTTAAATGCTGACTCATCTCTGCCAAGTTTGAATCCCTCTGAAGCTGGAGTAAAATAGTATATATTCAGTTTTCTAGTACAATGGGAGGCCTCCCAGCAGGGGATTTATCCCACCCCTGCTCTGCAGTTTTACAGTAGTGGATTATTGTGCAGCTCTAATGACTATTCCATCGTACGTGTTGACACAGGTTGCATATGTAGAGGAGCAGGTTGCATATGTAGAGGAGCAAACCTGGCAGAGGAGACTCAAAGCAGCTGAGTGTCCAGTTTACAAATTTTATCCTAGGGGTAAAACAGCACAACTACAAAAGTCTGGTTTAAACAAAAAAGCCATAGTTTTTTTTTTTTTTTCACTAGACAAAACTCTGAGAAATCAATACTGGCAACATGGTTGGCCCTGCACCATCTGGGAGCATGATAATCACGCAGAGGATTCAGGAACGAACAAACTGGAGACTGAGGAGGTACAGCAGCCACAACGGATCAAACCATAAAACCTTAATGTGCTTTGAAACTTTGGCCACAAAACGGTGAGTATGAATTGTGCCTCTAGATCTGATATGGCTTTGAGGTATTAATAAACATTAACAACTTGCTTGTCCCTACACAGGAGGCTCCAGGGATCTGTGGACAAAGTTCTTTCAAGGTTCTGGGCAGGACATGTTGCCAGTTTGTCCTGTTCAACTTTTCTCTTTTTTTTTTTTTTCTTTTTTTTTTTGTTCACAAATGTACATTAGCTTTATACATGGTCCATCAATTGGCAGTTTACTCCTCCCCCTTCATGTTTTACATATAAAGCCCCAAAGTTGTTGCTGAGCATAGTTCTACTCATCACATTCTAAATTTGTATGTGGACTCACTAATGGACTTAAATGCTGACTCATCTCTGCCAAGTTTGAATCTTTCTGCGAAGGGACAGTAAAATATAGTGAAAGCTGGTGCATTGACGGGCTTATTTTCTAGTACAATGGGAGGCCTCCCAGCAGGGGATTTATCCCACCCCTGTGTTTACAGTAGTAGATCACTGCACACCTCTGACTATTTCATGCGTACGTGTCGCGGTATAGTTCGGATCGTTTGCGTATTTAGAGGAGCAAACCTGGCAGAGGTGACTCGAAGCAACTCGGTGAGCTTTCAATTAGAAGTTTCATCCTAGTGATGACCACAACAGAAGCCTTAGTCATGTATTTTTTTTTTTAAAAAGAGAAGAAGCAATTTAACTTTTTTGCATCAACATTGTTTGGGTAATTATTTATTTTTCTCTCCCTCCTCCCTGTTGAAAGAGTCATAATGCTAATTAACAGCCCCTCAGGTAGATGATTATTATTTTTTTTAATAAATGTTCATTTGGAGCTTTTACTGCCATTGAGGTTCAATGGTTGTGTGCACAGAACTGTGGCATGAGAAGAAAATGACACACAAATACAAGCTATCAAATCAATCTGGCAACATGTTTGGCTCCGTCTCATCTGGAGCTTGATCCGCTCAAAGGACAACACGGTGGCTGCAAGAACGACTGACTGAACCAATGGTGAGTATGAAAAGTGTTATCATGGTTTAACTTGTGTATAATTAGCATTTATAGATTTCTTGTACCTTGTTTCAGATCTGTGGACATGGGACCTCTGAGGTTCAGCTGGTGCTGGGCTGAACATATTGCTTTTTTTTTTTTTTTTTTTTTTTTTTTTGTTTCCCTCTTGAATGATGGTGGTTTCAGCACATGTTCATGTGGCTGCCTGGGTTTTGTCCCCCACTGCATCTTTTAAATATAAAGCCCTAGTTGTCACTCATCACATCCTAAAGTTTATATGGCATCACTGTTAAATGGCTTTGACCGATAGAGATTTCAGGGTTAAATGCTGACTCATCTCTGCCAAGTTTGAATTCTCTGCAAAGAATAAGATCAAGTAGTAAACGTTAGCAAGTCTAGGTTCAGTTTTCTGGTACAATGGGAGGCCACCCAGCAGGGGAATGTATCCTACCCCTGTTTTCAGTCATCTATTGCTGCAAGGATAGTTTTCATCGCTGTAGTGTTTGGTAGGACTTTGTTCGTGTAGAGGAGCAAACCTGGCAGAAATGACTCTAAGCTGCTGCTGAGTGAGCAAAATGTTCTGCTCCTTAATGATGAAAACAGCACAACTACCAAAGCCTAGTTTCACAACTGATTCCAAAGTGGTCTGAGAAATGGAAAAGACATTTGGTTGAAACTCTAAATAAAAGATTTTACGAAACTGGCAACATGTTCAGCCTTGTACCAGAATGTGGTCAAACAAGCATGAAGAGAAACTCATTGGATTCAGGAATGAGACTGAAGAGGCAGAGCAGCCACACGACGGTGACGACTCAAACACAAGACTCTGGCCACAAAATGGTGATTATGACGTCAGTCTGTGTGGTGGAGCTTAGGTTTTGTGTTTTAAAGGCATTAACTTTTTTTTTTTTTTTTTTTTTTTTTTGTCTAAGACAAACTTATTTTGGACTGTAGATGTAAATTGAATTGGATCACTTGTCTTATTCAGGTGTTTAATGTCTGTACATGTAAACCTGTTTGGACTCTTTCTGTATTGGCACCTGATCAAACTTCTCACTGACGACTCTGTCAGAGGTGATTGTATCTGTTTGGTGTATTTAACCTTCAAAGACGAACTGAAAAGTTTGAAATGATACAATTAAACATTATGTTCCAGAAAGTAAAATTGTGTCCACTGCTCTCTGCAGATAAGTAAAGGCGACGCAACTTTCATTACTACCTCCTGACAATATTTTCTTAAATATTCACTTGGCTCCTCCCTTTAAAATAGTTTCACGTCTTCTAGAATTTTGTTTGTAATAGATTTGTGTTGTAAAAATTTCACAATCTTACTTTTTTGGGCTTATTTGTTCTCTTCATGCTCTGAAGCCTTTGATCCCATTTTGCCACCTACTGTGTAGACTGGGGAAGTTCTTGTAGAGCTTCTGTTTACTTTAACCAGTGTCTCTCTAGCACAGTAAGACACAGCAGACTCCTCTGGCTTCAAGTTGGATAGTTTCAGATGCATCTGCTGCTGCTGTCATCTCTACTGACTTCTAAACGGCCTCTGACGCTGCTGCCATAGCTGTTGTGGCTGGTGTCAGAGTAGCTTCTTAGTCCTTTTCCTACAGGTTGTCTGACCCAAGACCTAACACAGCAGTTGAATGTGAGTCCAGATCCCCTGCAGGAGAGACTGAGGGTCTCAGGCTTCTTCACCACTGGAGTGGAAGGAATGGACTCTATGCTCTGACCTGAACAACCTGATGGAAAAGAGAAATGATAGTGTAACAGCCGCCCGATCACTTAAGGTATTGCTGCTGTGATCAGTTGATGCAGGATAAAAGGTAGAAAAACTCAGGACACAGAGCAACAAGCAGTAGAGTAAGTGTTTTCATCATCCCGAGGCTGGAGATGTGATCTGATGCTGCACAAACAATATAAGACCAGGCAGCAGGACAGACGAGAGGATTTTCATCAGGGTTTGTTGGGCGTCAATAATAAATTAGTGAGATGATCTTCTGTCTTCAGGTCAGATTAACTGCTCATCCACTAAGGTCTTTGTTCTACTTTACTGATTTGTGAGTTTGTGCTTATGTTTGTTGTGCACAGTGAAATGCTGTTTATTTAGACGTGTTCTTTTGATGGATTAGTTTGATACAGAATCTAATTAGTTTCTAGGCTACAGTCCATCTGCAAATGTTTTACTATTTTACCAATTATTTACTAATTCAATTGCTGCTTCTGTTGTGCTTTGCTTGAGTTTCTACATCGAGCATGAGTTCTCTCCATGTAGTCCAGCTTCCTCCCACAGGATCATAATAAACTTGATTTGAAAAATGCGTAAATAAATATTTCTGGAGATCATCTGATCTTGATAGACTCCAGTTGTCAGTAGCATCAAATCTACGGATGATGCTTATGTGAGCTCCTCAATCTTCATGCTGACCCACAGTCACATTAATTAGATCAAATGTTACGGTGACTTGTATCAGCTCTGCTGTTAACTTTTCTAGCTCTGCTGCTCCTCTTGTGTTTCATGCTAGAAACACTGAAGGGTTTTTGTTCAGCTCCACTCATGGTTTGTGTCACTGTGTGTGCGACTCTCTGGCGCAGTAATAAACAGAGTCTTCAGGCTGCAGGTTTTGTCCGTTTAGAGTTGGTGTTTTGCTGGAGGAGTCCATGTTGATACTGATCTTGTTCTTTAGTGAATTGTAGTATGTTCCATACCCAATATGTGCACTTCCAATCCACTCCAGTCCTTTTCCTGGAGGCTGCCTGATCCAATGTGTGCGAGAGCTGCTAAGCGAATAAGAGACCTGACCGGTGATGGTCAGACGTTGACCTGGCTGCACAGTTGCTGAGTCAGCTGTTCACACTTCACACCTGTGGAGAAAACGTGTTTTAGTGTGAACAGTCAGTGTGTTGTGCTCATATGGTTAGTGTCTCTGAGACTCACAGGATCCAGCAGCAGAGCTACAGAGAACATGGTTTGTGTTGGAGGTGATCTGATGGAGCTTCTCTGCTTCAGCTGCTGCTCATGTGATGCCACGTCTTTATAGACTGAGAGGAGGAGGCTCACTTTGCATAGAGGAAATGTGAGTGGTTGTAAAAGTGGGATCTGAAGAAAGCTTTAGTCTGGATTTACACTAACACTGGTGAACAAACAGAGTTGACTAGTATAATACCTGTGCTCACTTAACCAACAAATAGCAGTGGATGATTACACTGATTAAAGGAAAGGACAAAGCAGACTTTTTCTGCAGAGGAGACTAAAGTTGTTAGATTGTTTGATTGATATGTTATACAGTTACAGTAAAATGCTGAATCCAGAAAGACTGACAGCAGCAGAACAGGAAACTTGGTTTATGGTGAAACTGAAAAGATGTTTTTATTTAATTACCAAAGGTCATCAGTATCAGATGAATCTATCTTTTAATGTACTGTAACACACCCAACTTTACAGGTTGACCTAATGAAGTAAGTGTAGTAAAACACAGTTTCTGATGAGAATTACTGTCCAGTGTCATTACTTCCACTAGTCTGAATCATCCTCTTTGGAAACATGACCTGAGGAGGTTTTTGTGCAGCTGCTCCGCTGACTTCACTCACTGTGTATCGATTGTAAATAATAAGCTCCAGACAATCATAGTTTCTTTTAAAGACCACAATTCTATAAACTTCATTTAAAATCATCCAAAGCTTTACCAACTGTTTGTTCCTTTAGTTTAACGGACTCGGTTGGTGCCTTCATATATAAGGCAGAGTTTGCATGGACCACCTCCTACAGGGCTGTAATGGTCTGTAAACACACCTTCTTTTTATTAGTTCTGAAATGCAAACGTTTGACCGTCACCATCCACCACAACATTCAGTAAACCTGACTGTGTCAGATTCATCTGTTTTCTAATTTACTAAATACTGATGTTTTGTTGCAAACTGTTTTTCTCTCAGACTAGATCACTCAACAAATGCATATAACCTACTGGAGGTTCTAAACAATTTCTTCTTATTGTTATTGCTCTGTAAAAATCCACTTGAGGTCAAATGGAAGATGTCGTCTTCACTATGAACATGAAAACTTCAGAGTAATTGCTAAATACTTGTTGGAATGCTACCATGTTACTTTCTATTACAGTCTGTGTTGTAAGTTGTTGATCTTACTTTATTCACATTTATTAATATTGTTACAATTAAAACTTTATTCACTAGGCCAAGTGATAATGGAGCAGCTGAGTGCTCCCAGTGGTGGTTATGGAGGAAGTAGTTTTTGTGTGTCTCTCCATTTACTGTCTCTCACTGTGTCTCTCTGGCTTCAGACTGTTCATCTGCAGATACAGTTTACTGCTGGAGTCGTGTCTGGAGATGGTGAATCTCCCCTGACTGACGAGGAGTAATAGATGGGTGAACTAGCAGTGCTGATGTAAGCCATCCACTCCAGCCCTTCACCAGGAGCCTGTCTGACCCAGCTCATAGCAGAGCCACCAAAGTTAAACCCAGACGTTGTACAGGTCAGTCTGTGAGACTCTCCAGGTCTTTTAACTGTCGGTTCAGATTCTGTCAGAATCTGACCGTCAACACCTGTCAAACCAAAAAACAACAACACATGTTTGTTATGCCTTGAGGTGCTAGTAAAAACCTAAACATGTGCAATATCATTACAGTACCTGCCCAGCAGAGAGTCAGGAGCAACAGTCCTGTAGCCCATCGTGTTAAACTGTGTTCACGCTCCTCCTCTGTGCCGACTCATAAGAGGTAGAAACGTTTTGCATTAGCTCCTCCTCAACTAGAACTAGATAGAACCTGGATTTCATTTACAGTTTATGCAAAACATTTGAGGTTTTCCAATATATAAAGTAGCTTGTGCATTACTTTTTAAAGTCTTTATTAAATATTGTTTATAATGTTAAGTCTTCGTTGCAAAGCCAAGCATTAAAATTTTAATAAACATTGTCAAATTCTTTTTGAACAAGTAGAAAATACTGTATATAGTATAAGAATACTATTAACAACTGCATAATAACAATAATATTTAAGGACAAAAAAGTATAGAAAGAAATTAATGTAATTGGAACCTAAACCTTTATTATTTGTCATTTATGCATAATTTATTCATTTTATATGTTGCTGTCTAATTAAGGGTTTTTGCGCTACATGTGCTTTTTTAGGTCCCAACCATCCAGAATCTTTAACTTTGTCATTACCGTCTGCCGGATGCTCTCTCACCACCTCCGCCAGCTTTGTGATTTTCGGATTGTTTACACCTGTGGCTCGTTTCACCACGACCTAATTTAAGTCCGGCTCTCCAACACGACAGTGTTGGAACGTCACTCATGCTCACTCATGTTTTTCCACGCTTGCCATTCATGTTGGTTCAGAGACTCCCCGACGTCGGACCGTCATTACTCTCGGAGGATTGCCGCGCTAGGACTGCCACGACTTCGTTCTTTTGCTCTCTTAAGTCCCAGACCCTGATTATGCTCCACGCCACCCAGACCATGCTGCCCCACGCCACCCAGACCCTGATCATGCTCCACGCCACCCAGACCCAGATTATGCTCCACGCCACCCAGACCCTGATCATGCTCCACGCCACCCAGACCATGCTGCCCCACGCCACCCAGACCCTGATCATGCTCCACGCCACCCAGACCCTGATCATGCTCCACGCCACCCAGACCCTGATTATGCTCCACGCCACCCAGACCCTGATCCTGCTCCACGCCACCCAGACCCTGATCATGCTCCACGCCACCCAGACCCTGATCATGCTCTACGCCACCCAGACCCTGATGCTCCTGCAGCCTAATTACATCCTGGCCTTGTATTCTCCCTGTCAACTACCAAATCTCGCCGTAGGGAACGGAGGGAGGTGGTGGCCATGTGGAGGCAAACCTGGAGCGACACATGCTTTCCTAGACCCTTGCGGTGGCTTAAAATGGAGGATGCCCTCGCCATGCTTTCTGGTGATTGCCAAGAGGGGACTTCAGTTTTTCCACCTGCCTCTATCTAGTCCTGCTCCCACAGCCATAGTCCCAGCAGCAGACTCCCGCTCATGCCCGGCTGATCCGGTCACCCATGCTCCTGGGCTGCTCACTCTACCATCTCCAGCCCCTGCCTGCCTTGCAGCATCCACGT
The DNA here is from genome assembly GCA_030770545.1 of Macropodus opercularis. NCBI lineage: Eukaryota > Metazoa > Chordata > Actinopteri > Anabantiformes > Osphronemidae > Macropodus > Macropodus opercularis. Next base: position 13,454,133 of record CM061090.1, on the reverse strand, counting down.
CCATCACCGCCTACCCAGGGGAGACCATCTCGTCAACGTCCGTCTCCGCCTTCTCAGGGGAGCCCATCTCATCCACGTCTGTCTCTGTAATGAAGGTTCCTTCCTTACTGGTTGTGCATAGCTCATGTGACTTACCGTGTGTGTTTGGGCCAAAAGAGTCCCCTCTGAAACAGAGGCTTATTTTAAAGGTTCTGGCCTGAACCAACTGCAGATTGGTGTGGGGTGAGGTTGGTCCTCATTAGGATATAGTTTGATTTAAATTAACTTTAATTAGTAGTGGTGAGAGATCAAAAATAGGGTTTATTTGGTGTTCATTGTTTGGTTATGTTATGTTTATATAATTTTGTGATTGTTGTATGTATGTTGGTAGATCTTAAGTAAGATCTCCCTGGAGCTGGGGGAAGAGCAAATGTGGTGCAGCCCTCAGTATAAAAGGGCTGCTGGCTCAATCAGTGGGGGCTTTTTGTAAGGGTGGCTGCTGCTTTGCCTCAGGTGACTGCTAGCCGTTTGTGTTTTGTTTGTCCTGTATGTTGGTGAATAAACACCCCTGTGCATCTTATCTCGCTGTCAAGCCTACTGTTTTCCAGCCGTTACGGTCATCCTAACAAGTGGTGTCAAGAAGCTGGGGCCTGCTACACCAGAGGAGCTGAGAATGACACGAGACAGAGATAGGAAGAAGCAGGAACAACAGGAGGAACCAGATAGAGGGTCAACGACATCACCTGGCCAGGCAGCCGGGGTAACTAGTCACCCTGGGGACAAACTGGAGGAGCTCACAGATATGGTTAAGACAATCATCCACTCTCAAACAGCCAGAGATCAGCAGATGGAGAAAGACATGGCACGGCAGGAGCAGAGATGGAGAAGTATGCAGCACCAGTTTCAGCAGATTCAGCGGCAAGTAAGTGAAATTAAGGATTTCAGAGATGACCAAGGGAATATGCCTGGTGGACACACACAAAGAACAGATGATCCTGAGTACGATGACATCCCAGGAGAGGGCACAAGCCGGAGGGACTATCAGGTTAGAGAACAGAGGGAACCAACACTACACTATAAGGAACCTAAATTATTCCCCCTTGCACCAGAGGATGATATTGAACATTTTTTAACTACATTTGAAAGGATGGCTCAGGTCTGTTGTTGGCCAAAAGACGAATGGGCTCTTCGCCTAATTCCATTATTAACAGGTAAAGCGCGCAGTGCTTACGTGTTAATGGAAATTACAGACTCTGATGATTATGACAAAGTGAAAGCAGCTATATTGGCAAAATATGAAATTACCGCAGATACTTATCGACGACGATTTCGAGCCATGGATATTCAGCCAGGAGAGACGCCACAGGAGCTGTATGTGCGACTGAAAGACCTGTTTTGTAAGTGGGTCAAACCAGAAAAGTCGACAGTGAAGCAGATGGCGGAAACATTAATACTGGAGCAGTTCCTGAGGATGGTTCACCCAGAATTGGAGGTTTGGATCCGTGAGCACAACCCAGAGACTGCTGAGAAAGCGGCTCAATTGGCTGAAGTTTTTATGGCAGCCAGAAGAGGATCCAGACATGTTACCTTTGGCCGAGACAACACCTTTGCCCAGAGAAGTAAGTCCATTGAGGGTGAGCGGGGCTCTGGTCAGAGTAGAGGTTCTTTTAGTGGCAGGCAATATAATGCAAATAATGGTAATAAACAGAATTCGCCCAAAACTCCTGTTTTTAGACCATCAAAACAAGAAGGAAGATGTTACCGGTGTAACGGGTTAGGACACACCCAATATAGATGCCCTCTGATGAACCAGACAAAACCATCTCTCTTTTGTTCCGTCCCCAGAGTAGCAACAATTCAAGGGTTCAAGGAAACAGCTTGTGTCGTACCAGTTTTGGTAAATGGGCAACGTGTTCCAGCATTATTGGACACTGGGGGATTTCAATCAGTGGTACTGTCCAGCCTGGTGCCTAGAGAAAAGTGGAGCCATGACACATCATGTATCACTTGTATCCATGGGGATGAGGATAAGTATCCAATGGCTGAAATATACCTGACAGTAGGGGGACAAACCTTTCTCATGCCAGTAGCTTTGGTGCCAAAGTTACCATATTCTGTCATTATTGGTAATGATGTGCCTATCATCCGGGATCTTGTGCAGCAGGCAGATAGGATGACTCCACCCACACACCTAGCAGTTAAAGATATTCAAAGCCCACACCAAGTAGAGGTAGTGACGTCAGGGGTGGAAACTGCCCCACACATAACTATGAAATCTTGTAATATGGTGACGACTAGAGCCCAGAGTGCAAGAGAGGTTCTTAGGGAACTTCCATTTTTTGAAGAAGATGGGGAAATGGATCCAACTAAACCTTCAAAGTCAAAAGCTCAAAGAAGAGCAGAGAAATTCAAAGGCACAGCTAGGGGAGAAACCGAGCATCCCCCTAACATTTGTCAGCCAATGGAGCTAAATCTACCACCAGACGTTGGGTTTCTCCAGAGGGAGGATCCAACTTTAAAGACTTGGTTGGAGAAAGTGACAGAGACCAATGGGGTTAAGCATGGGACCCCTGGGTGTTTGGAGGAGGCTACATATTTAATAAAAGGCGGTATCCTTTACCAGCGGAAAGGAAATGTGGAGGCTCTAGCATTACCACAGCAGTTTAGACAGCAGGTGATGGATATGGGACATTCAGTTCCCTGGGCAGGACACATGGCCTTTCACAAAACGCTATGTAGGATTGCCAGCAGGTTTGTGTGGCCAGGAATGTATAGTCAGGTCTCTCACTTTTGTAGTTCCTGTGAAAAATGTCAGCTTACCTCAGGGAGGAATGTGATGCGTGCCCAGCTTCAGCCATTGCCGATTATTGAAACACCTTTTGAGAGATTAGGCATGGATGTAGTAGGACCCCTAGAGAGAAGTTCCTCAGGAAACCGGTACATCTTGGTAATCTGTGATTATGCAACTCGTTATCCAGAAGCCTTCCCTTTAAGGTCAGTGAAAGCCAGAAACATTGCTAACTGTCTTCTGCAGTTGTTTTCCAGGGTAGGAATACCCAGAGAGATCCTGACAGATTGTGGGACCAATTTCATGTCAAAGCTACTGAAACAGGTTTATCAACTGCTAGGCGTAAAAGGAATTAAGACCACCCCCTATCATCCTCAAACAGATGGGCTTGTTGAAAGGTACAACCAGACATTAAAAAACATGCTGCGCAAGTTTGTTTCAGAAACCGGAGGAGACTGGGATCAATGGCTGCCCTACCTGCTTTTTGCTTATCGAGAGGTACCGCAGGCATCAACAGGGTTTTCACCATTTGAACTGCTGTATGGACGCCAGGTGAGGGGGCCGTTGGACCTCCTGAAGGACTATTGGGAAAATCCTGCACCTACAGGAGAGAATGTGGTGGCATATGTTGTGAAGATGAGACAGAGGTTGGAGGAAATGGCAGCACTGGCCCAGGAAGCCATGAGAACAGCACAAGACAACCAGAGGAAGTGGTATGACCGGAAAGCCAGAGAGAGAAGTTTTGAACCAGGTCAGAAGGTGCTGCTGTTGCTGCCAACTTCGGACAGTAAGTTGCTAACCAAGTGGCATGGACCTTATGAAGTCAGTCGACGAGTGGGTAAGGTCACCTATGAACTTTTAATGCCAGAAAGAGTCAGGAAACATCAGACGTTTCATGTAAATCTGCTGAAGGAGTTTCAGGTCCGCCAGGAGCCAGCACGTCAGCACTTTCTGGTCTGTGCGGTAAATGGTGATGAGGAGGTGACTGAAAAGTTTTTTCCGGCCAGAAGAGGGGGGTCGAGTCCAGTTGACCTTTCTCATTTGTCAGTGCCCCAGCAGAAGAAGGTGCTACCACTTTTGGACCCAGAACTCTTCAAGGAGACTCCAGGTTTTACTGACCTGGTGCAGCATAGGATCCGCCTCAAGAAAGATGCCCCAGTAAGGCAGAAGAGTTACAGGATACCTGAGCGATTGGTACCGGTATTAAAACAGGAAATCAAGGTGATGTTGGAGCTGGGCATAATTGAGGTATCCAGTAGTGAGTGGTGCAGTCCTGTAGTTTTGGTACCAAAAAAGGATGGGTCCCTGAGATTTTGTATTGACTTCAGATATCTGAATGCTGTTTCACATTTTGACCAGTATCCTATGCCAAGAATTGATGACCTTTTGGAGAAAGTGGGGGGAGCGAAGTACATCACCACTTTGGATCTGAGCAAAGGCTATTGGCAAGTGGCATTGGCAGAGCAGGCCAGAGAACTGACAGCCTTTAAGACACCGTTTGGTATGTATCAGTTTAAAGTAATGCCATTTGGCCTCCAGGGGGCACCTGCTACTTTTCAGAGACTGATGGACCATGTACTGAGGAATGGGACAGATGTGGCAGCTGCATATCTGGATGATGTGGTCATATTTAGTCAGTCCTGGGAGGAGCATATGTCTCATCTGCAACAAGTTTTACACTGTATTAAATCAGCAGGACTAACCATCAACCCCCTTAAGTGTGCTGTGGCCCAAAGGGAGGTGGAGTACCTGGGCTATGTGATTGGCTTTGGAAGAATCAAGCCTCAGGTAGGGAAAGTGGAGGCGATCCATTCCTTCCCAGTACCCACCACAAAGAAGAAGGTGAAAAGTTTTTTGGGATTGGTGGGGTGGTATAGGAAGTTTATTCCACATTTTGCTGATCGTTCACTGGTGTTGAACAACCTCACTAGAGGCTCAGCGCCCAACAAAATAATATGGACGGAGGAATGTGACAAGGCTTTTAGGGAGATGAAGGACTCCATCTGCACTCAGTCAGTGTTGCACAGCCCAGATTTTGAGACGCCATTTATTCTGCAAACAGATGCATCTGGGGTGGGCCTGGGGGCTGTGTTGTTGCAGGAGGTGGATGGAGAACGGAGACCGGTGGTGTTTCTGAGTCGAAAACTTTTGGACAGAGAGACAAGGTATTCTACAGTGGAAAAGGAGTGCTTGGCGATGAAGTGGGCTATTGAAGCACTCCGATACTACCTGCTTGGACGACACTTCTTTCTGGAGACGGATCACCGTGCTCTACAGTGGCTACATCGGATGAGGGACGCTAATACAAGGATTACAGGATGGTACCTTGCTCTGCAGCCCTACAACTTTACTGTTCGTTATATGTCGGGTAAAGTCAATACTGTGGCTGACTGTTTGTCACGGATGGCAGAAAATTAAAGTATTGTGTACTTAGGAGAGGGGGGAGGAAATGTAATGAAGGTTCCTTCCTTACTGGTTGTGCATAGCTCATGTGACTTACCGTGTGTGTTTGGGCCAAAAGAGTCCCCTCTGAAACAGAGGCTTATTTTAAAGGTTCTGGCCTGAACCAACTGCAGATTGGTGTGGGGTGAGGTTGGTCCTCATTAGGATATAGTTTGATTTAAATTAACTTTAATTAGTAGTGGTGAGAGATCAAAAATAGGGTTTATTTGGTGTTCATTGTTTGGTTATGTTATGTTTATATAATTTTGTGATTGTTGTATGTATGTTGGTAGATCTTAAGTAAGATCTCCCTGGAGCTGGGGGAAGAGCAAATGTGGTGCAGCCCTCAGTATAAAAGGGCTGCTGGCTCAATCAGTGGGGGCTTTTTGTAAGGGTGGCTGCTGCTTTGCCTCAGGTGACTGCTAGCCGTTTGTGTTTTGTTTGTCCTGTATGTTGGTGAATAAACACCCCTGTGCATCTTATCTCGCTGTCAAGCCTACTGTTTTCCAGCCGTTACGGTCATCCTAACAGTCTCCAACGAGCCAGGGGGATCTATCTCGTCCAAGCCAGTTTACTCCAAACCAGGGGAGACCGTCTGTTCCATGCCTGGCGCTCCAGACAACCCTGCTGATCCATACTTAGCATCCTGGGGGTTCCTCGACCATCGACGCTGTCCGCCCAGGTTTTGTTCTGTTTGTCCAGGACGGAGGGAGAGGGCAGAGATGATCTCTGCAGCTGTGTTCGCTGTCCGTTGGAGGGTCTCGCCGTCTGCGGCACCAGGCAGCGATGCAGCTGGTCAGCACACTCTCAATGGTTCCCCTGTAGAACGTGGTGAGGATGGGAGGGAGACACGGAGGAAGTGGAGACGCTGTGGTGCCTCCTTGGAGAGAGACGTGGTGTTGGTGGTCCAGGTGAGATCCTCCGTGATGTGCAGCCCAGGAACTTAGTGCTGCTGACTGAATCTAAAGGGATGTTTCACTGTGACAGGACCCAGACACATAGAAATAGAATTAATTGTGTAGAGCTTGGTCTAATGTTAAGCGTTGCTGAGGTTTGACTTCACCATATTCATGTTGACCCTGGTTCTCCTGCCTTTTCACTGTTGAAACAAAGGGCCCAATCGAAACCAGGGGTGGAATCCATACTGCCACCAATCAGGAGCAGGCTCTGCCACAGTCCCGTTTACATCTCATCATTCCATCTCCCGTAACCACCGGCCAATCCAGAACACTCACTGAAACATAAACAAAACAGGCAACCAAACAGACAAGGCCTGGGGCCGTAACAGTGTGACAGGATGAATCTGAATAATGTCCCTCACTGCACCTCATGACAACGGCCACACACAGGACAATAGATAATTTAAACATATCTGGGGAAAAAATGGCATCTGTATATTAAAGTTATTCAAGCTGAAAGACAACTAAATAGAAGAGGATTTGAAATGTTGTCTACGTCCATTACTAAGCACTTTTTGATACAGTGCTAATAACTATAACGATTCAGATAAATCTAGTGTTAAAACCATTAACAGCAGCCAGACTGATGGAAACAACATGTCTACAAGGTTGAACTCATGCAGGTTGTTGCTGCTAGTCTGTGTAGGATCATGTTGTCGTGCAGTGATACGAACACTCAGTGGGTCGTGGTGGTTGTTGTGTAGATGCTCTGCCTCTGACAACCTGATTTCCTCTCCGTCACCTGGACAGACTGACTGATACTGGAGGGAGGTAGCAGCTGAGAGCAGGGACCAGATGGAGGCAGTGATGGAGCTGATCCAGCGTCAGTAACAGGAGGGATCAGGATCATCAGTGTGTGAGTCGTAGGACATGTTGTCATAGTGAGTTCGCCTCCTCAGCTCAACACACCAGTTTATGATGGTCTGTCTATGAGGGATTATTGTCAGTTCAGTGTCTGTCTCTACGTGTAATACCATCCTCTACCAGCAGGAGGCGCCAAACTCTGTCCTTCACCTCCTTCTCTCAGTGTCTCTCCTCCAGCTTCTCCAGCTTCTCCAGCTTCTCTCTGTTTTCCTGTCTTCACTCCCATCTGCTGCATGAATCACACACCTGGTGCTGATCATCTCCAGTATATGAGGCCTCAGCCGTCGCTCACAGGTTGTTGTAGAAAGTCATGGTCTAAGTTTGGCTGATGTGTGTTTCTGTCTCTTCCTGTTGCTCTGATTCTAGATTTGGGTTTTGGGGTCTGGACCCTCTCAGCTCTACGTCCGTCAGAGTTTTCACCCTGCGATTCAGAAAACATCCATGTTTAGTTCCCTGATCAGAGAAAAGTGGTGATGTCTTCTCTCTGTGCTGCAGGTGTTAAACCTACTAGATAGAAGGATCTGAACCATGAGACATGACATAAGATGATGTTTACTGTCTCGTTAGCAAATGAAACGTATCCAGTAGAAGATCTATCTGATAATTCACATGAACACGTGTCAGCAGGTCAGTGTTTCACTTCCTGCTTCCTCTTGGCCACATGTTACACATGTAGACACATTTCTGTCTGATGCTGCATCTGTTTTCATCAGTGTGTTATGATGATGTTTGAGACGCTGATGATTTGTTTTCTACTAAACCTGCAACAGTCTGTTGAATAATAATAAAGTCTGTTCATGATGAGCTCAGTCATCTCTGTGGATTTCTGTCCTTGGTGTTAAATATTATTGCAGGTTTGTCAGTGAACCAGACCTTCCTTCATTACTACAAGTGTTGAACTGGCTGCACGGCTTCTCTTTCTGGGCCCATTCAGAGCCCAGACCTCAACCCACTAGAGAAGCTGTGGGTGGACAGCCAGAGAGTGTTCACACCCTGAGAACGTGGCTGAGCTGAAGCTATTCTGAGGACGGACGGTTAAAAGTCCCTCTTGCATGTTGATCAGCTACAGGAAGCTCTTGTTGAGGCTGTTGCTGCCAGAGGTTCATGAGCAGTTAATAAAACCTTGTTCCACATGTTCCAGCATCAACCTTTAATGGATGTGTTCAATGAAAACTGTGTTGATTAGTTTAGAAACATTGTTTTTCTTTGACTTTGAATAATATCAGATCAAATGTGAAGAATTTATGCAGAAAACCCCTGAATATGCAAATCACACACAGACCACAGTGGAGACGTTACTACAACAAGAACAAACAATGGAAAACACACTATGAACTATTTTTTCTGTTTTTAAACACAGTTCATATTAGCAGGAAATGTGAACATGTCAAAGTTTTCTGTGGTCAAACCGAGTTTAGCTGAAGTTGTTAGTTGTTGGCAAAGAGAAGGAAACTGATCTCAGTGATATGTGACGTCTTTCTCACATTTCTTTCTTCCTTTTCTTTACAGGTGCTGCAGAAGTTTCTTCATATAAACTGCTCGGTACCAGATGTGAGAGCTGTGAGCTGCAGACATTCTGTGAGTAAACGACTTTCTCTGTTTGAATAATACAACTGAGGAAAAACCTTGAAAAGATAAAATATTCAGACGTTTGTCAGTTTGAAGGATTTTGTTAAAAAGACACTGAACTGGTTGTTTTAACACAATTAATGTTTTTAGACTAAAGTGTTGTTAATTTTCTCTTTTATAAGATAGTTAGTTATTTTAGAGCATGAATGTAGTATTTCAAGTTCAGTTAATAATTTGTAGTTCTTCATTAGGGATCTACCTAAAGTACGTCTGCCATATCATTCTAATTGAAACAATAATGATGACACATCATTGTCATTGTTAGGTTCAGCAAATCTAACAAACTCACCAGCTCATGAAAATAAATGACTGTTAAAGTGAATATTGGAGAATTTGGGACTGTTCTCCAGTAAATGATCCTAAAGCTCCTCTGTGCAAGTAGCTGCTTAACAACAGCAACAAACTGAGACTGAAGACCCAGATAAATACAGATCTGAGCCACGAGTCAAAGGAAAGAAAAGCTGATGATACATGTTTAATAAAATGTCCAGATCAGATGAATAATTAAATGAACACATGATAAAAGGCTCATTATGTGACTAATATAGTTTATCTAGTGCTCAGGTCAAACCTCGTCACAGTTCAGTTGTAGTTGTCATAATATTGTGCTCTGACCGAACCCAGGGGCCTCAAGGAAGGACCAGACAGAACCAAGGCTGTGCTTAGAGAGTGTTCATTTACAATAAGTTATTAACTAGTGGTTGAAGAGGATCTCGTGGTCTCGACGTGGAAACTCTCTTTATCTACAACAGAGAGGAGAGAGTCAGATTGGTTGGAGACAGAACTGTAGCAGATGTGCTCAGACCAGGGAGATACGAACATTAAGGCCGTTGAAGAAAATGTGAACGTGGGAGCAGGTGGTGATCCGATGATGGGCTATGTCTTCAATTTCAAGTCTCTGTGTGTAATGAGTGACGCCAGGTGTTTTCATTGTGTTCAAATATTGCTGACTGTGGCAAGCATTTTGCATCACATGAGCTTTCATTTGAGAATATGAGCAGAATTCTTTTGGGAATTCCAACTTGTGTTTTAGCAAAGAAAAATGTGTTAAAATTCACGAGAACGGAGGATTGTGTTTTGTGTCTTCATATGAAATGTGTTTATGTTATTAGAAAATGATGGCTAGATTTAGTAAATGTGTTTAGACAACTGGTCATTTGGTTTAGAGAATTGGCTTTTGTGTTTTAGCATTTGGGAAAAACTGTAACACTTGAACCATCTCTAGAGCTGATGGGAGTTTAGGAAGGGCCACAAAATGAACCATCGACAATAGTCAGGACAACTGCGTTACCTCTAGAGGGAGGGAGGCCAGTGACAAAGTCCAGGGATATGTGGGACCAGGGTCTCTTGGGAATAGAAAGAGGCTGAAGTAATCCAGCTGGGGCCTGATGACTGGCTTTGGCTCTGGGACAGATGGGACAAGCAGCGATGTAAGTTTTGACAACCTTCTGGACTGAGGGCCAGTGCTGAGGGTCAATTTGCTTTGTAGATTTTTGTAGGGGGGTTTGTAGATTGATTGGCTGACTGACGGTAAGCGTATTGCGTCACTTCCTGTCACCGAGGTTTGCTGCTGGCTGCAGCGGCGTTTTTGCTAACGACTTGTCTCCTCACTTTTATCTCTTTACTGTTGTTTTCTAACTTGTTTCGAGTGCCTAAGGGTCGCACGCTTGTAATACTCAAGCAGCTTATTTCCCTTTCATTAAAAGCACTGCTAATTTCTGAGCTTTCTGGTCTTTTCAGCTAAGCTATCTTAACTTTCTGCCATGGCTTCTCTGTCTCCTTCTCCTACTTTCTCTTGCTCGGTGTGCCTTATGTTTAGCTCGTCCTCTGCCTCCATTAGTGTTAATGGTATCTGTAATAAGTGTGAGATAGTGGCAGCGCTGGAGGCGAGGCTGACTGATTTGGAATCTCTGGTCCACACTGTGGAAAACCAGTCAGCTAGTCAGGCCCCGCTAACTAGTGCAGCGCCTCCTAGCTTAGCTGCTACTCGCCCCTCAGTGGGTCCCGAGCAGCTGGGATGTGACTGGGTGACGGTCAGAACCTGTCAACAAAAGTCATGAACCGATCTGCAGATCCAACAGCCTTAGATCTGCTGGTTAGACCTATGTCTTACTTAAACTGCTTTTCCCCAATAGATCACACTGAGTTAACTTCAATAATTAACTCTGCTAAATCAGCTACTTGTCTCTTAGACCCAATATCAACTAGATTACTCAAAGAAGTTTTTCCATTAATCAGCACGTCCATATTAAATCAAATCAACCAATCTCTGTTTACAGGCTACGTACCACAGGCTTTTAAGGTTGCTGTGGTCAAACCTTTATTGAAAAAACCTACTCTTGACCCTAGAGAACTTGCAAATTATAGGCCTATATCCAATCTGCCCTTTATTTCTAAAGTTCTGGAAAAAAACGTAGCTAAACAACTATGTGACCACCTGCGTAAAAATAATCTATATGAAGATTTCCAGTCAGGATTCAGATACATCATAGCACAGAAACAGCTCTGATTAGAGTCACTAATGATCTTCTCACAGCTTCAGACAATGGTCTAGTTTCTGTACTTGTCCTGTTAGATCTTAGTGCAGCATTTGATACGATAGATCACAAGATTCTATTGCAGAGACTGGAACATAGCAGTGGGATTAAAGGAAAAGCACTGGGATGGTTTAAGTCTTATCTATTGAACAGATTCCAATTTGTTCATGTTCATGATCAATCTTCCATCTGCACAGGAATTAACTTTGTTGTTCCACAGGGTTCTGTGCTTGGTCCAATACTTTTCAGTCTTTACATGTCTCCTCTTGGTGATATTATTAGGAAACATTCTATAACTTTTCACTGCTATGCAGATGATACTCAGTTATATTTGTCTATGAAACAAAAGGAAACAAACCAATTAGTCAAACTTCAAACTTGTTTAAATGATATCAAATCCTGGATGTCCCATAACTTTCTACAACTGAATTCAGACAAAACTGAGGTTATTATAATTGGTGCTAAAAACCACAGAGACTCATTATTGAATCAGATGGTTACTCTGGATGACATAACGTTAGCTTCAAGTTCTACTGTGAGGAACCTTGGTGTCATCTTTGACCAAGATCTCTCCTTTACACCATATATTAAAGAAATCTCTAGAACCGCCTACTTCCACCTGAGGAATATTGCTAAAATTAGGAGCATCCTCTCACAGAGTGATGCTGAAAAATTAATCCATGCATTTGTTACCTCTAGGCTTGACTACTGTAACTCGCTACTCATAGTTTGTCCCAATAACTCTTTGAAAATCCTCCAATTAGTTCAAAATGCTGCAGCCAGGGTTCTGACTGGACTTAGAAAGAGAGATCACATTTCTCCTACATTAGCTTCTCTGCATTGGCTCCCTGTCAAAAGTAGGATAGAATTCAAAATTCTTCTCCTCACCTACAAAGCTCTTCATAATAAAGCTCCATCTTATCTTAAAGACCTCATCGCTCCTTATGCTCCCAACAGAACGCTTCGTTCTCAGAGCGCTGGTCTGCTTGTGGTTCCTAGAGTTTCTAAATGTAGAACGGGAGGCAGAGCCTTTAGCTACCAAGCTCCTCTATGTGGAACCAGCTTCCAGTCCAGGTTCGAGAAGCAGACGCCCTCTCTAGTTTTAAAACTAGGCTTAAAACCTTTCTTTTTGACAAAGCGTATAGTTAGAGATGGTTCTGGTCACCCTGAACCATCTCTTAGTTAAGCTGCTATAGACTTAGATGCTGGGGGACGTCCTTCATTCACTGAGCTCTTTTTTCTTCTATCCGCTAACATGCCTCCATTTCCACATGTGACTAACTTTGATTCTTTTCTCTCCTAGTTGTGTTTCTCCCCTTCTGTCTCTCTCTATTCTCATCTACAGGTATCATCAGACTCAGAGCCGTGTGTCTCCAGTGTTCAGTTGCTGGTCCAACCATCCTGCCTGTGTTCTGTTGCTGCTTGTTTTGTTGTTGTTGTGTTCTTTTCTCTCTTCTCTATCCCCTCACCCCAACCGGTCAAGGCAGATGGCCGCCCACACTGAGCCTGGGTCTGCTGGAGGTTTCTTCCTCATCTATTTTCTTCCTCGTTAGAGAGGGAGTTTTTCCTCCACTCCAATTTATCGATTGGCTACCATTAAAAGCTTGCTCTATGTGGGAATTGTTGGGTTTAGTTGTGTAAGGTCTTAAAACCTTACTTGTAAAGTGCCTTGAGATAACTGATGTTGTGAATTGGCGCTATATAAATAAAGTTGAATTGAATTGAATTGAATGCGGTGTTTTTAGAGTAAACCTGGAGCTCACCCTAACAACTTGGGTTCACTCTCTCTAGGCACCGCAGCAGTGGACGTCATCACACCAACCACCTCTCTAACGTTCAGAACTTTCTCCCACAAGCTCTGTTAATATGAGAGGAGGGTGTGGAGTCGGATTGATGCTTAATCTGTGCATTAATACCCCCATTGCTTTGAGTCCACCTTAAACCACAGCTGCAATATATGTGTTGCACTTTTGTCTATGTGCCTCTCAGCTATCTGCTCTCAGGTTCAAGCTGCAGTAACAGTCAAGGCGCTGGAGTGATCTGGACACAGAGGAAAGACCATAAAAAATGAAATAAAAATAGATTCAATTCAATTCAATTCAATTCTTTTATTTATATAGCGCAAATTCACAACATCAGTTATCTCAAGGCACTTTACAAGTAAGGTTTAAGACCTTACACAACTAGACCCAACAAATCCCACATAGAGCAAGCTTTTAATTGTAACCAACCAATAAATTGTACATTTTAATAGCAACAGCGAAGAGGAAAAACTCCCTCTATAGAGAGGAAGAAACCTCCAGCAGACCCAGGCTCAGTGTGGGCGGCCATCTGCCTTGACCGGTTGGGGTGAGGGGATAGAGAAGAGAGAAAAGAACACAACAACAACAAAACAAGCAGCAACAGAACACAGGAGACACATGGCTCTGAGTCTGATGATACCTGTAGTTGAGGATAGAGTTAGTCACATGTAGACATGGAGGCATGTTAGTGGATACAGGAAATGGAAAGGTAGAGGAGCTCAGTGAATGAAGGAGGTCCCCCCCATCTAAGTCTATAGCAGCTTAACTAAGAGATGGTTCCAAGTGACCAGAACCATCTCTAACCATACACTTTGTCAAAAAGAAAGGTTTTAAGCCTAGTTTTAAAACTAGAGAGGGTGTCTGAGAGGAGCTTGGCAGCTAAAGGCTCTGCCTCCCGTTCTACATTTAGAAACTCTAGGAACCACAAGTAGACCAGCGCTCTGAGAACCAAGCGTTCTGAAGGGAGCATAAGGAGCCATGAGGTCTTTGAGATAAGATGGAGCTTTGTAAGTGAGGAGAAGAATTTTGAATTTAGGAGAAATATGATCTCTCTTTCTAAGTCCAGTAAGACTCTGGCTGCAGCATTTTGAATTAACTGGAGGCTTTTTAAAGAGCTACTGGGTCATCCTGTGAGTAGGGAGTTACAGTAGTCAAGCCTAGAGGTAACAAATGCATGGATAAGCTTTTCAGCATCACTCTGTGAGAGGATGTTTCTAATTTTAGCAATATTCCTAAAGTGGAAGTAGGCGGTTCTAGAGATTTCTTTAATATATGATGTAAAGGAGAGATCTTGGTCAAAAATGACACTAGAGTTCCTCACAGTAGAACCGGATGCTAACGTTATGTGGTTCTAGCAACTCCAAGTGCTTTTTATATAGTATTAAACTGTTGTTCCATGCTAGACAGGATTCACCTAATTTGTTGGAACTCCACAGTCTTTCTAGTTTTCGAGTCCTCTGCTTAAGGCTACGGATCTGAGTTATACCATGGAGCCAACCTCCTCTGATTCACTGGCTTCTTCTTCAGAGGAGCAACAGTGTCTAAAATTGTACGCAGTGAAGCTGCAACATCATCCACAAGACAATCTACCTGCTCATGATTCAGATGACTGCTCTCCTCTGTGTAGCTATGAGGGAATGAGACAAAAGATGATGAAATGTGATGTCTGTGCTAAGAACTAAGTCAGATAAAAATTCTGAAAATTCAGTTAAGAACTCTGAATGTGGACCAGGAGGACGGTAGACGACACAGGACACAAACGGTTTCTGGGTTTTACAGTCTGAGTGAGGCTTTCAAAAGAATTATAGCTAAGTTTAGGCCTAGGAGTAATTAATAAATCTGAGTTATATATTGCTGCTACTCCTCCACCTCTACCTGAACTTCTAGGAATATGATGGTTGATGTGACTTGTTGGAGTCGACTCATTTAGACGAACGTACTCATCCTGCTGCAGCCAGGTTTCAGTGAGACTAAATAAATCTATGTGATGGTCACTGATCAAGTCATCTATTAACAGGGATTTAGAAGAGAGAGATCTGATATTTAATAGATCACATTCAATTATTTTGTTGTTACTCTGTTGTGTAAGAGGAGCTGTGTTGATTAGGGATGGGAGTATCGACTCTCTGGAATCGATACTTCGATACTCGCTGGCCGATACTTTGGAGTCGATACTTTCTTAAGTATCGCTCGATACCACTCCTAATAAAAACGTGCAATTACTTTTCACTTCTGATAGTTTTTAGTTTTTAACTTAATGTGTTACAAGATATAAAAAATGAAATGAACCATTATTTTACTACCCCAAATATGCAATGAGCTAAGTCAGGTTTGCCCAATACCTCGATCGTTGAGGTAGTTTGGGTTGATCACACTGACAAAATCCCACGTAGGCAGCTGTGAAAAAGAATCCGCACCGTAGAGCAGCTGGAACCTGCACATGCGCACATACCAGCTGAGCGGCAGAGACCGGTCAAGGCAGATGGTCGCCCACACTGAGCCTGGCTCTGCTGGAGGTTTCTTGCTCTCTAGAGAGGGAGTTTTTCCTCTGCTGTTGCTATTAAAATGTACAATTTATTGATTGGCTACCATTAAAAGCTTGCTTTATGTGGGATTTCTTGGGTTTAGTTGTGTAAGGTCTTAAACCTTACTTGTAAAGTGCCTTGAGATAACTGATGTTGTGAATTGGCGCTATATAAATAAAGTTGAATTTGACCACCAGCAGCTCTCTGTTCCCCAGAGAAAGAAGTGGAGGAGACGTGGAACTCACACTTCTCAGCCTTGCAATAAAGTTGATTCTGGAGGAGACGTTGGAGAACAGCTTGTACATGAGTGATGTGATCGGACTCTGTCTGGGATTAGATCAGGATGTTGTTAAGGTAAACAAAAGCAAAACGATTCAACATGTTGCCAAGAACATCATTCACCACATTCTGAAAGATTGTGGGAGCGTTAGTCAGCCCAAAGGGAATGACTAAGTACTCGAAATGTCCAGACAGAGTGTTTAAGGCAGTCTTCCATTCGTCCCCCTCCTTAATTCGTCCTTCTTGTCTACAAAAAAAACCCCAGCCCCCACCAGAGAGGTCGAGAGGCAGATAATATCTGAATTTAGGGAGTCGTGGACGTACTTCTCCATTGCCGCTAGTTCTGGCTCAGTTAGCGAGTAAAGCCTGCCCATGTGAGGAGATGTTCTGGCCAGAGCTCAGAGACCGAAGCGGTCGAGGAATTTCACTCATCAGGTTGGTGACTAAAGGAGACCGTGAGCGTCGGGGCAATGACGTCGTGGACTTGGCAGAGCAGAAACACTCACGGATGTCGTGGTCCGGCGTCCAGGTATGACGATCGTGGTCGTGAACAGGCAGAGTTCGGGGTCTCGAGTCCGGGGATGACAATTGACGATATGGCAGGGAGGAGACTGAGAAACGGGCTTAAGACAGCAGGGAAACAGTTGCAGATAATCAGCCAGGTGAAAGCTAATGACGGGGGTGTAGTGAGTCTCTCCGCTGGGTGGAGTTTCACCCACTGAGGCTCCGATCGGCAGCCTTGCCGATCGTGACACAAACCTCGTCACAGTTCAGTTGTAGTGTGTTGGTGAAGGAGGTGAACGTCCTGCTGACACCTGTTATGATGACGACAGGCTTTTATTCTGAAGAACAGATAAATATGATCAATATCAAATTAATATGAGATCAGAGGAGTCTCCAGTTTACGTTTACTGACACTAGATCACCACTAAAGGAACTGTGTGTTTTCATTTACAACATGAATCAGGACAGTGTGGAGGCAACAACAGTGGGTTTGAAGTTTCACATTCAGAAATAAACAGATGAATAAACCTAAAGTATGTGTATAGATTTATTTTATTTATTAAGTAATGAAGTACAAACCTGTTCATTGAAAACAAACTGCTCCAGTTTGTCGTGTGTGGACGTGTCAGTGAGTCAGACTACGCTGTGGTGAAACTCAGTTTAGTCAAAGAGGAAGAAACTCACACGTTAAATAATGAGACAGAGAAAATGTAACATTCCCATCAAATGTAAGTTGTGCTTCTCCACAGTGAAGTTTTCTCCACATGAGGAGTCAGAGTTGATGTGAGGATGGGACACACTTTCCTCTGTGTGCTGCAGTTTTTCTGTGAGTAAATCACTGCTTGATGAAACAAATGGTAGAAAGTGTTGGAGTGAGGAGAACAGAGCATCAGAGCTTGGTTCAGTGTGAACAGAGCAGACTTGTTGTTTTGTAGGAAGACACGTTGGAGGACGACTGTTCAGTCATCAGACACTTTGATCACGTTGTTTCTATCTTTGCTTTTGTTTCTGTCTTGATTTTAGTGCTGAACACACTTTTCCACTGTGGACACGCTGAAGGTAAATGTAGTTTATTTACTATTAAACTCAGATGATTCTATTTAAAATTATTTTTATTATTTACTATATTGTTATTGCTATATTTTGTATGTTTATATTTGTTTTAGATGCTGTTTTGAACCTTGAGCCAAACTGGTCCAGATATTTTATTGGAGACTCTGTGACCTTCACATGTGACATGAAGGAAGGAGAAAACACTGACTGGGAAATTAGATTCACCAAAGATGGAGAAGAGATTCAACGTTACCGTTCAGATCCAACCCTAATATTACAACCTCTATATACAGGACACAGTGGTGGATACCAGTGCTCTGGTCGTCATATGAGGACAAATGATGAGAAAATCAGCAACACCATCACTTTATCTGTTTCAGGTGAGTCTTTCCATTAGTTTTTCCATTTCCATTAGTTTTTCCATTAGTTCACAGACACATTAACCAAACATCACTGAACTGAGTTAGACTGTGAGCTGTGTAGATATTTAACAGGAATTAAAGATAAAGTCATGGGAAATAAAATGTTTAGTTATTTATGACAACAGACCTTAAACCCAGACTGACAGCAGGTCCATCAACCACCACCAGTAGGAGGCAGCATCACACTGAATGACTCAATGAAACTCTAACAACATGAAGACATGTTGGGAAGTTCAGTCCTTCGTCTGCTTCCTGACTCTGTGGCAGGATCTTCTGATATTAGCTGTAACATTTGTTTCTTGTGTCTAATCTGTTCACACGTTCGCTATAGGAGGCTGACAGGGTTTATTTGAGGCTGATGCAATAACTAATGGACCAGTCTGGTTAGAAAAAGAACAGGAGACCTGTATGTAACTAACAAGAAGTGAAGCTGAGACCCAACACGTCTTGTCTTGTTTTTCTCTTAATGTATTAATTTCGGTTTTGCAACATTAATCCAAGTTGAAGTATAATCAAAGTGAAAAGCTTTCTACTCCTGTAGTTTTGTTCTTACTGTGTTTGTTGTGAACAGTTTCCTACAGAGTCTCTGTGACCAAACAACCCAGCTGGACTCAGACATTCAGTGGTGAGAGCATCACTCTGACATGTGAGATCCATGGAGGTGGAGACTCTCAGTGGGAGTATGAATGGAAAACAACCAGCTCCATCAAACCTGATGATAGAACTGGTAAAGTGTTGATGATCAGCAGAGCTGATGTGTCTCACAGTGGAAACTACTGGTGCAGAGGCAGAAGAAACTATCAGTTAACAGAGTGGAGTAATGTCACACTGACAATAAGACGTAAGTTTGTTTAATTAGTGATGTGTTTTTGTGTTTGCTTGCTGTTACGATCGCTGACTTTCTAGGAATAAGGGAAGTGACAAAGGGTCATTTACTGTAAATCTGTTAACAACAAACAGACCAACTAAGGGAGGAGTCAGGAAAAGTCACTCAAGTCAAGTGAAGCCATGAAGCAGGACGACACTGAACAACACATTTTAGATGTTTAGTCCAAGTCAGTTACACTGAGGCTGAACATTTAAAACTGGCTGTTGATCATTTTCTAGATGTCTCCACTAAAACTAGTTTCAAACATCCATCTTCTGACTGGTTCAGATCTTTTCTGGACTTCAGTCCCATTGTTAACAGTAACTGGATGGACTGTAGATGTTTTCCATTGTGTTTCATTTGTGTGCAGTTATAATAATGATAATCATTGTGTTGTTTGGGTTGGATGCCTGACTGTGAAGGCTGACGCTAATTTAAACCTATGTTAAATGTGGCCCAAGTGAATGAGCTTCATACAATGAGCTGATAATGTAAAATGCTGTGTGTGAAACTGACTGATGTTGCAGCCGCGTCACTGGTCAGTGAGACGAGCAGGAGCCACGAGAATCACTGAACACAAACAGATACGGAGACGTGTTAACACGAGGACACGTTTGTAATGACTGTTAGTGTTTGATTCATTCATAAATGTTTCTTCTATTTTTAACGCGTTTCTTACTTTAACCCCAGATCAACCCAGACCCTCAGTGACACCAGGCAGAGCAGTCGTACCAGCAGGAGGCAGCGTCACACTGACCTGCTCTGTGGACGACTCAAAGAGCTGGAGATACGTCTGGTTCAGACGAACATCACCATCTCAAACAGCTGAGATCAGAAGATACAGTGAATCCAATAGTGTCACAATCACAGATGGAGGCGTCTATCACTGCAGAGGAGGAAGAGGAAACCCAGTTTACTACACACACAACAGTGACTCAGTCACTGTAGAGGAAACTGGTGAAGATCTTTGTAATAAATAACATTAATCCATCACCTGAAAACTATTCATGGTTTCATGTTTGTGTGTTTTTCTACAATGTGTGAAGTTTCCAACAAGGCTGTTGTAAAAAAGCAGCATGACTGGCCTGAGATGTTCAGAGGAGAGAACATCACTCTAACATGTGAGATCCAGGCTGGAGGAGACACTGAGTGGGAATATGAATGGAAAACACCCACAAGCATCAAACCACAACACAATGAATTCAACATCAGCTCAGCTTCTCCTTCCAGTAGTGGAGGCTACAAGTGTAGAGGCAGAATGAGAAACGCTCAACATATCACAACAGAGTGGAGTCAATCCATCAGTCTGACAGTCAGTCACAGTACGTTGACTTATGTTTGACTTTGACATGAAAATGTCAAGACTTGATTGAAATGAGCATCAGTGTCTATTGAGGGTGATTTGATGACTTGGTGTCTCTCCATCAGATAAAGCCCAGTGTGTCCTCAGAGCGTCTCCATCTTGGCTGAGTCCTGGAGCCTCAGTAGCTCTGAAGTGTGAGGTTGAGCCTCCATCTGCAGGATGGAGGTTCTACTGGTACCAGACTGTTCCTGATGGGTCCCACAGCTACAGATATGAGCTGCTACCTGCTAGTGACCATGGGACTGAACAGGGCTCCTACATGGTTCATGGACAGACACACACAGCAGGATATGTGTGTAGAGCTGGAAGAGGAGAACCAGCGTATTACACTGACTACAGCAAAGCAGCATTCGTCTGGTCTGGAGGTCAGTTTGTTTGGACTCTTGGTTCTTTCTCTACCAATTCAATGTTTGCTGAAAGGAACCATGTGGATTCTCCCCTAAAGCTGAACCTACTGACTGTTGTGTGTCTGTTGTTAAATGTGTGTGGATCACGTGTTGCTGTCCAGACGTTGGTCCGTCAGCGTCTCTCACAGTGAGTCCTGACAGAGTTCAACACTTCACCTCTGACTCTGTGTCACTGAGCTGTGAGGGAAACTCTGCTGAGTGGAGAGTCAGGAGGTTTCCTGAAGGAGGCTTCCTGTCATCCTGCTCCAACTGGACAACAACTGGATCCAGATGTGACATCAACACAGCACAGTCTGGTTCTGCAGTGTTCTGGTGTGAGTCTGGATCAGGACACTTCAGTAATTCACTCAACATCACTGTTCATGGTGAGTTTGGTCTTTTTCCTTCATTTAAATTGCTGCTATGATTCAAGATGCTGTTTCTCCTGCTTCTGGTACATTTGCATGACTCTAGGTTTCATGTGTCCACTCACCTCGTAGACGTTCACTTCCTCCATACGTCACATGATGCTAGTTAGTCTGGTCCTTTCCCAGAATGCTCGGTTCAGATCTCTGCACCTTGTTGACGTAGACGAGCGTCTGTCATCCCACAGCCCCATAAAAAGCAGAGTAGGAGCTTTTCTCTGACTGAAACCTACTGTGACTGTCTCCAGATGCAGCTGTTATCCTGATGAGTCCTGTCCATCCTGTGACTGAGGGTCTCTCTGTTAGTCTGAGCTGCAAGTTGAAGTCGGGACAGTGACGTCATTAACTTTGTTTAATGCGTCTTATTGGTCGATGCTGTTATTTTCCTGCTAACTTATAATTACAGGGTTCGTTTTTGAAGGTTCATCATTTTCTGGCTCCTTTCCTGTTGGACTGGTTGTTAGAATTTCAGCGATTGTTTTCCTGCAGCTGCTGCTGTTGTGTGTTTGGAGAAACATTAAAGGTGAGACTCTGTCAATTCTGTCTAAGAAAGGATGAAGCTCTGGAGCAGTTTGAGAACAAAACTACATAATAATTCATATTTTCACAGGTCCATGTTTTACCAGGTTGGTCAAACAGTCTCTTCTTCTTCTTCTTTAACCATAATTAACATGGTCTGTTTTCACAGTGTTTCCTCTGTGTTTTGCTTTAGACGCCTTCAGTGTCTGAGCTCTGATAAAAGCTCTGCTACACAGCAAACAGTCAACCAGCAGGAAGCTCAGGTTTACTCCTCTCTGCTCCACGGTCGGTCTGACAACGATCACTGTCCTGATCATTAACACTCACTGTTTAAAAGAACTAGTTTGATTCTTTTATCCTCGCTGACATGTAGGTGACGTCTGTGTCTACGAATCAGTCAGAGACTCTGGAAACAATGGAAACGAAGGTACAGTATAATATGTGATTAATGCAGAGCTGTCAGATTATATGAAACTAAATCCTGTAACAGATGTGACTTGATTATTTCAGATGAAGCCAGTAAAACCACAAAGCTGCGTCATAGTGAATGTCCTGACAACAAAGAGAAATAAAACACAAACACACCTAATGGTGGATCATAGTAATAATTGTATTGATGTGGGAAACTTTATTGAACTTTACCGTGTTAACAGCGACACGTGATGATGCAGAGGAAGGTCATGACTACAGCAACATGGATCCAAACGCGGCCACAGGTACAAACGTGATCCTCAGTGGTTTCTTATCACTGATCACAGTGAAATGCATGTAGAGGAGAGTGTAGCGTCACAAACTGGCTCTTTATGACTCACACAGACCGACCGAACTTCAAGCACGGTTCACTGCAGGGATTTAGTTTCACCGCTTGGTGAATGGACGAACAAAGACAGGAGCACACAGGGCAGCGCAAATACTAGACACAACAGGACATGAGGAACAGATGCAAACGATCATTACAGAGACAGGGACACACAACCAGGAAGTGAGAACACAGGGAGAAAGACCAGACAGAAACACAGCGTCCTCCCGGGGTCGGAGGGTCAGACTGTGACACACACACGTCTTCACAGTTTAGAACAAATAATGTTTGATCTGTCTGAGTAAAACTGTAAATATTAATACAGAGACACAACAATTGACTTTAAACTGAATTATTATTATTTAACATCTGTCAACTGGAGCAGGTTCACTGGTTTCCACTGCAGAGACACCAAAGTACAGTAACACTGACACTTCTCCTCTGCTTTGACTGTTTAGTGCATCTAAGTTGTGATTAATGTCATTTTGTTTCTATACAGACGCATAAAGAGAAGTTGAGCAACAAAACCAGAACCACAACATTGTGTCAACAAACCAGGCTGAGACATCAGAGTTTAATACAGGCTGATTATATGACTCATGTAGAAGAGTTCAATAGAAACCAGCTGCACCAAACAACAGTCAAAGCTTCACAACTTAGCTTCAGCTTTTCTACGTCTGGTGTCATAGTGTCATCGTAACTTGCTGCATGTTGTTCAGTTTCCAGTGTTTAACTGGATTCATCGTTGTCTGACCATCGTCTGAAACGTTGTTATGTTGTTATATTGAAGTGAAACTGCGCCACCTGGTGTCAGAGCTGAGTCTTTAGTCTCTAGTGTGAAGGAAAGTAGCTGCTGGAAGTTAGTTTAGGCTCTTTGTGTCGCTTTGAACTGTTGTGTTCAGATGTTAATTTTAGATTTGAACTGTTGATGATATAATTTTAGACCTTTTGGATTTTACTGGAAAATGTTTTGCTGTAATGAGTGAGTTGTTGACTTTCGTTTAGTTTTGCTGTGGACAATTTTAATTGCAAGACACATTTCTTCTCGTAAAAATAATGTTTTTCATGTTACCTTGAAGATAATTTAATCTGTGTAAATGTTAATTAGAAATGAATAAAAATATTGTATCTGTAAAATAATCAACAGTTCACAGTCTCTATGTGCCATAATATGCAATAAATTAATATTGAGCTTTTTTATGATCTGATTTAATCCATTGTTGAAACCTTTTTGGGTTTTTTGTGCTTCTGCATTTCAACTATTTTGTATTTTACACATGTGACCTATGAAACGTTTATAAAATATGTTTGTGTCATATTGAGAAAATAAGATAAGACCATTGTTTATTGATCCCACAGTGGGGAAATGCAACTGCTACCACAGCTACAAACAAATGTTGAACTTTATCTGACTGGATAATGTGAAAGGTTCACCAGCACCAGATTCTTTCCATGGACTAAGACACGAGAAACGATGTGTCAGTAAATGAGACGTAGCTGTGTTGGTCTCAATGTTTCACTAACTACATTTACAGTTTTCCAGCATTTCCAGCATCTTCCATGTGAAATATAAAGCGAGTACAAAGCTAATGTTTGTGTGGGAGCTTTGATGAAGCAGCAGCAACAAGTGTGAGGACGTTGTTCATGACTGTGGCTTCTTTCTGACTGTGTCCTGCACAGAATGGCAGCGTAGTGGTGCAGTGGTCAGCAACAAGCTTAGTGTGAAAGACTGACTGTCCACGCAGCCTCCTCAGCTCACAGCACGAAATGTAGCCTCAAAGCTGCTCAGGTGTTTTCATGCTTTCTCATTTTCACTGGATCGATGTGACTGTTAGTGAAGCACCAATAATAAGGATCAGTCCCCAAATGAAAACAGACGTGATGCTTGTGGGTTTCAGCGAGAAAAACAACACAGAACCAACAAAAACGTGAAACTAAGTTAAAGCGTTTTGATTATTCAACGACAAACTAAGTTCTAACAGCAAACAAACGTGGTTTTAGTCACTGAGTCGGTCGTTGGAGCTTCATGACATAAATCGTGTCATCACATATTGACATGATTCCACAAACATGAATTTGAACATGAATCAGATGATTTGAACTTTTCTCATGTGTTTCCTGAAAGTGACAAAGTTGATCAAATGCTCCTGTAACAGTTTCGTCACGTTGTCCCACCGGGAGTCTGAATAATCAAAGAGGATAAATGCGTGGAAGGAATCAGTTTGGCTTCTTACCTGCTGCAGCTGTGGGAGGAAGCTGAGTCCAGGTCGCCAGGTGTGTGTTAGCTTTAGTGCTGCTAGCGAGAGCGTTGCTACTGTTGTAGATGGACTGTTGCTCTGCTTCTGGTTCATCTCCGTCGGTTCGGACCGATGGGCAGCAGCACAGGTGACAATAATCTCTTGACGTGTGTTCAGCTCGCAGGCAGTGATGCTGGTTGCGTGGGTGCGTACGTGGAGCAGAGCTGAGGGACTGGGGAGAGCAGCCAGGAAGCCTCGGTTCACGCAGTGGGAACTTTGTAGAGTTACATCATGTTTAGTTTGAAATAAAGCTTATTTTTTATGTATCACTCGGGTTCATGGCGTATTTAGTGATGTGTTAACTGTGTGGGATCCATTAGCTAAAAATCCAGGATTATAAGATCTTTGGGTGAGAGTCTCATGGTGGGTAGATAAATAAAACCACAGCTGTTTCCTTATGCCTCTCTGATCAGCTATAGAGAGAGAAGGCTGAACCTGTAGAGTCTCTCTCTCTCAAGCGCATCTATCTGGCTACACTCCTCATCTGTGGTCGTTTCCTTCCTCTGGTTTGGTTTGGTCCAGTCACGGCAGTCGTCCAGAATCTCCAGCTTTGGTTAATTGGCTCTGGTCTCCATCAGCCACATACAGTTTATGACGCTGTTTAACGTTGGACCTTCTGCCTCAGTTGGTTCTGTGTCTGATTCTGGTTTTTGATATTGAATATTGATGAGACATGATTGAATGAAGCTTCATCTGGGAGGCATCAGAATCACTGAAGACTGATGATGCGTCAAACCTTCAGCATAACGTCTGTGTTTGAAGCTCAGTTCTCAGTCAAGCAGTGATTTTTGGCTCCTTCTTAGCAGGTGATCAACTCAAAGACAGACTTAAATAAAGCTGCTATTAATACAAGGTCGTTATCAAGTCAAGTTGAGCTTTATTGTCGCTTCGCTACATGTGAAGACAAACAAAGGAACCAAATGTTGCGTCTCGCAGGACCACGGTCCACAGAGACAACAGATAAATAAATGACTACACACATTAAGCTCAGACAGACTGTACAGGTACTTTCAGACACAGGTGCAAGATGTGGTGCAAAGAGGTGTTTCCTGTGTGTAGGACTCCTCAGAGTTTCACACTGTTTGTTATAGTAAAGTGTCTGGTGCTGCTTGAAGAGAGAAGAATTGTTGTTCTCAGAGGGGAGCAGGGAGGTTGGACTTTAGTCTCTCTCAGCTTGTGGTAAAGCTGTTGAACAGTCTGGTGCAGCGGCTCTGATGCTCCGCTACCTTCTTCCTGATGAAGGAGCTGAAAGAGACTGTGGGAAGGGTGGGTGGGGTCCTTCACGATGCCGTCGGCTCTGCTGGAGCATCGTGTCAGGAAGACGTCCAGGATGGAGGGAGAGGGCAGAGATGATCTCTGCAGCTGTGTTCGCTGTCCGTTGGAGGGTCTCGCCGTCTGCGGCACCAGGCAGCGATGCAGCTGGTCAGCACACTCTCAATGGTTCCCCTGTAGAACGTGGTGAGGATGGGAGGGAGACACGGAGGAAGTGAAGACGCTGTGGTGCCTCCTTGGAGAGAGACGTGGTGTTGGTGGTCCAGGTGAGATCCTCCGTGATGTGCAGCCCAGGAACTTAGTGCTGCTGACTGAATCTAAAGGGATGTTTCACTGTGACAGGACCCAGACACATAGAAATAGAATTAATTGTGTAGAGCTTGGTCTAATGTTAAGTGTTGCTGAGGTTTGACTTCACCATATTCATGTTGACCCTGGTTCTCCTGTCTTTTCTCTGTTCAGTCTTTGTGGTGTTGGGGCTGCCTGTAGATTGGCCCTATGCTCCCTGGCAGCAGCCAAGAGTTATTGAAGAAGGGCCCCAGCAGCTTCAACCACTCGGAGCATTGGTTCTGTCTGTGAGCTTCTCTTGTAGCAACAATAAAAGACAACAGAAGACAACTTTGAGTGACGTTTGGTTTCTTCATCAGGTTCCTGATAATTTGTCTCTGGTGTCAGTGGGATCCGCTGGTGGTGGTCGGACGGGTTGCTGACGGTGGAAAGACCACACTGCAAAGCAGAGGGACACAAGCCGCCTGACTGACACACAATGTTTCTGCAGAGGCAAACTGACGGAGAGAAGCCAACTGGGTTCCGGTGCCGCTGTAGACGACTCTGAGACTGAGGTGGTTGCACTGACACACACACATTCACTGATGATGCTCCAGGTAACTGCCATGGAGAACGTTTGCTATGCGTAGACTAAGAGATGACTCAACAGATATAGAACAAAACTAAACTAACTACATTAAAACACGTTTGTGCACCTGATTGAAGCACACGTGTAATTTCCAGAGATAACCTTCACAATAAATGAGGAACAAACCACTTTCCTTGTCGACAGCGGGGCCACACGCTCTGTAGTGATGCCTTCAGGCTGTGAACTACACCACAATGAGTGGATGACGTGTGTAGTGTTGGGGCTTCAGGTGTAACAGTAAAAGAATATTTGACCGAACCGTTGACGCGTCTCAGTCCAGATGGTCCCACATTCTAACGTGCTTTCATGTTTTCTGGTTAGTACCTGATAGATTTAATGATAAAACTTCTCTGATCTCGTCCCAGACGGACTGAAGATCACCACAGATGCAAATACAGACGCAGGAGAAATGTTTGTGGTCTGTGGGCTGAGGGATTTATTGTCTGCGTATGAGAGCAAGTTGCTACAGTCTGTGTTGTGTGAGCAGTTAATGTCTAAAGCTCATGTGTTAGTTAATCCAGAAGGAACAGACCATGTGGATCCAGCAGAATCACACTGAACTGTTCATGTGTCACAGAGCTTAGATGCACAATTCAACCACCAATGGACAACTACACTGATAAATGAACTACAGGACCTGTTTTGGACAGAACGTAACTGTGCATCGTCTGTCACCTTATGGCCACAGTTAGATAAACTATTTCATATTCACACAGCTGTGACGCTCACAGACAATGTTTGACTTCTGTCAAACACAACCTGTGTGATGGCCCCGTTTCCTCAGTCAGAGCATCGCACATCAACACGCTGCTCACTGACACTGAGTTCACATCAGTAGCTGCTTTAGACACAAATGTGATGTGGGTCTGATTCTAACTGCCAACCAGTCGTAGTTACACCAGAGACCACATTCAGGCCGTGGGCAAAACGACGTCCCCTCAGACAGGAGGCCATAGAGGACACGGCTCCAGTCTTCAACTCCCTAACGGAAGCAGGCGTTAGTTGCTTGTGACTGCAGCCCCTGCTGCACAACCATGTTCCCTGTGAAACAGACCAGAGACAAAGGCCACTGATGGAGATTTGTGCAGGACCTGCAGGCAGTGATGCTGCAGTTCAACCCAGACTGAATATTGGGCCTAATCCCTGCACCTTGTTGTCACAGGTTCCTCCTGAGGCTAAATGGTTTTGTTGTTGATTTATCAAATGCTTTTTTCAGCGTCCTGTGCGTCCGGACAGTCAGTTTTGGTTTCCTTCCAGTTCAAAGGTCGCAACGTTAAACTGGTAAAGTGTTGATGCTCAGCAGAGCTGATGTGTCCCACAGTGGAAACTACTGGTGCAGAGGCAGAAGAAACTATCAGTTAACAGAGTGGAGTAATTACGTCACACTGAGAATAAGACGTAAGTTGGACAGTTTTTTTGTTTAGTCCATGTTTTAATGGTTACTCTTAAAAAGACTGAATTATTCAGTAGAATAACTCTGTGACTCTATTTGACAAAAGGAATGACGTGATTATTACACAGTTGATCTTAAAATAAACTCACATATGGATGAAACACTAACAACATGAAGACATGGTGGGAAGTTCAGTCCTTCGTCCGCTTTCTGACTCTGTGGCAGGATCTGCTGATATTAGTTGTAACATTCGTTACTTCTGTCTAATCTGTTCACACGTTCTAGGAGGATGACAGGGTTTATTTGTGGCTGATGCAATGAATCAAATTGTGCAAAGCAGCATTCGTCTGGTCTGGAGGTCAGTTTGTTTGGACTCTTGGTTCTTTCTCTACAAATTCAATGTTTGTTGAAAGGAACCATGTGGATTCTCCTCTAAAGCTGAACCTACTGACTGTTGTGTGTCTGTTATTAAATGAATGTTGATTGAGGTTCTACTCACTGAACCAAGTCCAGCTGAAGTTCTGCTTCTTCTGATCTTTGACTGAAGCTTCATGTTGTTGCATTAAATGTCCTTCAGTTGCTGTAGATGACATTAAATCCTTCATTCATTTATTTCATTGTCCACAGCTGAAGCTTCATTTTCTGTCTTGTTTATCATTGGGGTGGTTTGTAAAATATCTCTGGTGATTCTCTCGCTGCTGTTGTGTTGTTACATCAAATCTACAGGTGAGATCTGATCCTTCTTATAACTGTTTACAGTCTAATTAGTTTGAGTCACTTTCAGAATGAAACATGTGACAGTAAATGTGTTTTCACAGGTTCCTGCTCCATCAGGTTGGTACAGTCTCCTCTCACTGTGAACATAACAGCAGAGCATTAACACACCTCAGTACATTGAAGCTTTTGTTACGTGTTGGCTTCCAGCAGGTGTCAGAGAACCAATCAGAGCTTTGCTACAGGTCACGTGACCAACCAGGAACAAACTCCACACAGCACATATGCTTCTCATCTCCATGGTCAGACTTTACCCTGATGAGTTTCATGTTTTACTGTTAATTCACATGATGCCTTCAAATGTTTCAGTCCAACCTGGTTTAATCGAATCGATCCGTCGTCCTGGAGACACTGGAAATGGTTCAGTATGCACACGTTGACCAACTAGAAGGATTATTAATCTCACAGTAAATGATTGAATGACGAGCTGGAAACATCCAAACTGGAAAATGTCATTGTTTACCTGAACTGTAACGAGATATGACAATTAAATTAATTCAAAGAAATGAAAAAAACTCAGTTTGCATTTTAAATGTCAAGTTGTTGCCTGTTGAGTTGTAACAGTTTTTTCTTCTGCCTCATGTATGTTAATAGTAATAACGTAGTGAGAGCGTGAGAGAAATCATTTTATTCAACATCAAAGTTGACAACTTTGACTGTATTTTCAGTATGAAATGCTATATTTAAGTCCTAATTAATAATAAACCATGCAGTAAAAGTACACAGTTCCTGGTGAGGTGACAGCTTTGTCGTGTGTTTTCATATTTATTCTTGCAGTAATGTATTGTAATGACAGGAGGGCTGGAGCGGAAGCTAACTAGCCCTGGCTAACTTTTAACAGCTAAGCTAACGGCTAGCTTGGGTGCTAGCAGGCTAATCCAGAGCAAACAGTTTAAAATGGCAGGCGGATGCGAGAACGCTTAAGCCCCATACACCACATGACCCCAAGCATCTTGAGCTGCTATTTAAGGAAGCGTATTGACAGCTTTTGCCTTTTTATAACTAACTCCCACAGAGGTAGCTAAGCTTTATTTTGAACACACACTGGCCGGTCACCGAGGGGGGGTCACTCCCACATACAGCACCATTACCCAGAGTTCCCCTGGGCCGAACGCACCAGCGGCCTGCTGGGTCGCTACAGTATGATTAGAGCAGATCAGACGTCTTATTATGAAAACAGAAAGTAGCTTCCATCGCGTTTAATGTTCTGCTGTAATCCGTGGAATAAGGGTGAAAGACATTTTTAAAGTGCGACTGGCTTAACGATGGACGAGCGAACGACGGCTGGCTTGACCGCAGTTGCTTTTCCCTGGTAGCGTCTGAGGAGGACTTTCCGGACCCAGCCGACGATTCCCTTCCTTTGTATGTGCCCTCCTCTGTTCGCTTTTCATTCACCTCCCTCCAGACGCCTCGAGATCCTTCCTGGCCTTCTGAACCACCACCAGCGACTCCTATGGTTCTACCATCTGCGGCCCGGTCAGGACACCCTACCAGCACCCTCCAGGTCCGGGAAGTCCTCCTCAGGTCCAGCCTCATCCTCTGCAGGCTCCGTCTTGGTTATGCTCCACTCCCTTCTCCTCACAATAAGATCTCACCTCAATCCACGTAAGCTCTCCTCTGGATTTTGCCTCGTCCTCGAACGTTTCACACACAGTTTTTGTCTGTAAGAACCGAGTAACCTCAAGCTTTGACCTTGTCCGGTTTGTCCAGCCGAACACTGACTCTCTCTCTCTCTCTCTCTCTCTCTCCCTCCCTCTCTCTCTGTCTTTCAGATCGCCACAGCCACTCTCTCGGTAGTTGGGCTTGCGAGAATCGCTGACGCACACCAAACTTTATTTATTCAAATAAATTATCTAAATTAACCCTTGGTTCTGCCTGATCCTTTAACTTTCTGGTGCCACCCTCACTCCACACCAGTAAATCCTGACATTTGGTTTGGGAAGAAACCCTGTGATGCGGTGGTGGATGAAGGCACGAGACTGAGCCACTTGTACTGACATTGCTGTAATCATTAGAGACGAACATTTAATGTAGCAATAGATTAGGTTGACGCGCTGCCACTTGAACCGGGGGAAGCTTTCATCAGCCTGGGACGGATCAACCCAGAGGCTCCTGAGAGAATCCTGTTGAAAAGCGCTTTTCTGTTGATCAATGAGTCCAGACTGAAATGTGTTGAACGTATATATGCAGCGTAACTGATGAAGCTTCATATGTGTGTGTATCTATATATTAGCTGTGTGATGAGTGTGTGTTGGCGTAATGCTGGCGTAGACTTTAGACGTTTTCTGTGCTGAGGTCTGAGTGGACACTGTGGGGTTAATAATCTCTGGAGTCCAGAGAAGTGTCTGTGTCTCCTTCCTGCAGTTGTGTGTGTGAGGATAAAAATAGACCCATGTGTGTCTGTGAGTGATGGAGAGTTGGGTTTTGATTTGTTTGTTTCCATGTGTTTCTCGTGCTGTTGGAGAGATGACGACTGTTGGACCGTGAGGGTTAATTCCTGCTTTTTACTTCTAGCGTCTTGCTTCTTTCTTCTTGTAGGTGTCTGTTGTGGGCATTTTGATCATAATAGATTTATGTTGAGAGGTGATGAGAGTCCACAAACCTAAAACAATGGATAAGACACAGCTGCAAAGCCTGAGGAGGACATTTTCCATAGACAGGTTCTCTGGAGGAGGGTCATTGATGACTTGCCTTCACCATCTCAGATCAAGCAGGTGATGCTGTGGGACGGTGTAACATGTCAGTTATCAGTTCACTGGTCATGTGGTGGATTCTGGGACCAAGGTTCGTGTGGATGCTCCTCCACCTGAAGCAGACAGATGAGGAGGCAGTGAACAAGTTGACGGGACGAGCTCCAGGTTTTCTGATCTGTCTGGTGATGTCACGTTCTCCCTCTGTGCTCCTCCCTTGTCATTAGTAGTTTCACCTTTGTTTAATTTGCTGTTTAGTTGCTTTTAAGCCTTCCCTCACGTCTCTGTGAGTCTGTCAACTGGTTTTGTGCTCTAGAGCCTTTGGTTCAGTCATGTTTTGTGCTGCTGTTTTTCACTGTCCTTAGTACATGCTAAATAAATTCACTGTTTCAAGTCATGTCTGTTTTGAGTCTGTGTTTGGGTCCAAACCTCTGCCTACATCAGTTTTTGTTTTGAGCTTTTCTGAAGCTGCAGCCATGTAAGGAATGAGCAGGTTCTTCCGTTGGCTCTGGGTCTCTGTTCATTTGTCCTTTTCTGGGCTGAGACGCAGCCTTGTTGAAGGCTCGTCTGGGGCCTCAGGTCCTGAGAGCTGCCCTTAGATGAATGTTTCTTTCTGCCTCCTAGTTTGTGCTGTAGCGGATGATGAGAGTCAACAGTAGGTTCTGGTCAGTGTGGGTGTGTTTCCTGTACGTTTCTCTTTCTAAACCGCCGTTGTTGCCTCTGATGACTGACAGTCCAGAAAGGCCCGGCTGTTGTTCTTAGTGTCTTCTCTGGTGGTGAGTTGTTGTTCTGACTTGTAGATTATGTGGCTGTGATAAAATTCTTGGGTGTGATGCTAAGTAAAGGCCTTTAGCCAGAACTTCTCTCTGACTGGGGAAGTTCTCTGTCAGAGGTTCTTCACCCACTTGTCTTTTGAGTCCTCTGCTGTGAACCCATCTTCTTCCTCCTTCCTCCAGGTGGGTTCTCCTGCTGTGTGACTACGGGACCACAGGAGGTGGAACTTCTTGTCTTGTCTCTTCTTCTTTTGTCGTGTTGGGGCAGCTGAGCTTTCTGTGTAGATTCTGTGACTGCGTCGTGTACAGGTGTGGGTCCAAGTCATTTCTGTTTAAGGTCTATGTTCTGTTCCAAGGTTTCTATGGTAAAATTGACCTGTTGAGTCCTTTCATTAAGCAGCTGTTCTTGTGATTTATTTATTATTATTATTACTATTGCAGGTTTGTCAGTGAACCAGACCTTCCTTCATTACTACAAGTGTTGAACTGGCTGCACGGCTTCTCTTTCTGGGCCCATTCAGAGCCCAGACCTCAACCCACTAGAGAAGCTGTGGGTGGACAGCCAGAGAGTGTTCACACCCTGAGAACGTGGCTGAGCTGAAGCTATTCTGAGGACGGACGGTTAAAAGTCCCTCTTGCATGTTGATCAGCTACAGGAAGCTCTTGTTGAGGCTGTTGCTGCCAGAGGTTCATGAGCAGTTAATAAAACCTTGTTCCACATGTTCCAGCATCAACATTTAATGGATGTTTAATGAAAACTGTGTTGATTAGTTTAGTTTTTCTTTGTGACTATGAATGAGATCAGATCAAATGTGAAGAATTTATGCAGAAAATCCCTGAACATGCAAATCACACACAGACCACAGTGGACACGTGACTACAACAAGAACAAACAATGGAAAACACGCTATGAACTATTTAAAAATTGAACTCCTGACTTCATGGTGATAATATTTTAAAGTTTTATTTGATGCTTAGTTGTTTTAATTTTCTTCTTAGTTCTTTCTGTTTTTAAACACAGTTCATATTAGCAGGAAATGAGAACATGTCAAAGTTTTCTGTGGTCAAACCGAGTTTAGCTAAAGTTGTTAGTTGTTGGCAAAGAGAAGGAAACTGATCTCATTGATATGTGACGTCTTTCTCACATTTCTTTCTTCCTTTTCTTTACAGGCGCTGCAGAAGTTTCTTAATATAAACTGCTTGGTACCAGATGTGAGAGCTGTTAGTTGCAGACATTCTGTGAGTAAACTGTGTTTACTCCAGGGACTTTAATCTGGCCTCACTCTCTCCTGTTCTCCCTCCTTTACCCAGTACGTGAAATGCCACAAGGGAGAACGAGACGCTGGACTTGCTGTATGCGAATGTAAAGGACGCGTACGACTCAACCTCATCCCCCCACTCGGCTGCTCCGATCACAACCTGGTACAGCTGCTCCCTGAACACACACCCAGGGTGAGAAGAGCCTGAAGAAGAAGTCAGTGAAGGTGTGAACAGATGAGGCCACTGAGAGACTGTTTGCAGACCACGGACTGGGAGACGCTCTGCAGCTCTCATGGAGAAGACATCAACAGCCTGAGCCACTGCATCACAGACTACATCAGCTTCTGTGTCGAGAACACGGTGCTTCTCTAACAACAAGCCCTGGTGACCCCTGACCTTAAAGGCCTGCTGAAGGAGAAGAGGAGGCTTTTAACTCAGGAGAGGAGCAGAGGAGAGTTCAGCGTGAACTCAACTACAAGATCAGGCCAAGAGCAGCTACAGGAGGAAGCTGGAGGAGAAAACGTCAGAGATGTGTGGAGACGCCTGAAGACCATCTCTGGCCACGGACAGAGCAGAGGAGCAGGCGTAGTGAGGCCTCTGTTAAGGACATTCTGTGACTCTGTGGTAGCCTCTGCTCTCACTACGCTGTGGTTTGCTGGGGAGCAGGCAGCACAGACCAGGACAGAAAGAGACTCAACAAGCTGGTCAGGAGCCAGTTCTGTCCTGGGCATCCACTGGACTCTGTGGAGGAGGATCATGGACAGACACCACAGATCATTTATTCCTCGGGAAGTTGTAGTAAAACAATAATGTTGTTTGGATAAACATTGAGAGTCTCGTGTTATGGACGTGTATCAGAACGTTGGGACTAACATCGCTGGAACATGCTTTTAACAGTGTCTAATACCAATGATATCAGATGCTAACAACCAATGATCAGATCATGATAAACAGATCATTTATATACACACGAGCGTCTGTTCCAGTGTTGTTTTCCTTTAGCAGAACACAGCGCTTGTGCCATAATGGCCTGACTGACTGATCTCCAGCACAGTGATGATGGGCAAAGGATTAAAGTAAAAGAGCAAATGCAGGATTATGTGAAGATACATCCCCTTAAGAAGAAAAGAAAAGGAGTCTTTCTTCCCCTGCAGGGTTTAGATGTAAGGAAGTTAAGAATGTTCATTTTGAGTTTGTGTCTTTCAGCTGTTTCGGTCTGTTGGATTTCATTTAATGTGACAAAGATTCTTTCAAGCTGAGAATAAAGTTAAGTGGCCATAACAGTCTGAGCTGAGGGTTTAAAAACCCACTAACTAGAATGAGAGGAGGGAGATGTGCTGTGACGAGCAGTAGAAGATCTATCTGATAATTCACATTAACACGTGTCAGCAGGTCAGTGTTTCACTTCCTGCTTCCTCTTGGCCACATGTTACACATGTAGACACATTTCTGTCTGATGCTGCATCTGTTTTCATCAGTGTGTTATGATGATGTTTGAGACGCTGATGATTTGTTTTCTACTAAACCTGCAACAGTCTGTTGAATAATATTAAAGTCTGTTCATGATGAGCTCAGTCATCTCTGTGGATTTCTGTCCTTGGTGTTAACTATTATTGCAGGTTTGTCAGTGAACCAGACCTTCCTTCATTACTACAAGTGTTGAACTGGCTGCACGGCTTCTCTTTCTGGGCCCATTCAGAGCCCAGACCTCAACCCACTAGAGAAGCTGTGGGTGGACAGCCAGAGAGTGTTCACACCCTGAGAACGTGGCTGAGCTGAAGCTATTCTGAGGACGGACGGTTAAAAGTCCCTCTTGCATGTTGATCAGCTACAGGAAGCTCTTGTTGAGGCTGTTGCTGCCAGAGGTTCATGAGCAGTTAATAAAACCTTGTTCCACATGTTTCAGCATCAACCTTTAATAGATGTGTTCAATGAAAACTGTGTTGATTAGTTTAGTTTTTCTTTGTGACTTTGAATGAGATCAGATCAAATGTGAAGAGTTTATGCAGAAAACCCCTGGACATACAAATCACACACAGACCACAGTGGAGACGTAACTACAAGAAGAACAAACAATGGAAAACACACTATGAATAATTTAAAAATTGACCTCCTGACTTCATGGTGTTTTAATGTTTTATTTAATGCTTTGCTTAGTTGTATTCATTTTCTTCTTAGTTCTTTCTGTTTTTAAAAACGGTTCATATTTGCAGGAAATGAGAACATGTCAAAGTTTTCTGTGATCAAACCAAGTTTAGCTGAAGTTGTTAGTTCTTGGCAAAGAGAAGGAAACTGATCTCATTGATATGTGACGTCTTTCTCACATTTCTTTCTTCCTTTTCTTTACAGACGCTGCAGAAGTTTCTTCATATAAACTGCTCGGTACCAGATGTGAGAGCTGTGAGCTGCAGACATTCTGTGAGTAAACGACTTTCTCTGTTTGAATGATACAACTGAGGAAAAACCTTGAAAACATCAAATAATCAGACGTTTTACTTCCTTAAAAAGACACTGAACTGGTTGTTTTAACACAATTAATGTTTTTAGACTAAAGTGTTGTTAATTTTCTGTTTTATAAATAGTTAGTTGTGTTTTTTTTTAGAGCATGAATGTAGTATTTCAAGTTCAGTTAATAATGTGATGTGATCTTTGACTTGTTGTGTAGTTCTTCTTTAGGGACGAACCTAAAGTATGTTAGTTAGTTAGTTAGTTAGTTAGTTAGTTAGTTAGTTAGTTAGTTAGTTAGTTAGTTAGTTAGTTAGTTAGTTAGTTAGTTAGTTAGTTAGTTAGTTAGTTAGTTAGTTTGCTTCAGTAAATCTAACAAACTCACCAGCTCATGAAAATAAATGGACTGTTCTCCAGTAAAATGATCCTAAAGCTCCTCTGTGCAAGTAGCTGCTTAACAACAGCAACAAACTGAGACTGAAGACCCAGATAAATACAGATCTGAGCCACGAGTCAAAGGAAAGAAAAGCTGATGATACATGTTTAATAAAATGTCCAGATCAGATGAATAATTAAATGAACACATGATAAAAGGCTCATTATGTGACTAATATAGTTTATCTAGTGCTCAGGTCAAACCTCGTCACAGTTCAGTTGTAGTGTGTTGGTGAAGGAGGTGAACGTCCTGCTGACACCTGTTATGATGACGACAGGCTTTTATTCTGAAGAACAGATAAATATGATCAATATCAAATTAATATGAGATCAGAGGTGTCTCCAGTTTACGTTTACTGACACTAGATCACCACTAAAGGAACTGTGTGTTAATATATAAATAATATAAACAGATTAAACATGAACAAACACATTTTCATTTTCACTGGTTTCTAATTAAAATCCAACAATAAACGTTAACTTTAAAAGGCTCCAGTTTGTCGTCTGTGGACGTGTCAGTGAGTCAGACTACGCTGTGGTGAAACTCAGTCTAGTCAAAGAGGAAGAAACTCACACGTTAAATAATGAGACAGAGAAAATGTAACATTCCCATCAAATGTAAGTTGTGCTTCTCCACAGTGAAGTTTTCTCCACATGAGGAGTCAGAGTTGATGTGAGGATGGGACACACTTTCCTCTGTGTGCTGCAGTTTTTCTGTGAGTAAATCACTGCTTGATGAAACAAATGGTAGAAAGTGTTGGAGTGAGGAGAACAGAGCATCAGAGCTTGGTTCAGTGTGAACAGAGCAGACTTGTTGTTTTGTAGGAAGACACGTTGGAGGACGACTGTTCAGTCATCAGACACTTTGATCACGTTGTTTCTATCTTTGCTTTTGTTTCTGTCTTGATTTTAGTGCTGAACACACTTTTCCACTGTGGACACGCTGAAGGTAAATGTACTTTATTTACTATTGAACTCAGATAATTCTGTTTACATTTATTTTTTTATTTTTAGATGATTCATTATTATTAGTTCACACAATATTTAAACATCACTGAACTAAGTTAGACTATGAGCTGTGTAGATATTTAAAGACAATTAAAGATAAGTGTAAATAAAATGTTTTGTTGTTTTGAGACAACAGACCTTAAATCCAGACTGACGAAGTAAAACTGAGACCCAACACGTCTTTTCTTGTTTTTCTCTTCATGTATTAAGGTTTTCAGCATTAATACAAGTTGAAGTATAATCAAAGTGAAAAACTTTCTCCTCCTGTAGTTTTGTTCTTACTGTGTTTGTTGTGAACAGTTTCCTACAGAGTCTCTGTGACCAAACAACCCAGCTGGACTCTGACATTCAGTGGTGAGAGCATCACTCTGACATGTGAGATCCATGGAGGTGGAGACTCTCAGTGGGAGTATGAATGGAAAACAACCAGCTCCATCAAACCTGATGATAGAACTGGTAAAGTGTTGATGATCAGCAGAGCTGATGTGTCTCACAGTGGAGACTACTGGTGCAGAGGCAGAAGAAACTATCAGTTAACAGAGTGGAGTCATGTCACACTGACAATAAGACGTAAGTTTGTTAATTAGTGACGTGTTGTTGTATTTGCTTGCTGTTACGATCGCTGACTTTCTAGGAATAAGGGAAGTGACAAAGGGTCATTTACTGTAAATCTGTTAACAACAAACAGACCAACTAAGGGAGGAGTCAGGAAAAGTCACTCAAGTCAAGTGAAGCCATGAAGCAGGACGACACTGAACAACACATTTTAGATGTTTAGTCCAAGTCAGTTACACTGAGGCTGAACATTTAAAACTAATGACTTAGTGTTTTATTCATTCATAAAGGCGTCTCTCGCTGTGGAGTAGGAGAAGGAAACCCAGCTGACTACAGGCACAAGAACGACTCATTCACTGTAGAGGAAACAGGTGAAGATCTTTGTAATAAATAACATTAATCCATCACCTGAAAACTATTCATGGTTTCATGTTTGTGTGTTTTTCTCCATGTGTGAAGTTTCCAACAAGGCTGTTGTAAAAAGGCAGCATGACTGGCCTGAGATGTTCAGAGGAGAGAACATCACTCTAACATGTGAGATCCAGGCTGGAGGAGACACTGAGTGGGAATATGAATGGACCAAAGGCAGCTCAGGACCAACTTTACATCAGAGTAAACGCTGGGTTTTCACTGCTTCTCCTTCCAGTAGTGGAGGCTACAAGTGTAGAGGCAGAATGAGAAACGCTCAACATATCACAACAGAGTGGAGTCAATCCATCAGTCTGACAGTCAGTCACAGTACGTTGACTTATGTTTGACTTTGACATGAAAATGTCAAGACCTGATTGAAATGAGCATCAGTGTCTATTGAGGGTGATTTGATGACTTGGTGTCTCTCCATCAGATAAAGCCCAGTGTGTCCTCAGAGCGTCTCCATCTTGGCTGAGTCCTGGAGCCTCAGTAGCTCTGAAGTGTGAGGTTGAGCCTCCATCTGCAGGATGGAGGTTCTACTGGTACCAGACTGTTCCTGATGGGTCACACAGCTACAGATATGAGCTGCTACCTGCTAGTGACCATGGGACTGAACAGGGCTCCTACATGGTTCATGGACAGACACACACAGCAGGATATGTGTGTAGAGCTGGAAGAGGAGAACCAGCGTATTACACTGACTACAGCAAAGCAGCATTCGTCTGGTCTGGAGGTCAGTTTGTTTGGACTCTTGGTTCTTTCTCTACCAATTCAATGTTTGCTGAAAGGAACCATGTGGATTCTCCTCTAAAGCTGAACCTACTGACTGTTGTGTGTCTGTTGTTAAATGTGTGTGGATCACGTGTTGCTGTCCAGACGTTGGTCCGTCAGCGTCTCTCACAGTGAGTCCTGACAGAGTTCAACACTTCACCTCTGACTCTGTGTCACTGAGCTGTGAGGGAAACTCTGCTGAGTGGAGAGTCAGGAGGTTTCCTGAAGGAGGCTTCCTGTCATCCTGCTCCAACTGGACAACAACTGGATCCAGATGTGACATCAACACAGCACAGTCTGGTTCTGCAGTGTTCTGGTGTGAGTCTGGATCAGGACACTTCAGTAATTCACTCAACATCACTGTTCATGGTGAGTTTTCATCCTGTTGAGGTTCTGCTTCTTCTGATCTTTGACTGAAGCTTCATGTTGTTGCATTGATTTACAGGTGGTGACATCATCCTGGTGAGTCCTGTCCTTCCTGTGACTCAGGGAACAGCTGTGACTCTTGGCTGCAGGTCGAGGACACAACCTGTTGTTTCTACTGTGTTTTTCTATCAAAATGATCAACTGATCCAAAATGACACCAGAGCAGAGCTGAACATCTCTGCAGCGTCAGAGTCCCATCAAGGTTTTTATTCATGTGAAGTGAAACAACAGAGCAGCAGGACACTGACGTCAGCAAAGAGTTGGATGTCAGTCAAACGTGAGTGGGATTAAAGTGTGATTCCAGGTTTTAACTGAAGTAATTTTTAGTTTGCTGGATATGAATTTGAATATTGAATATTTTGATGTAAACATGACTTTCTTTTTTTTTTAATCACATTAAATCTTCTATTCATTTGTTTCATTGTCCACAGCTGAAGCTTCATTTTCTGTCTTGTTTATCATTGGGGTGGTTTGTAAAATATTTCTGGTGATTCTCTCGCTGCTGTTGTGTTGCTACATCAAATCTGCAGGTGAGATCTGATCCTTCTTATAACTGTTCACAGACTAATTAGTTCAAGTCACTTTCAGAATGAAAACATGTGACAGTAAATGTGTTTTCACAGGTTCCTGCTCCATCAGGTTGGTACAGTCTCCTCTCACTGTGAACATAACAGCAGAGCATTAACACACCTCAGTACATTGAAGCTTTTGTTACGTGTTGGCTTCCAGCAGGTGTCAGAGAACCAATCAGAGCTCTGCTACAGGTCACGTGACCAACCAGGAAC
Organism: Macropodus opercularis; assembly: GCA_030770545.1. NCBI lineage: Eukaryota > Metazoa > Chordata > Actinopteri > Anabantiformes > Osphronemidae > Macropodus > Macropodus opercularis. Next base: position 13,413,779 of record CM061090.1, on the reverse strand, counting down.
AACCTCCACACAGCACATATGCTTCTCATCTCCATGGTCAGACTTTACCCTGATGAGTTTCATGCTTTACTGTTAATTCACATGATGCCTTCAAATGTTTCAGTCCAGCCTGGTTTAATGGACCATTTGTTTGTAGGTGATTCTTCTGTTTACGAATCGATCCGTCGTCCTGGAGACACTGGAAATGGTTCAGTATGCACACGTTGACCAACTAGAAGGATTATTAATGTCACAGTAAATGATTGAATGACGAGCTGGAAACATCCAAACTGGAAACTGTTATTGTTTATCTGAACTGTAAAGAGACAATTTAAATAAATAAATCAAATGAATTAAAAAAAATAAATCTTAGTTTGCATTTTAAATGTCTCAAGTTGTGGCCTGTTGATGTTGAGTGTAACAGTTTTTTCTTCTGCCTCATGTATGTTCATAGTAATAACGTAGTGAGAGCGTGGTGATCATAGCAGGACTCATCTCTCACAGATGAATAAAAACACGAGTCAACAAACACAAAGATCTGTTGTTATCGCGTTCACAGCTTTTATATAGTAACTGTTATGTACAATATAACCAACATATATTTATAGACACAGTATATAACAGTAATCAGGAGTATTTAGCAGATTAAAGGCAGATTAAAAACTCTGTGTTTTATTCAGTTATTTTTCATGATGTTCTGTTTGAAGTTCTTTGAATATTATTAGTTACTATGTGAATCTCATCATCAACAGGATGTGTATTAATATATCGTTTGTATTTGAAGTGTTTAATTCTTCTCTGCATCAATAAATGTTCCAGCAGTAAACTGTGACTGTTGCTTCTAAATGCTTTTGTTTTTAATCTTCTGTCTGATTGTGTTGATTTAGTGTCGTTGTGGTTTAAGGGACAGAAGAAGATGTGACAGTTCGTCTTTAGCAGAACGATGTCAGACCTTTGACTTAGTGATGGACACTGAAGCTAAACTACTTCAGTCTCTGTGTGAATAACATGAGGTAATGACTGCAGACGCAGCTCAGCAGAGAAAAAGACTCGAAACCAGGAGGAAGTTTTACGTCACGTGATCAGATGCTGAGTTTGTGGTCAAGTCAACTCAGAAACGTGTTTGTGTTTCTAACTGTTGAGTCTTCACTCGTCCACATCTTCATTCAGAGAAAAGTAAATGTTTCCTAGTGTTTAGTTGGTCTGATAAAGATGTAGATGTGGTCGTTTAGTGTTTTCATGTCGTCCAGTTCTTCGTTTACCTCATGATTTTGCAAACGTACAGTAGAACAAGGACATTTACAACAGTTAGAACACACAGAATGTAGCAGGTTGTTAAAAGCTACATGTTCAGTTTTGCTGGAAACAGGACTTTTCTGTATTTCTATTTTATATCGCACACAGACAGCAGGTGACTGTTACTGTGCTGTGGATCTTCTGGGACAGATACCAGCCCAGGACACGCTGCTCTTTGATTCTCTGTCTGGATGGATTCCAGTCAATCACCTGAAAGATTAGATGCTGAATAGAAATAAAGTCTAACTAGACAACTAACGTGCACTGTGGATGCTGAACTGCTCAATATAGTCCCCAAGAATCGCTGCCAGTAGCTGGAAATGGTTTAAACATAGTTGACTGTGTACAGAACAAGTTGAACCTGTTCAATTCCTAAATGAAGACAATAATGAAAACATTTAGTAAGTATTTATAATTAAGTCCTTCACTAAAACAGAGACCTGATCTAAACAGTAAAATATAGAAAACTCCAAAGATCTAGTAAAGATATTTACTAGAGCTTCTTAACTTTTCCTACCTTCACAATGAATTTAGCAGTTTTGGCTTTATTTTGAACGTTAAACCCAAGGTTTTATTTTGAAACGTGTTGGCGGAAGTACAAGTGGTCGAATGGCTCCGTGTGATGACGTTGACGCGCTGCGCGCGGTTCAAACGCAGCCAAACTGTGAGAAACCACTGAAATAACATCACTGTGTGAAAGACGAGACTCCGACGAGCTTCCTGTCTGAGTTTCGTGTCGCTGATGTTCGTGGAAACCGCAGCGAGTTAAACGAACTCAGTCCGTCTCGTTTCCAGCCTGTGAGTCGGACATTAGATGAGTCGTGTTTCGTGGAGCAGAACCGCTCGGTCCCTGCTCTTCGAGGCAGAGACAGTGGCAGCAGTTCAGCGTAACGTCCGCTTTCACTGCGGTTTGGCTGCGTCGCCTCTGCGTCGTGTTCGTAGCAGTGGTTGAATTCCTGCTACAACAACCTGGATGCGAGTCTCTGTTCAACCACCAGGCGTCGCAGTTGTTCACGTAGCTCCAGTTTACAGAAGCCTGTTAGTGCAGCAGTGGCTCGTTTGTCTGTAACATACAAATGTTGCACCAAACGTATTTTATTATAGCATCTGATGAGCCGTAACCTACAATTACACAACTGCTGTGTAACAGGATGGAGACGTCTCGTCTGTCACCGTCGACCGAAGCAGGATATGAGGACGTTTTTATGAACTTAGTGTTATAACGTAGATCTGTTCAGATAATGAGGCTCATTAAAACAGAATCTATGTAGGACGACGTCCTGCGTCAGGTCGTTGGCTGCAGACAGAGACTTGTGGCGTCGTCACACGTGTAATAACATTTCTGTGAATGAATAGTTGCCTCACGTACAGTAAGACGCCTGAATTGTTACTTCCTCCAACAGTGCAGTGGTTTAAATGCTCGACTCTAATGACAACAGTAAAGCGGGTTTGATTCCCACTCTTTGCATTTATGAAGCTATTTGAATCTGAAACAAACAGCGTTAGTGTCTTATAATTAGATTCTGTTCACTGCAAAGTCATAATCGTCTGAGAAAGACCTACAACATGAATGAGTCGCTTCTGTTTTCCTTCAGACGTGTCCCAACAACATTTACAAACACACAGAATCACATCTGCTGTAATATCTGATACATTATCTCCACATTCGACTTGTGTGGCTATGAGTTTAATTAGTATTTTAGTTTTCCAGATTATAACTAATCTGCGATCACAAATTCTGTTGGTAAGTGAACTGTTTCCCTTCGTGTTAGACGACGTTTCTTTCAGAGAAATGCTGCTCAGCAAGTCTGTCTGTCTGCAACCAGCGATGTGAACGTACGAAGCCCAGAAGAAATGAAGTCGTCCAACACAAACACAGGTTATGGCAGCAGATGTGATGCACGATGTGTGTACACATGTGAATGAGGCGCCTGCTGCGTAGATCTTTCTATTTAAATTCCCCTTTTAGTGACCCTCACTGTCTGAATCGGTCGTAAAATGTCCATATTGTAGCACCTGATAACTAAATACATGAACAATAAGTAGAAACCCCTGGTACAGGACTCGTGTGTCGTAGGACTACACATGACTATGACGTGTTTGCAGATCGCCACCTACAGGTCATAACGTAACATTGCTGAAACAAATTTCAGCAGCTAAAACATGCGGAACAACAGATGAAAAACATACGGAAGAAATACTGTAAAGACTCGAACGACCTCGCTGTCGACAGCCTCCACAATGATTACAGCTCAGTGGTAAACGTGAACAGAGCCAGAGGATTCATTTCTACGTGATGTTGCAGGTTGAGGAAGTAACTGAGCAACAGACTTAGTCTGCAGGTACAGTCGGGAACTGGGAGCCTCTGGTTTGTTCCTGAATGTGCTTTAGTGACCAATAACTAATCTAGGAACAGGTTAATCACTGTGAGGTTGGATAGGACGGATCACCCTGGGTGCGATTTCTGCCACTGAGATAAGGCCTGAGAACAGAAGAGAAAAATCCCACTGAAAAGCACTTTTCTGTTGAGATCTAGACTTAAACGTGTTGAAATATATATTCACACAGTGTAGTTGATGTAGCTAAGTGCACATTTGAGGGTGAGGCTGCAAACGTGTAGCTAGAAAAAATAGTATTCACATATACTGTATGTGACACAATGACTTGTAGAAACTCACCCACAGAACATGAAGACTTTGTTGAGCAGCATCATGAAATTAAATTAAACCTAATTGTTCTGTCAACAATATCAGACAATTTATGTCATGATGAAACAAGTATTATTTTACTGTTTATATTTATTAGTGGTTTTAATTATACAGCAGGATTTTAAAAAGTATCACCAATATCTGGTTTATAAGATATATAAGAAGCATATCTGGTTTATTCACACAAAGTCACACACTATAATATCAGCCAATGAAAGCTTCACAGTCTAATTTAATTATCAATAAAAATGTTCACTCACACCAAACAGAATAAAAACACATCTGCTCTGCTGGGAACATTGTGAGTGTAAAGAGATGAAAATGTGTCACAGTAGCTCCAGCCATAAGTGTGTGTTGTGTGAGCAGCGTTTTTCAGGTTGGCTGCCTCTGAAGAACTGACACTTGCTGTCGCCCTGTACCTATAGTATGTCTGCATATAGAGAGAGGGGAGGCGCCAAATATTGGAGCCCAACACCTCTGACATCATGGGTGTTTGTAGGAGGAGGGTTGGGGAGTATTGGCTTCAACCTGCACAAATGAATAAATACAGGCTAAAAAAGTTAACAAGAGTCTCTTAAAGCGAGTCAAACTGAAACTTTTAAGAGTTTCAGTGTGAGTGTGAACATATGTGCTTGCTACAGTTTAAAGAACTGGTTTGTCACTGGAAGTTCACGTTTGTTTTATTAAGTCTATGTTGTGTCACAATAACTTATGTACACTTTTGGCCACTGGCAAAGTAAAAACCCACTTGTGACAGTTAGTCCTCCAGCCCCTGGATGGCGCTGTGGTCCTGTCCTGTTTTCATTCTTCTTCTTTCTCTGTGTCTTGTTGTGTGTCCATGTAATCATCACGTACACCTGTATCTTGTTTCCTGTTTTGGTAATGTATTATGTTCCTGTCTTGTCCTCGTCACTTGTTGGTCTGTTGTCCTTCGTGTCCAACGCTGCGCCTGGTCGTGATTCATGTTGCGTCATCTCGTCATTGTTTGTTGTTCTACAGTTACCTGTTCATGAGTGTGGGTCCATGTTGTGTCGTGTAAGTTTGTCGTGTCCTTGTCTGGCGTCAGATCATGTTCAAGAAGTTATCGTAGTAAAGTGTAGTCTAGTCTAGTTTAGTCTAGTCTAGTCAATTCATGCCACGTCTTGTCCGGTTCTGGTCACGTTCTTTTGAATTCAGGGAGCCCACATTTTACGTTAGTCAGGGATCTTGTGTTTACTTGTTTGAGTCTTTTTTTTTTCGCAGGTGCAGAGATTTTGAGTTTTTCTTTGGTTCCTTGTGTGTGTGTGTGTGTGTGTGTGTGTGTGTGTGTGTGTGTTGTTCTTGTGGTTATCTTTGTATTAAATAAATTCATTTAAGTTCTGAGTCTTGTTGTGGTTGTGTGTTTGGGTTTGACTCCATGTCTTGTCAGAGGCAGTATTATAACTTACTGGCCTCATCTACCACAGCTTAGCATAGTTAATCTCTGGCGCCATCTCGTGGCGCAGCGGCGAACCGCTACCGGTCCCCGGCACCTTCTACCTCTGTCTCTAGTCTATAATAACAGATGGTGGGTGTTGTTCAGTTATGACTATGGATAAACCGAACAAAGCTCTGAAATGAAAGAACAATTAACCTGTTGAAATCTACGAATGCATTCATAGATTTATGAAAATAACTCAGGTGCATTAATAATAAGAAAAGTGGAATTTAAACATTTAATAATGGCATTTCAATGAACGTTTACTTAAGCTATAATAATAAATAAACAGTCTATGCATTTATGAAATCTTCGATGAATATATGGCAGAAATCTAAATCTAATCTTTGTTTTTCTGTTTGTTTGTTTCTTTAAACATTTACAAACATTCAAAACAAAGGGCTCAACGTCTCTTTGCATTTTGGGCCAATAGAATCTGTCCCTGATGAGGTTTGAGTCCTTTCTGAGCCCAGGTGGCCCATTTGTTTGTGCCGTTCATTCAGGACAAGGTACACTGCAGGGAGAACCAGCTGCTTTTTGTGCTGAGATTTTTTTTGTCCTGTCCTCCCGAATCTTAAGCTTACTCCACTTTCTAACCAATGCATTGAACTCTGAGCTTTCATTTTGAAATTCATGTGCAGGTTTCCTGTTTTGTTGTAACTTTCTTCCTATTACAGGGTCTTGCTGCTGGTTTGCACAAATCTCGTCTCTGGGTAACGGCTGAATAGTATCCAAAAGTCTTTCTGCTCTGCTGAAGAGCATCAAATGAAACAGCTCTGAACGTAGGAACTTGTTCTGCTTGCTGCACTAAAATACCTTGTTGTGTAGCTACTACAACATCCTGACAAACCGTCGGTGTACAGCCGCTCATGCAGTCCTCAAAGTCAATGGGCATCCTGGATAACCCGTCTGCATTTGTTTTGCCTGGTCTGTATTTTATGGTTGAATTAAACTCTGCTAATTCTGCTACGCAGCGCTGACCAGATGCAAGCAGCTCAGCTGTGGTTGACACATACATAAGCGGGTTATTGTCTGTATAAACCACAGAAGATGGTGCATGGAACACAAAATCTCTGAAGCCTTCACAAACAGCCCACTTTAGTGCTAACACTTCTAATTTGCCTGCATGCATGTAGTATTTTTCTCCTGTGGCGTTAAAGTCCTTGACACATAGGCTTTGACCCTTAATTTGCCATTGCTACGCTGGTAGAGCATATATACGGTCTATAGTAAGATAGGAAGCCCAGTATTTGTGTCACCTCAGCCACTGTGCGAGGCCATTTCTCTTTTAGTGACAGCACTGGGCTCTGCTGGATCCATGCTGTGGCCTTTTTTGGACACAATCCTGCCTAAAAACCTGACTCTAGCCTTAAACAGGTCACATTTCTTAGCAGTAGGTTTTACTCCTTGGTTTTGATACCTCTGTAACACTGCTCTCACATGTTCAACGTGGTGCAGATGCAGATGCTCAATTCAAATGGGATCCTGACCCACTGGTACAAACCACAGGGCGTAATGAATGCTGTTAGTGGCTGACTTTCCTCATCTAAAAACCCCTGATGATAACCTTCCCCTGGTCCAGTATTGTAAACCAAGACCTCCCAATAAGGTCATCAAGCTGGTCTTGTGTCCTAGGAATAGCATGTCTGTCACGATAGTCCTCACAGAGTCTGAGCTCACCTGACTTTTTCCTCACACACACTATGGGGGAAGAATAATGTGACTTTGATTTTGTGACCCAACCCCTGTTTATCAAGTCCTGCAGCTGTGCTTTAACTTCCTGGTGCAGTGGTTTGGGATCACTGATATAAGTCTTTTGAACTGGAGTTGGATCTTTAAGAGTGATATGCATACGGAGGGTTTTAATACAGGCTACATCGTTCTCATCAAAAGCTTTGTACTCCTCCCTGAGCATCTTTCTCACTTCAGACTGCTGTTCATTAGTCAGGTGGTCTCAGGCTACAGGAGGGTCCCATGACTCACCAGTGACACTTTCTGCATCAGTTTCCACTTCTTTTTGAATTTCCACAGGCTGTAGAGCTGCTGGATATGTTGCTTTTACACCTTCAATGTGTCCTAAGATAACACGTGGACCTAAAGTGATGCTCTGTCCTGTAGTGTTAGTGACAGAGGAGTTACCCCCTTTTACTTTAACCAGTACCTGCTTCAGGTGGAGTTTACCTGGAGTCCTTCAGGTAAAGCTGGTTTCACATTTGGGCAGGACAGCATTGCAGTGTCCTCCTCAGCCTGCATGCGTATGCGGCAGCGGATGGTAGTAGCTTCACCTGGACCCACATCAACTTTCCCACGTCCTGTCCTCACTTGAGTCTCTATGTCAGCGGTTCGGTGGGTATGCATCAACTGGATGAAAGTTTTAGCAGAGACAGCATCAGTGTCAAAAGCATTACTCACAATTCTTGCAGCATAGCCTCTGTCTTTAGACCCTTTTGTTTCATTTGCCCACTATTAACTTCCTCTGTGACATTAAATCCTACTATAGGGTCCTGAGCCACATTGGGGTCACTAGAGACTAGTACCGGTCCATCAGACTCGGGCTGGAAATGTCTGCACTCATGAGCTTAAACGTCGCTGGGACCCACCCAATAAAAGATATTTGTGTCTGGTTGGCAGCTAAGAGTTCATCTACCCCCCTAAGGGTGGTATGAGGTTAGTGCTCTGCTCTTCATTTGTCATTTATTGTGTCCCACTGTGCTGTAACTGGTACATTATCAAAAGTGGACCTGACCATCTTTCGTCTACTGATCAGTTTGAGTTTTTTTTCCTTGCTTATTTGACAGGGTATCAGATTTTCCTATTTGTGGGAACCACCTCCTTTCTTCCTTCTCACCCAAGTACTGCTCAAGTACATGTGGGTTTATGTTCTTGCCAGTGTCGTGTCTGACAAGCTTTGGATCAGTAGGTGGCGGATGAGCAGCCTGCACATATCTGCAGCGATACATCACGGGGTCCTGCATTATCTGCTGGCTTCTCTGTGAGCTGGTACTTGTTGTGAGGAGAAGCTAGCACCATCTTCTTCACCTCTGCAACCTCAGCCGTTAGTTCAGTAACCAAGGCATGTACCTCAGGTGGAGCTGGAGCGTTTTCTCCTTGGCTGCAGCTGTTTTGGTTGGTGGGCTGCTGAGTGGCTCCTTTGTTATCTGCAGCTCATTTACCTGCTTCTCTCCAGCTCGAGGTTGGCTGCTTCACTGAGTCTTTCAATCAGTTTCATCAGTCACATTCAGGTTGTTGAGAAGTGGCTTAATCTGGAATTTTACGTTGTCATTCAATAGACCGATACCCACTGACCTCAAAGACTCCGTCTTGATCAAGTCTGCACCGTAGTGTCCTGCTTCTTTTCTGCTGGAAACACACAGCAGCCTGTCTTTCAGCTCAATGGCCCTGAAGAGGAAATCTTGTGGGGTCCTGGAAAATATCAACCAGCTTCTGGTACACGTCAGAGGTGTCATCTTCTCTGTAATGTCCCTTCAAAGTCGTGTTTAACTGGGCGAGTGTCAAATCAGTTTTAGTTTCCAGCATGTCCCTCAGTTTAAGTCCGGGGCTGATGGCTCTTATCACTGCCTCAATCACTTCTGGCTCACTGTGGCCTTTACGGAGCCTATTTTCCATCTGGTGGAGCAGGTTGGTGCAGCAGAGCCTGTCGTGCTGTCTGCTTTCCCCTGTTTGGCCACTGATGCTCAACTCTCTGCGGATGGTCACAGGCACAACGTCATGTTAAACTTCTGCCCCAGCTCTTATTTCACCCTGTAGCTCCCTGCACTTGTCCGTCATGTCCGAGAGGCGGGAAAAATCGCACCACTCACTAGCGTCGCCTTTAGCCCCCGACTGTCCCATAGCTGATAAAAGTTCTTCCACATACTCAACAGCATCTTCTGGTTTGTAGCTTTTCTCGACTTCGTCCAATTTATTCTCAGTTATTTTCTTTAGCTCTCGACCGTTGACCTCCATGAGCTGCTCCTTGTTTCTCTGGCACAATGTGGCAGTGACTTGGTCTCTCAAAGCCTCCAGCTCCATCGTGGGTATTTACCAGAGGATCCGTCACTTTATTATTAGGTTCATTGCTCAAAGCCCGATTAAAACCAAACTCCTGGCTGGCTCCACATTTCTGTTGCTGCTGGTGAAGCACAGATGATCAATGGAGTTGTCTTCTCTGAAAAAAACGTTGTTTTGCAAATCACCAAGGCTGAATGAAATGAACCGTTACTCAACCACAGCAGTGAAAACTTAACTTCCCCGCCTCCTACCAACCCAAGTGAGACGTTCAGGAGACAATTACAAATTTACAAAACGAGACAATTACAAAATTACAAAACTGCCAATCAATCGACAAAAAAATGAAGATCCCCGCAAAACTCAACATTGTTGGATATCTGAACAAAACTGAAGTAAAAAATAACCCAGTATCTCACATAGATGTGTAATGTCCATCCTCTACCAGCAGGAGACGCCAGACTGTCCTTCACCTCCCTCTCTCAGTCTCTCTCCTCCAGCTTCTCTCTGTTTTCCTGTCTTCACTCCCATCTGCTGCATGAATCACACACCTGGTGCTGATCATCTCCAGTATATGAGGCCTCAGCCGTCGCTCACAGGTTGTTGTAGAAAGTCATGGTCTAAGTTTGGCTGATGTGTGTTTATGTCTCTTCCTGTTGCTCTGCTTCTAGATTTGGGTTTTGGGGTCTGGACCCTCTCAGCCTCTTCTGGAGCTGTTTTCCTATGAGTGGATGGTTGTTGATTTCTTTCCTGGTTCTGTTCAGTGTCTCTGTCCTTGACTAGTTTTTATCAGCTCTACATCCATCAGAGTTTTCACCCTGCGATTCAGAAAACATCCATGTTTAGTTCCCTGATCAGAGAAAAGTGGTGATGTCTTCTCTCTGTGCTGCAGGTGTTAAACCTACTAGATAGAAGGATCTGAACCATGAGACATGACATGAGATGATGTTCACTGTCTCGTTAGCAAATGAAACGTATCCAGTAGAAGATGTAGCTGATAATTCACATTAACACGTGTCAGCAGGTCAGTGTTTCACTTCCTGCTTCCTCTTGGCCACTTGTTACACATGTAGACACATTTCTGTCTGATGCTGCATCTGTTTTCATCAGTGTGTTATGATGATGTTTGAGACGCTGATGATTTGTTTTCTACTAAACCTGCAACAGTCTGTTGAATAATAATAAAGTCTGTTCATGATGAGCTCAGTCATCTCTGTGGATTTCTGTCCTTGGTGTTAAATATTATTGCAGGTTTGTCAGTGAACCAGACCTTCCTTCATTACTACAAGTGTTGAACTGGCTGCACGGCTTCTCTTTCTGGGCCCATTCAGAGCCCAGACCTCAACCCACTAGAGAAGCTGTGGGTGGACAGCCAGAGAGTGTTCACACCCTGAGAACGTGGCTGAGCTGAAGCTATTCTGAGGACGGACGGTTAAAAGTCCCTCTTGCATGTTGATCAGCTACAGGAAGCTCTTGTTGAGGCTGTTGCTGCCAGAAGTTCATGAGCAGTTAATAAAACCTTGTTCCACATGTTTCAGCATCAACCTTTAATGGATGTGTTCAATGAAAACTGTGTTGATTAGTTTAGAAACATTGTTTTTCTTTGAGTTTGAATAATATCAGATCAAATGTGAAAAGTTTATGCAGAAAACCCCTGGACATGCAAATCACACACAGACCACAGTGGACACGTAACTACAACAAGAACAAACAATGGAAAACACACTATGAACTATTTTAAAGTTGACCTTGTGCGCTATTGTCATTCACACAGTGTTTATTAATTATCTTCTTAGTTATTTTTGTCTTTAGACACAGTTCATATTAGCAGGAAATGAGAACATGTCAAATTTTCTGTGGTCAAACCGAGTTTAGCTGAAGTTGTTAGTTGTTGGAAAAACTGATCTCATTGATATGTGACGTCTTTCTCACATTTCTTTCTTCCTTTTCTTTACAGGTGTTGCAGAAGTTTCTTCATATAAACTGCTCGGTACCAGATGTGAGAGCTGTGAGCTGCAGACATTCTGTGAGTAAACGACTTTCTCTGTTTGAATGATACAACTGAGGAAAAACCTTGAAAACATCAAATAATCAGACTTTTGTCAGAAGGATTTTGTTAAAAAGACACTGAACTGGTTGTTTTAACACAATTAATGTTTTTAGACTAAAGTGTTGTTAATTTTCTCTTCTATAAATAGTTAGTTGTTTTATTTTGGAGCATGAATGTAGTATTTCACCTTCAGTTAATAATTTGTAGGTCTTTATTATGGATCTACCTAAAGTACGTCTGCCATATCAATCTAAATGAAACAATAATGATGACACGTCATTGTCATTGTTAGGTTCAGTAAATCTAACAAACTCACCAGCTCATGAAAATAAATGACTGTTAAAGTGAATATTGGAGAATTTGGGACTGTTCTCCAGTAAATGATCCTAAAGCTCCTCTGTGCAAGTAGCTGCTTAACAACAGCAACAAACTGAGACTGAAGACCCAGATAAATACAGATCTGAGCCACGAGTTAATTTTATTTTAATATCTACAAATTTCTTCTGTCAAAAGCGGATTCTTTTTCACCTCAACCGGAGACGTGTTCATCCAGTTTATTCAAACAAAAACTTCCTCTCATATGGTCCTCCTTACTTTTAAGCCTTACTTTTTTTGTGCTGCTCAGTAGTGTAATGGTTAAGCGACTGTCTTCTACTGAAGGAAACTTGGGTTCAAATCCCACTCATGGCAAACTTCAGAAGTTCAAACAAATTGTGCTCCATTCAGCTTAATTGCTCTACCATTTTTAGCAATACTTTAAAATTCAAAGTTCAAGTTGTTCAACTCTTTCTACTTCTACAGACATTCAAACAAATTCAGCTCCATTCAGCTATGTTTTAATTGCTTCAGCAGTTTTAGCAATGCACTGGAATTCATTCAGCATTGCAGCATTCAGTGCTTTTTCTTATGGAAATACTTTTTCTAGTTTTTATTATTATTACGTACACTTAACGGCATCTAACTCCGGCCGCACCGTTTGAGCTATAGGAACCGTTCAACTATCAAAATATTCAGCTTTTCCGGGACTCGATGGCTTTTGCTTATTGATATCTTATACTTTTTGAAATATTAAGCTAATTTCAAAAAAATTTCCCCATTGAAAATGAATGGAAAGCTGGTATTAATACTTACTTAATATTTTTTCATTATGCTTTATTTTGAAATTTAAGGCTTTTAACTTCTTCTGGACCTGTACAACCCTATTCTATCCACTTCTATTTTTCTTAAGCTGCTTTTAAAAACTCTCGAGCTACAGTTAGCAGTTATTGGCAATACATTCAGCATAAAGCATTCACAGTGCATTTTCTTATGGAAATGCTTTTTCTAGTTATTATTATTATTATTATTCCATCAATTTTTTGGCATCTAACTCTACTGGCACTATTTGAGCTATAGGAACCATTCAAATAACAAAATGTGCAGCTATTATAGGAATCGACTGCTTCTATACAACTTTTTCATATATTTTATACTTTTTGAAATATTAAGCTATTTTTACAATTTTTGCCCTATTGAAAAAGAATGGGAAGCTTGTATAGGGCAACTGGACTCCCCAGCCAGAGACCCGGGTTCAAATCCCACTCAAGGCATCTATGTTCTGCTTGTTGTAACAAAGCGCCATCTTCTGGTTGTTCCTGAGAATTGCGTTATAGGTGTTTAAAATCTCTCTAAACCTTCACTTGGTTATTGTCGCCACGGCCGCAATTTTCGCTCTTTTTAAAAGATTCTTTCACTCAGATGTAGAGACACTTGTCTACTTGGTAACTGGGCACATGGCAAAACCGAAAGACCGACAAATTTCGTATTTGTCTCGAAGCGGCCGCCATTAATTTGCCTGGCTCGCGAGACAGAAAAGACACATCTGAGCGTTTTGAACTCACTATAAATTCAACAATTGTCAGTCTTTCGACATGAAACTCACACAGGTTGTCGATTAAAGTCTCGGCTTTCATTAGATGTGGTGGTCTTTGTGATTACTGTTACGGTTTCGCCGCTACGAACCCGTTTAGCGGGCTTCGTTTCTATCGTTTCACAGCCGCAGCTGCTGCTGCCTTCAGCCTCTTATAGACCTTCGCGTACTGAAATTTCAAGCAGCCCAGTGGCCTAGTGGATAATGCGGTGAGCACCGGGCCCATGAGACAGAGAAAATGTAACATTCCCATCAAATGTAAGTTGTGCTTCTCCACAGTGAAGTTTTCTCCACATGAGGAGTCAGAGTTGATGTGAGGATGGGACACACTTTCCTCTGTGTGCTGCAGTTTTTCTGTGAGTAAATCACTGCTTGATGAAACAAATGGTAGAAAGTGTTGGAGTGAGGAGAACAGAGCATCAGAGCTTGGTTCAGTGTGAACAGAGCAGACTTGTTGTTTTGTAGGAAGACACGTTGGAGGACGACTGTTCAGTCATCAGACACTTTGATCACGTTGTTTCTATCTTTGCTTTTGTTTCTGTCTTGATTTTAGTGCTGAACACACTTTTCCACTGTGGACACGCTGAAGGTAAATGTAGTTTATTTACTATTGAACTCGGACGATTTTGATAAAAATATTTTATTAATATTTTCAATTGTGTGACGTTGTTTTGTGAGTCAGAGATGAACAGATTTGATTTAAAAGCTCTGTTTGTGTGTTTGGACAAATAATGTTGAATCAGCACAATTTAAATGTGACAGTGTTTGATCCTACTGTGTAGTTTAGTTTTGATGAATCTTTGTTCTTCTACGTTTTTCCATCAGTTCACAGACACATTAACCAAACATCACTGAACTAAGTTAGACTGTGAGCTGTGTAGACATTTAACAAGAATTAAAGATAAAGTCATGGGAAACAAAATGTTTTGTTCTTTCATATCAACAGATCCACCCAAACCCAGACTGACAGCAGGTCCATCAACCATAACAATAGGAGGCAGCATCACACTGAGCTGCTCTGTGGACGACTCTGAAGGCTGGAAATATGACTGGTTCAGAAAGAGGTTATATAACAATTATGATCATGTGACACCAACAGCTGGTGGAGACAACAGAGAAATCAGAGTCTCACAAGGAGGCGTTTACATGTGCAGAGGAAGAAGAGAACCAGCTGTTTACACTTATCTAAGTGATGATGTCACCGTTGATATAACTTGTGAGTTTGTTCATTGTGTTTGAAGTTAATTTCTACTTGTTGTCTTTTTCTCTGTTTCTCTAACGTCTATATTTGTGTTTGTATCAGATTCTAACTCTGTGTCTGTGAGTCTTAACATTTAATATTTGAAGTAATGTGTTGAATATATGTTTTACTTCACTGTATAATAATTCACTGATATTTGCATTTCTCACCTCTTAGATTATTTATTTGCCTTTGACACATTGTGTTGTTTTATACTTTATACTTCCACACAGTTCTGGTCAGAACCATCTATAAATATAATATTTCATAATGTTAATGTTGTGTCTTGTGTCACTGTTGGGTTTTAGATGCTGTGTTGACCCTTGACCCCAGCAGGTCCAGTTATTTTACTGGAGAGTCTGTGACCTTCACATGTGACATGAAGGACAACAAACACACTGGCTGGGAAACCAGACTCATCAAAGATGGAGGAGAAATATCTTCACACACCAGACACACAATAAAACCTCTGTCTACAGGAGACAGTGGTAGATTCCAGTGTTTTGGTCTCCACAAGACAACAAACCATATAAAAACCAGTGGAACCATCTATTTAACTGTATCAGGTGAGTCATAGTTGATTTATTACCATGTTTGTCTGTTTGACCTAAATGTGTATTTATAACTTTTAAATATTTAACCAATGAGCAGAAATAAATAAAAGTGATTCATGTTATAAATCACAGAGACGCTAATCAAACATTTTCTTTCATAAACTCACCATCAGAGAAACCAAAGGCCCAGCTCAGAGCTGATGACAGAGTCATTCCAGTAGGGGGCAGAGTGACGCTGAGCTGCTCTGTGGACGACTCAAAGAGCTGGAGATACGACTGGTTCAGACGGACGTCAGCGTCTCCAGAAGCTCAGATCAGAAACTACAGTGAATCCAATAGTGTCACAATCACAGATGGAGGCATCTATCACTGCAGAGGAGGAAGAGGAGGAAACCAAGTTTACTACACACACAACAGTGACTCAATCACTGTAGAGAAAACAGGTGAAGATCTTTGTGATAAATAACATGAATCCATCATCTGAAAACTATTCATGGTTTCATGTTTGTGTGTTTTTCTACATGTGTGAAGTTTCCAACAAGGCTGTTGTAAAAAGGCAGCATGACTGGCCTGAGATGTTCAGAGGAGAGAACATCACTCTAACATGTGAGATCCAGGCTGGAGGAGACACTGAGTGGGAATATGAATGGACCAAAGGCAGCTCAGGACCAACTTCACATCAGAGTAAACGCTGGGTTTTCACTGCTTATGATTCAAATAGTGGAGGCTACAAGTGTAGAGGCAGAATGAGAAACGCTCAACATATCACAACAGAGTGGAGTCAATCCATCAGTCTGACAGTCAGTCACAGTACGTTGACTTATGTTTGACTTTGACATGAAAATGTCAAGACTTGATTGAAATGAGCATCAGTGTCTATTGAGGGTGATTTGATGACTTGGTGTCTCTCCATCAGATAAAGCCCAGTGTGTCCTCAGAGCGTCTCCATCTTGGCTGAGTCCTGGAGCCTCAGTAGCTCTGAAGTGTGAGGTTGAGCCTCCATCTGCAGGATGGAGGTTCTACTGGTACCAGACTGTTCCTGATGGGTCACACAGCTACAGATATGAGCTGCTACCTGCTAGTGACCATGGGACTGAACAGGGCTCCTACATGGTTCATGGACAGACACACACAGCAGGATATGTGTGTAGAGCTGGAAGAGGAGAACCAGCGTATTACACTGACTACAGCAAAGCAGCATTCGTCTGGTCTGGAGGTCAGTTTGTTTGGACTCTTGGTTCTTTCTCTACCAATTCAATGTTTGCTGAAAGGAACCATGTGGATTCTCCTCTAAAGCTGAACCTACTGACTGTTGTGTGTCTGTTGTTAAATGTGTGTGGATCACGTGTTGCTGTCCAGACGTTGGTCCGTCAGCGTCTCTCACAGTGAGTCCTGACAGAGTTCAACACTTCACCTCTGACTCTGTGTCACTGAGCTGTGAGGGAAACTCTGCTGAGTGGAGAGTCAGGAGGTTTCCTGAAGGAGGCTTCCTGTCATCCTGCTCCAACTGGACAACAACTGGATCCAGATGTGACATCAACACAGCACAGTCTGGTTCTGCAGTGTTCTGGTGTGAGTCTGGATCAGGACACTTCAGTAATTCACTCAACATCACTGTTCATGGTGAGTTTTCATCCTGTTGAGGTTCTGCTTCTTCTGATCTTTGACTGAAGCTTCATGTTGTTGCATTGATTTACAGGTGGTGACATCATCCTGGTGAGTCCTGTCCTTCCTGTGACTCAGGGAACAGCTGTGACTCTTGGCTGCAGGTCGAGGACACAACCTGTTGTTTCTACTGTGTTTTTCTATCAAAATGATCAACTGATCCAAAATGACACCAGAGCAGAGCTGAACATCTCTGCAGCGTCAGAGTCCCATCAAGGTTTTTATTCATGTGAAGTGAAACAACAGAGCAGCAGGACACTGACGTCAGCAAAGAGTTGGATGTCAGTCAAACGTGAGTGTGATTCCAGATTTTAACTGAAGTAATTTTCCTGGATGTGAAGATTTGATGTAAACGTGAATTTCTCTTTTTTTAATCACATTAAATCCTCTATTCATTTGTTTCCGTGTCCACAGCTGAAGCTTCATTTTCTGTCTTGTTTATCATTGGGGTGGTTTGTAAAATCTCTCTGGTGATTCTCTCGCTGCTGTTGTGTTGTTACATCAAATCTACAGGTGAGATCTGATCCTTCTTATAACTGTTCACAGTCTAATTAGTTTGAGTCACTTTCAGAATGAAACATGTGACAGTAAATGTGTTTTCACAGGTTCCTGCTCCATCAGGTTGGTACAGTCTCCTCTCACTGTGAACATAACAGCAGAGCATTAACACACCTCAGTACATTGAAGCTTTTGTTACGTGTTGGCTTCCAGCAGGTGTCAGAGAACCAATCAGAGCTCTGCTACAGGTCACGTGACCAACCAGGAACAACCTCCACACAGCACATATGCTTCTCATCTCCATGGTCAGACTTTACCCTGATGAGTTTCATGCTTTACTGTTAATTCACATGATGCATTCAAATGTTTCAGTCCAGCCTGGTTTAATGGATCATTTGTTTGTAGGTGTTTCTTCTGTTTATGAATCGATCCGTCGTCCTGGAGACGCTGGAAATGGTTCAGTATGCACACGTTGATCAACTAGAAGGATTATTAATGTCACAGTAAATGATTGAATGACGAGCTGGAAACATCCAAACTGGAAAATGTCATTGTTTACCTGAACTGTAAAGAGATATGACAAATTGTATAAATTGAAAAAAAAAATATTATTTTTTTAAACTCACTTTGCATTTTAAATGTCTCAAGTTGTTTCCTGTTGATGTTGAGTGTAACAGTTTTTTCTTCTGCCACATGTATGTTCATAGTAATAACGTAGTGAGAGCGTGGTGATCATAGCAGGACTCATCTCTCACAGATGAATAAAAAGAGTCAACAAACACAAAGATCTGTTGTTATCGTGTTTACAGCTTTTATATGGTAACTGTTATGTACAATATAACCAACATATATTTATAGACACAGTAAATAATAGTAATCAGGAGGATTTAGCAGATTAAAGGCTTTAGATTATTACACATATTAAACTTTGTGTGTTTTATTCAGTTATTCTTTTCATGATGTTCTGTTTGAAGTTCTTTGAATATTGTTAGTTACTATGTGAATCTCATCATCAACAGGATGTGTATTAATATATCGTTTGTATTTGAAGTGTTTAATTCTTCTCTGCATCAATAAATGTTCCAGCAGTAAACTATGACTGTTGCTTCTAAATGCTTTTGTTTTCAATCTTGTGTCTGATTGTGTTGATTTAGTGTCGTTGTGGTTTAAGGGACAGAAGAAGATGTGACAGTTCGTCTTTAGCAGAACGATGTCAGACCTTTGACTTAGTGATGGACACTGAAGCTAAACTACTTCAGTCTCTGTGTGAATAACATGAGGTAATGACTGCAGACGCAGCTCAGCAGTGTCGGGCTGGGAGACGCTGCTGGTGTCTTTTATTGGATGTGCTCTGTGTGTGGGACCAAGTTGAGGAACGTTGGTGAGACTGTTTGACAAAGTCATATGATTTGGTTAAACGGGTAAATTGCAGCTTGGCTGCCTTAAGAAAAGAATTTGGTTTGGGAAGAAACCCTGTGATGCTGTGGTGGATGTGAAGGTGCGATACTGACATTGCTGTAAATAACTAACCAGCTTCATGTGTTGTGTTGCTTTGTGTTATTGTAAAATGATGCAGCCTATTGACCTGTAAAGAACGTTAAACAGACGTGGGCTGGACATTCTGACGTGTGGACGTTTGAGTCTGGTATTAGTGAAGGAAAGTATTGAGTGAGAGTCTGTATAAGTGCAAGTGGCTGGTTGTACGAGATCTGCACAGAACATTAGGCCCAGGCAACGAAAGATGAAGACACTTCAAATGTGGAAGCTTTCATTAGCCTGGGTGTCATTTTCTTTCTTAATGCTGGCGTAGACTTTAGATGTTTTCTGTGCTGAAGTCTCAGCGGACACTGTGGGGTTGCCACGTGACCTATCGCCACGTGAGGAGCTTCACTCACCGAACGACCGACGCGAACCTCACGGACTAGGAATCACCACTTTAAACTTTATCAGTGGATCTGTTACAAATCCACTTGAACCAGAGCCGAACCCACACGCAGAACCAGGCCAGAAGAAAGAGTAGGCGGTCTCAGAAATAATTTATTCTGATTCACAACAAGCTGGAAAAATGCAAAACCTAAATTTGAAATGATTCCTAAGAAACAAAAGGCCCATTATTTTAGGACAGATTCTGAAGATTACCCAGCAGTTTAGTTAAAAGAGAAAGGATGGAAAGGAACCATAAAAAACAGTATAGATTAGTGTACGAGGGCCGAGGTTAGACTCCCCTTAGAGAACAAGCAAACCACCACACTCTGCTGTGGAACGTTCCAATTGATGCCAAGTGTTTTAAAGTGGTTGACTTGTGTTCAGCCTTTTGCCCCTGAGTGAAAACAGTAGGCGCCTCTTCGCATTCACGTAGAGGGGACAGTCCTATACGTGCACTCAAATGACTATGGAGTTTTAAACACAGTCCCCACTTGTTCATCAAAATTTGAAGGAGGATTTGGCAGGAAAGATCGAGTACAGTCCTCCAACACGTTGATGACATCATCCTCTGTGCACCTGACTTGCAGACATGTCATAAGGATTCCATCACTTTGTTGACACTGCTGGATGAAACAGACAGGTTGCAGTGCAGAATGGATGGAGGGGTATTCAACGACTGTGCAGCCCCTAAAGAATGTGGTAAAAGCAGGAGGAGCTGGACATTTTCGGGGAAAACTCATGTGGACCCCAGAGGGTCACGAGGCATTTGAAACCATTAAGATGTTGCAGCAGGCTCCAGCTTTGGCTCCCAGACGAGGAGAGAACGTTACTAGTGCATGTTTGTTGGAATGTGGGCAAACTGGTTGGAGCTTATTACTTAATTATTATTAATGTTAACTATTACAGCAACTAACGGAACTGTGACTGTGCAGGGTTTTACCTCTTTACGAAGAGAGAAACAAGGGAAAATATCAAGAAATGTCCCTGTGGTTGACGGCACGGTGGTGTGGTGGTTAGCACTGTCGCCTCACAGCAAGAAGGTCCCGGGTTTGATTCCCGGAGGTGACCAGGGGCCTTTCTGTGTGGAGTTTGCATGTTCTCCGGTTTCCTCCCAAAGACATGCAGTTAGGTCAATCGGAAAGATGCGTAAATTGCCCATAGGTGTGAGTGTGTGCATGACTGGGACTTGTGTGCGATGGACTGGCGATCTATCCAGGGTGCACCCTGCCTCTCTGGGATAGGGTCCAGCACGCCCTCGACCCCTTCGGGGAAAAAGCGGAAGAAGACAAATGAATGTCCCTGTGGTGCATAGTGTAGAATCAGATGTGGAAGTTGTATTAAGACAATAAACATTGAGAGTCTCGTCTTGTGGACGTGTGTGTCAGAACAAGAGCAGAACGTTGGGACTAACATCGCCGGAACATGCTTTAACAGTGTCTAATAGCAATGATAACAGATGCGAACTACCAATGATCAGATCATTCATATACACACGAGTGTCTGTTTCAGTGTGGTTTTAGCAGGACAAAGAGACCAGAGAAGATCCAGAGTCTGCTGCCATGGATGAGCCTCTAAGTGACACTGCTGATTCCTTTAACACGTAGCCGTTAGCTGACTCCTTTAACACGTAGCTGTTAGCTGATTCCTTTAGCAGAACACGTAGCCGTTAGCTGATTCCTTTAGCAGAACACGTAGCCATTAGCTGATTCCTTTAACACATAGCTGTTAGCTGATTCCTTTAGCAGAACACGTAGCCGTTAGCTGATTCCTTTAACACGTAGCCATTAGCTGATTCCTTTAACACATAGCTGTTAGCTGATTCCTTTAGCAGAACACGTAGCCGTTAGCTGATTCCTTTAACACGTAGCCGTTAGCTGATTCCTTTAGCAGAACACGTAGCCATTAGCTGATTCCTTTAACACGTAGCTGTTAGCTGGTTCCTTTAACACGTAGCCGTTAGCTGATTCCTTTAGCAGAACACGTAGCCGTTAGCTGATTCCTTTAACACGTAGCCGTTAGCTGATTCCTTTAACACGTAGCCGTTAGCTGATTCCTTTAACACATAGCCGATGAACACATTACGTCAGTGATTGCAGGTTTTTTTCTGTGTGATTGGCGTCCAGACTTCCGGTGCGGGACTCTTATTGTGTAGAGCCCGCTTCCGGGTCTCGCCAACTTTCTC
This sequence comes from Macropodus opercularis, assembly GCA_030770545.1. Taxonomy (NCBI): domain Eukaryota; kingdom Metazoa; phylum Chordata; class Actinopteri; order Anabantiformes; family Osphronemidae; genus Macropodus; species Macropodus opercularis. The sequence goes on along the minus strand of CM061090.1, from coordinate 13,392,308 downwards.
AACTGATTGACTCCACCTGTGCCTTGTTCGCTGCCTCCTCTTCGTTGGTTCCTGGTCTGAATCCTCGTGTGACATGTTTCCGTCTGGTCGCCATCAGCTCCTGCGTCTGGGAGTAATTCTGGAACCTCGCTCTGCGTTGGCTGCGTCTTGGTCGCAGCGTTTCCTTGGAGACCGACCGTTAACTGCTGCGTGATGCTCTGAGTGGAGACTCGCTGTCGCTCACGCCACGTAACAGGAGCCTCGCTGGGAGTTTTCCCCGAGTTGTGGCTCATTCCTGTCGGACATCGTGTCTCTTTTGCTCAAGCTGCACAGACTTGTCTGTCGGACATCGGGACTGCGAAGCGATCCCCGCTGCAGCAGTGCAGCTGTTTGAACTTCGGTTTTCGTGGTTTGCTCGTTGTTTCCTCTTTGCACTGTTGCTCTCAGACTGTGAGGAGCCTCCACCTGCCTCCTCAGTTTATCTACACTCTCACGCTCGTCGACCCTTCTGGCTTGTTCTCACCTGCGGCCGAGGACAGAGCTTCTCTGTTCTGCCCTGTTCACCTACAGCATCTTCTGGTTTCGTCCTGGTCTCCTCCTGACTCCATACCTCAGCTTCCTGCCAAACCCTTTTCCTCGTCCTCCTAATTCTCGACCGGTCACAGAACGTAATAAATATTGTTGTTATTGACCGTTTCTTTTCCCACTGTCTTGCCTGAAGACACTGATTCTCCCATCTCTGTTTCAGATGGGGGGAAGTTTACCGTCGACAACTAGCTCCCTAAACTACCACACTACCTGTAAATGGCTGCTAAAGGAAACTGAAGCCTTGGTTCCGCCTGATCAGTTTCCCTCGCTGGCTCTGAAGTCAGTCTGAGCCAGTGGACCATGACATGTTTTTACTTTAATTACTGCGGAAACCATACGTCACAGTCTGAGACCAATGGAATTAGTTCCTTCTCTGAACCGATATAGACAATGAGCCACGATTGAGTTACTTCATAGCTGCTCTCACAGATTATTACTGTAAATACTTTTCAGGGAAATGGCGGCACATGTAGTTTTTAACTTGGGCGACTGATGCGGACAAACGTTTGGTGCATCTGTTTTCATCAGTGTGTTATGATGATGTTTGAGACGCTGATGATTTGTTTTCTACTAAACCTGCAACAGTCTGTTGAATAATAATAAAGTCTGTTCATGATGAGCTCAGTCATCTCTGTGGATTTCTGTCCTTGGTGTTAAATATTATTGCAGGTTTGTCAGTGAACCAGACCTTCCTTCATTACTACAAGTGTTGAACTGGCTGCACGGCTTCTCTTTCTGGGCCCATTCAGAGCCCAGACCTCAACCCACTAGAGAAGCTGTGGGTGGACAGCCAGAGAGTGTTCACACCCTGAGAACGTGGCTGAGCTGAAGCTATTCTGAGGACGGACGGTTAAAAGTCCCTCTTGCACGTTGATCAGCTACAGGAAGCTCTTGTTGAGGCTGTTGCTGCCAGAGGTTCATGAGCAGTTAATAAAACCTTGTTCCACATGTTCCAGCATCAACCTTTAATGGATGTGTTCAATGAAAACTGTGTTGATTAGTTTAGAAACATTGTTTTTCTTTGAGTTTGAATAATATCAGATCAAATGTGAAAAGTTTATGCAGAAAACCCTTGGACATGCAAATCACACACAGACCACAGTGGACACGTGACTACAACAAGAACAAACAATGGAAAACACGCTATGAACTATTTTAAAGTTGACCTTGTGCGCTATTGTCATTCACACAGTGTTTATTAATTATCGTCTTAGTTATTTTTGTCTTTAAACACAGTTCATATTAGCAGGAAATGAGAACATGTCAAAGTTTTCTGTGGTCAAACCGAGTTTAGCTGAAGTTGTTAGTTGTTGGAAAAACTGATCTCATTGATATGTGACGTCTTTCTCACATTTCTTTCTTCCTTTTCTTTACAGGTGCTGCAGAAGTTTCTTCATATAAACTGCTCGGTACCAGATGTGAGAGCTGTGAGCTGCAGATATTCTGTGAGTAAACGACACAATTAGTGTTTTTAGACTAAAGTGTTGTTAATTTTCTCTTTTATAAATAGTTATTTTAGAGCATGAATGTAGTATTTCAAGTTCAGTTAATAATGTGATGTGACCTTTGACTTGTTGTGTAGTTCTTCTTTAGGGATGAACCTAAAGTTAGTTAGTTAGTTAGTTAGTTAGTTTGCTTCAGTAAATCTAACAAACTCACCAGCTCATGAAAATAAATGACTGTTAAAGTGAATATTGGAGAATTTGGGACTGTTCTCCAGTAAATGATCCTAAAGCTCCTCTGTGCAAGTAGCTGCTTAACAACAGCAACAAACTGAGACTGAAGACCCAGATAAATACAGATCTGAGCCACGAGTCAAAGGAAAGAAAAGCTGATGATACATGTTTAAATGTCCAGATCAGATGAATAATGAAATGAACACATGATAAAAGGCTCATTATGTGACTAATATAGTTTATCTAGTGCTCAGGTCAAACCTCGTCACAGTTCAGTTGTAGTGTGTTGGTGAAGGAGGTGAACGTCCTGCTGACACCTGTTATGATGACGACAGGCTTTTATTTTGAAGAACAAATAAATATGAACAATATCGAATTAATGTGAGATCAGAGGTGTCTCCAGTTTACGTTTACTGACACTAGATCACCACTAAAGGAACTGTGTGTTTTCCTTTATGAATCTCAGCAGAAATAATATAAACAGATTAAACATGAACAAACATATTTTCATTTTTACTAGTTTCTAATGAAAATAAACATTAACTTGTCAGTAAGTCAGACTACGCTGTGGTGAAACTCAGTCTAGTCAAAGAGGTAGAAACTCACGTTAAATACACACACACACATATATATATATAGAAATAAAATTAATTAATGTTAGAAGAAAAAGAGAATAGATGCAGTTAACTAAATTACATACATTACTTCTTATGCATTATATAAAATTTTGCAATCGCCCACAGATATGGTTGTATATTGAAGTTTATGTTCATGTTGTTCACTTTACTGTTTCTGTTAGTATTAAACTCACTCTTACTGTCCTTTCCTTTACTCTTTCCTCACCACAAGCCCTCCTCACACAGCCAGCAGGATTAAACCTCACACAAACAGCCATTCCACAGGCCATGCATGCACACACATGTACAACACACAATTCATAATGGACATGTACTCACAACTAAACCTGCCACACAACACACATATAATTCACACCAAGCAGAGCAGTTATGATGTCACTGAGGGTTGTCACCTGTAATGTGCGTGGAATCAGTAAAAAGGGAAAAGAGTCAAAGTATTAAACCACCTCAGCACTTTGCAAGCAGACATTGTATTACTACAAGAAAGCCACACTCCCCAAACTATAGACTACACTTTAGTCTCAGAGTTCCCACATGCTTACTTGGCTGGTTACAACTCTAAACAAAGAGGAGTCGCCATTATCACAAAAATACATTTATAGACCCAGAAGGAAGAACTGTAATAATTCATATTTTAATACAAAGAATTCTGCATAGCTTGTGTGTACGGTCCCAATGGTGACGACCCCTCTTTCTTTCACACCTTCTTCACATCACTGGCTGCTCACTCTGGTTCTAAACTTATAATAGGAGGGGACTTTAATTTAGTGAGTAACCCAGAGTTGGACAGGCTAAGCACAGCAGTGAGCAACAGGAGCTGGCAATCAGTAGAGACATTAAAACAGTACATGGATGATTTCGGTCTTTGCGACACCTGGCGTTCCTTCCACCCCACCTCCAGGGAATATACCTTCTTCTCCCCAGTTCACCACTCGCACTCCCGTATAGATTACATTTTAGTGAACAAGTCAATTCTATCAGATGTCTCTGACACCAGTATTCACTCTATCACCATTAGCGATCATGCACCAGTTTCTCTTTCTTTGAGTAGTACAGTAAAACCACCAAGCAAGAGCTGGAGATTTAATACATCATTACTTAGACTTAGACTTTATCAGTTACATCAAAACAGAGTGGGCAACTTTTATGGAAATCAATGACACACCAGGAACGTCACCTTGTCCCCTCTGGGAGACTGGGAAGGCAGTTATGCGTGGTAGAAATATGTCATATTCATCAAACAAGAAAAAGAACAAATATTAAATCTCTGGAAATTAGCTATGCTGCTTCCCCGCATGACGACACCCTGGGAGAACTAAGAAATCTAAAATTAGAACTAAACAAAATTACCGAAAGGAAAACTCAATTTTAAATAGAACAACTACGTTTGGAGAATTTTGATCATGGCAACAAATGTGGCAAATTCTTAGCCAACCAATTAAAAAATAATATGGAAAAACAAACCATCCACTCAATTATTACAACAAGAGGGAACATCACTCATGACCCCCACAAAATAAATAATACTTTTAAGAACTTTTATCAACATGTATACACATCAGGAATAGAGCCATCTACCTCAGCCATAGATACGTTCTTAAATAAACTTGAATTGCCAAAGTTAAACCAAACACAAGTTACAACTTTGGACTCACCGCTTTCCCTGGCTGAGCTACAGGAAGCCTTGCAGCACATGCCAAATAAAAAAGCTCCAGGACCAGATGGTTTTCCAGATGAATTCTATAAGGAATTCTGGACTATGCTGGCACCAAGAACCAGGAAAAGACTCAACTCTCCCATCAAGCTACAGACCAATTTCATTAATAAATGTAGACCTAAAAATAATCTGCAAAGCCCTTCGCTAGAAGAATAGAGAAAATTACCCCTCATATAATTCACTCTGATCAAACAGGTTTTATAAAAGGAAGACAGTCAACAAACAATATCAACCTAATTGATTATGTCACCACTAACAAGCTAGAATCAGTCATTGTCTCACTAGATGCAGAAAAAGCTTAAGCGAGTAAACTGGAAGTTCCTGTTAGCAACACTGCATAAATTTGGTATCGGGAAAATCCTTTATAGGCTGGATCCAAATATTATATAGCTCAGCAAATGCAGCAGTTCGAACAAACGGTCAAATCTCTTCAAGGTTTAATTTGTGTAGAGCAGACATGGGCAAACTACGGCCCGGGGGCCATATGCGGCCCGTTAAGCTTTTTAATCCGGCAAATTTGAAGAAATTATATTAATAAACCTTGTTAACTTCACCTGGACGAATGAGAATCTCCACAGACTTGTTAATGTTTTGTTTTAATTTCCCTGCAATTCTGGCGTTTTCCAATAGATGGCGCACTAGATACAGTGACCTTATTTGAGGTGCGGCGTGTTACTCCACGTCTGCGTTTTACCCTTTGACCCCTCAGCCCCTCTGTAAAGATGAGCGGCACTAAGAAAAGAAAAGTTGACAGAGAATGTCGAGTGTTTAATAAGCAGTGGACAAGTAAATATTTTTTTACCTAACACCGATCAACTGCTGTATGTCCTGATATGCCAAGAGACTGTAGCGGTTTTTAAAGAATATAATATCAGCCGTCACTTTGCCACTGAACATGCTAACTATGCTAGCAAGCGATCAACGGGAAGCTACGGCTCAAAGGTTGGCAGCTGACCAACAACACTGTTCGCAGTGAAATTAAAAGTAAGTTTCCCTGCTGTGTTATGTAAAAATGCGTTTAAAAATAGTTAGTTCATTAAGCATTACGTGTTACAGGTCAAGTAGATCTGCATCTCAGTCAGGAGGAGAGTGGTGATGATAATATCCTGAGGAATAACAGAGCTTCTGCTGCTTTGAAATAGTAACTGAAAAATCTGTATTTTATTGAAATGACTCTTAAAACAAAGAAAATTTAATTAATAAATAGCTAAATACCGTAGAACTTGAAAGACTGATATTTTGTTGTAATGCTTTTATTATTTTTTTTATTGAAATTAAAGCATGTTTTCTACATTTCCCATGTTATTTTTTGCTCTTATGAGGTGGATTACCAAAACACTTCATCCATCTGCTCCTGGTCCAGCCCTTCTGTCAAATTTTAGAATCCTTTGTGGCCCACAAGTCAAAACATTTGCCCACCCCTGGTGTAGAGGAACCAGACAAGGTTGTCTATTGTCTATTGGTCTGCGTCTGTTCTTCCCAGGGTGGGCTGGCGCTGGCTCATCGGTGTCCGTTCCTGACTCCTGCTGCCTGTTCCTGTGGCTGCTGCAGCCCTGTCTGGGGGGCGGGTGTGGACACCTCCGTTTACGGCATCCAGTAACCAGTGCACGGGTTGGAGCATTGGTAGGGACACACTCATCACCTTCCCCCATCACCCTGGTTCTTTTTCTAACTTCGCTCGGTGTTTCACTATGGGAACCGCTCCGGCGTGACCAACTATGGAAGCTCCAATGACATCACGTCTGTCAGGGACAGACAGGTCGAGCCCTGTCCAGGCTCCGCCCACCTCATATTGACACGGTCGACCTCCCCTTCTAAGCCATTCTCGCTTTCTTCCCGTGAGAAACTAGAAGCTCCCTCAGCGTATCCAGGCAACCTGGTATCTGTTAAACAGTTCACAGACGCCCCATCAAGGAACACGTCGCCGAACGCAGGTCTCAGGCTAACGCGTCACGGCGAGCCATCTATAGTCTCGGCTAGCATTAGTTTGTCAGCCGGGAAAGATTTTCAGACGCTGGCTAACGTGTCAAGGCGAGCTAGTTCTGAACCCCGTGCTTAGCTTGGACTCAACCCCAACTAAACCGGACAACGGTGTCTAGCTAACGCGTCAAGGCGAGCTAACCCCGTATCTGTGCCGGGCGCGGGAATTGTACCCCGTGTCCTACACTGGTTCTACATAAGGCTAACGTGTCACAACGGGCCTTTTTGTGTTCCACACAGTCTCCCTTCTGTCCTTTACGATGTCGGCGGCCGCCACACCGACCAAAGGTCCGGAGCCGAAGACGAAAGAGGCTGCATCCCACCCGTGCCCCGCGTCATGCGGCTCGTCGGTGTCGGGCAGGGACCCTCACCCTATGTGCATAGCCTGTATGGGCGTTAAGCATGCACAAGCTTCACTGGCTGACCCGCAAGTGTGCCCAAACTGTGCGGGAATGCCAGTAAAGATCCTGGAAAGGAGGTTAAGAGTAGCGGTGGCTAACAGTCAGGACCCCTGTCTGGCAGCTACCACCCCTACTACCGACATTCATCCTCCGCGAGCTAAGATGAGCTGGGCGGACGCGATGGACATTGAATCTCCACTCGTGCCCCCGCTGTTTGAGGAACTCCTCGAACGCGGGGAGGGAGAACCCGGCGACGAGGCAGACTGCGGCTCTGACCTCCTCGACTCGGATGATATGGAGGAAGAGGACGAAGATTCCACCTTCCCCGCACAGCAGTCCAGGCCTCCCAGTGCCTCAGACGCTGTTCCCCCAGTCGAGAACGACCTGTATGAGGTTTGTAAACGAGCTGCAGCCAGGCTTAGCATCCCATGGCCGGCAGCACAAGACTCTGAGGGGGTAGAGAGGGACTTATATGATGGTAAGAGGCTTCCGCCAGCTCAGGCGCCATCCAAACAGCTCTTACCGGCAGTCCCTGCTTGCATGAGGGAAATGAGCCGTTACTGGTCAAGCCCCTTTAAGAGTAAACTTCCTACCAAGGGTTACTCTAAGCTGGAGATCCAGAACATGGCGGAGCTGGGGCTGTCCGAACCCCCAGCGGTGGAGCCTTCAGTGGCATATCACCGTCACCCTAACCGCAGAACTATGTCTGCCGCTTCTAATATCTCTCTGCCAAGCAAAATGGATCGCCTCACCGCCTCCGTTTTTCAGAGAACGTATAAATACGCAGCCCAGTCTGTGTGTTCTCTGAATGCTGCTACCCTGCTGTCAGCATACCAGGTTGAGATTTTAGAGGAGATGGGACGCCAGCTGGACTCAGGGTCTCCTAACCCGGTTCTGTGGGATGAGATTTGCATTGTAAATGACCTCATCCTGCGCTCTTCCAGGGGAGCGGTTCAGGGCTCTGGCCGAGTGATGGGGCTGGCAGTCTCTGGAGAGAGAGCCCTCTGGTTGAACCTGTCGGGTTTGAGTGATGCTCAGAAGGCAGAGATGATGGATGCCACATACGACCCCTCCAAGGGTCTTTTTGGACCAGCCTTGGAGAAAATGAAAGAGACCAGCACTCTCAGAAAACAAGAGGGTGAAGCTTTCAACCTCTGCCTACCACGAAAACTCACCCCACGTTCTCCCCAGGCGCCCAGGGCTGGCTTTGCTGCCGCAGCCGCAGCAGCCAGGACATGGCCAGGGCACCCAGACAGACCCAAGCAGCCACGCTTGGTCGAAGTTTTCTAAAAGAGAAAATAAAATATGCACTTCTGCAGCCAGGCACAGGGCCGAGGGCAGAATGCAAAAACAAAATAAAGAAAAAGGTGTGTCAGGTCTCACCGCCCCCACAAGAGGGCGTACGCGGCCTGCAGACAGGGGAGAGATCCCCTCGTCACGAAGAAGTGACGTCACCTACGTGCGACACACCCAGCCCTTTGATGGCCCACACGGACTAGTGGCGCGCATGCCCAGCTCCACCGTGGGTAATAAACACAATTTCCCGAGGTTACAGACTACAATTCGCAGTGAAACCACCCCGATTCAATGGGATACTGTTTTCACTAGCGCGAGGGGAGTCTGCGCGCGTCTTAGAAGACGAAATAAACACTCTGTTACGCAAACGAGCGATCAGAGCTGTACCGAGCGAGGAAGCCTGTCAAGGTTTTTACTCCCGGTACTTCGTTGTCCCGAAGAAGGGCGGCGCGTCACTGCGGCCCATTCTGGATCTTTGGGTGCTAAACAAGCACTTACGAAAGTACACATTCAGAATGTTAACACACAGAGCGCTCTGTCACTCGATTCGCCCAAGAGATTGGTTTGTGACGATCGATCTGGCAGACGCTTATTTTCACATTGCTGTCTATCCGCCACACAGGAAATTCCTCCGGTTTGCATATCGAGGCACGGCCGGAGTATCAGACCATCCCATTTGGTCTCTCGCTAGCTCCGAGAGTGTTCAGCAAGTGTGTGGAAGCAGCTCTGACCCCGTTGAGAATCAGCGGCATCAGAATATTCTCATACATAGACGATTATTTGATATGCTCCCACTCGCGACAACAGGCGCTGCGGGACTCCGCAGTGGTGGTTTCCCATCTCGGCAACCTCGGTTTTAGAATCAACCGGGAAAAAAGCCGTTTGGTGCCGGCTCAGTGCACGGACTATCTGGTGCTCAGTATAAATTCCCTTTCCTATCGTGTCTCATTAATGAAGGAGAGGATCGGTTCGTTCACACAATGCCTCGCTTATTTTCAGCTTGGGGAGAACGTGTCGTTCAGACTGTGCCTTCGACTCCTCTGCCTTATGGCTTCAGTCATCTCGGTGGTGCGCTTGGGACTGCTGTTAATGAGGGACTTTCAACGCTGGGTTGTGTCCTTGCGGCTCTGCCCGCGGCGGCACCTCCGACGGTGTGTGTGACGGTGACTCGCGAATGCATCTCGGCCCTCCAGCTGTGGAGAGAGCCGGCTACTCTGGTGTCGGGAGTTCCCCTAGGGGCGGTGCTAACCAGGAGGACGCTGACAACAGACGTGTCACTGTCAGGCTGGGGCGCCACCTTTATGGGGAGAGCCGTGAACGGCGTTTGGACCCCGGAAATGGCTCAGAGCCACATAAATGTTTTGGAGCTACAAGCGGTGGTTTTAGCTCTGAAACATTTTCAGGGTTGCCTACAGGGCAATCATGTCCTGGTAAAGTCGGACAACTCCACGGTTGTAGCTTATATCAACCCCCAAGGGGGCACTCGGTCCATGCAGTTACATATGTTAGCCCAGAGGCTAATTCTGTGGAGCAGCGCCAGGTTTTTATCCCTACGGGCGACTCACGTGCCTGGTGTGTTGAACCGTGGCGCCGATCTGCTGTACGGAGAATGGAGACTCCACCCACAGGTGGTGGAGCAGATTTGGGAGCGGTTCGGCCAGGCCACCGTGGACCTGTTTGCATCACGAGAGAACACTCACTGCCCTGCGTTTTTCTCCCTCTCCGATGCGGACGCCCCCCTGGGGGTGGATGCTTTAGCTCATACATGGCCTCGGGTCCTACTGTATGCTTTCCCGCCTCTCAGCCTGATCTGCCCAACCCTCTCCAGAGTGAGGCAACAGAGCTTGTCATTGATCCTGATAGCCCCTCGCTGGCCATCCAAGAGCTGGATGGCGGAAGTAGCCCAGCTGCTGATGAAGGAGCCATGGGCCCTTCCAGTTCGGAGGGATCTACTCTCCCAGGCGGGCGGGGAAATTTTCCACCCTCACCCAGACAGGCTGGCTCTTTGGGCCTGGCACGTAAAAGGTGGAACTTGAATGCAGCAGGCCTTCCTCCTGGAGTCGTCGACACGATCCAGAACGCAAGAGCTGCTTCCACCCGTTGTCTATATGGTGGGAAGTGGCGTATTTTTGAGGAGTGGTGTGAGTCTAGGGCCACTGTTTCTTTTCAGTGTTCAGTGGTGGATATTCTATGCTTCCTTCAGGACTTATTGGAGAAAGGAAGACCATTAAAGTCTATTTGGCAGCGATTTCAGCGTGCCACGTGGGTTTTGGTGATAAATCGGCTGGCCAGCACCCGTTGATTTGTCAGTTTATGAAAGGGGCCCGTCGCAGGCGCCCAGTTTCCAGGTCCCTGGTTCCTGTGTGGGATTTGATGTTGGTCTTAGATGCCCTCTCTCATCACCCATTTGAGCCTATTGATGCTGTGGGTTTTGAGTTTCTCTCACTTAAAACTGCACTGCTATTGGCCCTTACCACTGCAAAACGTGTTAGCGACTGGCAGGCGCTTTCTATCAGCCCCTCTTGCTTGCAGTGGGCCCCAGGGTTGGTAAAGGCTTATCTCAGGCCCAATCCTGCGTTTGTTTCCAAGGTTTTGGATCCCTCATACAGGTGCTCTACTGTGGAGCTGGTAGCTTTCCACGCGCCCCCTTTTCTCTCAGAAGAGGAACGACGGCTAAACACCTTATGTCCCGTTAGGGCCCTCCGCACTTATGTGGACAGGACGGCTGTTTTCAGGAAGTCAGATCAGCTGTTCGTTTCATGGGCTGCCCCTCATAAGGGAAAGCCGCTATCTCGCCAGAGACTGTCCCACTGGATTGTGAAGGCCATAAGTCTGGCATACGAGTGCAAGGGAGCACAGCCCCCTCAGGGTCTGAGAGCCCACTCTACGAGGGGCATGGCCACTTCGTGGGCTCTGTTTAGGGGAATTTCAGTCCAGGATATCTGTGCTTCAGCTAGCTGGGCTACTCCACACACGTTTGTGCGGTTTTACAGGCTGGATGTGGCCAAACCTTCTCTGGCTCATGCAGTCTTAGAGGCGGAGGGTTCAGACTCTGTTTGATTCAGTGGTTGTTGGTCCCTCTTTATTTTGGCTTCGGGAAATTATATGCAATGCGGGAGTGGACTATATCTCCCATAGTGAAACACCGAGCGAAGTTAGAAAAAGAACGTTGGGTTACTTAACGTAAACCCTGGTTCTTTGATAACAGAGTGAGGTGTTTCACCAACACTCCCCTCCTTGCATGAGCACGGAAAGAAAGCCACTTAGAATGGCTTAGGAGGGGAGGTCGACCGTGTCAATATGAGGTGGGCGGAGCCTGGACACGGCTCGACCTGTCTGTCAGGGACAGACGTGATGTCATTGGAGCTTCCATTGTTGGTCACACCGGAGCGGTTCCCATAGTGAAACACCTCACTCTGTTATCAAAGAACCAGGGTTTACGTTAAGTAACCCAACGTTTCTACTACTACTACTTCACTGTGCAACAATGCCTGTATCACCACAGCGGCGAATGATAATGGGACAAACTATATGAGCAACATTGTGCATGCGTGTTATGTTATGATATATCTTTTACTTTTACTTTCAATAATGATGTTATCGTGGTGTTGGTATTGTTGTACATGTACCTATAGTTGTTGTATGGTTATTATTATTGCTGTTGTTGTTATTGTAGTTGTAGCGGCTTGTCATAACATTGTCATTATTATCATACCTACCAGGGCTGTTATTAATCAATTCTATCACTACTACTTCTTTAAATACTCCTAATCAATGTTAGTTATACTCTGTTGGTTTTACTCTGTATTTTGTTGTCTGCCCCCTCATTTTGATGGACCAATTAAAACATACACAGATCTTCAAAGAGGGTTTCATAGTTTATGTATCCATTTTGAAAAAGCAAAACTGCCCACCACAATACAGCATCCAGCACATACATGCTGGATGCTAAACTGCAGGACAGAACAATGGGGGGGGGGGGGGGGGGGGCAGTAAAGCCTGCCCATGTGAGGAGACGTTCTGGGCAGGAGGTTGACAGAGAAAATGTAACATTCCCATCAAATGTAAGTTGTGCTTCTCCACAGTGAAGTTTTCTCCACATGAGGAGTCAGAGTTGATGTGAGGATGGGACACACTTTCCTCTGTGTGCTGCAGTTTTTCTGTGAGTAAATCACTGCTTGATGAAACAAATGGTAGAAAGTGTTGGAGTGAGGAGAACAGAGCATCAGAGCTTGGTTCAGTGTGAACAGAGCAGACTTGTTGTTTTGTAGGAAGACACGTTGGAGGACGACTGTTCAGTCATCAGACACTTTGATCACGTTGTTTCTATCTTTGCTTTTGTTTCTGTCTTGATTTTAGTGCTGAACACACTTTTCCACTGTGGACACGCTGAAGGTAAATGTAGTTTATTTACTATTAAACTCAGAGGATTCTGTTAAAATTTATTTTATTATTATTTACAATTGTGTGATGTTGTTTTTATGTTTGTGTTGGTTTTAGATGCTGTTTTGACTCTTGAGCCAAACTGGTCCAGTTTTCTTATTGGAGACTCTTTGACCTTCACATGTGACATGAAGGAAGGAGAAAACACTGACTGGGAAATTAGATTCACCAAAGATGGAGAAGAGATTCAACGTAACCGTTCACATCCAACCCTAATATTACAACCTCTATATACAGGACACAGTGGTGGATACCAGTGCTCTGGTCGTCATATGAGGACAAATGATGAAAAAATCAGCAAGACCATCACTTTATCTGTTTCATGTGAGTCAGAGACCAACAGATTTGATTTAAAAGGTCTGTTTGTGTGTTTGGACAAATACTGTTGAATCAGCACAATTTAAATGTGACAGTGTCTGAACCTACTGTCTCGTTTAGTTTTTGTGAATCTTTGTTCTTCTACGTTTTTCCATCAGTTCACAGACACATTAACCAAACATCACTGAACTAAGTTAGACAGTGAGCTGTGTAGATATTTAACAGGAATTAAAGATAAAGTCATGGGAAATAAAATGTTGAGTTCTTTCATATCAACAGATCCACCCAAACCCAGACTGACAGCAGGTCCATCAACCATAACAGTAGGAGGCAGCGTCACACTGAGCTGCTCTGTGGACGACTCTGAAGACTGGAAATATGACTGGTTCAGAGGGAGGTTATATTTACCTGTGACACCAACAACTGGTGGAGACAACAGAGAAATCAGAGTCTCACAAGGAGGCGTCTACACGTGTGTAGGAAGAAGAGAACCAGCTGTTTACACTCATCTAAGTGATAATGTCACCGTTGAGATAACTTGTGAGTTTGTTCATTGTGTTTGAAGTTAATTTCTACTTGTTGTCTTTTTCTCTGTTTCTCTAACGTCTATATTTGTGTTTGTGTCAGATTCTAACTCTGTGTCTGTGAGTCTACAACTGGACTGGACTCAGATGATCAGAGGTGACATCACTGTTAGATGTGAGATCCAGGGAGGTGGAGACACTCAGTGGGTTTATGAATGGAAAACACCCAGTGAACCAACAAGGACACAGAGAACAGACACTAAATACTGGACAGTCAGAGAGTCTGAGTTCAGCAGTGGAGGCTACAGGTGCAGAGGAACAAACACACGGGACTCATATTCTGCAACACAGTGGAGTGAAGCTGCTGCACTGACAGTATCAGGTGAGTTGACATTTAATATTTGAAGTAATGTGTTGAATATAGGTTTTAATTCACTGTATAATAATTCACTGATATTTGCATTTCTCACCTCTTAGATTATTGATTTGCCTTTGACACATTGTGTTGTTTTATTCTTTATACTTCCACACAGTTTTGGTCAGAACCATCTATAAATATAATATTTCATAATGTTAATGTTGAGTCTTGTGTCACTGTTGGGTTTTAGATGCTGTGTTGACCCTTGACCCCAGCAGGTCCAGTTATTTTACTGGAGAGTCTGTGACCTTCACATGTGACATGAAGGACAACAAACACACTGACTGGAAAACCAGACTCATCAAAGATGGAGGAGAAATATCTTCACACACCAGACACACAATAAAACCTCTGTCTACAGGAGACAGTGGTAGATTCCAGTGTTTTGGTCTCCACAAGACAACAAACCATATAAAAACCAGTGAAACCATCTATTTAACTGTATCAGGTGAGTCATAGTTGATTTATCAACATGTTTTACTGTTTGACCTAAATGTGTATTTATAACTTTTAAATATTTAACCAATGAGCAGAAAGAAATAGAAGTGATTCATGTTATAAATCACAGAGACACTAATCAACCATTTTCTTTCATAAACTCACCATCAGAGAAACCAAAGGCCCAGCTCAGAGCTGATGACAGAGTCATTCCAGTAGGGGGCAGTGTGACGCTGAGCTGCTCTGTGACGTCATCGTCTTGTTGGAAATATTACTGGTACAGAGGTGATAAATCCTCTGAAGTCCTGATCACACAAGATGGTGAAACCAGTGTCTCTCAGGAAGGACTGTACTGGTGCAGAGGAGGAAGAGGAGACGCAGTTTACTACACACAGTACAGTGACTCAGTGAGGATCAACAGAAATGGTGAGTGTGACAACACAAACTATTCTACAGTGAAGAATAGAGTAAAATGTGTTAGAATGAAATCAAGATGTTGATTTAACCTCTGACCTTTAAAATGAACAGTTGGAAACAAGGTGGTTGTGACTCTTAATCCCAACTGGACTCAGTTGTTCAGAGGAGACACGATCACTGTCAGATGTGAGATCGAGGACACAGGAGACACTGAGTGGGAATATGAATGGAAAACACCCACAAGCATCAAACCACAACACAATGAATTCAACATCAGCTCAGCTTCTCCTTCCTTCAGTGGAGGCTACAAGTGTAGAGGCAGAATGAGAAACGCTCAACATATCACAACAGAGTGGAGTCAATCCATCAGTCTGACAGTCAGTCACAGTACGTTGACTTATGTTTGACTTTGACATGAAAATGTCAAGACTTGATTGAAATGAGCATCAGTGTCTATTGAGGGTGATTTGATGACTTGGTGTCTCTCCATCAGATAAAGCCCAGTGTGTCCTCAGAGCGTCTCCATCTTGGCTGAGTCCTGGAGCCTCAGTAGCTCTGAAGTGTGAGGTTGAGCCTCCATCTGCAGGATGGAGGTTCTACTGGTACCAGACTGTTCCTGATGGGTCACACAGCTACAGATATGAGCTGCTACCTGCTAGTGACCATGGGACTGAACAGGGCTCCTACATGGTTCATGGACAGACACACACAGCAGGATATGTGTGTAGAGCTGGAAGAGGAGAACCAGCGTATTACACTGACTACAGCAAAGCAGCATTCGTCTGGTCTGGAGGTCAGTTTGTTTGGACTCTTGGTTCTTTCTCTACCAATTCAATGTTTGCTGAAAGGAACCATGTGGATTCTCCTCTAAAGCTGAACCTACTGACTGTTGTGTGTCTGTTGTTAAATGTGTGTTGATCACGTGTTGCTGTCCAGACGTTGGTCCGTCAGCGTCTCTCACAGTGAGTCCTGACAGAGTTCAACACTTCACCTCTGACTCTGTGTCACTGAGCTGTGAGGGAAACTCTGCTGAGTGGAGAGTCAGGAGGTTTCCTGAAGGAGGCTTCCTGTCATCCTGCTCCAACTGGACAACAACTGGATCCAGATGTGACATCAACACAGCACAGTCTGGTTCTGCAGTGTTCTGGTGTGAGTCTGGATCAGGACACTTCAGTAATTCACTCAACATCACTGTTCATGGTGAGTTTGGTCTTTTTCCTTCATTTAAATTGCTCCTATGATTCAAGATGCTGTTTCTCCTGCTTCTGGTACATTTGCATGACTCTAGGTTTCATGTGTCCACTCACCTCGTAGACGTTCACTTCCTCCATACGTCACATGATGCTAGTTAGTCTGGTCCTTTCCCAGAATGCTCGGTTCAGATCTCTGCACCTTGTTGACGTAGACGAGCGTCTGTCATCCCACAGCCCCATAAAAAGCAGAGTAGGAGCTTTTCTCTGACTGAAACCTACTGTGACTGTCTCCAGATGCAGCTGTTATCCTGATGAGTCCTGTCCATCCTGTGACTGAGGGTCTCTCTGTTAGTCTGAGCTGCAAGTTGAAGACGGGACAGAAACCTTCCACAGTGTTTTTCTATCAAAATGAGCAAGTGATCCAAAGTGACAGCAGAGTGGATCTGAACATCTCTGCAGTGTCAAAGTCACATCAAGGCTCCTACAAGTGTCAGTACCAAGGAGAAATGTCTCCACAGAGTTGGATGACAGTCAACGGTGAGACTGAAATAATTGATGCAGTGATTGTGTTTTGTTTTTTTTACTGTACATCTTTTGTCCTAGTGTCTGATGTGGATGCAGTTTAAGTTACTCGCTGTCTTTATAGGAAGAACAATGTTCTATAGTGAACCATGACTTCAAGTAGTGACGTCATTAACTTTGTTTAATGCGTCTTATTGGTCGATGCTGTTATTTTCCTGCTAACTTATAATTACAGGGTTCGGTTCTGAAGGTTCATCATTTTCTGGCTCCTTTCCTGTTGGACTGGTTGTTAGAATTTCAGCGATTGTTTTCCTGCAGCTGCTGCTGTTGTGTGTTTGGAGAAACATTAAAGGTGAGACTCTGTCAATTCTGTCTAAGAAAGGATGAAGCTCTGGAGCAGTTTGAGAACAAAACTACATAATAATTCATATTTTCACAGGTCCATGTTTTACCAGGTTGGTCAAACAGTCTCTTCTTCTTCTTCTTTAACCATAATTAACATGGTCTGTTTTCAGTGTTTCCTGTGTTTTGTTTTAGACGCCTTCAGTGTCTGAGCTCTGATAAAAGCTCTGCTACACAGCAAACAGTCAACCAGCAGGAAGCTCAGGTTTACTCCTCTCTGCTCCACGGTCGGTCTGACAACGATCACTGTCCTGATCATTAACACTCACTGTTTAAAAGAACTAGTTTGATTCTTTTATCCTCGCTGACATGTAGGTGACGTCTGTGTCTATGAATCAGTCAGAGACTCTGGAAACAATGGAAACGAAGGTACAGTATAATATGTGATTAATGCAGAGCTGTCAGATTATATGAAGCTAAATCCTGTAACAGATGTGACTTGATTATTTCAGATGAAGCCAGTAAAACCACAAAGCTGCGTCATAGTGAATGTCCTGAAAACAAAGAGAAATAAAACACAAACACACCTAATGGTGGATCATAGTAATAATTGTATGGATGTGGAAAACTTTATTGACCTTTACCGTGTTAACAGCGACACGTGATGATGCAGAGGAAGGTCATGACTACAGCAACATGGATCCAAACGCGGCCACAGGTACAAACATGATCCTCAGTGGTTTCTTATCACTGATCACAGTGAAATGCATGTAGAGGAGAGTGTAGCGTCACAAACTGGCTCTTTATGACTCACACAGACCGACCGAACTTCAAGCACGGTTCACTGCAGGGATTTAGTTTCACCGCTTGGTGAATGGACGAACAAAGACAGGAGCACACAGGGCAGCGCAAATACTAGACACAACAGGACATGAGGAACAGATGCAAACGATCATTACAGAGACAGGGACACACAACCAGGAAGTGAGAACACAGGGAGAAAGACCAGACAGAAACACAGCGTCCTCCCGGGATCGGAGGGTCAGACTGTGACACACACACGTCTTCACAGTTTAGAACAAATAATGTTTGATCTGTCTGAGTAAACCTGTAAATATTAATACAGAGAAAACAACAATTGAATTTAAACTGACATTATTATTATTTAACATTTGTCGACTGGAGCAGGTTCACTGGTTTCCACTGCAGAGACACCAAAGTACAGTAACACTGACACTTCTCCACTGCTTTGACTGTTTAGTGCATCTAAGTTGTGATTAATGTCATTTTGTTTCTATACAGACGCATAAAGAGAAGTTGAGCAACAAAACCAGAACCACAACATTGTGTCAACAAACCAGGCTGAGACATCAGAGTTTAATACAGGCTGATTATATGACTCATGTAGAAGAGTTCAATAGAAACCAGCTGCACCAAACAACAGTCAAAGCTTCACAACTTAGCTTCAGCTTTTCTACGTCTGGTGTCATAGTGTCATCGTAACTTGCTGCATGTTGTTCAGTTTCCATTGTTTAACTGGATTCATCGTTGTCTGACCATCGTCTGAAACGTTATGTTGTTATATTAAGTGAAACTGCGCCACCTGGTGTCAGAGCTGAGTCTTTAGTCTCTAGTGTGAAGGAAAGTAGCTGCTGGAAGTTAGTTTAGGCTCTTTGTGTCGCTTTGAACTGTTGTGTTCAGATGTTAATTTTAGATTTGAACTGTTGATGAGATAAGTTTAAAACTTTTGGATTTTACTGGATAATGTTTTCGCTTTGTTGAGTGAGTTGTTGACTTTAGTTTAGTTTAGTTTTGCTGTGGAAAATCTTTATTTGCAGACACATTTCTACTTGTTTTTCATGTTTCCTTGAAGATAATTAATCCTGTAAGTACATTTTTATTAGAAATAATTAAAAATATTTTATATGTAAAAAAATTAACAGTTCACAGTCTCTATGTGCCATAATATGTAATAAATTAATGTTGAGCATTTTCATGATCTAATTTAATCCATTGTTGAAACCTTTTTGTTTTTTTTCTGCTTCTGCGTTTCAACTATTTTGTATTTTACACATGTGACCTATGAAACGTTTATAAAATATGTTTGTGTCAAGTGATATTGAAAAAATAAGATAAGATCATTGTTCATTGATCCCACAGTGGGGAAATGCAACTGCTACCACATCTACAAACAAACGACTTTATCTGACTGGATAATGTGAAAGGTTCACCAGCACCAAATTTTTTCCATGGACTAAGACACGAGAAACGATGTGTCAGTAAATGAGACGTAGCTGTGTTGGTCTCAATGTTTCACTAACTACATTTACAGTTTTCCAGCATTTCCAGCATCTTCCATGTGAAATATAAAGCGAGTACAAAGCTAATGTTTGTGTGGGAGCTTTGATGAAGCAGCAGCAACAAGTGTGAGGACGTTGTTCATGACTGTGGCTTCTTTCTGACTGTGTCCTGCACAGAATGGCAGCGTAGTGGTGCAGTGGTCAGCAACAAGCTTAGTGTGAAAGACTGACTGTCCACGCAGCCTCCTCAGCTCACAGCACGAAATGTAGCCTCAAAGCTGCTCAGGTGTTTTCATGCTTTCTCATTTTCACTGGATCGATGTGACTGTTAGTGAAGCACCAATAATAAGGATCAGTCCCCAAATGAAAACAGACGTGATGCTTGTGGGTTTCAGCGAGAAAAACAACACAGAACCAACAAAAACGTGAAACTAAGTTAAAGCGTTTTGATTATTCAACGACAAACTAAGTTCTAACAGCAAACAAACGTGGTTTTAGTCACTGAGTCGGTCGTTAGAGCTTCATGACATAAATCGCGTCATCACATATTGACATGATTCCACAAACATGAATTTGAACATTTGAACTTTTTTTCTGAAAGCGACAGTTGATCAAATGCTCCTGTAACAGTTTCCTCACGTTGTCCCACCGGGAGTCTGAATAATCAAAGAGGATAAATGCGTGGAAGGAATCAGTTTGGTTTCTTACCTGCTGCAGCTGTGGGAGGAAGCTGAGTCCAGGTCGCCAGGTGTGTGTTAGCTTTAGTGCTGCTAGCGAGAGCGTTGCTACTGTTGTAGATGGACTGTTGCTCTGCTTCTGGTTCATCTCCGTCGGTTCGGACCGATGGGCAGCAGCACAGGTGACAATAATCTCTTGACGTGTGTTCAGCTCGCAGGCAGTGATGCTGGTTGCGTGGGTGCGTACGTGGAGCAGAGCTGAGGGACTGGGGAGAGCAGCCAGGAAGCCTCGGTTCACGCAGTGGGAACTTTGTAGAGTTACATCATGTTTAGTTTCATTAGAGCTGCTGCTGCTTTGTTGTTTGGTTGGACTCAGCTGATGCATGTTTTCTACTCAGTGTTTTAGTTTGTTTGTTTTTGCATGTTGTGCAACTTTAAGCTGATCAATTAAATGGTCTGTTTGCAGACAACTAGGTGTGTAACGGCCTCATGCCCTAAAACAAACTACAATGAAATACTGATTATTAGAAGAAATTGTTTAACATGAAATAAAGCTTATTTTTATGTATCACTCAAGCTGCTATTGATACAAGGTCGTTATCAAGTCAAGTTGAGCTTTATTGTCGCTTCGCTACATGTGAAGACAAACAAAGGAACCAAATGTTGCGTCTCGCAGGACCACGGTCCACAGAGACAACAGATAAATAAATGACTACACACATTAAGCTCAGACAGACTGTACAGGTACTTTCAGACACAGGTACAAGATGTGGTGCAAAGAGGTGTTTCCTGTGTGTAGGACTCCTCAGAGTTTCACACTGTTTGTTATAATAAAGTGTCTGGTGCTGCTTGAAGAGAGAAGAGTTGTTGTTCTCAGAGGGGAGCAGGGAGGTTGGACTTTAGTCTCTCTCAGCTTGTGGTAAAGCTGTTGAACAGTCTGGTGCAGCGGCTCTGATGCTCCGCTACCTTCTTCCTGATGAAGGAGCTGAAAGAGACTGTGGGAAGGGTGGGTGGGGTCCTTCACGATGCCGTCGGCTCTGCTGGAGCATCGTGTCAGGAAGACGTCCAGGATGGAGGGAGAGGGCAGAGATGATCTCTGCAGCTGTGTTCGCTGTCCGTTGGAGGGTCTCGCCGTCTGCGGCACCAGGCAGCGATGCAGCTGGTCAGCACACTCTCAATGGTTCCCCTGTAGAACGTGGTGAGGATGGGAGGGAGACACGGAGGAAGTGAAGACGCTGTGGTGCCTCCTTGGAGAGAGACGTGGTGTTGGTGGTCCAGGTGAGATCCTCCGTGATGTGCAGCCCAGGAACTTAGTGCTGCTGACTGAATCTAAAGGGATGTTTCACTGTGACAGGACCCAGACACATAGAAATAGAATTAATTGTGTAGAGCTTGGTCTAATGTTAAGTGTTGCTGAGGTTTGACTTCACCATATTCATGTTGACCCTGGTTCTCCTGCCTTTTCTCTGTTTAGTCTTTGTGGTGTTGGGGCTGCCTGTAGATTGGCCCTATGCTCCCTGGCAGCAGCCAAGAGTTATTGAAGAAGGGCCCCAGCAGCTTCAACCACTCGGAGCATTGGTTCTGTCTGTGAGCTTCTCTTCTAGCAACAATAAAAGACAACAGAAGACAACTTTGAGCGACGTTTGGTTTCTTCATCAGGTTCCTGATAATTTGCCTCTGGTGTCAGTGGGATCCGCTGGTGGTGGTCGGACGGGTTGCTGACGGTGGAAAGACCACACTGCAAAGCAGAGGGACACAAGCCGCCTGACTGACACACAATGTTTCTGCAGAGGCAAACTGACGGAGAGAAGCCAACTGGGTTCTGGTGCCGCTGTAGACGACTCTGAGACTGAGGTGGATGCACTGACACACACACATTCACTGATGATGCTCCAGCTAACTGCCATGGAGAACGTTTGCTATGCGTAGACTAAGAGATGACTCAACAGATATAGAACAAAACTAAACTAACTAAACTAAAACACGTTTGTGCACCTGATTGAAGCACACGTGTAATTTCCAGAGATAACCTTCACAATAAATGAGGAACAAACCACTTTCCTTGTCGACAGCGGGGCCACACGCTCTGTAGTGATGCCTTCAGGCTGTGAACTACACCACAATGAGTGGATGACGTGTGTAGTGTTGGGGCTTCAGGTGTAACAGTAAAAGAATATTTGACCGAACCGTTGACGCGTCTCAGTCCAGATGGTCCCACATTCTAACGTGCTTTCATGTTTTCTGGTTAGTACCTGATAGATTTAATGATAAAACTTCTCTGATCTCGTCCCAGACGGACTGAAGATCACCACAGATGCAAATACAGACGCAGGAGGAATGTTTGTGCTCTGTGGGCTGAGGGATTTATTGTCTGCGTATGAGGGCAAGTTGCTACAGTCTGTGTTGTGTGAGCAGTTAATGTCTAAAGCTCATGTGTTAGTTAATGCAGAAGGAACAGACCATGTGGATCCAGCAGAATCACACTGAACTGTTCATGTGTCACAGAGCGTAGATGCACAATTCAACCACCAATGGACAACTACACTGATAAATGAACTACAGGACCTGTTTTGGACAGAACGTAACTGTGCATCGTCTGTCACCTTATGGCCACAGTTAGATAAACTGTTTCATATTCACACAGCTGTGACGCTCACAGACAATGTTTGACTTCTGTCAAACACAACCTGTGCGATGGCCCCGTTTCCTCAGTCAGAGCATCACACATCAACACGCTGCTCACTGACACTGAGTTCACATCAGTAGCTGCTTTAGACACAAATGTGATGTGGGTCTGATTCTAACTGCCAACCAGTCGTAGTTACACCAGAGACCACATTCAGGCCGTGGGCAAAACGACGTCCCCTCAGACAGGAGGCCATAGAGGACACGGCCCCAGTCTTCAACTCCCTAACGGAAGCAGGCGTTAGTTGCTTGTGACTGCAGCCCCTGCTGCACAACCATGTTCCCTGTGAAACAGACCAGAGACAAAGGCCACTGATGGAGATTTGTGCAGGACCTGCAGGCAGTGATGCTGCAGTTCAACCCAGACTGAATAATGGGCCTAATCCTTGCACCTTGTTGTCACAGGTTCCTCCTGAGGCTAAATGGTTTTGTTGTTGATTTATCAAATGCTTTTTTGTCAGTTTTGGTTTCCTTCCAGTTCAAAGGCCGCGTCAGGGGCAGAATCACCTACTGCCTTTAATGAGGCCTCAGGCGAAGCTTTGCTACAGTACGTGGATGACGTCCTTATCTGTAGCCCCACAAAGGATCAGTATGAAAAAGACACTGGCTTTGCTTAAACGTTCAGCAGTTCAAGGTCATGAAGCCAGTTTGTCTAAGCTTCAGTTTGTCCAGCAGGAAGGAACCTTTCTAGGGCCTGTAATCACAGCAGCAGGTCAGTCTCTGTCCTAAAAGAGTCAAATCTATCCAGACCCTCCCAAAGCCACCTACCAAACCACAGGTGATGTCCTTTGTAGGGATGTGTTCATATTGTTGAGCTTCATTCCTAACTATGCTTCTCAAAGCCTCACGACAGCATCTATTGGTCTCCTGAGGTGGAAACAGCCTTTGTAGACTTGAAGCCTGCTTTACAGTCTGCACCAACGTTGGGTCTTCCTGACCCACTCGTCCATTTGTTCAGATGCTGGATGAAAAAGACAAATGTCTACACTGCTTCAAAAGCTTGGAGGAAAGCTGAGGCCGGCAGCTGACTTCTCTGCTTAGCTTGACCCGGTGGCAGCGCGGCTCCCTCACTGCCTGAGAGCAGTGGCAGCTGCTGACAAGGCTGTGCTGCCCCCAGAGACACTGGTTGATGGTCCTCAGTCTGTTTCTTTAATCCAGATTCAACAACAAACATCTCACTCGCTGGTTGCGATACCACACTGTCCTGTTAAACCTGCCTGACATTACAGTTAACGTTGTACTGACCTGAATCAGCTACTTTGTTCCCACTGCTGAGGATATTGAACCTGTTGACTGTGTTGCATCTCTCCAGCAGGTGTGGACACCGAGGCCCGACCTTCAGGAGACCCCTCTGACTAACCCTGGTCTTGTTCTTTCACAGATGGCTCAGCTTCCAGACGTCCAGACCCTGGTGCTCTGCGTGTGGGTTATGCAGTTTGCACACAGCAGGATGTTCTTCAGTTGGTTCCTCCCATCTCACCTCTCAGCACAGAGCAGAGCTGGTTGCAACTGGGCACAGACAGGAAAAGACACTGAGCAGAGCATCCAGCCGGTGGAGGAGCTGTTGAACCACAAAATGCTTCCCTGAAACGTAAGCTGGCAAAATGCTGCTGAGACAGGACTAACATGGATACAAGCACTACCAGTAGCGACCATGTACATGAATGAGGCAAAGATGCAGATAAATCTAAGCTCCTTCGAAACCTTGTTTGGAAAACCCCCCCGTATGGGAAAGCGTCCTGCTGAGAGGCCGTTAGCATCCACCTCCCTGTGTGAGCATGACGTGCTGCAGTGCTGCAAGTCCTGGTCTGCTGCTCTCTCTCAGATCTGTCAGCAGGTGGCAGCAGCAGCTGAGCTCTCAGCCTTGTGGGGCCCTGTGCTCAGTGGTGGTGCTGGAGGTGTTTGGCCGACACGGACTGACTGAGGTCTTTCAGTTAAAGTCCAGAATCCAGCTGCAGAGGAGGGAGTTTAGACCCAGGAGGTTCAGTGTGTTATTAGTTGTTGTTGTTATTGTGTTGAAAGCTGAGCTGAAGTCAGTGAACAGCATCCTAACGTAGGAGTCTCTGTTTTGTAGGTGAGTGAGAGGCAGGTGGAGGAGGTTGCATCACTGTGGAGCAGTTTGCAAACTGGTGCTGATGCTCTGCAGGACTAACCTCTCAAAGCTCTTCATCATGGTTGGGGTCAGTTCTACGGGGCAGCAGTCATTCAGGCAGGTCAGGAGACGTGTTGGTATGTTGTCAGGCCTGCAGCCTTTCGTGGGTTAATCCTCACATCGGCCGGAGTGAGACACAGTAGCTGGTCGTTCTGAGACGTGTGGTTTCTGTTTACTGATGTGAGAGACTCTGTCTGTAAATAGAGGCGATAAAGCAAACGCACTAGAGACGTCCTGCACATGTCTGCAGAGTATAATGAGATGCTCAGACATCCAGGACCTGCCTCATGATGCTACAGGCACGAGTGCTGGTCACAGTGTGTTATATGACAACAACACAACATGCACACGTACACAAATAACACAGATTATTCCTCATAGTGTGGATTTGTTTCATGTAATTCATGATGTTTCAGTAACAGTAACAAACCTTTGACAGACGAGCTCATACGTTTCTGCAGCAGACAGGAAGTGTAAACAAGTCAGCGAGTGAGTTGTGGTCAGAGCTGTTAGTTTTCTGAGTTTGTGTGAAAAGGAAAGAAGAACAGAGCAACTATGTATGTATCACATGTTTGAATGATCTGTGACGTCTCTGTCTTTGCTTCTTCTGGTCCTGCTGTTATTTCTCTGCAGCAGAGCGACAGAGTCAGTGGATGTGACGATGGAGCTCACTTTGCTCTGTGTGCTGTCGTTATTCTGTGAGTACGTCAGTGATGTCCGTTCAAGCTAAGCATAAAGTTAAGTGGCCAACTTTGTATTTATTTTAATGTTGTTGAGTGTTTAGTTGGGAATTTGATAGTTAGTACAGCAGGTGTTGGGTTGTGTTGCTGAATGTATTACTACATGAGTAATTCTGCCTTGATGGGGTTGTAGGAAGCCCCAGAGGAGGGACTGTAGTGGACATAGACCATGTGTATTTATAGTGGGGTATATATTATCTGTATTTAGTTCAGGCTAAAGGGTTTAGTATAGGCTCTATCTAGGCTTTGTTGGCTTACTGGCCTTGGTGATGGACAAACTGTCCTGTAGGTAAAACATTCTGAGCTGCTTTGACACATGTTGAGGGTTTAATCCTGCTCCGTAGACTGAGAGGGAAGACGTGCTGGGCTGGGCTCTGTCCTTCCCTTCGCCTGCGAGCGTCTCCCTGCAGGACAGAGAGGTGACTTCGTTCAGAGGTCTGTGATCAACAGAACGATTGGTTGGTTGATATCATTTTTTGTTTTTGTTCAAGGCTTTCTGTAATCTGTGAACACATACTGGATCTCATCTTTTTTAGTTGCCTCTACAGCTTTTCCCATAATGTCAGGACGTCAAGTACGTCTAGAACAAGAAAACTAAAAAACAAACAAACAACACAACATGTAGCAGAAACCAAACATTTAAAATGTATAAAGCTATAAATGTAAATTGTAAATAATAGGACAGTGTGAATACGACAAGGTCACAGATCACAGTTATGGTGATACCAGAGAAACCAAGCAGAGTAAGAAGCAGGTTTGAATTCATGGTAATGAGATCTGGGACTTGATTAACTGCTCTTAGGTCACTGTGTTACAACAAAGTGACCTCAGGTCAGACTCAGTAGCTACAGCAGTTAGACTCGTCTGAATCAAGACCTGGTTAATGACCACAACGCACAGGAAGATCAATGGATCGATAATATGATGAACACATTACGTCAGTGTTTGGACCAATATAGACGATGAGCCAAGATCGATGAGTTTCCTCATAGCTGCTCTCGATCGTTATTGTAAATACGTGGCAGCACATGTATTATTTAAATTGGGCGACTGATACGGACAGAAAAAGTAAAATAAAGCAGCATCACATAAGATGCCAGCAGGCTAAAAAAACTAAAGACGTTGTGACTGGTGCTACTGGTGGTTTCTCAACAAACTTTTACGAGAGTTTCAGTGTGAGTGTGAACATATGTGCTTGCTACAGTTTAAAGAACTGGTTTGTCACTGGAAGTTCACATTTATTTAAGTCTATTAAGTCTATGTTGTGTCACAATTTCTTATGTACCCTTTGGCAATTTGGCAAGGAAATAACACACTAGTCTATAATATAGACCAGGGGTCCCCAAACTTTTTCCTGTAAGGGCCTCATAACTTTTCCCTTCTCTGATGGGGGCCAGGGTCAGTTTGTAACAATCACAGGGGGCCTAAACGTAAGCATTTATTGTTTTCCAGAAAGCCACACATAACCAAATGTTAATAAGCCTTTCCAGGATCGTCACAGAAAAAAATAAATCAAGAAATAAATAATAACACTATTAATTAAATAAATAATAACCAAATAACCCTCTCGGGGATCTTCACAGAAAAAAAGGTCATTGAACTTTAACTTTATGTTCTTAACAGGTAAAGGTTTAGCTTAGTTGTCAGAGTGGAATCTTAATCAAGTGACTCATTTGAACAGTCTCTCATAGTTCTTGTGTTCCTTCCTTATAATCCGCGTGTAGGTTCCAGGCTTGTAGACGCCGCTGTTTGCAGCTCTTTCATCAACGTCCCTGTGAAAACCACAAAGCAAGCAGGCTGAGAAACTGAACTAAGTGGTACAATACATTTTACTACCAGTATGGTTGTGGAGATGGAATTTATTCCAGTAGATTTTATTATGATTACATTTGTTTATACTCATAATGACTCATTCAAGTCAGAAAAGTGAGCTAACCTATGTATGTTCATCAGTGTGACATCTGGCTGGTAAGACGTTGAATGTCAGGCTCCATAGTCACAGCCAGTCAAACACTGATGCAGATGTTCATCTGTCAATCTTGATCTCATCTGGGTTTTCAGGTGATTCATGTGCGAAAAGGTTTGCTCGCAGATATAAGTGTAAACATCTTCATTGCGTGTTTTTTTTTTTATGTTGGTACGTGTCGTTTGGGAGGGCGGCATAGAAGTCAAGCTGTTGGGCTTGAATGCGTCTTTCAGAACATCACAGTTCTGTAACTCGGCCAACTCAAACTGATAAAAAGCCTGGGCTTCATTGATGTCGGCAAGAAAGGGCTTCTGGAAAAGACGGATTTCTTTTGCATTAACATGTAGTTGCAGGAATCGCACACTGAATTCCGCCTCCAGCGGAGCTTCCACTCACTTTTCAGCTGGGAACGGAACTGCTGGGTTCTTGCAGCGAGGGTTTGGGCAGCAGGCAGATGGATGAAGTTGTGCTTTTTCACTTGTTCCAAAAGCAGCGCAAGTTTCACCTTAAATGCTTTTATGTGAGAATACACGAGGCCTTGTAGCTGCAAGTTAAGGCTGTTCAGCATTTCTGTCACGTCTGTTAAAAACGCAAGGAGCCATTTTCATTGGGGGTCGATCAGCTCTGGGACCGTTTTGTCTTTTGAACGAAGAAATGCGTTAATCTCGGGTAGCGGCTCGTAAAAACGCCTCAAAACACCTCTGTGTAGTACAGCACATCGCCGTGCGCAGACTCCAGTTCAGACAGGAATTGTTGTGTTTAAGTCCCTTTGCTCTGATGAAGTTTATGCCTGACACCACAACCTCCATGACAGAATCCCACTTCAACACTTTGCAGCACGGTGCTTGCTGGTGAATTAGACAGTGGACTTGTAGCGGGGCGGTGAGACCCCGTTCTTCCATCTCCCGGTTCATGCGTCCTATTAGACCCCGAGACGCGCCCACCATACTAGGAGCCCCATCAGTCTCGATGCTGGCAAGCTTCGACCAGTCCAGGTCCAGCTCTTCCATGGTGTGGCATCCCTTGCCCCTGTTGTAGTTCCTTTGAGACGTGAGGGCTGCCAGCTCCTCGCACAGCTCAAAGTTTGCGCTGACTCCACGAATAAAAATAAGCGCTGTGTGTTGCACGTCCGTGCTCTCATCCACTGCTAATGAAAAAAGTTAAATTCTTTCGTCTTCTGCTGCAGCAGGGTCATATACATCACCCCCGATTTCTTCAATGCGTCTGGTGACTGTGCTCGTCGACAGACTCACGGCATTAAAGACATCTTGATTCTTGGGACACATTTCTTCTGCGACAGCATTTAAACACTTCTTGACAAACTCTCCATCAGTGAAAGGTTTACCGCTGCTGGCTATAAGGTGAGCAACCCGAAAGCTGGCCCGAACGGATGATGGTTCAGCTGCACTTGGCGTACAAATTTATTCTGCTGAGCTAACAGTCCACTTTTTAACTTTAAAAGTTTGTCTGCTCGCATTTGGCCTTGCAAGTTATCATACTTGTCTTTGTGACGAGATTCATGGTGTCGGCGCAGATTGTATTCTTTGAATACCGCCACCGCCTCTCGACAGATGAGACAAACAGCCTTTGCTTTGCATTGAACAAACAAATAATTGTTTGTTGTTGTTATTGTTATTAATTATTATTATTAATAATTACAATTATTATTATTAATTGTTAACCACTGCAGGTTAAACACCCTGGATTCTGAGTCAATGTTTCTCTTGCCTAACCTTTTCCCCATTATTCTATTTGTCAGGGGCTAGTCTAGGATTCGTGGCCAGACTTTCGTAATGCGTCTCTGGTATTGTTCAGGCCCGCGGGCTTTAGTTTGCAACCAAAGTTACGTCTCCTCCTTCAGCCATTGTGGGTTAAAAACTAGTAGATCTATTTGATGAGCTGCCTCCTCTCAGCGAGTATCCAATCACAGAAAAACTCATCTCTGCTGTTAACAGATTAGATCTGGTTGTTCTGCTGCAGACTGAGCTGAACTCAAACCTGAGTATTAAAGATTTATTACATCAGGGGATGATGTTCACTGTCTCATTAACAAATGAAACGTATCCAGTAGAAGATCTATCTGATAATTCACATGAACACGTGTCAGCAGGTCAGTGTTTCACTTCCTGCTTCCTCTTGGCCACATGTTACACATGTAGACACATTTCTGTCTGATGCTGCATCTGTTTTCATCAGTGTGTTATGATGATGTTTGAGACGCTGATGATTTGTTTTCCACTAAACCTGCAACAGTCTGTTGAATAATAATAAAGTCTGTTCATGATGAGCTCAGTCATCTCTGTGGATTTCTGTCCTTGGTGTTAAATATTATTGCAGGTTTGTCAG
The DNA here is from genome assembly GCA_030770545.1 of Macropodus opercularis. Classification (NCBI taxonomy): domain Eukaryota; kingdom Metazoa; phylum Chordata; class Actinopteri; order Anabantiformes; family Osphronemidae; genus Macropodus; species Macropodus opercularis. The sequence goes on along the minus strand of CM061090.1, from coordinate 13,362,552 downwards.
TGAACCAGACCTTCCTTCATTACTACAAGTGTTGAACTGGCTGCACGGCTTCTCTTTCTGGGCCCATTCAGAGCCCAGACCTCAACCCACTAGAGAAGCTGTGGGTGGACAGCCAGAGAGTGTTCACACCCTGAGAACGTGGCTGAGCTGAAGCTATTCTGAGGACGGACGGTTAAAAGTCCCTCTTGCATGTTGATCAGCTACAGGAAGCTCTTGTTGAGGCTGTTGCTGCCAGAGGTTCATGAGCAGTTAATAAAACCTTGTTCCACATGTTTCAGCATCAACCTTTAATGGATGTGTTCAATGAAAATTGTGGTCATTCGTTAAGAAATATTGTTTTTCTTAATGAATTTGAATAATATCAGATCAAATGTGAAGAGTTTATGCAGAAAACCCCTGAATATGCAAATCACACACAGACCACAGTGGACACGTGACTACAACCACAACAAACAATGGAAAACACACTATGAACTATTTTTAAATTGACCTCCTGACTTCATGGTGAAAATGTTTTAAAGTTTTATTTGATGCTTTGCTTAGTTTTATTAATTTTCTTCTTTGTTCTTTCTGTTTTTAAACACAGTTCATATTAGCAGGAAATGAGAACATGTCAAAGTTTCTGTGGTCAAACCGAGTTTAGCTGAAGTTGTTAGTTGTTGGCAGAGAGAAGGAAACTGATCTCATTGATATGTGGCGTCTTTCTCACATTTCTTTCTTCCTTTTCTTTACAGGTGCTGCAGAAGTTTCTTCATATAAACTGCTCGGTACCAGATGTGAGAGCTGTGAGCTGCAGACATTCTGTGAGTAAACGACACAATTAGTGTTTTTAGACTAAAGTGTTGTTAATTTTCTCTTTTATAAATAGTTAGTTGTTTTATTTTAGTGCATGAATGTAGTATTTCAAGTTCAGTTAATAGTGTGATGTGATCTTTGACTTGTTGTGTAGTTCTTCTTTAGGGACAAACCTAAAGTACGTTAGTTAGTTAGTTAGTTAGTTAGTTAGTTAGTTAGTTAGTTAGTTAGTTAGTATAGTTTGTTTGTTTGTTTGTTTGTTTGCTTCAGTAAATCTAACAAACTCACCAGCTCATGAAAATAAATGACTGTTAAAGTGAATATTGGAGAATTTGGGACTGTTCTCCAGTAAATGATCCTAAAGCTCCTCTGTGCAAGTAGCTGCTTAACAACAGCAACAAACTGAGACTGAAGACCCAGATAAATACAGATCTGAGCCACGAGTCAAAGGAAAGAAAAGCTGATGATACATGTTTAATAAAATGTCCAGATCAGATGAATAATGAAATGAACACATGATAAAAGGCTCATTATGTGACTAATATAGTTTATCTAGTGCTCAGGTCAAACCTCGTCACAGTTCAGTTGTAGTGTGTTGGTGAAGGAGGTGAACGTCCTGCTGACACCTGTTATGATGACGACAGGCTTTTATTCTGAAGAACAGATAAATATGATCAATATCAAATTAATATGACATCAGAGGTGTCTCCAGTTTATGTTTACTGACACTAGATCACCACTAAAAGGAACTGTGTTTTCCTTTTATGAATCTCAACAACAGAAATAATATTAACAGATTAAACATGAACAAACATTTTCACTGGTTTCTAATTAAAAACCAACAATAAACATTAACTTTAAAAGGCTCCACTGTAAATAACCCAGAGTGCTTTTATTGTTTAAATGATTTCTTGTCACGGACACCTTTAAGTTTGAGCTATGTGCTTTTAATTTGATGTTTTGACTTCCTGTGCAGTTGTGATACTGGCAGCCCCTCGGAAAGAGGCACAAGTTCTTACGGTCGGACGGTCGGTCGGTTACGGTAAATAATGGTATTTGTTGGTAACGGTAATAAGGAAATAAAAATAGCGAAACGACCAGTAAAGCTTCATTCTTGCTCGGGCCTGCTACATCCACATTGTCGTCTGTGGACGTGTCAGTGAGTCAGACTACGCTGTGGTGAAACTCAGTCAAAGAGGAAGAAACTCACACGTTAAATAATGAGACAGAGAAAATGTAACATTCCCATCAAATGTAAGATGTGCTTCTCCACAGTGAAGTTTTCTCCACATGAGGAGTCAGAGTTGATGTGAGGATGGGACACACTTTCCTCTGTGTGCTGCAGTTTTTCTGTGAGTAAATCACTGCTTGATGAAACAAATGGTAGAAAGTGTTGGAGTGAGGAGAACAGAGCATCAGAGCTTGGTTCAGTGTGAACAGAGCAGACTTGTTGTTTTGTAGGAAGACACGTTGGAGGACGACTGTTCAGTCATCAGACACTTTGATCACGTTGTTTCTATCTTTGCTTTTGTTTCTGTCTTGATTTTAGTGCTGAACACACTTTTCCACTGTGGACACGCTGAAGGTAAATGTAGTTTATTTACTATTAAACTCAGATGATTCTGTTTTTTTAATTATTATTATTTTATTATTATTTACTATATTGTGATGTTGTTTTTATGTTTGTGTTGGTTTTAGATGCTGTTTTGACTCTTGAGCCAAACTGGTCCAGATATTTTACTGGAGACTCTGTGACCTTCACATGTGACATGAAGGAAGGAGAAAACACTGACTGGGAAATTAGATTCACCAAAGATGGACGAGAGGTTCGACGTAACCGTTCACATCCAACCCTAATATTACAACCTCTATATCCAGGACACAGTGGTGGATACCAGTGCTCTGGTCGTCGTATTTGGACAAATGATACAAAAATCAGCAACACCATCACTTTATCTGTTTCATGTGAGTCAGAGACCAACAGATTTGATTTAAAAGCTCTGTTTGTGTGTTTGGACAAATACTGATGAATCAGCACAATTTAAATGTGACAGTGTTTGAACCTACTGTGTCGTTTAGTTTTTATGAATCTTTGTTCTTCTATGTTTTTCCATCAGTTCACAGACACATTAACCAAACATCACTGAACTAAGTTAGACTGTGAGCTGAGTAGATATTTAACAGGAATCTAAGATAAAGTCATGGGAAACAAAATGTTTAGTTCTTTCATATCAACAGATCCACCCAAACCCAGACTGACAGCAGGTCCATCAACCATAACAGTAGGAGGCAGCGTCACACTGAGCTGCTCTGTGGACGACTCTGAAGGCTGGAAATATTACTTGTTTAGATGGAGGTTGGACAAATATGAAGATGTGACACCAACAGCTGGTGGAGACAACAGAGAAATCAGAGTCTCACAAGGAGGCGTCTACTCGTGCAGAGGAAGAAGAGAACCAGCTGTTTACACTTATCTAAGTGATTATGTCACCGTTAAGATAACTTGTGAGTTTGTTCATTGTGTTTGAAGTTAATTTCTACTTGTTGTCTTTTTCTCTGTTTCTGTAACGTCTATGTTTGTGTTTGTATCAGATTCTAACTCTGTGTCTGTGAGTCTACAACTGGACTGGACTCAGATGATCAGAGGTGACATCACTGTTAGATGTGAGATCCAGGGAGGTGGAGACACTCAGTGGGTTTATGAATGGAAAACACCCAGTGAACCAACAAGGACACAGAGAACAGACACTAAATACTGGACAGTCAGAGAGTCTGAGTTCAGCAGTGGAGGCTACAGGTGCAGAGGAACAAACACACGGGACTCATATTCTGCAACACAGTGGAGTGAAGCTGCTGCACTGACAGTATCAGGTGAGTTGACATTTAATATTTGAAGTAATGTGTTGAATATATGTTTTAATTCACTGTATAATAATTCACTGATATTTGCATTTCTCACCTCTTAGATTATTTATTTGCCTTTGACACATTGTGTTGTTTTATTCTTTATACTTCCACACAGTTCTGGTCAGAACCATCTATAAATATAATATTTCATAATGTTAATGTTGTGTCTTGTGTCACTGTTGGGTTTTAGATGCTGTGTTGACCCTTGACCCCAGCAGGTCCAGTTATTTTACTGGAGAGTCTGTGACCTTCACATGTGACATGAAGGACAACAAACACACTGGCTGGGAAACCAGACTCATCAAAGATGGAGGAGAAATATCTTCACACACCAGACACACAATAAAACCTCTGTCTACAGGAGACAGTGGTAGATTCCAGTGTTTTGGTCTCCACAAGACAACAAACCATATAAAAACCAGTGAAACCATCTATTTAACTGTATCAGGTGAGTCATTGTTGATTTATTACCATGTTTGACTGTTTGACCTAAATGTGTATTTATAAGTTTTTAATATTTAACCATTGAGTAGAAAGAACTAGAAGTGATTCATGTTATAAATCACAGAGACACTAATCAACCATTTTCTTTCATAAACTCACCATCAGAGAAACCAAAGGCCCAGCTCAGAGCTGATGACAGAGTCATTCCAGTAGGGGGCAGAGTGACGCTGAGCTGCTCTGTGACGTCATCGTCTGGTTGGAAATATTACTGGTACAGAGGTGATAAATCCTCTGAAGTCCTGAACACACAAGATGGTGAAACCAGTGTCTCTCAGGAAGGACTGTACTGGTGCAGAGGAGGAAGAGGAGGAAGAGGAGACGCAGTTTACTACACACAGTACAGTGACTCAGTGAGGATCAACAGAAATGGTGAGTGTGACAACACAAACTATTCTACAGTGAAGAATAGAGTAAAATGTGTTAGAATGAAATCAAGATGTTGATTTAACCTTTGACCTTTAAAATGAACAGTTGGAAACAAGGTGGTTGTGACTCTTCATCCCAACTGGACTCAGTTGTTCAGAGGAGACACGATCACTGTCAGATGTGAGATCGAGGACACAGGAGACACTGAGTGGGAATATGAATGGAAAACACCCACAAGCATCAAACCACAACACAATGAATTCAACATCAGCTCAGCTTCTCCTTCCTTCAGTGGAGGCTACAAGTGTAGAGGCAGAATGAGAAACGCTCAGCATATCACAACAGAGTGGAGTCAATCCATCAGTCTGACAGTCAGTCACAGTACGTTGACTTATGTTTGACTTTGACACGAAAATGTCAAGACTTGATTGAAATGAGCATCAGTGTCTATTGAGGGTGATTTGATGACTTGGTGTCTCTCCATCAGATAAAGCCCAGTGTGTCCTCAGAGCGTCTCCATCTTGGCTGAGTCCTGGAGCCTCAGTAGCTCTGAAGTGTGAGGTTGAGCCTCCATCTGCAGGATGGAGGTTCTACTGGTACCAGACGGTTCCTGATGGGTCACACAGCTACAGATATGAGCTGCTACCTGCTAGTGACCATGGGACTGAACAGGGCTCCTACATGGTTCATGGACAGACACACACAGCAGGATATGTGTGTAGAGCTGGAAGAGGAGAACCAGCGTATTACACTGACTACAGCAAAGCAGCATTCGTCTGGTCTGGAGGTCAGTTTGTTTGGACTCTTGGTTCTTTCTCTACCAATTCAATGTTTGCTGAAAGGAACCATGTGGATTCTCCTCTAAAGCTGAACCTACTGACTGTTGTGTGTCTGTTGTTAAATGTGTGTTGATCACGTGTTGCTGTCCAGACGTTGGTCCGTCAGCGTCTCTCACAGTGAGTCCTGACAGAGTTCAACACTTCACCTCTGACTCTGTGTCACTGAGCTGTGAGGGAAACTCTGCTGAGTGGAGAGTCAGGAGGTTTCCTGAAGGAGGCTTCCTGTCATCCTGCTCCAACTGGACAACAACTGGATCCAGATGTGACATCAACACAGCACAGTCTGGTTCTGCAGTGTTCTGGTGTGAGTCTGGATCAGGACACTTCAGTAATTCACTCAACATCACTGTTCATGGTGAGTTTGGTCTTTTTCCTTCATTTAAATTGCTCCTATGATTCAAGATGCTGTTTCTCCTGCTTCTGGTACATTTGCATGACTCTAGGTTTCATGTGTCCACTCACCTCGTAGACGTTTACTTCCTCCATACGTCACATGATGCTAGTTAGTCTGGTCCTTTCCCAGAATGCTCGGTTCAGATCTCTGCACCTTGTTGACGTAGACGAGCGTCTGTCATCCCACAGCCCCATAAAAAGCAGAGTAGGAGCTTTTCTCTGACTGAAACCTACCGTGACTGTCTCCAGATGCAGCTGTTATCCTGATGAGTCCTGTCCATCCTGTGACTGAGGGTCTCTCTGTTAGTCTGAGCTGCAAGTTGAAGACGGGACAGAAACCTTCCACAGTGTTTTTCTATCAAAATGAGCAAGTGATCCAAAGTGACAGCAGAGTGGATCTGAACATCTCTGCAGTGTCCAAGTCACATCAAGGCTCCTACAAGTGTCAGTACCAAGGAGAAATGTCTCCACAGAGTTGGATGACAGTGGTTTCCAGGCCTGACAGCTTTTCCTTCACTGCGTTGTTGATCGTTGGGTTGGTTTGTGGAGTGTTTCTGATTGTTGTCCTGCTGCTGTGGTCTGGACACAGAAGGTCTAAAGGTGAGATCTCCTCCTTCTTCTATTTGATGGTGAAACCAGGCTCCAGACAGATTGTGATGCAGTAGAACAGATCTCCATACAAACCCTGTAACAGCTAATGTGTCTTTCACAGACTGGTGGGTCGTCAGGTTGGTGCCACACTCTGAACATCATCAACACAACAGAGGTGCGTCAGGTGTTGTTGATCAGATCTAATGTATTTACTGCACGTGTTTGACTCTCACGAGGTCTAAGAGAAGCAACCAGAGCTCTGCTGCAGATCACACGACCAACCAGGACCCAACAACGGACAACGATCAGGCTCCTCAGGGTCTGGATGCGGTTTAGGATTTAGGAAGTATTAATAATTCATTGAAATACTTTCATTCATTTACACGTTTGTTGATGTTACACTTTTACTGCAGGTGATGTGTGTCTGTATGAATCAGTCAGAGGCTCAGAAGACGCTGTAAACGGTAGATCACACACTGTAAAGAAGCTGAAATTATCTCATTTAACGTGACTGGAATCTATTGACTGATAAGTTGAATGTGTCTGTATTTCAGATGAATCCAACTACGTCACATATGCTACAATTGAGTTTAGAAACATTGTAAACACAGGTAAGTCTCCTGTTGGAGGAGAACGTAGTGGGAGGAGAAACCAGCCTCTGATTCCACACACAGTAGTAATAGCTTTAACCAGTTGGATGGTTTCTGACAGAGACGATAAACGGAGCAGCAGAGACGTGCGTTTACTCTGAGGTGAAGGTTGGAGCAGCAGCAGGTACAGTTCTCTCTGCCACAGCAACGTCACCACTGATCAGCTACTGTATAATAAAACTCAAACGCTTTTGTCTGCTTTATGTAAAATATGACACTTTTTAGATTGAGAAGTTAATTAATTAATTTAATGTTTCCTCTGCATAATTTAATATTTGCAAACTTTACATTTACTGTTTGTTAATTGATGCTTTCAGGTAAAGTCAACAGTAGATAAATCAGAGAGAAGATGCTGGAAGTAAAGTGTGAGGACAGTAAACGTTTATTAACCTTTTTTTCAGACATGTGACAGAGATTCTTGCTTCTTTCTCTTGTCTGTAGTTTTTGTCCATTCTTGTACATGAAACCTGAAATATGGGCTTTTTTGCTTAGGTGATGATGTGGTTTACGCCCAAGTGAACAGTAAACGTAAGGCAGGCAAAGGTAAGTTCCACACATCCAGAGACGGGGTTTGTGTGTTGGGCAGATGTGTTCTCTGTTTGTCACCTACAGCTTTTTGTTGTTTCCACGCGTCTCCTGTTTCAGAGGTTTTTCTAAAAACAGTGAAACAAACTAAAACACGTTCAGTCCAAACGTTGACTGGTAGTAATTTCATCTATGTGATGATGTTTTATAGTTAGTTTCTTCTCCTTACTATCAACCAGCTTTGTTATTATGTAACAAGTAAAGTGATGTTGACATACTTTTACTACCACTGATGTAAAACTGTTTCTAGGAAACACGTCCAGCGACAGCAGATGAAGCGCTTTATTCTGAAATGCAGCACAAAAAGCCGAAGGTAAAGGTGCAGCAATAAAACCACCTGTTGGGATCAAGCTTAAATGTTGTTATATGTTATGAACCTAAATGTCTTTCTATTCTTTTCCCAGATCAACAGACTCGTGGAAATGATGCCAACATTAGAAAAACAGCCTTGTTCTGACCACGTTTGCAGCTTTTTTCTTCAGTGACCATTAAGCCATTGTTGAACTGCTGTAGCAGAGTTTTATGCTGTTGATCATAGAAGCTTCACATCCTCACACGTGATGTTTGTGTTTCCTGTGTTTGACGCGTTGTTGACCAGTAACAGCAGTTCACTGACAGCAAGGTTTCTTCCTGCTTAACCTTTGTTGTGGGAAGTGACCAGCTTCAGTGTTTCGTGTGCTGCTAGTGTTGGCCAGCAGGAGGCAGTGTGGAGTCTCCTGGTGAACAGAGCAGCTTCTCTGACTTGTTCTCTGTGTTTACACAGGAAGCAGCTGCTACACTCTGGCAGACTTTTACTATGTTCCTTCAGATTCAGGGCGACCTCCTTTGCTGTGCATTGCTATGTATGTTCTGTTGAACTGGAAAGAACCAGTTGTTCTGGACCAAGGATTAGAAAAGTGGACTCTGTCCCAGAGACACAGCTTTTTGGTTTTTACTCTCTTCTCCTGCAGCCACATACATTTATTTCAATGTCTTCCAGCTGAAGAATAATTGTTTTAATAAATGTTTGAACTGAACTAAGAATTGGTTGAATATGTTCATATTTTTGTGTATTTGTGCTACAGTTTTTATTTTAATAAATGCTCAGATTTAACTGTCGATCAGTGGACTTTACTTTGAAAAGACTTGACGCCATCTTCAGCTGTTTGTGGTTAAGTTCCTGTCCAGGCGAGTCTGTTCTGTATCCGCCTGGTTTCCGGTGACATCATGTTTTCTGTGAGCTGTGATTGGCTGCTCTGTGAGCAGGTCCAGTGGCTCTTGCTTCACTAATCTTTCAGTTTCTTCCTCAGAGAGAGTTGCAGAGTTGCTGCTGCTGATTAGGACGATGAAGATGAAGGAGTCAGAAGTGGTCGTCGTCCTGTCCTGGCTCTGGTCCTGTTTCCTGTGTTTCCCTGCTGAGAGTAAGAGCCTGACTCAGTTGATCTCATTTCGAGTGGCTCCTAGGTTTGGCTGAGATCCAGTCCTGAGCAGCAGACGACATGTCGGCGCCTTCTCTTCTGGTTTCAGTTCTCCACAGCGACTTTGCCATCAACGGCTGCTCGGACACCGACGGAGAGCTGATGTACGGCCTGGACGACGAGGCGACGTGGTACGCAGACTTCGTCCAGGGCAGAGGAGTAGAGCCTCAGCCCAGCTTCATCGACCACATCAGCCACGGAAAAGACATGTACGAACAGGCTGTGGAGGGTCAGAGGATCTGCAAGAGGAACCTGGGGCCGAGGCGTCAAGCCATGAAGGACAGACCCCTGGAGAATGGTGACGAGAAACCAAACGAGAGCTTTAACTACGACCAGTAGAAATAAATTGGCTCGACTTTAACTTCTGACATTAACAGGCTGAACTGAAGTAATGAGACAGATACAACTTAAAGAAATGACCTGTAGACTAATGACACTGAAGCGAAATGCAAAACAACCACAATACGTGAAACATGACCCGAACCTGACACGTCTCAATACTTGAGAGTGATGCTGGGACATAGAACCAGTCTGTCAGCACTAATGTAGTTCACGTCCAGTTGTCACAGTTGTTCGTTCCGTGTCAGATTTTTGAGCAGCTCGTGGAAATGTCCTCGTTTGCTGTTTTGTTTTTCCCCCTTACTTGTATTTTTCTGTGTTTTGTTTTCTTCTCCCTCCATCGTAGTCGACGTCGCCATCGTTATATCCTTCACTGTGCAGATCTCAGAAATCTCTTGTTCATGGTTGTGGTTTTCCTCAGGGATCAGTCTTAGGTCCACTACTTTTTAATGTTTTGGGATTTCCACCAGTTTATATTACAGATAGTCGAGATAAAACCAATTTCAGGACCAAAGCCACAGCAGACTAGTCGACTGTGATCATCACCAGTGATGACGTGACATCAGTCTGGATCAGAGCTTTTCTCCTGATCTTGTTGTAGCTTGTGTTATGGGGACGGTTCTGTCCAAGTCGAGGCTCTAAGGACAGAGTTTGCAATGGAGCCACCTGTGAAATCCACAGAGGCAACAGTTATATTAGACATTTTGTGTATTTCATTTTACTGGACTAAATGTGACAGTGCTTGTTGCTTTTATTTGAAGTGATTGAAGTGATTTACGTCTCAGTTGACAAACTGCCTGAAGCTGTTCCCTGATGAGACTCTGGACCCGTTTCTTCTCAGATCCTCCATCCAATATAATCATCTACACTAGAGACGACCTGCAGCTCGGAGACATAAACACTCTGATCTGTTACGTGACTGGGTTCTATCCTGCTCCTGTCAAAGTCCACTGGACCAAGAACGGACAGAACGTGACTGAAGGAACCGTCATCAATGTTCCCCACCCCAACAGAGACGGTTCCTTCAAACAGATCTTCAGGCTGCAGTTCGCCCCCCAGCAGGGAGACACGTACACCTGCACAGTGGAGCATCCAGGCCTGGACCAACCACGTACCCGAATCTGGGGTGAGAGCCTTTATTTAAGCAGCTTGAGTTCATCCAATCATCTGTGTAACCAGCGTGTGTTGTCTCTCCAGAGGTGGACGTGCAGCAGCCCAGCGTTGGACCTGCAGTGTTCTGTGGGCTGGGTCTGACTGCTGGTCTGCTGGGTGTGGCAGCTGGAACCTTCTTCCTCATCAAAGCAAACACTGAAGCTGATTAACTACGTGATGGGAGGAACCATGAAGGCGTCAGCTTGTAGTCGTATCCAGCGTAACTGTAGACGCGTGACTTCACTCACAGCTCGTCCCTCATTGACTCTAGACTCAACTTGACCCCAGAACAAGGACTCGTGAAGTGTGTCACAGATTCCTAAGGCACAGAACCAAGATGTTTCTCTCTGTCTGTAAACGCTTGCTGTACAGCAGCTTGTGTCCAGGTACTTGAGAACCTCGCTGTGAAAATCCTCCTCACCTGGAGGATCTTCTCCACTAGCTCAGACCTCTGGTAGAGCTACAGAACGGAGGCTTCCTCCAAGTTCTCCACCTCTGCCTCCTCCTCAGAGAACACGTTGGTCGTGTCCAGAGTGTTTCTTCCAGGAGATCCTCAGCTCAAAGCAGCAGTTCTCCTCTGTGGAACTTGGCCTGGATCACGTCCTGCTTCCTGAGCCAAGTCTAGTTCAGCTGAAGGTCGTCTTCTACAGCGTCAGTGGCGTAGAGATGATGTCACTCCAGCTCTTCTGGCCTGTCAGCATCTGTTGTCTAACTTCACTCTGTCATGGTTCATCCTGATGCTTCTGGGTCTTTGTGATTTCATCAATTAAAAGCTGTTAGTGATGCTGTCAATACATTACTGAATATGTGCAGGTTAAACTTTTCACCCTTTCTACAACAGCCTGACTCTGATTTTCTCTTGAAACTCAACGTTCCATCCATCTTTAACTATTGATGTTGAGTCGTGGTGAGTGTAGTAAGTAAACATACAGGATCTTTTTTAATGCAGTGACATTTGCAGTAGTTTTACTACAAGCATTGAACTTATCAAATCATCCAGGTATATACTGTAGTTACATATTAAATTAAAAAATACAAATAGACATGAAGATAAATAATAAAAAAAAAAACATATGCACATATATCAGCTGGGAGGTTAAACAGCAGACTTGTACAGAGCAGTGGTGGGAATGTCAGAGCTGTGGTAAAGCTCCTTCCTCATCGTGGGCGTCTGACTCTGCCACTGAAGGAGCTGCTCAGCCTCAACTCTTGATGCCTCCCAAGCACAAAAATCCAAACCAAAAGTCTTTAACAGAAAACAGAAGGACTGGAGCATCACAGCAAAACACCCTGGATTTCATCACCGATATCACTGATATTCTACAAGCTGTGATATGTCGGGTCGTTATTTAACCTCATGCTCCATTTGCAATTGTCTGGACACTTGGTACAACTGGTTCTGTGTTGATGTTGACGCTACTGTCTACAGAAACTGGGATGTGGGAAATCCGTGTGACTCTACTGGTTAAATAACAGAAACTGAAAATGAAAGGAACGAGCACAAAACGGATGTGAAAGCATGTTTTTGTCTCGCTCTTCTCTTAAAGGCTGTTTGATCAGGACTTGAAGTCATTCAAACATTCAGCTCATGAGGTGATCAAGGAATCAACAATCAAAGACAAAGAGGAGAATCAGGTGAGTAGCTAAAGCTGAGCTGTGATGGTAGAGGTGGGAAAATATTAGCATTAGAATAAAGCAGCAGACTGAGCATTTAGTGGTTGGATAACAATACATAACGTATATGATAATAATAACAACGTGAGCAACTTGGCTTTTATCTGATTTATGAAACATAGAGTTTGCAGAGTTTTTAGCAGAGATACAACATACGCATATGTTTGCTATTTGTCTCCTCGTGTTCACATGTTGACGCGTAAATGGACGTGAGCGTCTGGACATTTGCCTCCATTCTGTGCTTTACCTACCTGGTAACAGGTGAGGCTGCATCATGTGACCTCTGTCCTCTGGTTTTTAGAGCTGCTCTCACTCAGACTGTGTCAGTGATCATGGCTTCGTCCCTTCTCAGCTTCTCCCTCCTCTTCATCGTTGTCTCTACTGCAGGTAGGATCCAGTCGCTGCTGACTGATCCACGCTTCTTAGCTTCTTGGATCAGAAGTCACTCTGGTTCTGTTCTGCTCCTTCAGGTGGATTTCTGTGTTACACGGTGGCCCGCTGTGATTTTAACTCCACTGAGCTGAAAGACGTCGAGTACATCTACTCTGATTACTACAACAAGCTGGAGATCATCAGGTTCAGCAGCAGTACTTCAGCGGCACTTTGTGGGCTTCACTGAGTACGGGGTCATGCAGGCCCGAGTGTGGAACAGTGGTCCAGAGCTGACTGATGCAAAGAGCAGGAAGGAGACGTACTGCAGCAACAACGCTGACATCGCGTACGAGTCGGTTCTGACCAGGTCAGGTGAGTGTGAGTGACGACAGGCAGGTGAGGAGGACGTGGGCCTCTGGGCGACTGTTCCAACCAGTGGCAGGCGTTTCACTCTAAGACCCATCACTTAAAAATAAAAGGCAACGCAGTAAATCTGTCCACCAAGTTTTATTATTCATAGTCAAGTTAAACTAAACTGAGTCATAAATTAAGTCATAGTTCAAGACACCAACCAACAAGACAAATGTCACCAAACCAACTGTTCATTGAAAACCAAAGTAAACGAGCAGCGTCTCTCAGAAGCCGTGAACCAGGGGAACCGCTCACAGCTGAGACTCAAAGTGATGAACACGGGGACGGTTCACTAGCACAGAGGTTGGTCGACCTCTTCTCACATCCAGCTTCTCTTGAAAGGTCCGTCTGGAAAATGTCCTTGAAAATACATCTACAACCAAAGTTACGTCTCCTCCTTCAGCCATTGTGGGTTAAAAGCTAGTAGATCTTTTAGCTGGACTTACTGTCGCCAACTCGTAAACTGATTGGCTATCGCAACTGTGTGTCAACAATATCAGCCCGTTTCCTCACAGCGCAGAAAAGCCTGCAGTGTTCATACACACGCTGGCTGAATTCTGATTGGATAAAAACTAGCCTGAAACTACAACAGCGTAACGAGTGAATATATAATATGACACGAGGAGAAAAGAATACGGAGAATGATTTTATGTTAGACCAGCAGAGAAGGCGTAGCTGGTCCTGACTCCTGCCACTGGTTACAACAAACGCTCAAATGCCTCATATCAGAAGGTCCATGAAACCTATTGGACATAAAAGAAAGGATCGAACAGCAGCAGGATCAAATATCTGAACTACACCCACAGACAAACAAATCTGTGTCCAGTGGTTTGTTTAACATAGAACAGTGTCGTCAGTATAGAGGAACACGGTAAATGAAATGTTAGACATCTCCTTGTCTGACGTCCTACTAGAGAAACATAAAACATCTACTCAATCAAATCACTATGAAATATAGTGTGTTTGTATTTACAAATGGATGGATGTTAAACACAGGAAAACCTCATTTAATCCAGACACCAACCAACTGATGATTATGTGTAACCTGTGTCCAGTTAAGCCTTATGTCAGACTGTCATCTATGACGCCCCCTGCTGGTCACCATCCGGTCATGTTGGTCTGCAGCGTCTACGACTTCTACCCCAAACAGATCAGAGTGAGCTGGACCAGAGACGGACAGGAAGTCGACTCTGATGTCACTTCCACTGAGGAGATGGCAGACGGTGATTGGTTCTACCAGGCCCACTCTCACCTAGTGTACACACCCAGGTGGGTTCAGGTCCTGAAGGTAGCGATCAGTGAAAACTGGATTCTGTCTCAGTCACACAGTCACCGAGCTGTGTTAAAGTTTTCACATCGATTCTACAGTACGTTCCTCTACGTGACACATTACAACTTCTTCACTGTTTCCTTGTGCTGCTCAGTGGGATGTTGGGTTTTCTATATAGTTGCAGTTTGTATTCTTTTACTTTGTAATGTGTCTCCATATGTTATGAGCCTTGTGTCCTGACTCACAATGTTTTACACATAGGTTTAGAAATAAGGTTCTGAACCAGTTAAACCAGTACAGTTAACCAGTGATGTGTTGGTTTGTGTTGGAGCAGGTCTGGAGAGAAGATCTCCTGTGTGGTGGAACATGTCAGCCTCAAGCAACCTCTGGTTGTTGACTGGGGTAAACACCTGACACCACAACTGTCTGTTTTACACCTCGTTACGCTCGCTAAGCTAAAAGTAAATGTTTAATAAGGGGCAAACAAAAATATACAGTATACAAGTCAGAAGGTTGGAGCGACAGATGATCCAACTAAAGAACTCACACAACCATATCAATGAGATTAAAAAGGAAGAGAATGAACCCAAAACAACATTCCAGCATAAACCCAATATGGACACAGGCAAGAACAGGCAGGAAATGTCTAAGACTTACTGTGATCAGTTTTATTAAAGCTAAACACAACACACAGCAACAAACCCAGAGAAGATGGAACCAGCAAAGTTGTGCTGCAGCAAAAAAGACCAAAAATAGCCCCAAGCAACACATCCCAGAACTCACAGAGAGGGAGAGACTCTGTAATAGGCCTCACACACACCTGTCTGTCTCTATATCTGACTACCTGTCTGTCTCTATATCTGACTACCTGTCTGTCTCTATGTCTGACTACCTGTCTGTCTCTATATCTGACTACCTGTCTGTCTCTATATCTGACTACCTGTCTGTCTCTATATCTGACTACCTGTCTGTCTTCATATCTGACTACCTGTCTGTCTCTATGTCTGACTACCTGTCTGTCTTTATGTCTGACTACCTGTCTGTCTTTATGTCCGACTACCTGTCTGTCTCTATGTCCAACTACCTGTCTGTCTTCTTATCTGACTACCTGTCTGTCTCTCTGTCTGACTACCTGTCTGTCTCTATGTCTGACCACCTGTCTGTCTCTATATCTGACTATCTGTCTATCTCTATATTTGACTACCTGTCTGTCTCTATATCTGACTATCTGTCTGTCTCTATGTCTGACTACCTGTCTGTCTCTATATCTGACTTCCTGTCTGTCTTTATGTCTGACTACCTGTCTGTCTCTATATCTGACTAACTGTCTGTCTCTATAGCTGACTTCCTGTCTGTCTTTATGTCTGACTACCTGTCTGTCTTTATGTCTGACTACCTGTCTGTCTTCATATCTGACTACCTGTCTGTCTCTATGTCCGACTACCTGTCTGTCTTTATGTCTGACTACCTGTCTGTCTCTATATCTGACTAACTTTCTGTCTCTATATCTGACTACCTTTCTGTCTCTATGTCTGACTACCTGTCTGTCTCTATATCTGACTACCTGTCTATCTCTATATTTGACTACCTGTCTGTCTCTATATCTGACTACCTGTCTGTCTCTATGTCTGATTACCTGTCTGTCTCTATGTCTGACTACCTGTCTGTCTCTATATCTGACTACCTGTCTGTCTTCATATCTGACTACCTGTCTGTCTTTATGTCTGACTACCTGTCTGTCTTCATATCTGACTACCTGTCTGTTTCTATGTCTGACTACCTGTCTGTCTCTATATCTGACTAACTTTCTGTCTCTATGTCTGATTACCTGTCTGTCTCTATATCTGACTACCTGTCTGTCTCTATGTCTGATTACCTGTCTGTTTCTATGTCTGACTACCTGTCTGTCTACTCCTGCCTGACTCTCCTCTGTCTGCCCTCAGATCGGTCAATGTCTGAGTTAGAGAGGAACCAGTTCGCCATCGGAGCCTCAGGACTGATCCTGGGTCTGATCTTATCTCTGGCTGGATTCATCTACTACAGGAACAAGACCTGAGGTCAAACCAGGACACACACTCTGGAACCATTTCACATTTCACAGCTAGACCTTCAGTGATGTCCTGCTTGAATAAATACCCTCATAATACAATAATTAATGACACCACATCTAGAGAAAAGTGATGAATACGGGGACGGTTCACTAGCACAGAGGTTGGTCAACGTCTTCTCACAACATCCAGTTTTTCTTGAAAGGTCCGTCTGGAAAATGTCCTTGAAAATACATCTGCAACCAAAGTTGCGTCTCCTCCTTCAGCCATTGTGGGTTAAAAGCTCGTAGATCTATTTGATCAGCTGCCTCCTCTCAGCAAGTATCCAATCACAGAAGAACTCATCTCTGCTGTTAACAGATTAGATCTGGTTGTTCTGCTGCAGACTGAGCTGAACTCAAACGAGTATTAAAGATTTATTACATCAGGGGATGATGTTCACTGTCTCATTAGCAAATGAAACGTATCCAGTAGAAGATGTATCTGATAATTCACATGAACACGTGTCAGCAGGTCAGTGTTTCACTTCCTGCTTCCTCTTGGCCACATGTTACACATGTAGACACATTTCTGTCTGATGCTGCA
This sequence comes from Macropodus opercularis, assembly GCA_030770545.1. Classification (NCBI taxonomy): domain Eukaryota; kingdom Metazoa; phylum Chordata; class Actinopteri; order Anabantiformes; family Osphronemidae; genus Macropodus; species Macropodus opercularis. Next base: position 13,345,614 of record CM061090.1, on the reverse strand, counting down.
TCTGTTTTCATCAGTGTGTTATGATGATGTTTGAGACGCTGATGATTTGTTTTCTACTAAACCTGCAACAGTCTGTTGAATAATAATAAAGTCTGTTCATGATGAGCTCAGTCATCTCTGTGGATTTCTGTCCTTGGTGTTAAATATTGTTGCAGGTTTGTCAGTGAACCAGACCTTCCTTCATTACTACAAGTGTTGAACTGGCTGCACGGCTTCTCTTTCTGGGCCCATTCAGAGCCCAGACCTCAACCCACTAGAGAAGCTGTGGGTGGACAGCCAGAGAGTGTTCACACCCTGAGAACGTGGCTGAGCTGAAGCTATTCTGAGGACGGACGGTTAAAAGTCCCTCTTGCATGTTGATCAGCTACAGGAAGCTCTTGTTGAGGCTGTTGCTGCCAGAGGTTCATGAGCAGTTAATAAAACCTTGTTCCACAGGTTTCAGCAAACTGTATTTTTGTTAACTTGCAATATAAACAATTGTGGTGAAGCTGCCTGTATGACTGTACATGTGTAAATCTCTGTCTAAAGTTTCAAGTTGTACAGAACTTTATTCTTTTTACTGCTGCAACAACAATATTTCCCCACTGTGAGATGAAAAAAGGTTTATTTACCTTATCAGCCTTTTAATGTGGTTCAGTTTATTTAGAAAACCCCTGGACACGAACATCACACACAGACCAAAGTGGACACGTAACTACAACAAGAACAAACAATGGAAAACACGCTATGAACTATTGTAAAGTTGATCATATTGTCATTTACAGTGTAAACTTTCTTCTTAGTTCTTTCTGTTTTTAAACACAGTTCATATTAGCAGGAAATGAGAACATGTCAAAGTTTTCTGTGGTCAAACCGAGTTTAGCAGAAGTTGTTAGTTCTTGACAAAGAGAAGGAAACTGATCTCATTGATATGTGACGTCTTTCCCACATTTCTTTCTTCCTTTTCTTTACAGAAGCTGCAGAAGTTTCTTCATATAAACTGCTCGGTACCAGATGTGAGAGCTGTGAGCTGCAGACATTCTGTGAGTAAACGACTTTCTCTGTTTGATACAACTGAGGAAAAACCTTGAGAAGATCAAATAACCAGACGTTTGTCAGTTTGAAGGATTTTGTTAAAAAGAGACTGAACTGGTTCTTTTAGTACAATTAGTGTTTTTAGACTAAAGTGTTGTTAATTTTCTCTTTTATAAATAGTTAGTTGTGTTTTATTTTAGAGCATGAATGTAGTATTTCAAGTTTAGTTAATAGTGTGATGTGATCTTTGACTTGTTGTGTAGTTCTTCTTTAGGGACGAACCTAAAGTATGTTAGTTAGTTAGTTAGTTAGTTAGTTAGTTAGTTAGTTAGTTAGTTAGTTAGTTAGTTTGCTTCAGTTAAATCTAACAAACTCACCAGCTCATGAAAATAAATGACTGTTAAAGTGAATATTGGAGAATTTGGGATTGTTCTCCAGTAAATGATCCTAAAGCTCCTCTGTGCAAGTAGCTGCTTAACAACAGCAACAAATTGAGGCTGAAGACCCAGATAAATACAGATCTGAGCCACGAGTCAAAGGAAAGAAAAGCTGATGATACATGTTTAATAAAATGTTCAGATCAGATGAAAAATTAAATGAACAAATGATAAAAGGCTCATTATGTGACTAATATAGTTTATCTAGTGCTCAGGTCAAACCTCGTCACAGTTCAGTTGTAGTGTGTTGGTGAAGGAGGTGAACGTCCTGCTGACACCTGTTATGATGACGACAGGCTTTTATTCTGAAGGACAGATAAATATGATCGATGTCAAATTAATATGAGATCAGAGGTGTCTCCAGTTTACGTTTACTGACACTAGATCACCACTAAAGGAACTGTGTGTTTTCCTTTACAACATGAATCAGGACAGTGTGGAGGCAACAACAGTGGGTTTGAAGTTTCACATTCAGAAATAAACAGATGAATAAACTTATAGTATATGTATAGATTTAGTTATCCATTACAAGTACAAACCTGTTCATTATATTTAAACTGCTCCAGTTTGTCGTGTGTGGACGTGTCAGTGAGTCAGACTACGCTGTGGTGAAACTCAGTCTAGTCAAAGAGGAAGAAACTCACACGTTAAATAATGAGACAGAGAAAATGTAACATTCCCATCAAATGTAAGTTGTGCTTCTCCACAGTGAAGTTTTCTCCACATGAGGAGTCAGAGTTGATGTGAGGATGGGACACACTTTCCTCTGTGTGCTGCAGTTTTTCTGTGAGTAAATCACTGCTTGATGAAACAAATGGTAGAAAGTGTTGGAGTGAGGAGAACAGAGCATCAGAGCTTGGTTCAGTGTGAACAGAGCAGACTTGTTGTTTTGTAGGAAGACACGTTGGAGGACGACTGTTCAGTCATCAGACACTTTGATCACGTTGTTTCTATCTTTGCTTTTGTTTCTGTCTTGATTTTAGTGCTGAACACACTTTTCCACTGTGGACACGCTGAAGGTAAATGTAGTTTATTTACTATTAAACTCGGCCGATTTTGATAAAAATATTTTATTAATATTTTCAATTGTGTGACGTTGTTTTGTGAGTCAGAGACCAACAGATTTGATTTAAAAGCTCTGTTTGTGTGTTTGGACAAATACTGTTGAATCAGCACAATTTAAATGTGACAGTGTTTGAACCTACTGTGTCGTTTAGTTTTTATGAATCTTTGTTCTTCTACGTTTTTCCATCAGTTCACAGACATTAACCAAACATCACTGAACTAAGTTAGACTGTGAGCTGTGTAGATATTTAACAGGAATTAAAGATAAAGTAAAAATGTCTAAAATGTTTAGTTTTTTTAAGACAACAGACCTTAAACCCAGACTGACAGCAGGTCCATCAACCACCAGTAGGAGGCAGAGTAACACTGAATGACTCAATGAAACTCAACAACATGGAGACATGTTAAGTTCAGTCCTCCATCTGCTTCCTGACTCTGTGGCAGGATCTTCTGATATTAGTTGTAACATCCGTTACTTGTGTCTAATCTGTTCACACGTTCGCTAGGAGGATGACAGGGTTGATTTGTGGTTGATGCAATAACTAATGGACCAGTCTGGTTAGAATAAGAACAGGAGACCTGTATGTACCTCACAAAAAAGAAGTGAAGCTGAGACCCAACACGTCTTGTCTTGTTTTTCATTTAATGTGTCAGATTTTCAGCATTAATACAAGTTGAAGTATAATCAAAGTGAAAAACTTTCTCCTCCTGTAGTTTTGTTCTTACTGTGTTTGTTGTGAACAGTTTCCTACAGAGTCTCTGTGACCAAACAACCCAACTGGACTCAGACATTCAGTGGTGAGAGCATCACTCTGACATGTGAGATCCATGGAGGTGGAGACTCTCAGTGGGAGTATGAATGGAAAACACCCAGCTCCATCAAACCTGATGATAGAACTGGTAAAGTGTTGATGATCAGCAGAGCTGATGTGTCTCACAGTGGAAACTACTGGTGCAGAGGCAGAAGAAACTATCAGTTAACAGAGTGGAGTAATGTCACACTGACAATAAGACGTAAGTTTGTTAATTAGTGACGTGTTTTTGTGTTTGCTTGCTGTTACGATCGCTGACTTTCTAGGAATAATTTACTGTAAATGTGTTCAACAACAAACAGACCAACTAAGGGAGGAGTCAGGAAAAGTCACTCAAGTCAAGTGAATCTATGAAGCAGGACGACACTGAACAACACATTTTAGATGTTTAGTCCAAGTCAGTTACACATTTAAAACTGGCTGCTGATCATTTTCTAGATGTCTCCACTAAAACTAGTTTCAAACATCCATCTTCTGACTGGTTCAGATCCTTTCTAACACGAGGAAACGTTTGTAATGACTGTTAGTGTTTGATTCATTCATTAATGTTTCTTCAGTTTTAAAGCGTTTCTTACTCTGTGGACTTTAACCCCAGATCAACCCAGACCCTCAGTGACACCAGGCAGAGCAGTCGTACCAGCAGGAGGCAGCGTCACACTGACCTGCTCTGTGGACGACTCAAAGAGCTGGAGATACGACTGGTTCAGACGGACGTCAGCGTCTCAAACAGCTCAGATCAGAAGAAACAAAGAATCCAACAAAGTCAGAATCACAGATGGAGGCGTCTATCACTGCAGAGGAGGAAGAGGAGGAAACCAAGTTTACTACACACAAAACAGTTACTCAGTCACTGTAGAGGAAATAGGTGAAGATCTTTGTAATAAATAACATTAATCCATCACCTGAAAACTATTCATGGTTTCATGTTTGTGTGTTTTTCTCCATGTGTGAAGTTTCCAACAAGGCTGTTGTAAAAAGGCAGCATGACTGGCCTGAGATGTTCAGAGGAGAGAACATCACTCTAACATGTGAGATCCAGGCTGGAGGAGACACTGAGTGGGAATATGAATGGACCAAAGGCAGCTCAGGACCAACTTTACATCAGAGTAAACGCTGGGTTTTCACTGCTTCTGATTCCAGTAGTGGAGGCTACAAGTGTAGAGGCAGAAGAAACTATAAGTTAACAGAGTGGAGTGATGACGTCACACTGACAATAAGACGTAAGTTGGACTTTTGGTCATTGTTATATTTTGGTTCTTTTAAAACTTGTAATGTAAGAAAATAATTCAAACTCATTATTTTACTTACCTTAAGACCTAAAGGTAGAATTTGCCGTCTTCACCGTTAGCTTTGTACAAATAAGTTAACATAAAAGACAGAAGAGTCTATGAAAACAATAACAAAATAAATGTCTTCATGTGTGAAGTATATGCACATCTATACGTCAATAGAAATTGACTGAGTCCTGTCCAATAGTCCAAGTGTGGACCAAACCACGTGTTGAGGTTTTAATAGTCACCAGACGGTTGAACACTGGGATGTTCTGAACAGTTTACTGAGCAGACGTCAAACCGACACAGAGACGACTGACAGAGCTGAGACACGTGTTGTGATGAATCCAGGACGTTGACAGTAGCATTAACCCAGAGACCAGAGCAACAGACAGACAGAGGTGGGACTCAGTGCAGAACCTGCTGAGACGGTTTCATCAGGTTGAAGTCGAGTTTTTAGTTCAGCTTCTTATTAAATCCACTGAACATGAAGAAAAGTCTTTTCTATTAAAAGAACAATTCAATTCAATTCAACTTTATTTATATAGCGCCAATTCACAACATCAGTTATCTCAAGGCACTTTACAAGTAAGGTTTTAAGACCTTACACAACTAAACCCAACAAATCCCACATAGAGCAAGCTTTTAATTGTAACCAATCGATAAATTGTACATTTTAATAGCAACAGCAGAGGAAAAACTCCCTCTCTAACGAGGAAGAAACCTCCAGCAGACCCAGGCTCAGTGTGGGCGGCCATCTGCCTTGACCGGTTGGGGTGAGGGGATAGAGAAGAGAGAAAAGAACACAACAACAACAACAAAACAAGCAACAACAGAAGACAGGCGGGATGGTTGGACCAGCAACTGAACACTGGAGACACACGACTCTGAGTCTGACGATACCTGTAGATGAGAATAGAGAGAGAGACAGAAAGAGAGAAACACAACTAGAAGAGAAAAGAGACAAAGTTAGTCACATGTAGAAATGGAGGCATGTTAGCGGATAGAAGAAAAAAGAGCTCAGTGAATGAAGGACGCCCCCCAGCATCTAAGTCTATAGCAGCTTAACTAAGAGATGGTTCAGAGTGACCAGAACCATCTCTAACTATACGCTTTGTCAAAAAGAAAGGTTTTAAGCCTAGTTTTAAAACTAGAGAGGGTGTCTGCTTCTCGAACCTGGACTGGAAGCTGGTTCCATAGGAGAGGAGCTTGGTAGCTAAAGGCTCTGCCTCCCGTTCTACATTTAGAAACTCTAGGAACCACAAGTAGACCAGCGCTCTGAGAACGAAGCGTTCTGTTGGGAGCATAAGGAGCGATGAGGTCTTTAAGATAAGATGGAGCTTTATTATGAAGAGCTTTGTAGGTGAGGAGAAGAATTTTGAATTCTATCCTACTTTTGACAGGGAGCCAATGCAGAGAAGCTAATGTTGGAGAAATGTGATCTCTCTTCCTAAGTCCAGTCAGAACTCTGGCTGCAGCATTTTGAATTAATTGGAGGATTTTCAAAGAGTTATTGGGTCGAACTATGAGTAGCGAGTTACAGTAGTCAAGCCTAGAGGTAACAAATGCATGGATTAATTTTTCAGCATCACTCTGTGAGAGGATGCTCCTAACTTTAGCAATATTTCTCAGGTGGAAGTAGGCGGTTCTAGAGATTTCTTTAATATATGGTGTAAAGGACAGATCTTGGTCAACAATGACACCAAGGTTCCTCACAGTAGAACTTGAAGCTAACGTTATATCATCCAGAGTAACAATCTGATTCAATAATGAGTCTCTGTGGTTTTTAGCACCAATTATAATAACCTCAGTTTTATCTGAATTCAGTTGTAGAAAGTTGTGGGACATCCAGGATTTGATATAATTTAAACAAGTTTGAAGTTTGACTAATTGGTTTGTTTCCTCTGGTTTCATGGACAAATATAACTGAGTATCGTCTGCATAGCAGTGGAAATTTATAGAATGTTTTCTAATAATATCACCAAGAGGAGACATGTAAAGACTGAAAAGTATTGGACCAAGCACAGAACCCTGTGGAACAACAAAGCTAATTCCTGTGCGGATGGAAGATTGATCATGAACATGAACAAATTGGAATCTGTTCAACAGATAAGATTTAAACCATCCCAGTGCTTTTCCTTTAATTCCACTGCTATGTTCCAGTCTCTGCAATAGAATCTTGTGATCTATCGTATCAAATGCTGCACTAAGATCTAACAGGATGATGATGAAGGTGTCAATGTTTCACATGTTTAAAACCAGTGACTTTATTTAATGATTGTTGTCAGTTTTTTTTTTTTTTTTTGTTCTATGTTTTCTACTGGTTGCATCTCACTGTTGTGTTTTTGATCTTAACAGCTCTCACTGTGTCTGTGACCAAACAACCCAACTGGACTCAGACATTCAGTGGTGAGAGCATCACTCTGACATGTGAGATCCATGGAGGTGGAGACTCTCAGTGGGAGTATGAATGGTTAACACCCAGCTCCATCAAACCTTATGATAGAACTGGTAAAGTGTTGATGATCAGCAGAGCTGATGTGTCCAACAGTGGATACTACTGGTGCCTGGTTAGAAGAAATACGACAACAAAGTGGAGTAATGCCGTCAGATTGACAATAAGCTGTAAGTTGTTGTTTATTTTTAAAATAATAACAGTCAGACATTCAGTAGAATAACTCTGTGACTCTATTCGACTGAAGGAATGATGTGATTATTACACTGTTGAGTTTCTGTGCAGGGTCGTCATCAGGGTATTTTACTGGATGAGTGAACTAAGCTTCATACATAATATTTTCATCTTGGAATAAGATTTTTGTCAGGACTGGGCTTCAAGGGGACCTCAAGAATGGACAGCCAGAACCAACACTGGTTTACAATGATTTAACAGGCGTGCGGGTGAACGAAAACTAGTGAGGAGAAGAGGTGCAGCACGCCGACTGTTACTACCAGGGTCATCAAGGCAGGAGAGCTGGCTAAAGAAAAACAGGATTGTTTAAGAAAGTCTTGGTTCACATCATATTCAGGGAGTATAACCTGGACACAGGAACGAACTTGGGGAGAGAGGTGGGTCTCAATGGGGTTTTATCAGTTGATGCAGGTGGCGGCTGCTCCGGGAGAAGATGATGGCTGGCACGCCCACCACGACTGGGTACAATGCAGAAGGGCACCGTGTGGATGGAGGGTTGGTCCGCAGAGCGAGATCTGGTGGTGGCTGTCCTGAGTCACAGTCTCGAAATACAGCACTAAATGGGATTCTCAGGGGGAGGGGAGGGACACAGTTCACAGTACCCAAGTCTTTTCAACAAAGAGCTAGGGCCGAGATAAGGCTTCAACGATCATTATCGTGCTGCTACTATGAGGCCTCCAGGCCTAACAAAGGACGCTCAAACACGAGGCAACACAAGACTAACTAAAAACATGACCTATAACAGCAAGGGAGTCAGGCTCGATGTTAGCAGGAGTAGTGAGATAGTCAGTCAAAGAGTCTGTTGAAACGAGCTCAAGAAGTGTTGTGGCGTCACAGCAGAGGACGAAAAAACACAGGTCTAAACGGGAGCCGTTCAAAGTACTGAGATGGGCCGAATTACGTGATCCGCGATGGCTTGGCTTTCCAAAAAACGTGACGAGGCGACAGGTAGATTAACGATCCGACATAGAGGTGGAGACTGTCAGTGAGTAGTGGAGACTACAAGTGTAGAGGCAGAATGAGAAACGCTCAACATATCACAACAGAGTGGAGTCAATCCATCAGTCTGACAGTCAGTCACAGTACGTTGACTTATGTTTGACTTTGACATGAAAATGTCAAGACTTGATTGAAATGAGCATCAGTGTCTGTTGAGGGTGATTTGATGACTTGGTGTCTCTCCATCAGATAAAGCCCAGTGTGTCCTCAGAGCGTCTCCATCTTGGCTGAGTCCTGGAGCCTCAGTAGCTCTGAAGTGTGAGGTTGAGCCTCCATCTGCAGGATGGAGGTTCTACTGGTACCAGACTGTTCCTGATGGGTCACACAGCTACAGATATGAGCTGCTACCTGCTAGTGACCATGGGACTGAACAGGGCTCCTACATGGTTCATGGACAGACACACACAGCAGGATATGTGTGTAGAGCTGGAAGAGGAGAACCAGCGTATTACACTGACTACAGCAAAGCAGCATTCGTCTGGTCTGGAGGTCAGTTTGTTTGGACTCTTGGTTCTTTCTCTACCAATTCAATGTTTGCTGAAAGGAACCATGTGGATTCTCCTCTAAAGCTGAACCTACTGACTGTTGTGTGTCTGTTGTTAAATGTGTGTTGATCACGTGTTGCTGTCCAGACGTTGGTCCGTCAGCGTCTCTCACAGTGAGTCCTGACAGAGTTCAACACTTCACCTCTGACTCTGTGTCACTGAGCTGTGAGGGAAACTCTACTGAGTGGAGAGTCAGGAGGTTTCCTGAAGGAGGCTTCCTGTCATCCTGCTCCAACTGGACAACAACTGGATCCAGATGTGACATCAACACAGCACAGTCTGGTTCTGCAGTGTTCTGGTGTGAGTCTGGATCAGGACACTTCAGTAATTCACTCAACATCACTGTTCATGGTGAGTTTTCATCCTGTTGAGGTTGTGATCACTGAAGTTCTGCTTCTTCTGATCTTTGACTGAAGCTTCATGTTGTTGCATTGATTTACAGGTGGTGACATCATCCTGGTGAGTCCTGTCCTTCCTGTGACTCAGGGAACAGCTGTGACTCTTGGCTGCAGGTCGAGGACACAACGTGTTGTTTCTACTGTGTTTTTCTATCAAAATGATCAACTGATCCAAAATGACACCAGAGCAGAGCTGAACATCTCTGCAGCGTCAGAGTCCCATCAAGGTTTTTATTCATGTGAAGTGAAACAACAGAGCAGCAGGACACTGACGTCAGCAAAGAGTTGGATGTCAGTCAAACGTGAGTGTGATTCCAGATTTTAACTGAAGTAATTTTCCTGGATGTGAAGATTTGATGTAAACGTGAATTTCTCTTTTTTTAATCACATTAAATCCTTCATTCATTTGTTTCCGTGTCCACAGCTGAAGCTTCATTTTCTGTCTTGTTTATCATTGGGGTGGTTTGTAAAATATCTCTGGTGATTCTCTCGCTGCTGTTGTGTTGTTACATCAAATCTACAGGTGAGATCTGATCCTTCTTATAACTGTTCACAGTCTAATTAGTTTGAGTCACTTTCAGAATGAAACATGTGACAGTAAATGTGTTTTCACAGGTTCCTGCTCCATCAGGTTGGTACAGTCTCCTCTCACTGTGAACATAACAGCAGAGCATTAACACACCTCAGTACATTGAAGCTTTTGTTACGTGTTGGCTTCCAGCAGGTGTCAGAGAACCAATCAGAGCTCTGCTACAGGTCACGTGACCAACCAGGAACAACCTCCACACAGCACATACGCTTCTCTTCTCCATGGTTAGACTTTACCCTGATGAGTTTCATGCTTTACTGTTAATTCACATGATGCCTTCAAATGTTTCAGTCCAGCCTGGTTTAATGGATCATTTGTTTGTAGGTGATTCTTCTGTTTACGAATCGAGCCGTCGTCCTGGAGACACTGGAAATGGTTCAGTATGCACACGTTGATCAACTAGAAGGATTATTAATGTCACAGTAAACGATTGAATGACGAGCTGGAAACATCCACACTGGAAAATGTCATCGTTTACCTGAACTGTAAAGACATATGACAAATTGTATAAATTGAAAAAAAAAAAATTATTTTTTTAAACTCACTTTGCATTTTAAATGTCCTAAGTTGTTGCCTGTTGAGTGTAACAGTTTTTTCTTCTGCCTCATGTATGTTCATAGTAATAACGTAGTGAGAGCGTGGTGATCATAGCAGGACTCATCTCTCACAGATGAATAAAAAGAGTCAACAAACACAAAGATCTGTTGTTATCGTGTTTACAGCTTTTATATGGTAACTGTTATGTACAATATAACCAACATATATTTATAGACACAGTAAATAATAGTAATCAGGAGGATTTAGCAGATTAAAGGCTTTAGATTATTACACATATTAAACTTTGTGTGTTTTATTCAGTTATTCTTTTCATGATGTTCTGTTTGAAGTTCTTTGAATATTGTTAGTTACTATGTGAATCTCATCATCAACAGGATGTGTATTAATATATTGTTTGTATTTGAAGTGTTTAATTCTTCTCTGCATCAATAAATGTTCCAGCAGTAAACTATGACTGTTGCTTCTAAATGCTTTTGTTTTTAATCTTGTGTCTGATTGTGTTGATTTAGTGTCGTTGTGGTTTAAGGGACAGAAGAAGATGTGACAGTTCGTCTTTAGCAGAACGATGTCAGACCTTTGACTTAGTGATGGACACTGAAGCTAAACTACTTCAGTCTCTGTGTGAATAACATGAGGTAATGACTGCAGAGGCAGCTCAGCAGTGTCGGGCTGGGAGACGCTGCTGGTGTCTTTTATTGGATGTGCTCTGTGTGTGGGACCAAGTTGAGGAACGTTGGTGAGACTGTTTGACAAAGTCATATGATTTGGTTAAACGGGTAAATTGCAGCTTGGCTGCCTTAAGAAAAGAATTTGGTTTGGGAAGAAACCCTGTGATGCTGTGGTGGATGTGAAGGTGCGATACTGACATTGCTGTAAATAACTAACCAGCTTCATGTGTTGTGTTGCTTTGTGTTATTGTAAAATGATGCAGCCTATTGACCTGTAAAGAACGTTAAACAGACAGTCTGGTATTAGTGAAGGAAAGTATTGAGTGAGAGTCTGTATAAGTGCAAGTGGCTGGTTGTACGAGATCTGCACAGAACATTAGGCCCAGGCAACGAAAGATGAAGACACTTCAAATGTGGAAGCTTTCATTAGCCTGGGTGTCATTTTCTTTCTTAATGCTGGCGTAGACTTTAGATGTTTTCTGTGCTGAAGTCTCAGCGGACACTGTGGGGTTGCCACGTGACCTATCGCCACGTGAGGAGCTTCACTCACCGAACGACCGACGCGAACCTCACGGACTAGGAATCACCACTTTAAACTTTATCAGTGGATCTGTTACAAATCCACTTGAACCAGAGCCGAACCCACACGCAGAACCAGGCCAGAAGAAAGAGTAGGCGGTCTCAGAAATAATTTATTCTGATTCACAACAAGCTGGAAAAATGCAAAACCTAAATTTGAAATGATTCCTAAGAAACAAAAGGCCCATTATTTTAGGACAGATTCTGAAGATTACCCAGCAGTTTAGTTAAAAGAGAAAGGATGGAAAGGAACCATAAAAAACAGTATAGATTAGTGTACGAGGGCCGAGGTTAGACTCCCTTTAGAGAACAAGCAAACCACCACACTCTGCTGTGGAACGTTCCAATTGATGCCAAGTGTTTTAAAGTGGTTGACTTGTGTTCAGCCTTTTGCCCCTGAGTGAAAACAGTAGGCGCCTCTTCGCATTCACGTAGAGGGGACAGTCCTATACGTGCACTCAAATGACTATGGAGTTTTAAACACAGTCCCCACTTGTTCATCAAAATTTGAAGGAGGATTTGGCAGGAAAGATCGAGTACAGTCCTCCAACACGTTGATGACATCATCCTCTGTGCACCTGACTTGGAGACATGTCATAAGGATTCCATCACTTTGTTGACACTGCTGGCTGAAACGGACAGGTTGCAGTGCAGAATGGATGGAGGGGTATTCAACGACTGTGCAGCCCCTAAAGAATGTGGTAAAAGCAGGAGGAGCTGGACATTTTCGGGGAAAACTCATGTGGACCCCAGAGGGTCACGAGGCATTTGAAACCATTAAGATGTTGCAGCAGGCTGCAGCTTTGGCTCCCAGACAAGGAGAGAACGTTACTAGTGCATGTTTGTTGGAATGTGGGCAAACTGGTTGGAGCTTATTACTTAATTATTATTAATGTTAACTATTACAGCAACTAACGGAAGTGTGACTGTGCAGGTTTTTTTTTACCTCTTTACGAAGAGAGAAACAAGGGAAAATATTAAGAAATGTCCCTGTGGTTGGTGGCACGGTGGTGTGGTGGTTAGCACTGTCGCCTCACAGCAAGAAGGTCCCGGGTTTGATTCCCGGAGGTGACCAGGGGCCTTTCTGTGTGGAGTTTGCATGTTCTCCGGTTTCCTCCCAAAGACATGCAGTTAGGTCAATCGGAAAGATGCGTAAATTGCCCATAGGTGTGAGTGTGTGCATGACTGGGACTTGTGTGCGATGGACTGGCGATCTATCCAGGGTGCACCCTGCCTCTCTGGGATAGGGTCCAGCACGCCCTCGACCCCTTCGGGGAAAAAGCGGAAGAAGACAAATGAATGTCCCTGTGGTGCATAGTGTAGAATCAGATGTGGAAGTTGTATTAAGACAATAAACATTGAGAGTCTCGTGTTGTGGACGTGTGTGTCAGAACAAGAGCAGAACGTTGGGACTAACATCGCCGGAACATGCTTTAACAGTGTCTAATAGCAATGATAACAGATGCGAACAACCAATGATCAGATCATTCATATACACACGAGTGTCTGTTTCAGTGTGGTTTTAGCAGGACAAAGAGACCAGAGAAGATCCAGAGTCTGCTGCCATGGATGAGCCTCTAAGTGACACTGCTGATTCCTTTAACACGTAGCCGTTAGCTGACTCCTTTAACACGTAGCTGTTAGCTGATTCCTTTAGCAGAACACGTAGCCGTTAGCTGATTCCTTTAGCAGAACACGTAGCCATTAGCTGATTCCTTTAACACATAGCTGTTAGCTGATTCCTTTAGCAGAACACGTAGCCGTTAGCTGATTCCTTTAACACGTAGCCGTTAGCTGATTCCTTTAGCAGAACACGTAGCCATTAGCTGATTCCTTTAACACGTAGCTGTTAGCTGGTTCCTTTAACACGTAGCCGTTAGCTGATTCCTTTAGCAGAACACGTAGCCGTTAGCTGATTCCTTTAACACGTAGCCGTTAGCTGATTCCTTTAACACGTAGCCGTTAGCTGATTCCTTTAACACATAGCCGATGAACACATTACGTCAGTGATTGCAGGTTTTTTTCTGTGTGATTGGCGTCCAGACTTCCGGTGCGGGACTCTTATTGTGTAGAGCCCGCTTCCGGGTCTCGCCAACTTTCTCAACTGATTGACTCCACCTGTGCCTTGTTCGCTGCCTCCTCTTCGTTGGTTCCTGGTCTGAATCCTCGTGTGACATGTTTCCGTCTGGTCGCCATCAGCTCCTGCGTCTGTGAGTAATTCTGGAACCTCGCTCTGCGTTGGCTGCGTCTTGGTCGCAGCGTTTCCTTGGAGACCGACCGCTAACTGCTGCGTGATGCTCTGAGTGGAGACTCGCTGTCGCTCACGCCACGTAACAGGAGCCTCGCTGGGAGTTTTCCCCGAGTTGTGGCTCATTCCTGTCGGACATCGTGTCTCCTTTGCTCAAGCTGCACAGACTTGTCTGTCGGACATCGGGACTGCGAAGCGATCCCCGCTGCAGCAGTGCAGCTGTTTGAACTTCGGTTTTAGTGGTTTGCTCGTTGTTTCCCCTTTGCACTGTTGCTCTCAGACTGTGAGGAGCCTCCACCTGCCTCGTCAGTTTATCTACACTCTCACGCTCGTCGACCCTTCTGGCTTGTTCTCACCTGCGGCCGAGGACAGAGCTTCTCTGTTCTGCCCTGTTCACCTACAGCATCTTCTGGTTTCGTCCTGGTCTCCTCCTGACTCCATACCTCAGCCTCCTGCCAAACCCTTTTCCTCGTCCTCCTAATTCTCGACCGGTCACAGAACGTAATAAATATTGTTGTTATTGACCGTTTCTTTTCCCACTGTCTTGCCTGAAGACACTGATTCTCCCATCTCTGTTTCAGATGGGGGGAAGTTTACCGTCGACAACTAGCTCCCTAAACTACCACACTACCTGTAAATGGCTGCTAAAGGAAACTGAAGCCTTGGTTCCGCCTGATCAGTTTCCCTCGCTGGCTCTGAAGTCAGTCCGAGCCAGTGGACCATGACATGTTTTTACTTTAATTACTGCGGAAACCATACGTCACAGTCTGAGACCAATGGAATTAGTTCCTTCTCTGAACCGATATAGACAATGAGCCACGATTGAGTTACTTCATAGCTGCTCTCACAGATTATTACTGTAAATACTTTTCAGGGAAATGGCGGCACATGTAGTTTTTAACTTGGGCGACTGATGCGGACAAACGTTCGGTGCATCTGTTTTCATCAGTGTGTTATGATGATGTTTGAGACGCTGATGATTTGTTTTCTACTAAACCTGCAACAGTCTGTTGAATAATAATAAAGTCTGTTCATGATGAGCTCAGTCATCTCTGTGGATTTCTGTCCTTGGTGTTAAATATTATTGCAGGTTTGTCAGTGAACCAGACCTTCCTTCATTACTACAAGTGTTGAACTGGCTGCACGGCTTCTCTTTCTGGGCCCATTCAGAGCCCAGACCTCAACCCACTAGAGAAGCTGTGGGTGGACAGCCAGAGAGTGTTCACACCCTGAGAACGTGGCTGAGCTGAAGCTATTCTGAGGACGGACGGTTAAAAGTCCCTCTTGCATGTTGATCAGCTACAGGAAGCTCTTGTTGAGGCTGTTGCTGCCAGAGGTTCATGAGCAGTTAATAAAACCTTGTTCCACATGTTCCAGCATCAACCTTTAATGGATGTGTTCAATGAAAACTGTGTTGATTAGTTTAGAAACATTGTTTTTCTTTGAATTTGAATAATATCAGATCAAATGTAAAGAGTTTATGCCGAAAACCCCTGAACATGCAAATCACACACAGACCACAGTGGACACGTAACTACAAGAAGAACAAACAATGGAAAACACACTATGAACTATTTTAAAGTTGACCTTGTGCGCTATTGTCATTCACACAGTGTTTATTAATTATCTTCTTAGTTATTTTTGTCTTTAAACACAGTTCATATTAGCAGGAAATGAGAACATGTCAAAGTTTTCTGTGGTCAAACCGAGTTTAGCTGAAGTTGTTAGTTGTTGGAAAAACTGATCTCATTGATATGTGACGTCTTTCTCACATTTCTTTCTTCCTTTTCTTTACAGGTGCTGCAGAAGTTTCTTCATATAAACTGCTCGGTACCAGATGTGAGAGCTGTGAGCTGCAGACATTCTGTGAGTAAACGACACAATTAGTGTTTTTAGACTAAAGTGTTGTTAATTTTCTCTTTTATAAATAGTTATTTTAGAGCATGAATGTAGTATTTCAAGTTCAGTTAATAATGTGATGTGACCTTTGACTTGTTGTGTAGTTCTTCTTTAGGGATGAACCTAAAGTTAGTTAGTTAGTTAGTTAGTTAGTTTGCTTCAGTAAATCTAACAAACTCACCAGCTCATGAAAATAAATGACTGTTAAAGTGAATATTGGAGAATTTGGGACTGTTCTCCAGTAAATGATCCTAAAGCTCCTCTGTGCAAGTAGCTGCTTAACAACAGCAACAAACTGAGACTGAAGACCCAGATAAATACAGATCTGAGCCACGAGTCAAAGGAAAGAAAAGCTGATGATACATGTTTAAATGTCCAGATCAGATGAATAATGAAATGAACACATGATAAAAGGCTCATTATGTGACTAATATAGTTTATCTAGTGCTCAGGTCAAACCTCGTCACAGTTCAGTTGTAGTGTGTTGGTGAAGGAGGTGAACGTCCTGCTGACACCTGTTATGATGACGACAGGCTTTTATTTTGAAGAACAAATAAATATGAACAATATCGAATTAATGTGAGATCAGAGGTGTCTCCAGTTTACGTTTACTGACACTAGATCACCACTAAAGGAACTGTGTGTTTTCCTTTATGAATCTCAGCAGAAATAATATAAACAGATTAAACATGAACAAACATATTTTCATTTTTACTAGTTTCTAATGAAAATAAACATTAACTTGTCAGTAAGTCAGACTACGCTGTGGTGAAACTCAGTCTAGTCAAAGAGGTAGAAACTCACGTTAAATACACACACACACATATATATATAGAAATAAAATTAATTAATGTTAGAAGAAAAAGAGAATAGATGCAGTTAACTAAATTACATACATTACTTCTTATGCATTATATAAAATTTTGCAATCGCCCACAGATATGGTTGTATATTGAAGTTTATGTTCCTGTTGTTCACTTTACTGTTTCTGTTAGTATTAAACTCACTCTTACTGTCCTTTCCTTTACTCTTTCCTCACCACAAGCCCTCCTCACACAGCCAGCAGGATTAAACCTCACACAAACAGCCATTCCACAGGCCATGCATGCACACACATGTACAACACACAATTCATAATGGACATGTACTCACAACTAAACCTGCCACACAACACACATATAATTCACACCAAGCAGAGCAGTTATGATGTCACTGAGGGTTGTCACCTGTAATGTGCGTGGAATCAGTAAGAAGGGAAAAGAGTCAAAGTATTAAACCACCTCAGCACTTTGCAAGCAGACATTGTATTACTACAAGAAAGCCACACTCCCCAAACTATAGACTACACTTTAGCCTCAGAGTTCCCACATGCTTACTTGGCTGGTTACAACTCTAAACAAAGAGGAGTCGCCATTATCACAAAAATACATTTATAGACCCAGAAGGAAGAACTGTAATAATTAATATTTTAATACAAAGAATTCTGCATAGCTTGTGTGTACGGTCCCAATGTCGATGACCCCTCTTTCTTTCACACCTTCTTCACATCACTGGCTGCTCACTCTGGTTCTAAACTTATAATAGGAGGGGACTTTAATTTAGTGAGTAACCCAGAGTTGGACAGGCTAAGCACAGCAGTGAGCAACAGGAGCTGGCAATCAGTAGAGACGTTAAAACAGTGCATGGATGATTTCGGTCTTTGCGACACCTAGCGTTCCTTCCACCCCACCTCCAGGGAATATACCTTCTTCTCCCCAGTTCACCACTCGCACTCCCGTATAGATTACATTTTAGTGAGCAAGTCAATTCTATCAGATGTCTTTGACACCAGTATCCACTCTATCACCATTAGCGATCATGCACCAGTTTCTCTTTCTTTGAGTAGTACAGTAAAACCACCAAGCAAGAGCTGGAGATTTAATACATCATTACTTAGACTTTATCAGTTACATCAAAACAGAGTGGGCAACTTTTATGGAAATCAATGACACACCAGGAACATCACCTTGTCTTCTCTGGGAGACTGGGAAGGCAGTTATGCGTGGTAGAAATATGTCATATTCATCAAACAAGAAAAAGAACAAATATTAAATCTCTGGAAATTAGCTATGCTGCTTCCCCGCATGACGACACCCTGGGAGAACTAAGAAATCTAAAATTAGAACTAAACAAAATTACCGAAAGGAAAACTCAATTTTAAATAGAACAACTACGTTTGGAGAATTTTGATCATGGCAACAAATGTGGCAAATTCTTAGCCAACCAATTAAAAAATAATATGGAAAAACAAACCATCCACTCAATTATTACAACAAGAGGGAACATCACTCATGACCCCCACAAAATAAATAATACTTTTAAGAACTTTTATCAACATGTATATACATCAGAAATAGAGCCATCTACCTCAGCCATAGATACGTTCTTAAATAAACTTGAATTGCCAAAGTTAAACCAAACACAAGTTACAACTTTGGACTCACCGCTTTCCCTGGCTGAGCTACAGGAAGCCTTGCAGCACATGCCAAATAAAAAAGCTCCAGGACCAGATGGTTTTCCAGATGAATTCTATAAGGAATTCTGGACTATGCTGGCACCAAGAACCAGGAAAAGACTGAACTCTCCCATCAAGCTACAGACCAATTTCATTAATAAATGTAGACCTAAAAATAATCTGCAAAGCCCTTCGCTAGAAGAATAGAGAAAATTACCCCTCATATAATTCACTCTGATCAAACAGGTTTTATAAAAGGAAGACAGTCAACAAACAATATCAACCTAATTGATTATGTCACCACTAACAAGCTAGAATCAGTCATTGTCTCACTAGATGCAGAAAAAGCTTAAGCGAGTAAACTGGAAGTTCCTGTTAGCAACACTGCATAAATTTGGTATCGGGAAAATCCTTTATAGGCTGGATCCAAATATTATATAGCTCAGCAAATGCAGCAGTTCGAACAAACGGTCAAATCTCTTCAAGGTTTAATTTGTGTAGAGCAGACATGGGCAAACTACGGCCCGGGGGCCATATGCGGCCCGTTAAGCTTTTTAATCCGGCAAATTTGAAGAAATTATATTAATAAACCTTGTTAACTTCACCTGGACGAATGAGAATCTCCACAGACTTGTTAATGTTTTGTTTTAATTTCCCTGCAATTCTGGCGTTTTCCAATAGATGGCGCACTAGATACAATGACCTTATTTGAGGTGCGGCGTCTTGTTCCACGTCTGCGTTTTACCCTTTGACCCCTCAGCCCCTCTGTAAAGATGAGCGGCACTAAGAAAAGAAAAGTTGACAGAGAATGTCGAGTGTTTAATAAGCAGTGGACAAGTAAATATTTTTTTACCTAACACCGATCAACTGCTGTATGTCCTGATATGCCAAGAGACTGTAGCGGTTTTTAGAGAATATAATATCAGCCGTCACTTTGCCACTGAACATGCTAACTATGCTAGCAAGCGATCAACGGGAAGCTACGGCTCAAAGGTTGGCAGCTGACCAACAACACTGTTCGCAGTGAAATTAAAAGTAAGTTTCCCTGCTGTGTTATGTAAAAATGCGTTTAAAAATAATTAGTTCATTAAGCATTACGTGTTACAGGTCAAGTAGATCTGCATCTCAGTCAGGAGGAGAGTGGTGATGATAATATCCTGAGGAATAACAGAGCTTCTGCTGCTTTGAAATAGTAACTGAAAAATCTGTATTTTATTGAAATGACTCTTAAAACAAAGAAAATTTAATTAATAAATAGCTAAATACCGTGGAACTTGAAAGACGGATATTTTGTTGTAATGCTTTTATTATTTTTTTTATTGAAATTAAAGCATGTTTTCTACATTTCCCATGTTATTTTTTGCTCTTATGAGGTGGATTACCAAAACACTTCATCCATCTGCTCCTGGTCGCTTCTGTCAAATTTTAGAACCCTTTGTGGCCCACAAGTCAAAACATTTGCCCACCCCTGGTGTAGAGGAACCAGACGAGGTTGTCTATTGTCTATTGGTCTGCGTCTGTTCTTCCCAGGGTGGGCTGGCGCTGGCTCATCGGTGTCCGGGCCTGACTCCTGCTGCCTGTTCCTGTGGCTGCTGCAGCCCTGTCTGGGGGGCGGGTGTGGACACCTCCGTTTACGGCATCCAGTAACCAGTGCACTGGTTGGAGCATTGGTAGGGACACACTCATCACCTTCCCCCATCACCCTGGTTCTTTTTCTAACTTCGCTCGGTGTTTCACTATGGGAACCGCTCCGGCGTGACCAACTATGGAAGCTCCAATGACATCACGTCTGTCAGGGACAGACAGGTCGAGCCCTGTCCAGGCTCCGCCCACCTCATATTGACACGGTCGACCTCCCCTTCTAAGCCATTCTCGCTTTCTTCCCGTGAGAAACTAGAAGCTCCCTCAGCGTATCCAGGCAACCTGGTATCTGTTAAACAGTTCACAGACGCCCCATCAAGGAACACGTCGCCGAACGCAGGTCTCAGGCTAACGCGTCACGGCGAGCCATCTATAGTCTCGGCTAGCATTAGTTTGTCGGGCGCGGGAATTGTACCCCGTGTCCTACACTGGTTCTACATAAGGCTAACGTGTCACAACGGGCCTTTTTGTGTTCCACACAGTCTCCCTTCTGTCCTTTACGATGTCGGCGGCCGCCACACCGACCAAAGGTCTGGAGCCGAAGACGAAAGAGGCTGCATCCCACCCGTGCCCCGCGTCATGCGGCTCGTCGGTGTCGGGCAGGGACCCTCACCCTATGTGCATAGCCTGTATGGGCGTTAAGCATGCACAAGCTTCACTGGCTGACCCGCAAGTGTGCCCAAACTGTGCGGGAATGCCAGTAAAGATCCTGGAAAGGAGGTTAAGAGTAGCGGTGGCTAACAGTCAGGACCTCTGTCTGGCAGCTACCACCCTTACTACTGACATTCATCCTCCGCGAGCTAAGATGAGCTGGGCGGACGCGATGGACATTGAATCTCCACTCGTGCCCCCGCTGTTTGAGGAACTACTCGAACGCGGGGAGGGAGAACCCGGCGACGAGGCAGACTGCGGCTCTGACCTCCTCGACTCGGATGATATGGAGGAAGAGGACGAAGATTCCACCTTCCCCGCACAGCAGTCCAGGCCTCCCAGTGCCTCAGACGCTGTTCCCCCAGTCGAGAACGACCTGTATGAGGTTTGTAAACGAGCTGCAGCCAGGCTTAGCATCCCATGGCCGGCAGCACAAGACTCTGAGGGGGTAGAGAGGGACTTATATGATGGTAAGAGGCTTCCGCCAGCTCAGGCGCCATCCAAACAGCTCTTACCGGCAGTCCCTGCTTGCATGAGGGAAATGAGCCGTTACTGGTCAAGCCCCTTTAAGAGTAAACTTCCTACCAAGGGTTACTCTAAGCTGGAGATCCAGAACATGGCGGAGCTGGGGCTGTCCGAACCCCCAGCGGTGGAGCCTTCAGTGGCATATCACCTTCACCCTAACCGCAGAACTATGTCTGCCGCTTCTAATATCTCTCTGCCAAGAAAAATGGATCGCCTCACCGCCTCCATTTTTCAGAGAACGTATAAATACGCAGCCCAGTCTGTGTGTTCTCTGAATGCTGCTACCCTGCTGTCAGCATACCAGGTTGAGATTTTAGAGGAGATGGGACGCCAGCTGGTTCTGTGGGATGAGATTTGCATTGTAAATGACCTCATCCTGCGCTCTTCCAGGGGAGCGGTTCAGGGCTCTGGCCGAGTGATGGGGCTGGTAGTCTCTGGAGAGAGAGCCCTCTGGTTGAACCTGTCGGGTTTGAGTGATGCTCAGAAGGCAGAGATGATGGATGCCACATACGACCCCTCCAAGGGTCTTTTTGGACCAGCCTTGGAGAAAATGAAAGAGACCAGCACTCTCAGAAAACAAGAGGGTGAAGCTTTCAACCTCTGCCTACCACGAAAACTCACCCCACGTCCTCCCCAGGCGCCCAGGGCTGGCTTTGCTGCCGCAGCCGCAGCAGCCAGGACATGGCCAGGGCACCCAGACAGACCCAAGCAGCCACGCTTGGTCGAAGTTTTCTAAAAGAGAAAATAAAATATGCACTTCTGCAGCCAGGCACAGGGCCGAGGGCAGAATGCAAAAACAAAATAAAGAAAAAGGTGTGTCAGGTCTCACCGCCCCCACAAGAGGGCGTACGCGGCCTGCAGACAGGGGAGAGATCCCCTCGTCACGAAGAAGTGACGTCACCTACGTGCGACACACCCAGCCCTTTGATGGCCCACACGGACTAGTGGCGCGCATGCCCAGCTCCACCGTGGGTAATAAACACAATTTCCCGAGGTTACAGACTACAATTCGCAGTGAAACCACCCCGATTCAATGGGATACTGTTTTCACTAGCGCGAGGGGAGTCTGCGCGCGTCTTAGAAGACGAAATAAACACTCTGTTACGCAAACGAGCGATCAGAGCCGTACCGAGCGAGGAAGCCTGTCAAGGTTTTTACTCCCGGTACTTCGTTGTCCCGAAGAAGGGCGACGCGTCACTGCGGCCTATTCTGGATCTTCGGGTGCTAAACAAGCACTTACGAAAATACACATTCAGAATGTTAACACACAGAGCACTCTGTCACTCGATTCGCCCAAGAGATTGGTTTGTGACGATCAATCTGGCAGACGCTTATTTTCACATCGCTGTCTATGCGCCACACAGGAAATTCCTCCGGTTTGCATATCGAGGCACGGCCTACGAGTATCAGACCATCCCATTTGGTCTCTCGCTAGCTCCGAGAGTGTTCAGCAAGTGTGTGGAAGCAGCTCTGACCCCGTTGAGAATCAGCGGCATCAGAATATTCTCATACATACACGATTATTTGATATGCTCCCACTCGCGACAACAGGCGCTGCGGGACTCCGCAGTGGTGGTTTCCCATCTCGGCAACCTCGGTTTTAGAATCAACCGGGAAAAAAGCCGTTTGGTGTCGGCTCAGTGCACGGACTATCTGGGGCTCAGTATAAATTCCCTTTCCTATCGTGTCTCATTAACGAAGCAGAGGATCGGTTCGTTCACACAATGCCTCGCTTATTTTCAGCTTGGGGAGAACGTATTGTTCAGACTGTGCCTTCGACTCCTCGGCCTTATGGCTTCAGTCATCTCGGTGGTGCGCTTGGGACTGCTGTTAATGAGGGACTTTCAACGCTGGGTTGCGTCCCTGCGGCTCTGCCCGCGGCGGCACCTCCGACGGTGTGTGTGACGGTGACGGTGACTCGCGAATGCATCTCGGCCCTCCAGCTGTGGAGAGAGCCGGCTACTCTGGCGTCGGGAGTTCCCCTAGGGGCGGTGCTAACCAGGAGGACGCTGACAACAGACGTGTCACTGTCAGGCTGGGGCGCCACCTTTATGGGGAGAGCCGTGAACGGCGTTTGGACCCCGGAAATGGCTCAGAGCCACATAAATGTTTTGGAGCTACAAGCGGTGGTTTTAGCTCTGAAACATTTTCAGGGTTTCCTACAGGGCAATCATGTCCACGGTTGTAGCTTATATCAACCGCCAAGGGGGCACTCGGTCCATGCAGTTACATATGTTAGCCCAGAGGCTAATTCTGTGGAGCAGCGCCAGGTTTTTACCCCTACGGGCGACTCACGTGCCTGGTGTGTTGAACCGTGGCGCCGATCTGCTGTACGGAGAATAGAGACTCCACCCACAGGTGGTGGAGCAGATTTGGGAGCGGTTCGGCCAGGCCACCGTGGACCTGTTTGCATCACGAGAGAACACTCACTGCCCTGCGTTTTTCTCCCTCTCCGATGCGGACGCCCCCCTGGGGGTGGATGCTTTAGCTCATACATGGCCTCGGGTCCTGCTGTATGCTTTCCCGCCTCTCAGCCTGATCTGCCCAACCCTCTCCAGAATGAGGCAACAGAGCTTGTCATTGATCCTGATAGCCCCCTATCCAAGAGCTGGATGGCGGAAGTAGTCCAGCTGCTGATGAAGGAGCCATGGGCCCTTCCAGTTCGGAGGGATCTACTGTCCCAGGCGGGTGGAGAAATTTTCCACCCTCACCCAGACAGGCTGGCTCTTTGGGCCTGGCACGTAAAAGGTGGAACTTGAATGCAGCAGGCCTTCCTCCTGGAGTCGTCGACACGATCCAGAACGCAAGAGCTGCTTCCACCCGTCGTCTATATGGTGGGAAGTGGCGTATTTTTGAGGAGTGGTGTGAGTCTAGGGCCACTGTTTCTTTTCAGTGTTCAGTGGTGGATATTCTATGCTTCCTTCAGGACTTATTGGAGAAAGGAAGAGCCTTTTCTACCATTTAAGTCTATTTGGCAGCGATTTCAGCGTGCCACGTGGGTTTCGGTGATAAATCGGCTGGCCAGCACCCGTTGATTTGTCAGTTTATGAAAGGGGCCCGTCGCAGGCGCCCAGTTTCCAGGTCCCTGGTTCCTGTGTGGGATTTGATGTTGGTCTTAGATGCCCTCTCTCATCACCCATTTGAGCTTATTGATGCTGTGGGTTTTGAGTTTCTCTCACTTAAAACTGCACTGCTATTGGCCCTTACCACGGCAAAACGTGTTAGTGACTTGCAGGCGCTTTCTATCAGCCCCTCTTGCTTGCAGTGGGCCCCAGGGTTGGTAAAGGCTTATCTCAGGCCCAATCCTGTGTTTGTTCCCAAGGTTTTGGATCCCTCATACAGGTGCTCTACTGTGGAGCTGGTAGCTTTCCACGCGCCCCCTTTTCTCTCAGAAGAGGAACGACGGCTAAACACCTTATGTCCCGTTAGGGCCCTCCGCACTTAGGTGGACAGGACGGCTGTTTTCAGGAAGTCAGATCAGCTGTTCGTTTCATGGGCTGCCCCTCATAAGGGAAAGCCGCTATCTCGCCAGAGACTGTCCCACTGGATTGTGAAGGCCATAAGTCTGGCATACGAGTGCAAGGGAGCACAGCCCCCTCAGGGTCTGAGAGCCCACTCTACGAGGGGCATGGCCACTTCGTGGGCTCTGTTTAGGGGAATTTCAGTCCAGGATATCTGTGCTTCAGCTAGCTGGGCTACTCCACACACGTTTGTGCGGTTTTACAGGCTGGATGTGGCCAAACCTTCTCTGGCTCATGCAGTCTTAGAGGCGGAGGGTTCAGACTCTGTTTGATTCAGTGGTTGTTGGTCCCTCTTTATTTTGGCTTCGGGAAATTATATGCAATGCGGGAGTGGACTATATCTCCCATAGTGAAACACCGAGCGAAGTTAGAAAAAGAACGTTGGGTTACTTAACGTAAACCCTGGTTCTTTGATAACAGAGTGAGGTGTTTCACCAACACTCCCCTCCTTGCATGAGCACGGAAAGAAAGCCACTTAGAATGGCTTAGGAGGGGAGGTCGACCGTGTCAATATGAGGTGGGCGGAGCCTGGACACGGCTCGACCTGTCTGTCAGGGACAGACGTGATGTCATTGGAGCTTCCATTGTTGGTCACGCCGGAGCGGTTCCCATAGTGAAACACCTCACTCTGTTATCAAAGAACCAGGGTTTACGTTAAGTAACCCAACGTTTCTACTACTACTACTTCACTGTGCAACAATGCCTGTATCACCACAGCGGCGAATGATAATGGGACAAACTATATGAGCAACATTGTGCATGCGTGTTATGTTATGATATATCTTCTTATTACTTTCAATAATGATGTTATCGTGGTGTTGGTATTGTTGTACATGTACCTATAGTTGTTGTATGGTTATTATTATTGCTGTTGTTGTTATTGTAGTTGTAGCGGCTTGTCATAACATTGTCATTATTATCATACCTACCAGGGCTGTTATTAATCAATTCTATCACTACTACTTATTTAAATACTCCTAATCAATGTTAGTTATACTCTGTTGGTTTTACTCTGTATTTTGTTGTCTGCCCCCTCATTTTGATGGACCAATTAAAACATACACAGATCTTCAAAGAGGGTTTCATAGTTTATGTATCCATTTTGAAAAAGCAAAACTGCCCACCACAACACAGCATCCAGCACATACATGCTGGATGCTAAACTGCAGGACAATGGGGGGGGGGGGGGGGGGGGGGGGGGGGGGCAGTAAAGCCTGCCCATGTGAGGAGACGTTCTGGGCAGGAGGTTGACAGAGAAAATGTAACATTCCCATCAAATGTAAGTTGTGCTTCTCCACAGTGAAGTTTTCTCCACATGAGGAGTCAGAGTTGATGTGAGGATGGGACACACTTTCCTCTGTGTGCTGCAGTTTTTCTGTGAGTAAATCACTGCTTGATGAAACAAATGGTAGAAAGTGTTGGAGTGAGGAGAACAGAGCATCAGAGCTTGGTTCAGTGTGAACAGAGCAGACTTGTTGTTTTGTAGGAAGACACGTTGGAGGACGACTGTTCAGTCATCAGACACTTTGATCACGTTGTTTCTATCTTTGCTTTTGTTTCTGTCTTGATTTTAGTGCTGAACACACTTTTCCACTGTGGACACGCTGAAGGTAAATGTAGTTTATTTACTATTAAACTCAGATGATTCTGTTAAAATTTATTGTATTATTATTTACAATTGTGTGATGTTGTTTTTATGTTTGTGTTGGTTTTAGATGCTGTTTTGACTCTTGAGCCAAACTGGTCCAGTTTTCTTATTGGAGACTCTGTGACCTTCACATGTGACATGAAGGAAGGAGAAAACACTGACTGGGAAATTAGATTCACCAAAGATGGAGAAGAGATTCAACGTTACCGTTCACATTCAACCCTAATTTTACAGCCTTTATATCCAGAAGACAGTGGTGGATACCAGTGCTCTGGTCGTCATATGAGAACAAATGATGAGAAAATCAGCAACACCATCACTTTATCTGTTTCATGTGAGTCAGAGATGAACAGATTTGATTTAAAAGCTCTGTTTGTGTGTTTGGACAAATACTGTTGAATCAGCACAATTTAAATGTGACAGTGTTTGAACCTACTGTGTAGTTTAGTTTTGTGAATCTTTGTTCTTCTACGTTTTTCCATCAGTTCACAGACACATTAACCAAACATCACTGAACTAAGTTAGATTGTGAGCTGTGTAGATATTTAACAGGAATTAAAGATAAAGTCATGGGAAATAAAATGTTTAGTTCTTTCATATCAACAGATCGACCCAAACCCAGACTGACAGCAGGTCCATCAACCATAACAGTAGGAGGCAGCCTCACACTGAGCTGCTCTGTGGACGACTCTGAAGGCTGGAAATATTACTGGTACAGATGGAGGTTGAACAAATATGAAGATGTGACACCAACAGCTGGTGGAGACAACAGAGAAATCAGAGTCTCACAAGGAGGCGTCTACATGTGCAAAGGAAGAAGAAAACCAGCTGTTTACACTTATCTAAGTGATGATGTCACCGTTGATATAACTTGTGAGTTTGTTCATTGTGTTTGAAGTTAATTTCTACTTGTTGTCTTTTTCTCTGTTTCTCTAACGTCTATATTTGTGTTTGTATCAGATTTTAACTTTGTGTCTGTGAGTCTTAACATTTAATATTTGAAGTAATGTGTTGAATATATGTTTTACTTCACTGTATAATAATTCACTGATATTTGCATTTCTCACCTCTTAGATTATTGATTTGCCTTTGACACATTGTGTTGTTTTATACTTTATACTTCCACACAGTTCTGGTCAGAACCATCTATAAATATAATATTTCATAATGTTAATGTTGTGTCTTGTGTCACTGTTGGGCTTTAGATGCTGTGTTGACCCTTGACCCCAGCAGGTCCAGTTATTTTACTGGAGAGTCTGTGACCTTCACATGTGACATGAAGGACAACAAACACACTGGCTGGGAAACCAGGCTCATCAAAGATGGAGGAGAAATATCTTCACACACCAGACACACAATAAAACCTCTGTCTACAGGAGACAGTGGTAGATTCCAGTGTTTTGGTCTCCACAAGACAACAAACCATATAAAAACCAGTGAATCCATCTATTTAACTGTATCAGGTGAGTCATAGTTGATTTATTACCATGTTTGTTTGTTTGACCTAAATGTGTATTTATAACTTTTAAATATTTAACCAATGAGCAGAAAGAAATAGAAGTGATTCATGTTATAAATCACAGAGACACTAATCAACCATTTTCTTTCATAAACTCACCAT
This sequence comes from Macropodus opercularis, assembly GCA_030770545.1. Taxonomy (NCBI): domain Eukaryota; kingdom Metazoa; phylum Chordata; class Actinopteri; order Anabantiformes; family Osphronemidae; genus Macropodus; species Macropodus opercularis. Next base: position 13,317,742 of record CM061090.1, on the reverse strand, counting down.
CAGAGAAACCAAAGGCCCAGCTCAGAGCTGATGACAGAGTCATTCCAGTAGGGGGCAGAGTGACGCTGAGCTGCTCTGTGACGTCATCGTCTGGTTGGAAATATTACTGGTACAGAGGTGATAAATCCTCTGAAGTCCTGAACACACAAGATGGTGAAACCAGTGTCTCTCAGGAAGGACTGTACTGGTGCAGAGGAGGAAGAGGAGGAAGAGGAGACGCAGTTTACTACACACAGTACAGTGACTCAGTGAGGATCAACAGAAATGGTGAGTGTGACAACACAAACTATTCTACAGTGAAGAATAGAGTAAAATGTGTTAGAATAAAATCAAGATGTTGATTTAACCTTTGACCTTGAACAGTTGGAAACAAGGTGGTTGTGACTCTTCATCCCAACTGGACTCAGTTGTTCAGAGGAGACACGATCACTGTCAGATGTGAGATCGAGGACACAGGAGACACTGAGTGGGAATATGAATGGAAAACACCCACAAGCATCAAACCACAACACAATGAATTCAACATCAGCTCAGCTTCTCCTTCCTTCAGTGGAGGCTACAAGTGTAGAGGCAGAATGAGAAACGCTCAACATATCACAACAGAGTGGAGTCAATCCATCAGTCTGACAGTCAGTCACAGAACGTTGACTTATGTTTGACTTTGACATGAAAATGTCAAGACTTGATTGAAATGAGCATCAGTGTCTATTGAGGGTGATTTGATGACTTGGTGTCTCTCCATCAGATAAAGCCCAGTGTGTCCTCAGAGCGTCTCCATCTTGGCTGAGTCCTGGAGCCTCAGTAGCTCTGAAGTGTGAGGTTGAGCCTCCATCTGCAGGATGGAGGTTCTACTGGTACCAGACTGTTCCTGATGGGTCCCACAGCTACAGATATGAGCTGCTACCTGCTAGTGACCATGGGACTGAACAGGGCTCCTACATGGTTCATGGACAGACACACACAGCAGGATATGTGTGTAGAGCTGGAAGAGGAGAACCAGCGTATTACACTGACTACAGCAAAGCAGCATTCGTCTGGTCTGGAGGTCAGTTTGTTGGACTCTTGGTTCTTTCTCTACCAATTCAATGTTTGCTGAAAGGAACCATGTGGATTCTCCTCTAAAGCTGAACCTACTGACTGTTGTGTGTCTGTTGTTAAATGTGTGTGGATCACGTGTTGCTGTCCAGACGTTGGTCCGTCAGCGTCTCTCACAGTGAGTCCTGACAGAGTTCAACACTTCACCTCTGACTCTGTGTCACTGAGCTGTGAGGGAAACTCTGCTGAGTGGAGAGTCAGGAGGTTTCCTGAAGGAGGCTTCCTGTCATCCTGCTCCAACTGGACAACAACTGGATCCAGATGTGACATCAACACAGCACAGTCTGGTTCTGCAGTGTTCTGGTGTGAGTCTGGATCAGGACACTTCAGTAATTCACTCAACATCACTGTTCATGGTGAGTTTTCATCCTGTTGAGGTTCTGCTTCTTCTGATCTTTGACTGAAGCTTCATGTTGTTGCATTGATTTACAGGTGGTGACATCATCCTGGTGAGTCCTGTCCTTCCTGTGACTCAGGGAACAGCTGTGACTCTTGGCTGCAGGTCGAGGACACAACGTGTTGTTTCTACTGTGTTTTTCTATCAAAATGATCAACTGATCCAAAATGACACCAGAGCAGAGCTGAACATCTCTGCAGCGTCAGAGTCCCATCAAGGTTTTTATTCATGTGAAGTGAAACAACAGAGCAGCAGGACACTGACGTCAGCAAAGAGTTGGATGTCAGTCAAACGTGAGTGGGATTAAAACAGTTCCTTCAGTTTTTAACTGAACTACTTTTCAGTTTCCTGGATGTTAAAATGTAAACGTGATTTTCAGTTTTTTTCCATCTTTTTGAATCCTCTATTCATTTGTTTTAGTGTCCACAGCTGAAGCTTCATTTTCTGTCTTGTTTATCATTGGGGTGGTTTATAAAATATCTCTGGTGATTCTCTCGCTGCTGTTCTGTTACTACATCACATCTGCAGGTGAGATCTGATCCTTCTTTTAACTGTTCACAGTCTAATTAGTTCAAGTCACTTTCAGAATCAAACATGTGACAGTAAATATGTTTTCACAGGTTCCTGCTCCATCAGGTTGGTACAGTCTCCTCTCACTGTGAACATAACAGCAGAGCATTAACACACCTCAGTACATTGAAGCTTTTGTTACGTGTTGGCTTCCAGCAGGTGTCAGAGAACCAATCAGAGCTCGGCTACAGGTCACGTGACCAACCAGGAACAAACTCCACACAGCACATACGCTTCTCATCTCCATGGTCAGACTTTACCCTGATGAGTTTCATGCTTTACTGTTAATTCACATGATGCCTTCAAATGTTTCAGTCCAGCCTGGTTTAATGGATCATTTGTTTGTAGGTGTTCCTTCTGTTTACGAATCGATCCGTCGTCCTGGAGACACTGGAAATGGTTCAGTATGCACACGTTGACCAACTAGAAGGATTATTAATGTCACAGTAAATGATTGAATGACGAGCTGGAAACATCCAAACTGGAAAATGTCATCGTTTACCTGAACTGTAAAGAGATATGACAATTATATAAATTTAAAGAAATGAATTTAAAAAAAACCTCACTTTACATTTTAAATGTCTCACGTTGTGGCCTGTTGATGTTGAGTGTAACAGTTTTTTCTTCTGCCTCATGTATGTTCATAGTAATAACGTAGTGAGAGCGTGGTGATCATAGCAGGACTCATCTCTCACAGATGAATAAAAACACGAGTCAACAAACACAAAGATCTGCTGTTATTGTGTTTACAGCTTTTATATGGTAACTGTTATGTACAATATAACCAACATATATTTATAGACACAGTATATAACAGTAATCAGGAGGATTTAGCAGATTAAAGGCAGATTAAAAACTCTGTGTTTTATTCAGTTATTTTTTCATGATGTTCTGTTTAGTTCTTTGAATATTATTTACTATGTGAATCTCATCATCAACAGGATGTGTATTAATATATTGTTTGTATAAGTGTTTAATTCTTCTCTGCATCAATAAATGTTCCAGCAGTAAACTGTGACTGTTGCTTCTAAATGCTTTTGTTTTTAATCTTGTGTCTGATTGTGTTGATTTAGTGTCTTGTGGTTTAAGGGACAGAAGAAGATGTGACAGTTCGTCTTTAGCAGAACGATGTCAGACCTTTGACTTAGTGATGGACACTGAAGCTAAACTACTTCAGTCTCTGTGTGAATAACATGAGGTAATGACTGCAGACGCAGCTCAGCAGAGAAAAAGACTCGAAACCAGGAGGAAGTTTTACATCACGTGATCAGATGCTGAGTTTATGGTCAAGTCAACTCAGAAACGTGTTTGTGTTTCTAACTGTTGAGTCTTCACTCGTCCACATCTTCATTCAGAGAAAAGTAAATGTTTCCTAGTGTTTAGTTGGTCTTATAACGATGTAGATGTGGTCGTTTAGTGTTTTCATGTCGTCCAGTTCTTCGTTTACCTCATGATTTTGCAAACGTACAGTAGAACAAGGACATTTACAACAGTTAGAACACACAGAATGTAGCAGGTTGTTAAAAGCTACATGTTCAGTTTTGCTGGAAACAGGACTTTTCTCTATTTCTATGTTATATCGCACACAGACAGCAGGTGACTGTTACTGTGCTGTGGATCTTCTGGGACAGATACCAGCCCAGGACACGCTGCTCTTTGATTCTCTGTCTGGATGGATTCCAGTCAATCACCTGAAAGATTAGATGCTGAATAGAAATAAAGTCTAACTAGATGGAGCATTTCCTGATAACGTGCACTGTGGATGCTGAACTGCTCAATATAGTCCCCAAGAATCGCTGCCAGTAGCTGGAAGTGGTTTAAACATAGTTGACTGCCTACAGAACTGTTCAATTCCTAAATGAAGACAATAATGAAAACATTTAGTAAGTATTTATAATTAAGTCCTTTACTAAAACAGAGACCTGATCTAAACAGTAAAATATAGAAAACTCCAAAGATCTAGTAAAGATATTTACTAGTACTAGTATTTACTAGTCGTGTTTCGTGGAGCAGAACCGCTCGGTCTCTGCTCTTCGAGGCAGAGACAGTGGCAGCAGTTCAGCGTAACGTCCGCTTTCACTGCGGTTTGGCTGCGTCGCCTCTGCGTCGTGTTCGTAGCAGTGGTTGAATCCTGCTACAACAACCTGGATGCGAGTCTCTGTTCAACCACCAGGCGTCGCAGTTGTTCACGTAGCTCCAGTTTACAGAAGCCTGTTAGTGCAGCAGTGGCTCGTTTGTCTGTAACATACAAATGTTGCACCAAACGTATTTTATCATAGCATCTGATGAGCCGTAACCTACAATTACACAACTGCTGTGTAACAGGATGGAGACGTCTCGTCTGTCGCCGTCGACCGAAGCAGGATATGAGGACGTTTTTATGAACTTAGTGTTATAACGTAGATCTGTTCAGATAATGAGGCTCATTAAAACAGAATCTATGTAGGACGACGTCCTGCGTCAGGTCGTTGGCTGCAGACAGAGACTTGTGGCGTCGTCACACGTGTAATAACATTTCTGTGAATGAATAGTTGCCTCACGTACAGTAAGACGCCTGAATTGTTACTTCCTCCAACAGTGCAGTGGTTTAAATGCTCGACTCTAATGACAACAGTAAAGCGGGTTTGATTCCCACTCTTTGCATTTATGAAGCTATTTGAATCTGAAACAAACAGCGTTAGTGTCTTATAATTAGATTCTGTTCACTGCAAAGTCATAATCGCAGCGTCTGAGAAAGACCTACAACATGAATGAGTCGCTTCTGTTTTCCTTCAGACGTGTCCCAACAACATTTACAAACACACAGAATCACATCTGCTGTAATATCTGATACATTATCTCCACATTCGACTTGTGTGGCTATGAGTTTAATTAGTATTTTAGTTTTCCAGATTATAACTAATCTGCGATCACAAATTCTGTTGGTAAGTGAACTGTTTCCCTTCGTGTTAGACGACGTTTCTTTCAGAGAAATGCTGCTCAGCAAGTCTGTCTGTCTGCAACCAGCGATGTGAACGTACGAAGCCCAGAAGAAATGAAGTCGTCCAACACAAACACAGGTTATGGCAGCAGATGTGATGCACGATGTGTGTACACATGTGAATGAGGCGCCTGCTGCGTAGATCTTTCTATTTAAATTCCCCTTTTAGTGACCCTCACTGTCTGAATCGGTCGTAAAATGTCCATATTGTAGCACCTGATAACTAAATACATGAACAATAAGTAGAAACCCCTGGTACAGGACTCGTGTGTCGTAGGACTACACATGACTATGAAGTGTTTGCCGATCGCCACCTACAGGTCATAACGTAACATTGCTGAAACAAATTTCAGCAGCTGAAACATGCAGAACAACGGATGAAAAACACACAGAAGAAATACTGTAAAGACTCGAACGACCTCGCTGTCGACAGCCTCCACAATGATTACAGCTCAGTGGTAAACGTGAACAGAGCCAGAGGATTCATTTCTACGTGATGTTGCAGGTTGAGGAAGTAACTGAGCAACAGACTTAGTCTGCAGGTACAGTCGGGAACTGGGAGCCTCTGGTTTGCTACTGAATGTGCTTTAGTGACTAATAACTAATCTAGGAACAGGTTAATCACTGTGAGGTTGGATAGGACGGATCACCCTGGGTGCGATTTCTGCCACTGAGATAAGGCCTGAGAACAGAAGAGAAAAATCCCACTGAAAAGCACTTTTCTGTTGAGATCTAGACTTAAACGTGTTGAAATATATATTCACACAGTGTAGTTGATGTAGCTAAGTGCACATTTGAGGGTGAGGCTGCAAACGTGTAGCTAGAAAAAATAGTATTCACATATACTGTATGTGACACAGTGACTTGAAACTCACCCACAGAACATGAAGACTTTGTTGAGCAGCATCATGAAATTAAATTAAACCTAATTGTTCTGTCAACAATATCAGACAATTTATGTCATGATGAAACAAGTATTATTTTACTGTTTATATTTATTAGTGGTTTTAATTATACAGCAGGATTTTAAAAAGTATCACCAATATCTGGTTTATAAGATATATAAGAAGCATATCTGGTTTATTCACACAAAGTCACACACTATAATATCAGCCAATGAAAGCTTCACAGTCTAATTTAATTATCAATAAAAATGTTCACTCACACCAAACAGAATAAAAACACATCTGCTCTGCTGGGAACATTGTGAGTGTAAAGAGATGAAAATGTGTGTATCACAGTAGCTCCAGCCATAAGTGTGTGTTGTGTGAGCAGCGTTTTTCAGGTTGGCTGCCTCTGAAGAACTGACACTTGCTGTCACCCTGTACCTATAGTATGTCTGCATATAGAGAGAGGGGAGGCGCCAAATATTGGAGCCCAACACCTCTGACATCATGGGTGTTTGTAGGAGGACGGTTGGGGAGTATTGGCTTCAACCTGCACAAATGAATAAATACAGGCTAAAAAAGTTAACAAGAGTCTCTTAAAGCGAGTCAAACTGAAACTTTTAAGAGTTTCAGTGTGAGTGTGAACATATGTGCTTGCTACAGTTTAAAGAACTGGTTTGTCACTGGAAGTTCACGTTTGTTTTATTAAGTCTATGTTGTGTCACAATAACTTATGTACACTTTTGGCCATTGGCGAAGTAATAACCCACTTGTCACAGTTAGTCCTCCAGCCCCTGGATGGCGCTGTGGTCCTGTCCTGTTTTCATTCTTCTTCTTTCCCTGTGTCTTGTTGTGTGTCAATGTAATCATCACGTACACCTGTATCTTGTTTCCTGTTTTGGTAATGTATTATGTTCCTGTCTTGTCCTCGTCACTTGTTGGTCTGTTGTCCTTCGTGTCCAACGCTGCGCCTGGTCGTGATTTATGTTGCGTCATCTCGGCATTGTTTGTTGTTCTACAGTTCCCTGTTCATGAGTGTGGGTCCATGTTGTGTCGTGTAAGTTTGTCGTGTCCTTGTCTGGCGTCAGATCATGTTCAAGAAGTTATCGTAGTAAAGTGTAGTCTAGTCTAGTCTAGTCAATTCATGCTGCGTCTTGTCCGGTTCTGGTCACGTTCTTTTGAATTCAGGGAGCCCACATTTTACGTTAGTCAGGGATCTTGTGTTTACTTGTTTGAGTCTTTTTTTTTTCGCAGGTGCAGAGATTTTGAGTTTTTCTTTGGTTCCTTGTGTGTGTGTGTGTGTGTGTGTGTGTGTGTGTGTGTGTGTGTGTGTGTGTGTGTGTGTGTGTGTGTGTGTGTGTGTGTGTGTGTGTGTGTGTGTGTGTTGTTCTTGTGGTTATCTTTGTATTAAATAAATTCATTTAAGTTCTGAGTCTTGTTGTGGTTGTGTGTTTGGGTTCGACTCCATGTCTTGTCAGAGGCAGTATTATAACTTACTGGCCTCATCTACTACAGCTTAGTATAGTTAATCTCTGGCGCCATCTCGTGGCGCAGCGGCGAACCGCTACCGGTCCCCGGCACCTTCTACCTCTGTCTCTAGTCTATAATAACAGATGGTGGTTGTTGTTCAGTTATGACTATGGATAAACCGAACAAAGCTCTGAAATGAAAGAACAATTAACCTGTTGAAATCTACGAATGCATTCATAGATTTATGAAAATAACTCAGGTGCATTAATAATAAGAAAAGTGGAATTTAAACATTTAATAATGGCATTTACTTAAGTTATAATAATAAATAGACAGTCTATGCATTTATGAAATCCTCGATGAATATATGGCAGAAATCTAAATCTAATCTTTGTTTTTCTATTTGTTTGTTTCTTTAAACATTTACAAACATTCAAAACAAAGGGCTCAACATCTCTTTGCATTTTGGGCCAATAGAATCTGTCCCTGATGAGGTTTGAGTCCTTTCTGAGCCCAGGTGGCCCATTTGTTTGTGCCGTTCATTCAGGACAAGGTACACTGCAGGGAGAACCAGCTGCTTTTTGTGCTGAGATTTTTTTTGTCCTGTCCTCCCGAATCTTAAGCTTACTCCACTTTCTAACCAATGCATTGAACTCTGAGCTTTCATTTTGAAATTCATGTGCGAGGCCATTTCTCTTTTAGTGACAGCACTGGGCTCTGCTGGATCCATGCTGTGGCCTTTTTTGGACACAATCCTGCCTAAAAACCTGACTCTAGCCTTCAACAGGTCACATTTCTTAGCAGTAGGTTTTACTCCTTGGTTTTGATACCTCTGTAACACTGCTCTCACATGTTCAACGTGGTGCAGATGCAGATGCTCAATTCAAATGGGATCCTGACCCACTGGTACAAACCACAGGGCGTAATGAATGCTGTTAGTGGCTGACTTTCCTCATCTAAAAACCCCTGATGATAACCTTCCCCTGGTCCAGTATTGTAAACCAAGACCTCCCAATAAGGTCATCAAGCTGGTCTTGTATCCTAGGAATAGCATGTCTGTCACGATAGTCCTCACAGAGTCTGAGCTCACCTGACTTTTTCCTCACACACACTATGGGGGAAGAATAATGTGACTTTGATTTTGTGACCCAACCCCTGTTTATCAAGTCCTGCAGCTGTGCTTTAACTTCCTGGTGCAGTGGTTTGGGATCACTGATATAAGTCTTTTGAACTGGAGTTGGATCTTTAAGAGTGATATGCATACGGAGGGTTTTAATACAGGCTACATCGTTCTCATCAAAAGCTTTGTACTCCTCCCTGAGCATCTTTCTCACTTCAGACTGTTGTTCATTAGTTAGGTGGTCTAAGGCTACAGGAGGGTCCCATGACTCACCAGTGACACTTTCTGCATCAGTTTCCACTTCTTTTTGAATTTCCACAGGCTGTAGAGCTGCTGGATATGTTGCTTTTACACCTTCAATGTGTCCCAAGATAACACGTGGACCTAAAGTGATGCTCTGCCCTGTAGTGTTAGTGACAGAGGAGTTACCCCCTTTTACTTTAAACAGTACCTGCTTCAGGTGGAGTTTACCTGGAGTCCTTCAGGTAAAGCTGGTTTCACATTTGGGCAGGACAGCATTGCAGTGTCCTCCTCAGCCTGCATGCGTATGCGGCAGCGGATGGTAGTAGCTTCACCTGGACCCACATCAACTTTCCCACGTCCTGTCCTCACTTGAGTCTCTATGTCAGCGGTTCGGTGGGTATGCATCAACTGGATGAAAGTTTTAGCAGAGACAGCATCAGTGTCAAAAACATTACTCACAATTCTTGCAGCATAGCCTCTGTCTTTAGACCCTTTTGTTTCATTTGCCCACTATTAACTTCCTCTATGACATTAAATCCTACCATAGGGTCCTGAGCCACATTGGGGTCACTGGAGACTAGTACCGGTCCATCAGACTCGGGCTGGAAATGTCTGCACTCATGAGCTTAAACGTCGCTGGGACCCACCCAATAAAAGGTATTTGTGTCTGGTTGGCAGCTAAGAGTTCATCTATCCCCCTAAGGGTGGTATGAGGTTAGTGCTCTGCTCTTCATTTGTCATTTATTGTGTCCCACTGTGCTGTAACTGGTACATTATCAAAAGTGGACCTGACCATCTTTCGTCTACTGATCAGTTTGAGTTTTCTTTCCTTGCTTATTTGACACGGTATCAGATTTTCCTATGTGTGGGAACCACCTCCTTTCTTTCTTCTCACCCAAGTAGTGCTCAACTACATGTGGGTTTATGTTCTTGCCAGTGTCGTGTCTGACAAGCTTTGGATCAGTAGGTGGCGGATGAGCAGCCTGCACATATCTGCAGCGATACATCACGGGGTCCTGCATTATCTGCTGGCTTCTCTGTGAGCTGGTACTTGTTGTGAGGAGAAGTTAGCACCATCTTCTTCACCTCTGCAACCTCAGCCGTTAGTTCAGTAACCAAGGCATGTACCTCAGGTGGAGCTGGAGCGTTTTCTCCTTGGCTGCAGCTGTTTTGGTTGGTGGGCTGCTGAGTGGCTCCTTTGTTATCTGCAGCTCATTTACCTGCTTCTCTCCAGCTCGAGGTTGGCTGCTTCACTGAGTCTTTCAATCAGTTTCATCAGTCACATTCAGGTTGTTGAGAAGTGGCTTAATCTGGAATTTTACGTTGTCATTCAATAGACCGATACCCACTGACCTCAAAGACTCCGTCTTGATCAAGTCTGCACCGTAGTGTCCTGCTTCTTTTCTGCTGGAAACATACAGCAGCCTGTCTTTCAGCTCAATGGCCCTGAAGAGGAAATCTTGTGGGGTCCTGGAAAATATCAACCAGCTTCTGGTACACGTCAGAGGTGTCATCTTCTCTGTAATGTCCCTTCAAAACGTGTTTAACTGGGCGAGTGTCAAATCAGTTTTAGTTTCCAGCATGTCCCTCAGTTTAAGTCCGGGGCTGATGGCTCTTATCACTGCCTCAATCACTTCTGGCTCACTGTGGCCTTTACGGAGCCTATTTTCCATCTGGTGGAGCAGGTTGGTGCAGCAGAGCCTGTCGCGCTGTCTGCTTTCCCCTGTTTGGCCACTGATGCTCAACTCTCTGCGGATGGTCACAGGCACAACGTCATGTTAAACTTCTGCCCCAGCTCTTATTTCACCCTGTAGCTCCCTGCACTTGTCCGTCATGTCCGAGAGGCGGGAAAAATCGCGCCACTCACTAGCGTCGCCTTTAGCCCCCGACTGTCCCATAGCTGATAAAAGTTCTTCCACATACTCAACAGCATCTTCTGGTTTGTAGCTTTTCTCGACTTCGTCCAATTTATTCTCAGTTATTTTCTTTAGCTCTCGACCGTTGACCTCCATGAGCTGCTCCTTGTTTCTCTGGCACAATGTGGCAGTGACTTGGTCTCTCAAAGCCTCCAGCTCCATCGTGGGTATTTACCAGAGGATCCGTCACTTTATTACTAGGTTCGTTGTAGGAGAAAGGTTTTCCGTCAGCAAGTGGAGGGAGCTAGCATCCGCTGCGAGCGTTAGCCACTAGCAAAGCTAACTAAACGGCCTCTACTCACGCTCAAAGCCCCATTAAAACCAAACTCCTGGCTGGCTCCACATTTCTGTTGCTGCTGGTGAAGCACAGATGACCAATGGAGTTGTCTTCTCTGGAAAAAAACGTTATTTTGCAAATTACCAAGGATGAATGAAATGAACCGTTACTCAAAACGAGACAATTACAAAATTACAAAACTGCCAATCAATCGACAAAAAAATGAAGATCCCCGCAAAACTCAACATTGTTGGATATCTGAACAAAACTGAAGTAAAAATAACCCAGTATCTCACATAGATGTGTAATGTCCATCCTCTACCAGCAGGAGGCGCCAGACTGTCCTTCACCTCCCTCTCTCAGTCTCTCTCCTCCAGCTTCTCTCTGTTTTCCTGTCTTCACTCCCATCTGCTGCATGAATCACACACCTGGTGCTGATCATCTCCAGTATATGAGTTCTCAGCCGTCGCTCACCGGTTGTTGTAGAAAGTCATGGTCTAAGTTTGGCTGATGTGTGTTTCTGTCTCTTCCTGTTTCTCTGCTTCTAGATTTAGGTTTTGGGGTCTGGACCCTCTCAGCCTCTTCTGGAGCTGTTTTCCTATGAGTGGATGGTTGTTGATGTCTTTCCTGGTTCTGTTCAGTGTCTCTGTCCTTGACTAGTTTTTATCAGCTCTACGTCCATCAGAGTTTTCACCCTGCGATTCAGAAAACATCCACGTTTAGTTCCCTGATCAGAGAAAAGTGGTGACGTCTTCTCTCTGTGCTGCAGGTGTTAAACCTACTAGATAGAAGGATCTGAACCATGAGACATGACATGAGATGATGTTCACTGTCTCGTTAGCAAATGAAACGTATCCAGTAGAAGATCTAGCTGATAATTCACATGAACACGTGTCAGCAGGTCAGTGTTTCACTTCCTGCTTCCTCTTGGCCACATGTTACACATGTAGACACATTTCTGTCTGATGCTGCATCTGTTTTCATCAGTGTGTTATGATGATGTTTGAGACGCTGATGATTTGTTTTCTACTAAACCTGCAACAGTCTGTTGAATAATAATAAAGTCTGTTCATGATGAGCTCAGTCATCTCTGTGGATTTCTGTCCTTGGTGTTAACTATTATTGCAGGTTTGTCAGTGAACCAGACCTTCCTTCATTACTACAAGTGTTGAACTGGCTGCACGGCTTCTCTTTCTGGGCCCATTCAGAGCCCAGACCTCAACCCACTAGAGAAGCTGTGGGTGGACAGCCAGAGAGTGTTCACACCCTGAGAACGTGGCTGAGCTGAAGCTATTCTGAGGACGGACGGTTAAAAGTCCCTCTTGCATGTTGATCAGCTACAGGAAGCTCTTGTTGAGGCTGTTGCTGCCAGAGGTTCATGAGCAGTTAATAAAACCTTGTTCCACATGTTCCAGCATCAACCTTTAATGGATGTGTTCAATGAAAACTGTGTTGATTAGTTTAGAAACATTGTTTTTCTTTGAATTTGAATAATATCAGATCAAATGTAAAGAGTTTATGCCGAAAACCCCTGAACATGCAAATCACACACAGACCACAGTGGACACGTAACTACAAGAAGAACAAACAATGGAAAACACACTATGAACTATTTTAAAGTTGACCTTGTGCGCTATTGTCATTCACACAGTGTTTATTACTTTACTTCGTAGTTCTTTCTGTTTTTAAACACAGTTCATATTAGCAGGAAATGAGAACATGTCAAAGTTTCTGTGGTCAAACTGAGTTTAGCTGAAGTTGTTAGTTGTTGGCAAAGAGAAGGAAACTGATCTCATTGATATGATATGATCTTTCTTCCTTTTCTTTACAGACGCTGCAGAAGTGTCTTCATATAAACTGCTCGGTACCAGATGTGAGAGCTGTGAGCTGCAGACATTCTGTGAGTAAACGACTTTCTCTGTTTGAATGATACAACTGAGGAAAAACCTTGAAAAGATCAAATAATTAGACGTTTGTCAGTTTGAAGGATTTTGTTAAAAAGACACTGAACTGGTTGTTTTAGTATAATTCGTGCTTGTATATTAAAGTGTTAATTTTCTCTTTTATAAACAGGTAGTTGTTTTATTTTAGAGCATGAATGTAATATTTCAAGTTCAGTTAATAGTGTGATGTCACCTTTGACTTGTTGTGTAGTTCTTCTTTAGGGACGAACCTAAAGTACATTAGTTAGTTAGTTAGTTAGTTAGTTAGTTAGTTAGTTAGTTAGTTAGTTAGTTAGTTAGTTAGTTAGTTAGTTAGTTAGTTAGCTTCAGTAAATCTAACAAAATAATAAACGACTGTTAAAGTGAATATTGGAGAATTTGGGACTGTTCTCCAGTAAATGATCCTAAAGCTCCTCTGTGCAAGTAGCTGCTTAACAACAGCAACAAACTGAGACTGAAGACCCAGATAAATACAGATCTGAGCCACGAGTCAAAGGAAAGAAAAGCTGATGATACATGTTTAATAAAATGTCCAGATCAGATGAATAATTAAATGAACACATGATAAAAGGCTCATTATGTGACTAATATAGTTTATCTAGTGCTCAGGTCAAACCTCGTCACAGTTCAGTTGTAGTGTGTTGGTGAAGGAGGTGAACGTCCTGCTGACACCTGTTATGATGACGACAGGCTTTTATTCTGAAGGACAGATAAATATGATCAATATCAAATTAATATGAGATCAGAGGTGTCTCCAGTTTACGTTTACTGACACTAAATCACCACTAAAGGAACTGTGTGTTAATATATAAATAATATAAACAGATTAAACATGAACAAACATGTTTTCATTTTCACTGGTTTCTAAGTAAAAACCAACAATAAACATTAACTTCAAAGACTCCAGTTTGTCGTCTGTGGACGTGTCAGTGAGTCAGACTACGCTGTGGTGAAACTCAGTCAAAAAGGAAGAAACTCACACGTTAAATAATGAGACAGAGAAAATGTAACATTCCCATCAAATGTAAGTTGTGCTTCTCCACAGTGAAGTTTTCTCCACATGAGGAGTCAGAGTTGATGTGAGGATGGGACACACTTTCCTCTGTGTGCTGCAGTTTTTCTGTGAGTAAATCACTGCTTGATGAAACAAATGGTAGAAAGTGTTGGAGTGAGGAGAACAGAGCATCAGAGCTTGGTTCAGTGTGAACAGAGCAGACTTGTTGTTTTGTAGGAAGACACGTTGGAGGACGACTGTTCAGTCATCAGACACTTTGATCACGTTGTTTCTATCTTTGCTTTTGTTTCTGTCTTGATTTTAGTGCTGAACACACTTTTCCACTGTGGACACGCTGAAGGTAAATGTAGTTTATTTTCTATTAAACTCAAATTAGTCTGTTTAAAATTATTTTCTTATTTACATTTGTGTGACGTTGTTTTTATGTTTGTGTTGCTTTAGATGCTGTTTTGACTCTTGAGCCAAACTGGTCCAGATATTTTACTGGAGACTCTGTGACCTTCACATGTGACATGAAGGAAGGAGAAAACACTGACTGGGAAATTAGATTCACCAAAGATGGAGAAGAGATTCAACGTTACCCTTCACATCCAACCTTAATATTACAACCTCTATATACAGGACACAGTGGTGGATACCAGTGCTCTGGTCGTCATATGAGGACAAATTATGAGAAAATCAGCAACACCATCACTTTATCTGTTTCATGTGAGTCAGAGATGAACAGATTTGATTTAAAAGCTCTGTTTGTGTGTTTGGACAAATACTGTTGAATCAGCACAATTTAAATGTGACAGTGTTTGAACCTACTGTGTCGTTTAGTTTTTATGAATCTTTATTCTTCTACGTTTTTCCATCAGTTCACAGACACATTAACCAAACATCACTGAACTAAGTTAGACTGTGAGCTGTGTAGATATTTAACAGGAATTAAAGATAAAGTCATGGGAAATAAAATGTTTTGTTCTTTCATAACAGCAGATCCACCCAAACCCAGACTGACAGCAGGTCCATCAACCATAACAGTAGGAGGCAGCATCACACTGAGCTGCTCTGTGGACGACTCTGAAGGCTGGAAATATGACTGGTACAGAAAGAGGTTTTATAACAATTATGATCATGTGACACCAACAGCTGGTGGAGACAACAGAGAAATCAGAGTCTCACAAGGAGGCGTCTACACGTGTGCAGGAAGAAGAGAATCAGCTGTTTACACTCATCTAAGTGATGATGTCACCGTTGAGATAACTTGTGAGTTTGTTCATTGTGTTTGAAGTTAATTTCTACTTGTTGTCTTTTTCTCTGTTTCTCTAACGTCTATATTTGTGT